>JANUYF010000004.1:182081024-184481024 GCA_026167975.1 Phrynosoma blainvillii | reverse complement strand
CAGAGAAGGCTCAATGTCTCAGGAAAAAAAAAACAGTTCCCATGATTCCCTAGCACTAACCCTAACTCTAAAAGTGGACTCAATTTGCACTATTCTAGCTGGCAGTCTGCAACCCCCCAAAGAGAACAAGACAAGGTTGTCCCCTGTCACCTCTCCTATTCATAATAGTTCTGGGGATATTACTGAATAAAATAAGACAAGAAGAGAAAATAAAAGGGATGAAGATAAAAGGAAAGGAATATAGATTACGGGCTTTTGCAGATGATGTGGCTCTTATTTTAGATGTCCCTCAACAACAAATTACAGATGTTTTTCAACTACTAGAAGAATTTGGGAAAGTAGCCGGAATTAAAATTAACTATGAAAAAGCAATGATACTAACAAAGAATCTATCTAACAAAGAAGAAAAGGATTTGGAAAAAAATAACTAAATGTTCAGTGAAAAACAAAATCAAATATCTTGGAGTTTGGCTCACTAAAAGGATTGTAGATTTATTTGATAACAATTATAAATTAAAATGGAAAGAAATCAAAACTGATTTATTAAAATGGAGCAAGCTTAATCTTTCACTGACAGGAAGAGTGGAAGCTATAAAAATGATGGTCATCCCTAAAATTAACTTTTTGTTCCAGTGCGTTCTGATTATTCACAATAAAAAACCATTTAAAGAATGGCATAGAGACCTAAGAGAGTTTATTTGAAAGAAAAAAAAGAGCAAGGGTAACATGGAAAACAATGACAAGGAATAAATGTGACGGAGATAGAAGTGCATCTGATTTGGAAGTATACCATAAAATTAATGCATTGGATTGGTTATCAGACTGGGTCTCATTTAAGAAGACAGAAATATTGAATATTGAAGGCTTTAATAACAGGTTTACACAAAACTGAATACAACAATTAAGTTCCACCAGCACGGGTCCTCCACCCGCATCACCCTCCGGGGGAGACAACACCACCGGGCCCCTATGCTGCTTCATTCATTGCTTCAATTACATCTCTATTACCTTGATGTTAATTTACCATATTAGCTGAGGTTCCGTTTTGATGCTGGAACAGTGTAACTTTTCCCCAGGATGCTTCTGAATAGTTTATGTTTTCCAGGGTGCTGTCACAAGAGGCACAACACAGCTAGCCAATACTAGGCCACACCACTACAGCCAATCAGTGTCAAAAGGGAACAAAGGACTCTCAGGCACCATCTGACTACAGTTTAACACTTGGGGTAATAAAAGAATCATAGCTGTCCCTTACCTCTAGCATATTACTGCAGGTCTGGATGGGATGGGGGTGGACAACTCTTCCTTTTTTCCTACTTGCAAAGCTAGCCAGTGATTGACCGTGTGGGTGCCTTCCAATCCTGGTGAGGTCACACTTGTATATGTATGTGTGTGGGAGGTGGCAGTGAATGCTTGCACAAGATGGTACTGAATACCTCCTTCCATAAAAACTGAAAAAGCTTATAAATTGAATTGTAATGAAAGGCCACTTTGGTCCTATATTGGGAGAAAAGTGGGATATCACTTTGTGGTCATACTGACTCAGTTCTTGTTGTGTCATAGCATTGGCTTAGAACAGGGGTCGGCAACCCACAGCCCGCGGGCTGGGTCCGGCCCCCAGGGGCCTTTGGATCGGCCCCCAGGGACCCCTGCCGCCACCACCGCCACTGCCCGCCACTGCTGGACATGCTCCCGCTCCTGGGAGGTGCCATTTTGGAATGATCACAGCTGCGAATTCACCCCAGGATCAAGCAGAGGCACCATGGAAACGGTCCTCCAAGGTGCTTCCACTTGATTCTGGGGTGAATCTGCTCCAGAATCAAATGGGGGGGGCTTGGAGGACTGTTTGCAAGGCCTCCCCGCTTGATCCTGGGGTGAATTTGCCCAAGGATCAGGGCAGGGGGGCCTTGGAGGGACCTTTCCAAGGTCCCTCCGCTTGATCCCGGGGGGAATTCACTCCAGGATCAAGCAGAGGCACCTTGGAAACGGTCCTCCAAGGTGCCTCCGCTTGATTCTGGTGTGAATCTGCCCCAGAATCAAACGGGGGGGGGGAGCTTGGAGGACCTTTTCCAAGGCCTCCCAGCTAGATCCTCGGGTGAATTTGCCCAAGCATCGGGGCGGGGGGGGCCTTGGAAAGGCCCCATGGCAGCTGTCAGGGGTGTGCGCGTGCACGCAAGCACGCGCAACCCCAGCTCCCGCACGACCGCCCTCCTGCACCATTTCCCCCCCCCTCCCCCAGCCCCCCCAGCAACAAAGGTTGCTGACCCCTGGCTTAGAACATGGACTACTAAATCTGAAAATTATTTCAATACTTTCAAGAAAATGGAAAATTGGTTCATTTCCATCAACAGTAATGACTTTAATTATTAAACTGTGGACCTATTTTTAGTTAAATCATAGATGAAACTATTTTGATGGTGACACAATTGGATTTATAAAGAATGGCATGGAAGTTGTCTTTCTTGATCCAAGAGGGGTAATTTGTTATTGACTCCTTCACAAGCGATATTTTTGTCATTTTAAAGATACAGTACTTTTCTTCAACCTAGATTTTGTTTTCCCTAGATGGACTACAAATTCTGTCATATGAGTGTTGCCTGGGAATGGTGGGAGTCCCAGCACATCTGGTATCTGTCAGGTTGAGAATGGCATGGCATATCATCTTAAATAGTTATTCAACTATGTGTATCTTTTCTTTCCACCTCTACCAACATGTTCACTACATGTATACAACATGTACCAAATGCACATCTGCCACCACCATCATCCTAAACCTACAACTATTACTTTAGGAACCAGTGTATGAACCAGAGCAGACAAAAATACTAAAAGTGGATGCATTACAAAATAAAGACATGTTTCTCTTTTATATTACAACATTATTTAGTTATCCCTTCCTTACTGAAAGAAGTATGGACTTAGCATTTGTAACTAATTACTTCCAACTTCTGCAAGGGATCATTCTCTGTTTTGCTTACTAAAACATTGTTTGGCAGGTTTCCATCACAGCTCAAACTGCTACATTGTTCTCACTATGCAAGACTTAGCATTTTCTCTAAACAGCAAAGTTTGAATTGAGTTCAGAACATAAAAGATTCCATATGAAAATACCAAATACCAAACAACTCACCAACAAAACCAGTTTTTTTACAAAACGAATTTGTCTGTATTCCAAATAATTAAATATTAAATCAGCAGTGCAGACTTTCTTGTAAATATAAACAACTTCAGCATCATGTAGTGGTCTGAATCCTGTAATGGTCAGTTTGGTGGAGATCAGAGTTTAACTATAGTTTCTAAACACTGACTGAGTACTCAGTGTTTATGAACATAAATTCTTAGGCAAGTCTTCAATAACATTAATTTCTAAATTTAAAATCAAACAAATGAAAATAATAATAATAATAATAATAATAATAATAATAATAATAATAATTTATTTATACCTTACCCCTCTGACAACAATCGAGGTGGCTAACAATATTAAAAAAATACAAATACAGTCAACCCCCCCATACCCACCCACCCTTAAAAAAGTATTAAATCAGATAAGATTAAAATTATACAAATTAAATTTAAATTTTTTAGAAAAAATGAAGCAAACATAGAGATACCGTGACAATTAATTGGCAAGTGGGTTAATACAAAGACAGCAGTGAAGGAGGTTAGTCACATCTGTGCAATACATGGGGAATGTGACACCCTTCAGAGGTTGTTGGATGGCAACTCCCATCATCCCTCTCCCTTGCTATATTGGCTAAGGCTAATGGGAATTAGAGGTCGGTATCATCTGGAAATCTTCATGAATCCCCTCACCTGACTTACATGTTCAATGTAACAATGCACTCCAATGCCAAATGATGTTTATCAATCAATAATGGGCATATGTTCTGCTACAACAGGAGTAGGCAACCTAAGGGCCGGGGGCTGGATGCACCCCCCCGAGGCCTTTGGACTGGCCCCAGGCTGGTCCTTCTGCCACCATCCCCCGCTGCCCGCCGCCACCCACCACCCACCATGATGATATTGATTATTGTTGTTATTACTTGTTTTGGGGGTTTTCTTGGCAAAATCTCCACAGGGGTTTTGCCATGGCTTTTCTGGGGCTGAGAAAGTGTGCATGCATTTTTTTTTATTTTTATTTTTTATTTTTAAAATTATTTATTTATTTATTTATTTATTTATTTTTGGTGCTTCGATCCCCCAATAGTCTGTGGTACAGCAACCCGGCCCCCGGCTCAAAAAGGTTGCCTACTCCTGTGCTACAATGTATGCTTTTTTTATTCATACAGTAGTTGTCAGCATTAGTGTCTGATGAGAAAGTTGTGTTCATTCGCAGGACAAATGAGATGCTACCAAGATGACAATTCCAAAAACAGGAATAGCTTTATCTGTATCAGAGTTATTGGTGTGGCTAATCTGAACATCATGCATTCATAATAATGGAATTATGCTCAGGGTTGCAACCAAACAACACAGCCTTATACATACTTTCTGACAAGTAAATGTAATTTGAGTTCAGTGAAGCAGCATGGAATTGCAGATATGAATGGAGGGTATCCAACACCCATAACTGACACTAGAACTGAAAATACTCTTTTCAGATTATGGCAATGGTTTGTATCCTATGATATAACTAAATCTCTAACTTCACTTTATTTTATTTTTTAAAAAAAATATGCTTAATTAAATAATGCAAGGAGGTGGAGTTTTAGGTGTTCTGCTCTTCTTCAAACAGATGAAAAAGGCTGTACCAGTTGACAAGCCCTTGAACTTAAAAGAGAATACATCTTTGATGTCAAGTGTATCTAAAGGATTCTTAGAAAAGAGTTATATGAAAATGGCCTTACCACCACTCACTCTATTCCCAATAGTTACCTGCTGGTATGAGTTCCGCAGTACCATTATAAAAAATCTGTCAAGCATTCAAAACCAATTACACACAGGATGTCAAGAGCTGTCATACCAGCTGTCCCCTCGAATCCACAGAGGCTATTATTTCCCATTTCCATTTTTCAAAAAAAGAAAAAATGGATTCAGCGCCATGGTTATGTTTCTCAATGTTAGTTCAGTGCACAGTGGCAATTTCCACCCACTCCTGGATTCATAGGACAAATTCTATGAACTGGAAATCACAAATACAAAATTGCAAAGATAATTTCTGATCACCTCAAGTTCAATGCTTTCAGTGGAAAGTGTTCACACATTCAACTGTTGGTCATTGAAACACACTGATCAATTATAATGTTTCATTACTGACCTTTGCGTACAAGTCAGGTGCTTTCCCCTTGCAGTTGGTAATAAGGGAAGACTCTGTGTTGTTCCTTTCTGGGGTGCCTGTATTTAGGACCCAGCTGAACACCCTCCCCCCTTGGTGGTGTGGTGCCAGTCAGGCTGCCTGGCACTTGGTGTCCCTTGGTGGAATTGGGGGAGGGTGGCCTTTAGGGGCCCGGTGGTGTCGTCTCCCCTGGAGGGTGACGCAGGTGGAGGACCCATGCTTGGTGGAACTTAATTGTTGTATTCAATTTTGTGCAAAACAATGCCCCGTAGCAAGGCTCAATCAAAAAGGCACGCAGCCCCGGCTGCATCAGGCTCGGGCCATTCTGTGCCTAAGAAGCCTTCTTATTCGGCCATTAGGGATAAAGAGATAGTTGCGTAATTGGCACAGCTGTGCAAAACTGTTCAGGCATGCGTGGCAGTATGCGAACAGCTTGCTCAGAAGGGGCTACAGGATACAGCCGCTAACCCCAATGCCAGCATTTCTGCTTTACCACTGGACACAGGAGTGCTGCCCCCCCCAAGGCTCTGGAACGACCTGCCAGATGAGATCTATCAATTAACATCTTTGGACAGTTTTAAAAAGGCTGTCAAGACTATATAGTCCCACTCCTTGACTCGTTGCTCCTGATGACAAATCAGGTAAATATGACAGTCAGGAGCGCCTGTTATCAGCTTCGGCTGATACGCCAGCTGCGCCCTTTTCTGGAATTAAGGGATCTCGAGACTGTTGTGCACGCACTGGAAATCTCATGCCTTGACTTTTGTAACGCGCTCTACATGGGGCTACCCCTGTGCTTAGTTCGGAAGCTTCAGTTGGTCCAAAACATGGCAGCCAGGCTAATTTCTGGTACATCTAGGAGGGACCACATTACTCCTGTTTTGAGGTCCCTCCACTGGCTGTCTATTAGCTTCCGGGCGCAGTACAAGGTGTTGGTTATCACTTTTAAAGCCCTAAATGGCTTGGGTCCAAGCTATCTCAGGGACTGCCTCCTCCCATACAATCCTCCCCACGCCCTCCGCTCCTCTGGGAGGAACCTGCTGCAGCTTCAAAAACTCAGGCTTGCGATGACCTCCCAGAGGGCTTTCTCTGCTGTCGCCCCCAAACTCTGGAACGACCTGCCGGATGAGATTCGTCAGCTGACATCCTTAGACAGCTTCAAAAAGGCTGTTAAGACGGATCTCTTCCGGCAGGCCTTTCCAGATTAATTATCCCAGCCTTGGGCTTCCCGGTCCCCTCGGGTTTTCCGGCCCCCTTAGGTTACCCGGCCCCCTTTTTCCTCTTGTGGCCCCATCATTCTGATGGATGAGGAATGTTTAGAGGTTGGCCGGGTTTTGTTTGTGTTGTTGATTTATAAATGTTTTTATAAATGTTTTGATTATTTTAATTATGAGATTTTAATACTGTTTTAAGGGGGTGGGTGGGTTGGTCTTAGGGGTTATATTGTATGGATTTTTATGTAAGCCGCTTGGATTGTCTTTTTCAATAAGCGGGATATAAATAAATGTTATTATTATTATTATTATTAAGACGGATCTCTTTTGGCAGGCCTTTCCGGACTAAATTATCCCGGCCCCGGGCTGCCCCCAATTCCCTCAGCAACATTATTGTGAACCATGGTTCCCCTGGAAGTGTAATAATGGGTTATTGTGGAATGTTTTAATCATTTAATTATTATGATTTTATTCTGTTTTAATTGTTAATGAATTTTAATCATGTTATTTGTTTAATAATGTTTTAAGGGGGGGATTGTTCTTTATTGTAATTTTGTTTTATGTTGTAAACTGCCCTGATTGGGCAACCATTGGGCGGTATATAAATAAATTTTATTATTATTATTATTATTATTATTATTAGGTGCAATTGACCACTGCACCTGAAACAAAAGCAGTGGATACAGCGCGTGGTTCATCGGTTACATCTCCTATGGAGATTGGGCAACCAACTATACCTGATGTGTGGGAACTTCTGAAAAAATTTCCTGGTGTGGGACAGCAGAGTGCGGTTGCCCCTATGTCTGGTCAACCCACATTGGTGGACCTTTATAACCTTCTCCGAGGAGCGGTTATTTCAGGTGGAGGTGGTGCAATGGACCAAACCTCTGAAGCTTCCGGAAGGGACCAGGCATCTGTGTCCTTGTCTCATACTGACACCAGAGCTGCTGTGGGGCCACACTTCAGGGGAACTGTGCAGGCTGCTGGTTATGCCTCCCAGCAAGCTTTGAGCTCAGGTTTGTCTCTTTCTCTTTCTTCACAAGCTGCTTGGCCCACCTCGGTATGAGCTCCAGGTGGGCAAGTTGGGCAGAGCTCTGGTGCTGAACGCCCCATCTCTGCATCACTGGGAGCACCTACAATGGCCCCTGGGCTTTCCCAGGTGCCGGACTTAAGGTTGCAGGATGGACAGCCTGTAGCCTCTATGCCAGGTGATACTTCAAAAGTGTCCACCTTCGGGACGACTGTTTTGGTGGGAGTGGACAGGGTGGCTGATTGTAACCCATACGCTGGGATGTCCACTCCTCTTGGTTTGCATCTCCTGCTGACTACCAAGAAGAGAATCTGGAAGGGGGGATATATTGACCTATTTTCACTCACATTTCATGATCCTGAGCCAAGGATCATGGTGAAGGATGGGATAGTGTTTAGCCTCCCTAAGGAGTTCCAGGCCCCATAAGCACCCTAAATAGGAACTGAATTTTGTAAATTGGATAATGGGCATCACTATCTATAGGGGAATTATTGAGGAGAAGGAACACCACAGATCTCCTGATTTCTCTAAGTATCAGGAGATTATGATTAAGGCCTATACTAACTGCCATCATAATGCAAGGGGTGCAGCTGTGGGCAGATGTAATGGTAGTGACAATGGGTTCGTGCCCATGGTTACTCAGCTAAAAGGGCAGAATACGAGGCCTAGCATGGGGGAAAGGAGACAATCTGGCCTTTGTTGGGACTTCAATGCAGGTAACTGCAGGAGACAACCCTGCAGGTATGACCATAGGTGTAACACCTGTGGGGGGAATCACTCCAGCTCTTCCTGTCTTAGAAGTAAGAAGTCTGGAACAGAGGTCACATCTCAGACAATTACACCGGAAGGAAAAGGCACCAGCTCCAATTAAATTGGAGGTACTGGCTGCTTGGTTGCGGATTTACCCAAACAGGGACTCCGCTTTGTATATATTTAGGGGTTTTTCTTCATGTTTTTGCATCCCTTACTCAGGTCCCAGGGTTCACCATTACACACCCAATGCACGTTCAGTTAAGGACTTACCGGGGATGGTAAAGGACAAGCTGGCCAAAGAAATCACGGCAGGGAGGATATCAGGTCCGCATGATCAATTGCCTATCCCTACGCTGCGGTTGTCACCTCTGTGCATGGTGCCTAAGAAGGCACCAGGAGAATATAGGCAAATCCATAATCTATCATATCCAAAGGGTGATTTGGTTAATGATGCTACAGACCCTAAGCTGACATCAGTCAAATATGCTTCCTTTGACTCTGCTGTCAAAATGGTTAAGGCCTTGGGGAAGGGAGCTTTGTTAGCGAAGTGCGATATAAAAATCGGCTTTTAGGTTACTCCCTGTACACCCAGATGATTTTGACCTTTTGGAATTTCAATTTGAAGGGAAGTATTATTTTGACAAAGCCATGCCGATGGGGTGTTCAATTTCTTGTTTGGCCTTTGAAACATTCAGCACCTTCCTGTATTGGTTAAGAGGTCAGGGAATCTAGCAATCAACCACTATTTGGATGATTTCTTGATAGCTGGGGCTCCTAATTCTTCAGAGTGTAGTGACACCTTAGCTGCCTTTCAGGTTTTAATGGCCAAGTTGGGAGTCCCCTTAGCTGAAGAAAAGATGGAGGGTCCCGATACCCATCTTACTTTTTTGGGAATCGAGATGGACACTGTTGCTGGACTATCTTGTTTACCAACTGACAAATTGGTGGCTATGAGGGAGTAGGTTAGGTTAATGAGGCGAAAGAATAAGGCCACATTTCAAGAGTTTCAATCCCTCTCAGGCTTGTTAAATTTTGCCTGTAAGGTAATAGTCCCTGGAAGGGCATTCTGTGCACACCTTTATGGTGCCACAAGGGGGATGATGGCCCCACATCATCACATAAGGATCACTAGTGGGATTCGGGAGGACTTGAAGGTCTGGGAGTCTTTCTTGGACCAATTTAATGATAATTCCTTCTGGAGGTCTGAAATGCTGCTGAGGGCAGATTTTCAGGTGCACTCCAATGCTGCTGGTGCCCACGGGTTTGGTGTTTACTGGAACGCCAGCGGGCTGCTGAAGCTTGGCCTCAATCCTGGGTAGAAAAAGGTTGGACTCGGGACTTAACTTTTTTGGAACTATTTCCCATAGTGGTGGCTGCCCACTTATGGGCAAACCAATTTGCAAACAAAATGATGTGGTTTTGGTGCAACAACCAGGCCATTGTCCATGTGGTAAACTACCAGTCCTCCAAATCCACCAGGGTGATGTGTCTGGTCAGGGCCATGGTGAAACAATGTTTGAAGTTTAATGTTTTGTTTCAAGCTCACCATGTGCCTGGTTTACTTAATCCTTTGGCAGACGCCCTCTCTCGTTTTCAGTTTTCCAGGTTCTGTCAGCTGGCTCCCGAGGCTTCAGCACACCCATTGGAGGTACCAGCACTTCTTTGGAGCCTTGGAGACTAGAAATCGACAGGACGATCCTTCACTCTATCCCCCCATCAACACGCAAATCTTACCAGCTAGCTTTGAGTGCTTTCAGACACTTCTTGTGTGATGTGGGGGAGGTTGAAGTCTAGCCTATTAGGGTAGACATTGTTCTTCATTTGATAGTTCACCTTAAACAAATGGGCTTATCACCTGTTACCATTAGGGGTAGGTTGGCTGCTCTGGCTTTCTACTGTAGGGCCGGTGGCCTTACGGATCCTACTGTTGACTTTAGGGTTCGGAGAGCTCTAGATGGTTGGGCCAGGGAGTCCCCTGTGGTCAGGGATACTCGCATGCCCATTACGGGTCCAGTTCTGGTGAAATTATGGCAACACCTTGCTAATACATGCTTTATGCCCGAAAAAGTGACTTTATTTTGGGGCTGTATTTGTGGTAGCCCTTTTTGCTGCTTTGAGAATCAGCGAAATCATCCCTAGCTCATGCCACGCTGAATCTTGGAGGGCGCTCCTTGTTTCGGATGTTAATTTTTTGGAACAAGGGATTAAAATATCTATCATATGCTCTAAGACAGATCAGTTGGCCAGGGGTCAATCTAACACATTGTCTAGGGCACCCGAGGGTCAAATTTGCCCAGTGTTATCATTGTCAGACTACATGAATGTCCGGCCAAAAGTTACAGGTTATTTATTTTTACATGCATCGGGTGCTCCTTTGACACAGTTTCAGTTTAGGGCTGTTCTTAAGGAGACTCTTAATCATGCCAGTTTGCCTGCAGCCCAATTTTCATCCCATTCTTTTAGAATTAGAGCGGCAACGACCATGGCTACTCATGGGCTAAGTGACACTGATATTCACTGAATTGGCTGCTGGTGATCCAAGGCATTTAGGGCTTGTGTATGCAATTGAGGGTGTTGCTGTTAATTGTCAGTTCATTCTTACTTGACAATTGTCTTTTAATTTCAAGCAGGTTTTGTTCAAGGAAAGATCTGGATTATGGGCCACAGCCTCATTTTTTTGGGCGGAATGCCACATATTGGAACAACGTCATGACCTGAACTTGGGTTTGTCAAATGTTGGCATTTTCCAGTGGTTTGGTTGCAGAGGCATGCAATGGGGGGCCTGGCTTATTGAACTCTCAGTTGCTCATCCGCATCTACAGATATTGGTGATACACCTTGGTGATAATGACCTTGTCAAGGTTCCTTGCCTGCAGCTTGCAAAAACAATTGTAAGAGACATGCAGGTGATTAGGAGATGAATACCTGGAGCAATCTTGATGTGGACCACGTTGTTGCCAAGGCATACCTGGCCTGGGGCATGTAAAGATGCTGCCATTAATGGAGCCTGACGGTGGCATAACAGAACTGTCACTAAGCAGCTGGATAAACTCAGTGTTTTTGTTATTGAACATAGTGGTATTCAAGTTTCATTGCCACAGCTGTACAGGGGGGATGGAGTACACCTCTCTGCTGAAGGTTCAGATGTGTAGTGAACATCTCTTTCTGACCACATCAAGAGAGCAATTTGTGGGGGGGGGGGGGAGAGGGGATGCCAAGCTAGACTGGCCCCCTCCTGTGGCGGGCAAGGACCCCCCCCCCACACACACACAGGGAGATAATTTTGGCTAATTAGAATTTAATTGGAGCTAATTAGGTTTAAAGTTAAAAATTTGGGTAATGATGTCATTTAACATCTTTATGATGTCATTTGAAATTTACGTCATAAGTTTGTGTGTGACGTATGTTCCGGTGGGGGGGGGGTGTTAAAGAAAATTGTTTGTAATTAATTTGCATACTTTGTCACATGATGTGAAGGACCACCCATGAGGGTTGGATACACCTTCACATACACATGTGACAAAGCAATATGATGTTGTTATTATCATTGTTTGCTTTCAAGAGATCCTGTACAGCAAAAATAAAGTTGTGGCCTGTTTACACCCAAGAAAGAGGAGTCTGTTGTCCTTTGTGCTGGTGCAAAGATACCCCCCCGACTTGTCGGGAGGGGCTTCTAGTTACATTATGGTTCAGGCGGGCAAGGACCCCCCCACAGGGAGATAATTTGGCTAATTAAAATTTAATTGGAGCTAATTAGGTTTACAGTTAAAAATTTGGGTAATGACGTCATTTCTTTATGACGTCATTTGAAATTTACGTCATAAGTTTGAGCATGATGTATGTTCCGGTGGGGGAGGGGGGGGTTAAAGAAAATTGTTTGTAATTAATTTGCATACTTTGTCACATGATGTGAAGGACCACCCATGAGGATTGGATACACCTTCACATACACATGTGACAAAGCAGTATGATGTTGTTATTATCATTGTTTGCTTTCAAGAGATCCTGTACAGCAAAAATAAAGTTGTGGCCTGTTTCACCCAAGAAAGAGGAGTCTGTTGTCATTTGTGCCAACTAAATGCTACAAGCTGTAGTGTCAGACACATTCTCATCTCATCCATTTTGTCATTGCCTCAACCCAACAGAATTTAAGATATAACACGTCAGCACTTAAACCATATGATAATATCATGAGGATCTCATCCTTATAACTGTAAAATGAATCACAATGTTTAAGCTACACTGAAAAAGGAGTGATATTATTCCTCATGAAGTACAGTTATACTACTATACTGTCCTAAATTTTAATTAGAAAAAAAGAATGAATTGTGAACAATTAATAATTAGTTACTTCTAAGCTCTGCCTATCTTGCCAGGTGTTTGTGGAGAGAAAATACTTCATTTGATTTAATACTTGCCTGACAACTTTCAGACAAAGGGGGGAAGCAGATGGGAGCTTCCCGTGCGCCGCGGGACGGAGCGCCACTGGACCGCGGCAGCCGCACCGTGGCGCACCGTCGGCGACTCTAAAAGGAGCACCAAATTGGCGCTCCTTTTAGATTTCAGGGAAAGTGCGCCCTAAAAGCGGCGGGGGCTCTTTCCCTGACTCAAACGCCGTGGCGCGTGCGGTCGCCGTGGCGTGAGGTCATCCTCGGAGTGCCGGCCGTGTGGAGGGCCGGCAACTCCGAGGGTGACATCAGGAAGAGGAAGGGGCGCCGCTCGTGCGGCTGCCCCTCCTCTTCCCTGCCCGGAAGACGACTCTATTAGTCGTCTGCCGAGGCCCAATAGCACTGATTTCAAACCAGGTGTCAACAAATAACAAGCCATCAAATGCCTAAATATATAAATTATATTCTACTCAATATATACCTATCAATTAAATACTAAACTCTGAAATGTACCAATAATGAGGAAAATGAAAGAAAAATAATTCAAGAAATAGCCAACATATTTTTCGTACAAACACACACCACTCTGAAAATAATGTATTTGAAAAATCAATATTTCATTATAATTATTTCCAATGATTTTTTAAAAATTTTTTTGCCTGTGGACAGTAAATCAGCAGCATATCACAAATAGTCTGAATTTAAAAAAAAACAAAAAACAAAATGTACAGTACAAATGTATGTGATTGAAGAGAAAAGTAATAGTTTGTTGACCATTTATCACAAACAAATTCAATAGTGCCCTCAATGGAGCTTATTACTCGGTAAATAGGCATAGCATTGCACACTTTAATAAATTCAATGTGAACAGAGTTTACCTACATATCCTTCACAAGGAACCATTCTACAACTGAGGCAAAGGCTCTATTCTTACCAGTAAACCTTCATGTCTCACCTTCACCACTGACTACTCCCCCCCCCCCCTTACACAAGAGTACCAATAAGAGTTCTAAGAGATTATGCTGCCCTGATCTCTTTGGAGGAATACAAAACCAACATTTAAAAAGCATTCCTCTGCTGGAGAAGATGGTGAAACTCAGGCTGAATATGAAATACTTAAGAGCAAGCTGTGCATAGGGGCTGAACAGACAATTCCAAAGAAGCTGCTGTGTGCTCCCCCTTTGCTTGCCAGATCAGGGCCGCAGCAACCTCACATCATGGCTCTGATCCAGTGCTCAAATTATTTCAAACAGATTGGGCTGATGCCATACCTGTTGCAGAGTGTGACAGTCTCATAAACAAGGTAGACATTAGTAGTTGTGGTGGAATGTCCTACTGAATGATTGGTTCTTTTCAGCAGTAGCAATTAAGCTGACTGGCAGCTGGTTTTAGGAAATTGTGGCCTAGCAGTAGCTGGGATGCAGTTGTTTTGAGCTGCTGCACTGACAACTTATTACTGTTGTTTCCTATAGTGTTATATATTGTATAAGGATTGTTAGCATGTATGATTTTAATAAAATTTTAGGACATGTGAAGTTCCCTCTATGACCCCAAACTGACCTCTGTGGGATGTCAGCCATAAGCCTCTAGATGGTAAGTCAGGTAGGCACAGGAAAAGGTCTGCTCAAACAATTTGAAAATTCCCTACCAGACAGGTTTGGGAGTTGCTGAAGGGGAAAGACCATTATCTAAAAGTCAACATAATAGTGCTTGTTTGTCCTGAGTCTTACTCCTGATGGGGCAGTGATTAGATTTAACTGTGCCCTTTTCTCTCTAGCCTCCCTCCTTGATTGTGTCAAGACCCATGTGTATTGTTTAGGTCATCCTCACACCTTGGCTTAACACAGCCTTAATCAGTGCCTTTGTCCAGGCTTCAGCCAAACCATCAAGTCTATAACCAGAAGCTAGATATTTCCTATATAAACCCCTCAATTTTTAGACTCCACGTGCTGTCCTTAGAGTACATCTGGACTCCATGTCAGTCTGTGCTCTGATCATAGATCCCTCGGTCATCCCTTCTCCCATTTCGGCAGCCATGCATCCACATCTACAGCAGATCCTGGAGAAGCCTTTGGAAATTAGTATCTCTCATAGTTTGGCCCATCTCAATCTAGCCCCATTTTCCCTCCAAGGGAATTGTAGCATTCCCCACCCATGCTCTCTATAAAAGGAGTCAAAAAAGCAGGTGTGAGAAAAAAGAGAGCATGTAGTTTTGTGACTGAAACTACTAACTTCCAACCAGGAGATAATTTTGCCATAGCTTCCTTTTTATGCTTCCAATCACAATGCTTTGGGGAGGGATGAAGAGAGACCTTATGGGTTGGTGTCAACTGTGTAGAGGGGAATACATTGTTGTTGTTGTTTTCATCATAGCACCTCTGCACCTAGCCTTCTGAAAATTTACAGGTTGTTTATGTAGGCCCAGTTCTATGATAGGTGTTATTTTCATAGAAAGTGTTAAAAGAGCACTTCTCTCAATTATTTAAATACTCTCCATACACAAACCTTAATGTACCAACAAATATGAAATATGGAAGATTTCAATCCTCAGAAGGGGCAGATGTGTATTCAGATGTATGCAATTCAAATTTGAAAAAAAAATGTCTAGCTCTTCTTCATTTCCCTATACACATCAGTGAGGAGATTTCTTAAAGCAAAGCTTTTCTTAGACTCAAGAGTTTCATTCTCCAAGCAGTCCATCTGGATCATTTCCCAAAATTCCAGGCAGAATAACTGTGGAGAACAGGTGAAGTTTCAGAGGATTACAGGAAAAGAGATTCCATCTCAACATTAGGAAGAACATCCTGACAGTAAGGGTTGTTCAACAGTGGAATATTCACGCTCAGAGTGTGGTGGAGTCACCTTCTTTGGAGGTTTTTAAAAAGAGGCTGGATGATTATCTACCAGGGGTGTATTGATTGTGAGTTCCTGCATGGCAAAGGGTTAGAGGGGATGGTCCATGTGGTCTCTTCCATCTCTATGATTCTATAACTGGTGAAGAGCAAACAATGTCCCTCTTTTCAAAAGGAGCACACACACAAAAAAGGAACATTGAGGGAAATACAAACTAGTCAGACTGACCTCGTTTTATATATATATATATATATATATATATATATATATATATATATATATATAAGTTTTCATTACAAAGGAGTTTGCAAGTATCTAGATGACAATGCAGTGACTGGTAAGAGTCACCATAGGTGTGTCAATTCAGGTCCTAGTACCTTTTGGGTTCTCAGGTGCATTACATGAAAGACTGTGGGTATTGCATCAGTGACCAAATGATAAGGGAGAGAATATGAAAAGGAGGGATGGGATGGCAAGAAAAGACAGTGCCTGATACCTGTATAAAAAAGTTGACCATTTCATCAGAAAGAAAGAAAGAAACAGCAAACTTGATTGGCCTTTCAAGGAAGGAGATTCAGGAAAGCCTGACTTTCAAAAGGCACATGTGCTGAGTAGGGAATACATAGGGAAGAAGGCAAGGCTAGCCAGACAGTGAAGAAGAGTGAGCATGAGACTATGGGCCTTTACAGACTGCCACAAATAATGCTGCTAGAGGCCACTTTAACTGTCCTGGCTCAGTGCTAAGGAATCATGGGAACTGTCGTTTATTTTGGCACCAGAGCTCTCTGACAGAGAAGGCTTGATGTCCCAGAAAAAGATACAATTCCCATGATTCCATAGCACTGAGCCAGGACAGTTAAAGCAACATTATTTCTGGGAGTCTGTGAAGGCCCTATGGCTCATCAAAACAGAATAATAGCACAATTGCAAAAAAACAAAAACAAAAACAAAACAAAAAATGAAAAAACCAAACTGTTGCAATGATTATTTTCAAATTATTATGTTTCAATTTGCTTCAAAACCATGATTGATTTGAGACAACAGGCTGGTGTGATAAAATCCCTCAAGAGGTGGTGGAGTCTTTTTCTCTGGATGTTTTCAAAAAGAGAGTAGACAGCTAACTTATTCAATTCTCTAGCTGGATTTCTTGCACTGAAAAGGGCATTGTATTGGGACCCCTTCCAACTCGATAATTCTATTATTCTAATATTAGCCTGTGTAATTTTTTTTTGGGGGGGGGGGAGAGAATAATTCTTAAAAAATGTATTGTTTAAACAATAAAATACACAATGAACCAAATGTAATAATCAAGCTATATATATACATGTATGAATGAATCCTAGCTGCCTTTCTCACTGTTTTCTATTCTACATTCTATTTAGTGAGATATCTGTTTGCTATCATCTAAAAGTCCCTCCAGCACAACACTTTTCAGTGGTGACAGGTTCCGTGTTCAGCTTGCAAAGTCTTTAGATGTTGAAGGGGAAAAAAAGTGAAACACTGGCAAATGTGAGTCATTTCTTAGTCTCAGCTATGCTCATATTTAATTATACAGAGATATTAAAGAAATATTTCCTCCACCTGCTTATTCTATTTTAATCTCATTTGCAATGTAATCAAAACAATTAGGTTAATCAAATTCTTAAATTACTGTGACAATTCTTTGCTTATAGGTAATGATCCTGTGAAAGTAAAATGCTGTACAGTCCCATAAACAATGTGTCATACCACAAATAACTACCATATCTTCATCTCCTCCTCACCTGTAACATTTGGTTGTAAACTCATGACATAGGGGGGAAGCAGATGGCACAAAGCTCTGTTTTTGAGGCAAGGAAGGGGAGGGGCAGCCGCACGGTGGGCGCCCCAACCCCTTCCCCAAGACATCGTCAGAGCGCTGGACCCTCCGTACATCCGGCGCTCCGAGGATGCCTTACCGCTGCAGCGTCCACACACGCTGCGGCGGAAGAGTCGCCGAAGGTGCTCCGGCAGCCTTTTGTGGTGCACCTTCGGCGACTTGTGGAAGGAGCACTATCTTAGCGCTCCTTCCAGGGGCGGCGAAGCTGCACCGCGGGGCCGAGGTGTGCGGATATCTTGGCCCCATGGCGCAGCTTCCTGGGGCGGCCCTGTGGTGCACATGTGCTTCCCCCCATAGAAGCTCTATTCCTTCATTCTGCTTTGCAAAATAACTAAAAATAATGGGTGACCTCATACCTCTTGTATATTTCTGTCACTCTCCTCACATGAAGAACAGTTTTCTGTAAAGAACACCGTCCTCTCCATAAACTGAAGCTGCCTAAACTGGGCACTACAAGCTAATGGTTACTCCAGCTCAGACATCAGAAGAGTGTCCAGACCCCCCCACCCCGAAAAAATCCCCACAGTAGTGAAGAAAAACAACCACCCAAAGGGAAGATATTTTTACCATGCATCAAAGGAGTCACAGACAGAATAGGGGAACTGATGAGGAAACACAACCTCCAAATGATCTACAGGCCAACCAAGAAAATCTAGGAAATGCTGTGCTCAACGAAGGATAGGAGAGATCCTCTCACAGATGGAGGAGTTTACTGCATACCATGTGGACAAGTCTATATAGGGACCACAAAACACAATGTTCAAACATGAATCAAGGAACATGAGAGACACTGCAGACTGGGCTGGCCTGAAAAAAATCAACAGTAGCAGAACACGTTTATAAACCAATTTAGGCACAAAATGCTATTTGAAAAAACTGAAATTCAGGACCATGCCAACAGCTATTGGGTCAGAATTCACAGAGGAGCCATTGAAATCCACAAACACCTGGACAATTTCAACAGGAATGAAGAAACCCTTAAAGTAAACTAAGGGGGGAAGCAGACAGGTGGCACACAAAAGGCTGCCAGCACACCTTCGGCAGCTTTTCCGCCTCAGCGTGTGTGGACGCTGTGGTGGAAAGACATCCTCGGAGCGCCGGACGTGTAGAGGGTCCAGCGCTCCAACGATGTCTTCGTAAGGGGTTGGGGCACCCACCGTGCGGCTGCCCCTCCCCTTCCTTGTCCCAAAAACGGCGCTTTGCACCGTCTGCTTCCCCCCAAAGTTTGGCTACTAGTCCTTAAAAACACCAAAATCAGGATTCAGCAAATGCAAATAAACTTCACCCAGGGTCAGGGGGTTCCCAGCAGATAATGGACCATTAATCAAATATACACTAAACCTCCTTACATATTCTTCCACCCAGAGGCCTTGCCTCAACACAACAATACACAGATTTACATGCTAATCCTCTCAATCAAGGGTCACATAGTATATATACCCCCCAAACATCCATGCCACCATTCTCTGAAGATGCCAGCCACAGATGCAGGTGAAATGTCAGGAATACATTCTTCTAGAACACAGCCTCACAGCCCCAAAATCCCACAAATACCTATGGATGCAGGCTGTGAAAGCCTTCGACTTCACATTTGGCTTTTTGTTTGTTTTGAAATAATGAGATTTTATTGTTGCAGATAGATTGTTTTGTTTTGTTTCTTATTTTAGAGTACTACAAAAAAAAATTCAGTGATGTTATTGAGGCATTGTTGGTAGTTATAACAACTTTTTTTACAATATGACTCTATGGAGCCATGTAGATGGAAAAATTCCTCCACCCCATCTCGGATTTGTTAATCTGTTTGTATCATGCTCCTAATTTACTGTAATGTATTTACTTGACAGTTTTATTTTTAATGCATTTATCTATAAGCCACAAAGCAGGCTACTTAACATTTGTCCTTGAATTTGTAGTTTTGTCTAGAGATACACACTCTGAGGCCTCAACTGAATAGACCAGAGAATTGTATTTTGCAACCCATGTTTTATCAAACTCATGCTTCTACTGGAGAAATTGCTGAAAAGTTGTACATGTTCTGTAACAATTTCTTCCTCATATCTTGGTTTTCTTATTTTTGTTAAAGCTTGTTTTTACTGAGAATGTGCAGAAGGTTCACTGTGAGGAAAAAATAAAACAATTCTACAATAGTGTGAGCTTCAAATAGATAATTATTAATTTCCTTTTTTATTTAAGTTTAGTTCACAGCTACTTTGGATCTACATGGTAACCTCAGCCCCCTACAAAAAAAGGGAAAAAATCATGAAAAATATTTAGGATCCCAATACAAGTCCCTGGATATTTTGTCCCCAGAAATCCACCTGACTGCTTGCTTGTTGAAACACACAGGGAAGCTTCCCTGGGGTACTTTCCAAATTTTACTGAGATGTTCTCACAGTTTCTTCAGATTATTCACCCCAACAGGAGACTTTTACTCTGCAATGTTACACCAAAATCTCATGGAAACTTATATGTATTGGGCGCAGGCCCTCCTAGCTGGGTATTCTGTCAGTAAGCAGATAAGGGGAAGTGGGCAGGGTGAGGGTGGGGTGGAGTGGCTCTGGTTTACAAAAAGAACCTTGCCCTGATCAGGATACCTGTCTGGAACACAGTCCACTTCGAGTGCATGTTCCTAAGCCTGAGGATCAAAGATAGTTTGGGGATTCTGATAGTATACCGACCACCCAGTTGTCTAACAGACTCCCTAACCAAGCTGACACAGCTGGTCTCAGAGTTGCTGTTGGAATCGCCCAGACTCTTAGTTTTTGGACAACTTTAACATTCCACTCAAGACCAGTTTATTAAGTCTAACAGATGCGGCTCAGGAGTTCATGGAATCCATGACAAACATGGGCCTATCCCAGTTGGTCGTCGGGCCCACTCATTGTCTGGATCATACTCTCAATGTGGTCTTTAGTACAGAACAGGAATATCCATGGACAGAGATATTAAAAACCTCCACATTGTCATGGATGGATCATTTCCTGATCAAGGCTGAACTAAGAGCCACTGTTTACCTCACTGGGGGTGGTGGACCTATTAGAATGGTCTGCCCTCAAAGGCTAATGGAACCAATTGGATTCCAGAAAGCCTTGGAGGGTTCAATGGCTGGCAATGCCGGTGACTCTGTCGAAGCTTTGGTGAAAACCTGGAACACCGATCTCGCCAAGGCTATTGACACAATCACTCCCAAGCAGCCTTTCCAACCTGCTCCAAACTGAAAGCCCCGGTATACGGAAGAGCTGAGGGAGATGAAGTGGGTTGGACAACTGGAGCGCACCTGGCAGAAAATTCGACTCTTGTCTGACAAGACTTGTCATAGGAACTTTTTTTGGCAATATGTGCAGCGCAGAGCTCTTTCTGCTCTGCATGTATTGCACCTGCAGAGACCCATCCAGCAAAGCTATTTAGGGTGGTAGCAGAACTGACGTGGGGGCTACTAGCGCAGAACCCACTGCTTAACCCAACAACAGCCTGCTGTGATGCATTTAACAACTTATTTGCAGATAAAATCTCTCAGATAAGAGCCAACTTAGATGCCAGTGTTGTGACAGAATCAATTGATGAAGTATCCAGCAACTCCGTTGATGAAATTATACTGGATAGATTCCAATCTGTGAGTACTGGTGACATAGACAGTATCCTTGGTAGTGTGAGGAAGACGACTTGCCCCCTCAATCCTTGCCCATCATGGCCATCCGTCCAGGGGGGATGCATTGAGACGATTCCTCAAGGACATCATCAATGCATCCCTCAGGGAAGGCCATCTTGTTTGAAGGAAGCGGCAGTTAGGCCGCTTCTGAAAAAGCCTTCCCTGGACCCCATGGATATGAACAACTATAGGCTGGCCTCTTTACTATCTTTTTTGAGCAAAGTGATTGAGAGGAAGATTGCTCTTCAACTCCAAGCTGTCTTGGATGAAACCGATTATCTAGACCCATTTCAAACTGGCTTTAGGACTGGATTTGGAGTTGAGACTGCCATGGTTGCCTTGACCGACGACCTGCGTCTGAGCATCGACAGGGGTAGTGTGACCCTGTTGGTGCTTTTAAACCTCTCAGCAGCTTTTGATACAATAGATCACAACATCCTCTTGGATCGCCCGAGAGGGTTAGGAATTGGAGGCACTACTTTGCAGTGGTTCCGTTCCTTTCTCTTGGGCAGATACCAGAGGGTGTTGCTCAGGGACAGTTGCTCCAGTAGGAAGGAGCTGAAATGAACCATCCTACAGGGTGTAATTCTTTCCCTGATGTTGTTCAATATATACATGAAGCCTCTAAGAGAGATCATATGGAGACATGGGGTGGGGTGTTATCAGTACGCTGATAACACCCAAATATATTTCTCCATGTCTTGGTCGTCAGCTATGACTTCAGAGGGCATCCCTCCTCTCAATGACTGTCTTAAGGCAGTAATGCGCTGGAAAAACAGATTGTGATTGAATCCAGATAAGACAGAGGTACTAACAGGAGCAACCCCGAAACTAGGTATTGAGATACAACCTCCAGTCCTGGATGGGGTCACACTCTCTGTGAAGGACTGTGTTCACAGTCTGGGGGTGCTCTTAGATCTGTCTCTCCAGATGATTAATCAGGTAAATGTGATGGTCAAGAGTGCCAGCTGCACCCTTTCCTGGAAGTAAGGGACCTTGAAAATAGTACATACGCTGGTAACCTCTCGGCTTGATTTCTGTAATGTGCTGTACATGGGGCTACCATCGTGCTTGGTCTGGAAACTCCAACTAGTGCAAAACATGGCAGCCAGGCTGGTCTGTGGTACATCTAGGTGAGACCACATAACATCAGTCCTAAGATCACTACACTGGCTGCCGATTAGCTTCCAGGCTCAATACAAGGTGTTGGTTATTACCTTTAAAGCCCTACATGGCTTGGGTCCAACCTATCTTCAGGACCGCCTTCTTCCATATACTCCGCCCTGTGCACTCTGGCCCTCTGGAAGGAATTTGCTTCAGCCTATTAAAACTAGGCTCTCTGCAACCTTCCAGAGGACCTTCTCATCAATCTCTCCCAGATTGTGGAATGGTCTGCTGGACGAGATCCATCATATTACCAATCTAAACAGCTTCAAGAAAGCTGTAAAGATGGATCTCTTCTGGCAGGCCTTTCCTGACTAGGCTTCCTGGCCTAAGTAGTGAGCTCAGCTCTCCTTCATTCCCTCATAGATCTGCCACTCAATGTCTCCCCTCCTATTATGGTTTTGTTATTTGTTTAACTGTTGTTTATTTGTTCTTGTTTTAATTATATGATGTTTAATACTGTTTTAAGGGGTGGGTGGGTTTTGGAATTGTATATTCAGGATGTTTTTACTATTATAAGCCACCCCAATTGCACTGCAGAGGGGCAGGATATAAATAAAATTTATTATTATTATTATTATTATTATTATTATTATTATATTGAATTAGTTGTTGCATCAGAGGCGTTCAATGAAAAATTGGGGTAGTTATCAAAGTAAAACTATAATTTGGGTGGTTTACGTATTTTATTTTGACATGTTCCTAATTCTTTAGAGCTACTTTGTTTAGAAAAGCACTGGCAATTTTATAAAACAGTTTCAATTCAAGCTAAATTATAGCATACCACAGTAAAATCTCAAACTATGATATGTGTCATGGTGAGAGATATAAGCAAGGCTGGGAATAAGATTAGGAAGCATGGTTAATATATTTGTCTTTCTGTAACTATTAATGAGTTCCACACATAATGATCAACTGAAGATACAAGAAACAGAGGTGCAAATTCTCTCTCTCTCTCTCTCTCTCTCTCTCTCTCTCTCTCTCTCTCTCTGTGTGCTTTTTTCCTATGCTTCTCAGTTTTCCAATCCTTAGTTTCCCAGTAATTTTCAGCTTTTAACTTTTTAAAAAATTGTAAATAGGTTTCTTTAACATACCTTTTTTTGCAAGCAGTTTCCCATTATATAATGGTTCTGGGGACTTAAAAAATCTCATATATCTATATTTATGAGTGCTTTCTCCTAACAGAGGTATTTCTGTACATGTTTTTCATTAGGAGAATTTCAAAACTAAACTCTGATAAGTGTAAATAATAAAGTTATCTGGATAATGGCTAAAGTGCAGGTACCATAGGTCACAGAGTATGATATAAGGTTAGTAAAGACTCCTCATTATACTTATTATGTGCCAATGAGGTTGGCAAAAAAGTCATTCTTCACCTTTACTATTATATCCTCATCATGCCACCCAGCAGAGTTATTCCAAGTTGTGAAAAGCCTGTTTGGATGGGGATTAGAGAAACAAGGAGCAGAACCCTCCATTTCCTATTGTGATCATTTTCCTAGGTGCTTCAAGGAGAATGTTGCTTGTATTCACTCAGAAAATGATGCCATTGCAGAGTCTGGGAAACTGTCCATTGCAAAATTGTTCAGGAGTTTTGAGATTAGTTTCTGATGTTGTAACCTGATGATATGGAGAGGATGCTTGAATCATTCTGTCCCATCACATGTAAGCTTGATCCTTGGCTATCTTGGCTATAAGATCTATCAGAGTTGAACTGATGAGATTAATTGGGGTGGTAAATGCCTCACTTTGTTAGCAAGTGGTGCCTGGCACTGGGACTCATCTTTTCCTGAAGATGGCACTGGACCCAGATATATGTGAGAATGAATACCCTGTTATAAACTTCCTCCATCTGGACAAATAACTTGGTGGCTGGACTTGGAGGAAATAGATCTGGGCCCATTTTGATACTACTTTTGATACTACTGTGTTGGGAATAGAAGGCACTATATCACAATATTTCCAATATTGTCAGTAGTGGAGGATGAACTTGAACAATGTTTCCATTCCAATCTACCAGGCTAGTTCCAGTGAGTGGCACTGAGTAATTCCTGCTCAATTCCATGGCTATTAAGTTGTTGGGTACAACAATGCTTCATCTTGTCCACCATGCTGTTTAATGTCTATGTGAAACAAGGCATGACATCATAAGGATTCCAGGGGCTGGGTGTCATTAGTATGCTCCATTTTCCTCATTGTCAACTGCTGTTGTGCTAAGCCAATACCTAGATGCTTGATGCTAGGTGTGATATCATTAAAAGACCTAAACAGATTGGGACTACTGAGAAAGTGCCTATCTCTATATACACCTGTCTGAAGATTCAGGTCTACTGGAGATGTCCTCTTCCGTTTCTAATCAGGAAGAGCAATATATTGATAAAGACATGACCTTCTTTACTGTGGCACTCTAGTTGTGGAATGCATTTCCACTTGTGGCCTAACTGCCACCAACATTCATTCATTATTTGCCAGTTATTAAAGCCTTCCAGGCCTCATGATCATATCTACATCTGTATATAATACATACATGGTATTAATCCATGTTAAGCCTGATTTAAATGATTTAATATTCTTCTAGTCTGGGGGGAAGCAGACGGGTGGCACGGGGCTGCCCCAGGAAGCTGCGCCGCGGGGCCAAGGTATCCACACACCTCGACCCCATGGAGCAGCTTCGCCGCCCCTGGAAGAAGCGCTAAAATAGCGCTCCTTCCACAAGTCGCCGAAGGTGCGCCGCAAAAGGCTGCCGGCGCACCTTCAGCAAATCTTCTGCTGCAGCGTGTATGGACGCTGCAGTGGGAGGTCATCCTTGGAGTGCCAGCCATGAGGAGGGCCGGCTGCTCTGAGGACGTTTTGGGGAAGGGGTTGGGGCACCCAGAGTGTGGCTGCCCCTCCCCTTCCTTGCCCCGAAAACAGCGCTTTGCACCGTCTGCTTCCCCCCTCAGTTTCAATTATCTTTTTTTGTTTTAAATCCTTTTATGTAATTTACTCGTATACTACCCTGAGAATCTATTAGATAGGGTTGATTGTAAATATTTTAATTAAAAAAAGAAAAATTACATATGTATCTAGGAAATCCATAAGAAATAGAATCTCATTGCCTCTTTCTGTTGTAGGCAAATACACACACACACACAACCACACAAACAAACACACACAAACACAACCCATCTAAATGAATGCAGTACCCTCACCTATGCTCTTCTATCTGCAGAGCTAGTAGACATACAGTGCTAGTCAGGAATTTTCTTCTGTATTTTCATAGTGGCATTGCTGTTTGGCTCTGTACACAGAAAAAACATCACACACACTACCACTACCACTGTAACAATTCTTCACTATAAAGTTTTCAGAAATGAATTGGGCCCCCTGTATTCGTATTTTATTTCTCCTTAGTATCTGTTGCAACTACAGATAGTACATCCCTGACTGTACTTCTGGTGTTGTCAACAGAGAAGTGTTTGTGTTTGAAATAAAACAACTTTTATTTACGACAGATATTATTTATGTGAAGAAAATTTACTGTGTTTTCAGTTTCATATGGTTACAATACATGTTTTTTGTACCTTTCTTTCTACTTTGTTGAATATATTGATACTTTCCTGCCTATTCTACCCATCCTACCAACTAAGAGGCTATAATAATAATAATAATAATAATTTTTATTTATATCCCGCCCCTCTGCCAAGCAATCGGGGCGGCGTACACAATTCGAAACATCAAACAGATAAATACAATACAAATCCCATCCCTCCTACCCCCCCACCCCCAAAAAACAAATAACAAACAATTACAACAATTACATAAAATATACAATATTAAAAAATAAATCAACAGACAGATTAAGAGCAAATATTAAAATACAATACATTAAAAAACCACAAT
Organism: Phrynosoma blainvillii; assembly: GCA_026167975.1. NCBI lineage: Eukaryota > Metazoa > Chordata > Lepidosauria > Squamata > Phrynosomatidae > Phrynosoma > Phrynosoma blainvillii. Next base: position 184,454,955 of record JANUYF010000004.1, on the reverse strand, counting down.
ATATATAATTAAGATAATTGAACAAATAAGGCCAAATAACAATTTGATCTTAAGGAGTCCCCCCCCCCCCCCCAGTTCATCGGATCCCCCATGCCCGTTGTTCCTGGCAGGCTTAATTAGTTCTGTGCTGGATGTTGGACAAACCGCGCCTCCCTTCAGGGTGTGGCTCTCCAGCAGGGCGGCGGGGGTGTAGCGGCTGAAGGCGCTCAGCTGTGCCCAGCTGGCCTCCGGAACGAGGTGGAGGAGTCCGGGGCCTCCAGCGCAGCCTCTCGCCGCTTCTGGCTGGAGGTGGTGGAAACAGGCGGCGTTTAAATAGCCGCTTCTGGCTCTCCAGCAGGGCGGCGGGGGTGGAGCGGCTGAAGGCGCTCAGCTGTGCCCAGCTGGCCTCCGGAACGAGGTGGAGGAGTCCGGGGCCTCCAGCGCAGCCTCTCGCCGCTTCTGGCTGGAGGTGGTGGAAACAGGCGACGTTTAAATAGCCGCTTCTGGCTCTCCAGCAGGGGTGGAGCGGCTGAAGGCGCTCAGCTGTGCCCAGCTGGCCTCCGGAACGAGGTGGAGAAGTCCGGGGCCTCCAGCGCAGCCTCTCGCCGCTTCTGGCTGGAGGTGGTGGAAACAGGCGGCGTTTAAATAGCCGCTTCTGGCTCTCCAGCAGGGCGGCGGGGGTGGAGCGGCTGAAGGCGCTCAGCTGTGCCCAGCTGGCCTCCGGAACGAGGTGGAGGAGTCCGGGGCCTCCAGCGCAGCCTCTCGCCGCTTCTGGCTGGAGGTGATGGAAACAGGCGACGTTTAAATAGCCGCTTCTGGCTCTCCAGCAGGGCGGCGGGGGTGGAGCGGCTGAAGGCGCTCAGCTGTGCCCAGCTGGCCTCCGGAACGAGGTGGAGAAGTCCGGGGGCCTCCAGCGCAGCCTCTCGCCGCTTCTGGCTATGCAGATGGGAAGGAAAGGCCGACCTGAATTTGCCTTTTCCCGAAACTGTAGCACCTGCACTGCGTGCCCTGAGGGTGCACTAAGTGGGGACGCAGCAACCGCACTGGGGCCAGTTAATGCAGCTTTTCTGAGGCTCTATTAAAGCCTCAGCAACCGCACTGCCGGCCCCGAGGTTGCCCCAAATAGGAATCCAGTCACCGCACAGGCGGCAGCGGTGGCTTTAATTTTTTTTTTCGTTCTCTGTGGCGCATGCGCACATGCGCAGACACAACATGGCCCCTTTAACAGAAATGTTGGCAGTGCTTAGGACCTGAGCACTATGTGCTGTAGAGAAATCATGGCTGCCTCGGCAACCGAGTGCTCTGCGCTCATACTCAGCCTGCAATGCACAGCCACAGCAGCCTCTGCCACGGTCCGTGCTGCAGATACATTCAGGGAAGACGACAGTGATGACTTGGGGCTCCCACAAGTGACACCTGCGAGACCGGGTGCCGCAAGATGAATCACACGGTTCACCACCATGGCCGCTGCCGCTCTGATGCTCCCCGAGAGAGCCCCGTGCCACTGGTGGATGTTCACCAGAAGCACCAACTGGTGGGACGGATTCGTCACATAACATCTGGTCCGATGAGCAATGGAGGATGTTCTTCTGAATGCCCCGTACCCTATTCCACAAGATAGTAGAAGTACTGCATCCGGAAATGCAGCGGGAAGACACCGTGAGGAGGAAGGCCATCCCAGTAGAGAAGAGGGTCGCCATGGCCATCTGGGTCCTCGCCCACAGAGCCAGCTACAAGCAGGCATCAGAGCTGTTCGGGGTCAGCCAAACCAATGTGATGTTGAAATGATGTTGATGGATGTGGTGTAAATAGTCCATAAAACCAAACACCAAAACCTGGAACTTCCAGCAAGCTTCTTTTATTGTAAAACAGCAAAAGCAAAAATAAATAATAATAATAATAAGAAGAAGAATAGCTTCACTTTAACCAGAAGGCTAAACAGAAACAATGCCTAACTGCTACATGATTCAAGATTGATTAGTAGCAGCATCAGGAGAATATTTTAGTTAGTTCATTACAGCTCAAAAGTTAAAAAGCAAGTGAGTGGCTTTCTAGTTCACAGGTTTCAGCCCCCCAATTCTCCACCCTTTTGGGTGTAGCCTTTACAGACTGATTGGTTGATGATACATGACGTGCTTTAGCCCAACCTTTAATTACCATAATAAATCATGTGACTACATTTCCCATAACAATTCTCATGTTGACAAAATCCTCAATGTAAACAAACCTCTTTCTCATAGAACTGAAGCTTGTTAACTGCTTGTTTGGGCTAAGAACACACCTGGGCTGATAACTGTGAATCTGGCCTCAGAAAAAGAACTTTTCTCAGCAACGAAAAATACAGACACACATCTTTTACATTTCAACATTTTAAACATTGACTCTATATCCCATTTAAACCTAACACGTGGGGGAAGTGTTGGTGGAGTTCGCCCTCACCATGGAGAAGCTGCTCCTGTCACGGACAGTGTACCTGGGGGACGTCGCTCAGGTAAGGACACTCACACATGTCACTTTTCCCTCCTGCACAGGACATGTCATGACATGGCATTCAGTGTGGCTGTCACTGTACAGAGTCGGCTGCTAAGGCCAACGAAACTGCGCAGGGACGCCTAAAACTTCAATAGCCAGTACTGTATACTCGGGAGCAAGGGCTGATGAACCTGCGCAAGGATGGGGAAAACGTCATCAGTTGGCAAATGCCGTGACTGTTGAACATGAATCCTCCCCTTCTCCCCCTTCTTGTCACCCATAGATCATGCAAGGTTTCAGTGAGCTTGGCTTCCCCCAAGTAGTGGGTGCCGTAGACGGGTGCCACTGTCTGATCGTGCCACCCATGGGGAGGAGGAATGAGTTCATCAACCGAAAGGACAGCTACTCTGTTGTCCAGGGGACCCGGGATCAGCGAGGATGCTTTGTGGATGTGGAATTGGGCTGGGCTGGATCGACTCATGACGCGAGGGTGGCAAGGAACTCCATCATCATTCAGGCCATGGAGGCCAGCATCTATGTGCCAGGAAACCCCACCATCATCCTGAGGGGCCAGCAGACACCATCGGGCCTGGAATAAGAAGAGGAGCCCTCCCTCCATTCCATCCGATGTCATCTGGGAGAGAGACACTAGGCCCAGCACCATCAGGCCTAGGATAAGAAGAAGAGCCCTCCCTCCATTCCATCCAATGTCATCTGGGAGAGATGTCAGGGATGATGGGAGTTGTAGCTCTTCACCTCTGGCTCTAACTCACCACCTTGTTATGCAGCAGAGCTGACCAGCTTTGATCAGTGGTTGATGCTTCTTTCCCAAGCAGCAGAGTTTCAGATAATAGGCTGAAGACCCTGACAAACTCTCCAAGCCTTCTCACTCTTCTTCCTGAGATGTCTCCAAACTTCTCCAGGATTCTTCTGGCTCTTGTATCTTCCCTCAAGACACCAGACAACTCAGTAGTCTTATATAAAAGATCTACTTTATTCTACTATATACATAAATACTATATGCCCTACAAATCACAATATCTCCAAAACTACTCCACAATGTACATTAGCAAACATTGCAATTTATAGCCATTGTTAGACACCACCCACCAGTCAGTTTCCACCCAGTGGGTGTGTACATACATCTTGATTGGTCCACATAGATCATCCCATACCTAAGACCAACCCAAGTGTTTCATCACTTTACCTTGACCACTTAATGAGTCTCAGGTGTTTGCAATCTATCATAGGTGTTCTCAATATACCTTCTATAACTTTGTCCTTGGCTCTCAAGGCTTCATAATTATATTATCTTTTTCACCTGTGTATCTTCCTGATTGCTCCTGCTTAGTCACTTTGACATTCACATACATATTTTTATTTCTATTACTGTATATCCCATGTTGCTTTTTCCTTAACAAGAGAGACACTAGGCCCAGCACCATTGGGCCTGGAATAAGAAGAAGAGCCCTCCCTCCATTCCATCTGATGTCATCTGGGGGAGAGACACTAGGCCCAGTACCATCCGACCTGGAATAAGAAGAACTCTTACTTCTTAAAGGACGGGTGGGATTCGGGATTTCTATGTTCTGTTTAAATTGTATTAATATATATGTATGGAAATTTTAATGTTGTAAGCTGCCCCGATTGCTCTGCAGAGGGGCGGGATATAAATAAATATTATTATTATTATTATTATTATTATTATTAGATCGGCCCCCTCCTGCTCGCCGACAGCGCCTACCCCATTCGGAAGTGGTTGATAAAGCCCTACCAGGGCACCACCAATGCCAGGCAGAAAGGATTCAACAGGAGGCTGAATCGTGCCAGGAATGTGGTGGAAAGGGCCTTCGGGAGGCTGAAGGCTTGGTGGAGGTGTCTCACTGCCCCACTCTTTGTGGCAGAGGAGAATGTCATCCCCATCATCACCTCCTATGTCATCCTCCACAACATCTGCAAGACCAAGGGAAGGGTCCTGGATGAGGGAAGGCGCTACAGGCGGCGCTTTGTGCTGCCCACCCTGGGGGCACCCATGGAGGACAATGACCTTGTGAGGCAGAGAGAAGAGGAGGCTGTGAGGGAGGCCCTGACAGAGTTCTTTGAGACCAGGAGGATCAGAAATTATCCCCTCTTCTCCATCTGTAACCCAAGGTCATCACTGCCATGAGCCTAAGCACCTCAACACCACATTGCCTATCATCCTCACTCTGTGTATGGCTTGCATTCATGTAGGACACCACTGTAGTATGCCATGAGCCTAAGCACCTCAATAAACATGTACTGATATCCTCACTCTGTGTATGGCTTGCATTCATGTAGGACACCACTGTAGTATGCCATGAGCCAAAGCACCTCAATAAACATGTATTGATATCCCCTCTCTATGTATGGCTTACATTCATGTAGGACACCACTGTAGTATGCCATGATGAGATCCTATGATCCCTACTTTGCTTATGGATGGGAATCCTGCTTTCATGTGTAGTTATTCTTGAACATGAGCCTAAGGGAGACACACACAGACACACACAGACAGACACACAAAAGGGCATGGAGGGGTCACCTGGTGCCAGATTTCCTGGCAATATAAAGATACAGTGCACAAACCACCAACTGAAACCTCTGACAATGTTGCCAAATCCCCAACAGTCAGCTTTCCTAATGGACCATTCAATTGTATCAATTGGTAGCCCAGAGGGCAACCATTGAGGAACACATTCAAACTTCTCACATGAGAGTCTCCATTGGTCAGGGCCCAGGTAAGGCCATCTGCCCCTGCAACATCCGCTCATAAATGCTCCTGTGGACCTCCATTGATCCCTAGGACAATGATGGCGGCCAGGAGTAGAGTGCCCATCCGGATCGCTTATTGGACTAATGAGGAGGTGGGCATTTTTCTCAAAGCCCTGAACCCAGAGCCGGCTGCTAGGAGGGTGATGGCCAGCTCCAACCAGCCGAAACGGGGGTACTTTTCCCAGGCCTCCCGGGCCCTCAGAGACCAGGGTGTCACGAGGACCCCCCAACAGGGCCGCACAAAATTTAAGGCACTGAAGGGGGTCTTCTTCGAGGCCCTGGAGGACTATGGGGAGCATCCTCCGGTTCAGCGTCGCCCACCCTTCTATCAGCAGCTCTGGGAGCTATGGATCAGGGCCGGCTGCCCTCGATGGCAGGATTGCCATCCCCCTGATAAGTGTTGGGCTCCTGCCCTGGTCCCTCATGCCCTCTCTTCCCCCTCACTCTTCCCTATCCCTCCCCTCTCTCTTGTCCCCATCCCATGGGTTCTAATGGTGTTTCCCTTCTCTCCCAATGCAGGCATGCGGTGGAGGCGGTGACAGGGACGGAGGGGGGACCCTGCCAGTTCCCCCTCCTCCTCTTTCTCCTCTGACAGGGAAGCCAGGCCAGCCAGGGAGGCTCATGCAGAGGGGCCTGCTGCCATCCCTCTGCACCCACAGCAGCCTCCCATGGCTGAAGGTAGGTCCCTGAGGGGAGGGGTACTGGCTGCATAACTGCGGTGTATATGGCATTCCTGTCCCTCCCCTCGCCCAAGACTTTCCAAGCTGATTTCCTAAATGGTGTCTTTTTTCCTTTCACAGGCGGACCTGCTGAGAAGGAGCAGCCCAGCCCGTCACTGGCCCCCAGGTGGAGGACACCAGGGTCCCATTGGTGTTGCCCGCCTGGTGGTCATCCAGTACACCCGGGACTCTGAGCAGGGTAAGTATGCCAGGAACACAGAGGGAGGGAGTTGGGGGAGCCCTCAGGGACCCTGGCTGTAGCATAGGGTGATGGGGTGGAGAGGAAGATCCTAACTACATGTTTCTCTTTTCTTTTCCTTTGCAGATCGACGCCTGGAAAAAAGAATGGCTGCCATGGAGGAACAGATCCAAACTGTGATGAACTCCATGGCAGTCATCCTGCAGCACCTTGGCCTTCCCTAAACCCCGATCCAACCCCCCTCCCCATCCCTGAAGCACCTTTCCCTCCCCTTCCCTTTCTACATGCTTCTTCCCTCCTCCTTCCCCTTCTTCCCCCGTTAGAAATTCCTCTCCCCTTTGTACATTCTCCCCTCCTCTTCCCACATTTGTAAATTGTTGTACATAGTTTTTATTTTTATCAAAAAAAATTTTATTTTTAAAAAATCATGACGTAATCTGCGCACGGATGCAGGTGCGGCAATTGCCGGTTTTCTGAATAAACTTTCAATTTTTAAACAGCATCTGACATTTTATGTGAAGGTATGTAGGTCCGTCGAAGGATCCCTACAGGCTACCAGTGAGCAGCAGTGGTGAGGTGGGCATGGTGTGCGGTGGCGGTGGCAAAGGCAGTGGCAGTGGTGATCAGTGAGGTGGGCATGGTGTGCGGTAGTGATGGCAAGCAGCAAGGTGGGGACTAGGAGGCAATGGCTGCCTCGGTACTTAGTGGTGCTCGTTGCAGCATCTCCATTCCCCTCTGCTTGCTCTCTGCCTTTGTGGGCGGGCAGTGGGTGGTGGGACTGCCACATCACTGCTGAGAAGGCTGCTAGACTCTTCTAAGGGCTGTGGCTCAATGATCTCCATCTCCATAGCAGCCTCCTCCTGCATGGGTGGACCCCTATCCCTCCTCCCTCTCGCCACAGCAGGCTCGACATCCAGGGGTGGCAAGTGACCCCTCCTCCCTCTCTCCACAGCAGGCTTGACATCCAGGGGTGGCAAGTGACCCCTCCTCCCTCTGCCGACCACCACAGCCACCTCTTGCTGGCCCTGTAGGATAGCCCTCCCTCTTCCACCCTCCCCGCTGCCAGCCATGGTCCTCTGGGGCCCCTCCATGTCATCCACCATTCAGCCCATCAGACCAGTCTGCATTTGTATGGCATCAGCGATATGCCGCTGCTTGTGGGCCATGCGTTGATCATCCTCCCTCCGATCCCCTCTCTCGGCCTCCTTCAGTTGATAGGAACATTCAGCTAGGTCATAGAATCGTTCCATCAATTGATAGGAACGTTCAGCAATTTGTTTATCCTGTTCTAGGGATTTCTCCATTAGTTCTATGCTGCATTCCATGAACTCCTGCTGGGCACTCATATTTGCTGTGGCTGCTGATCGACATGTCCTCTTCCCTCTGATTTCAGCCAGGCAGGCTGCTGGTGGCATTGCAGTTCTGGCATTAGCTGTTTCATCCTCCTGCTCCTGTCTCTGTTGTGCTACTTCTCGTTCTAGGGACATGTATGGCAGAGGACACCGTTTGCACACACAATATCTCCCACACATTTCAGGGGGGAGGGGAGAGCCAGTGAGGTTTGTGTGAGCACACTGGATTCATGCAGGTGGTGGTCATGCGAGGGACATGGTGAATGGGACACATGGATGAACGTTCCTCTACCCCCCCCATGCTAGGGTGCAAAAGCGGCATGCGGGGGGGGGGGGGAATTCTGCAAACTGGTGAACGGACGCAAAAAAGTCACAAAAACCATGCAGTTTTTTTGGGGGGTGCAGGCGTACATGCGACAGCATGCATTTTTTGTCATAACAGGGAATTTACCATGTGCAGCCTGGACCTGGTTGATCAGCTGGTGAATGGCCTGGGGCCTGCCTTCTCCTTGCCCTCGCTCTCATTGTTGCTGAGTGATGTGCTTGTCCTTGGGACAGGGGAGCAATCCCACTGGCTACTGGTCCTGGAAGATGTAGTGCTCCAATGTGAAGTACAAGATTCTGGCCTGCTGGTGGAAGATGTAGAGGTATGGGACGGTGCTCTCATGGCAGAGATGGCCATAGCCCTCTGACTACAGGATGTCTCATCTGGGTCGGGTGCTCCTCCTGGTCACCTAAAAGTGACAAGGGATGGGGTCATCTCTGCCCTAGTGCTGTCCCCTGCACCTTTTCCCAGCGCCCCTGGCGCATCTTACCTTGAGGTGGCACAAGCTCCTGGGCGCATTATCCCTCAGAGATGACCTCCATGGCTTGTGCTCTGGCTGTCTGGCCTACTGGGACCCTCATGGCATCACTACTGGTGCATATTCTGTTGGGCCTTATGCTGCCGTCCCTGGTGAGGAAGGCATGGAGTTCCTTGTAGAAGGGCATGGAGGAGGGGTCCCGTCCGCTTTTGGCCTTGTGGTCCCTAAACTTTTTGTAATCGGACCTGAGGTTTTTGGTCTTTTGATGACACTCCTCCCAGGTGCGTTGGTGGCCCTTCGGCCTCATGGCTGCTGCCAACTCCTTAAATGTTTCTGAATTCAAGAAGGAATTTCTCAATTTGTCCAAAATGCATGGCTGCGACCACAGAGCTATGAGGTCGGCCGTCTCCGCATGCGTCCACGAGGTCCCTCTCCCTTTTTTTGTCTCTCCGCTTGTGGATGGCTGTGCCATTGTTCCCACTGTGGACAAAGGAAGCCCCGAAGTGGACTGCTGTGGAGGTCTGCAGCTGGCAAACTTGCCCTGGGAAAATGGCACTGGAATGTGTGTGGGGGTCCAGCTTAAAAGTGAAACTTTCCCCTTTATCTCTTTAACACAATGTAACATCTGGTAGCAACAGTTTCACCTTCCCGCTCTGGCGCATGCACACTGTGAAAATTAGGGTTACTGCTAGGGTTCTGAAAAGATGCACCTGTGGCGTTTTGCCCACACCTGAACCCTAAAAATGCTTTAATTTGAGGCTTTTTCCAATGACCGCATGCTCCCCAAGGGCAGCTCTAAATGCAGTTCACCTGTACACGTGCGTTCACACTGGCAGCTTCTGTGCTCGGGTGGTTTTATTTGCGCCCAACCTCTGTTGCTGCATCCCAACGTCCCATTGAAAGTGCACATGTTTTGGGAAGGAGCGGTAAAAAGCAGCTCTTTTTTAAAGTGCACTTTCACTGGAAAGGTCAAGTCGGGGGCGCTTTTTCGGCATGCGTCATGTAAAGACTGTGCCCTCAGGTCAACCCCAAAACAACCCTATTAGCCCGTCTGCATCCCCCCTGAATCCCCTAAGACAGGGGTAGGCAACATTTCCCCTTTAAGGGCTGAGGGACTTCAGCTCCCAGAAGCTTCAGCCATGTTGGCCAATAGTCCCATGTTGGCCACTAGCTCCTGGGATTCTGGGAGCTGATGTCCCTCGGCCCTTAAAGGGGAAAGGTTGCCTACCCCTGCCCTAAGAATAAGCACTAACCTTACACTCTTCGGTGCTCCACATCTTACAGTTATCCCTTTCCAACACCAACTACTAAACAACAATTTTCAATCAGTCCTCAAATCATTCACCAATTGCCATTCCCACTGTAACATTTTGAAAACTCATTCCTCTCCCTCAACAGACTACATGTCTTATATATCTTCATAAATGTACATGAACATTAAATAAGAACCTTAGAACATCACATCTGCCTTAGATAATCTAAAATACATGCATAAACATTTGAGTAGAGCCCTGGAACATCACAAATGAACATTCAACAATAATGTAATAATTCCTGAACATAACAATCCAGTTGTGGAGGATTAATTACTCCCTGTTTACATTGCCAAACTATTATACAGAAACCCCCTCAAAAAAGTGATAACCCCTCAAAAAAGTGATAACATTACACTCATCTCTCCACATTTGTGGTTTTTATTTTTGCAGATTTGATTATTCACAGATTTTATTAATATGTTCTCTCTAGGTCCTCCAGTGCAACTCTATGGTCAACTTTAACCAAAAGTCACACTGAAGGACCTAGAGATTCCTAGAGAGAATACTCCACTAGGCATTTGTAGCTCCTCCAGCACAATTCTATGGTTAATGTCTGGCAGATGTTGACCACAGAGTTTCACTGGAGGACCTAGAGATTCCTAGAGAGGTTTTCTCACAGGTAAAAACATAGTGTTTTGCTATTTTCCCCTCACATTCATAGGGATCCTGTGCCCCTAATACCAGTGAGTGTGGAGGGACAAGTGTATTTAACGTTATATTGATCTGACTGGAGATTGGAGAAAGCTCTTGGAACCACACAAAAGTAGAAAATTTTCCAGGTGGATAGCACTGTGAAATACCATTAATATTATACCCTGTACTCAGTGTATTTCTTGATAGAGGCAGAATGTGTGATGATCCATTAGAAATGAAAGCTGAAAGGTAAAGTGTCAGTATACCTGAAATTTTGATGTAGATCTAGGAGTTTTTTTTTATGCTCAACTTGTCCCTCCCTGAACTCCCTCCTCTTAAGGGGTTCATCATTGCAGGTTTAAAAAAGAATGAAAAATCTTGTTTACTTAAACAGACTGTCCCTTCAGTGACCCTGTCAGAGTTGGGAAATGTCATCTTCTATCAAAATCACAATTGCACCAGAAAGCTGACATTCTGGAAACCAAAAGAAAGAATTAAAATGTATATAAACATCCATATGAACTACACAAAAATAAATTGCATATAATTCTTCTGACAATCCAGTATTTCATTTAAACAACTGATATTGTTATACATAGATGACAGACAGGTACAGATATGATTTGATAGGCTGCTCATATATTCAGCAGGGACAAATGGAGCATGGCCAACTGTAATGGACTATGGAAATTGTACTTCAAAACATCTGGAGGGCCAAATGTGCAAAGTGCAAACCCATGGGCTGTATGTGGTCTCAAGTCTATTTTGTGGTCCTTATAGATCCTCATGCATAAAAAAGGAAAGGAAAGGAAAGGAAAGAGGGATATTTATGCCATGTCTTTGGGCCTCCCTGTACCATTTTGGGCCCAGGAGAGATATCTTAAACCTCTATTGTGTTTAAAAAGAAAGTCCTGTTTTGGGCTTAAAATGGTACAGGGATCCCCCAGAATGGTAAAAATACCCCCATAATACCTAGAGGGGGACTGGAGGTAAAAATAATTACTTTTTTTCCTGAGAGATTTTATTTCTTGAGTAGGATAGTCAGCATGGAATAATGGTTTGCACACTGGACTATGACTCAAGACACTAAGGTTCAAATTCCTGCTCAGCCATGGAAACCCTCTGAATGACTTTTTCTCAGACTGAAAGGAAGGCAAAGGCTAATCTTCTCTGAACAAATCTTGCCAAGAAAACCCTGTGACAGGTTCACCTTAAGGTCAGCATGAGAAAGAAACAATATGAAGGCACACAACAACATATTGAGTAACATAAATTAGGTAGGAACCCTCTATTTTTCTAGTTTAGGTTTGTTCAGATCACTGCATGTGCAATTTGCTGCTGTTTTCCAGTCTGTTGCATCATGTTTCCTTCAGGTTACCAAGGCACATCAATACAAAATTGCATCGATTATTTTATGTTTGGAATGAAGTGGGAATCCTAAAGTGGCTATGGCAGGGATGGGTAACTTTTCATCCCACTGTCCCTCCAGCTAGCACAGACAATTTTCAGCTAAAATGGGGACTGTAGACCAACCTCCCTCGGGGTGAAAGATCTCTTGTGGTAGGAATACAGAAGCATAAATATCCACACAATCAAACTCAGTTGAAAACAAAACAAACAACAATGAAATATAAATTATAATGATTTCACTTTCCCCCTGTCAAATCCACGGCATTAAATAGTCTAACAATGACTGCATTGCAGAGAAGTACATCTTTGGTTCCTTGGTTCTTTCTAACAAACATGAAAAAATATCAAAATTTTTCTCTCCAGTGGGGAAAAATACTAGAGTTTTTGTACATTAATTAATGATTGTTCATATTTTGAACATGTGAAGGAGGGGAGTTGCAAAGGTCCTGTGAATTTTTTTATGCAGAAAAATAAGGTTATTTGCTACAAAATGAAATGTTTTGGGGCAAAAATATATCTTGTACAATTTTTTTTAATTTGCACAAGCTATTGTATAGTCAACTTTTTGTATATGTGTGGTTATCATTTCAGACCTCCCTGCCCCAGCAGATGCCAAAAACCATGGGACCTCAAGTCCCATTATTTTTAATGGTGGCACATCATGCATGCAGCATTGCTAGCATGGTTGTGTGCACACACTGTCATTCAGGATTATGGGGCAGGTCTATCCACAAATGCTCCAATCTGTGGATGACAACCTCATAGTTGGAGTAGGCTGATTGTACTCTGATCCCCAAAATTCTGGTCTTGCACCACAAAAGACAATTAACATTTTAAAGGAGGCGTTCACTCTTTACACTCTCACACATGAACAAAAACATAATCAAACATGAAAGTTGATATTTTTGGTGAGGCATCTCCATCTGATCAGAAACCTTTTCTTCTCAAGGCCAAGAAAACATGTATGTTCTTTACATTCCTACTAGATTGTCCCATTTAAAAATAAATTATTATTTTATGGCTGTTGAATTTAATTGAACTACTGTATGTATTTAGCTGTTTAACATTCACAACCCACATTGTATCAAGGGATTACAAGGTGGGGCATAGACAATAGAAAAGCGCAAACAAGGTACCACTATGAAATAATTTAAAGCAGTTTAAAAGATTAAAAACAATTTTTAAATGACTTAAAATTTAAAGCCCGGAACATTAAGGCACAATTTCACCTAATCAGATCATGATTCCCTAGGCCCCAAAAGTTAAAAAAAAAAAAAAAGACCTGAGATTTAAGCTGATGCTAAAATAAAACTATCATTGGTGCAACCTGGATTTCCAAAAAGGCATTTAATAACTAGGATGCCCAGCAAAGATGCCTATGTCTCTGCATAGTCTATTGCTTCCATTAATGGGACACAAAAGGGAGATGTTCTTGTATATCTCAGTGATTGGGGAGCTTTGTATAGGGAATGACACTCTTTCAAGGGCCAATGTTCCAAGCCATTAAGGTTTTGATGTCATCACCAGTTCCTCAAAATTGGATTAAAAACATATTGGCAAGTGGAGAGATATTATAGTGACCTTTCCATTTCTTTAAAAAAATACATAAATAATTTTATTAAACATTTATAAAACACACATTTTTTTTCCATACACACATACAATAAAATACAATAACAACAAATAACAACAAATATTAAACCTGTAACATTACATTTTGAACATTACATTTACACGTCTTTGCATTTATCACCTTTCATTAATCAATCAACATCTCATTAATCAATATGTCTACTCCTTACCAAATATATCATACCTCTCTTCCCATTCACTTTTAATACCCATACACATGTTTACTTCCTTCTCTTCTCTTTCTACAGTCCTCTCTACCCACTTTGCTACTTATTTCCTACCATGTATCTACATGCTTTACTTTCTTTCTACCTTCCTTTCTTTCTATGCTTTCCCACCTTTTCCCCCTCAGTAGTGCTGTCTCTCTTACATTCTCTAATCTTAATTTAATAAAATTTAATCAAACATACTCTACTTCTGTTCTTCCATCCATCTACTTCCTTTCCTTGGGTCATTGATTTTTCTTTAATATGGAAATGAATGTATGGGCCTCTACACACAGCCCATTTGGGGTGGCTCTGGGCCACCCCTACTAGCGGCAGATTGGGGCTGTGGCAACCCCACACCTTGGCCCCAATCAATAATAATAATAATAATAATAATAATAATAATAATAATTTTTATCCCGCCCATCTGCAAATGCAACCGGGGTGGCTTACAGCATTAAAACTACAATAAAAATATGATACAAATCCCAAAAATCCACCCACCCCTTAAAATAGTATTAAACAGAAAACAATCTAAAAAAATCCTTCGATAAATCACAAAACACAAAACAATAACAATAGCTGCAGCAGAGATTGGGAGGGAAGCTGATCTAATCTTTTTCATTTTTTTTTTCAAATTTCTATCTGATATCTATCTATTCCGGCAATATCATATATCTTGAAGAGGCAATCTTCAATTTCTGGAATCGTATCTTCTTTCCAATGGTAGGCATAAATCAATCTTGCTGCTGAAATAAAATAAAATAATATCCTTCCACATTTCCCCCAACATTTATACCTATTATATTTAACAAAAACGTTTTTGGTTTCATTTCAGTATTTATCTGGAGCATTTTCTCAGTTTGTCTGTATATTTGAACCCTACATGTGTATTTGAACCCTACATGTGTGAAAGGGGACGTTCTTTCATATTTGGTGGAGCTGTGTAAAAGATATATATATATATATATATATCTTTTACACAGCTCCACCAAATATGAAAGAACGTCCCCTTTTCCTTTGAACATTTCCAACATTTATGTTCTATCCTCCTAAACATTTTGGAGAGGTTTTTTTTTTCTGGTTTTAAATACCAATGGTAAAACAATTTATAATAATTGCCCTTGATGACTTGGCTTTCAGTGTATTTCAATCTCTTGGAACATGCATCTTCCCACTGAGTTAGTTGAATTGTGTGTCCAATATTTTGGACCCAACAAATCATATTGTTTTTATTACCTCCTTCTCTATCTTAAGAGGAAATTTGTATAATTTAGATAATAGTCCTTTGTTTTCTGCTTCTATTACAGTTTCTAGTTCTGTTTTCATAAATTCCATGTTATTTAATTTAGAGTCCATTAAGAATCTTTCTTTTAACTGTGTAAGTAGGTACAGATCTACCTTTATTCCCTCTCTGCTTAATTCTTCTTGAGTTTTGAATCTGTATTTATCTTGCAGCTCTAGAATATCTTGGTATCTGATCCACTTCTTTATTTCTTCCATTTCCTTTTTATACAAAGCTTCATGAGGTGATGTTTCCAATGAAATTTTAGCTCCCAATTTTGGTCTATATTTCTTCCAGACTCTTCTCAAAGCAAAAGCAAAGCAGTTTCATTTATATACCACTTCATATTGCGCTATGGGATGTCTAAACAGTTTACAACTGTAAGCTCATTGCCCCCCAACAGCTGGGTACTCATTTTAGCAACCTCAGAAGGATGCAGGCCTGAGTCTAGCCTGAGCCCTGGCTAGTATTGAACTCGCAACCTTGTGGTCTATGAGTGAGTGGCTGCAGTACAGTCATTTAACCACTGCGCCACCAGGGCTCTCAGGGTTTTCCTCAATAAGTGATCACTGAAGTCTCTATTCACTTTTTCTTTTTTATAAAATAGATACACATGCCATTCAAAAATTATGTTGGAACCTTCTAACTGTATAAGTCGTTTATCTGTAGCTTCATCCCTTCTTTAACCCACATCAGACAACTGGCATTGTAATGTATATTTAGATTTGGTAATGCAAGCCCCCCTCACTCCTTTGCATTCTGTAATATTTTAAATCAGGGGTAGGCAACCTTTCCCCTTTAAGGGCCGAGGGACTTCAGCTCCCAGAAGCCTCAGCCATGTTGGCCAATAGTGCCATGTTGGCCAATAGCTCCTGGGATTTTGGGAGCTGAAGTCCCTCGGCCCTTAAAGGGGAAAGGTTGCCTACCTCTGTTTTAAATCTTACTCTCCTGAACTGATAAAGCAGGGGTAGGCAACCTTTCCCCTTTAAGGGCCAAGGGACTTCAGCTCCCAGAATCCCAGGAGCTATTGGCCAACATGGGACTATTGGCCAACATGGCTGAGGCTTCTGGGAGCTGAAGTCCCTCAGCCCTTAAAGGGGAAAGGTTGCCTACCCCTGTGATAAAGGATGAAATATCTTCGTACCACTTTTGAAAAGGAATTTCAATCATGATTATGCCAATTCTCTAGATCTTTTTAAAAATTTGACCAAGTTTTTTCATAATTGTTGTTTTTATATATAAATCTGAATTCCTTTTTCTTATTTCTATTCCCAAGTACTTTACTTTCTTGCTAATATTAAAGCCTAATTTTCTGCCAAAAATGTCTTCTTTTGTCATATTTTTAGTTATTACTTTACTTTTAGCTTGTTAATTTTCAATCCTGATATTTTTTTTCAAAATCAATTAATACATCATTTAAAAATATATATATAGTATTTATTGGAACTTCGACAAAAATAACTAAATCATTGGCAAAGCCCAAAATTTTCTTCTCTGCTCAGATTTTCTTATTCAGTATTTCCATGATTGTTACAAATAAAAGAGAAGACAAAGGACACCCCTGTCTTGTACCCCTTTGAATTTTTATTGGAGATGTTTTCTCTCTGTTTATTATTATCTGTACTTCCTGGTTTGAGTAAATTGATTTTATCCACTCTTTAAAATTATTTCCTATTTCCATTTTTTTCAGTATTTTGAAAATTAATTGACAATTCACATTATCAAATGCTTTTTTTAATGTCAATGAAAATTACGGCTATTTTCTTGTCATAGCTATTATTAAACTGTTCAATTAGATTCAAAACATATCTTGTGTTTTGCCTGAGTAATCTTTTTGGGAGAAAGACACATTGATATTATTGAATCTGATTTTCCAATATTTTATTTAATCTGTTTGTTAAAATGGAGAAGATTTTATAATCAATATTTAATAGGGATATTGGTCTATAATTATTTGGTTGAAGTGGATCCTTTCCTTCTTTATATATAAGTGTTATATTCACTTCCCTCCAAGTGTCTGGGATATTCTCTATTCTAATTTCATTCATCACTCTGTGTAACAATGTAATCAATTGTCCTTCAAATGTTTTATAATGTAGGTCTGTAAAGCATCTGGTCCTGGTGCTTTCTCAATTTTGAGCTTTTTTAATAGCTTATTTAATTTCAGTAATTGTTATTGGATTATTCAACAGTTCTTTTTGTTTATCTGTTAAGGTCTGTATTTCCAAATTATCTAGAAAATCTTCCACTTTTTCTCTCTTGATACTCTATTCTTTACATAATGTTGGGTAGTATTTATGAAATATTTTCCTTACCCTTTTTGGTTCTGTGATTATTTCCTTCTCCTCCTGAATCTTCACAATCAAATTCCTCTCTCTTTCTTTTCTTAATCTATATGCCAATCATTTTCCTGGTATATTTGAGTTTTCAATTTGGTATTGTCTTGTATATTTTAAACTCCTTTCTATCTCCTGTCATGCCTATCAAAATTTGTTTTTGTAGAATTTTAATTTCCTTTGCTATCGCTATTCTTGGGGGTCTTTTTCTAACTCTTGTTTATTTTCTCGTACAGCTTCTCTAATTATATCTTCTCTTTTCTTTTTTCTTCATCTTCTCTCTTCTTTTTATTTTTATTTGTATACTTTGCTAAATGAAAAAAAAAAAAAAAACCTCTCATGATTAGTGACCTTTCCATCTCAATATTCCATAGTGAGACCAAAGCCAAGGCTGAATTGCCAAGGCTATTAGCCCAAAATCCACCAGAGTATTTAGGAATCCTTCAGATTTTCTAGATCTCTATTGACAAACCACATTATTAAAGTACCATCCCTCCAGGAGAGTCTGCTACTCTCAGCATAAACTTCATGAGGAAATGATCCAATCATAAGAAAAAGTTCATAAAGAATTCACACACCTCAAATGCAGAAGCATGTTATGCAGATGCAGCACCTCCACTATAGATAGAAATAATCAAAAATATTTGAAAAAATGTCAAAAACACATTTCTTGAATTTCAGAAAATCCTGACATGGAGAATCCTGAAGTGACAAATATCTACACAGTTCAGGATTTATTCTGTGCAAAGTTCACAAATGGAGTTCTTATTGTAGAAAACAGATTTGCTGCCCACAGGACAATATTTCTGCATGGAATGATTATTTTCGGGGCAGTAACTGCTACTTCCTGTGCAGAAAATGTCATTTTCTACACAAAAATTAGAAATTTTGCACAGAACATATCCTGAACTGGAAAACCTGACAGTTTTTAAAGACTTTGCTTCAGTGGGAAGAAAAATGGTTAAATTACTCATTATTTCCTTTGAGAATGAAATTAGTGAAAGCTTATATCTCTAACATCTATATGAATAGAATCCAGTTGTACAAAACTTTACTGCTCTACTCCTGCTTATTCTTCTGTAACTGTCCAGTTACCTTTAATATGTTTTATATTGTACATATGAAACAGATGCACACAAATACACACACACACCATAAACCACAGAAAAATGAAGATAAATAAAGCTTAGAAACTTGCAATGCAACTATTGCATTTCTGTTTAGAAGCGTATTTATCACAACAAACACCTGTAAAAACAGGAAAATTAGGGAATGCCCACTGCCCCTTTCCTCTGGGAGGAAGAATTTCCACCTTTGCAAGAAAAAATAAAAAAATAAAAATAATTTTTAAAAAAATAGAAAAGAGAGGAAGTAAAGTGACCAGGAGAGCAGATTGTAGAATACCCCCATGACTGATGTTATCCTAAATAGTGGATCTGTGTACCCACACATGGCTTCATTTTCAGCCCTGTAAATACAATGCTTGTATTCAGTTCGATAAATATAATGAAGACATTCAGCTCCAGGTCACCAAGTTGAGACTATCAAATAATCAAGAGAAAATAAATAAGAAAATGAAGCCATATATATGAATTAGTTGAGCTTGTGCACTGACTCCACTGAAGATCATTGTGTTTATATATTAGTTACATTAATAACTGAAAATAAACTCATGGCACTGTACATGGGTCTCCATTCTCAGAGCAACTGAGTGTGGTGGATCAGGGTGAGAGAGTCAGTTAGTGAATCACACAACCTAAAGTCACTGAGTGAGTTTCATGGCTGAGTGTGGACTTGACCTTGAAGCTTCCATTTTCCAGTCCGACACTAACTACTACACCACATTGCTCTTGAGTCTGATATTATGTGCTTTGGAATTTTTCTTCATGGTGTCATACATTCTTTGTCCATGCAATATTCTCAATACACAGAAGACATACTGAGAAAATTGTGAAGACCACAAACTATAATGTTAGTGTTGAAGAGATCATATAATAAATATGCATTTCCTACACAAATTTCTCTCCCCCTCCCCCAGTGTTCATTAGGAAACAATTACTAGAAACAGTGAGGGAACAAAATCCACACCTGCAATGTCAGAGAAATGCTTGATGGGACATACAGTCAGACTGGAAATGTAAAAGATGTATGGGGTGAAATTTTCCTGTGGGAAGAGTTTGCAAAACACGTTTGGGGCAGACAAACAACAGGTGTCTAGCCAGACAACACCAACAGAACTGAAAAAGGAAAACACTAGTGTGTTTTGGGAACAGGACACATCCTAAGCAAAACACACTACGTAAGCATGGCTTGTCACATGGACAAGGACATCAGCAACATGGGTTGGGCTGTAGGTCTGTGAAAGTGGGACTCAGCCAATTATTTAGAATGTACACACCCAAGTGGGTGGTAGCTTGTGGGAACAACAAAATGCATTGTCCATGTGTGCAGAGTGAGAGAGAGAGGTTTGGAAGGTTTTACACATGTTCTACAGTATAGTGCGTTGCAAGCTTTGTTTTTGTAAATAAACAACTACTGTAATTATTTCTAGTTGTAGAATAAAGATAGTTTTCTTAGACTACAACTGGTGTGTTTCCTGACTGCTGGTAAGGCTGGAGAGCTGAGGCAGTGTCATCAGGATCCAGAGGAAGAGGTCTGGAGCCATACAGGAGAAAATGTCAGCTTTTCCTAACAACTCTGCTGTTTGGTAACTGCAACACACATCATCCACCATTCACTGACATGCAATTTACATGCATAGGATCATACACAGAGAAGTTCAAAATGCTTGTGTATATATGTGAACATTTTTGTCATGTTCTAATGAATTTTGTAGAACACTGCTATGTATGAACACTCTTTCAGTGCACACCTGAAAAGAGTTAGAAGTGTAAACCTTATTGTAAACCAAAAAAAGAGAGCATTCTACTAACTGCTCTTGGGCTGTTTGCTTAATTTTTAATCTTTCCAAGTAATCTGGTGATTCTGACATGATAAAACCAAAAATGTGTGTGCGTTAAGATAGCTGGAGCTGTAAGCCAGAAATGTTATTCTTTTTATTCTTGGTTACTGTCTGAGGTGGAGAGGTAGTTTGGTGACAGAATTGTGATTGTGGGACCATTCCTCTGAGACCATTCACTTGTGTCAGTGTTCAATTAGATGTAATATTATTCCCCAGATAAAAGATTCAGGGCCTCGGCAGACGGCTAATAGGGCCATCTCCGAGACCCGGAAGAGGAGGGGCAGCCTCACACGCGGCGTCCCTTCCTCTTCCTGAGGTCGCCCTGGAAGCTGCCGGCCCTCTGCACGGCCGGCGCTTCCAGGGCAACCTCCCTCCGCAGCGACCGGACGTGCTGCGGAGGATAAGTCAGGGAAAGTGCGCCCGCCGCTTTTAGGGCACACTTTCCCTGAAATCTAAAAGGAGCGCTAATTTGGAGCTCCTTTTAGATTCGCCGCAGGAGTGCCGCGGTGCGGAGGCTGAGCTCCGCCGGCGCTCCGACCTGCGGCATCTCCGGGGCCTCCGTCTGCCGAGGCTTTTAGTTGCTTAGCAACAGGTTCTACATGTGTGGCAGCAAGAGTCTTCAGCTAATTTAAATATAGGTTAAAAATAATGATGTTAGCAAATACAAATAGTTATCAATGTTATTATTTGAGGCCAGATTGGAGAGAAGAACCAAATCATTCTTCATTGTAAATGAAATTTTGTAAATGAATTTTTGGACTTGTTCTGCATAAGAAATGGAGGCATCTTAACCTTTTGAATGACTCAACACCTGGTAGTGCATCACTTCTGAATGAGTAGTGCATCACTTCATTATGAAGACACCACAAACACAATGAAATGAAGACAAAAAAACCCCTCAGCCTGGAAAGATTAAATGTTCTTTTTGGATGGAAAAAAAAATAAAAGTTCTACACTGCACAGATGATATGATATAATACAATTGAACCTTCATAGTCACTGATTCTACACCCATGGATTCAACCATCGATAGATTAAAGATAGCCCCCCCCCCAAAAAAATCAGTATGCCGCATCAGTATGCTGAGGACACCCAAATCTATTTCTCCGTGTCTCATTCGTCGGCCTCGAATTTCAATGGCATCTCTTCATTCAATGAATGTCTTCAAGCGGTAATGGGCTGGATGAGGAAAAACAGATTGAAACTGAATCCAGACAAGATGGAGGTGCTCACGGTAGCAGCCTGAAACCAAGAAATGGGTTGCCACTTCCAGTCCTGGATGGGGTCACATTCTCCTCCAGTGACTGTGTTCGCAGTCTGGGGGTGCTCCTTGACTCGTCGCTCCTGATGACAAATCAGGTAAATGTGACGGTCAGGAGCGCCTGTTATCAGCTTCGGCTGATACGCCAGCTGCGCCCTCTTCTGGAAGTAAGGGACCTTGAGACCGTGGTGCACGCGCTGGTAACCTCACGCCTCAACTTCTGTAATGCGCTCTACAAGGGGCTACCCTTGTGCCTGGTTCAGAAGCTGCTCCTGATGACAAATCAGGTAAATGCGACGGTCAGGAGCGCCTGTTATCAGCTTCGGCTGATATGCCAGCTGCGCCCTCTTCTGGAAGTAAGGGACCTTGAGACCGTGGTGCACGCGCTGGTAACCTCACGCCTCGACTTCTGTAATGCGCTCTACATGGGGCTACCCTTGTGCCTGGTTCGGAAGCTGCAGTTAGTTCAAAATATGGCAGCCAGGCTTGTTTCAGGCACATCTAGGAGGGACCACATCACCCCGGTTTTGAGGTCCCTCCACAGGCTACCTATTCGCTTCTGGGCCCAGTACAAGGTGTTGGTTATCACTTTTAAAGCCCTAAATGGCTTGGGTCCAACCTATCTCAGGGACCGCCTTCTCCCATACAATCCTCCCCGCACTCTCCAATCCTCCGGGAGGAACTTACTGCAACCTCAAAAGTTTAGGCTTGTGGCTACCTCCCGGAAGGCTTTCTCTGCCACCGCCCCTAGACTCTGGAATGACCTGCCGGACGAGATCCATCACTTAACATCATTAGACAGCTTCAAAAAAGCTGTCAAGATGGATCTCTTCCGGCAGGCCTTCCCAGATTAAATATCCTGGCCTCGGGTATAACCGACCCACCCCAGTGTGCGATCCTTCGTGGCCCCATCTGAGGATGGTGTGGATCAGTATTGCTGGGCATTTTATTGGGCTTAGTTTTGTTTTATTATAATTAATAAATGTTATTTTAATAATTTTGATTTAATACTGTTTTAAGGGGAGAGGGGTCTGTTGTATTGTATATAGATTTTATGGGGATTGTATATTTTATTGTTGTAAACCGCCCAGATTGGATTTCCAGAGGGCAGATATAAATACATATTATTATTATTATTATTATTATTATTATTATTATTATTATTATTTTGTCATTTTATATAAGAGACACCATTTTACTATGCCACTGTATCTAATAGGACTTGAGCATCCATGTATTTTGGTATCCATGGGGAGAGGTCCTGCAACCAAACCCCAGAGGATACCAAGGCCCACTGTAATTGAAAAATAAAAGAAATCTAATATGCGGATTTTATTTTAACCTGTTCACTTTTATTGATTCTGTGAATGTCCTACACAACCCAGGTTGGCAAAGAGTACTATAAAATGTAAATAAATAAATATGTTTCAGTTGCAGCAGCACATTCATCCAATGTGTTCAGCACAGCCAGCTCTACCAAAAGACCAGATGACTTTGGGATGCTAGAAAATGGCAATAAAATGTTCATTTTGCTATGTTATTATTATATTTTCATTATCAGGGATGAGGAGAGATATTTATGAGCTTTTTTCCCCCCATAAGTCATCATCTACTATTAGGGATGTGAGAGGATGTGATTTGTCATTCCTAAGTAGCTGTAACAATAACCAGGCTGGTCTTGGATACTGGTCATTGTTTTAATTAATGGAAAGGGTCACTGTATTATTGGAGAGGATCACTCTAATCCATTGCAAGAGTCACAGTAGATTGCCTGTTCACTTATCTGTCATTGTTTGTCTTTTACAATAAAAATAAAAATAAAAAATAAAAAGGGATGTTTTAAGTGCAGTTGCAAAGGGGGGGATGGATGGAGGAAAAAATGAAGGAGAAAAATAATAATAAAATTTATTTTTATCCTGCCCCTCTGCAACGCAATCGGGGCGGCTTACAACATTAAAAACATCCAAAACAATCATTCCCTAACCCACCCACCCTTAAAACAGTATTAAACTAAGCAATATTAAAAACAAGTATACAATAAAAACCAACAAACAAAATAAAAAAATAAATAGCACCGCAGATTAA
This sequence comes from Phrynosoma blainvillii, assembly GCA_026167975.1. NCBI lineage: Eukaryota > Metazoa > Chordata > Lepidosauria > Squamata > Phrynosomatidae > Phrynosoma > Phrynosoma blainvillii. The sequence goes on along the minus strand of JANUYF010000004.1, from coordinate 184,431,512 downwards.
TAGTCCAGAAGCAGTTCCAGGGAAAGGTGGCCAGGATACTAGGGTCGGGAAATTATTCAGGGAAGGCCTTGCAGAAGAGATCCGTCTAGACAGCTTTTTTAAAAGTGTCTAGAGTAGTAATAAGACGGATCTCATCTGACAGGCCATTCCATAATCTGGGAGCGACAGCAGTAAAGGACCTCTGGGAGGTCACCGACAGCCTAGTTTTCATAGGCTGTAACAGTTTCCTCCCAGAGGACCTAAGAGTGCAGGGAGGGTCATATGGAAGGAGACGGTCCCAGAGATAAGTTGGACCCAAGCCATGTAGGACTTTAAAGGTCAAAACCAACACCTTGTACTGTGCCTGGAAACTAACAGGCAGCCAGTTGAGAGATTTTAGCATTGGTGTTATGTGCTCTCTCCTGGAGGTACCAGTAACCAATCTGGTTGCCATGTTTTGAACTAACGGAAGCTTCTGAGTTAGGCACAAGGATAGCCCCATGTAGAGTGCATTACAGAAATCCAGATGAGAGGTTACCAGAAAGGAAAGGGGTGAACATAGGCTATGGTTATGAACTAGCTATAAACACTGCACAAATTGGGTTGGGGCTGGGAGACTTTCACAATCCCCTTTTGTCCCCTAAACTAGGGAATATGTAGGGATCATGAATACCAAATAGTTATGAATGCATAACTCTAGGATGTGCATTTGCAATTGTTGAATAGGGCACTGGCCATTATTATTTTAAGTACCCTGCCTTTTGATGTATTGTGATATATACATTTTATAAAGGTGAAAGCAAAGGTATTCCCCTTTGACAAGGTTGTCAAGTCGTGTCCGACTGTAGGGGTGGTATTTATCTTCGTTACTAAGCCTAAGAGCCAGAGTTGTCAGAAACTACTCTGTGATCATGTGGCTAGCATGATTGCACAGAACGCTGTTTACCTTCCCACCAAAGTGGTACCTATTTTTCTACTTGCATTTGCATGCTTTTGAACTGTTAGGTTGGCAGAAGCTGGAATTAGAAACAGGAGCTCACCCCATCATGCAGTACCCAGGCCTCAAACTGCCAACTTGCTAATCTTGCAATAAACAGAGTCAGCATCTTAAAAACTTGAGTCATACATTTTATACTAGATTTTTTTTAGATCGACTGAAGTCCATTCCCCTGATGCTGGGGAAAGAGCTCTGACATTCCCACCCTCACACCTCTCATGCAATCAATCCCTGTTGCAAGGGGGAATTGTGACAGTGACCCAACCTCTGTCACCATACAAAAGTCTGGTACTCAAATTTTCAACAGGAGTGACCTCAGATATTATCCTAAATGTCTTGTGAACCACCTGGATATGTATTTGTGTACAATGTATCTTAAAATAAATACAACATTTCAAAAATTCCCAAGCAAAGAAGATAAAATGAATATATTACAAATGTTGAACTTGGGGGAAAATCTGATTGATTTTGTCTTCCCCTCTGCTCCAATCACTTTTCTTTCCTTAAAATGTACATGCTTTGGAGCCATTTCCATCCAAAAGGCACTGAACATGAGAATAAAAATCCTGAAAGGCAAAAGACTTTTCTTCTGCTATTGATTTTAAAGATTTCTGCAGAAATTCCCAGCAAGTATACCACACTCTTAAATGTCAGACCAAATATTATATAATAAAATAGTATTTTATATATATATATATATATATATATATATATATATATTCAAATACATTTTTAAGAATGTGATCTCTTTGCTTCCAGTGAATATCACACTGTTTGAAAATGATTTTCCCCTGGTCAGGATCCCCATGTCTCTCACTTTGTAAAACAAGACAAAGAAAAGAAGCTTAGCATGAGTGAAAATAAAGTCACTTAGCTTTATTGATTTTTTTTAAAAAAAGAAACTGAGTCATTTAGTTCATTCAGGATTACATACACCAGATTTATATGGGGGGGGGGGGGGAATAAAAATTAGTAGACTTCCTGACTAATAATTATTTTGCCATGTATGGTGTTCATCAGGGCTATAACAAGCTTCATATTAATATCAATTCTGTTATCACATATGGTTTTTAAACTGTAATTAGAGTTGGGGAAAAGTGGCTTTGAGAATAAATGGGATCTCAGTATCTGTGGACTTGCCATCCCTGGATTTGAGCATCAGTGGACACAAGCCCCTGTTGTCTCCAATGGTGGTGTGTGCTCACTGCCATTGGGGACAATTGTACTAAAGTTCTCCCCCTCCCTCCCTCCCTTTCTCCCCCTTCCTTTCTCCCTTTCTCTCCCTCCCCTTCCAAGGCTTTTTCCCTGGGCTTGGCCTTGGGGGCAGTTCCTAGGCAGAGGATGGAGCCCTGTCAGGAAGGAGATGAAGCCAGGGCTGGGGTTGAGGCTTGGGTATCAGAGCCCCCCTTCCAAGCCCAACACCTGGGATGGAACCTCCAGGCTCGGAGACCCAAGCTCTGACCCTGGCCCTGGCTCTGGCTCCCTCTGACTGACAAGACTCCAGCCTCTACCTCTGAACTGCCCTCAAAGCCAAGCCTGGGGAAGAAGTCTCAGAGAAAGGAGGGGGAGAGAGGATGGAATGATGGGAGGGAGGGAGGGAGGATTTCAGTGCATTTGTCCCTATGGCAGAACCACCTTCCAAATGCACCCCTCCAGGAAGGACTAAAGCCACTTTAAAAAAAAAAAGTCTCCAAGTCCCATCCTAGACAGGCAGCCCAGAAAGATATCATGATCAATAGTGTCCAAAACATCTGAGAGGTCTGAGAAGTTCAGAAGAACCAATGGGGACACACTCCCCCTCTATTCCTTCCATTGTAAGTCATCATCTAGGCAACCAATGCCATTGCTTTCCCATTACAAGGCTTGAAGCCAGATTGAAATGTATCTAGATAATCCATGCCATCCTGGAACCTCTGCAGCTGGGAGGTCACAGCCTGCTCTAAGACAATGAGCATTGACCATGGCAAACGCTAACAGTTGACCACTAACTTTATAGCTTTGCATAATAAATTGTGTTGCTGCTAGAATTTCCAGTTTCCTGAAAAATGAATGTGAGCAACAAAAATTATAGGGAAGAGGAAAATACTCTTCAAGATCAGTTTGATGAATAGTATAGACTGCTGTTGGACATGGAGTGCACTGAACATGCAAAACTATCTCATACTAAGGTCATTGGTTCTAGTCTAATGTTCTTTACAATGACTAATAACAATGTTCCAATGAGGCAGAGGTTTTCAGATGCATAGGAAGCTGTGAAAATCAGATCACAGATTTGTTGAACATCTCCCAGGTTGTGGAATGGATACTAAAAAGACCAGTCACACCTTGATAACTTCTACAGCCCAGAGAAATAAGTGGTGAGCTAAATCTCTGCATCATTTTAGTGAGCTACCTTGTGATCAATAATAAAGAAGTATACATTTACACCTCACACAGAGATCACATAAGATTTTATGAAATTAGTTTAATAACTCTGACATGCATGTTTTTACAGATGTGGAGCCTAAGGCAAACAAAGTTGAGTGAATGGTTCCAATGAGCTTTCCATACCAATCCTGCAAGGAATGTCATATTTTAACTCTCTGGTTTTCTATATTATCAAATAGATAAACTTGACAGAGTAGCAAATTGCTTTTGCTTGCCTTAGAGAGAAGAGTTTAGCATTCATTGCAGTCCCATGTCCACAACAACAACAAAACTCCACATGTTCCAGTTCTAGCACTAGCTGCTCTTTATTTCTTAACAGCATACATTAGACAATGGAGGATGTCTGAGAAGAATCCATCAAGGAAATGAACTTGATTACATTAACTATATCTTCCTTTGAAAACAGAATTAACAAAAAATTGTATCCATATATATTAGCTATTTTGGAATAAAAATAGTGAAATTGATCAATAGTAGAGATGGAAGAATATTTTAAAATATTTTTAAAAGGTCAAAAACATGTTTTCTGAGTGCTGAGAAACCTTGATGAGAAGACTGCTGGACTGATGAGAACCTTCAGAGTTCTGGACAAAAATTCATTTCTGCTTTTCTATAGTAAACAGGATTTTCTGTGCAGGAAATAGCATTTTCAATGCAGAATTATCAATATCTGTACAGAAATTCTGGGGTGGTGGGGGTTGGTGCAGAAAATACTATAATTGGGAATTTATTCTGTGCAAAATTTGCACATTATTGATTTGCATAGAAAATGGCATTTTCTCTGCTGCAATTACTATTTCTGCATGGAAACATTATTTTCCATGCAGAAAATGTTTTCTGTACAGAATGTGCTGTTTTCTGCAGAAAATAATCACATGTGAATTTTGTGCAGAATAAGTTCTGAATTCAGCCTTGAAACAGCCTGGTTATCAAAGATTTTCTCACAGCAGGAGGAAAATTACTCACTGCTACCTTTGAGAAGAAACCTAGTGTAGAATTACATCCCTAATCAATATAAACAATTGTTCAAAAGCTCTTACAAAACACTCTGTAAGTGTAAGGGGTGAGAGAGAGAAAGAGAGGTACACCAAATAAGATATCCACTATTACTTGTCCTTCCTCTTACTCATGATGATTCTTCCAATGCAGTAAGTCTCCTTCATATATATTCCACTGTACTGGAGTGAATACAAAGAATATAGTACAAGATTCATTCCTCTGCTTATGATGCTAAAGAAGAGTGGGGTAAAAATGTTTCTTTCCTTCTTACTTCCTCTTATTATATTACTTACTTTGAATTTGGGCTTTTTTATTTTACATTTTATCTTTGAGCAATTTTGCAAACCAGTTGGATATTTTATGGCTAAGCAAAATTTCCCAACATTTTGCCTCTTTGTTACACACAAATGGAGCTTCAAGGCATGTTTGAAAAACAGTCACAAATGTGCTTCAGGAAGTAAAATGGAGACTATTTTACAAGCCATCTGTTCAGGTGGGTAAGTGCCTGCTATTCTTTTCAACCTGGCTGACTAGTATGCAGGAAGGTTTGTAGAAGAAGCAGAAAAACTAGGAGGAAATTGTGATGGATTGGGGAAAGGGAAGATGTTGGACCTTACTTGCAGTAAGAGGTGGAGCAAAGGTAATGGGATGATGAGGTCAAGAGTACAGAAAATATAAAATAACAACATTGTTCATAAAACAAATTTCATAGCCAGTTATTAAGTCATTGTCTAAGCCAGCTCAAACTCTGATTTCTTTACATGGCATTGAGATGAATAACTATCGTCTATGATTGACCATCAGGTGTGATAATAGTTATTTAATAAGTGGTGGGATTATTCAGATCAATGATGAGGATTTTATCAGTGGTTTCTTTCCTTTACTATGAAATTATGTCAATACCAGCTCAGCCATGTGCCATGGTAAAGGGACCTGTTTTAGGTGGCACCATAGGAGAAAGGATGGTTGAAGGCAGGTGTTGATTTGAATGGTGCAGCAAAACTTTTTAAAGGACTCTACCTCAATTACTTCAATTGGCACTGGAAGGGGGAATGTACTGCACTATGAGGCATAATTATCTCCAGACTGGTTTACCACTCCCATTGGTATTCCAAGGCTTGTATATTCTTTGCTTCCTCCATAGCAAAGATAGGGAAAATTATAGAAGTTTTCCAACTACAGTGATGAACAGATAGGGAATAAAAAGACTCACAGCTTGTGACAATTCCAGGTATAGCCTTCTTCAGATAGTCCTGCTGGAAGATTATAATATGTCTCTATTGGTGATGTATGAATCTGCCAAAATAGATTCCATGGAGACTCCATCACTAATTTCATCCTATCTGGTTCTGTACTGAATTGCAAGTCATCGCCTTCAGAAATGTGCACCTGATTTTGTTTCCATTGGTATTATTGTATGCATATGTGTTCCCCTTTTCAAATATGCCATTTTCTGTATATGTTTTTTCATTGCATAAATCAAATCTAGGTGCCTTTTCAAATGCAGGCATTTTCCATAATTGTTTCTTTTCAAATTTACTCATATTTTTGAATACTGTTTTTTTTTTTTTTTTTTTTTGCTTAGTTTACTAAAGCATATCACAAATGCAGAAATGTATAGATTCTTAAGGCAAATTTACCTCCAAGGGATAAGAAATAAGTGATCACACATTAGCATGTAAACCCACAGTATTTCTGAACCATTTCTAGTCTTCATGTCCAGAATCCACAGACACAGATAGAATCTCCCTCCAGGGTCACTACAGTGTCAATATACTCACCTATCAATATGATAGTAATCTTACAGGTAACCATCCTGGGGCTCAATCCCACTACAAATTAACCCAATGCAGAAACCAGGTTATTTTGTGATTGAATCTCTCCAGGGCCATTTACTCCACTTTTACTCCCCTTTGTCATTCACACTTGAGGAAGGGAGAGGAAGAATGGCTACCATGAAGGAGGAGCAGGAGCAGGAGGAGGAGGAGGAGGAGGAAAGAAAAGGCAAACTGCTTCTGAACAAACCTTGGCAAGAAAAACCCATGACAGACTTCAAGGCACACAACAACAACAACAACAACAACAATAGAGGAGGGGTGGTGGCATGGCAGGAAGGCTTATATGAGGGAGAGCGTGGGCTCATGGAGGAGTCTTCCTCCTCCTCCTCCCCTCCTCCTCGTCCTTTTCTCCCCTCACTTAACCCTAAATTCAGCATCCCTCAGTGAGGGCAAAGAAGGAGCAGTGGCAGCAGTGGCAGCTTCCTCCTCTTCCTCCTCTGGGTCTTGCCCAGGGTCACCCAGTGAGTTTCCATGGCCAAGCTGGGAAAGGCAGAGGAAGGAAGAGCAGGCAAAGCTGTGCTCCAAGGACTCTAGTGAGGCTCCCATTTTGCCTGGGCTATAAGAAAGCCTCTCAACTCCCTCCTTGCCAAGGGGAGGAAGGGAAGATGGATTGCCCAGCCTGCCAGCCCTGGCTGAGCCAAAATTGGCACCAGAGAACCAAAGCTGGCTGAGAGAAGCCAGCAAGAGCCAGCACAGACTCCTGTGGGAATCCAACCTGCCATTCCCACTTCTTGAACATGATTTGGATTTGGGTCTTTTCAAAAGAACCACCCAAAAACTAGTGTCAGGAAAGAGCCATTCTTATGCATTTGCCTTGTTTCATCATGATTTAAACTGAGCACAGGAGGATCGGAACCGGTTTCAAGTGAGAACAACGCTCATATATCCCGATCAGCAATTCGGTTTAAATCTTAGTGGGAATGAGTTCCTGGTATAGCAGGTATAAAAGATTCAAACTCTAAACAAAAGTTTATAATGTCTTCACTTCCGTAATGCCTTTAAAAATTATAAACATCATAGAACATAGAAGATGCTGCCACAGGATTTTCAATATCTTAGAATACTGAAGTATATCCCAGCCAGATACTTGCTTCTTTTTCTTTAAAAAAAGAAGAAGAAGAAGAAAGAATGAAAGGAAGAGAAGGAAGGAAGAGAAAAGAAGCTTAGAATAGTTATGGATAAAACCATTTCATCTCCACCCCACCCCCCAACACTCTTTGTAAAAGAAGTCATTCAACACAGCTGGGTTTTTGCATAGTGCAAATTAATAACATGGAACAAACCAGGCCTACATAAATCAAGCTTTCAGATTAAAGGATTTTATAGAATGAATAGTCCATAAAAATAATAATAAAAGGGCATAAAAAGTAAAAGTTCGGGAAAGTTCTTGGCACCATGAATGCTATACTTGGGTTTGGAACAATTGAAAGAAAGAAACATTTTGCTGATTAAAAGTTTGAGGATTAATCTATTTGATGTAGTTGTCATATTTTCACAGTTCTGCCAGAGAGGGGATTTAGCTCCTGCAAAAGCCTTTGTCCTGCCTGTAATAGATCAAAAGGAAATATGAAAAAGGAGAAGTCAGAATGCTTTGTTTTGCTCCTTTCTTTGGTACTCTGGTATTATTTGTTGAAGATAACTAGAAGTCAAACAGATTTCAAATCATGTAGCATTTAGTACAAAAGTTATTTTAATTACATGTACAAAGTAAACATCATGTCATTGAAGACTCCTCAACAATATATGAACTATGTCAGCAGATGTGTCCCTATATGTGTGCTGTGCTGTACCAGACTCCTTCAAGGTGTACCACCATAAAGAGTGATTGAAATATATCTGTATTAGTGATGAGAATCTGCCAAACTTGATTTCATGGACACCCCCTCCCCCATTACTAGGCTTATTCCATCCTTGTTCTGTACTGGATTGCAAGCCACTGCCTACAGAAATATGCACCTGCTCTTGTTTCCATTTAAATTTTGGTTTGTATACATTATTTTATTTTTATTTTTTAATGTAGGAATATGCTCATTTCATTGCACATTTTCTCCTCAGCTAAATCACTTCTGGGTGCCTTTTACAAATGAAGGCTTTTTTGCCTACATATTTTCCTTCAAATATCTTCAATTTTTTCTGAATATTTTGGGGGCTTTGGCACGGATTCAAGCCCTTGTCTCCTGAAGTCCTTGTGCTACACAAAACTCGGTGGCATTACTGGAGGGGTGAGGAGGGTGTGAACCACACCAGGTGAAACCCCAGAGGAGGGGTGAAACCTGGTTGGGCCATCCTCCCCCTTCAGTGCTGGAGGGGTGAGCGTGCACCCTTCCTCCTGGGGAGGAAGCCCAGTGATGGAGCAGCAGGAGCAGCAAGCAGCACCCTTCCTGGCTATTCTGCTGTGAGGCTTTCTTTCTGGGGAGAAAACCCTATGATGGAGTAGCAGGCCCAGCCACCCTAATTGGGTGGCTGGGTGGTGAGGTGATGCAGTGGCTGGGGAGGTGGGGAAGGGGAGAGGGGAACCAGCAAACCAACAGAGTGGGGGGTCACCTGGGAAGGAGAAACAAGCACCCAGGAGTGTGTAGGGAGGTGGGGACTGATTTATTAATTGCTTCAAAATTCATCTTATCATTCTCCATGGCTTTTGGAAACAGGACCTGTTCTGAGAATTGTGAAAGCAAACGTGGACTGAAAATCATTGACCTTTTTTGTTTGCTTGTTTTGGGGGAAAAATGGCAACAACATGAATGATAAACCCTTCTTTGTTTTCTAGGGGATTCTCTATATAGTTGATTGACATTTATTGAATATGGGGGGGGGGGCAGACTTGGGACTCCTAGCTCTAACTCCAACACTGGTATGCCTTCAGAATGTGCCCCTCTGCTGTTCACATGAACAATAAAACAATAAATAATGAACCTTAAAAGTGCCTATACACAATTTGTTATTCCCAACAAAAGTAGACTAATGGAATCAATGATAATTGAGTGAATCAATACTTATAAAATTCAATTGATTCAATTGTATCTGGATGTAAGCCAATGCATTTTGGATTCTGAATCTTTCAACTGGATGGGAAATCTGATTTTTTCTGTAAACATCAAAGGTTTTTTTAGAACAGATGCAGTACTAAGATTTCCCATCCCCCATCCCAATGTTAAACTTCTAATTCTTTTTTTTTCTTAGTTTCTTTGGTCTTTTAAACACTTTGATTATGTCATTCTCTCTCACTCCTGTCCTTTTCAAATGGCTTTCTATGCTCTATTTGTTCAGTTTAGGACACTTCTTTTGATCTCCAACAAATATTTTGCTCTTATCAATTTCCCTTTCTTTTTTATTGTCTGAGGTCCTGGTCTACTTCTTTCTTCTGGTTCTTTGTCGATGGATGGGGGATAACTAGATAGATAGATCATATTTTCATTGCATTTTCTTTAACATCCTTTTCTTTAGAATTCTCTCATTTAGGTAGTCCATTCATCATATAATTAAAATGACCTAATACTGTAATTAATTACTTACATATTCATACCTTCTCATATGGGTTATTTTCTCTTTTAGTCACTTCCATTTTATGCCATCTTATTCTGCCCCATATGGCTAAGTCTGCAGGAAGGGAACCACTGGGTTTGACAGCACAGAAGCAATTTTCATTCTTTTCTTGTACAGTTCTTAGTTACAGCAGCAATAGAAGTAATAATTAATATGACCTCAAGGTTCAGTAATGGATGTCTCATACTCAGGCACCACATAATAATGAAAATGCAACTGATCCTCAAAACCAACAAAACAAATAGATCAGGAAAACAGTTCTCACATCATGGGCCTCCATAATACTGCAGAATTAAATGTGCTTGATTAGAATTAGAATTAATGCACACCTCCAAGATTTCATAGATGAAAACCAGAACACATGTGGCCAAGCAACATCAGAATGTGCTCAAGATGGCAAAAACAATTAATAAGGAAGAACACACAAGTTAGAAAAGGCTGCAGCAGTTTTCTCTTGTAGAGCCATCTGGGAAGGATAGCATTCTGCTCCATCATCTCCTCTCCCTCCCTGCTGAATTGAATTGAATGCAAAACTGTGCAAACTGTGGTTACACTTTGAACTTGTTTTGTGATGATTGATGTAACCTGAGGTCAAACAGGAAAGATGGGAAGATAGAAAAACTGGGACATTTTAAAAGCAGTTGAGAAAGTGGAATGGCAGAGGATTAAGACTTATTGTGCTTGTCAGATCAGGACATTTGGAGGGTATGTTAATGTACCTTATTTGTGTGTATGTGTAATCTTGATAATGCCCCAAAGAGGCCTTCTCCAGAAGGTGGAGATATTGGGCATTTTTCAACCTCATCACTCTCCCCTTGTTACTATCTCTATGTAGTTTTTAAATCCACAGAGGAAGCAAAAATACCCAGAATAATTCTTTCTTTGCATGCCCTGAATCTTCCATTTTTGTGTATATAGGACATGGCTTCCAAGGACCCACAAAATCCTAGAACTAGCATCATTCCAAAAGTAGGTCTTTGAAACTGGTTGTGGTCCCCCCCCCCCATAAAATGCCCCTTTTCCTTCCCTTCACTAGCATTAAATGGTTGCAGTTTGTCATCAAGTCAGCTTTGACACATGGCATTGGTATGAGTGAGGAATCCACATGATCCCTGTTCACCAATAGTCCTGCTCTTGAAAACTCAGGGTTGCCCCTTCCTTCATTATCTCAATATTTAATTGGTCTTCCTCTTTTCCTACTGCCTTCCACATTATCTAGCATTATTGTCTTTTTGAATGTGTTACTGACTCTATAGATACATTCATCATGAGTAAAGACCTCCCCTCATTCAGACCTTCTAACACTGTTAGGCAGGACCACCAGTGGTCAGTCAGAGTCAATGTTTTAGTTCTTCTTAAAAGTGGAGCCAATAATTTGCCAAATAACTGTGTAATGCTAGTTAGCATCCCATTACTTAACAGCAAGACATCAGATTTCCAGCCTTGCATTCAGACCATATTAGCTTATTAAAAATGTTACCTGTGAATTAATGATAATTCATTTTAGCTGCACTGATGGATTGTGTTTAAAATAAATGAATTTGACACAGTACAGTTAATTGCTTTCATTGCTGCCATTGCTGGACATAAATATTTCCTAGCAAATCTCATGTTAGATATACATTTCTATGAATTCTCTTATCTGACAGATGATCTTTCTCCAGTGAAAGAAAATGCTCTAGAGAGAAAAAGAAAGAATGGAGGAAAACTTTAAAAGCCCAGACCTCTTTTATATCTGATAGTGACCAAAAAAACCCACACACATAAGAACTGAGAATTCCAATCTAAATCTGAATAGTTCCATTTTAGGTAAAGTTCATTGATTACATCTTACTGGAAAGCCAAAGAAGTGTTCCGCAGTCCAGTGAGATAAATGGGAACTTTAATTCCTTTGTGCCTTCTGGTGCCAGACACTTCTTCACATGGAGGTGAGCTTTTCTAGGAGTAAGAAATGGATGTGTGAGTTAGAATTAGTGACATCTTATACACAATGCTTGTACTGCAACTGTGCATAGGGTAGAATTGGGATTGCATCTGCTGGCTCCATCTCCCAATGTCTATATATTCCACAGCAGTAGATAATTTGACATGATACATCCATGGGCACAAATATATTTGTGTAGGCTGTGGGCAAGCAAACTGAAACTCAGGGTGTGAAAATTGTTTTGAAAGCTGGATTGTGAAGAAAACTGATAAGAGGAAAATCAATTAATTTGAAATGTGGTGCCTGTGGAGAGTTCTAAAGATACCATGGACAGCCAAAAAGACAAATAATAGGTCTGTGAGCAAATTATATCTGAACTTTCCCTACAAGACAAAATGACTAATCCAAGGCTATCATATTTTAAACATATCATGAGACAATCGAACTCATTAGAAAAGATGACAATGCTTAGTAAAGGTTAAGACAGTTGGAAAAAAAGAGGATGATACATTACAGGTGGATTGACACAGTCAGTGAAGCCTGAATCTAGATTTTACATACACTGTTTAACATTTTTAAGATTTCCATTTTTTCAAAACTGGACACTTCTGGTTTTTTCTTGTCACTGTTTTCACATTTTTGACTAATTAATGAAGCCCCTGAATGGTCCTGGATAAATACAATTGGTGCCCAAACCCAAAGCAGTTGTGTGTACTCTAAACTTTCATAATCCTAGAGTCCAACAATGTTCTCAAAGTATGAAGAACCAGAAATGGCACTGTGAGGTGGCAGCTCTATGTGGCAGTTGTTCAAATGTCATTGCACTGAAATTATAACCCAGAGAAAAAGATACCCTATCATATTAGTATGCATGCATTGGATTTGCACATTACTGTTGTTTGGCTTTAACAATTTCATTCTATAAATAATACAAGATTATGTGATCAATGTACATAAGCTACAATGATTATGTAATTAATTTAACTGTCCCAAATGCTGGCAAGCAGAGGTGCCTAAGATGCTAACACCTGCCAAAGATTTAAAAACCAAGCTGATAAGGCCACTAAATGGTCCAAGAACAGCCATACTAGAAGTCAGGGGGAGGAGAAAAATAAAACCTCACACTGATTAAAGCACTCTTAACTATGGGGGGTTGCAGACTGCCAGAAATAGTGCAAACTGAGTCCACTTTTAGGGTTAGGGTTAGTGCTAGGGAATCATAGGAATTGTTTTGTTTGTTCGTTTGTTTCTGAGACATTATGGGCCTTTGCAGACTGCCAGAAATAGTGCACATTAAATTGAGGCACTGCCCTGGCTCAGTGCTAGGGAATCATGGGAACTGTAATTTATTGTGGCACCAGAGCTTTCTGACAGAGAAGGCTCAATGTCTCAGAAAAAAATACAATTCCCATGACTCCCTAGCACTGAGCCAGAGCAGTGCCTCAATTTAATGTGCACTGTTTCTGGAAGTCTGCAAAGGCCCTGAGTCTTCTCTGTCAGAGAGCTCTGGTGCCACAATAAAATACAGTTCCCTAACCCTAACCCTTAAAGTGGACTCAATTTGCACTATTTCTGGCAGTCTGCAACACCCTCTTTATTAACAAAAGGTAAAAGGACCACACAGCAAGGGAGGAGCAAGAGCTTCCTTCCAGACCTCTGAAAACTGTTGGAGAATGTGAGTGATTGTGATATATCTTACAAGCAGAGTAATTAGTTTTCAGAAGCAAAAGGTGAATAATCAGTTCCATACCACCACCATCCTACACACTGTTGTTGTGTGCCTTCAAATCATTTCCAACTTATGATGACCCAAAGGCAACCTATCATGGATTGTTAGTTTTTGTTTTTTGCAAGATTTGTTCAAAGGAGGTTTGCCATTGCCTTCCCTTGTGGCTGAGAGAGTGTGATTTGCCCAAAGTCACACAATGGGTTTCATGGCAGAGCAGGGAATTAAACCCCACTCTCCAAAGTCATAGTCCAACACTCAACTAGCTATACTATGTTGGCCTCATACATTTAGACTTCTTAAAAATATGAAGCAGATTTGCTAACAAATACTAAAAGTTGCTTGATATCTCATGGGTAGAAGGTCTGGGATATGTGGTCTTCAAACATGGAAGAAAGAGAGAGAACTTCAGATTATAAAGTAGGAGATTACCATACTCAAACTAACTCCAGATTAATTAATTTTTCTGGGCCCTTCTTTGCTCCCCACTGAAAATTGGGAACAAAAAGAAAGAAAGAAAGAAAGAAAGAAAGAAAGAAAGAAAGAAAGAAAGAGAAGGGCAGCCACTCCTAGATGTCTAAGTCTTTCAAAACATTCAAGGGTTGAGAAAGTATGGCACACAGACAGCATGCCAAATACTGCCTGGGAGTGTGGGAGTTTTGGCATGGTTTGCACTCACAGGATCATTTAGGTCCAGGAAAAGCCTTTTCTTCAAAACAAAGTGATGTAGATGAATTTCTTTGAGCTAAAATGGTATAAAGATGCCCTAGAACATATTGAAATTGCCTCCAAAGGGATATTCAGGAGTAAAAAACAAAAACAAAACAACTGTTTTGTAATTCTTTTCAGAGAATATGGTACAGGGAGCAAACTTCAAGGCACTGTGCCATCCTAATCCTGAGAGTTTCCATCCTTGCTTTAATATAAGGTGGAAGCACATAAAGCCATGCCTTGTTTTGCCTGCTTACCTCTGCAAGACATTTTACAAAATCAGAATGGATCTTATAGCAACTTCCAGTATTGTTTTTGTAGATCCCATGTGAGGAAAAATGGCCCCTGAGCTGCAATAGTTTATCTGTTTCTGCTCCAAATACTGTATTTTCTGGTGTATAAGACTACTTTTCAACCCAGGAAAATCTTCTCCAAAGTCAGGGGTCGTCTTATAAGCCAGGTGGCAGAGGAGGAGGAAGAAGGCATGGTGTGGCGTGCGGCGGGAGGAGGAGGAAGAGAGGAAGTCCAGGTCAGAGGAGGAGGAAGGGGTATCATGGTGTGGCGTGAGGCAGGAGGAGAAAGCAGCAGCGGATAAGAGGTGAACCCCTATCCTGGGGTTTCTTGGCAAGACTGGTTCAGAGGAGGTTTGCCATTGCCTTCCCCTGAGGCTGAGAGTGTGTGACTTGTCCAAGTTCATCCAGTGGGTTTTATGCAGAATGGGGAATCAAACCCAGGTCTCCAGAGTGGAAGTCCAACACTCAAACCACTACACCATGCCGGCTCCTATTCCCATGTACTACCTATGAAACAATTACATACTTTTTTGTTGTTCTTGTGTGTCTTCAAGTCCTTTCCAACTTATGGCAACCCTAAGGCAATCTTACCATGGGGTTTTCTTGGCATGTTTCTTCAAATGGGGGTTGCCATTACCATCCTCTGAGGCTGAGAGTATGTGACATGCCCAGGGTCACTTACTTGGTTGCAAATTGTACATACCCCAGAATGCATCATCTAGGATATTGGCAGTCCTTCCCCCCAACACTTTCTCATTTTCCCCCATTGGAAGAGAGGTCGTCTTGTACGGCGAGTATATCCCAAACTCTATATTTTGGCTGGAAAAGTTGGGGTCGTCTTATACGCCCAGTCATCTTATACGCCAGAAAATACGGGTATATATGGAAGGCAATCCTCATGAAAAAGAAAGAGAGAGAGAGAGAGCATGCATTAGATTAAATAATACCAGGGTTCCCAGGACAGGTGTCATGATTTTCAGATAGCTTTAAGCTTTTGAGCCTGAGTTCTGTAAACTACTGCTAAAAAGACACCTAAATGTATAGAGTAAAATTATACATAAATGCCTAAAGCCTGAACAATCCCTTGAAGCCAAATTGACTCAGCTGAAGATAGATCATGAGAAAGATAGATCATGAGACAGCATGACTCATTGGGAAATATGATAATGTTTAGCAAAGTGGAACACCGTGGGAGAAGAGAAAGCTCACATTACAGATTGATTAATTCAACCAAGAAAGCCAGAGCACTAAGTTCAGTAGACCTGAGCAGGACCATTATATCTGGGTCTCTCGGAGGTCTCTTATTCATAGAGTTATCATGCATTAAAGATGATTTGACAGCAGTGACCACAAAAGATATCACCACAACAAACTTTCCTTAGGAATTACATTCTGGCCTCCAAACATATACAGAATTCCCTTCCAAAATGACAACACACACACGTATATTAAAAGGAGTGTTGCAGAAAGACAAGTAGTTTGTAAAGAATTATTGCTGGGGCAGGGGAATCATTTCAATAAAGACCACAAGAACACCCAATTGGCAATGAAAAGGCCACAACTTTATTGATTACAGCAGATAGGAAGGGCTGGCCTGAAAGGCATGAAGTCTGGCTCTGTCACCAACCAACCCTTGTTGGTCAATGAACCAAATTGCCTGGTCATGGCCAAGCTTTGGGATGACAGAGGGGTAACCGACTAATCATATGATCACATCTCAGAAAGCCAGTTGAGTGCATGTGCGCATCTCTACCCCTTGTCACTAGGCGATGTTGATCCGGTGTTCACATTCCTGTATTCCTGTCCCGGACCAGAAGTGCCATTCATACTCACCCCCAGCAGCCAATCTAGGCCCCAGTGGCCTGTAGCACAGCCTGCTGGGGTCTAGCCAGTGCAGGAGGACCCTCCTGGCATGGTGCCCTTCCCCCCACAGCAACCAAGCCCATCCCAGTGAGTCAGGTGGCCCCTTTTGTGCAATGTAACTCTAAATTCTTCTGCCTGTAAAAAGTTTGACTGAAATCTCATAGCTCTAGGCAATAAAATCCATTTTGGAGTTGGGATTTTGTCTCACTAATTAAATTGTATGTGTCCATTTGTCTCTACCAGGTATTTAAAAGCTAAATATGGGTTCTGTTTGGACCCCAAACTATCACTTAAAATTGATCTTGGAAGAAGACATAGCCTATAGACCTGAATTATATTTATTGAATAAGATTATGAGAATAAAGCTGCAAGACTGGTATATGCTAAAAATTGGGGGGGGGGGGGGGAAGAGATAACTGCCATGTCTCAATGCTATGGAATCCTGGGATTTGTAGTTTGTTGTGGCACCAGAGCTCTCTGACAGAGAAGGCTAAATATCTCACAAAGTATAAATCCCATAATTCTATAGCATAGACATGGAATTTAAAGCAGTGTCAAACTGCACTAATTCTGCAGTGCAGATGCTGGATTAGAATGCAACTATACTGTAGAAATAATATAGTTTGATACCACATGAAGTGCTGTAGCTGCATTCTATGGAATCATGGGATTTGTAGTTTTACAAGGTCTTTATCCTTCTCTGCTAAAGTGTGCTGGTGCCTCACAAATGTACAGATCCCAGGATTCTGTAGGATGCAGCCACAGCAGTTAAAGAGGTGTCAAATGGTATTATTTCTACAATGTAGATGGACCCTTAGTGTTGAGGGAGTAAACCTCTCACACAGCACAGTGATGTGTGGCTTAGCTTCAACAATCATAACTTTAAACTTCACAATCCTTATAAACAGAGTTCTATTAATAATCAAACCTTTTTCCAATTTATAAAGGAAAAAGTCTTATTGTTTGTGCTCCACCATTCCTCCATTAATATCTTGTTCACTGTCCCAGTTCAAATTCGAATCGCAAAAATGAAGAGGCCAGGTCCTAATCAAAAAGCACACTGTTCACTTTCTTAAGCAGTCACTTAGGGGCTTTGCAGATGGTGCAAAATGCCATCTTCGAGCCAAGGAAGAGGAGGGGCAGCCAGATGCTGGGCACCCCAACTCCTTCCTGAGGAAGTCATCAGAATGCCCATCGTTGCACACGGTGAGCGCTCCGATGACATCCTTCTGTCACAATGTCTGGACACGCTGTGACGGAATAGATGCAGAAGAGGCACATGCTGCTTCTTCTGGCACCCTTTCCGCACCTTGAGGAAAAAGCACTATTTTAGCACTCCTTCCAGGGGTGGCTGAACAGTGGATTGGGGCTGAGGAGTGGGGCAGCCTCAGCCCCAATCCTTGACTTCTCGGGGCCACCCATGGCTGCCTGTCTGTAGAGGTCCTTAGTTATTCTACTAGGCTATAAAGTTGTTTCTCCTTTTTTTCCCTATCAAAATGTCTTGTTTCATAGTTACTTCTGCTCTCACTTTCTACTTTCTACTACTACTTTCCCGTGTATGCTGAATATATATATATATATATATATATATATATATATATATATATATATATATATATGAGAGCTGACACAAATGGATTTTGAGAAGAAGGCAGTTTTTCCAGAACTTAGGGCCTTTGCAGACTGCCAGAAATAGTGCACATTAAATTGAGGCACTGCCCTGGCTCAGTGCTAGGGAGTCATGGGAATTGTATTTTTTTCTGGGACATTGAGCCTTCTCTGTCAGAGAGCTCTGGTGCCACAATAAATTACAGTTCCCATGATTCCCTAGCACTGAGCCAGGGCAGTGCCTCAATTTAATGTGCACTATTTCTGGCAGTCTGCAAAGGCCCTTAGTAAGCAAATAGGTATTGTTCTGGCAGCATGAATATGTCTAGCAAAATTTAGTGGTGGTGGCACTTATGCTTCATAAATGGCTGCTTAGTGTGGACGTGGCTTGCCCAGACCCTTCTGTTCTCCCCCATGTACCAGCATTGATCTTGCCCAGCCTTTTTTCTTTTGAAACGAGACACCCAGGAACAGTCCAAGGTCAATGCTGAGCCCCTCTGCTTACCCCTTAACTGGGGGGATACCTCCTATTGATTGGTATATCCCAACAATCAGTATTGTCCCCGCGTGAGGTGATTCTCGCACCGCCATGCGACCGGAATCAGAAATCAATCATATATTTGAGCAGATGTTTTGTTTTAACAGAAATTTTTGAAAAAGGATCTGTCAGACTAAGGAGATAACAGAAAACAAGAGTTGAGGAACACATATGTAAAAAAAATTGCATTTTTTTCCTTAGGTTGATATATAAACTAAGCAAGCATTTGGATTTTCTAAGTCAGGGGTAGGCAACCTCTCCCCTTTAAGGGCCGAGGGACTTCAGCTCCCAGAATCCCAGGAGCTATTGGCCAACATGGGACTATTGGCCAACATGGCTGAGGCTTCTGGGAGCTGAAGTCCCTCGGCCCTTAAAGGGGAAAGGTTGCCTACCCCTGTTCTAAGTAAGGGAGGATAAATCAGATGTGCCATTTGTTTGCATGTGATAAAGACACCCCCTGATGAGTTGGGAGGGTTTTCTTGTGCTGGCCATATAAAGACATGAGAAGACTGATTGGTTAAAGCACACGGGGGAATGAAAACACCTGTGCACTTTGTCCAAATAGGTTTTTTGACTGTTACTCTGAAGCAGGGGTAGGCAACCTTTCCCCTTTAAGGGCTGAGGGACTTCAGCTCCCAGAAGCCTCAGCTATGTTGGCCAATAGTCCCATGTTGGCCAATAGCTCCTGGGATTCTAGGAGCTGAAGTCCCTCGGCCCTTAAAGGGGAAAGGTTGCCTACCCCTGCTCTAAAGTCTCATGTTGCTCCTGGTCTCTCGAGACTTGGGATGAGAGTTTGTTCTTTATAGCTCTGTGCTGCCACATGGAGGCAGCCATTTTTGAGCTTGAACTGAGCGAGTAACATCGCTCTGCTCTATGCTCTGGCTATTGCTTGGCTTTGGCCTAGCGCTTACTTCTGGCCTTGGCTGCGTTTTGGCCTTTGGCTGATTTTATCTTGCTTACTCAAACGGGAGTGTTCAAGTATCTTTCCCTGAGCAACCCGGTGGGCCGAGTGAGGCCTTTGGGCTGGTTCTCTGGGCCTGTTGGGGCCTCCGCATCCCCAGTTCTTGGAGTCTGTACACCCAAGGAGGGGCCTGCAGCAGGCATCCTCACCGGGTGCGTGGACCCGGTACTGGATTCAGACCCAACAGAACCCCGGCGACCCCGGTCTGGTAAGGTTGGGCCCCCATCGCTGGTTTGGGAGGGTTGTTTCACTTCCCCCCAGCGGTGAATGTGTTGGAAGATGTCTGTCTTCGGGTTAGGGCTCCGCATTAGACCCTTGGTGGACACCTTTCCCCTTGGTTGGTTGCCAGCAATGCTTCCTGGCTGTTTGTGTCTCTTGTGAGACTTGGGAAAGGGCAGCCTTTTGGCCTGGTGGCAGTCATCCAAGGCTGGGTGATTTTGCTTGGGCCCATGTTGCATTCACTGAAGGAGAGATGCCATGTAGTAAGGCCCAATCTAAAAGGCATGCAGCATCGGCTGTGCCCAGCTCTGGTCACTCTGCTTAGAAGAGGCCTTCCCAGTCTACCAGCAGAGATGATGAGATTACTGCCCAGTTGGCACAACTGGGCAAAACAGTTCAGGCTTGTGTTGTGCTTTACAATCAACTTGCTCAGAAGAGGCTACAGGCTACAGCCACCAGCCCTATTGCCAGTGCTTCTGGCACCACCAACACAGAAGTGCTGCCTCCTCCCATTGCATCTGATGCTCAGGTGATGGATGCTACACCGGGTCCTTCGGTGGTTGCGGCTGTGGAGGCTGGGCACCCCACTATTGCCGATGTGTGGAATCTCCTGAAAACGGTCTCTGGTATGGAAGCTCAGGGTGCGGCTGCCCCTGTATCTGTGCAGCTTACTGTGGCTGATTTGTATAACCTCTTATGAAGAATGGTTCTTACAGGTGCTGGTGCAATGGAGCAGACCCATGAAGTGCAATGAGGTGATCAAGTTGCTGCTGCCTCTTCTGCGCTTGACACCAGAGCTGTTGCGGGGCCACACTTCGGGGGACCGGTTCAGATGGCTGGTGATGCTTCCCAGCAAGCTTCAGTTTCAGGTTTGTCTCCTAATATTGCACATGCTAATTGGCCTGCCTTGGTATGGGCTCCAGGTGGCCAGGTTATTCAGGGTGTGGCTGTAGAATGGCCCAACCCTGCGGTTTTGGAGGCACCCATGCAGGCACCTGCTCTTTCACAGGTCCCTGACACTAGGGCACAGGATGGTCAGCCAATGGCTGTGGCTAGCAACACCTCGGTGGTGTCTATTTCAAGTGCTCCTTTGTTACCTGGAGTGGTTGGGCATGCTGAATCTACCCCTTATGCTGGAATGTCTACACCCCTTGATTCACACCTTCCTCTTTCTACTAAAGAAAGGATTTGGAAGGGAGAACACATTGACCTAATTACTCTTATTTTCAGGGATCCCGAACCGAGGATCATGGTAAAAGATGGGATTGTTTTCAGTCTGCCTAAAGAGTTTCAAGCACTCAAATGCCCTAAGCTGGAGCACAATTTTGTGAATTGGATTATGGGTTTCACTATTTACAGAGGTTTTATAGAGGAAAAAGAACCATTGAGATCTCCTGACTTTTCTAAATATCAGGAGATCATGATAAAAGCGTACACTAATTGCCATCATAACTCTAGAGGTGCAGCCTGGCTCCAATACAATGAGCAGTTTAGCATGAGAGCTGCACAGGATCGCTCCTTGTCCTGGAGACATGTTCAGTCCAAGCTTTGAGCTGATGTTATGGTGGGGGCCTCCCCCTCGAGCAGGTGTGACAATGGGTATGTCCCAATGGTTACCATGCCGAGAGGGCTGATTGCTAGGCCTGCCACAGGAGAGAGAAGGCAATTTGGCATACGCTGGGATTTTAATGCAGGCAAGTGCAAGAGGCAACCCTGCAGGTTTGAGCATAAGTGCAACACCTGTGGGGGTGGCCACCCCGGAGCTTCCTGTAGTAGAGGCTAGTGGCCAGGAGTGGGTACTGCCCTCCAGCCAGATTCGCCTGGAGGAAAAGACCCCATCACCAATTAAGTTAGACACTATGGTGGCATGGCTAAAGATTTACCCTAATAAAGAGGCTGCTTCTTATTTATTCCATGGTTTTTCCCAAGGTTTTTGTATCCCTTATATAGGTCCTCGGGTTCATCGTTATGTGCCCAATGCTCGTTCCGTAAGGGAGCTGCCGAACATTGTGAGGGAGAAATTAGCAAAAGAAATAGCTGCAGGAAGGATTTCAGGACCGCATGATCAGTTGCCTATTCCCACGCTCCGTCTATCCCCTTTGGTTGTGGTTCCTAAAAAAGCCCCTGGAGAATTTAGGTTATTCACAATTTATCATATCCAAAGGGTGACTCTGTGAATGATGCTATAGATCCTAGGCTAGCCTCTGTTAAGTACGCATCATTCGATTCAGCAGTCAAGATGATTAGGAATTTAGCAAGGGAGCCCTTTTTAGCTAAGTGTGATATTAAGTCTGCCTTTAGGCTCCTTCCTGTTCACCCAGATGATTTTGACTTACTGGGTTTTCAATTTGAAGGAAAGTTTTTCTTTGATAAATTCCTACCAATGGGATGCTCGATTTCTTGTTCAGCTTTCGAGACATTCAGTACCTTTCTTCATTGGTGTGCAGTTAAGCAGACTGGTAATAGAGCCATAACACATTATTTAGATGATTTTTTGATCGCTGGGGATCCCAATTCTCCACAATGTAGGGATTCTTTAGCCCAATTTCAGGAATTAATGTATGAGTTGGGTGTGCCCTTAGCGGAAGAAAAGACTGAGGGGCCAGATACAGAGCTTACCTTTCTGGGTATCGAGATTGACACCATAGCTGGGATTTCTCAATTACCTAGTGATAAATTGGTGGCTATGAGGCAGCAGGTTAGTGCCATGTTGGGAAAACAAAAGGCTACACTTCACAAATTTCAGTCCCTTACAGGACTCCTGAATTTCGCCTGTAGGGTTGTAGTTCCAGGACATGCATTCTGTGCAAGATTGTACAGGGATACTGCAGGTGTCATGGCACAGCACCATCACATCAGAATCACAAGGGGCATTCATGAGGATTTGAAGGTCTGGGACTCCTTCTTGGAGCAATTCAATGGCACATCATTTTGGAGATCTGAAATGCTGCTGAGGACAGGCTTTCAGGTGCATTCTGATGCTGCTGATGCCCATGGCTTTGGTGTTTATTGGAATGTCCAGTGGGCTGCAGAAGCATGGCCTTCTCCATGGGTTGAAAGCGGTCTGACCAGAGACCTAATGTTTCTCGAGCTTTTTCCCATAGTAGGGGCTGTCCACTTGTGGGCAAGCCAGTTTGCTAACAGGACCGTCTGGTTTTGGTGTGACAACCAGGCAGTCGTGCGTGTGGTGAATTCTCAGTGTTCTAAGTCTCCTAGAGTTATGGGTTTGGTGAGGGCGATGGTCATGCAATGCTTGAACTATAATGTGTTATTCAAAGCTCAACACGTTCCTGGTGTGCTTAACCCTTTGGTGGATGCCCTTTCTCGTTTTCAGCTCTCCAGGTTCCGGCAGCTGGCTCCTGAGGCATTGACACACCCGTTGGAGGTACCAGCCTTGCTCTGGAGCCTTGGAGATTAGAAATTCACAGGGCAATCTTGAATTCCATTGCCCCATCTACACGCAAGTCCTATCAAAAGGATTTCATTTAATCAATTTTTATTGGAAATTGAGGAGGATCAAAGTTGGCCGATTAAGGTTGACCTGATCCTACATTTTATAGTTTATCTTAGGCATGCAGGTCTTTCACCTGTCACTATTAGGGGCAGGTTGGCCGCCCTGGCATTTCACTCTAGGGCAAGGGGTTATTTTGATCCTACCACAGACTTTAGGGTCAAAAGAGCTGTGGAAGGTTGGTCCAGGGAATCCCCAGTAATAAAGGATTTACAATGGCTAATAACAGGCCCAGTCCTGACTAGATTATGGGAACAATTAGCTGATACATGTTATTAGCCTGGGGAAGAGGCTTTATTTATAGCAGTATTTGCTTTAGCCTTCTTTGCCGCATTAAGAATTAGTGAGATTGTGCCAAGATCTCACAATGATCAATCTGGCAAGGCTCTTTTATTTTCGGATATTATATTAACAGAACAAGGGATTCAGATTCATGTTATGTGCTCTAAGACTGATCAGATTGCAAAGGGTCAGTCTATTTTCTTAGCCAAAATGCCTCATGGGCAAATTTGCCCGGTAATAGCAATGGTCAACTATTTGAAGATTAGGCCCAATGTGGCGGGCTATCTTTTAATTCATCTGTCTGGTATGCCATTAACTCAATTTCAATTTAGGGCAGTGTTGAAGGAGACTTTAAGGCAGGCTAAGCTGCCCCAGGCCTGTTTTCTTCGCACTCCTTTCATATTGGAGCAGCAACAGCTGCAGCCACTCATGGTTTGAGTGAAGCTGATATTTGCAGAATTGGCCGGTGGCATTCCCGAGCATTCAATTCTTATGTCAGGCCATCAGGGAACATGACTCCTGATCAGCCATTTGTTCTAATTCCTTTCAGCTGGCTTTTCCCGCAGGCCAATATGAATTATGGGCCATAGTCTGGTCTTCTGGGTGGAATGCCACCTTCTGGAGCATCGGCGCAACTCCACTCTGGGCCTGTTGCACATTGGAACCACTCAGTGGTTCGGACAAAGGGGTATGATATGGGGAGCACTCCTTCCGTGGATCATGCAATTGGCACGATCGCATCTGCAACCCCGGGTTTTGGTGATACACCTGGGAGAAAATGATTTAGTTAAGATCCCATGCTTACAGCTGGCAAAGCAGATGGTGAGAGATGTGCGAGAAATTCAAAAGATCTTCCCGGGTGCCGTAATACTTTGGACTAAGCTCTTGCCACAGTGTAGCTGGCCTGGAGCTCAGAAAGATGCTGCTATTAACAATGCTCGTCATTGGCCGAATTGCTATGTTGCTAAGCAGCTCTCTAAAATGGGCATTTTCATAGTGGAGCATGGAATCAAACTTGATCAGCCGCAGCTGTACAGGGGGGGATGGGGTACACCACTCTCCAGAAGATTCGGAGATGTATGTTACAGCACTCTCTGATCAAATTCTAAAAGCTGTCTGGGGGGGGGGAGAGGGGATGCCTAGCTAGGCTGGCCCCCTCTTGTGGCAGGTAATGACCCCCACCCCACAGGAAAATTAATCTGGCTAATTAAATTAATTGGGGTAAAATTGGCATAAGACAAATTAAAGGAAATGACAAATGCAGTTAAATGCATGAAGTCATTAATTGAATGATGTCATATGATGTAATATGACATCACTTCCGGAGGGGAGGGGTTTGTAAATTTGTTGGTATTATTGTTTACTTATTTTGTCACATGCAGTGACGGACCACCCATTTGGGGGGTTACACCTTAATTACACACGTGACAAATTTGTTAATGTTTATTGCCTTGTAAATAGATCTTGTACAGCTCAATAAAAGTGGTGGCCTGTTTACACCCAAAAAAAGGTGTCTCGTGTCCTTTGTGCAAGTGCAAAGACACCCCCTGACGAGTCGGGAGGGGTTTCTTGTTGTGCTGGCCACATAAGGACATGAGAAGCCTGATTGGTTAAAGTGCGCGGGTGAATGAGAACACCTGCGCGCTTCGTCCAATTAGGTTGTTTGGCTGTTACTCTAAAGTCTCGTGTTTCTTCTGGTCTCTCGAGACTTGGGACGAGAGTTTGCTCTTTATAGCTCTGTGCTGCCATGTGGAGGCAGGCATTTTTGAGCTTGAACTGAGCGACCCATCCCACCCACCCTTAATTAAGAAGCTATAAATTGGTTACTCTCAGGCTTAGGCTGGTCACCTTCGGGGGCCGGGAGGGAATTTTTCCCCAGGGTGCTTCCCTGGGTTTTTCACCCTCCCTGAGATTAATAATTAAATTGATGTTGGGAATGGGTTATGGTGTAATAATTGATGTTGTTCTTGTTATTGCTTTGTCACAACTTAAGGGTAGGGTCTATAATTTGAAAATTGCTTGTTTTGTACTTGGGGGGATGGGTAATGATCCCCACCCCACAGGAAAATTAATCTGGCTAATTAAATTAATTGGGGTAAAATTGGCATAAGACAAATTAAAAAAAATATGAATGTAGTTAAATGCACGACATCATTAATTGAATGACGTCATATGACGTAATATGACGTCACTTCAAGAGGGGAGGGGTTTGTAAATTTGTTGATATCATTGTTTACTTATTTTGTCATATGCAGTGAAGGACCACCCATTTGGGGGGTTACACCTTCACTTACACATGTGACAAATTTGTTAATGTTTATTGCCTTGTAAATAGACCCTGTACAGCTAAATAAAAGTTGTTGTCTGTTTAAACCCAAAAAGAGGCATCTCGTGTCCTTTGTGCCAGTGCAATGGATCATATGATGGTTCTTAACTGTATTTTTTATCATTCTGTTAAAGAAATCTCCATTTAGTAATTTACAAAACAGACAGCATATCTGTTACAATCACTGTTATGAACTTAGAATTAATAATTAAGCTATGATACAAATTTAAAAAATTGTGAAAAGATGCAATGTGAATAAAATCATTCTGCGTGAGCTCAGCTTCAAATTCTTGGAAGTCCACCTGTCCTTTAGAAATGTTCAATCAAAGATCTAAATTAAGTTGATGCAGTGGAAAAATTCTTCTGACAAATAGAAGTTAGTTTTCATAACATTTTAAACAGCCAAATTTAGAGACCAAATGGGGTTTAGAGACCAAATGGGGTTCAGAAGTCACTTGTCACTTTGGAGAAGGTATCTACCTTTGACCTATTTCCCCCTCTACATTTCTCCACCTTCTTATAACCTCTTTGTAGGACAAGATGAAAATCAACAAATAATTTTAATAGAGATAAAGCCATATTGATATATAAAAGGAGGCAGCATTAACATTTTAAGCCCAAACACTGTTTAATTGAAACACATGCTGATTATAATAAAAGCCAAAAACTCCCTGGGTATCAAATTCCAGTTGTTTTTTCACTTAAAGGAAAGTCAGAAGCAATTCCAGAATCAGACGCCCACTGCTTTTCAAAGAGCTCTGGAGAAAAGAGCTTTTCTCCATGCCACACACACCTCCTATGCTAAGGCTGTGATCACAATGACAGTGTGATTTCATTCATGATCTTTTCTACATCCTGTACAGTATGATAGCATTCCAAACTAACCTCCATTGAAAGTGGTATAAACATTTTTTAAAAATTGAAGTAAAACTAGCAAAAGCCAATCATTTTCAAGAGGAATTTCCTTCTACCTTTCCTGTTGACAAAAATGTAACAAATGTGTGTGTAAAAATGCAGAGATACACACATCTGTCTGTATGATAGAGTTGATCCCAGACTACTAATTGGTCCCTTTAATACTGCATAATCATAATACTTTAATTGCCAGGCTGAATCCTCTGGGATCCTGGGATTTGCAATCTTATGGATCACTATAGACATCTAAATAACATATGAAACTATTGTTGTTGTTGCTCTGTTGTTAAATGCCCTTGAATTGACCATGTCTCATGACGACTCTGTGGATGAGACATCTCCAAGACTCCCTGGGCCTTTGCAAACTGCCAGAAATAGTGCAAATTGAGTGGCACCAGAGTTCTCTGACAGAGAAGGCTCAATGTCTCAGAGGAAAAAAAAATACAATTCCCATGATTCTGAGCCAGGGCAGTTAAAGTGGACTCAATTTGCACTATTTCTAGCAGTCTGCAAAGGCCCCCTGTCTCTACTGCTCTGCTTAGATCCTGCAAACTCAGGCCTGTGACTTCTTAATTGAGTCTATCCATTTAGCATGTGGTCTTCTTCTCTTTCTTCTGCCTTTTACCTTTTCTAGTATTATTGTCTTTTCTAATGAATAATGCCTTATCATGATGTGGCTGAAGTACCACAGATCAGTTTTGTCACCTTGCTTTCCAGGAAGAGTTCAGGCTTAATCTGTTCAAGAACCCATTTGTTTCTCTTTTTGGATGTCCATGGTATCTTCAGCACTGTTTTCCAGCACCACATCAAATGAGTTGATTTTCTTTCCATCAGCTTTCTTTATTGTCCAGCTCTCACTTCCATACATGGTGATGGGGAATATAATGGCTTGGATGATTCTAACTTTAGTGTTCAGTTTTACATCTTTATACTTTAGGAGCTTACCTAGCTTTTTCCTGGCTGCCCTTCCCATCCCAAGTCTTCTTTTTTCTTGACTGCAGTCACTGTTCTTATCAATGTTTAATCCAATTAATGAGAATGCTTTAACTGTTACAATTTCCTCATTATCTAAGTGAAATGTATGTAGATTCTCTGTGGTTATTAAACCATAGACTCCAGCATTCCATACAATATAGCTATGGGAGTTAAAGAGATATGAGAGTACTATAATAGTGCATTGTTTTGATCTTTAAAACACACTTTAAAAAAGCCCATCCCTTTCAGTGATTATGCCCTCGGTTCTAGCTAGGGATATATTAAGAATTAATCAGACTGTATCAACAATCAGTTCTGGGTGAAAGTGAAATGAACAGATTTGTCCAACTCTTCTGCTTCTAAATATTTTCACCTATTCATTCAAAGCAGGATAAAAATAGTTCTGTAGCACTATGTGAGATTAAGGTCTAATCTGCACTGAATAAATAATATAGTTTGACACTGCTTGAACTGACATGGCTCCATGCTATGGAATTATGAGATTTATAGTTTTGTAGATATTCTCAGTCAGAGAGCTCTGGCGCCACAACAAAATACAAATCCCAGAATTCCATACCATGGAGCTGTGCAGTTATAAAGTAGTGTCAGATTACATTATTTCTGCAGTGCAGATTAGACTGGAGTGAGCAAAATAGATTTCTAGTATAAGGTTTCATAGACTGTGGTCCACTAAATGCAAGACTGGACTTTGGTGGATTGGAGTCCATGAAAGTTTATACTAGATGTTTCTTTTTCTCAGGTGCTACAGGATTCCTTTATATCTTTTTATACTGTAACAGATTAACATGGCTATAAGTTTGAATGTATCAAAACCAGGGTTAGGTAAAGGTTGTTTCTATGGTCCTCAAAGTCTCCAAGATCAATGGAAGACTTTTAAAATAGGTCACTATTTCACGTGTTTGTTTGTTTTTAAATAAAAAGTAGTAGATTTGTCATTTATGGTTTTCTTATTTTTGTTTTTGTTTTTTGGCAGGCTTACAGTCCCCGGAGGATCCCAGAGACAGATAATGTATCCCTGCCTTCCAAAGTTGACCATTCCTGATTTAAAATTTTATACATTTACCACATTAATTCCCAAATGTTCTAATTTGCTTTCCTGTCATTAAAGCACATGCTTTATTCTTGTGAGTAACCCAACAATGAAAACAAAGCAGCAGCTAGAGGAAAAAGTAACAAAAGAAACTCTCCCTCTCTCTCCCTCTCTCTCTCTGTTCATTCCTTCAAGTCCCCTGTCAACTTAAATAAATTTCATAGTATTTTCTTAGTCAAGGAATACTCAGAGGTGGTTTTGCCAGTTCCTTCTTCTGAAATATCTATTATTTGGCTGGGAGGGGAATGTCTAGCCTAACCACATTACTAATTTTTGTTCACAAATCAGCACTGCTATAGGTGATAGGGTTTTGAACCTGCTTTGTCTAATGGGGAGGGAAAGAGTTCAGCTTGACTGAAAGCAAAAGTAGATTCATAATGGAGAAATGTCTCTCTTTTCCAAAGCCTCAGCTGTCTTTTTCTATTGACTAAATGGGACAATCAACAAATGCCTACAAGGACGTTATCACACGTGGGCCACAAAGCGATAATAAAGTGGAAATGAGAAATCCTGAAAATAAACTAAAAATAAACCTTGATTCCGCAAATGGCTTTCACACGTAATTACCTTAAATGCAAAATTACAGTAAGCACATTTAACATTCACACACAAATGAGAAAAGCCCTCGCCGCGGCTGGTGGATGTTGTTTTTGTCACTTCCTTTTCCCCATTTCATCATTGCTTTGGCAGCGTGTTTTGGCCCCAATTGTGTTCCTTCACAAACCCCACATCAACCACGGCCCGATATCTCTAGTAAAAGACAGATATATTTAGAAAGACAAAGCAGAGAGGCTCATGTCTGGCCAGCAGGTTTGTAACCCAAGCAAAAACGGAAGTAAATGTAATAAGGAGACGCTGCCTCCATGACCCATGGGAAACTCAGCAGAACCATGGGAAAATGAGGGAAATGCTTCCAAATGCACATTTGCTTTTCACATTACGGTAAATGCGAAATTACCTTAATTTCGCATTTGCATTTCCTCAAAACTACCAAATTTCAAAAGATCTCGGATAACACCAGTTTCTGTCCACTTTCTGTCCAGTTTCTGTGCGACGTCGTGTGAAAACGCGAGGCACAAATCCAGTTTTTGTTTGGGATTTATGTGGATTAACCAGCAGATTTGCCCCGTGTGATAACGTCCCAAGTCTGGGAGACAGGAAGTATATGATAAAATCTGGAAGCATAGCCTGTTCTAAAGGACTTAAACATGACAATTTTAAAACAAATATACTAGATGCCTTTAATGTTGCAAATGTGTGTGTGTGTGTGTGTGTGTGTATCTGTTTGTGTCTCTGAAGAGAAAATGACATCCCCAATGGTTTTGTAGGCAATTTGCATGAACATACAACATAGAAGTAATGCTAGTAAGATTGTCTGTTAAAGTTCTGGAGTCAAAGTTTCCATATTGTTCATAGCTATAGCTATAGGTGCTTGCTTCTCTTACTGCTTTATACCATTTGATTCTGTTTTACCTTTCCAGGTTATTGTAGGACCATCTTCTTGTAGGACCATCTTCTTGTAGAAAAAGTCCATTTTCTTGTAGCCAAAGTCCTTCCTTCTTCTATAAAGTGTGTCTATCAACAACTGCTTTCTAAGACTCACATTTTTTCATTTGTTTACTGGCACTCTACTCTTCCTTATCTCCTCCCCATTACTAGGCAACAAGAACTTCTTTTCATTTGTGGAGATAGAGAGGTAACTAGCAAATGTTATAAGAGATACTAGCAAATGTTATAAGAAAAGATAATAGCTTAGAAGGAGTAGGATTGAAAACAAAATTAGCCTATTTGCTGACAACAGATTGTTAACTATTAAAGATTTAATTAATTGGGAGAAAAACATTTAAATGTATTTGGTGAGATGATAGGGTTACAGATTAATTGGAAAAATCAGAAATTATTTTATTTAACAAAAGAAGAGGAATGTGAATTTGTTAGACAAAGAAGTTTAGAGATACGACTAAAATAGTATAAAATATTTAAAAAAAGTATGACAAAAGATTTAAGGGAAACTGAAGAAAATAATTTCGCACTATTAAGAAAAGAAGTGGAGAAAAAATTAGTAGAATATAATAATATTCAATTACCATGGTTTGGAAGAATAGCATTAATTAAGATGTACATATTACCAAAATTATTATTTTTTATTTAGAATGCTACCATTAAAAGTTTCAGAAATTGAATTGAATAAATGGCAACAACTATTGAATAAATATAGTAATGGAGGGAAAAGAACCAGTCTACATAAACAATTTTGGTATAAATCACAAAAAGATGGAGGGTTGGGCCTTCCCAATATAAGAGGATATTATGAAGTCAATCAACTGAGATATGTTATAGAAGGTATGTTAGGTGTGGGAGAGTTAGAATGGTTAGAGTTAGATACAGATGAAGTAGATATGAGAATATGGAACATTTTTAGGGAATTTGCTAAGAAAGAAATTAAGATAATTGGAAACTCATTTATAAAAAACATATTATAACTATGGAGTATGTATAAAAAAGAGCTAATGACCAAAGATTAAATTATAATACCAATAATAATTGGAAGGAAATTTCCAAAGAACCTGAGAGGAATGTTAGATAAGGAGTTAAAGAAGAGGAAAATAGTTAAAATAGAAAATTGGGTGGATTTAAGGTTAGAGAAAGAGAATATAAAGTAAAAACTACACGGGATGAATGGTGTTAGGCCACATACACACTCGAATTACTATCTCGTGATTTCAATGATTTTGAACTCGTGATTTTATTGTTCTAGAATTTGCTTGGAAATTGTTTGAAGCTTTTATTGTGGTTGCATTTACCTTTTTTTTTTTTTTGGAAATTGTTTAAGTATTTTTAAGTCTTTCTTAAATCCAATCTAACTGTAAAGATGGAAGTGTCAGGAGGTATGGCCATAGTGTATTTGTCAACTGATTGATAAGTGTTAATTGGGGACTCAGTCATAGTATATGTGTGGTTAATGTCATTAGTCTAATTAAAAGTATCAACCCAAATGAGTAGTACCCCATAGATATTATTGTTCTGCCACACTACTCTGTTGGTAGAATAACCCTCCTGTTTTATAATTTATATAATTTTTATTCAATTATATTTTATAAATACCATTATTTTATATGATAAAAGCATTTTAAAATGTTTTCTGTATACAATGCTGTGAAGTGTGTGGTAACTAACTAGAAATACTGTTTAGTATTTTCTTTTTCCCAGCTAAAGGGAATGACTGTAGCTATTGAACCAAAGTGTCCTAGAAATAGTACCATACGCTTAGAGTAATGTATGAGATCATACCATTTCATCTTATTGAAGTTATTAGAATTTCCAGCTATCATAGAGTTTTGATAATTATACTGTCCTATTTTTGTCTTTGTACAAATTACAAATTAGGATTTGTCTGTAGTTATCGGTATGTTCTCACAAGAAGCTATTGTATACAGTTAAGAAGTGTTATATTGTAACTTGTGCTGGCCGAATGGCTGTAATAAAGAAATTGAATTAAAGGAAAAACTTAAGGGGATAAAAAATTCATGGTTCCATTGTATGCAATTAGACAATGGATAAAAACTGGGGGGGGGGGGGAGAAGGAATGTAGAAAAAAGTGCACACAATTTGAACAATTAATACAGAAAGGATGAGAAATGCAAGAAAGTGAAAACTTGAAAGGAATAATTAGTAAAATTTATAAAATGTTGATGGAAAATAAAGGAGGAAAACAAAGGAGAATACTTTGCGAGGAATATGGGAAGAAGAATTAGGATGTAAAATATTGAATGAGGAATGGGATAGAATTTGGGAACAAAGACATTTGAAAAATTTGTCAGTATGAATTAAAGAAAATTACTATAAATTGATATGGAAATGGTATTTGACAATGGTGAGACTACATAATACTGATAAGACTAATTCAAAAAATTGCTGGAGAGGTTGTCCAGAAGTAGGATCATATATGCATATGTGGTGGCATTGCAAATATGTACTAAAATTTTGGAGAAAAGTGTTTATAGAAATAGAAAGTATTATGAATATATCAATAGATAAAAGTCTGAATATAGTATTGTTATTATATAATTCAGATAAGTGGAAAAAGAAGAAAAAATTGATAACAAACCTGCTTACAGCAGTGAGATTAATTATAGCAAGATGTTGGAAAACAAAAATAACCCTACAATTAGAGAAGTAGTATAAAGAGGTGTGGAAATTAGCAATTAATGATAAATTGACATGTAGATTGAAAGTAAAAAAGGGATTATGGAAAAAAGTGACTTTGATAGAATTTGGAAAGAATTCATTGAGAAAGTATTGAGAAAAGAAGATGGAAAATTACCTCCACTGGAGGAATTGAGATTCTAGATGGAATATAAGGGTGAAAATGGCTCCGGGGAAAGGGAGCACTGAGATGTGGTATAAAATATACTTAGCCAAGTTGTAATAGAATTCAGAAAATATATATACGGAATTATGTATTGTTAAAATTTTATATGTATGAATTTTAGTTCCAATATATATATATATATATATTTAAAGAGAGTAGGTCACAGTATGGTTCTGTAGGGATTAAACAGAGCAGCGGAAGACAGAAGTTTTTGGAGATGTCTCATCCATAGGGTCGCCATGGGTCAAGATTGACTCAAGGGCAGTTAACAAGAAATCATATAAAGATGGGAAGTGAGCTATCTTGCAAATAAAATTATAATTAAATTAAATAGAACAGTGCACATTGGTAATTCTTGTTTTCGTTGTGTGTGTTTTTAATTTAAGGCTGTGATGCCTCTATGTAAAGAAATGTACAAAGAGAGTGGTGGGGACATATGCATGGACACATCTAAAACAGACTCATAATGATCGGAGGTATCCCTTGTTCAAATGACAACAATCAATCAATCAATCAAGGGAAAGTAGAGGAAAGGACATTTGAAGAAGGCAAAAACACCCACTTTTTTTCATCCTTGTCACAACACCAAAATGACACTCATAAAGAAAATGCCACTTTGCAGACTGGGAAAATGCACAGAGAAGAAGGATTACATTGAACAATACTTCCTTTTAAAGATCTTTGTGCAATTAAAATAATCCTGATAATTATTTTTTAAGGAATATAGTCTGGATTTCTATGTATGTGTGTATGTATTCTTAAATACAGTATGTGTTAGATTAGGATTTCAGGGTTTGAATCACTAATCAGGCATGGAAACCCACTTAGTGACCTTGGGCAAGTCACACTCTCTCAGCCTCAGAAGGGAATGGCAAGCCTCTGAATTAAGCTTGTGAAGATAACTCTAAGATAGGCTTCCAAAAATTGCAATCAACTTGTAAGCACATAATAACTACAACATATGCATTTTAAATACATGAGCAGCCCCTTGAAATGCATCAGTTTACCATCCTCATTTCTCTCTATACACACAACTTCTTCACTGTTTAGCTAAGATTAAAGAAAAGTGTTGTTCCCTATTTTCTGAGACCTTTATAACAAAATTTGAAAGGATTCTACAAGTATTTTACACTTATTTTGGCAAACTGTACAGTGGGGTTAGCTTCACTGATATCACATGTTAAAAAGACTAAACAGTCAATAATTTACTATGGAAGTATTCAGAAGTTGCTTGGTGGGAGTGGGGACACACAAAAATTGTGTAAATGGATTTTCACAGTGGAGCAAATTAAACAAGGAGGACTGAAAAGCATCCTGCTGTAAGCCTAGCAAGGAATAAAAAGCCTTGCATGTTTACTTCTGGACCCCACATTTCTTTTGGAAAGTGTACCCCAGTGGGTTGCTGTAGCTGAAAGGCAGCAGTAACCTTTGTAGGAAGCTTTATGTGCCTATTTAGTCTGGCGTTCAATAAAAATACCCATTAGTTGCTTGCATTTGCCACCTCACATGGTGTCTGTGCTCTTTATGAGGCACAGAAGAACCTCTGAAAGAAGACTATACAACTACACCACATGTAGCATTTTTGTCTCCTCATAATTAATATTTTTCCATGTTTCCTTTGTTATAGGAAAATGAATGGCTTCATCAAAGACATCATTATATTAAACATTTGGGCTGGTTCTGGTGACAAATATTTTTAATGTTGATTGTTACATTTTGTTCCAATTTACAATAGTCGTATAATGATTACAGCCTCTGGTGTCTTTTTGCATAATACCTTTTTCTTTAGATAAAATTCAGCAATTTTTTTTATTTGCTAATTCTTTGGTGGAGTTAGTGAAGTTTGTGAATCCCAGGATTCCATAGGATGGAGCCACAACAGTTAAAGTGGTGTCAAACTGCTTTAATTCTTCAGTGTGGCAGCTTCCTGCAACCCATCAGAAATATTTTTCCATGGGCTACACAGCCCAAGGCAAACTGGTTGAGCCAAAGCTACACATTATCAGCATAAACATATGCAAACATAATAGGGTGGAAGATCATCCACAGACTCTATGGGCATATAAATAGAAGTGTCAGCCCTAATTTCTGTCTTCACCCCCTACAATGAACTCCTCTAGCCAAGTACCACTGGCTGGATACTTGATTGACAAATAGATTCTTATCCAGTTTAATACTGGATTGCAATTTTAGTTGTCAATTTGGTCATACCTCACCTTAGCATTACACACATATTCTTTATCAGTGCATCTTCAGATTTATATGTGAAAGTATACTAGGCTATGGGGGACAAATCTTTGGCTAATATGTAGGTGGAGGGAAAGGTCCAATAAGATCACCTGAAAGATGAGAACCATATAAGAATATGCATCCAGCCAAGACATATGAGGACCTGAGTAAGGGTGATTCATACATCCCTCATAAGGAGTTAAATTGACTCTGAAATGGAGTCTAACCTTTTGCATATATTTATGAGTCTGAAGTATTGGATATCCAGGACATAAACATTATTAATAACATAAGGGCTAATAAACATACCTTTGGACATTAGCAAATTATGTCTTGCAGTTTGTCCTACTTTGCACTAGATCATCACAACAGACCATTGTGGTAAAGGGAAATAGTTGTGGCTTGCTATATCTATGATCACTTAGGGGGGTTGCAGACTGTCAAAAATAGTGTGAATTCAGTCCACTTTTAGGGTTAGGGTTAAGGTTAGGGAATCATGGGAACTGAATTTTATTGTGGCACTAGAGTTCTCTGACAAAGAAGGTTCAATGTCTCAGAAAAATAACAATTCCCATGATTCCCTAGCACTAACCCTAACCCTAAAAGTGAACTGAATTCACACTATTTTTGACAGTCTGCAACCCCCCTAAGTTTATGAGTATGTACCTTAGAGTGGTTGAGACTTCTCAAGAACTGACATTAAAATAAAAACTGATCTTCAGTTCTGTGACCCAATAATCTGTTCTGCTGTTGAAATGCAGATGTTATTTTAAAGTTAAGTGAATAAAAGTGAGTCCATAGTCTTTCCATGTCAAGCTGAGTTTTCATGTTGACAAGGATGGGATTTGTTATCTGTGTATGCCTCACACAGAAGCCTGGTTTGGAGAGATTGCATTTTATTTGAACACTCATGCCCTTGAAAATACTTCTTTTCAACCACTATTTTAAAGTGCTAAACACTGAAACTCCAATCTACTTTCCATTCTGCTTAATATGTGTTCATTTAGCATGGGAGTACGTTCAGCAGATTATTTTATATGTCTTATGAAGATGCCACAACCTTCTCAATTATATAGTCCCAGTACAAAACAGCCTACTTAATGATTCCCAGGAGAGAGATTTCTCATTTGCTTAATATTTCCCTCTGGAATCATGCTTATTGCTTGAGCCTTTCTCCCTGCCCCTTTATTTTATATATATATCTGGCAGTTTACACCTGTGTTTAGACTTGAAAGGAACAGATAAATCTCTGCACTTTTCTCTTCTATTGCTATCACTACTTTCTTTTTTTAAAAATAAAGCTGTTACTATTCTTTCCCCCCATTTTTTGCAATTTGCTTTCTCCTTGTACTTTGAAATCCAGTAGTTTCAGACTTTTGAAAGAGGTGCAAGCATTATCACAAGTTAAAACTCATCAAAAGAGAGTGTATAGAATCCCACAGAAAGAAGTGATGGCCTGTTGTTTTATTTCCAAGCCATAATCAGAGTGAAAGGATGAGAATGTTTGTTGTTAAAATGACAACAAATACTTTCCTAAAATTCCTTGTGGCATATAATATGAGCATGTTCAGTGGTTATCCCTTCATTTAAAATGTACTAAAGTTCTGCACATTTGTGACATTGACTTTTACGGCTTTGATTATTCCTGGATTTGTGTAGTATGTTCTCTGTAGGACTCTCTAGTCCTCCAGCATGACTCTCTGGCCAACTTTCACCAGAAATTGTGCTGGATGACCTAGAGATTGCTAGAGAGATCACTTTTCTGGGCATCTGCTAGGCATCCTCCAGCACAATTCTATGGTCAGGTTCTGGTGGATGTTGATTACAGAATTGTGCTGGAGGATGTAGAGATTTCTAGAGAGCTATTCTCTCAGGCTAAAAAAAAATAGTGTTTTTTATTATTTGTGGTTTTCCCACTTTCACAGGGGTATGGGGTGTCTAACACCACTGAATGTAGACATGCCACTGTAATCTCTTCAGGCAGGAAAAATGGCATTTGTAGATGCATCAGCTCAGTGGTATTCAGGGTTTTTTACTTTTTTTAACCATTGGTTACTTTTAAACTCAAAGCATGTGTAATTTTCATTTTTTGTTTTGTTTGTTAACTGCCTTCGCATCGATCTTGACCCATGGCGACCCTATGGATGAAACATCTCCAGACACTCACCCATCCTCTACTACTCTGCCCAGCTCCTGCAAACTCATATTTGTGGTCTCTTTAATAAAGTCCATCCATCTAGCATGTGACCTTCTTCTCTTTTTATTTCCCTCCACCTTTCCTAACATTATTGTCTTTACCAACGATTCATGCCTTCTCATGATATTCCAAAGTACGACAGTCTAAGGGCCGTTGCAGACCAGCTCAAAGGGCCAGCCTGGGGGTAGAGTTGGAGTGGGTCAGCCACACACTGGCCATCCCAATACCACCCTGACGCCATCCTGATGCTGTGCACCCTTACGCATGGCACACAGTCAGGATGCCCTTCCGGCGCAGCATTTAAACACGCTGTGCTAAAAGGTGCTGAAAAGCCACGGCACTGCCTCTTAGGGCAGTCTTTTGCTGCCCCTAAAAGGAGCGGCATTTTGCTGCTCTTTTCAGGGTGGCAAAAAGGAAGATCGGGGCCATGGCGTGGGGTTGCCATGGTGCTAATCCATCACTTCCCATGGTAGCTCTGTGCTGCCCCAAATGGTCGGTTTACCTCAGCCCTAAGTCTTGTCATCTTGGCTTCTAAGGATATCTCTGGCTTGATCTGCTTTAGGACCCATTTGTTTGTCCTTTTGACTGTCCTTGGAATTCCAGATATGAGAACTCTTTTACTATTTCTATTTCCTCATTGTCTAGTTTGAATGTGTGTAAGTTCTCTGTGGTCATTATTTTTGTTTTCTTTATGTTCAACAGTAAGCCTACCTTTTCACTTTCTTCTTTGATCTTCCTTAGTAGTTGTTCTAGGTCTGTGAGGTTTTCTGCCATTATTATGGTATTGTCAGCATATCTCAGATTGTTGATATTTCTTCCTTCTATTTTAACTCTTCCATGTCTAAGCTTGCTTTCCTTACAATATGTTCTGCATATAGGTTGAATAGGTAGGGTGACATGATGCATTCTTGTCTGACTCCTTTGCCAATTGGGAAAAATTCTGTTTCTCCCTGTTCTGTTCTGACAGTAGCCTCTTGTCCTGAGTACAGATTCCTCATCAGAACTATCAGATGTGTTGGCACTCCCATGTCGTTAAGGCGTTCCATAGCCTTTCATGATTTATACAGTCAAAGACTTTGCTATAGTCTATAAAGGACATGCTGGTTTTGTTTTGTTTTTTGGAATACTCTGGTATGCTCCATTAGCCATCATATGTTTGAAATGTGGTCCCTAGTGCCTCTTCCTTTCCTGAACCCTGCTTGGACTTTTGGGATTCCTCTCTCCATGTATGGTTGGAGGCTGTGTTGCAGTATTTTGAGCATAATTTTGCTTGCATGGGAGATTCATGCTATGGTACTATAGTTGCTTCAGTCTCTTGTGTCTACTTTTTTGTGTGGAAGGGGATGTATATTGATCGCTTCCAATCTGTTGGCCATTGTTTTGTTTTCCATATCTGTTGACAGATGTTAGTTAGCACTAGAGTTGACTCTGTCAGTGTGGTTTGCAACAGTTCTATTGGTATATCATCTGTTCCTGGAGTCTTGTTTTTTGCCATTTCTTTTATTGTAGCTTCCATCTCAGTTTTTAGAATCTGGGGTTCATCTTCATATTGCTCTTGTTACGATAAGGTTTTGATGGGGTTTTGATATCAAGATCCCTTTGGATCTCTATCAGAAGCCCTAGGCTGGAAAGGGCCTCCATCGTCATGGGCTCGAGGCGAGCACATCACGTAGGCACTACAAGCCATTTGCAGATCAAAAGGCCAGGCTTAGGAGCTTTAATGCAGGACATTCACACCTGAAAAGATTTATGAGCCAGTCAGGATGTGTCCTTAAGGTGAAGAAAAGTAAAAAACCTACATCCCATCTCCCCTCTTCTGGAAATTGTCCACTTCAAAGCATAGCAATCAGAATCCTTTGATGTTCAATAGCAACTCTTCGCTTCTAGAGTTTAAATACTCCCCAAAATCTCAGGGAAAGGTGGGGGGGTCTGGATAGATTTCATGATGGTCCTGTACCATTCATGATCTCTAGCTAGAGTCTCCAGCTCTACCTACTATTCTTTTTGGTTGAGTCTATTCATCGTTGGAGCAACATCTTTGCAGGTAATTATCACCATTAGAAAGCCTTGTGTTCCAAGCTAACTACTTTACTCCTCAGTTCTTGTGTGTGTGCATGTATGTTAGGGTGTCTTTGTATGCTTGAATCCTCAAATAAAGCTTTGTTTCTATATCAGTCTCTTCTCTAGCCACCTCCGTAAACATAGGATAAAAGATCCCATAGAAGACTTGGATTTTAGTAATTCCCCAGGTTCAGAGTCTTCTCATTACACTCTTCATTCCATGTGTCCTTCATTTTGTCATCTCTTTTGTATAGTTCTTCTGTGTATTGCATCCAACATCTTTTTATTCCTTTCTGATCTTGAATTATGTTATTTTTATTGTCGTAGAGCATCCTGGTCCTTGGTTTGAACTTTTCTCTGGTTTCTCAAATCTTGTGGAATAGGCCTCTCAATCTTTTTTGTTGTCGTCTTCTATTTCTCTACATTTCTAATTGTAGTAATTTTCCTTATCTTTGAGCACTAGCCATTGTACTGTTGCATTCATATTTCTTAATTTATTCCTATCTCCTTTTTGTTTTGTTTCTCTTCTTTCTTTTATTGCTTGTAGCATTTCATCTGTCATCCATGGTTTCTTCACTTTCCTTTTGTCTGTTGGAAATGTCTTTATGCCTTCTTCTTTTATTACATCCCTGGCTTCAGACCAAAGCTCTTCCAGTTCATGATGTATTAGTACTGCAAATCTATTCCTTATATTGTCAATGAATTCTATGGAAATGTTGTTTAAATCGTATTTTGATGTTATTGGTTTTGTTTTCTTCTTGAGTTTTACTTTTATTTTTGAAATGAGTAGTTCATGATCTGTGCACCTGGTCTACTCTTGGCCACCAGTATGGAGCTACACCATCTTTTACTTCCAATTATGTAATCTATTTTGGTTTTTGCATTGGCCATCAGGTGATGTCCATATGTATAACCTTTTCTATGGTTGTATGTAAAATGTGTTTTCCTATCAGACGCTCACCTCCTTCATTCCTTTTTTCGAGTCCAAATCTGCCTAACGTTTTTGATTCTTCTTTACTTCCAATCTTTTTGTTTCAATCTTCAATGATCAGCTTGACATCCTCTGTTGGGGTGTTGTCAATTTCTTCCTGTACTCCTTTGTAAAATCTATCAATTTGTTCTTGTTCTATCTCAGTGGTTGAATTATGGTGATAGTCATATGTTTACCGTGGAGCCTTATTGAGATAATAATAATAATAATAATAATAATAATAATAATAATTTATATCCCGCCCTTCTGCAGAGCAATCGGGGCAGCTTACAACATTAAAATTTCCATACATATATATTAATACAATCTAAACAGAACATAAAAATCCCAAATCCCACCCGTCCTTTAAGAAGTAAGGGTTCTTCTTATTCCAGGCCGGATGGTGCTGGGCCTAGTGTCTCTCCCCCAGATGACATTGTATGGTAATGGAGGGAGGGTTCTTCTTCTTAGTCCAGGCCCAATGGTGCTGGGCCTAGTGTCTCTCCCCCAGATGACATCAGATGGTAATGGAGGGGGGGCTCTTCTTCTTATTCCAGGCCTGATGGTGCTGGGCCTAGTGTCTCTCTCCCAGATGACATCAGATGGTAATGGAGGGAGGGCTCTTCTTCTTATTCCAGGCCTGATAGTGCTGGGCCTAGTGTCTCTCCCCCAGATGACATCGGATGGAATGGAGAGAGGGCTCTTCTTCTTTTTCCAGGCCTGATGGTGCTGGGCCTAGTGTCTCTCCCCCAGATGACATCGGATGGAATGGAGGGAGGGCTCCTCTTCTTAGTCCTGTGGAGCCTTATTAAGATGATTAGGTCTGATTTTGCATTGTATCCTCTGACTGCTTTTGCAACATCTTTTCTTAGTATGAAAGCCATTCCATTTCATCTTGTCTTCTCATTCCCTGAGTAGAACACTGTGTGGTTGTCTGATTCAATGTGGCCCATTCCTGTCCATTTTAACTCACTCACCCTCACTACTGCTATGTTCATGCATTGCATTTCCATTTTCACTAGGTCTAGTTTCCCTTGGCTCATGCATCTCACATTCCATGTCCCTATTTTATGTGTGATACTGCTTCTGATGGGGTTTGTCTTTCTGAGAGTGTTTCCTGCTTGCCTCATCATTCTTGACTGCCCTTAGCAGCTTTTGCAAGTGTGTTTTCCTTTAGTTTATATCTATCTCTCTGTTAATGCTCTTGTCCTGCCTGTGTAACATTTTTGATGTCTCCTCATAGGGTTTTCTAGGTGGAGTCTTACACAAGGAGGACACACCTCTCTGTACACAGTGCTAACAAAAGTTAGCTATAATGTCACTGCTGTTCTTCACTTTAGTGACATTACTTTAGTGACACCCACCACTACTGCTGCTGCCCAGTAGTTGTTTCCCTATGTCATTCTTCCCCCCATTATTGTTAAATTGATAATTTCCCTACCCTTCCCCCTCCTCCTCCCTCCTTTTCCCTTTCCCCATTATGTCCTTCTCTATTTTAGTCTCTCATTTGTCTTCTGGCCCTTGTTTAATTTTCGTTGCCTGTCACCTCTGTTTTCTCCTTTTCTTCCTCTGGAAGGTGGGGGGGGGGGGTTGAGGTGGTCTGTGCCAGGGCTAAGATGGGCTCACATAGCTGGCTTTTCTGTTCCTCTTCTTCCCACCTATTTCTCCTCTCTTCCTCTGGAAGGCAGGGGGCCCTCGAGATGGACTCATATGGCTGGGATGGGATAGGATGGAGTCTTTACCCACCTCTTCTTGCAGTTTCAGAAGCAGGGAGGGGATTGGATGGAATATTTTCCCACCTCTCCTTACAGCTTGAGGTGGAAGGAGGGGATTAGAAGAAGTCTCTTCCCACCTCTCCTTACAACTTCAGATGGAAGGAGGGGATTGGATGAAGTCTTTTCCCACCTGTCCTTGCAGCTTCAGATGGTAGGAGGGAGTTGGATGGAGTCTTTTCCCACCTCTCCTTGCATAAATCTTTTGAGAAGAGGAGGAAGAGGAGAGATCAGGGCATCCAAGTCCCCTGCCTCTGTTTGAGCAACTTTCATGCCCCCCAAGGGGTCTGCCCCACTGTTGGAGAACCACTGCATTAGTTCTTTTAATTATATCCCTGGAACATTGAATTTAACTCATAGTCAATGTGCTTGGAACCTGCAGGCTTTTACTGTTGCTAAAAGGCTGGATAAGAGGATATTTATAATCTCCTGTTCAATGGACAGAAGATTCTGTTGCTTTAGCTAGACATTAATGTGTATTTTATAGAAGCCAACTTCAAGGAAAACATGTTTTTGGAAATATAAACTGTTATATATGGGATGTGGTGGCTTAAGTGGTTAAGAAACTGACTTTGTTAATTGCAAGATCAACAGGTTGGCAGTTCAAGGCATGATGGGGTAAGATCCCATCACTAGTCCCAGCTTCTGCCAACCTAGCAATTCAAAAGCATGCAAATGCAAGTAGATAAATAGGTACCACTTCTGGCAGGAAAGTAAACAGTGTTCTGTGCAATCATGCTGGCCACATGATCACAGAGTAGTCTTTGATAATGCTGGCTCTTTGGCTTAGTAAGGGAGATGAGCACCACGACTTGACAACCTTGTCAACGGGGAATACCTTTACCTTACCTACACACACACACATGGACAGCCCTATCTATCTATCTATCTATCTATTGACATATATGGACAAAATTAATATATCTATATCCTTTGGCTTTCCCACTCTTTTTATCCCCCACCCCTCTCTTTTTGCCTCTTTCTTTTTCTTTTTCCTCTGTAATTATATGCCCCCCCTCAAAAAAATCATTTTTTAAAATTTTCTGTTTCCTAAAGAGCAGTTACCAGAAGAGCAGAAGCAAGGAATGTAGCTACATCAACGGGTGAATGGAACATCACTTTGTGGAATAACAAAGCCCCATGTTCCTCCCCCATCCTGCATTACTAGATGAATAAATCTCATGTATGAAGCATTAGGATTTGTTCCTGCTCCTGGGGGGGGAAAAATCCAAAGGTAAACATTTTAGGTCATCACCCTAGATGCCTTTCTGAGGCACCACAGTCTATGCCACTGCTGCAGATTTTAGCTCCTTCTTATTGTGTCTGGTGAAGGCTAGAATAGGCTTAATTCCTATGACCTATTACTCCAATGCAGGGAGTTAAATCTTCACTTATTTTATTCTCACATAGGACAATAAAAAAATCCAGATGTTTTAAGCATCTTTGATGACTTTTCACATTTTGGGGGTTCTTTGCAACATGGTTTTTGCATAAAAATGTGACACTAATTTCACAAAATAGTTTTTATGCCAAAAAAAATAAAAATCAATACAAATGGCAATTGTGCCAAACTTATCATTCTTGCATGGAGAGATAAAAAATCTCACAATTTGACAGTTTTTCTACATCCTGTGCTGCTCCCAATTTATCTAAAAGATTTCTTATAAAACAAATGTTATTTAACTTTAGTCATTTTTAAATAGAAGAAATAAAACACTCTTTGAACTGGCTGCTTTAAATGGCTCATGCTTTGCTTTCCTTGATGGAACTTATAATTCCACACCTGCTTGAAAAGAAACGTATGTTGTTTATTTTTCTTGTTTCTTTTGAGATAGCTTAGCCTTATGATGTTTGTTTGTTTTTCTAGAAATATAGTAAGTGTCAATAATCAGAAAGTGTTACTGAATATGAATATTTATATCTTGAGGTCCTTCAAATTGTGAAAGTTTGGAAGAGGAGCATTTAAAGATGATACTTCTTGATTTATTTCTTTGATTCCATTCATATTTGTGCATTAATTAGGACATATTCAATGAACTTGTATTCAAATTATTCTGGTCAAGCAGTGGACAGGAATTTGAAATGTTATTTAAAATGGACAAGTAGTGGACAGAAATTGGAAATGTCATTTAAAATGGAAAATGTTTCTAATTAAAAATTAAAGGTGCTTCATCATTTGTTTTGTTACTTGTTGCCTATGAACAACAAGGAATCTAACAAGGAATTAGACATATGTTTTGTCATTATTTTTGTTTTTAAATTCCTGGCACTCTATATGGAGCTGCCCTGGAAGATGACTTGGAAATTGCTGTTAGTGTGAAATGAAATGCAGCACAAGATGCTGAGCAGAACAATTTAAAGATACCCAGTTTTAGAGGAATTTTTATGAGTGCCAATACATTTCTTGTCTGAATTCCACATACTGGTTGCTATTATTGTTATTGTTATTGTGTGTGTGTGTGTGTGTGCCTTCAAGTAATTTCTGACTTATGGCAAACGTATGGTAAACCTCAGATTTTCTTTATTCATTTGCCACTGCCTTTCTCTGAGGCTGAAAGAATGTAACTTGCCCAAAGTCATCTAGTGGGTTTC
Source organism: Phrynosoma blainvillii (assembly GCA_026167975.1). Lineage (NCBI taxonomy): Eukaryota > Metazoa > Chordata > Lepidosauria > Squamata > Phrynosomatidae > Phrynosoma > Phrynosoma blainvillii. The sequence goes on along the minus strand of JANUYF010000004.1, from coordinate 184,386,573 downwards.
CGTGGCTGAGTGAGGATTTGAATTGTAATCTCCCAGAGTACTAGTCATGCACTCAAACCACTGCACTATACTGTAGCAACATTTTAATGGTTCTGAATTTGAAGTACCTCTCCCAATATCTGCCTGCTAGAGGACTAAGATGAACCCTTTGTATCACACTAGTGGGAAAATACATTGTGTGAAATGGTCTTCTTCACTGTGACATCCTGGTTGTATAATGCCCCCCTCCTTAGAGACTGAATTGGATCCAACCCTTGGTTCATGCCAGTATCAAGTTTAAATTTGGCCTTTTATTTTTTAAAAAAGTATTTTGGACCTCATAAATTTATTGAAATCTGTAAGCAACACATACATGGTTTTAAAGTGTTTCACATTCTTGAAATATTCAGTTGATTATATACTTCTAGAAAGTTTAAATTATTTTATTTTTAAAAAATTAAAACTAGTTTAATGAAAGCCATCCAGAGGCTTTCAGATATAGAATGTATAAATAACTTTATCAATCAATTATTTCTTCCATAAATCAATATTTTTAAGGAATAACATATTTTTGATGTGTTATATCCCAAATCTAGTCATGGGCTGAAAAGTCAAAGTATGGTTTTGGTTTTGGTTTTAAACCAGGAGAAACAATTAAGTCATGTGCCACCCATATCTTGTCTGAGATTCTGCACTTCACTGAAGTATGCAGAGTAGCAGTAGAAGGTAGAATGATTTGCTGAGAAACATTATATTGTTGGGATTAGTTTTGATTTTCTCTCTCTTTCTCACTCATTCAAATACTCATATTCAACAATTCATATTGTACACACAAACAAACACAAATATCGTTTGATATGGCTTGGTCTGAAATATGTGCTGAAGATCCATTAACTTTGCAAAACACCTGCTTCTGAAAACTGCTAGGTCAATTTATATGTATCAGTATAGTTGCCTGATATTTTGGAACATTATTTTACATTCTGGCTATGTTTGTTGATGAATGTTTTTTGTTCAGGAGTTATCATTATACCACTGTTTGGCTCTAGCAAACTCTTGTAGAAGACAAAAAACTACTGTTCTGTACTCAGGTCCTTCCTATAGAAGTTCGATTTTTCTGAACTCCATTGTTTTCTATGGCTTGTAGTCTATTAACTATATTACTGATGTAGATGAATGCAAAGATTAGTGTTCTTATATTGTATCATGACCACTAGCTAAATATGAGTCAACAGTGTGATGCAGCAGCCAAAAAGCCAATGCAATTTCTGAGTTACATCAGTTAAGAATATAGTATCCCAATAGAGAGTAGCAGTAGTGACACATTATTCTGCTTTGGTCAGACTTCTCCTGGAATACTGTGTTCATTTATGAGTGCCATAGCTCAAGAAGGATATCAACAAGCTGAAACATGTCCAGAGAAATGTGACCAAGACAATTAAGTTCTGAAAACCAGGCTTTATGAAGGAGCTGGATATGTTTAGCCTGGAGAAGAGGAGGCTGAGAGGTGACCTGGTAGCTATCTTTAAATATGCATAGGGATGTCATGAGCAAGCTTGTTTTCTGTTGCTCCTGAGACAAGGACACAGACAAATGGATTTAAATTACAAGAAAAGAGACACTAGCTAATCATTAGAAAGAACTTATTTTCTGTAAGAGCTGTTCAAGTGGGTTGTCCCAGAGGGTGATGATTTTCCACCCTTTAAAGTCTTTAAACACAGATTAGATTGACATCTTTTAGGAGTGCAGTAATTGTGTATTCTTGCGCAGCAGTGGTTCAACTAGATGGCCCTAGATGGCTCTATGTCCTGTTTTGGAGACCAGCCAGGGGCAAAATACCAAGCAAAATCTGTCATAGATGAGATAGAAGCAACCCCAGTCAAGAGTGTACCAGCTAGTTACAGTTCTCAGACTCCAGGCAGTCTGGGTTGGTAGGGAACAGCAATAAATCCAAGGAGACAAAAGCATTGCTTTCTCAAGAATGATTGATTGTCAGCAATGACCTCCTGAGGGAGTTTCTGGAATATTTATGGTTGCTTGATTAATAAATGTTTGCTGTTTACATGCTTTGTGAGTCACAGCCCTCACTTTCTCATCTGCAACTAGCTGAGGTAGGTACTATTGAGTCCATGACTGTGGGTTATGGCTGCTGGGGGAATGTCACTGTCCCCTACCCTTCTGTTTCTTCTCTGTGCCATTGTCTAAACTTGGGTTCTGGGAACTAGGCATGACACCCTTTCCTTCTGCTTCACTGTTTGTGTCATATCCTGAACTTGGGTCATGGGGATAAGGCATAGCAACTCTAAGATTCTATGATGCTATGAAATCTTGAGTTAACTATGTAACATGTTACGTATTTCAACTGAAATATTTATTAAGTTGCCATAAAATTCTGGATGCTATTCCAAACCCAATTTAAATTTGACCTGAAAATCTTAGAAGCTAACTTACACTCATTTGAGGTATTGAAAATTCGTTTTCCTTCCATCAGAGTATCCAGTTGCCTGTCAAAAGCTCATTAATGAAGAAACCAACCTGAGATCCCTTGGGAGAAACTTCCACTGTCACAGAACCTCTATGAAAAAAAACCCTCACATCTCGGAGTGGTGGAACATGCAACAGAGCTTTTATAGAAGATTTCAAATCCAAGGCAAGCTCATAAGTGGTCTTTCAAATATTCTGGCTCCAAGCCTTCTTGGCCTTCCCAGGTCAACACCAGCATCTTGCAATAAGCTTGGAAGCAACTTGTAAGGCACTTCAACTGGTTCATGATGAGAGATATGTGATCTTTAAAGCACACCCCAGACAAACGTCTAGCTACTGCCTCTTGTGCCAGCTCTCTGTAGCTTCTGGAAACTTTTCAAGGGCAGCCCCACATGGAGTGCATTACAGTAGCCTAATCGAAAGATAATTAAGGCATCAACCACTAAAGCCAAATATTCCTTCTCTAATTTGGCTGGATTAATCCAGGAGAGATGGCTGTGGTTATGAGGCAGACTGTATTTCTTGGATGTTGACAGAATGGTAGAAGTGTAGCTAAAATGCCTCTCTATTTTTCCATGATGTGATGTGGAAGCATTTTGAACATGTTGAGATTACAGTTCAGGACTGGAATGAAATCAAGTATGGGCTTAGGGCCAAAGCTGTTTCTACACCCTTTAACATCTCCCCAAAAATTCCTCTGTTTGTATCTCTTATTTTATTTTTATTTTTTTAGGGAAAAAATTGAATTACCTCTCTTGAAAATTTCCATGAGCAGCAATTCACCTTTTGAATACACTTTTCCCAGCTCTGTTTGACATCAAAAATAACCTCCCCCTCCTCCCTCCCCCCAGAATTAGGACTTCCAGCACTTCTATCTTGCCTCCATTATTTGCAATCTATATGGCCCTCAGAGAATGCAGGAAATTGCTCTGTGACCTCCAAAGTTGCCCCCCTGGGTTCAAAAGAAGCTCCTGATTTGATGCCCACAGAATCAAGTTTTTCAGGATTCAGTCTTGGAGACCCATGTAAACAGTTGTGAATGATAAAGGCAAAGGAGTCTCTGGTGGGAGGAGAGATGAGTTGTCCCCACTTTCAAGCAGTTGTTTTTCTGGGTGAAAACTTGGAAGACAAGTGGTGTAGTAGAACTCTTCTGCAGCTCAGCTTTTAATCCAAGCTGCAGCATATCTCAAGGCTCCTGATGCTCTCTTCTCATTTGAAGTGAGCATTACTGAGCCCCAGGAATTTATTCCAGAGCCTGTCAAATTTCAGTGGCTTTTCAAACTGTTGTGAGTCTTAACTATCACAATGGGCTGACAATTAAGTAAAGTTAGTTTTTAATAGGCAGCAGAATTTTGGGTACTCCATAAAACTGAAGATTGTATTTGCTTTTGTAGCAGCTGTATCACATTACTGGCTCATGTTTACCTTGTGACTCACTATGACCTAGTTCTTTTTCATATGTTGCTCTGCCAAGCAAGTTCTTCCTGGAAAAAAAAAGATGTGCCTTTTAGACAGACATAGATTTAGGTATAGGTATGGGTATATTTGTGCCTTTATTTATTTATTTATTTATTTTTATGCCGTCTTTCTCCCAGAAAAAAACCCAAGGCAGCTCACAAATAAAAACACATTAAAAACTTATTACAAAAATTAAAACCAAAAAAGCACAAATGTATATATGTAACCTTATCCTTATTCATTTTGACTGAAGCTTATCAAGGTTTTGGCTTAGTGATCCAGTATGTCAAGGTCATTTTTAATCCTGATTCTGTCTTCCATCATATTAGCTGCTTTGTGTCATCTGAAAATGTGAATGCCTTCTATATGCCCATCTAAGTCATTTATGAAAATGTTCAACAATCCACACATGATATTGCAATCTGTCTTTAAATCCTGTAACTGTTTTCTGGCAGCTAACTATTTGGAATGGATAAGAAGAGGAGGGATATATGGTTTAAAACCTTTGGGAGCTCACAGAATGAACTTCACAATTCTGTAGTATTTGTTTTCCTTTTCCCAGTGTTAGTCACAGTTAAATATTGCATTAAATAATTACATGGTTTGAGCAAAAAAGATTTTGACATAATCACCAGCAAATATATTAATATTCTAATTTTTCAGCTTGTTTAGAGTGTGCATGATATTACATTTTATAAATTAATTATGGGGTGGTTCATCTTTTTTGTGTTAAGCACCTTTACAAATAATGAGCAGAGGAGGAAAACAAGGAAAACCCTACATTATCCGAAAAATTCATTTCACCACACTGTTCTTTGATCTGCTTAATATGTGCTGCGCATTCATTAACTCTTCATTATGTTTTCATGATTATATTCTGTGTCTTGCTGAAGCAAAGCCAGCTTCCTTGAGGCAAGCGTTTGCAATCTAAGAATGTCAATTTCTGTAAACATAATCAATCTTATGCATGAAATTTTAATAGCAAGGGGAAGGGGAGTGTAGAGCAACATAAATGTTCAGGGTTCTTAGTCGTCACTAACCAGCACCATGCTAATTTGCAACAGAGAATAATTAAAGGCTGCTCATGGAAAGTGTGATAGCATAGATTTCATATTACATTAGATTACATTGGATTACCATGAAAAATAGATTATTTTTATAATAACATATTGTTATTGTAACATATTGTAACATATTGTAATATATTGGGCTGCACCTGTCTTTTTGAAGTTATGATGTTATGTAACAAATACAGATAAGGTTGTAGGACCGACTCAAAACTATTCACAATTTTCCTAAGACTTTCAGTGTTGTGAATGTCTCCTTTTTCCCCAGGATATTTTGTTCACCAATGTTACCCTCTTTGTTCACTTTCAGGGTCTTTTGCAGGGGTCGGCAACTTTTTTTGCTGATGGGCTGGGGGGGGGGGAATGGCGCTGGGGGGCACTGCACTTGCACGTGCGCATGTACTCCCCCCCGCATGCGCGCAATGCCATTTTGAAAAACAAAATGGCGGGGGGGGGCTACGTCGTGTACACATGCGCATGATGGCGGGGGACCCCAGGAGGGTTCCCTCAACCATGCCGGGTCTCCGAGAGGTCCAGCACCACCACGGGGGGCCCCCAGGAGGCTTCCCTCGGCAGTGCCGGGACTCCGAGAGGCCCAGCGCCACCGTGGGAGTTCTCTGGGGTGCCATTTTGGATTCCAAAATGGCACCCCGCAGTCTCGCGTGACCTTTCCTGTGATGGAAAAGGTTGCATGAGATTCCGGGCACCATTTTGGAATCCAAAATGGCACCCTGGAGGACCCGCGGCCACGAAAGGTGGAGCGGCAGCAGGACCGGGCAGTAGCTTGCTGACCCCTGGTCTTCTGTTTGTCCAGAGATTATGACTTCTCATGTGGGCTCCCAGAACAGATTTTTACCATGGGTGATTGTATGGCTGGAACATTAATGTGATTATTACAATATGCATTGCTATTACCTCTATGTGAAGTTATGCTGACAGCCCTTTCAAGTCATCTCATCACCTACCAAACCACATATCACCCAGTTTGCTAACTATCCCAAACTGTTTGGGATTCACTGAACAGCAATAACCAGAGTAAGGAAAGTGAGATGTCACTGAAACATGAGCCATTAGGGAGGAAAAATGTGTAAATGAAATGGCAGATTTTTTCCTTCCCTTCCCATTCATCATGATTTTTGAAACAATAAAATAGTTGGCTAATAATTCCTTGTAGTTTTTAATCAATAGTCAAGAATGGACTTTGCCATGATCTTGCTTGGTCACCAAAGAAAGGGAAAAGGTTGAATACTATGATCCAAAGCCGAGGTGGAGAGTTAAATGAGGTGGGGACAGAATTGGGAGGCAGAAGTTGAAAAATGGCACCAGGGAAACTGGTAATAAGGTGTAGGATGTATATTGTCACTAGTATGGTGTAGCAGTTTGAACACTGAACAATGACTCTAGAGATTAGGTTTCAAATTCACACTCAGTCATGGAAACCCACTGAGTGATCTTAGACAAGTTGCACTCCCTCAGCCTTAAAGTCAAATGCAAAGTTTTCTCCCACAAGTTACAGGCTTCACACATTCTCAGGGCTTTTCTACATTTTAGGAACTTGTTAATGAAATTAAATTAATTGTATGTGACATTAAGCTACATGCATAAGATCTACTACTCACAACAGTTAGGAACTATTGATACTTTCTGAAAGCATATCTGTGAGAATTCCTGCTGGTAGCACAGAAAAGGAATACAGAAAGACATTTTTTTTTTAACTTAGAGAGATCTTGTAGCACCTTTGAGACTAAGTGAAATAAAGAAATTGGCAGCATGACCTTTTGTAGACTTCAGTCTACTTCCTTAGATGCATTTAGTGGAGTGGAAGCTAGGCATATGCCATTAATATGTGAGAATGTGAATTCAAATTACAATTCTTTGTGTATGAAAATGAAGTTGCAGGTCCATTTTTAATTATGGTTGTTAGTGCACAAAGGTATAGAAAATTGGTTTTTGTGCATGGAGATGAACTGGCAGATCCAGTTTTGCAATGGGACTACCCTGAGGTGAGAGGAATAGATGAATGTAGGGCACCCCAATGAGGATGGGGTCAGATAGCGTTGACGCGTGTGTGTGGTGAGTCAAGAAACTATTGTCTTTGTTCAATTCATTGCTGAGGCTAGTCCCATTTCTTTCAATTAGTCTCAAAGGTGCTACAAGATCTCTCTATGTACTGATTCTACAGACTAGCATGGCTATATCTTTGAATTCTACAAATTTTTACTGTCGGTGGATATAGGGAACCTGGTTCCTGCTTGTTCCCAGTAAATAATCAAAACCATCTCAGTGTTTGAAAGTGAGGTCCAATTCATCACCTTGGTCTCCAAAGGGGAAAACGCCTTACCTTAGCTTCAGGACAGGGTGACCAGGAATGGCATCTGTAGTTCAGTTTGTGTTGGCCTCTTTTCAAAATGGCTTTTTTTTTTTTTTTTTTTTTTTTGCCATTTGGGATGTCAAGAATGTTTGCAAGTGTGCCTCTTTTCAGTGAAGCACACTTGGCACATGGGAAAATGCCACAAAACTTTTTGAATCCTAGTGGGCTTTTGTAAAAAGATTCAAGTATTCTGTGCAACATTCTTGCCTGGATACAATGCATTGAGCTCCATGCTGAATAGTGGTTGTAGGGAGTTTAGAAACTTTATTTTTGAAATGACATCTCCAAGAATTCTGGAAGTGGTTATCCCAAACAGGTAACTTTTCCAAGCTCTGCTGGAAACTAATGCTGATCTGGAAGGCTCCTTGATGGTAAGAGATGTTCAATAGTGAACTAATTGCCTGGTAAGATGATGGATTTTCATTCACTACAAGTGTTTAAACAAAAATTGTATGGCATTCTGCTTTAGCTGTGGAATCCTGCATTAGCAAAGATATAGATGAGACTAGATGATCCCTGGGATCACTTCCAACCCTAAAGTTCTATGATTATGTGTTTTCACTACATTTTGTGTAAATATTAATAAGCTCAGCTGAACTAAATACTTATAGGGATTTATTCCATCAGCAGGCATAGCATTTATCCACACTGCTGATGCTCCAAGCTTCCCACAAGCAGTTTCACAGCTGCAGTCAGAATTTTGCATGTTCCAAATACAATGCTGAATGGGATGGGAAAGCATTATGTTGTAGACAACAAGATTGCAGACCATGCCTGACAGTTTTTCTAAGGTAATCTTCATTTCAACAGCTGGTGGAAATAGCCTCCATTGAAGTATTCAGGCAAAATTCTGTCTTGCGTACAGCAATTAATAAGCATTAGCAATTCCAACATTGTTTTATCTAATTATAAGGATTTTGAAAATAATAGAAAAAAATGTAAATTTTTGCAATCCATACTGTTCATCTCATTAGTGCTTAATCTGTTCTCAATCCTCTGATTTAATTGCAAATGTTTGATTCACTGAAACCAATATCTTTCTTGGCAGTGGTGTTCAGTTAAAATCAACATGGCTGTGTGAAAGGTATAGATTACCAATAAAGGTTTATCCTTTTATAATTACTCTAAACCTCACTACAACCAAACAAGAGGTTCTATTATGCTGACTAAATGAGATGACAAAAGATTTTTAAAATCTGCATATCATGATGAACCAATTATAAAGGCTTGCCTCCTGAATTAAATTTTCTAGTAAGCAGCAATTTGCTTACTCAACCAAAAAGACTGCAGAAGTGTCAAAAGCCAAGCATCTTCTAACAAAGATAGTTAAAACTAGCTAAGCAAAAAGCAAACAAATAAAATCAAAAGACAAAGTTTACATTCCAACACATTAGTAAAACTTGCAAGAGTCTTGTACATAAAATATGCTTCTTAATTTGTTCCAGTCAACATGGATGCAATTTGTTATTTTCTGTTACCTGTTTCAGAAATGACACATTTCATACCAAAATAATTACAACACTGAAAATCTGCACTGTTTTACTGTACTGTTTACTCTATCAGTTGCTGTATCTTATTACTATTTTTTAAAATATTATTTATTATGTATGCATTTATTTATTAAAATATTTACATCCCATTCTATATCACAAGACCTCAGGGTGACATACAAAGAGAAGCAAAATAAATAGTTTAAACAATTTAAAACAACAAAAATAAATTTAAATTACTTAATAAACATATTAAACATGTTAAAAATTTAAACCAGGATAAAAAGGTTGAGAATCACATGCTAAAGATCTTAGAGTGAACCACATAGACCCCAAAGGAGTTTTCAAATAGTCATGTTTATACTTGGTACTGAAATTAAGCCAACATATTCCAATCAGACCACCAGAGTAAAGACATTCCACAACCGTGGTACCACATCTAAGAAGACCCTCTCCAATATCTTCATGAAGTGAGACACACATGGCACTCCCAAAGTAGACCTCAGTCCTCAAGCAGGCATATATAAAGAAAGGTGGTCCCTTGAGTCCTACGATCACAAGCAGTTTAAGGATTTAAAAGTCACCACAAGCATCCTGAATTAATAGTAGAAACATATTGGCAGCTAGTCTAATTTCCTTAAAACTGACATTATATGGTATTTAGATGCCATTCCGTCAGCAGTTAAAGCCACTGCACTAGCTGAATTTCTGAGTCATCTTCAAAGTCGCCCCAAAGGCATTAGAGTAACCCAGTTAGGAGATTACCAGTTCATGAACTACAGTTTCTAAGTTATCTGAAAAAAATTCCAAGCACTTGCTCCAGATGAAATGAGGAATTTACCACTTCCAAGACCCATCCAATCAATCCAGTTCTACTAGATTTTAATAGCCAAGATAGGCAAGAGCAAGTTACATGTAGGGGTATGAAACAATTCAAGCATTTTGCCCACATCATCAGACCACAGTAACTAAAACTAATCCCCAAAATCTATCCAGATGGTGTACTGGACACTTCCTGAGAATCTGAAAAGTGTAATGTCAACTTCTTCTTTTTTCCTTTTTTATTTTACATTTTATTGATTAAAATCACAAAAAACAACAATTGAGCAATTATTATTATTTACACTTTCTTCTACTAAATCATATAACCACATTAGTTTCTATTTTCCATTCTTCACTTCCTATGCTGTGAATACATTAGTGTTTAACTGTATTTCTACAAACTTCATTTTCCTATCATATACAAATTTATACATTGCCCAACATAAATCCAAATGATTAATGCCATTTTCTTCTAGCGATTATAAATTATAATTATCATTATTATTTAATTAATCTTTAAATCCCCATGTTGCCATTCCGCGCCAATGTTTACTTATATATTCGATTACTTGCTCCCAATTTTGAATAAATTCCGTTAATCTTTTGTACTTCATGAGACATGTCATTTTATCTAATTCTGCCATTTCTACTCATTTTCCGATCCAATCGTGTATTTCTGGCATTAAGTTTTCTTTCTGTTTTTGAGCAATTGATAATCTTGCTGCCATAATCATATAATATAATATTCTTTCTTTACCTTGATCTATCCCCTCTTCAACCATACTCAATAAGTATAATTCTAGTGTCATTTGAATAATGTCAACTTCTGAATGCAGGGGTAGGCAATCTTTCCCCCTTTAAGGGCCGAGGGACTTCAGCTCCCAGAAGCCTCAGCCATGTTGGCCAATAGTCCCATGTTGGCCAATAGCTCCTGGGATTCTGGGAGCTGAAATCCCTCGGCCCTTAAAGGGGAAAGGTTGCCTACCCCTTTCTGAATGAATATAAGCAAGTTTTTTCCTCAAAGTGTCTGGCAAATTTTTCAGAGGAGGTAGCTAAGGGTTCCATTCTTGATCTTTCTGGGTCATGACTTCTTTTCAGTTGTGTCTCTTCAAGTCATTTCCATCTTATGGAGAACCTAAGGTGAACCTATCACAGGGTTTCTTGTCAAGATTTATTCAGGGTGGTGTTGGTGGTGGTAATTGCCATTGCCATCCTCTGAGGCTGAGAATGTGTGACAAGGTCACCCAGTGAGCTTCCATGGCTGAGTGGGGATTTGAACCCTGCTTTCCACAGTCATAGTCCAATGTTCATATCACTACCCTACACAGGTTCTCTTTATCTCTTTTACTAGTGTTTAATTCAATTGACTGCCTTAAATGATAATCAGCATCAATAATGCAATCATGTCAAAAGAAGAATCTTTTAACAAACAAACAAACAAGCAGAAACCCACAAAAACTACCTGGATGGCAATGCTCAGTGGCCAAGTCCCTATATTGTGCTTGGGCAGCACAAATCTAAACCCATATAGTTACAGATTATTTATATTGCTTCAGCCATCTTCTGAATATGGACACTGTGCAACTGATTGTTCATTTGTCAGTGTTCCTACTTATTGTCACATTGGGCAATGGGTAATGAAGAACAACAGCTACTGCAGTACCCCTGCATAAAGTGGTACATTGAAGGCACTGATGAATATTTACACATTATCCAAGAATGCACAACTGCATGTGGGAAATCTGCTAGTTATTCTCAGTCAGAGGAGACGCATTAAATCAATTATTGAATGGTGAGCAGACAAAAAGGTAAATCTAAGTTTACTCTAGAGTGGCTTTACTCTACCTGGGATTAGCAATTAGATTTAGGTGCATTTGAAAATTGTGGAACACCGCTTATGAAACCAGAATATGTCTGTTGGACAAAGGCAAAAAACAAAAACAAAAAAAAAACTTCATTTTTCAGGAAACTTAGATTGCATGACACAAGCAAGATTCTGATCAATGTCATAAAACAACATTGAGGGCAAATGAGACCAAAGATGTTGAGAACAACAAAAGCATTGGCATCAGAATAAAAATAACATGAATATGTTCAGTGGCAAAAAATAAGGGCCATTTTCAACATGGAATGAGAGATGCAGTTTCCATTTACCCCTTGGGCACATATACTGAGGCCATGCTGTCATCAAATTAAGTTTCCCAAGTTGGTATACATAACATGCTGCAATGTGGATAAATGTATGTGCTAAAGCTTTTCAGGAGAAAAGTGCTACATTTCCTTCCGTTCCAAAGCAAGATACTTCAGAGTGTAGGTTCATATTTTCTAGAATTACACCTTCATGCTATTTAATAGGCTTATATATATATAAAAAGGGCATCAGTATAGTTGTTGGTGAAATGCATTTCAAGCTAGCAAATTCTAATCATGTTTTCACAGCACAGAAGGAAGTGAGAAGTAACAACACAAATAAAAGAAACCTTTTAGCTAAAAACAAGGGGAGAGAAATATGAATCCTGATATTTTGGAGTCAACAATATTATTGAACATGCTAACACTCTGAGATAACAGACTGGCAGTAAAGTGAAAACAAATCTCATGGTGATTATCCAAGGAATGTTTTCAAATGTGTTTTCCTAAAATATTGTCTCCAGGAAAGAAGTAACTAGCGTAAGTTGGTTTATTTATTTATTTATTTATTTATTTATTTATTTATATTCTGCTTTTCACTGAAATAGGGTTCAAAGCAGCTGTTGATGCACAACTTAAAGGTATCCTGGTCAAGGTCAGGTTGTTCTTATGGACTAGAGCCACGCCGCCCCACCCCCTCCCACTTCCCCTCACCTGCTCACTGACAGAATACCCAGCTGGGAGGGCCTGCACCCAAGTAACAGCACTATCCTCTCCCAGCCAGGTCTCTGTAAAGCAAGCCAGGTTGGCATCCTCATCCAAGAGGAGATCATGGATGATATGAGTCTTATTCTACACCGACCTGGCATTGCAGAGAAGCAGAGTGAGGTTCTGTGGAATGGTTGGTCCGCTCTCTAAATCATTCCGGGAAGCAGAGGGAACTGAAGGCGGGATAGCTTTCAAACAGTGATCCTGTCTTCTTTTGTAACATTTGTTCCCTCTGTTCCAGCCATACCTCCCATTCGCCTGCACAACTCCAATAGTCGCCCCTGCCTCATTCCTGGCTTCCAAAAGAGAGATGGGACTTAGAGCCACTATGAAACCACTAGAGGCACTAGAACTCACCATAGGAACTTTCTTTGTTCCTATTGGGAGGCAATACATGCAGCAAAGAGAGCTTTCTCCTCTGCACGTATTGCGTCTGCAGAGTCCCGTCCAGCAGAGCTGTTCAAGGTGGTAAGGGAGATGTCGCAGGTACCTCTTGCACCCAATCCCTTGCTTAACCTGACAATGGCCTGCTGTGATGCGTTTAACAACTTCTTCACAGATAAAATCTCTCAGATAAGAGCTGACTTAGATACCACCAGTGGAACAGAATCTATAGGCGAGGTGTCCAGCGACTCCGTTGATGTAGTTATACTAGATCAGCTCCAATCTGTGAGTACCAAGGATGTGGACAAGCTGTTTGGTAAGGTGAGGAATACAGCATGCCCCCTTGATTCTTGCCCATCGTGGCTAGCCCTCCAGGGGGGGATGCGTTGAGGAGGTTCCTTGTGGACATCATCGGCGCATCCTTCAGGGAGGGACATATGCCATCTTCTCTGAAGGAAGCGGCTGTTAGGCCATTTCTAAAGAAACCCTCCCTGGATCCCCTGGACATGAATAATTATAGGCCAGTTTCCTTAGTTCCATTCTTGAGCAAGGTTATCGAGAGGGCGGTTGCTCTTCAACTCCAAGCAGTCTTGGATGAAACCGATTATCTAGACCCATTTCAAACCGACTTTAGGACAGGCTTTGGAGTTGAGACTACCCTGGTTGCCTTGACCAATGATCTGCGTCTGAGCATTGACAGGGGTAGTGTGACCCTGTTGGTGCTCTTAGACCTCTCAGCAGCTTTTGACACAATAGACCACGGCATCCTCTTGGGCCGCCTGAGGCAGTTAGGTATTGGGGGCACTGCTTTGCAGTGGTTCTGGTCCTTCCTCTCGGGCAGGTCCCAGAGGGTGCTGCTTGGGGACTGTAGTTCCAGTAAGAGGGAGATCACTTATGGGGTCCCTCAGGGAGCTATTTTGTCCCCGATATTATTTAACATCTATATGAAGCCTCTGGGTGAGATTATACGGAGTTATGCTGCTGGGTGTTATCAGTACACTGATGACACCCAAATCTATTTCTCCGTGTCTCGTTCGTCGGCCTCGAATTCCAATGGCATCTCCTCTCTCAATGAATGTCTTCAAGCGGTAATGGGCTGGATGAGGAAAAACAAATTGAAACTGAATCCAGACAAGATGGAGGTGCTCACGGTAGCAGCCCCAAAACCAAGAATTGGGTTGTAAGGTCCAGTCCAGGATGGGGTCACACTCTCCTCCAGTGACTGTGTTCACAGTCTGGGGGTGCTCCTTGACTCGTCGCTCCTGATGATGAATCAGGTTAATGCGACAGTCAGGAGTTCCTGTTATCAGCTCCAGCTGATTCGCCAGCTGCGCCCTTTTCTGGAAGTAAGGGATCTTGAGACTGTTGTGCATGCGCTGGTAACCTTCCGCCTCAACTTCTGTAATGCACTCTACATGGGGCTACCCTTGTGCCTAGTTTGGAAACTACAGTTAGTTCAAAACATGGCAGCCAGGCTTGTTACAGGAACATCTAGGAGGGACCACATCACTCTGGTTTTGAGGTCCCTCCACTGGCTGCCTATTGGTTTCCGGGCACAGTACAAGGTGTTGGTTATTACCTTTAAAGCCCTAAATGGCTTGGGTCCAAGTTATATCAGAGACCACCTCCTCCCGTACAATCTTCCCCGCCTGCTCCGCTCCTCTGGGAGGAATTTCTTAGAGTCCCAAAGATCAAGGCTATCTGTTACCTCCCAGAGGGCCTTCTCTGTTGTCGCCCCCAGGCTCTGGAACGACCTGCCGGACGAGATCCATCAATTAACATCTTTGGACAGTTTTAAAAAGGCTGTCAAGACAGATCTCTTCTGGCAGGCCTTTCCAGAATAAATTGTCTGGGCCCCGGACTGTCTCCTCTCCCCTCAGTGACATTAATTTGAACCCTGGTTCCCTTGGAATGTGCAATACTGAGGTATTGGAATGTTTTAATTACTTAATTATCAGGATCTTATTCTGTTTTAAATTGTTAATGGATTTTAACTATGTCATTTGTTTAATAATGTTTTACCGGGGGGAAGGGGGGGGAATGCTGTTTATTGTGAATGTGTTTTATGTTGCAAACTGCCCGGATTGGGTAACCATTTGGTGGTATATAAATAAATTTTATTATTATATTATTATTTTTAATTGTAAAGTCCCAGCAGCCCAAGGAAAACCATGTCACCGCAGCCACAGGTGCCCAGGTCAAAGGGAAGAAATGGTCTTCAGCCATATACCAAGGCCAAAAGTCCATCCTAACCACCCCCCACCCCCCACCGCAGCTTCCAGACTCAGGCATTCCTCTTAAAGATTCCCCATCGCTGCTGCAGCTAATCCGC
Organism: Phrynosoma blainvillii; assembly: GCA_026167975.1. Classification (NCBI taxonomy): domain Eukaryota; kingdom Metazoa; phylum Chordata; class Lepidosauria; order Squamata; family Phrynosomatidae; genus Phrynosoma; species Phrynosoma blainvillii. The sequence goes on along the minus strand of JANUYF010000004.1, from coordinate 184,371,288 downwards.
TGCGAGATGGCAAGGCAGCTGTTCCACGTGTCCCCCCCCTGCTGTCACTGTTGCTCTGCTGCCAATGGTGGAGAGAAGCAGCTTTAAAGGGCCCCTGTCGCCACCGCAGCTACCTCTTGGGGCCAGGTGGTTCCAAAGGAGAGAAGGCAGGCCGAGAATCTTCCCACCCAGCTCCTGAGTCCAATGCCGCTCCCAGATGCCAGTGTTCGGACTGGTGGAGCAGCTTTGAAAGCTCCCTTGGGGCCAGATGGTTCCAGAGGGGAGGAGGCGGGCCAGAAGCTCTCCGCCCAGCTCCTAAATCCAATGCTGCTCCCAAAATTTGTATTATTCATGCAAAGAGTTTAAAAACAAGGCTCTGTCTCTTGCACCATGTGAGGCTGGGTGTTCCAAAGAGTGGATATCACCACTCTGGTTTTGTGATGAAGCACATCAACATTCCATTGGTTCAAGCATCACCTAGCCTGAGTCCTTAATCAGCTATATTCAGGGTGGTATGAGGTCAGATTAAGATTCTCCTCATCTCTTGGCCTAAATCCTAAGAGGTGAAGTGGTATCTTGGCTTGGAGCTGGATGGTGGTTAAGAGAGCAGCAGGCAAAATAAAGCCTCAGCCTTGGCCCCACCCTCTGTCCAAGTTCCTTGCCTCAATTGATGCCCTGATGTTAAAAGGCACAAGCAGCCTCCTCAGTTTGGCTTGGAGCTGGATGGTGGTAAAGAGAGCAGCAGGCAAAATAAAGCCTCAGCCTCGGCCCCACCCTCTGTCCAAGTTCCTTGCTTCAACTGTTGTCCTGATGATAAAAGGCACAGGCACAGGCAGCCTCCTCAGTTTGGCTTGGAGCTGGATGATGGTAAAGAGAGCAGCAGGCAAAATAAAGCCTCAGCCCAGCCCTCTGTCCAAGTTCCTTGCCACAACTGTTGCCCTGATGGTAAAAGGCACAGGCACAGGCAGCCTCCTCAGTTTGGCTTGGAGCTGTATGGTGATAAAGAGAGCAGCAGGCAAAATAAAGCCTCAGCCTCGGCCCTACCCTCTGTCCAAGTTCCTTGCCTCAAATGTTGCCCTGATGGTAAAAGGCACAGGCACAGGCAGCCTCCTCAGTTTGGCTTGGAGCTGGATGTGTTCTATTGTGAAGTGTTATTCACAGGAAGTGTGGCTGTGGATTTGGGGTAGCTGAACCTTGCTATCATGGCAAGATATCCCTAGAAGATCTTCTTTCCATGTGATTGCATAGCAGTGGATACAAGCAGCTAGCATTGAACTAATAGCTAGTAATGGATCAGAACCATAATCCATTGCTCAATCTTAGGAAAATGCAAAGGTTTTTTTTTTCTTCCCAGGGCTGGCTCTGTCTACTGCTACTCTGCTTTCGGTGTCACGTGTTACTGTTTCTGGAATTTCAATAAAGATACCCTAGTGGTGGCCACTGCTCCTGTTTTAGCTTCCTGTCTTGCCAACTGCTGCCCTAAAGCCTCAGCTTCTCCAATAATATGGCCTCTTGCCAAACCCAAACATTTCTGAGGTTTATAATGCATGTTGGCAAGGTGAATAAATTTGTATACATTTGAAAAATGCACACAAATATGCTTTAGTCAAATTTTGGGAAATACAAGAATGGAAACATTAGAAAAAATGGTGTATAAATATGCATAAATTCCCATATAAGAAGGGAGGAAAAAGTATCATGTCTTAACATGAAACTAGGACAGGCTAGCAATGGCAGCCCATTTATGCAAAACATAGAAAAAATAAGCAGATTTTTTTCACATGTAATTACACTAGTTCAGACACACTATTCCTCTCAAATATTTTAGTACGTTAGTGATGATTTGGCAGCCTTACATGAGAAGCTAGTATTTCTACTTAGAAAAAAAAATAAATTCTGAAAGTTTTACACTTATGGAACATACATTCTAATTTTCAACTGGAAAAGACTGAATTCATGATGTCTGTACCAGCAAATGGCAGAAGTAAACTGTCAGAGATAAACAGATGTTATCAGAAAGACAAGAGGTGCAACATTTTTCTTTCTTTCTTTGACAGTTCTTGTTACAAAGATCATGCTTTTTTAGGATTTTCTTTAGGATTCCTATGCCAATGTCCTGTGACTTTCTCTTTCTAGATCTGGATGGCACTTTGCCCTCCTGATTGACTTATGCCACAGTTGTACAAGCACAAACTTCCATCTTGGTGTAGATCCCTCCCCCTCCCCCCCCCGTACCATTCCTAGAAAGCAAATCCATTCCAATTATACTGGCACTGCCTTGATAGGTTCTATGATTCAAAACATAGATGCTGTGAATATCTGTGGTTGCTATGTCATTCTGAAATTGAAGGCAGGGTATTCACAGTTGCAGAGAATCATCCATGGTAAAGTAACATGTTTCTAAATCATTATCCTGGTGTCAAGGTTGAACAGAAGAATGTAGAAAAATGCTGTGAAAGAAGCATGCCCATCCTAACAGACATACCACTAGACTGGGGCAGGATTCATTACCAAGGGCTGTAACAAAATTGCTCAAAGGAAGGTGAAATAGGGAAAACATTTCCTATTTTAACAGGAAAATAGAATATTTGGGGGTGGTGTGGTACTGCTATTGTTATTGTAGTTATTGTCATTGTGTTATTTTCATATAGTCCCAAGAAATTTTTACTTTTCTATTGCAGAGGATGTGAGAGAGTAGAACTGAGGGAGGAGGATGGAGTGTGTGCCAGAAAGAGATTTCATTTATAATATTTCTGCCACACCCCATATTGTAAGATCTCTGGACATTTGCTATAAAATCATTTGAACAATTTAACATGTAGAACAAGAAGACAAAGCAAATTAAAACAATAAACCATTCTAAAAATATATATCAAGCAAGGGCGGCGGCGGCAGGAGGGAAAGCCCGCACACCTGGGCCCCGGCGAGTTCCTCCACTCCCGGCCAGCAGTAAGCGGCAGTGGCGCAAATGGCCAGGAGAAGGCCGGAAGACCTGGGCCTACAAAAGGCCCCAACAAGCCTCTCCAAGCTGGTGGCGGCGGCAGAACGGAAAGCCCCCACACCTGGGCCCCGGCGAGTTCCTCCACCCCTGGGCAGCGGCAAACAGTGGTAGCGCAAGTGGGCAGGAGAAGGCTGGAAGACCTGGGTCTACAAAAGGCCCCAACGAGCCTCTCCAAGCCGGCGGCAGCGGCAGGAGGGAAGGTCCACAAACCTGAGCCCCGGCGAGTTCCTTCACCCCCGGCCAGCAGCAAGCGGCGGCGGTGTAAGCGGATCATGCCAGGAGAGTTAGGCCAGTCCATCTAGGCCTTAGAAAGTTGGGTCTTCTTCCTGCTGCATCGGATCCCTCCCTGGAATCTTTGTATGACCCTGGCAGCAGCAGCTGCTAGGAGTGGAGATAAGGGTAAGTCGACGTTTGGCCCTGTGCATGCCTGAACTCCTATCTGCCTCTCTTATCTAGACTCAAAATTATTGTCTACTTGTCTTCATGTCATGAGCTCATGCTGTATTGATAATTAAGCCTTAGAAATGCAGATTTGAATCACTACAGATAAGTAAAATCAAGATTTGTGTGGACTTAATATCCAACAATAAGTGGACGACAATGAAGAGCAATCTCAAAAGAAAGAGGAGAGCAACTAAAGGTGATGGACATATAAAAACAAAGAGAGGTAGGAACTTTAAGAAAAACCTGGAGGGGAGCTTAGAAAAATCAGAAATTTTAAAAGCTGCTTCTACTCTTAAACAATTAAGAATGGAAGACCTATTATTACTCAAAGATACAGCTAACACCTCTATTGACCATATTTCTAATTCATTCACAAGCTTCCCTGATTCACCTAACTTTGAAGAGAAGAATTTATTGTCAAATGAGGGCACTGCTTGCAAGTTAAATTTTGCACCCAATGCTACAAAAAATGTAAAGACAAACTTAGACTTAGTAACCAAAAACTGTCTATTAACAGCTAAAACAGTAATCACAATTTTTGAACAACTGACGAGCATTAATCAGAAAATAGATGGGATAAAGAACTTACTGGAAAAACCTAAACCTAAGCATAAACCAACTTCCAAATGTGAGGAAGCTGAGGAGGTAATTGATCACTCCAAACCAAACAACATCAACATATTCAGGCAAAACCCAACACAGTACAAAAAGCAAATATCAAAGACAAATTAATTGCACAGAGAAATAAGATTGTATTACAAATAACAAATAATTCTCTTAATAGCGGCAGATGGCATAATAAAAGAACAGTACTTCACTCACTTTCCTCGCTGTTACAGCGGAGGATGTATACCAGCGAGCTCCTTGAAATATTTTGGCTGCCCACACAGAATAGTGCCATGAGAATTGCATTGACCTTTAAGAATTCTTCTGTTCCAACACTGATTTATGACAGTAGAAGATTGCTAAAAGAATTCGCAGTTACACCAATGCAGGTTTTACTCAACACCAATGTTCAACCTTTACTGAAAACTATATCTAGAGTGGAGACTGTTAGTAAGGGAGGTAACACCAAAATGAAGCTAAAAACAAGAAACAAACATCAAACAATCTACTAGAAGATGAAGAAGAACTTGCTCAACTGTTTGGTTCACTCTCTCCTGAAGAACAGCAACATATTTTGTGTAAATTAGAAAATGTTAAGTCAGCATTAAGCTCCGTTACAACTGCAACAAAGACCATCAATGAACTTTTACCTTCCACTTGTTTTGTATATGATTCACTGTCTTCATCAAAGAAGGGCTCAAAAAGACCAGCTGACTGCCTAGATGAACCTTTGATATCTCTAACACATATGACTCCTAAACATTCATTAGTTTGCTCATCCGAGAATACGACATCACTAATACATCTGCCTCCTAAATGTAAGGTAGACCTTCTAGATAAACCACTAACACCATTGCGATTGTCTAAATGTCCACCCATACATACGAACAAGAAAAGGAGAAGATCCAGTCCAAATATGCAGCATATGTCTGTAACCAGCCAATACAATAGAAAACCAAGTAAGCAAATTGGCACTACAGGAGAATCAACTACAGATACTTGGAATATCCCAAAGGATGGGTTAAAAGACACTGACTTGACAGTCAACTCAAACACATGGACATTCAATCCCTGAAGCACCAACATAAAACCCGGGAATTCTAGAGAGAAGGAAGTCAACTTAAATGATTTCCAGGAAACAACAACACTAACACCCTTACTGATTCCAAACGATTGACAGCTAACATCACTGGCCTCCACCCCTCTAACTCTAATTTCTTGGAATATTTCCAGATGGAAAGGCAGAAGTAGATATCCTTCTTTCATGTCCTTCATCACCAGTTATGACATCATCCTTTTTTCAAGAAACATGGTTAGTGGAAGATCTGTATGTAGAAGGCTATAAATCAATAGTTCTGGATGCAGTGCCAGGAAAAGGCCATGGTAGGCTATGTGGGGGATTAAGTGTCCTAATATCCACCTCACTACAAACACAGATATCTAAACTATCCATCTTAGACCAATATGCCTTAGCAATATTATTGCAATTTAAAAATTGTTTTGGGTGCCTGATCAATGTTTATATACCACCATTGCAAGGTCATACAAAGATAAAAGAAGTCTGGGACAAACTGAATGGTTTTGTTAAAAATCTTATGGTTACATCACCGGCAACATACCTTATACTGGCGGGAGATCTCAATGCAAGAATTGGAGCAAATGCTGCTGCTCTTTTTTCTAAATTTAATTGTCAGTTACTACCATCTATCTCTTTACACCCATTGTTACTCCACCAGTCTAAGGATACAATTTGTGACTTTAGAGGTTTGTGTCTGTTAAAAACTTTTGTGGAGTTTAATCTGGTCATTTTGAATGGCTCTGTAAATGACGACTACCCTGCAGATTATACTCACTGGATGGGCAATAGACCCTCAGTATTGGACTATATAGGGATTACATAGGATCTAGTCCCATACGTGTATAAATTTACTGTTGTTGTTCACCCTGAAAGTGCTCATTTCCCAGTGTTGTTATGTTTAAAACCTTTTGATAGCTTGCTCTTGCCGGTATGCCAAAATTTGGTCTTGCCTGATGAATCTTGTCCTACCCGTGTCAAATGGTCTTCACAATTAGCTGAGGCCCTCACTAAATTTCTTGGCAGTGAAGAATTGGAAAGCCTCTACAATGCAATAGTAGATGGCAGATCAGATATCAATATACTGTCAAGCTTTAACAACTTAACAAGCTTAATTCAACCATTATTAACCGCCCCTGAAAATAACATCAACAGACATAAACTAAAAAATCAGCAAAGTTAGTTCGATGCAGAATGCAGAGAGGCTTGGATAGTATTGAAAGATCACTTCAAACAATATAAATTGAATTCCTCACATTGTTCTGTGCTAGACCTTCTGAAGCAAAAGAAACAATATAAACAATTGATCAGACAAAAAAAAATGAATGCTATACAAGCTTCCTGGGAAAAAATAATAACAGCAGCTAGTGCAAATAATCCCACTCTTTTTTGGAAAGAGGTAGCCCTATCATTCCCTAAAAAATTCCAAAATCCCATGTTTCAGATTCCAGCTAACATATGGGAAAACCATTTTGCAAGTCTATATGAAAATACTGAGAAAATACAAATAGGACAAATGTTGGATGCTACTACTCTTCTTTTTTGACCCCCAGTCTCACATTCAGAAATTAAGAGCCTAATAAGTCAACTCAAACCAGCAAAGGCCCCCGGTGCAGACCTTATTACTTGTGAGATGCTAAAAAATGATTTGAATTGGTGGATACCTGTACTATCCACACTTTTCACCGCAATTGATCGATCAGTAAGGATACCAACTGATTGGGGTCTCGCAATTATAATCCCAATATACAAAAAAGGTAAAAGAGATGACCCAACAAACTTCAGACCTAGTCTCCTTAGCCAGATTAGCAAAATGTATGCCAAACATCTACAAGCCAAGTTAATGGACTGGCTAGATACAGAGGAGATTTTGAAGGATGAGCAGGCAGGTTTCAGGGCTGAAAGGTCAACACTTGATCATGCATTGGTATTACAACATCTGGTAAAGAAATACTCCCACATAGGCCAACCACTGTATGTAGCATTTATAGATTTCAAATTGGCTTTTGACACTGTTTCCAGAGCTAAATTGTGGGATAAACTTATGAATAGTACTATCGATAAACACCTTCTCTTATTGCTTGTTAAGATGCATGAAAACAACTGCTTGAAGGTGAGATGTAGTTTGCAAGGACACGTATCCAAAGAAGTACAAGTCAAGAATGGAGTCAGACAGGGGTGTGTGTTGGCCCCAACCCTATTTAATTACTACATAAATTCACTAATTCCATTTTTGAGCAATCCTTCTTATCACGCCCCTAAAATAGCAAACAGACACATCAATGTGCTATTATACGCTGATGATGCAGCGATCTTATCTCTGACCCCAATTGGCCTCAAAAGAGCCCTAAAGTCTCTAGCTCTTTACTGTGTTGAAGAAAATCTAACAATAAACTACTCTAAAACCAAAATTCTCACTTTTCCCAAATGCCCAAAAATGAGAAACTGGATGATGGGAAAGCAATCTATCAAACAGGTCAAAATCTTTAAATATTTAGGAATTGTATTTCAATCCACAGGGAGCAGAAAAGCTCACCTGGATTATGTCACACGGAATGCCCAAAGATCGGCAAATGCTATTCAAAGGTACTTTTTCACTAAGGGAGCCCAGTTTATTCCGGCCGCAATTAAACTTTTCTTGACCAAAATTAAACCACAATTGCTATACGGAGCCCAAATAGGACCCTATAGAGATCCTATTCCATTAGAATAAGTACAAACAAAGTTTCTAAGGAAATTATTCAAGTAACTCGCTGCGTACCAAATGCTGTAATAAGAAGGGAAGCAGGAGTTAGTAAACTCGAGACAAGTATGTGGATTAACACCTTCACTTACTGGCTCAAATTAAATAAAAATCCTGGCGGGCTGATTAAATTTGTTTTGGCAGATACTTATAAATTTTTCTGGGAAACAGCAATAAATAAGAAATTGAATACACTGGGATTTTCTAGGGATACCATCTTGAAACTAAATCTAGATCATGCAAAATTGGCCATCAAACAAAGAATGCTAGATATTGAAGGCCAGTAAGAAACCGCTGCTTTCCCCAAACATATTGTAGCCAATAAACAAATTTGGGTTACTTCACCTGCTGTATATCTATTTCAAATCACAATACCTAAATTCAGGAGAGCCTTTTCTTTAGATCGATTCAATGCCCTCCCTATAGCAGTCTTGGAAGGCAGGATTAAGAGAGTGCCCTATGAATCCCATCTTTGTCATTGCAATGCGAGTGCAATTGAAAACATTGAGCATGTCTTTTTGTACTGTCAATTCTATAAAGACATCCGTCATCAGTTGATCACCCCCCTTGTGGAAAAATACCCCGGTCACTCTGATGCCTTTTATATCCACAATCTTCTAAATAATCAGGTACCTGAGGTTGTATTTAAGGTAGCAAAGTTTTGCTATATTGTATGTAAACTCCATCCTCAAATGGTTAATGGGAAATAATGCAGGCAAGTTTGGAAGATAGAGGCAGATAGGGATGGAACCAAGGAAGTAATGACGTCTGGCCCTGGGCACATCTGAACTTCAACCTCTTGACACCAAAGATTGTGATTTTGCGATTTTAATGTCTCAGAATATGGCTAGAAATTGCTGTTTTCCATCGTGGTTGTTTTTACAGCTTGTTTATGTTGGTCGTATATGGTTGTATATGAGGTACCCAAACCCTGCTATATTGTAGGTAAAAAGCATTTTTTTACATAGTCATTGGGAAATAACAACGCCAATTCTGTAAAGATTGAGGGGGAAATAACGGAATCATGGGAGAAATGGCGTTTGGCCCTGGGCATGCCCGAACTCCTATTTTGAAGTGTCAAAAGCTTCTACATTTGTGATTTTAATGTCTTATAACTTTGTATGGAAATTGTTGAATTCTTATTGTGATTATATTCACAATTTTGATTCTGCTGGTCAATGACCAAATAAATTTTTACTTACTTACTTACTATATCAAGCAATTACAGTATTTAAAACATTGAAGTTGAAACAATATGCAATGCTGTATGTGTAAACAATGGATGAAATAATTAAGCCTCATAGAAAGCCAAGTTTTAAATTGGCGCTGAGATGAAATGAGACCAGAGTTGGTACCAATCAGATCTCCAAGGGGAGTTGAAAAGGCCCCCAGTCCCATCTCCTCCTGCAGTATATTGCTACATTGGTGAGACACAGAGGAGGCCTCCAGTAGATCTCATTTCTCAGGCAGGCATATATGAGAGAGAGGTTCCATCGAATATCAAGATCTGAAACCATTTAGTACCTTAAATGTTATTCCTAGTGCAATGAATTCAGATCAGAAAGACACAGAGTTGCCAGATGGTTTCCATCCAAGAGGTGGAGGAAAAACATTATGTCTTTACTGCCCAAAGTCTCAAGACAAAGTCTCCTGTTTCTAGGGGAGTTAGCATCCAGAAGTTCAGTCTTTCAAAGAGAGAAAGTAAGAAAGAGAGTGCATACATACTTTTAAACTTCTAACATAGGAGTGTTAGAACCTTCCCCAGATGTTGCTGGATATCATTGTAGCCAATTATGAAGAATACTGGGAGGTGTACATTGAAAAATTTGGATGTGTACATGATTTGCATCCCATTTCTACATATGAAAATCACTTTTTTGAAAAATGGAACAAAGTATGCACACCGTTTCATCAAATAATAGGAAAATAATTAGAAAGCACAATGAGGGCCATCTAACCAAATACACAACTGGAATGCCTCTACAACACAGCCATCCAATGTCTGTTTAAAGCCCTCCAAAGAGAGAGAGTTCCACCATCCTCTGAGACAGTCTATTTCACTCTCAGTCAACTCTATTACCATCAGGAAGGTCTTCATAATATTTAGGTGTAATCTCTTTTCTTTTAATTTGAATCATATTCTAATCAACGAAGCAGCGGAAAAGAAGGTTAATCTACCTTCTATGTAACATCCCTTCAAATATTTAAAAAATGATTATCATATCAGTTCTTGGTCTTTTGTTTTTCAAGCTAAGGTTCTGTGTGCTAACCCATACATCCATTTAGTTTGTGCAGATGACTTTTAACAAAACAAAACAAAGAAAATATACCCAGTATTAGATTATTGCTTTCCATTGAGAGAAAATCTTTGAAAACTGCTGTTTTAATCCCCGGGACCAGATGGATTAACAATTTAATAAAACATAAAAAGATGATAGAAATTCTGAAAGAGCCATTGAAGGATGTGATGAATGATATCAAGGAATATAGATTACCAGATTCTTGGAAGGAAGCATTTTTTTGTCTAATACCGAATGAGGATAGAAGGTGTTTGGAGATGAAAAACTATAGACCGATTTCGCTAACTAATACTGATTATAAGATTTTTACATCAATCACTGTTTAAAGGATAAAAGGATTTTCGAAACTTATAATACATGAGGACCAAAATGGATTCGTTCTGAAAATAAAATAAAAAATAAAATAAGGAATGTACTGAATATAATAGAATACTTTGAACATCATAACGAAAACAAATTAGCATTGATCTTGTTAGACATGGAAAAAGCTTTTGATAGAATAAATTGGAGTTTTTTGTTGGAATTAATAAAACAGATGAAAATGGGTGAGACATTCAACAAATGGATCAAAGCAATATATAAAGAACAGAGTGCCCAGATAATAATTAACCAGGAAATAACAAGAAGAATTAAAATTGAAAGAGGAACAAGACAAGGATGTACTCTATCACCCCTATTATTTATAATTGTATTGGAGGTCTTGAATAATAGGTTAAGAGAAGAGATGGAAATATGTGAAGTTAAAGTAAAGCAACATTCATTTAAGATGCAGGCATTTGCTGATGACATTATCTATTTTTTTAGAAGACCCAAAAAAGATTATAAGAAGATTAATAGAGGTGATAGAGGGCTATGGTAAAACTGCGGGATTCCATATAAATAAGGAGAAGACAGTAATATTAACTAAGAATATGAAATTGAAGGAAGAACAAGAATTGAAAGAGATATCAAAATTTAGAGTGGAGAATAAAGTAAAATATTTGAGGATACATCTAACTAAAAGGAATATAGATTTATATAAAAACAATTATATAAGAATAAATTAAATAGTTTTAATTCTGCTATTATAGTTTAATTTAGTTTTAAGGGGTGTGAGAATTAGGGTGTGGGATATACGAATTTTACATTGTCTTTTGTTTTTAAATTATGCTGTACACCGCCCTGATTGCTGAGCAGAGGGGCCACTTAGAAATAAAACTTATTATTATTATTATTATTATTATTATTATTATTAAAAGAGATCTGACAAAATGGGCTAAAAAACAGCTCTCTTTTGGGGGAAGGATAGAGGCTATTAAAATGTGTATTTTACTAAAACTGATTTATTTGTTTCAAAATATTCCCATAATCAGTGATGAGAAATATCTGGAAAGGTGGAAAAAAGAATTATCAAGGTTTATTTGGGAAGGGAAGAAAGCAAGAATAAGTTGGAAGTTATTGACAGAGAGAAAAGAAAAAGGTGATTGTGGCTTGCCTAATCTCAAATTATAATATAGAGTGGCATGTCTTAATAGGTTAGAGGAATGGATACACCTAAGAAATGAAAAGTTATTAGATTTGGAAAGTGTCAACATGAGATTTGGTTTTCATGCCTTTTTGTGGTAAACTAAAAGATAATAGAGACTTTTCCCACCATTTTATAAGGAATGCATTGTTTAAAGTCTGTTTAAAAATAAGAAAACAGTTTTATAGACAAGTCCCAAGCTGGGTATCTACCCAAGAAACCTTTCTTAGAAGGACTAAAATTGAGGGACTACCATGGTTAATGTATAAAGACCTAGTTAACTGGAAAGGGGAAAATGGAGATGATATGAAAACTCTGGAACAGCTGGACAAAGAATTTAATAAGAAATGATTTCTATATAGGCAACTAAAAGAAAGGTATAAAATAGATAAAAAGAATTTGGGAATTACATGTGGGAAAAGCGAAATAGATGTTATTCTTTTGGATAAAAATAAGGGACATATTGCCAAATATTATAAGATATTAAAGGAAAGAGACCTGGAAAATGAAAAAGTCAAGCATTCAATGATTAAATGGGCACAGGACATTGGGGAACCCATTGAATTAGAAAAATGGGAAAATGCGGGGCAAAACACGAATCAATTTAGTAGAGTATAAAAGCCAGGATTATAAAGAAAATCATCTCAAAATCGTATACCGTTGGTATCTGTCCTGGTTAAAATAAATAAAATGTATAAAACAGGAAGAGAGAGGTGTTGGAAGTGTGGGAAACAAGGTGGCACATTTTATCACTTATGGTGGAGCTGTGAAGAGGCTCAAAAGTATTGGAGAAGGATAAAAAAAATGATGTCTGACATATATGAGTCTGAGATACCACTTGATCTGACTTCCTTCTTACTGAATATGACTAATGTGGTGGAAAAAGATTTGAAAAGGGAAAATAGACGTATTTTATTATATATGGTGTCTAGCGCTAGAATACTATATGCTAAAAACTGGAAACAGAAAAAATCTCCGTCAAATATGGATTTGAAAGAAGAATGTGGGAGGCTATGGAATCTGATATATTGACGGCCTTACTAAATGAAAAGTCAGAAGAGGAGGTGATACAGGATTGGTCACGGTTTAAAAAGTATTGGAAAGATGTAAAGACAAGATATTAAATTAGTTTAAATAATAAATATTCAAAGGATTTAATACATCATATAAACAAATGAAAATAGGGGGTAGAATGTTTATTAGATTCTGATAGAAAATATGTATGTATATACCGGTATATGATTTACAATTATGGAATTATTGTATAAGACAGGGGAACAATTGAGATTAATTGAAAGAGTGAATATTCATTTATTAGGAAGTAGAAATAGCATATGGATGAAGTTTACTATGTTAATGAAGTATGTAAATGTATGTAAGTTAATAGGATGAATTTGTTCTGAATGTTGTGAGAGTATATGTTGTTTTAATGTATGAAGTTTGTTTGTATTAATAAAAATTAAAAATTAAAAAAATAACGAAGAAAGCTGCTGTTTTAGAGACTATTTACACAAGATTCACAGATGACATTTCTGCTCAGAAAGCAACATATTTTGCATATGAAACAGCATTTTCTGCACAGAAAATAATGTTTCTGTTTTCTGTGCAAAAAAAAAAAAAAAATCACATCTGAATTTTGCACAAAACAAATCCGAAACGGCAATGATTCCCATCAGCTTGGGATTGTCCTCATCAGGATGTCCCTGAGACTCATGAAACATATTTTTCAATCATTTTTGAATATTCTTTCCATCCTTATCTCATTTGCATTTAAATTAGCTAATTTTATTTTCATTCCTTCTGAATGTCTGCTGGTTTGCCCTTCTAGAAATGGAAAGTTTTCTTCATCTTTTAGAAGGAACAAGAATCTAGCCAGTTCCTTGCTAGAAAGCTTCAGTGAGAAGGGAGAATTTTAGAAAAAACACATAATAGTGCTGTCCAGACTTTTTTTTTTTGCACCACCAGAATACCTCTGTTTGTTTTCCTCAATTTAAATATAAGACTTTTAAAACTATGTTTCTTTGTTTTTTTTTTTTGTTTTTTTTAAAAAAGCACCTTATATTCCACCCAAAATCATAAGGCATCTGGTCAGCCTATAATGAAACAAATCTAGATGAAATCATTCAGCTTCAAAGTCTTTAATTACTTGCTGACATCAGCATGGCATCATTTGGGCCTTTGAAAGAAGAGCTTTCCACAACTAGGGGAACAACAGCTGAGAAGGCCTTATCTCACAGCCTCATGTAACTTTGCATGGTGGAGGCTCTCTTTAGCAGACCTCAGTCCTCAGACCCAATTATTGTGTTGTTATGTCAACATAATTCAAGACAGTACATATCTCTTTAAAAGGTGTTGAAAAGAAATCCATCCTTGCATGTAGCCAATCATATTCCCCTTTCATTAGCAGCATTTCTGAAACTTAAAAACAACTCTGACAATGGCCTAAGTGGTACAGGGATTGAGATAGACTCAATATAAGACCAAAACAAACAAACAAATAAACAAACAAACATTCAGGTGTAGCTGTGTTGGCCATTTAGCAAATTCAAACAAAAATCCATCAGTGATACCTTTATTGGCCAGCCAAAATGCACAATATACTTGTTGCAAGCTTTCGAAGCTCCATGGGCTTTTCATCAGGCAAGATGTTGCAAACCAAACAGGAGAAAAACAATTGGAGGTGTTAGTCAGATGCCTACATGTTGTTTCAATCTTTAGTTAAGATGGTATATGGTGGGGAGGACATCTTTTGTAGGCAGGCTCCTCCTCCTTCTGGTCCTGTGGCTAAAGGGAGATTTGCAAAATCCAGGAAATTTAAAATCCATTTGCATCTCAACAGGGACCTCTCTTTTGCAATCCACTATTCAATCAGTTTATCTGTGTAAGATAAACTGCCTAATAACTGTAGTGGGGCTAAGTCCTGACACACTGGCATTTTGTAGATTATAAAATATAGCCCCAAAATATATGGAAAGGTAGATAAGTAGCCAATGTGGTATAGTGCTTTGAGAGTTGGACTATGACTCTGCAGGCTGCCAATTTCTTTCTTTCAGATAGGGCCTAAGCAGACTGCCAGAAATAGTGCACATTAAATTGAGGCATTGCCCTGGCTCAGTGCTAGGGAATCATGGGAACTGTAATTTATTGTGGCACCAGAGCTCTCTGACAGAGAAGGTTCAGCATCTCAGGAAAAAATACAATTCCCATGATTCCCTAGCACTGAGCCAGGGCAGTGCCTCAATTTAATGTGCACTATTTCTGGCAGTCTGCTTAGGCCCTTGGTCTCAAAGGTGCTGAAAAATCTCTCTACATTCTGGAGACCAGGGCTCAATTTCCTACTTGGTTATGGAAAACCACTGGATGACCTTGGGTAAATCATACACTCTCAGCCCCCCCCCCCCAAAAAAAACATGATAGGTTCACCTTAGGGTCATCATAAGTTGGAAACAACTTAAAGACACAAAAACAGCAATAGCAG
This sequence comes from Phrynosoma blainvillii, assembly GCA_026167975.1. Taxonomy (NCBI): domain Eukaryota; kingdom Metazoa; phylum Chordata; class Lepidosauria; order Squamata; family Phrynosomatidae; genus Phrynosoma; species Phrynosoma blainvillii. The sequence goes on along the minus strand of JANUYF010000004.1, from coordinate 184,356,158 downwards.
CAGCAGCAGCAGCAAAAAACAACAACAAGTAAAGTGACTTCATTTTTTTTAACATGTGGAAAGCCTCAGATTCAATCCATATCTGGTTAAGGGAATTGGAGCAGCTGGATTGGGAAGGTCTCTACTTCATATTTTGTAAAGTAGACATTACAGTTTTGGGCAGAGAAACAGTTGAGGTTGGGCAGATGAAAGGTCACATTGGATACTCTAAAACAGTCCAGAGAGTGCACTGCCTCTGCTACTGCTGAATCCATAGAGCTTCCAAAATGTGGTGGTGTGATGGGGGAAACTACAATTGTCCACACAAACAAGGGTTTTAAGGGAGCATAATGGGGGGGGGGGGGGAATAGCACTTTAAATCAGGTCCATACTTTTGCAGGTAAACAAGCTGTGTGAGGACTGAAGAGCTAATTAAGCTGGATCATGCTACTGGATCCATGTATGCAGAAAATATTGTACAAAAAGAGAAGGATTGGACTCAGAAAAAGGAGGAGGGAAGATAGGAGGGAAGAATAACAACAATTTAAGATATGCAAAAGACAGCATAATACTAGTGGAAAACATCATAGATTTGAAACAATTTCTTCTTTTTTTTAAAAAAAATATTAAATTTATTTTACATACAAGCGTACAACATACAACATATCACACATTACAACACATAACACACAAAACCCTTTATCAAATGCCCAAATTGAAATCAATATCCCCCAAATTTATAATCCCCTAAATTTTCAATCTACCAAATTATTTCTTTTAATCATTCCATTCTTTTCGACTCTCCATCCATGCCTTTCTTCCACCCGTTTCAAATCCTCCCCCCATCCCCCTGATCTTCCTATCCTCATCTCTCACTCTACTCTCTTTTCCTTTCCTTTCCCTCCCTTTCTTCTCCTTCCCTTCCCTTTCTTTTCCTTTCCTTTCCTTTCCTTTCCTCTCCTCTCCTTCCCCTTCCCTCCCTTATCCTTCCTTCTCTTCCCACTTCCCTTCCTACTCATTCACCTTACTCACCACCTTCTCTACCATTTATTGTCCTTTCCTTTCCGTCTTCTACATACCTTCTTCTACCTACCTTCTTACCCTCTTCTACTTTCATTTGCCTTCTCACTTTCCATCCTTTCTTTCAATATTCTCCATACTCTTCCAAATTGTTTTGCTTCCTCCCAGCTGATTTCATTCCTTTATATACCTATTTATTGAACTTCTTAATATCTAATTCATTAATCAAGAATATTATTTTATATACATATATATGCATATATATAAACAAATCTTTATATCAATCTAATCATTTGTTTATTTCTCTTCTTTACTAGTATACTTCCCCCCTATCAATCCAATTAAAAAGTCATTTCTCATAACTTATAATCAAGCTTTAAAACTATGTCTTTACCTACGATTACCTCATCTTTCCTATTACCACATTATATGATTTATCTCATTTCCATCTTATCACTATATACTTCTACAAATCTTACAACTCCTGTTCTCTTTTTCCTACTCTATTATCCCTTTTCTACAAATACATATATATATATGTTTATTCTTACCCTATTACCTGTATCAAATATACTTATATCCTTTTTCTCTTATTCTACCAAATACTTTACAGCTAATTCTCCCCATTGCTCTCTCATATATTCAATTACTCTCCCCCAATCTTTAAAATTTTTTTCTGGTGCTTCATCTTTCAATAATTGAGTTAATTTGTCTGCTTCCATTGCATCATATAACTTCCACATCCAATTCTCTCTTGTAGGTATGTCTTTCTTTTTCCAATTTTGGGCATATGCCACTCTTGCCATTGTGATTAAATAAAATAGAACCTTCCCATATTTTTTGTCATATTCTTCCTCTACTGTTCCTAATAAAAAAGATTCTGGTTTCATTTCCATTTTTATTTCTAGGATCTCATCAATCATTTTTCTAATCATTCTCCAATATTCTACAGCTCTTTTACATTTCCACCAACAATGGAAAAAATTCCCTGAAACTTCTTTGCACTTCCAACATTCATTATTCACCTTTTTATACATTTTTGATATTTTGTCTGGGGATAGGTACCATCTAAAGAACATTTTATACCAATTTTCTTTTAACCCTTGTGAAGCAGTGTGTTTCAATCATGTTTTCCACATCGTCTCCCATTGACTCATTTGTATCGGATGTCCTACATCTTTTGCCCATCTTATCATAACATCTTTGACAACCTCTTCTTCAATCTGCATCTGTAAAAAAAATTTATATGATAACCCTATTACTTTTTTGTTTTTATCCAACAAAATTTCTTCTATTTCTGTTTTTTTTCCGGCTATTCCTCAATTTTTTATATCCAATATAGCCTTCTCATATATTTGCCTGTATTGAAACCACCCTAATTTAAATCCTTTACTTTCCAAAATTTCTTGTTTCACTATCATAACCTTCCCTTTTTGTCTTTCTATCAAATCTTTATACATAACCCAATTATCATCCCTATCCATCTCTTTTCTATAAAATGCTTCTTGTGGGGATAACCACCTAGGGGTCTTCTCCATTATCCTACTCTTGTATTTATTCCAAATTTTCAATAGGGTTTTCCTTATAATATGATTATTAAAAGCCTGATTTGTTTTTTCCTTATCATACGCCAAAAAGGCATGCAGACCAAATTTTATTCCTTCTCCCTCTATTTCCAACATCCTCTTATTTTCTAGTTTTAACCAATCTTTTATCCAATTCAACACACTAGCTTCAAAATAGATCCTTAAATCTGGCAAAGCCAAGCCTCCTCTTTCTTGTGCATCTTATAATACCTTCAATCTAACCCTTGGTTTTTCCCCCCTGCCAAATAAACTTAGCTAAATCTCTATGCCAATTGTCAAAAGGAATCTTACTGTTTATAATGGGTAAAGCTTGAAACATATATAACATTTTTGGTAAAACTGACATTTTGATTACTGATATCCTACCTAATAGTGACAATTTTAACCTTCCCCAATTCATCAAGTCTTTTTTGATTTCTTTCCATATTTGATCATAGTTATTATTAAATAATTCATTTGTTTTCTTTGAAATTTGAATTCCTAAATATTTTACTTTTTTCTTTATCTCCATTCCCGTTTTTATTTGTAACGAGTCCTCTTTCTTGGAGTCTAAATTTTTAGTGATCATAGTCGATTTATTTTTATTTATTCTACATCCTGTCATGTCACCAAATGCATTCATAATTTCTATTAAAGTTTCGACATTTTCACTTGGGTTCTCCAAATTCACCACTAAGTCATCCGCGTAAGTTCTAACTTTATACGTATATTTTTTTATTCTTATCTCTTGCAATCTCCTCTCTTTATTAATTTTCCTAATTAATATTTCCATCACTATCAGAAATATCAGAGGGGACAAGGGACATCCTTGTCTAGTCCCTCTTTGAATTTGTATATCATTTGTTTTATCTCTATTTATAATTATACAGGCCTTTTGTTTCTTATATATTTCTTTAATCCAAATTTGAAAATTTTCTGGCAAATTAATTTTTTTTATCATTTCCAATATAGTTATCCAATTGACTGAATCGAAAGCTTTTTCCAAATAAAAAAAAATTAATCCCAATTTTTTATCACAATGTTTATCATAATATTCAATCACGTTCAGAATGTATCTTATATTATCTTTTATCTGCCTTTCAGGTAAAAATCCTCTTTCATCTTCACTAATTATTCCCTTTAGGCAATTTTTAAATCTATTTGCTAATGTCATCGTAAATATCTTATAATCAGTGTTAAGCAACGAAATTGGTCGGTAATTTACCGGATCTTCTGGGTTTTTTTTCCTCTTTAGGGATTAAAGTTATATTTGCCTCTCTCCATGATTCAGGGACTCCTTCTTCCTTAATTTTACCAAATAGTATCTGTAAATGTTCACTGATTTCATTTCTAAATATCCTATAAAAATTAATTGGTAACCCATCTGGTACTGGGGATTTATCCTTCTTACTCTGTAGAATAGATTCCATTATTTCTTCTTTCATAATTTCCCTATCCAACTGTTTTCTTTGTTCATCACTTATGATAGGAATTTCCTCCTTACTCATACATTCCTCTAGTTTTATTTTATCTATTGGTTGTTCTGCATATAACTTAGCATAATAATTGTAAAATATCTCTTTTATCTTATCATGTTGTGTATAAATATTATCTCCTTCTCTTATTTTTGTTATTTGTTTCCTTTCCCTTTCCTTTCTTAATCTTTGCGATAACCATTTGCCAACTTTATTTGCTTGCTCAAATGTATTTTGTTTCAGCTTCTTAATTCTTTCTTCTATTTCTTTAACCATTTCCATTGATAATTGATTTTTCAACATCTTTATATCTTTTAATACTATATTATCCTCCGGGCTTTCTTTTAATTTTTCCTCTTTCTTTTTTATTAGTTCATTTAGTTTCTGTGTTTTCCTTTTTCTGTTATTTTGTAATATTATATTTTGTTGGATAAAAAATCCCCTAATGACTGCTTTAAAAGCATCCCATACTACTATTTCCTTTGTTCCTTTATTCCTATTCTCCTCGAAAAAATATCTAATTAACTTCCTTACTCTCTCTACTACTGCTGAATCTTTAAGTAATTCCTCATTTAACCTCCATTGCTTTAATTTCTTAGATTCTTTACATTCCAAAATTAGAGGATTATGATCCGAGATTATTCTGGGCAGTATTTCCATTCTTACAATTTCATCCGTCATCCCTTTATTTATCAAGATTAAATCTATTCTTGCCAGGGATTTATGCCTATCTGAATAAAAGGTGTAACCTTCTTTTTGATCATATAGGTGTCTCCATAAATCCACCAATGTTAAATCATTCATCATTTTAAATAAAGTCTTTGGTAATTTCCCTTGTGATTCTCCTATTCCTTTTCCAGATTTTCTGTCTAATTTAGGTTCGATTACACCATTAAAGTCACCTAAAATTATAATATTTTCATAATCGTATTCACTTATTTTTTTGTTTAATTCCTCATAAAATTTGGCCTTATTTTCTTGGGGTGCATACTATTAAAATTATCTTCCCTTTCCATGTAGTTTCTATTCCTATCCAATGACCTTTTTTATCATTAAATATTTCTTTTGAATCCCATTGGTTATTTATATACAAGATCACTCCTTTTTTCTTTTTATCAGCTGATGTAAAATAATCTTTCCCTAATTTTTTTGTTTTTTATTAATCTAATATCTTTTGTTTTAATGTGTGATTCTTGAATACAGGTTATATCACATTTCTGCTTTCCTAGGAATAAAAAGACTTTTTTTCTTTTTTGTGGTGAGTTCAGTCCTTTAATATTTAGAGATAATATTTTCATTATTATTTTAATTTTAACTCAAAAGGAAACTACTTAATAAGAAAACAATGGGGAGAATATCTTTTCCACCCTAACCCTTAAACTTTATTCTTTTCTGCCTTTCCTCCTAACTTTCTTCTCCTCCTCCTTCTTCTTCCTCTTCCTCTCCCTCTTCTCCTGTTTTTCGTTTCCCTTCCTCTTTCTCTCTTTCTTTCCTCTGAGCTTCTTGTAATCTTGTTCTTTCCAAGTATCTTTCCTCATTTCTTTCCCCATTTGGACTACGGTCCTTCTTTCCTTCTATTTCTTTTCTATATTTTTTCCAAAACTCACATGCTTTTTCTATAGTGTTTAATTTATGTCTCTTTTGTTTCCATGTAAGAGATAAACCCTCTACATCCTCCCATCGAAATGGAACTCCATAAACCTTCAATTGGTCTGTCAAAAGGCATAGTCTTTCTAGATTTCAACACTCTTCCCGGCACATCTTTAAAAATATGGATTGTCTTTCCCTCGATGATCAAGTCTTTTTTGTAACTCTCTTGAAGAATTAAGTCTCTTGTCTGTTTTCTCACAATGTATGTGATCACATCTCATGGTAGATTTTTAGTTCTCGCTGCTCTTGAATTAATACGATATATTCTATCTAATTCCCAAGGGAATTGTTCCACTGGTTCATCAATAAAGTCTGCTAGAGCCGTTGTTAACATTTTGTATAAATTCTCGTCGCTTCACTCCTGTATCCCTCTAAATTTTAAACAATTTTCTTTTTGCTTAATCTCCATTCTTGTCATAATCTCTAGGTTTTCCTTTTGCTGCTGTGAAAGTCCTTCTATTTTACTTTCCATTTGTTTTGCATTACTTTCTAGTTTCCCAATCTAATTTGTTATTTTTCCCATGTCCATTGTCAATTTTTCTAGAGTCTGTTTCATATCTGACATCTCGGATTTTATTTCTTGCCTTACTTCCTCTTTCATTTCCTTCTTTAATGTTAGGTTATCCTCTCGTATTTCTTCCCAGATTCGTCGCATTTCCTCTAACATTAGCTCATTTTGATCTGAGAATTTTCCAAATTCACTTGAGGGTCTTCTTTGAGTTAAAGTCATTATTTGAGTATTTGCCTTTCTTCCTGCAGCCATTTTCTTAAGTTAAATATTTACTAATAACAATTACCAAGTTTTCAATTTAACCAGACAAAATTTCAATATCCAATATGTTTATCCAATCTTCCAAAGTCACACTTTCAAAATATAACCTCTTATAATTCAATACTCCAATTTTTAACTTCCAAAAATTTACTATTTTTGAACTTCCCAAATCCAAAAAAAATTCCCCTCAAATTTGGAATTTCAAATTTTATTTTAATTACTCTTTATATTTCCTTTTTTCCCCTTTTTATTCTTTCCCTCTTATCCAAATATCAAAGTTTAATATCAATTGCAAATTTTCCTCCCAATTCTAAATTTCAAATTTTCCTCCCAATTCTAAATTTCAAATTTCAAAATTTCAAAATTTCAAAATTCAACATTCAAATTTTTAATTTTTCAATTTCCAAATTCAAATTCAAATTTTCAAAGTTCAAAATTCCAAATTCACAATTTCAACCCTATACTCTTTACAAATCTTTCTATTTCCAATTCAAATTTTAAAAAAAGAAGATCTAGTTTTAATAGTTTACTTTATCTTGCAATATATCCAATTATATCCAATTAGATTGTATCAACCAATTAAGAAGTCAATATTCCAAAATTTCTAATTAAAATTTTAATTTAATTTTAATTTATCTATTTCAGACTTCTATTTTCCAATTACAATTATCTCTCTATCTATCTATATATTCCCTGTACTTTATACTATATTATTTATATCTATATTTATATCTTTCTTACACCTATATCACCAATAGTTATATATTTCCTATATGCTTAACTTATTCTAATATTCTATCTAGCTATTAACTCTTATTAACCCCAATCCAGATGAAGTCAACAATCACAAAAAAATAACAACAGGAAAAGAATAAACCTACGCGTCTATCAATTTTAAATTGAAAGAAGGGGCATCCAACATATCCAATTATATAAAGAAAAAAAAAACCTTCCTATAAAGCAACTCTCCCACTTTCCTCCATTAGATGTCGCCCTTTTCCCAATTTTGTTCCTCCAATGTACTTTCTCTTATATCTTTCCCAGACTAAACAATGTGCCTTTAATGTGTACTGGAGGAGTCTTATCTATCCCACAGGTGTTTTCAAGGTATTTTCCAGGTTATCCCAAGGCCACAGTTTAATTAAGTGCCCCTTTCCCTTTCAAATGTCACCTCCTTTTTATAATATCCAATTATTATAATATCCAATTATTACACTTCTAACCAGAATTACACAGTTACCATTTAATTCAGTATTCTTACAATACACATTCAATTAATCCTAAAACATTTAATTTCTATTTTGGGATAACACTGTTGCACTATTAAGCAGATATTTCTTTCCTTTGTCAATTGTTGTCTTCTTACTTCCTATATCTTCTGCAAATATATGCTACCCCAACTGTCTTCTTCTTGCCAGGCAAAGTCTTTCTAGAAAGCAACTGTCTTTTCCCTCTCCATTCAGTATTTTTCCTCTCAGTCTCTCAGTTTCTCCAACTTATTCCAGTATATTTCAGGAGGCTTTGTCTCAATCACGATTATTCACTCACTTACTTTTGTTTAAATTCAAATCCAAATCCAAGTCCAACAAAAAAGTCAGAGTCCCAGAATAAGATCCAGATCTATTATAAATAGCTCAAGTTCAATAAAGATTCACAGTCCATGTGATATATTCATTATTCAATCCAAGAGTCTTTGTATAACTAGCAATAAACGTTCTCACTTTTCTCTTCTTTTTTTAACCCACGCTGATCAGATTTGCTCTTACGTTTTTATTTTATCAATATATATCAGCAATTTTTATCTTGATTGGGCTATCATGCAGTTATTTTCCTTTACTTTCATACACAGTAAAGTAAAGTTATTTTGCTTTACTTTCATACACAGTCCAATATAAAGTCCCAGAGCAATGTGGTGCTTTCCCTTTCACTCCAAAAGAAAGGGTTCTAATTATGCTTGTTATTTTTCTCTTTATACTTATACTTTGTATACTTTCTCCTATTTCTTCTCCCTTTGGGTATTCAAACCCCTTCAGCTAAGCAGTCCCGGATATAGACTTATATAGATCAAAACAGGATACCTAAGCTCTTTGAGTAGTAAAGGCTTGTTGTAGAAGTTATTAATTCAGCTGTTCTCATGTTTAATCCACCAGTTACTTTCTCCCCGATTGTAAAGAAAAGCAGCGGCAGCGCTTTGCCTCTTCCAAGGCTGCTAATTGCGGTCGTGTATTACCCTGTGAGACCAGGATCCCCTCGCGTCCCCTGATCTTCTTTGGGTCCCAAATTCCAAGCGCTTGGAGTCCTCCCATCTCACAAAAGGGTCCCTCCGTGTTCCCCTTCATTGGGGGGAACAAAACTTCGCTTTTGATGTCTCCTAGCGAAGCTTTCTCCCACAGCTAGCAACAATCACCCAGAGCGATCTTAGGTGTCTGTCTTCACGCCCGCCATGCCACCGGAAGCTCCCCGATTTGAAACAATTTCTAAGGAATGTTTAAAAAGAGAGTGCAAAGGCAGGCTCACTGCTGAACATAAAGATAATAAAAATAATGGCCATGGAGGATTTACATAAATTCAATCTAGATAATGAGAAAATCAAAATACTTAAAGATTTCCTTTACTTCAGATCAAATATTGATAAAAATGGAAACTGCAATCAAACGAAGATTAGGAATGGGAAGCTATAAAATAACTGGATAATATCCTAAAGTGTAAAAATTGAGCATTGTCCAATAACTGTCCAAGCCATTGTATTTCCCATCACCATGGATGGATGCAAGAGCAGGACAGTGATGAAAGTGAATAGGAAGAAAATCATTTGATATGTGGTACTGGAGTAGAATCCTGAGGATGACTAAAAGGACAAGCAAACAGTTCGTAGAACAGATCATGCCTGTAGTCTCCCTGGAAGCCAAGATGACGAAGCTGAGAATGTAATACTTTGGCCACATCATGGAAAAGTATGACTCCCTAGAAAAGACAATAATGCTAAAGAGCATGGCTGATGATCCAACATGGCTGACATCTAATAATGAGAGGAGCCTGGCCTCAATGACATTTTGAATAATTTTGAAGCATTTTTTAGGAACAGATCCTAAAACTTTTACCTGACAAGGGATCCCTAATGCAAGGGACAAAACACTTGGCAGATCAAAAGATTGCAGAATTCTGCATTTCAGCAAAAGATCCTAGTCAATCCTCAGATGAGACAGATTCATTGGAAGACTGTCTCTAAGACAGAGGTAGGCAATCTTTCCCCTTTAAGGGCCGAGGGACTTCAACTCCCAGAATCCCAGGAGCTATTGGCCAACATGTTTTTAAACTGTTGTACCCCACCCCGATTGCCACGCAGAGGGGCGGGTTATAAATAAAATTTAATGTACATAATTAATGTAAAAATTATTATTATTATTATTATTATTATTATTATTATATGGCTGAGGCTTCTGGGAGCTGAAGTCCTTCGGCCCTTAAAGGGGAAAGGTTGCCTACTCCTGACCTAAGAGAATGAGCAAAGGAGGGAAGAATGGACACCCCTTTTCCAGGCTTATTGGAGAAACTGAGAGAGAATTTAGTGAAAGACCTTCAAAAGGATTGGGCTCCTGCCCTTGAGCTGGTAGATGCCAAGTTATCAGCCCTAACAAGATGGATTGGAGATATAGATGAGGTTGTAATGAAGCTCTGCAGCAAACTTCATCCCACTATGGTAGGACTGACCACCTTCAAACAAAAATTGAGAATTTTGAAAATAGAGATGGCTGCCTCAAGATCCACTTGAGAGGTGTGGAGGAGCATGAAGGATCAGTTAATCTTCTATCCCTCATGATTACATGGATTATTGACATCTGCCCTAATTTAAGCCTCAAAAACTCAGTCATAGATGAGATTCATAGATCACTTGCCCCAAGATTGAGAACATCCATGTAGCCATGGATATACTGATTCAATTTGCACATTACCCCACAAAATCTCTAGTTCTGAGCAACCTCTCATCTATTAAGGACTTATCATACAATGGTCACAAAGGCCATTTATTACAAGATGTGAAGCTCCATCTGTCTTTTATCCCACATTTAAGCTAATTGTCACCAACAAGAACAGCAACATGACAGCATCAACTAAAAGTCAATTGATTGAGATTTGTGAAGCTCTAGACATAAGAGTACCCAGGAACCTAGCAGAAGAGGCAAGAGATGAAGGAAAACCCAGATTGAATCAAAATACCTCTGAATGGAAGATGATCACTAAAGGAAAAAGAAATGCAAGCATGAAGAAATCACCTCTAATAGATTGAGGGGCACTCTTCAAGCTCAATCTTTCATGCATTGATGAAATGGAGAAGATTAAAAAACACTGACTTCCCCTGGATGTTGAATGAACTAACTTCAGATTCAATGATAAGCTAAGTGGGAAGTCATGTTGATTTTTCTTGTTTTCTTGTTGTTCTCTTGCAGAGGGTGCCTTCTGAGCCTCCATTTTGTTGTACATTACTAGTCCATCTTTCCTGCTGTTATTATGGTGCAAAAGGTGTACTCCCTCCTCACCTGCTGCCCCTGGTGGAACCCATCACATAGTGCACCAATTTCTTTTTCATTAACATATATGAAAAGTTGTGAACATTTATTGCACTGCTTCAATGTGTTTATATTGATGTTCAGCCTCTACATGTCATTTTGGTTGGCACCTTAAAGATACTCTACCCCTAAACTACCTCCCCTCATTTCCCACCTGAGGAGTTTACTACTTAAAGACATTAAAACCCAGTGTCACATTTCTTCAGGAGACACACAGGAAGGGAATAGAGAATATATTTTCCAATTTATTGTTCCCAACCCAATACACAATGGGAGACTATGAAAGCCAGAGGGGTAACAATTATGCTTGATAAGTCATGCCCTTTTACAGAAGAACATGTGATAGCAGACCCAGCAAGGCACTTCATAATTTTGCAGGGCTTTATTGCAGGCGAGAAAGTCACCTTTGATACTTTTTATTCTCCCAATAATGATCAACAGACCTACAATCCTTTATTAAGACCTTTCAGGACAGTGCGATTGGTGAAGTTATCATTGGTGGTGATGAAAATGAAGATTATGATCTAGACAAGTCATGTCACCCTACTAAGAAGAGACTGAGAGACTCCCCCCTATCTAACATTATTGCCAAATCTCCCTTATTGATAACTGGAGAGCCATGCACCCACAAGATAGGCAATATACTTTCTTCTCTAATGCCCATAAATCATATTCTAGGATTGATTTTTTTTTCCATTTCCAAAGTGCTCCTTCCTGAAATCACTGATGTTAAAATCAACTCTATCTCACATTTCAACCCCACATTGCTGACCATGAACTAGAGACTTAAGTCTTGGCATCCTGAAAACACGGATGTGGAAATTCAACCACTCAATCCTATCCAATGTAGACTTTCAAAACCAAATTAGAGAGGCCATTAAGAATTTTTACAAACAAAATAAAAAGACAGACACATCAGAGGCCCTATTGTGGGGCACTCTAAAAGCAGTACTCAGGGGCTTACTCATCCAAGACGGAGCTCAGAAAAAGAAACTTAGAGATTTGGATAGACAAACCCTTATGTCTGAGATTCAAAAGTTACAACAGGCACACATAAACACCAAAAGTCTAATCATATCTGTCACACTGCTAAAAAGAAAGAAAGAAAGAAAGAAAGAAAGAAAGAAAGAAAGAACTAGCAGACTAAGGGCCTTTGCAGACTGCCAGAAATAGTGCAAATTGAGTCCGCTTTAAGGGTTAGGGTTAGGGTTAGGGGATCATGGGAACTGTATTTTATTGTGGCACCAGAGCTCTCTGACAGAGAAGGCTCAATGTCTCAGAAAAAAACCAATTCTCATGATTCCCTAGCACTAACCCTAACCCTAAAAGTGGACTCAATTTGCACTATTTCTGGCAGTCTGCAACCCCCTATGGAAAAATCCAGGTCTCACTACAATATATCAAAGCATATTACTATGAATTTAGCAAGAAAAACTCATGTCTATTAGCCAGAGTAGTTAAAAAGAAAGTGAATAAAAGATTAATCACCAAAATATTCTCAAGCAAAAGTTATTTAGAGCTGATGCAGACTGGCCAAAAGGGCTGGCCTGAGGATGGAGTTGGGGTGGAGCAGCCACACGCCAGCTGCCCTGATTCCAACCTAAGGTGAGCTCCTGTCTGCACAACACACAGCATCAGGGTGCCCTCTGCCACTCTTTTTGGGGTGGCAAAAAGGAGGATCAGGGCTGCAGCATGTGGTTACCATGGCCCTGATCCACCACTTCCAGGGGTGGCCCAGAGCTGCCCAAAATGGGCCGTCTGCATTGGGCCTTAATCACCCTTCCCAAGGATATTGTAAATAAATTCCCCAGATTATATAAAGATCTGTACACATCAGAAAACATGTGATTCATCTACAATCGATGTCATAAAATCATTAAACATAAAGAAACTCTCTGAATCACATCATTCTTTTCTGAACAAACCAATAGAACTGAAGAAATTAAAAAGGCTATAGGCAAACTGAAATCATTCAAATCCCCAGGCTCAGATGACTACTCTGGTAAATTCTATAAACCTCTTGCAGATGAATTAACCCCTTCATTATTTAATTTGTTTAATGAAGTCATGAGTGGTGGTCTCCCTCCCATCAGTTGGCACAGGTTGAGAATTATTAATACCAAAGACACAAGATGAGAACCATCCAGTCAAAGCATTCAGACTGATAGTTTTATTAAACCAAGATGTGAATTTATTCATGTCTATTATGGCAAAAAGACTAAATGATTTTATCCTGGATTATATCCACCTGGATCAAGTAGGCTTTATGTCAGGTAGGAGAATGTCAGATTCAATCCGCAGAGTTCTGAACCTGATTCGCCATTCATCCCAGACAAAAGCTCCTTTGGTACTTTTCTCACTGGATGTGTTAAAGGTGTTTGACAGGGTTGAATGTCATTTCTTATTCAGCATACTAAGGGAAATGAATTTTGGCAATAGATTTATATCTGTCTTAAAACATCTATATAAACAGTCAGAAGCAATGGTGTTGGTTAATGGGGTAGACTCAGATCACTTCAGTTTACACAGAGGCACCAAGCAGGGATGCCCCCTTTCACCAATACTATTTGCACTTTTTATTGAACCCCTAACTGAACTAATGATTAATGACTATATATTCAACAGAAAAAGACTCAGATTCCCTAAATCTGTTAGATATACTAACACCAGGGTAGGAGGGTTGGCAATCCCAGATGTCAAATTCTATTATCATGCCTTCCAACTAAACCAACTCTCTCAACTTGTCATGGAGCAATATTCCACCAAATGGATACCCATGGAACTAGATAGTTATAGTTTAGCTGAACTTAACCTTCTTTTCTCTATAAGGACACAGAGGGTGTTGAAGGAGATTCCAAAACCTGTTTTTCTACAAGTCTCTCCTTATTTGGAAGCAATGGGTTCATATACTAGCTCTGGATCTTTTCCCTATTTGCCCATTCTTATTACACCCCCATTTTTATGAAGTAAATAAATTAGCTCAATTCAAATGTTGGAAGGAGTGTGGCCTATATAGAATTATGGATTTATTTGAACATGAAAAGCTCAAAATGACAGATAATTTGCTCAATACCTTGCGACATGACAAATCCTCCTGGTCCCAAATACTGCAAGTGCTCTCCTTTGCAAAAAGCAAATTGAAAAAAGATGGTTGCCCTCGTCCCTTGACCTTTAATGAACACATTTGTATAGCAAAAAGACAAAGATTTAAAGGTGGGGCAGCCATTATATATAAAAAATCTAATACAATCCACCTATGGCAAGAGTCAACCTGCCAGGATAATTTGGCAATCTGATCTAAAAATGGATATCTCTGAAACCACCTGGTCATGCATTTGGACTCCTCCCCTCCCCCCATATAAATCACAGTCAGCATTGATGAGGGAGGGAACCTTAAAGGCTATACATAGATGGCATTTAAAACCCATAACATTATCAAAAATGGTGACAGACACCCCCGAAAATGCTGGAGAAGTTGTAAGACTCTTGGTTTCTATTTAAAGCAAAGCAACTTCATTTATATACCACTTCATACCATGCTATGCAGCATCTAAGCAGTTTACAACTGTAAGCTCATTGCCCCCCAACAGCTGGGTACTCATTTTAGTGACCTTGGAAGGATGCAAGCCTGAGTCAAGCCTGAACCCTGGCTAGTATTGAACTCGCAACCTTGTGGTTTATGAGTGAGTGGCTGCAGTACAGGCATTTAACCACTGTGCCACTAGGGCTCTTTTATTTGCTCATGTAGTTGAATTGTCCCAAGGTAAAAGCTTTCTGGAATGCTATTTTAACCCAAATATCTGATGTTGTGAAACAACCTGTATGATTTTGTCCAGGTCATCTAATGCTATCGATTTAGAGCAAGGACAATAGCCACCTGCAAAATTGAAAACTTGTCACTTTCCTCATCTCAGTGGCCAGAGCTGAAATTGTGAGATACTAGAAAACAGGAGATGTTCAACTGAGCAACTGGTGGAAGAAGATTTGGGACACATGGTTGTCAGAAAAACTCTCCTACACCTTCAGGTCTTGCAATGGACAAAAGAAGGCACACACATTTTTTTGAGGATTGGTCTGTTTTTATTTAATATATTAATAACAACATGAACAATATTGGACCTCCATCAAACTATCTTTTGGAGAGATACTCTGGACTCAGTTCCACCAGCTGCCACAGAATGAGATGAGACTCTGGACTCCAAATGTTACTGCTATTACTAAATCATCTTCCTGTAAAACTCTTTTTGTTGACCCCCAAGGCTCATAGAATATACTTTGTGTTGATTATATTGATTGTTTGCAAAGCTAGTAATAAAATCTGTTAAAAACTAAAAGAAAGAAAAGACCATAATTCTAAGGAAGGTTTAAAAAAAAGTAGCAGAAAGAGAGAAAGACTGGATGCCAGATGAATAAACACAGTCACGGAGGCCATGGCCATGAATTTGCAAGACCTGAGCAGGGCAGTGGAAGACATGGAGTATTGGAGATATCTTATTGCAGTGACAGGGGGAGTGTCACAAAGAAGGACCATGATACACCAATTGAAAGGAAAAACTTTATTGAATACAGCTGACAGATGGGGTTGGCCCACAATGCATGAGGTCTGGACCTGGCATCATCAACCAACCCCTGGTTGATCGATAAACTACTTTGTCTGATCACGGTCAAGCTTCAGGATGACAAGGGGAGTAATCAGCTGATCATATGTTCACATCTCTGGAAGCTGATTGAGCACATATTTGCATCTCTACCCCTTGTCACGGGGGGACACTGAAATGGTATTGGCACACTGGCAACACTGCAACACTCTCATCACTCCCAGGTCCCCAGTGGACTCTCCATCCAGTGCTCTGCAGCACAAGAAACCACGCCCACCAGATCCAAGACCCACGTTATTGCCCTGAAAGCTGTGACAGCACATCCCTAACCCTGAGCATAGGGAGGGAGGGAGGGTGGGACAAGCCAAATGAGAATGCCTTTGGACACATGGCCTTAAATAGGGCCTCCAGCCAATTCCCTATCAGGAGGTCCAGATGTCCCCACCCCTTCCAGCCTCCTGAACAATCCCAATGCTCTGTTGCCCTGATGCCAACCAATGGGGCCACACTTCCACTCCTGGTGCAAGCCAGGAGCTGTAGTTTGGCTCCTGGACCACAGGTGCCTCCCCTTCTGGCCCAAACAGCCAATCAGCCCTCCTCCCCCCCCAAAAAAATCCTGCAACAAAGCCTGTTAGGGGATCACCAGGGACAACAGAATTGGCCAACGGTGTGAGGGCTTCCTCCCACAGCAACTAGGCTGGCCCAGTGAGTCAGGCAGCCTCATTTCACAGGATTGCCATGATTCGGGGTAGACCTGAGGGAAGTTAACAACAACAATACTAGATCTATCTTGTTTGCAATGTATGAATAAATGCATGTTTTGTCTTTGCTATCATCATCATCATCATTTGACACTACTATACTTCAGAAAGATAGAAACTCATCAATTAGTAATACTTTTTAGTCATTTTGCCATGTATCTCTCTGCAGAATGATAGATAGCCTTTGTCCTTCTGAAATTTTTCAGGTTGGTTACTTTGTATTTGCATTTCCAGTAATAGCCAGTTTTTTTGAATTTCCAAATACCAGCTCAGTTTTAGGACGTGAGAAAAAATAGATGAGCTTCAAATTAGTCAAAACTTATGAAGGATATTTTCCAAAGTTCTGAACTAGAGTGTGAGCTGCATCTTGTGGTCTTATGTATAGTCTGCTTGTAGTACGCAGGCATAATATAAGCAGGGCTTATGGCATTTTTGATTTAGAATGAAGAGAATGAATGAAGAAGAGCACCAGGGAGAACTATCTTATGCAGTTCTATCCTATGCAGGGCAGCGAAGTCATGGATTGTATACAATTTCCAAGTAGGGATGGAAAGATTAGTCAACAATATTTGAAATGTGGATTGGGTATCCGTCTCTCCCTTTGTATGTTGGAGCTGACCATAATCTGGGAGCGGACATTCAGGTGGTGTGGGGGAGGGGGAGGTATGGCGGTAGCAGAGCCAACAGATGTTACAAAAGAAGGAGGGATCGATGTTTGATATCTATCTCTCCTTCAGTTGGCTCTGCTTCCCAGGATAACTTGGAGAGCGCTCCAACCATTCCACTGACCCTCAACGTGCTCCTTTGCAATGCCAGGTCGGTTAAAAATAAAACACACATCATCCACGATCTCTTGGTGGATGAGGCAGCCAACCTGGCATGCTTTACTGAGACCTGGCTGGGGGATGCCAGCTCTGCAACCTGGGCGCGGGCTTTCCCAGCTGGGTACTCAGTTATTGAGCAGGTGAGGGAGAGTGGGCGGGGGGTGGTGGTATAGCCTTGGTTTATAGGAACACTTTAACCGTGATCAGAAAGCCTATCCGGAAAACGACGCACATCGAGTGTATGTACCTTAGCCTGAAGACCAGGGATAGTTTGGGGATTCTGTTGGTATACCGGCCACCCCGTTGCTTAACAGACTCCCTGACCGAGCTGACTGCCCTGGTTTCTGAGTTGCTGTTGGAATCGCCCAGACTTTTGGTTCTGGGCGATTTCAACATTCCACTCGAAACCAGTTTACAAGATTTAACTGGAGCGGCTCGGGAGTTCATGGATACCATGACTAACATGGGCCTATCCCAGCTGGTCAACGGGCCCACACATTGTGCTGGTCATACACTCGATGCGATCTTTAGTATGCAGCAGGAATATCCGTGGGCGGAGATTAAAAACACCTCCGCCCTGTCATGGATGGATCATTTTCTGATCAGGGCAGAACTAAAGGCTACTATTCACCCTCCCGGGGGTGGCGGACCTATTAGAATGGTCCGCCCTCGAAGGCTAATGGAACCAATTGGTTTCCAGAAAGCCCTAGAGCAGGGATAGGCAACCTTTCCCCTTTAAGGGCTGAGGAACTTCAGCTCCCAGAATCCCAGGAGCTATTGGCCAACATGGGACTATTGGCCAACATGGCTGAGGCTTCTGGGAGCTGAAGTCCCTCGGCCCTTAAAGGGGAAAGGTTGCCTACCCCTGCCCTAGAGGGTCTAATGGTTGGTAACGCTGGCGATTCTGTCGAAGCCTTGGTGGACACTTGGAACACCGATCTCACCAAGGTTATTGACACAATCTCTCCCAAGCGTCCTTTCCAGCCCCCTTCAAATCGTAAGCCCTTGTATACCGAGGAGCTTAGGAGGATGAAGCGAGCTGGACAATGACTAGAGTGCGAATGGCAAAAGACTTGTCTCTTATCTGACAGAACTCGCCTTAGGAAACACCTTGATTCCTATAGGGAGGCTTTGCGTGCAGCACGGAAATCTTTCTGTTCTGCACGCATTGCTTCTGTATAGTCTCGCCCGGCAGAGCTGTTTAGGGTGGTGGGGGAGTTGATGACGGTTCCCCCTGCGCCGAACCCCCTACTTAACCCAACGACAGCCTGCTGCGAGGCCTTTAATATCCACTTTGCAGATAAAATCTCTCGGATAAGGGCCGACTTAGACACCATTGTTTTGGCAGAATCAGTAGACGAGGCATCCAGGAACTCCATTGATGGCACTTTATTGGATCAATTACAATCTGTGAGTACCGATGACGTGGACAAGCTGCTTGGACGTGTGAGAAAGATGACTTGCCCCCTCGATCCTTGTCCATCCTGCCTGGTTGTCCGGGGGGGGGGGGGGGGACGCATTGAAGGTGTTCCTTCGGGACTCAATCAACGCATCATTCAGGGAAGGCATTGTACCATCTTGTTTAAAGGAGGTGGCAGTTAGGCCACTCCTGAAAAAGCCTTCCCTGGATCCCCTGGATAGAAACAACTACAGGCCAGTCTCCTTGTTCCCTTTTTTGAGCAAGGTGATCGAGAGGGCAGTTGCTTCCCAACTTCAGGCAGTCTTGGATGAAACCGATTATCTCGACCCATTTCAAACCGGCTTCAGGACAGGATGTGGAGTGGAGACTGCCATGGTTGCTCTGACCGATGACCTCCGCCTGAGCATCGACAGGGGTAGTGTGACCTTGTTGGTGCTCTTGGACCTCTCAGCGGCCTTTGACACTATAGATCATGCCATCCTCTTAGACCGCCTGAGAGAGTTAGGAATTGGAGGCACTGCTTTGCAGTGGTTCCGTTCCTTCCTCTTGGGCAGATCTCAGAGGGTGAGGCTTGGGGACAGTTGCTCATCCAAAATCGAGCTTAATTGTGGCATCCCTCAGGGCGCCATCCTGTCTCCGATGTTGTTTAATATTTATATGAAGCCGCTGGGGGAGATCATTCAGAGGCATGGAGCACGGTGTCTTCAGTACGCTGACGACACCCAGATATATCTCTCCATGACCAGATCATCGTCTCAGACCTCAGATGGCGTCTCTCCTCTTAATGACTGTCTCAGAGCGGTAATGGGTTGGATGAGGAAAAACAGATTGAAGTTGAATCCTGACAAAACGGAGGTACTCGCAGTGACAGGCCCGAAACCAGATCTGGGAATACAGTCTCCAGTCCTGGATGGAGTCACACTCTCCTCTAAGGACTGTGTTTGCATGACTAGTCAGGTGAATGCGACAGCCAGGAGTGCCTGTTATCAGCTTCGGCTGATACGTCAGCTGCGCCCTTATCTGGATATGAGGGACTTGGAAACTGTGGTACATGCCCTGGTAACCTCACGTCTGGATTACTGCAACACACTCTACATGGGGCTACCCTTGTGCCTAACTCGGAAACTACAACTGGTTCAGAATATGGCAGCCAGGTTAATTACAGGAACATCACGGAGGGAGCATATAACACCGGTGCTTAAATCCCTCCACTGGTTGCCGATTAGTTTCTGGGCGCAGTACAAGGTGTTGGTTTTAAAGCCCTACATGGCTTGGGTCCATCTTATCTCAGGGACCGCCTCTTCCCATATGATCCCCCCCCGCGCTCTGCGGTCCTCTGGGCGGAATCTGTTACAGCCAATAAAAACTAGGCTGTCTCAGACCTCCCAGAGGACTTTTTCCGCAACCGCTCCCAGACTTTGAAATGGCCTGCCGGACGAGATCCTTCTTATCACTACTCTCGCTGCTTTCAAGAAAGCAGTAAAGAAGGATCTCTTTCGGCAGGCCTTCCCGGAATAATTCTCAGCTAAGAGACGAGTTTTTTAATCTTGTTGCCTGTGACTCCAGTATTACTGTTATTGTATGTTTTTAACTAATTTTAATTTTAATGTAATGTGCCATTTTAATTTGACTGTGGTTTAATTCTATTTTAAGGGGATGGGAGGGTGGGATTATGGGGTGAGGGATTGATTTTTAACTCTGTTTTGTTTTAAACTGTTGTACCCCGCTCCGATTGCCATGCAGAGGGGCGGGTTATAAATAAAAATTATTATTATTATTATTATTATTATTATTATTAAAAGTGTCCCTTGACTATCAGGAAGCTTCATGAGAATCTTTGTAGTTTGCCATTTATTCTGTGCTGAATTTACATTGTTCTCTGGGTGTTTTTGTATTTGTGTGAAGAAAACAGCATTTTATGTGCAGGAAACATCATTTATTGCACATAGAATAATACTTCTGCACAGAAAACATTGTTTCCTAGTTTTCTTGGGAGAGAAAGATTAAAATTTTGGACAAAATAAGTGTTGACCTGCAAAAATAGTCTTTGAAAGCAGCATTGTTTTAGACTCTCCCTCAGTGGAAAGAAATTTGCTAAAATTACTCCTTGCTTCCTTTGGTAAGGATTTCAATAAAGAACTGCATTCCTGCTTCCAAAATCTTGAGAACTCATAGCTATAAGAGAAGATCCTGAGTTATGTTTTTGGTTTTCTTTTTGTTGTTGTTCTGTTGACTTTGTTATTGCTTTTTAATATAAAAGGTAAAGGTTTCCATTTGACAAGGTTGTCAAGTTGTGTCCAAGTGTAGGGAGCAGTGCTCATCTCAATTACTAAGATGAAGAGCCAGCATTGTCAAAGACAACTCTGTGATCATGTGGACAGCATAACTGCACAGAATGATGTTACCTTCCTACCAAAGTGGTACCTATTTATCAACTTGCACTTTTACATGCCTTCAAACTATTGGTTGGCAAAAGCTGGGACTAGTTACAGGAGATCACTTCATATGAGGCGCTTGAGTCTCAAACTGCCAACCTGCTGATCTTGCAGTCATCACAGTTAGAGTCTTAACCACTGAGCCACCCCATATATATATATATATATATATATATATATATATTCTCCTCAACCCCTTTGAAACCTGTGCAGAAAAACTTAACCCAATGCAGGGAGACATGCTATATCAGTTCCGGGATGACATAGCTGAAAGGCCTTATTCTGGTATCTGGTGGATGAAAATAGGTTCTTCAGATCCAGCAGATCCAAAACTTTTTGTGTCCTGTCCCACCCATGTGATACTCCATTTGGGGCTCTATAGCAGACAGATATTATCATCATTATAAACTTCATCATGATTATGATCATCATCATCATCATCATTTGTTAAAGGCATTTTGCAGAATTAATTGTGGTCCTCATAGTGAATGTTCTATAAGTGGAACACATCTCAGATGGGTGAATTTCTCTGTTTTGTCCTAAACCCACAGCTAGTGGACTGGGATGTTTAGGATTTTCCAGTAAATTTTTTTTTATTTAAACATTGTTGAAAATTATGTCCTGATGGGAAACAAGTACATTACTGCTCTTTTCTTCCTCCTTCCTTTTGACTCTTTTACTTATTTACAGTTTTGGTGTTAATTGAAATGATAAGAGAGAACTGATTGACTACAGCTTCTACTCTTATCTTGGACAAGTCAAAATTTTGCAGTGGATCTGGAAATCAGGTAGGTTGTGGGTCCTCTAGACCTATTCATAATTGATGTTACACATCCTTTTCAACCTCTCCAACATTAGAGAAGTAAGAGTTGTGAGAATGAATGCAAGTGCTTGGGTGGGGTGGGGAAACATCTGAGGCCAGATTTCCTCCTCCAGCAATCAATACATTTCATTTTTGGCCCTCATAGGGGAGATCCAAGGGTACCATAGGACTACAAAGTTAATATCAATTCACACAAAAAATGCTGCAATATATTCAACCAACCTCTTTACAAATTGTCTTTTATCTTGGTCTATGCAAACACCTTTGTAGAGGCAGACCCATTACTCATGGTGGAGATGTAATTCTGCTCAGATATCTATTGCTTTATCACTGCAGACAAGAATCACATACAAGTCAATGTAGGTCTTTTTTTTTTAACTTCATTGATTTCTGTGAAACCAGTCTATATGTGAACTGCTTTATATTTGGCCATTATATTTGCCAATGTATGATGACTAAGGACTGCTCAACACAATGGACCTATAACAGTTGCATGTGATGTGACCTAGTCAAAGTTTTATTTCTTATATTTAGTCAGGGTTTGCTGGGTCACAATACAAGTTGGACTCAAACAAATATTGCTTTTAAAAATTGTATGGGCCTAATTTATAGCACAGGGTAAGCACTGACTTGATCTCATAGCAACAAAATTTTATGTTTCTATTCCAGCATTACTGCCTAACACAATAATATCAGGCCTGCAAATCTTAAATATAAGTTAAGCTAACATGATCCATTGCCTTATAAAGCAAGAGCACCCTGTGGAGTCATACTGAATATGCCAAGTGATTTTTCAAAATTTAATCATCCTAAATGTCAGATAAAGGTGCTTTTGCTGTCATTCTTTAAAACCAGGGAGAAACCAGGGAGCCTGCCTGCAAGTTATTTAGCAGGACTGTTCCAAAGTAGCTATACAAAAATATAGGACTGTGCTGAGTGCTGACTTGTTTTTCTTTTCAGTGTGAAAAGAATACTTCATGAAACACAAAAGAGACTTCTGAAATGCTTCTGCCTTTGTTCTATGATAACAATGGCAATCTTTGCATTTTTTGTTAGGATTTATTTTGTTTTAAGAGGAGGATTCCAGCCAATCTGAGATTACGGGCCTTTGCAGACTGCCAGAAATAGTGCAAATTGAGTCCACTTTAAATTGAGGCACTGCCCTGGCTCAGTGCTAGGGAATCATGGGAATTGTATTTTTTTTCTAAGACATTGAGCCTTCTCTGTCAGAGAGCTCTGGTGCCACAATAAATTACAGTTCCCATAATTCCCTAGCACTGAGCCAGGGCAGTGCCTCAATTTAAAGTGGACTCAATTTGCACTATTTCTGG
Organism: Phrynosoma blainvillii; assembly: GCA_026167975.1. Classification (NCBI taxonomy): domain Eukaryota; kingdom Metazoa; phylum Chordata; class Lepidosauria; order Squamata; family Phrynosomatidae; genus Phrynosoma; species Phrynosoma blainvillii. The sequence continues at coordinate 184,332,937 of JANUYF010000004.1, read as the reverse complement.
CAGTCTGCAAAGGCCCTACCTTAGTCATATCAAGACATCCTATGTAAAGATTAAGCACACACATAAAGAAAGGACTATGCTATCTATGCCTCTTTTATCATTTCTTTTCTTGTGTAGAAAGAAATGAATCTGAACTAGAGATCCCCTTACACACATCAAGGGTCTCCATGAAACTCTATAGTTCTGGCTTGCATGAAGAGTTTTCATGGAGTGAAAGGATTCTTTTTGGATGCACCACTTTCACTGTGAGCAAAGTGATGATGGACAGAGTAGGACTAGCACATGTTATAGCCTCACCATGTATGTCTATTTGTGGGCATTCCCTTGCTTTTCTCCAGTGGCTTCTAGATTACAATTTACCAACTTCAGCACATTTAAGAATTGTCACATGCACATTTGTTTCTGATTTATGCTGTCATTATGCTCTTTGTAAGATCCAGCTATCAATATTACTGGTGCATAAGGTTTGTTATGTTGCCTTCCCCTCTTAAATTCTGCTGAGCTATTTCTGACCACAGGGAAAAGATAGTAGGTGTACTTATAAGAAGAAACAAAGATTATTTCATAATTTCCAATATATGATGTTATAAGAATGTAATTCACTCCTTATCACCTTCCACTTAGTTACCATTATATCAATTGTATTAATTCACAGATCTGTGTATTAAACAAATTAATATAATTTACCCTCCTTCATATGCAGGACCTCTCTATTCTCTGTTCCTAATTGTATTCCTCAAACTATAGTTCTTTTCTTGCCTCTTTCATTCTGGCTCAAACCATTTCTCCTCAAATAATACTTACCACTTAATTATCTCAGCCAATATCTATCATCTGCATAGAAATGCATGCACTTTGCCAATCCATCCACATGTGCCAATTATTCTGGTCACTCACTTCAGCACTTTGTTCATCACTTCATGGATGAGTCCCATGGATGAGACATCTCCAGGCCCCCCTGTCCTCTACTGCTCTGCCCAGCTACTGCAAACTCGTATTCATGGTCCCTTTAATAAAGTCCATCATCTAGCATGTGGCTTTTATCTCTTTCTACTTCCCTCCACCTTTCCTAACATTATTGTCTACTATCCAAATGCACTGCAAAAACACAAACCTATATTACACTATATTATTCCTTTTGTTCAAAGACAGTACACTCTCAGCCTGTCATTTTTACTTAATCCCTATTCAGAAAGCCTTAATAGGCCCGTTCTGAATGTGAGGATGCCATGATCCTATATAGGTAGTCACATTAGATAGGGATTGTCATTAAAGATGGAGAAAACAGAAGATTAAATCTGTGTGACCATTGTGTACCACATAGCACAGTAATGACAGTACTACATAGTGAATTCTGACATGCCCTCCCAAAAGCCACTTACTGGTAGGCAGCCATTGAGATCAGCAAAGGTCCATTTCCCTGTCAATCAAGAAGCAGCTGCCTGGCATTCCACCCACTCCCATGAGTTATCTCAAGTGAGACAGGTAGAAAAGGATCCCTGTTGCAAACCACCCTTGTGCTGGAGATTGCTTGTGTGAGGGGTGAGTGGGTCACTGGAAACATGTGGCAGCTGTTTCCTTATCAACAGGAGAATGGACCCTATCAGTCCCAGTGGCACCTTACTAGTAAGTGGGTTAAAAGGACATATACAGTCTCTACATAACCCCTAATCAAGGGGATGCATAGGGGTCATGAAAATGTAGCATTTGTGAATGCATAACTGCACAATACGTATTCACAATTCCCAACAGCATTTCAGCCACCATTTAAAAAATGGTCAACAGTTTTTCAGATCTCAGGAGCTCTTTTTCAAAAATGATTTCCAAATATATGTTTGTGTGTGTTTAACTCAAAATAGCTTTTTGCACAGAAAATACTGTATATTGTCTTATGGCCATTCCACCCTTAACATGTCTGATCTCATCTGACCTTGGAAATTAAGCAGGGTCAGGCATAGTTAGTACTTGGATGGGAGACTGCCTAGAAATACCAGGTGCTGGAGATGAAAGAAAGAAAGAAAGAAAGAAAGAAAGAAAGAAAGAAAGAAAGATTGCACTTTGCAGAAACATGCTGTTTTCTGTGAAAAACAAGTCTATTTTCACAAGAGTTTTTTCATCTTAAAAGTCACAGAATGAAACAGACAATTAAAAAAAAGTCAATATATTTGAAGCCAACTTTTCTTGTGTGATGCAACAACATAAGCAAAGGTTTACATACCTTGCTAGTATTACTTTGGGCAAACAAATGTGCTTTGGAATGACAATGCTTCCTGGACTGGTCATAACATGACTGTACTCACCCAGGAGTCTGAAAGCAAATTGAACTTGTATGGATTAGTATTTCCAGAATTCCAGTTAATTTCACAGTATTTCAAAAAACGTCAAGAAAAGGTATATTTTTCTATACTGTTCAAAGTTTTCATGAAAATCAGTGTTCTATCTGCTGCCAAATATAACAAAAGTGTCTCTTATTATACTCTTCTCTAGTATCTCTGAGTAGAGGCTATAATTCATTATCTTGATCCAACTGTTTCATTCTCCCCTAAGGTTCTCTACTCAAGAAAGGAGATAATTACTATTCAACTGGTTCCTTCTCATTCCTATAACATTGAATATTGACAGCTGTAGAAACCATGAGGGCACTCCACTTCGACCTTAAATCCCTTAAATTATAACTTGTAGGTTTGATGGTTCTCCTCCCCCAACTCTCATGACACACACAGATGTGCATTGTTTAAAAGTCACATCCTAATCAAAAGCTAAAGTTCTTGGCATCACCACTATTTCTTCTTCTATACTACTATCCATGTATCTGTCTTTCTTATATACCTCCTCTCTGATTTAGACAAATAGCCATGGAGGAAGTGAACTAAGAAGTAAGGATGGGAAGCCCAAAGAAAATGTCTGTCCATTGATAACCACCAAATTTATATTTCATTCTCCAGCAACGTTAAAGCCCATAGCATTAATGGAGCAATCCATTCTATACCTGGAAGTAGAGTTCTGAATAAAGATGTATAAGATGTGCCCTAAGAAATCCCTTTATAGTGATGGGGAATACAATGGCTTGGACAATCCTCATTTTAATGTTCAGTGTTAAATTAATTATATTAAGTTGCTGAATCCTATCTCCCAAATAGTTCCAGCCCCCGGATAGATCTTTTAATATTTTTGCTAAAATACATAGCAGATCATTCCACTGACATGGAAGCTAGCAGCCAGCTGTGAATCAAAGTAACTATCACTGATGAATCTCCACTCCAAATATTAAGGGCCTTCTGCTGTCTTTTTGTGTGAATGGGAGTTAAGTAGAAACTGCAGCTTTGGAAGTTATGTACTCAAGACAATGATCTTGTCAGTGTCAAAAAAACACTTCCCAGAAGTCTGAAGGAGTGGCCATTTATTCAGATTTACTATTGATCATAACATCAGCTAAGTACTGAGAACTACCCTAGCTGATACATTTTTGCTTCAGCTGCACAAAAACTCACTTGACAACCAGTGAGGAAAACATTTGAAATGCATCATGTCTGTTGAGCCATATTTTTAGGCAATCTGTTTAAGAAAATGGCATGTATAATGTGGGAGGCAGATAAAAACTGAGATCTTCAAATAGCAGTTGTTTTTAGTTATCTAATTTGCTGACCATGTATTCTGAAGTGCTGATTCAACAATTCTCCAGCTAGCACATTTGAGAGAGAAAGATTTTGTACCCTGCAGTATCTTTTTCTTTTTGAGAAGGTCTGCATAGGAAGCATTAAAACCTGTTTTTTCTAGCTTTCCAATGACAAAGAAAAGCATTGCATTGGTACAGATGGACAATTGGATATTTCTAGTTTGTCTCCCTGTCTTGGCACATAAAATAAATCAGTAAACAAATTTCTTTCAGTAGAGAATAGTTTTACTATGGACCTGTGACTTATAGCTTCAGGGGTCTTCCATCAGAATAATTCATAACCACAAATTCAAAATGAATCTTTAGTCCAGTGTCATTGCATGGACAGGGATACAGAGGCTCAACATATTTAGTAGATGAAATATGTAAGGGGAGTGAAAAGGAAAAGTAATTTGCCATTGCTGGAGGTGATCTGACATAGCGAAATATGGTAGCTATGTGTGCATCACACATAAAAAATATTGAGGAGGGGGGAACAAAGGAGGGTTAAGAATCATGTAAAATTTGCAAAAGATAACTCAAATGTATAGATGCAAATCTAGAAATAATTTCTGTAATTTAAATAGGGACACTGTAATCTCATTATAGCATGGAATACTGTGGACAGATGACTTCAGGATTCAGTCCTCTGTCTGGGTGTTAATATTGATGGGCAGCTACATAGCACCATAGGACCTTTGCAGACTGCCAGAAATAGTGCAAATTGAGTCCACTTTAACTGTCTTGGCTCAGTGCTAGGGAATCATGGGAATTGTATTTTTTTTCTGAGACATTGAGCCTTCTCTGTCAGAGAGCTCTGGCGCCACAATAAACTACAGTTCCCATGATTCCCTTGCACTGAGCCAGGGTAGTTAAAGTGGACTCAATTTGCACTATTTCTGGCAGTCTGCAAAGGCCCATAGTCTCCCTTGTTCTGGCTCTCTATATTTAAAGTGGGCCTGGGATGTTCAAATAGAGCAGAGGTGGATAACTTCCCAAGGACAGGAGACTATATTCAATGTTTAGAGAGAGATTGAGATTGAAATCAAGAGACAGGGAGAGAGGGAGAGAGAGAGAGGCAATTCAACATGTTTCAGCAGACTTTTTATCATATAATCATAGAATTGTAGAGTTGTAAGAGACCACAAGGGCCATCCAATCCAACTCTTTACTATGCAGGAACTCACAATCAAAGCACCCTCAAAAGATGGCCATCCAGCCTCTGTTTAAAGACCTCCAAAGAAGGAGACTTCACCACTCTCCGATGGAATGTTTTGCACTGTCAATCAGCTCTCACTGTCAGGAAGTTCCTTCTAATGCTCAGGTGGAATCTCTTTTCCTGAAGCTTACATCCATTATTCCTGGTCCTATTCTCTGGAGCAGCAGAAAACAAGCTTCCTCCATTCTTAATATGATACCCCTTCAAATACTTAAACAGGGCTATCATATTACTTCTTAGCCATCTCTTCTCCAGGCTAAACATACCCAGCTCCCTAAGTCGTTCCTCATAAGACATGGTTTCCAGACCCTTCATCTCCTCTAGACACACTCCAACTTATATATATTCTGGAGACAGTGTTCCAGGTGAAGCCTGACCAAAGCAGAAAAGAGTGGCAGTATTAATTCTCTTGATTGAGACACTATAATTCTATTGATGCAGCCTAGAATCATATTGGCCTTTTTAGCTGCTGCATCACACTGTTGATTCATGTTCAACTTGTGGTCTACTATGACTCCTAGATCCCTTTCACATGTAATCCTGTTAAGCCAAGTGTCCCCCCATCCTATATCTATGCATTTCATTTTTTCTGCCTAAGTGCAGTACCCTACTTTTCTCCCTGCTGAAATTAATTTTATTAGTTTTGTTAGTTATGCAAAACTAACAATCTGCACACATGAAATGAAACACCCAAGTCAGGTGTGCTTTACAGAAAAAAACCAAAACAAAACAATACAAAACCAACAACTTCTAGAGACTACTTGAAAGCTTCTTCCAAAATGCATCCCAGAATATTTTTCTTTTTAACTGTACTCTACTTTTCTTATGATTTCCACCTAGCTGTAATACACATATGACTGATAGGCTATATGTTGCCAATTCCTGAAATATAGATTGTCTTCAAAAAATGGTTGCTTTCATACAGCTGTTTGAAAACTCATTTCATTTCCCTGCTCCTGCTGTGCCATTTTGTGGACTGCTGGAGAAGTCAGAGCTTCTTCTGTGCACCTCAGAAGGACATGGTGCATCATTACATTTCTGTCATGACACAACCAGTATCAGGGAGGAGCATGCAAAGTTAAAAAACTGTGGTGCATGGAGTTCATGTGTGGTAGGTAGTTCAGAAATGGGGAAATGAATTGGAGGCTAGGTGGTGAACTGTCTTTGGGGACATCCTTGGATATACTTCCCATTAGGGCTTGGGTTTTGATAGAGATTATGGGAAGGGTGGGACTCTCCATAATGCATGTCCAGCTGGTGACAAGCTGTGATGTAATAGCATGTCAAGAAGATGTAGGTGGCTCACCCTCTGTAGGTGGCACCTCTGGCCTTCTCCATATTCATGCTAGGGAAGGCCCCACTGCAGGTTAGGAGACAGTGAGGATGTTTCAGTTGTTAAACAAAGTGTAGCTCAAGTTATTACCCCATCACCTTGTTTGCCTCTTTATAAAGTTCCATTATACTTGCTTTCATTTATTGCAATACATTTTCAGGAAATTTGGAAATTTGTACTTCTGTGGCAGGGTATTATTATTTTGTAAAGAAATAAATTATTTTCTAGAACTACCTTATTAATATTGGTACAGCAATCACGAACTGTTTCTCTAGGAAATATGCACAGAATATGTAGGCCTTTAGCATGTGTCTTTCTTTGATTTAAAAATTAGAAGGCTTTGATTTAAAAATTAAAACTCAATACTAATATTGCTTCAAGACTAAGCATAAGCATTATTACCAACATAGATTTTCCCCCTTTAACTTTTTATAAAAATCAACTTATAATTTCTTACATTAAAAGACATCAGACTAGTATATATGACTCATGCAGACCAATACACTAAAGTCTTCTTAAAGTTGCGGATATGAAGAAGAAAAAAAGAAAGAAATATTGGTCAGAAAATACATGAAGGAAGCATCCTGTTCGGCTGTTTGACAACTCCTCTTTAGTTTACAGTGAAGGCACCACTCCTGAAATCTCAGGGACACTCAGGGAGAAAAAAGTGGGGTAGGAATCATATTTATGGGTTTACAGTGGCTTAAGGCAATTATTTTTAAAGAACGCTGTCCTCTATAGCACACAAAAATAATGCATAATTTAGGTTACTGTGGGATGGTCACTGTGTGTGGAACAGCAATCATTCAGTGCTGATTCACATATATCTCACATGCTAAGTAAAACTGGATTGGGTCAGATGGTGGGTTGTAAAGATCCCCAAGGAGCACCAAATGATGCTGATGATTCAGTGGGTTACTCACCTCCTTGACAGCGACAGCTGATCCTGTCAAAGTGTTGCAAAAAAACATTTAGGGCAAAACACAAATAAAGATGCTTATGCTTATAATGAATAACCTTCTTTCCAGCCTCTTGCAAATGACATATTGTCCCTTTCTCTCAAATGCTAAGACATGTGTGTGGTGAATCCTCTTGCCACCTTTCACCTTAGCACTGACTTTTTTTTAAAAAAAAAAAAATGGCAGTCCTGGTTTTTGTTGTTTTTGTTTTGTTTTGTTTTGTTGTTTGTTTGTTTTTGTTTTGTTATTCCACCGCTTCCACCCAAGTATGTGTAAAGGACCCACACTAAAAGTTTTTAAAGGTTAGTAGCATGGTTTGGTTTGAAAACATAGGCCAAGTGTTGTTTAAATGAAAATAAAAGTTTATTCTAGAACAGAATGGAATAAATATAACTTGTATCAAAGCTTGTCACTATATTTTCTCTTGGTTACATATAAACAGTGTTTGTTTCCAATTCCCTCTTAATATTTCAGCCACCCAGGCTAGCAATATCCCTCAGGATATAAAACAACAGCAACTCCCTTCCTTAGAGTTCTGTATGTTTCCTGAGTCCATCCCATCTGGACTCCAACTAACAAAATTTTCAGTTCCCTCAGGAACTCCCAGAAATGCAACTCTCTCTCTCTCTCTCTGGCTTAACTCTCTCGAATCGTCAACTGCTCTCTCCAACTGTCAGCTTGAATTTTTTTTCCCATGTGCTCCCAGCTTGAATTCTATTGGTTGGCCCTCAGCTGCCTCGTGATTGGTCAGCTGGACATTCTAATCACCACAATGTGTACTTACACATTTATGTGCATAACACAGATTCTGACTAGGGATTGTCAAGTCTTTCACTTTGTTCAACATTATTATTATTATTATTATTATTAAAAAACTCTTAAATGTTTTGGTTGAATGTATAAAGAAATTTATAGTTTTTGGTAAGTTCTTATTAAGAACTAATTGAACTTAATTCCATACAACCTGTAGTGGCCAAATTAAAACAGTACAATTATTCTCCACTAAGAGAATCATTTTGTGCTTAGCTCTATGATGCTGTTAAAGAAGATGAGAAGAAGAGGTGTCATCTCCAATTTAGTACTACAAAGGTATTACTACTACTACTACTACTACTACACAGGGATGCAAAAACCTAGTCTTGTAAAACTGCATGGATAAATATTAACATTTAGAATAGCAAATTCATTTCTTGAACACATTGAGTGTGGAGAGGTGTCTGCCAGATTTGGGGGTCATTTCCAGCCATTCTTGCATTATATATATATATATATATATATATATAATTTATTACATATAATTTTGATTTGGGTAATTAGAGAGAGGGATTTTAAAGATAATGTGTTACAGTAACATACCAAATTACTTTGTAATTGACAGAAACAAATTGAAATTATGCTTGTTGAGAAGGCTAATAATAATGCTAATATGTTCACTGTAAAGGTAGCATATCTAAGATGCAGCCCTTTCCTTCCCACTTATAAGGAATGAAAAATGGACTGTGGAAGCACACATGATATGTTTGCAGCAATAAAGAGGAAAAGACTAGGAATGATTCTATCTATGATGTTGGGAGGGTATTCAGCTTGGATTCAAAGTGGCACAAGAAAAGACTTCTGCTATATTTACCTGTCTGGACCTTTGCAGGTGCCCTTCTCCAGATCCTTTGGTGGTTGGAGCTTGTGTAATGGTCAAAAGCTAGAGGGCACTATAGATGGAAAGTTCTTTGCAAAGAAGTTGACCTTGTATTAGGAGAAAATCTTTCTTCTCTCCAAGATATTTAAGATTTTTTATATTAGTTTTTCTCTCTTTTTAATATATATGGTTTCTCCATTTTGTTGTTTTATTATTTTGAATTTTATTCTAGCTTTCTTCATATGTCTAGAGGACTTTTATTGTTAGATAAACATAAAGCATAATAAACTTAGGGTGCATCTCCACAGTAGAAAAAAATGCAGTTTGACACCACTTTAACTACCACAGTTCCATCCTACATAAGCATGAGATTTACAGTTTTGTGAGGCACCAGCACTCCTTGGCAGATAAGGGTAAATACCTTATGAAACTACAAATCCAAGGATTCAATAGGATGGAGTTACATCACTTAAAATTTTGCCAAACTGACACTAAGATGGACTTGAACTGTAATAAACAACTAAGCAAACCACCTCAACACATGCACACACACTGAAAATTACTTGTCATGTTATCATGATCAGAATTAGTTTCTCAATTCTCAATACCATAACTCCAATTTGTACAAGTATTTTATTTGGGATGTATTCAATGTGAATTCATTTGGGCCAAACTGTTCATATTTCTTCCTGAATTCATCAATTATATTTCCTTTATTCCCAGTATTTTTCCTATTTCATCACCTAGTTAACATCATTCATTCAATCAAAAGCTATTGAATATGCCTTATGTCATCATACTTGAAAGAGTCATTTTGGTCCCCTGTCTGTCTTTATTAATGCTCAGGTAAGATTGATACTGAACTAATAACTCTGTGGGAAATGTTCAGATTGTGTTGCACAACCCCATCTCCAATGAAAGTTACTGCAAACGGTACCTTTAATTCACTTCTTCTGGAACAGTTCACAGACCCAGCAACCACAAGTAAGGCTATGGGACACGAAGACAATGCTCTTTGATTGCCTGGAAAACCATGCAACTCTGCTTATCTTCAGTTTCAGTGCGACAGTGGCTCATGGTAGCCCTAAAAAGATTACTGTCTTTCTTTGTGCAATGTACCATTTTTTCTGAACAGCTCATAATACAATGTTGAAAGATTAGAATATTCATCAGTCCTGTATAAATATTTAAAGGGGTGTCATTTTGAGGATGGAGCAAGCTTGTTTTCTGCTGCTCCAGAGAATAGGCATGGAACAATGAATGTAAACTACACAAAAAGAGATCCCACTTCAACATTAAGAGGAACTGCCTGACAATAAGAGCTGTTCAACAGTGGAACACACTCCCTTGGAGTATGGTGAAGTCTCCATCTTTAGAGCTCTTTTAACAGAGTCTGGATTGCCATCTGTTGGAGGTGCTCTGTGAGTTCCTGCATGGCAAGGGGTTGGACATGGTGGCCTTTGAGGTCTCTTCCAACTCTATGATTCTATAATTCTATGGTTCTATGATCAAGTTGCTCAGTTTGTTGACTTTCCAACTTACTTACAGTCAGCCCCTGGCATCCACGGGGATCCGTTCCAGTCCTCACTGTGAATACCAAAATCTATGGATGCTCAAATTCCATTGTCCATTGCAGTCATGCCACCTAAAGGGGAAATGGGACTTCACCTGAATAGCAGGCTGAAGGCAGCGGGGGAAGAAGGCTGCCTCCAAGCCAGCACTGGACTCAGGCTCCAACCAATTGCAGAGTCCCTGGAGGTTGAGCTTGGCCTCAATGCCTGCCTCATTCTCTTCTACCTGCAGGGGATGGGTGTGGGGTCCTCTTGTGTGGGTCCAGCTGCCTCTCTGGGGGTTGAGCACCACGGCACTCCTCACCTTCTTCCCTTTCCTCAGCCTGGCTGGTGGCCAGGGTGACCCAAAATCCTCCTTTTCCAGGACATGTCCTACATTTCAACCTTATGTCCAGGAGGAATTTCAAAATGTCCACAATCTGAAGCAAGACTAAGAAGTATCAATTTACACTTATATTAGTGTTTTTAGCTTTTATTTGATCAATTTTTCTTGAATGTTCCACATTTTACACTGCCTTGTCCTCCTTTACAGTAAGGACATCTGGTGACCCTGGACATGGGCATTTGTTAGCAGACACACACATTAAAGAAAAAGAGTGAAGGACAGACCTCTATGCACACCCTGGGGGAGGAGGGGGAAAAGAATAAGGAACCTTCCCTCCTCAGCTGTTAAAAAGCTAACGAACAAACAGGGTTTAAAAGAGATAGTGAGTTAGAAAAGAGTTGTAAATAAGCAGATTCCTGGGTTTATCCATCCAGGCTTCTGAAAAACAAACTTACTGTTAGTACAAGGCTCAGCTCAGTGGTAAGAGCACTGTATTCTTAAGAGATTTGGTGGCATTCATTTTGTCTGCCCCCTGCTTCCTCGTCAGACCGAGAATTATGGGGAAATATGCAAATTAGCCCAAAACCCCAACCTAAATGGTGAATTCCCCTGCCCTCCTTTAACAGCTAAACAAAAGAATTGAATCCTTCCTCCTTGATGATCAAGGGAAAGAACCAAGAAGAATTTCTGCAGGGAAAATAAGTTTCTCTGCAGATGGCATCAAATTCTGCCACCTTTCTCCTTATCCAAATAACAAACCTGATGGTTCCAATAAAAGTAGCCACCTGTAAATATAAAATGATAATTATTGGGTTAGTCAGGATGTGGATCAGAGCCTCAGCCATAGAACTCCAATCGACCGTCCCTCACCACAATGTTTTTGTGATTTTCTTTATCTCTTCCATTACTTTAATGATGTGTTGGGCTTTTATGTCTACTACCATCTTAATCTTATCCTCTGTTCTCTCATTTTTCCTGGCTATGTCATTCAAATTGTTTATCAATCTCAACCACTTCGATATGAGGAGCTCATCCTCAAAGTGAAAGTCCTGTATTGCAGTTGAATCAATTTGGTAAGGTGTGTCCATGGCATAATCTCATACCTGTTCATGCAAATAAAACTCTTTATTAAAGCAATCTATTAAATGTATCCTACAGAAACACAAATTCCTTAAGGATCGATGTATTTTTAAAGAGTGGAAATTCTACCCAAGACATATTCAGATCATAATCCAATAAGTATAAAATTAAAATGTATGGAGAGGGAATATAGATGGCAACTGCAGGACTATTTACTTCAAAACAGTAAAACCATTAAGGAAGGAAAGCAAATATTAAAGGAATACTTCAAAAATAATCTAGAAAAAGAGGTAGAAATAGGGACAGTTTGGGCAGCAAGTAAAGCCTTGTTTTCTTATACAGAAACATAAACAGATACAGAACAGAAAAAGAGAGAAAATAAGACAAATTACAGAAGAGATTACAAAAAAGGAAAAAGAGTTAATGAACAGTAGAGATAAAGACAAAATAATAAAAGAAATAAAGATACTCCAAAACAGTATTCAATACTAAATTTAGAAGAAATAACAAAAATAATGAAACAAATAAAAGTAAAGCAATTCCAAAATGCAAACAAAAGCGGAAAATGGTTAGCTTGGAAATTGAGAAAGGAAAAAGATAAAAATTTAATAGTAAAGATCAAAAGTGGAGATAAGTTATATACAGAACAAAAAAAGATAAAAGAGATTTTTTATAAACATTTTAGTAAAATATTCAAATCTAAGGAAATAGACACAAAAGAAATAGAAAAATACTTAGAGCAATGTAAAATACCTAAAATAAGGGAGGAATACTGTGAGAAATTAGATAAACCCATTATAAAAGAAGAACTATTTGAAGCAATAAAGAGTATTCCATAGGTAAAATGGTTAGTGTGTCACACGGGGTCCTTAGGCAAAAACAGTCATGAGATATTTGGACCAAAATGGTGTAGTACACAGAAATTATAGTTTGTTCACTCACATCCTGAAATGGAGTGCCTTGCAGTGCGTCATAACAGTGAATCCATTGATGCATCTTTGCACAGCCATTTAAATCATACATATGGGTTCCATTTGACCAATGTAAAATGTTTCCTGGCAAAAATTGTAGTGTTGCTCTTGACCAAGGGAAGTTCTAGGTGAGATACAGGATGTAACAGTATAGGATCCCATAACTTTTCATGGTTAAACTTATCCCCATGTTTGTTGTGGATGCACACCTGATAGACTGCAGGGGACACTCTTCCAGTGATTTTAACAGGGCCCATCCACTTGGTGGACAGTGCATGTCAGTTTTATGAAACATTTCTGTACATGACCAGCTGTCCTACTTCCCATTGTTGGGGATTCCTGACCCAACCCATTTGGCGACCCATGGTTTGCATGTTCTTTCTCAACTTCTCTGCTACCTGGCGATGAATCTGACTGATGCTTTGGATTAAAGACCAAACTCATTCCTGATTCAAGATCACTGGCTCTAAATTAGAAGGTAGGGTAGTGTCTAGCCAAAATGCTTTAGGCATCATCATGACTTGATGGGGTGTGAAACCATGAGAAGCTATAGTTCCTCTAAGGACCATAATAAGAATTTGAAGGCAAATGAAATCCTCATGATGCCCACCTATCCTTTTCTGCTGGAAGTAATAATTTTAATGCAGATTTAGTTGTCTTTGCATTATACACTTCTAACAACATTACAAAAGGATCTTCAGTAAGAAAGCCTCCTGCTTTTCAGGGATTGGGTCCATTCTTTAAAATCCATTTCTCTAATCGGTCTCTAGACTGCTCATCCTTAAACAGCCTGGCTGCTACTGATGACATCCCTTCCTTTGTTCTTTTGTTCATTTCTCTTGCTTCTCCTTTCATTCTGGCAATCCCTATAGAGCGTTAGGGACTCCTGTATTCCCTTTCTACCCACAGTCAGAGGTGAAAACTTCATCACCCTCTTTGCCTAAGGAACCTGATCATTCCTGCAGAAAATGACCCTCAAGGTTTTCTCTGTTGACTAGACTAGGCCCCAGAACTTTCACTAGAGAACTCTTAGCATCTGCACCGCGTGGAGTGACCAACAGCAGACTCAAACAGACACCAAGGGCTTGAACCCCCAGCTAAGTTCCTACCTTGTGTTTTTCTTCCTACAACATTGCACAGAGGACATAAAGTCACAACAAGAGACTCCCCTCCTGCTGTACCTGCCTGTGCCCATCCAAGGCTTTTCCACCCACCTTGTGCAAAGGTCTTATGGCCACAGATTGGAGATGTCTCTCTGCTGTACCTGCCCATGCCCATCCAAGGCAGTGCACACTCACTCTCTTGACCTTGCACTAGGACATAAAGTCACAGCAGGAAACGTCTTCCCTACTTTACCTGCCTGAGCTTGTCCAAGGCTGTGCCCACCCACACTAAATGCTGCTTGAGGTTTGAGTTATGTATGGTCCTGAATGCATAATTTGGGAGGGGCAAAGGAACCTGCTGGATCCTAACACTGGTGCCCAACCCACGATAAATGAAAATAAAAATAGGGCATCAGGAAACTACTCTGACTCCATGCTGAAGGACAGCAGGAAGTTCACAACTGGGTGACCCAATGTCTGTGACCAGAGCCAATATGCAGAAAAACCAACCAAAGAAATGAAATGGGTTTCAGCCAACCCCAATAGCCCCAAGCCCTTGTATCTACTCACACAGAACAACACACACATGGATTTCCTGGCATTTGCATCTATTCAGTCTCAATCCCTTTAACCTCTACATCCAGAGTATACACCAGGGGTAGGCAACCTTTCCCCTTTAAGGGCCGAGGGACTTCAGCTCCCAGAATTCCAGGAGCTATTGGCCAACATGGGACTATTGGCCAACATGGCTGAGGCTTCTGGGAGCTGAAGTCCCTCGGCCCTTAAAGGGGAAAGATTGCCTACCCCTGGTGTACACAGTCCAACCAGCCAAATTGGAATGTCCACACTTTGGGAATTTGCCATCCAAATTCTCCACCAAAAATGTAATGAAGACCTTGAACCTGGGGAATTACTAAAGTCCAAGTATTCTCTTATTCTATGTTTATGGAGGTGGCTAGGGAATAGACTGATAGAGACAAAACTTTCCAATGAACTGTTATTTATTTGGGGATTCAAACATACAAAGACACTCTAACATACAATCACACACACATGAACTCAGGAGTAAAGTAGTTAGCTTGGATAGGAAACACAAGGCTTTCTAATGGTGATAATTACCTGAAGGAGGCTGCTCCAACGATGAATGAAGAGGGATAGGCTCAACTGTTATGAAAGGAAAGGACAACAGAAAGAGCCGGGACCCAAGTCAGAGTTCACAGTGGCACAGTAGCACCATGAAATCTAGCCAGACCCCAATGTGCCCAAGATTTGGGGGAGCATTTATACCCTTAAACCTAGCTTGAAGTGAAAAGTTGCTATTGTATATCAAAGTATTCCGATTGCTATGCTTTGAAGTAGACAATTTCTAAGGAGAGGAGAGGAGATGTTAACGTTATCTCATCTTCAGCTGAACACATCCTGGTTGGCACTAGGTGTGAATATCCTGCTTAGCAGCTCCTAGGTCTGGCCGTTTTGATCTGCAAATTGTTGTAAATGCAGATGTGATCTTTCAGGTGACTATGTGATGTTCACACCTTCAGTTCATGGTGATAGGGGCTCATCCCAATCCAGAGCCATGGCAGGGACCCAAAAGGGATATTTATATCAAATCAGTTATTGTAACAGATTGTTCTGAATCACCTGGGAGTGAGGCAAATGCAAAAGAACCCCCCCCTTTTTTTTTGGAGAGGACTTTTCTGGAGGTTCTTTTGAAAAGAATCAATTTCCAATTGTTTCTAGCAGGTGGGAACAAGTTTGAGAGCTGACTCGCATTCTGCTTGTGGGGAAGACTAATGGCAGATGGGTGGGAAGAGAGGAATTACCCATCCCTTTCTTCAGTTCCTGAAGCCACCATTTTTCCTCTGTTTGTGATGTAGGATATAAGACTACTGTGGGGTGTGGCATTCTCTTTCTTTTCATTTTTTCCCCAATAAGAATATCTGCTACAACACATTTATATACTATCAATTAGGCAAAAATTCTCCTGTCAGCATTTCTGTTACTGCTGCCTATTGGCAGGGTTTGTATGTGGGTTCCTGTGGCAGAAAGTTGCAAGGATTTGATGATGAAATTCGCAAAGCAGAATGAGTGCAAGATTTTTCTCCTTTTTAAAAAATAACCCAAAATGTGATATGTTGGATTTGCGGAAATTAATGTTATAAAAGAACAAACTCATGTTATGAGGGATCTCATTAGCTTTGTAATGGCCAGTAATGCAACAGGTAGGGGAAGGGCCAGAGTTTTGAAAAGGAGATATATATATATATATATATATATATATATATATATATATATATATTACCAGTGGTGGTATAAGCAACAATGTGTCATAGCTTTTGTTCATACAATTGTTGCTTCTCAAACCACATCCTCCACTGCTGACTCTACACGTTCTCAAACAATAGCTACCAGTCTTAATAAAATTAAAAATAAAGTTCATGTCTCAGCTGCAACACAGCAGCAGCCCTCCATTCATGGATACCATGACAAACATGGGCCTATCCCAGTTGGTCAACGGGCCCACGCATTGTGCTGGTCATACCCTCGATGCGGTCTTTAGTACGGAGCAGGAATATCCGTGGGCGGAGGTCACAAAAACCTCCTCATTGTCATGGACGGATCACTTTCTGATCAAGGTGGAACTAAAGACTATTGCTCGCCCTCCCGGGGGTGGTGGGCCTATTAGAATGGTCCGCCCTCGAAGGCTAATGGAACCCATCAGTTTCCAGAAAGCCTTAGGGGGTTTAATGGTGAGTAATGCCGGTGATTCTGTTGAAGCTTTGGTTAACACGTGGAACACCGATCTCACCAAGGCTATCGACACGATCGCTCCCAAACGTCCTTTCCAACCTGCTTCGAATCGTAAGCCATGGTATACAGAAGAGCTTAGAAGGATGAAGCGGGTCGGACAACGACTAGAGTGCGAATGGTGAAAGACTCGTCTCTTATCCGACAGAACTCGCCTTAGGAAGCATCTTGACTCCTATAGGGAGGCTTTACGTGCAGCGCAGAAATCTTTCTGTTCTGCACGTATTGCGTCTGCAGAGTCTCGCCCGGCAGAGCTGTTTAGGGTGGTGGGGGATTTGACGCGGATACCTCCTGCGCTGAACCCTCTACTTAACCCGACGACAGCCTGCTGTGAGGCATTTAATATCTACTTTGCAGATAAAATCTCTCGGATAAAAGCCAACTTGGACACCAGTATTCTGGCAGAATCTGTAGACGAGGCGTCCAGTAACTCCGTTGATGGCACTTTACTGGATCAATTTCAATTTGTGAGTACCGAGGACGTGGACAAGTTGCTTGGAAAGATGAGGAAGACAACTTGCCCTCTCGATCCTTGTCCATCATGGCTGGTCATCCAGGGTGGGGACGCGTTGAGGGTGTTTCTAGGAGACACAATCAATGCGTCCCTCAGTGAAGGCAGTATACCATCTTGCTTAAAAGAGGCGGCAGTTAGGCCACTCTTGAAAAAGCCTTCCCTGGATCCCCTGGACAGAAACAACTATAGACCAGTCTCCTTGCTGCCATTTTTAAGCAAGGTGATCGAGAGGACAGTTGCCTCCCAGCTCCAAGCTATCTTGGATGAAACCGATTATCTCGATCCATTTCAAACTGGCTTTAGGACAGGATTTGGGGTTGAGACTGCCATGGTTGCTCTGACCGATGACCTCCACTTGAGCATCAACAGGGGAAGTGTGACCCTGCTGGTGCTCTTGGATCTCTCAGCGGCCTTTGATACTATAGATCATGCCATTCTTTTGGATCGCCTGAGAGAGTTAGGAATTGGAGGCACTGCTTTGCAGTGGTTCCGTTCCTTCCTCTCTGGCAGATCCCAGAGAGTGAGGCTCGGGGACAGTTGCTCTTCTAAAATAGAGCTCAATTGTGGCGTCCCTCAGGGCGCCATCCTGTCCCCGATGTTATTTAACATTTATATGAAGGTGCTGGGGGAGATCATTCGGAGGCATGGAGCACGGTGTCTTCAGTACGCTGATGACACCCAGATTTATTTCTCCATGACCAAATCATCGTCTCAGACCTCTGATGGCATCTCTCCTCTCAATGACTGTCTTAGAGCGGTAATGGATTGGATGAGGAAAAACAAATTGAAGTTGAATCCAGACAAAACGGAGGTGCTCACGGTTACAGGTCCGAATCCGGGTTCGGGATTACAGCCCCCAGTCCTGGACGGAGTCACACTCTCCTCCAAGGACCATGTGCGCAGTCTGGGGGTACTCCTTGACTCGTCGCTTCACATGACTAATCAGGTGAACGTGACAGTCAGGAGTGCCTGTTATCAGCTTCGGCTGATACGCCAGCTGTGTCCATACCTGGACAGGAAAGACCTGGAAACTGCGGTGCACACGCTGGTAACCTCACATCTAGATTACTGCAATGCACTCTAAATGGGGCTACCCTTGTGCCTAACCCGGAAACTTCAGCTAGTGCAAAATATGGCAGCCAGATTAATCACCGGAACATCAAGGAGGGAGCACATAACACCTGTGCTTAAATCCCTCCACTGGCTGCCAATTAGTTTCCGGGCACAGTACAAGGTGTTGGTTTTGACCTTTAAAGCCCTACATGGCTTGGGTCCAACTTACCTCAGGGACCGCCTCTCCCCATATGAGCCCCCCTGTGCCCTTCGGTCAGCTGGTAAGAACCTACTTCAACAGCCGAAGACAAAGTTCAAACAGACCTCGCAGAGGGCATTCTCCATCATTGCCCCTAAACTATGGAACGGCCTGCCGGATGAGATCCGTCTCACTACAACACTCACTGCTTATAAAAAAGCAGTTAAGATGGATCTCTTCCAGCAGGCCTTCCCAGAATGATCCTCCTTAGAGGAATGAACATTGAATTTTCCTCCCCAAGCTCTCTGCTGCTCTGCCATTTTTATATAACTATGCTTTTATCTTATTAATGTTTGCTTTTAAATTTGTTAAGTTTAATATTGTTTTAAGGGTT
This sequence comes from Phrynosoma blainvillii, assembly GCA_026167975.1. Classification (NCBI taxonomy): domain Eukaryota; kingdom Metazoa; phylum Chordata; class Lepidosauria; order Squamata; family Phrynosomatidae; genus Phrynosoma; species Phrynosoma blainvillii. Next base: position 184,314,120 of record JANUYF010000004.1, on the reverse strand, counting down.
GTGGGAGGGATGGGTGGAGGGATTGGGATACCGGAATGTTGTTAACTATTGTATTTTTAATTGTTGTAAGCCACCCCGATTGCCAAGCAGAGGGGCGGGATAAAAATAAAATTTATTATTATTATTATTATTATTATTATTATTCCCCCCCATGTCTCCTACAGTAGACCAGCTAGGAAGATCAAGAAGCCAGTTATCTTGTCCCCATAACACCTCATGAGGCAATAAGTTATGTGTATTAACAAAAAAAGAATCAAAAACTAATTTGTATTAATAATAAACTTTTACTTTTATAGTCAAATAATTTTTTCAATAAAATGCAGCAAAAGTGTTACATTGCTTTGTAATTTTTCCAGCAAGTATTACATTAAAGGAACATTATATAAAAATAAATAAGAAAGTGTGTGTATGTATATATATATATATATATATATATATATATATAGGCAACAGACATTGAAAGAATATCAATGACAAAACTATTAAATTTTCCCCTGACCAAAAGACTCCCACCACCTCTCTAATCTGTCTAGTCTTTCCAGGACATTGTTCCTTGGAAAAAAAGAACAGATGGAGAATCAGCATTAAATGTTAGGTGCTCTTCAAAAGGTTGAACTGGGTTGTTTTGGATACATAAAAATGATTTGGTTAGTAAATCAGGTATTGTAATGTTTTGCAGAGACTGTATATATGGATATGCTAATACTTATGCCTACATACATATATGCATTGATAACCAAAGAAAGGTACATTCGTACCAAAACATTTCAAGGCATGTATATGAGATCACACTTGTGTGTGTGTGTGTGTGTGTGTGTGTATCTACATATACCTACTAATAAGTGTGCAGTGAAATATCAATATATATCTTTATGTATAGGTGTATATAACATATTATTTACTCTCTCTCTCTCTCACACACACACACACACACACACATGCACACACACGCACATAGGAAATTCTGATACAATATATATGTAATATATGTGTGTGTGTATGCACACAAAAACACACAAATATGGATAGCACATATACATTACAAAATATATATGTGTGTGTATATATATATGTATATGTACGTATATATATATTATATATATGCACACACACACACACATAAACACACAGATATGAGTACCACATATACATTACACAATATATAAATATTTACTGTATTGTATGCCATACATTATACATACACACAAACACACACACAACATTGTATATTTAAGTAGCATATGGAAGAATATATTCATGTATTTATATACAGTATATATACATATAGAGAGAGAGAGAGAGTATTCATCATATATATGTAATTATTATATGTAAATATACTCTATCCCATATACTACGAAAATATACAATGTATATATATATATATATATATATATATATATATATATATATAAATATATATATATATATATCGGTATATATAATCCACATTGTGTGTGTGTGTGTGTGTGTGTGTGTGTATAGTATATACAACTACACACTATATATGTATATATATATATATATATATATGCTCTGCATTATTTCAACTATATATTTAATTCTTACATGTAGTACATCTAGACATATTTTATTCCAAATTGTATCTGTAATTGTGCTTATGTCAATGAATATGCACAGCACACACATGTATATAGTGCTGTTTTTGCTTATATAATAACTTTATATATTATTACTAACATATAAAAATTTAAATCTCCATATGTAAATGAGTACATATACAGAGAGAGAGAGAGAGATAACATTTTCTGCTTTTTTAGTTAGTAAGGGAATGACTCTTCATGTGTTCTGTGATTTAAAAATGGAAAATAAAGAGATTTAATTTTAAAAGGAGAAAAAGTGATTAAATATGACCCTAAGATTCTACATTTGTTTGAGAGGTTGCAGCAGAGCTCATTGGAAGAGGAGACTGGGATATGACCAAAAGGAAACTGGAAAGTGGACTTGGCAGTGAAAATGACAGTCAGAGGGAACTGGAGAGACCAGACTACCAGAGACAGCATAGATACGACTTCTTCTTCCAAAAAAGTTGGTTCCAATGGCAGAGGCATCTAGATTTCCCCCCAAAAAAGGATAAATTGGCAACAAAGTTGAAGTGTTGCCAAAAAGGAGGTTTTAGCTCCATAGAACAAAGTTGAATTCAGCTGTACTTCGAAAGCTTCATGAGAACACCCATCAGGGGCCTGAAGCTATGATACAGATGATCCAGAGACTTTTGATTGGAAAAAAATTGTTCTCAACAGCAGAATAAGTGTACCTACAAGAGCTGCGCCAAAGCCAACAATCCAAGAAGCCAGCCTAGACCACCACCAGGAGCAGCTTACAAAGGGATTCAACTTGGAGAGATTTGGCAAATGGACTATACTAGGCTACCCAGAAGTGGCAGGTTGAAGTATTTGCTTGTGTATGTGTCTGCTTTTTCAGGATGGACTGAATGTTTTGCTTGCTCCCCATACAGGAGGTGTGGACTAACAAAAAACTTTTCTAAGATCTAACTCCTAGATTCAGGATATCAGAAGTCATCCAGATGGATAGAGACCAACACTTCATTGCAAAGGACATCAAGGAAGCTGCAAAGATTCTGGAAAATGATTGAGAATACTATACTGCTTGGAGACTATAGAATATGGATAAATGGAAAGTTTTAAACCAGACTTTAAAAGGTATATTTAGGAGCTGTGCAGATCACCTCAATAGAGCAGCTTCCCACCACCCCTTTCTTCCCCATATTGGAGCCACAGCAACCGCACACTGCACCTTGATCCAGCCTTTCCCTGGCACAAAAAGAAACTGCAGAAAGCCACTTCTTTTCACACCAGGGAAAAGGCGGCACTTTTTCTGCAATTCTTTGGTGCAGCACATCTAAACACTGCACCAAAGAAATGCCCTTTCACCACTTGCCATCTGGTTGGGCAGGTGGTGTGATGCTGGCAAGGGTGTGGAGTTGTGATGGCCAGCGTGTGGTTGCCATGCCCCCACTCCACCCCCATGTCGGCTCAAAGTGCCTGTCTGTTTAGCCCCATAGTCAAGATCTACCAAGAAGCAAAGTTAAAGTGGTCTGAAGCTATGCTTATTGCTTTGCCATGTGTTAAGGTCATACCTAGGTTAGGGATGGGAGTTGGCCCATTTCAGATGATGTATGGGAAACCATATTTTGGGATGAAACAGATGGGCAGGAAAAAGTGACTTGAAGCTGCCTTTTCTGAAGCCACATTGAAACCCCACCAACTGCACCACTGGTTCCCAAGGCAGCTGGAGTGTGCATGTCATGACCACAAGGTATGGCTTCAAGCTGCACTGCTTATTTTTTTTACTGTTCCCCCCACTGTTGGGAACTGCAATCCCATTGCATGGCCATCCCTGTGAACCTGCACAACATGTGCAGCACTTCATTCGGACAGGGCATCAGAGCAGAGATGTGCTCATGCAGATACCAGCAAGGTACAATCATGCCTCCCTTCATGCTATGCCCCCTCTTTGAATGTCTGTTTTGTGTATGTTGTACTCATCTCCATGAGAGGTTTGATGGTTTCTCTTTTTGGCATTGCCACACCTACCACTTGTGTACAGCAGCTCTGCTCCTTTTAAATGTGCTCCTGCGATGGGGCGTTTACATGCAAAATTGGGCTTAGGGCTGGGAAAGAGTGCTCTTTTAGAGCCTCACTGGCATTGGTGCATTTAGACATACAGGTGAAGGTGTGCACTTTCTGGGAAGAAGCAGAAAAAACAGCTTCTTTTTGAAGCTGCTTTTCTCCCCATAAGATGGCAAGAGGGCACTTTCTGGCTGGCTTCAAAGCAGGTGTCATCTAAATGCCCCACCTTGAAGCTGGCGTGAAACCTGCTTATTCTGCCTGTATGTTTCACCCCTTTGTCAATTTATTAGTGAAACATGGGGGCCAAATGTATGTAATGGGAGAGAAAACAATTGTTAAATATGTGCAGAGCCTGTCTGTTTTGTTTTGTTTTTGTTTGGTTTTTTGCTTTGGTTTTATGCACAGGTATTATGAATCCATCATTCCTGAGTGAAGAAAGTTGAATCACCTGAAGATCAGCAATCCACATGCCCTGAGAGCAGTCCAGAACCTGCCTCAGGTGGGCAGAAGGTGAGCCCCTCTCTCGAGGCAGGGGCACAGACTACATGGAACAGAGAACATCCAGATGGACTGAGATATTTGTTCAAAAGAAATTCCCCAAAAATATTCAAGATCTTTTGGCTTGTGCTGTGTTATGTATCAATAGGGAAATAGTTTTTTGCAATTTATTACATTAGTTTCTCAATGTTTGGACCAGACAAATTGTTCAATTTGTGTTCACAGCCTAATAATAATAATAATAATAATAATAATAATAATAATAAGAAGAAGTTTTATTTATAGCCCGCCTCTCTGCATTGCAATCGAGGCGAGTTACAGCATTTAAAATATAACAAATTAAAAAAGACCCAGCACCCACAATCTCCCTCCCACCCCTTAAAACAGAATTAAATCAAAAAAGATTAAAACAAGGCAATGCATTAGATTAAAATACTATAATATAATAAAACCAAAAGATCAATTGTGCCAGCTCGGAGAAGAAGAATTAACTCATCTCGTTGCTGCAGATGTTATTATGGGAAGCCCTGTTGGAAGAGATCTGTCTTTACCGCTTTCTTAAAAGCAGCAAGTGTGGTAGTCAGACGGATCTCGTCCGGCAGGCCATTCCATAGTTTTGGGGCAGTGGCGGAAAAGGCCCTCTGGGAGGTCTGAGACAGCCTGGTCTTTATTGGCTGTAACAGATTCCTCCCAGAGGACCGCAAGGTGCGGAGGGGATCATATGGGAGGAGGCGGTCCTTAAGATAAGATGGACCTAAGCCATGTAGGGGTTTATAGGTTAAAACCAACACCTTGTACAGCGCCCGGAAACTAATCGGCAGCCAGTGGAGGGATTTAAGCACCGGTGTTATGTGCGCCCTCCTGGATGTTCCAGTAATTAACCTTGCTGCCATATTTTGTACCAATTGTAGTTTCCGAGTTAGGCACAAGGGTAGCCCCATGTAGAGCGCGTTACAGTAGTCCAAGCGTGAGGTTACCAGGGCGTGTACCACTGCTTCCAGGTCCCTCACATCCAGATAAGGGCGTAGTTGGCGTATCAGCCGAAGCTGATAACAGGCACTCCTGACCGCCACATTCACCTGACTAGTCATGTGAAGCGACGAATCTAGGAGAACCCCCAGACTGCGAACACAGTCCTTGGAGGAGAGTGTGACTCCATCCTGGACTGGAGACTGTATTCTCAGATCTGGTTTCGGGCCTGTAACAGTGAGTACCTCCGTTTTGTCTGGATTCAACTTCAATCTATTTTTCCTCATCCAATCCATTACCGCTCTGAGACAGTCATTGAGAGGAGAGACGCCATCTGAAGTCTGAGACGATGATCTGGTCATGGAGAAGTATATCTGGGTGTCATCAGCATACTGAAGACACCGCGCTCCATGCCTCCGGATGATCTCTCCCAGCGGCTTCATATAGATATTAAATAGCATCGGGGACAGGATGGCACCCTGAGGGACACCACAATTCAGCTCTATTTTGGAAGAGCAACTGTCCCCGAGCCTCACCCTCTGAGATCTGCCTGTGAGGAAGGAATGGAACCACTGCAAAGCAGTGCCTCCAATTCCTAACTCTCTCAGGCGATCTGAGAGGATGGAATGGTCTATTGTATCAAAGGCCGCTGAGAGGTCCAAGAGCACCAACAGGGTCACACTACCCCTGTCAATGCCCAAGCGGAGGTCATCAGTCAGAGCAACCATGGCAGTCTCCACTCCATATCCTGTCCTGAAGCCAGTTTGAAATGGATCAAGATAATCGGTTTCATCCAAGACTGCTTGGAGTTGAGAAGCAACTGCCCTCTCGATCACCTTGCTCAAAAAAGGAAGTAAAGATACTGGTCGATAACTGTTCTTATCCAGGGGGTCCAGGGAAGGCTTTTTCAGGAGGGGCCTAACCGCCGCCTCCTTTAGACAAGATGGAACAATACCCTCCCTGAGTGACGCATTGATTGTGTCCCGAAGGAACACCTTCAGCGTGCCACCCCCCTGGGCGACCAGCCAAGATGGGCAAGAATCGAGAGGGCAAGTTGTCTTCCTCATCCTGCCAAGTAGCTTGTCCACGTCATCGGTACTCACAGATTGAAAATGATCCAGTAAAATGCCATCAACGGAGCTCCTGGATGCCACATCTGCGGATTCTGTCAAAACAATGGCGTCCAAGTCAGCTCTAATCTGAGAGATTTTATCTGCAAAGTAGATGTTAAATGCCTCACAGCAGGCTGTTGTGGGGTTAAGCAGGGGGTTTGGCGCAGGAGGAACCTTTGCCAACTCCCCCACTACCTTGAACAGCTCTGCCGGGCGAGACTCTGCAGACGCAATACGTGCAGAACAGAAGGATCTCTGTGCTGCACGTAGAGCCTCCCTATAGGAGTCAAGGTGCTTCCTAAGGTGAGTTCTGTCGGATGAGAGACAATTTTTTCGCCATTCGTGCTCTAGTCGTTGTCCGGCTCGCTTCATTCCCCTAAGCTCCTCAGTATACCAGGGCTTGCGGTTTGAGGCGGGCCGGAAAGGACGCTTAGGAGCGATTGTGTCAATAGCCCTGGTGAGATCGATGTTCCAAGTGTTCACCAAGGCTTCGACAGAATCACTGGCGTTGCCAACCATTAGACCCTCTGAGGCCTTCTGGAAACCAATTGGTTCCATTAGCCTTCGAGGGCGGACCATTCTAATGGGTCCGCCACCCCCGGGGGGGTGGACAATAGCCCTTAGTTCCGCCTTGATCAGAAAATGATCCGTCCATGACAATGCGGAAATTTTCTTAATTTCCGCCCACGGATACTCCTGCTCCGTACTAAAGACTGCATCGAGTGTATGAGCAGCACAACGTGTGGGCCCGTCAACCAGCTGGGATAGGCCCATGTTTGTCATGGAATCCATGAACTCCTGAGCCGCGCCAGTTAGGTGTTGTAAACTGGTCTCGAGTGGGATGTTGAAATCGCCCAGAACCAAAAGTCTGGGCGATTCCAGCAGCAACTCGGAAACCAGGGCGGTCAGCTCGGTTAGGGAGTCTGTTAAGCAATGGGGTGGCCGGTATACCAACAGAATCCCCAAACTATCCCTGGCCTTCAGGCTAAGGTACATACACTCGGTGTAGATCGTTTTCCGGATAGGCTTTCTGATCAAGGTTAAGGTGTTCCTGTGGACAAGGGCTATGCCGCCCCCCCCCCCGCCCACTTTCCCTCACCTGCTCAACAACTGAGTACCCGGCTGGGAGAGCCTGCACCCATGTCGCAGGGCTGGCATCCCCCAGCCAGGTCTCAGTGAAGCATGCCAGGTCGGCCGCCTCATCCACTAGGAGATCGTGGATGATATGAGTTTAATTCCTGACCGACCTGGCATTGCAAAGGAGTAGGTTGAGGGTTGGTGGAATGGTTGGTACGCTCTCCACCTTATCCTGGGAAACAGAGACCACTGAAGAAGGGACAGGTATTATACATCTGTCCCTTCTTCTTTTGAAACATTTGTTGGCTCTGTTGCCACCATACCTTCCCTGCCCCCACACCACCTGAATGTCCATTAGCAACTAAGCCACTCCACTAACACAGAAGGAGATGAGTGGCCAGCTGATACCAATCCCAGATTAAGACAGTTATTACACAGAGAGGGGAGGCTACGGGAGGATAGTTCTCCAAGGTCGTGCTGGTTAATCTAACCCCTTTCAAGGCTGTCCAGGTGGTAGCTATCAGGCTGCAAGGTCCTTTCGGTAGCCCGAGATTGTTTGTGCCCTGAGGCGCTAACATCACTAGATAAAAAGTGACCGGGAACTGGGGAATCTCAAGTCCTGGACAGTCACCACAGCAAGTCCCCAACACTAACACACACAATCAACAGGGGGCCCCCTCTTGCCCCCCGAATGATGGGAATCACAGTCAGTCAATCCTCTCCGAGCTGTTCCCCTCCAGTCTGGCCAAGTCCTTTTTAAGCAGCCGAGAGCCTTGCCGCTGCTGTGTGGAGCCGGGGGAGAGATGGTGCCAAGCAGGTTTAAATCCCTGCTGCTCCTCCCGGTATCGCCGCCGCTGCTGTGCTCTGGCCGCTCAGCTATTCCCCACCAGGCTGGCCAAGTCCTTTTAAGCGGCCGAGAGCCTTCTTCCTCCTCCGGGCCGTGCCTCACCGCTGGACCGGGAGCAGTTGGGGCCTGGAGCAGGCCCAGGTGGTAAGGCCACTCTATTACTCACCGCAATGTCTCTGGAGTGTTTTTATAAGCTCCGGTCTCCCTCCACGTGGAGCAGCTGTCCTCCGCTGGGAGAGATGGTCTGGGAGCGTTTTTAAAGGCTCCAATCTCCCTGCTGCTGTCCCAGCTACTCCTCTGCCGGGAGAAGGTGTTTCTGGAGCGTTTATATGAGCTCCGGTCTCCCTCCACGTGGAGCAGCTGTCCTCCGCTGGGAGAGATGGTCTGGGAGCGTTTTTAAAGGCTCCAATCTCCCTGCTGCTGTCTCAGCTACTCCTCTGCCGGGAGAAGGTGTTTCTGGAGCGTTTATATGAGCTCCGGTCTCCCTCCACGTGGAGTAGCTGTCCTCCGCTCGGAGAGATGGTCTGGGAACGTTTTTAAAGGCTCCAATCTCCCTGCTGCTGTCCCAGCTACTCCTCTGCTGCACCAGATGCCTTTCTGGTGCAGCACAAAAAGGGGGGATTCTAATGATTCCTATCCATGTTAATAATGTGCAGATGACTAGCAATATTTGGTTCAACAAGCTATTGCCATTAATGAAACTTGGCAAACAGCAAACATAAATGATACTTCATATATTAGGGTGTTAGAGACCCCACAATAATTATTGTTAGCAGTGTAACAAAACTCAGCATCATACAGGCTTTAGCCAACGTAAGACCACTTTGTTAAAAATGGAGCTTGGATCAATGGTTCCTATGAATTATGGTCCTACCAATGCTTCCATTAAAGTGTACAACATGTAGTGGATAATGCCATCCTCTTCTAAAAGAAATGGGTGACATTAGCAGGATATTATTTTATTTTTAGGAACAAAGGATACTAAGGGTCTTTACAGACTGTCAGAAATAATCCAGCTTAAGGCCACTTTAACTGTCCTGGCTCAGTGCTAAGGAATCATGGGAACTGTAGTTTATTGTGGCACCAGAGATCTCTGACAGAGAAGGTTCAATGTCCCAGAAAAAAAATCCCATGATTCCTTAGCACTAAGCCAGGACAGTTAAAGTGGTCTCAAGCTGCATTATTTCTGCCAGTCTGTAAAGGCCCAAAGTTATACATGGAAATTGAACTGGATCTTGGTATATTGCACAGGTAGTCCCTGCTGTACACGTATTGAGAAAATTCCCAGGATTAATGAAATTAGAAGTTATAGGAAAATGAAAAGTTGGGATGTTTATGAAGGAACATGTATTCCATGATTATGTTCCTAATGTTTGTAACAGTAAAAACAACAAATGATTAGGTGGTTGGCAGGGATAAAGGAGGAAATGGTAAATGGCACATTGAACGAGTAAGCTGTGAGTTAAAGGAACTGAGACAAAAGGCTCCTCACCATGAAATAGTAATGCAAAGAATTAATCAGATGGAGAATGGAGGCTGAGGCTCACAGAGTAAGAACCTATGCAGACCAGCCTAAAGGACCAGCCTGGAGGCAGAGTTGGGGCGGGGCAGCTGCAGCTGGTTGCCCCAACCCCATGCCAACACCATCTTGACATTGTTAAGACATTGCATGGCACGTGGCATCAGGATGCCTTTCTGGTGCAGCATTCAAACACGCTGTGCTCAAAAGCGCGCTGAAGAGCTGCATGCTGGCCCTTAGGGCAGCCTTTTGCTGCCCCTAAAAGGAGTGGCATTTTGTCATTCTTTTCGGGGTGGCAAAAGGGAGGATTGGGGCTGTGGCAAGGGGTTGCTGTGGCCCCAATTCGCTGCTTCCCAGGGTGGCCCAGAGCCACCCGTCTACACTCCTCCTATGCCTACCTCCATAAGGGAGGATTGATGAGTATAAATTTAGCTCTAAAAAGATAGCTCTCACACAGACAGCTTCACATTGAGTCTTCAGACAGGTATGCATTGTTGGTTTAACCTTTGGCCAAATTATGCTTGGAATGTGTATTGACCACAGCAGTAGTCTGCAAGGGGAAATCATGGCAGTGACCTATAGAATGGTATAATGCAACAACATAGGGAATGATTAATGAACGTGTTGTCAGCAAAAGTATAAAATATAACTGCACTCTGACTCTGGTGCTGCTTGTTTTTGCATCCTGAGGTGCCTGGCAGCCTATTCTATGTGCAGAAGAATAAAGATGTTTTTACTCCAGATACCTGACGTCTTGCTTTTTGGCTTGGCCGGGCAAGTAGAAATGGACAGGGTTTCCCAGTAACAACACCATTAAGGGCATGCTTAATCTGCCTCACTAAAACCATTGTTACAAAGTGGTTGATTCTATAAATTATCATTCTTATTTATTAAACATTTTCTTTGATAAAATTTTATTCATGTTTCTCATTCTTTTCCTTCCATGATGTGTGATTTGTTTATTTTATGATTTTTTTTAAATGAAGTGTCTTATTCTCCCCTTTTCTTTGCTTCCCTGGCCCAAGTACAGTGGGCCCTTGGTTTCCACTGGGATTGGGTTCCAGGTCCACCATGGATACCAAAATCTGTATATGCTCAAGTATCATGCCCTGTGTGGATTCAGGCGATGAAGATATAGAGGAGCTCACACTAATTGTTGGGATGGAAAATGAGCCTGGCACAAGTTTGGCAGTACCTACACCACCAGGGAACACTGCCACAGAAGACAAGAAACATGGCACAAGTTCAGCAGTACCATTAACAACAGAGTGTCCTGCTAACTTGGACAATAAGGAGGAGGAAGAGCAGTGAGAGACAGAATTATCTGTGCCTTCCTTCAGCCAATGCAGGTCAGAGAGGGAGCACCTGCACCAATCCCAGAGGCTTTACCTAAAATGCCAAGCTATCAAGGAACACCTAGGACCGTAGGAACATGCATATATATGCTTTAGGGAACCAGAGGAAGTTTGTCAGAGGTTAACTGATACCCCTGGAGAAAGCTCTAGTGTTTGTTGATGACAACTCTGTTTCTTTGTTGTCTAGAATTCCTGTTTGCCCTTGGACCTGCTCTTGATGATGCTACTTGCTGTGAGCCCTGACTCTTTGGACTGTTATTGGACTAGTCTGCATGCCTTCTTGGATTTATTTTGCTTCTGAAACTGCCTCCACTTTGTTGTGAGTTGGTTATCTCTGTGACTAAGTAATTGCCTAACTGTAGCCTCTGGCAGCTTTCCTGGACATCAAGTCCCATTGAATACAATGGTGTAGTAAAATGGTGTCCCTTATATAAAATGGTAAATTCAAGGTTTGCTTTTTGGAATGTATATATTTTAAAAAATATTTTCAAGCCATTGATGATTGAATCTGTGGATATAGAGGGCCAACGGTATATAAGGTGGGCTAAAAATACATCTTGACCACTGTATTATCCTCTGTGTAATAATTTCGGATAAAGTGAAACTCATGCTAAGATTTAATATAAGCTAAGATATTCTGATCCAAGAAGAAACATCTATATGGAAAAATGGCTCAATATGCAAATCCTCTGGTTAGACACTGGCAGCTAGCAACTGACAATGTATACAAACATGGGTGACAGAGAACAGTGGAATAAGCAGTGTCATCCAGATTCCCTTCCCCATTCCATTACCAAATCATGGACATGCATTGCATTTAACAGGGTTTACCTCATGTCTCTGAGATTCAAACTGAAGTCCATCTTTCACTTTAAAACACATTGCTACACAGATGGCCTTGTGACCCATAAACTATCCTACTGCTTGCTAGTGCAAGGCATCATGTCATGTCAATTTTGATGAAGGTGATCTATCTCACAATCCAGTTAGATTCTCTATATGCTTCAGGTAGCAAAACGTCCTGGACCAACATGTTCAATTGTCTCCTTAAATTTGGAATTCTTTTTTCATGATAGGTGAGAGAGGTACAAAAGAAACTATGCTATCTACATCTATTTTCAGTGCTCTTAAAAACTGTTGTGTATCTCTGGTCTAAATTGTTTCCTTTTCCAAGTTGTTCCAAATTGTTTCCATTTATTGCTCATAAATATCCTGATTGATTTTGTTAAAACCTGTATGATGGATTTTGAATCTGTTATTAAAAATCAGTGGACAGACAAAGCATAAACCTGTGTGCCATCCCATGAAGATTTTCAGCTTAATATGTGTTTACAAGCCTAAATTTCTTCCAAACTGTTGTACCTTCATGAGATTATTCAAATGTGTCAACCAAATTTGTATATTAATGTGGCATTTGTGTAGGACTGTGTTTCTAAGATCTCACATGTGCTTTAAATACCTACAGCCACACCATATTCAGCATGAAATTTTGGGCATATGGAATTTCTAGCAACATACCAAATTCTTCTGTTTCTTGGGAACAGACTCAATAGAAAAACCTTATAAAATGTATGATGGGGATGAAATATTACTCAGAATGGCATGCATTCTGGAAAGAGACCAGATTGTATTAAACCACTTTTCATTATACTTTAGTAATGAAATACCAAAGTCCCTTATATTTCATATATTGCACTTATTCAAGCAGGTCAGCTTGTGTTGGCAAGAAAAGACAGTTGCATTCATCAGACAATGTTCAAAGGTCATTTCCTATACAATGTTTTATGATATGGGACTGTGCTATAAATAAATAAAAAAGACTTGAAAATTGTAAATGGGAAAATATTATTACACTATTAGTGGGATGCCTATTATACTGATCGGTGGGACATGTGTGGTGGGTGAAGTGCATTTTTGTCTGCTGTGTATACAAAGACATCTTGCAGCAAACTCCTCAAATCTGTTCAACTGAGGTTGCTCAATAGTGAGAAGATTTTTCACCTCATCACAATTCATTCCCTAAGTGAATTGGTTTCTTTACCATCACAGGAGGAAATTAAAGCATTTTTTTAAAAAATCTGGGAGAATATGAAAGGGGATAGTTATGGCTCAACCTACCCGAGGGCAATTTTTAATCTCTTGCAGATCTTGACTCTTTTGTAAAATTATTGTTATTCATAAGAAATGTATAAACAGTTCAGGTACTATCATAGAAACGAAACACTCACATCAAACCAATTAAAAAAATTATATTTCCTGTCAAAACCAACTGCTTACTTTACAATTCTTCTTTCAGTTAAACTCTTCTACAATCAATAATTGACTGTGCTATGGCTGCTTTTAAGGCAGGATTGTGGAGTGTGTGACAAGTTCTCATTAGACAAAGCCAGCACAGCTAATAGTGAGATAATTATGGGAGATGGTGTCCAACAACATTCCCTGTTCCTGTTTTAACCTGATTAACAATCAATATCATCTGGATTATTGCATATAAATTGCATACAGATATTTAACACTCCTCTTTGTTGTACAAGGGGGCATCGTAAAGTTTTAATTATCACCTTTTAAAAAAATCTGACAGGAGGTTTGTTTTGATTTGTAGTTGTTAACATTTTTCTATGTAGTCACCATCTAGATTTACACATTTTTTTCCCAGAGTTTCTTGGCCATCCGAATACCATTATTGTAGAAGTCTGCAGCTTGTGCCATGAACCACTCTTCCACCTCATGAATGACATCATTTGTGTTGTCAAATTAGTAACTCCGTAATGGATTTTTCTTTTCTGGGAAGAAGAAAAAGTCACTTGGTGCGAGGTCAGGAGAATAAAGCAGATGCTGCAAGATCTCAAAGCCACATGCCCTTGTTTTGTTAACTGCAATTTGAGATGAGTGCACTGTCAACTAGGAGACAAATGCTTCTGGAGAGTATACCACAGTGTTTCTTTTTCAGAGCATCTTGCAACTTGTCCAGAAGATTGCTGTAGTATGTGTCAGTGATGGTTTGTCCCTTTGCAAGATAATCTGTGAGAATGACTCCACAACAGTCCCCCCCAAACAAAAAACCTAAGAGCATAACCTTCCCTGCTGACTTTTGCATCTTTGCCTTTTTTAGGGGGGGGGGGACTCAGCATGCTTCCACTCCATGCTCATGGTTTTGTTCTCTGGTTCATAATGATAGATCCAAGATTCATTCATGATTACCAGATGCCCCAAAAATCCTCTTCATTTTGTTCCAATAGCATCAACATCTGTTTTGAAAGATCACACCGTGTTTGTTTCTGGAAAGGGGTTAGCAAATGTGGAACCCAGTGTGCAGACATCTTAGACATGTGCAGTTCATCATGAATAATTTTCCACACTGTGCATTATGGGAGGTCTGATGCAACATGCACAGTAGGTGAGACCATCCAGGTATGCATCATGGGAGGCCTGATGCAACAGGCACTGGGGATGATGTTCCTAAGACTATCAATATATGGGAGAGAGTCAGAATCTCCATTGTTGGTTAGTTGTGGTTGGTGGTTGGTGGAGCACTTTGTTGGTCTGTATAGCTGTGACTATTCAAGATGGACAACTGGTACTCTATGTATCTTTGTAAATATTTTCAATAAAGATTAAAGCCCTCATTGAGTGAAGTCTCGCAGTCCAGCAATTCCTTTCTCCAAGCTGAAAGCAGCTGGTTGTGTGTGGGAGGATTTTTCCTGTGCTGTCTGGAACAAAATTTTTCACAGAAGACCACTGTCTAGGCGTTCCTGCCTATATGTGTGTATGCTAAATCCCACTTGTCTGCATACCCCAACATAAATCTCCACCAAGGTTCTTCCACTAGGCTTTCCTATCTACCCTTACAAAATGATGATGATGATTTTATTTTCTTATATCTGTTACACAAACCCTAGCTATAACATGAATGGACACCTTCACAGTCAATCATTCCATGGTGAACTTAAGGGAGATTCTGGGCATGATGTGAAAAATCACCTACCCAGATCTGCATTGTATCACAGAGGTCCAAGAAAGTGACAGATCATCTTTTTTTCTTTTTTCTTTTACCCAACTGCAAAACTGTAGCCAGATTATGCATTTCATTGGTGAGAGAAGAGCTCACAGGAATATGATGCTGTAATCCTAACTATATTCACTAAGGGGCTATGTAGATGGGCAGCTCTGAGCCACCCCTGCAAGCTGCGGATTGGGGCTGTGGCAACCACATGCCACAGCTCCAATCCTCCCTTTTGCCATCCCTAAAAGAGCAGCAAAATGCTGCTCCTTTTAGGGGTAGCAAAAGGCTGCCCTAAGAGCTGGTGCTGCAGCTCTTCCATGCCCTTTTGGACAGCATGCCTACATGATGCGCTGGGTGGGTGTCCTGATGTTGCACGCTGTGCATATGGGCACGTGACGTCAGGATGGTGTCAGGCTGGGGTTGGGGCAGCCAGCGTGAGGCTGCCCCACCCCAACTCCACCCCCAGGCTGGCCCTTTAGGCCAGTCTGCAATGCCCCTAAGACACTTTAAATTCTGAAGAAGTGTCTGGCAAAGGAAGAAACAAGTTTTTCTTGTGTTCTGCTGCTTAAGAGATGAGGGGTGCATCTACACTGCAGAAATAATGCAGTTTGACACTGCTTTAACTGTTGTGGCTCCATCTTATGGTTTGTTGTGACATCAGAGCTCTCTGAAAAGGAAGGCTATATATCTTACAAAACTGCAGATCTCAGGACTCCATGGCAATTAAAGCCATGTCAAACTTTATTATTTCTTCAGTGCAGATGCAGCATAGGATACAAACCAATAGGCTCACATTGGAAGGAAAGAGATTTCACCTAAATATGGCTTGATGGTAAGAGCTGTTCAACAGTGGAATTACAGTCGTCCCTCCAGATTTGCTGACTTCCCATTCACTGTCTTGAGTTTCCACAGATGAGAAACCAGGAGGGATAAAATGGTATGTGGAGGCATGCACCACCATTTTATTCAATGGGACCTGAATATTTGTGTTTTTCCCAATTTGTGGGGGGGGAGGGAGGGGTCCAGAATGGATGCACCACGAATCAGGAGGGAGAGTGTAATCTTTTGGATTATGGTGGACTCTCCTTCACTGGAGGACTTTAACCAGAGTTTGGATGACCTTTTCTGAGAAGTGCTTTAGCTGTGTAATCCTGCATGGCAGGAGTTGCATTAGATAGTCCTTTAGGTCCCTTCCAACTCTCATTATGACTCTATGATTGTATTGTTTCACTGCATATTTTAACTTGTAAATATAAATATGCATAGAGAAGATACTTAGTATTTGATTATGAGATAATTATCCACAGTTAAACCTACTGTTACTTTACACTATAAAATGGAACATCAGCCATTACGAGTTACAGATTTTTATAATTATTGACAGTTTTCGTATTACGTAGTGGCAAAGGAATTTTCAGTCTATTGATGCAGAGAGTGCACATTTTCCCAAATCTTGACTAAGCAATGTTAAGTTTTTGACTACATGTTAATGTTCCATCCTCCCACAGCATATTCCATATTTAAGTAAAACATTTTAAGCAACAATGTTATCTGGTCTCTTAAGCACATCTAGCATTAAGCACTATATGAAAATGCCAAAATTGGACATGATTTTGAGACGTTCAGACATGTGGCAGTGAAGCTCCAGTCGGGGATCCCCCCACGGATCTTACCAAGATCCAGAAATGGCGTTTTTGCTGGTCTCTTATCCTCTTCTCCCTCTTTAAGATGGGGGGGGGGGCTGAGATGGACTCATGTGGCTGGGGGGGATTAGATAATCTAATAGTCTATAGCATAAGAGATTCAAAATAAACTCTAAAGAAAAAGTGGACAGTTTTACTAAAAAAAACTCCTAAAGGATCAGGCAGAAGAAGAAGAAACAAGAAAAGCAAGATGGAAAAAAGACAAACAAGAAAGAGAACAAAACCCAGATAATATGGAAACAAGATCCAAAAGTAAAGGGAAAAGACAAAATGAAAATAATATAAAAACTAGAGAGAGATTAGAGGTGTTAGAAGGAGAAACAAACAGAACAGAATCAGAGATAGGCAAAGAATCAAAAAGAGGAGAGGAACCATCAGATTACAAGACAAGTTAGGAAGAAGAAGAAGACAGTGATTTTTCTTTCTTTTCCTTTTTCCTTAGTTTTTAAAATTTGCAATGAATATTAAAATATGTTCATGAAACATTAAAGGTCTTAATGCAATATACAAAAGAAGACGTATCTTTCATTATTGGAAAAAAAACATTTTGACATATTATGCTTGCAAGAAACTAAGATCAAACAAAAAGAAGTCAATTATCTAAGAAATTGAAAATTGGGTCAAATCTTTAGTGCAAATAATGAAAAAAGAAAGGGAGGGGTGACCTTATACATTCAAAATAAATTCTTAGCAAAAGAGTGTTTCAAAGGCAAGAAGGGTCACTACATTGGGGTCAAAATAAAAATACAGGACATAGACATCCTACTAGTAGGAATATATGCCCCAATTGATAATAAACCTTTATTTTATGAATTTTTTTAAAAAAAAAATATGGAAAAACAGAACATCCCTAATATTCTAATGGTGGGGGACTGGAATGGGGTAGTGGAACCTATAAGAGATAGGAAATCTGACAGAAAAATAAAAACAAATCAAGGGAAACTACCCAAATCCTTCTTTAACCTTTGTGAATATTTTGACCTAGAAGATATATGGACAAATCTATATGGACATACACCTGGATTCACCTTTCACTCAGATCAATATAAATCAGCCTCCTGGATAGACATGTTTCTAGCAACAAAAACTTTCTTCCAAGAATTAAAAATATGGACATACATCCCAAGACAGAATCTGACCATATGCTTAGAGCTGAAAATAAAAAAGACCCAATATAATTGGAGACTAAATGAACAGTTATTAAGAGATGAAGATTTTCTTAAGAAGATGAAAAAAACAACTGAAACAATTTTTTTTAAAGATAATGCAACGGTTGAAACAAAAATGAATATCATATGGGATACGAGTAAAGCCTTTGCACGCGGCCTCCTCATACAAAGAGAAGTTAATAAGAAAAAAGAAAGAAAGAAGATACAAGAAAAAATCGAAAAAGAAATACAACAAAAAGAATCTGAACTGAAACAAAATCCAATGTCAAAAAATCTAAAAAAACCATTTGGAACTTTTGAAAAATCAATTAAGGACAGAACTAACAAGACAAATAGAGAAAAACCTAAAGATGGCTAGACAAAAACATTTTGAACATGCCAATAAAACAGGAAAATGGCTGGCACTAAAATTAAAAAACAGGAGAAAAAAGAATTTAATAGAAAAAAAATCAAGATGGGACGGAAATAGTAACAACACAAGACAAGATCAAAACTAAATTCTTACAATACTTTGCAAAGCTATATAAAAGAGACCCTCAAGTCCTGGAAAACAGTAAACTAACTGCAATAAGGTTAGAGCAAAAATGGAACAAGATCTCAGAAGATGACTTTAATAGACTTAACGCCGAAATTACTGAGGAAGAAATTAAAAAAATCAATAACAAACCTTAAACCAAATAAATCACTGGGACCTGGCAGTTTCACAGCTGGATACTATAAAATATTGGGAGAAATCTTGATCCAACCTCTAAAAGACACTTCAATAACATATTAGTTGAGGGTATCCCCGATTCATGGAAATTGGCCAACATAACATTGATTCCCAAGGAAGATAAGGATAACACCAAGCTAGACAATTATAGGCCAATTTCTTTGCTCAACTTAGGACATTATCACACAAGGGCCAGAAAGCAGAAATAAAAGTGGAAATGAGGCACCCCGAAAATAAATGGGAAATAACCCTTGTTTCCGCATACATCATTATCTTCATTGCGCATTTACAGTAAGTGTATCGAACGTCCACACACAAGAGAAAAAAACCCGTAAATGTAGCCGAAATGAGCCTCCTGCACATGCGTAGAGAGAGGAATGCTTGCTGGAACCATGGCAACAGCAGGGAAATGTGCCACAATACGTATTTGGTTTTCAGACCTACGGTAAATGCGAAATGATTCCCATTGCGCAATTGCAATTCCTGAAGAAACCAAAATTCAAAAGATCTCAGTTCTTTCCGCTTTCTGTCGGGGTTCTGTTGGGGTTCTGTGCGACGTTGTGTGGAAACACGGGCAAATAATCCAGATTCGTTCACCATTTCATTTGGATTCTGCTTGGATTGAGCCCCGTGTGATAACGTCCTTAGACTATAAAATTTTCACTTTTATTTTGGCAGAACATTTAAAGCCAATATTAGCTAAACAAATTAAGGAGGATCAGGCAGGTTTTTTGCCCACTAGACAACTAAAAGACAATATAAGAGTCATGTTGGACCTAATTGAATATTTTGAAAAAAATAATGATAAAAAGTTTGGAATGTTTTTTGTGGATGCGCACAAAGCGTTCGATAACTTACATTGGAATTATATGTTATTGACATTGGAGAAACTAGGAGTGGGGGACAGATACCTAGGTTGGATACAAAACATATATAAAGAACAAGCAACACAACTTATCATCAATGGAGAAAAGACTAAAGGATTCAACATTCAAAAGGGAACAAGACAGGGCTGCCCCCTCTCACCGCTACTTTTTATATTAGTTCTGGAAGTACTTAATAACAAAATAAGAGAGGATACTGAGATAATTGGTGTAAAAATAATATATATATATGTGTACAAGCTTAAAGCCTACTCAGACGACCTTGTTATTTTCCTAGAAGATCCAGCAAAAAGTATACACAAACTTATAGAAACCATTAACAATGTTGGTAAAGAAGCGGGTTTTAGATTGAATACACAAAAATCGGTAATCATAACTAAAAACATATCTGTAAAAGAAGAGATGAAATTACAAAAAATAACAAATTGTAAGATTGTTAAAAAGACTAAATATCTTGGTATTTGGATAACAAAGAGAAATACAGAACTTTTTGAAAATAACTACAATCATATATGGGAAAAAATTTAACAGGATATGGAGAAATGGTCCAAACTAAACTTGTCACTACTTGGTAAAATAGCGGCAATTAAAATGTCAGTATTCCCAAAGATCAATTATCTCTTTACAAATATTCCAATTATAACCAACAAAAAAAAATTTGAAACTTGGAATAGAGACCTTAGGAGATTTATATGGAGTAAAAGAAAACCAAGAATAAAATGGAAAACGTTAACTGACTCCAAAATAAATGGGGGATGTAACCTCCCCAATCTTTTGCTCTATTTCCAAGCTAACTGCCTGATTTGGACCAGAGAATGGGTAAATCTACACAATCCCAAATTGTTGAACTTGGAGGGACATAACATACACTTTGGATGGCATGCATACCTTTGGTATGAAAAGAACAAAATTGATAGAGATTTTGAACATCACTTTGTTCGCAGAGCCATCCTAACTAATTGCAATAAAATAAAATGGACATTTTATAGGAAGATCCCTGGCTGGATCTCTCCACATGAAGCTTTCTTCAATAGGACTCTGTTATCAAAGTGGCTAAGATATGAGGATACCCTATATAAGGAGATGGAAAATAACTTTGTACTTAAACCCATTGAGAAAATAAATACAGTACAAATTCAAAAACATTGGTTTCTATACCATCAACTTGCTGAGAGATTCAAAAAAGACAGGAACCAAGATGACTTTGAAATGGAAAAAAATGAACTAGACAATTTACTAATGAAAGAAAACAAGAAACTAATATCTAAATTTTACAAAATTCTACAACAAAGGAAACTAGAAAGAGATGCAATAAAAGAATTTATGATCCAGTGGGCCAGGGATCTAGGTAGAGAGATCAGCCTAGACAGTTGGCAAAATGCCAGGAAAAAAACCTTGAAATACACAAAGTGCCAAAATTTACAGAAAAACCATTTGAAAAGGGAAGTTAGATGGCACCTTACACCTGCCAGAATTGC
This sequence comes from Phrynosoma blainvillii, assembly GCA_026167975.1. Classification (NCBI taxonomy): domain Eukaryota; kingdom Metazoa; phylum Chordata; class Lepidosauria; order Squamata; family Phrynosomatidae; genus Phrynosoma; species Phrynosoma blainvillii. The sequence goes on along the minus strand of JANUYF010000004.1, from coordinate 184,293,180 downwards.
CAAAATACATAAGGAAGCAAAAAATACCTGCTGGAAATGTCAGTCTGCAAGAGGCTCATGGATTCACATGTGGTGGGAATGCCCAAAAGTGAAGATTTTCTGGAAACATGTCCATGCAGAGATTGAAAAAATGTTAAGAGTAAAATATGACAAAACCCCAGAGTTATACCTTCTCAATATGACTGACAAGTTGCCTAAAAGTGTTAAAGTCCAAAATTGGAAAAAGATTCTATATATGATAACAGCAGGCAGATTATTAATAGCGCAAAAATGGAAATTGGATATCTTACCCACCATAGATGAGTGGCTATTAAAGTTGCAAGATATGATAGAAATGGATCGTCTTACAAATATGATGCATGACAAATCGGAGGAAGAAATAGAGCAGGATTGGTCCTTGACATTGTCATATTGTAAGAATAGATGGAGTCAATAAGGGTAATATATAATATAGAGATGATAAGATCAGGGAAGATAAGATAGTGATGATAATACAGAGGTTATAATAGACAGACTGTAATGGAAGTGAAACCAAATATACCAAATACAAACATGATGTACAAATGTTTATTCAAAGGAAGTAAATTTCTTATAGTAGAAAAGAAGAAAAGAAGATTGCATGTATATTTTGATGTTTCATTATTATTGTTACCACTAATTGAAGGTTCATGTTTTATACACATTGTAATGTACATTTACATAATAAAATATTTCACGGTGAAAAAAAAAGAAGAAAATGCCAAATTGGCAACCAAGATGGGTAAATTTAGCCATGGAAATCAGTTCTGTGAATTTGAATTAAATGTCAGTGTAATTTTTTTTATGCCATGATACAATCCTTTTGCCCATCTCCCCATTCCTAATACAACACATCTAAAAGTGCTGAAGAGGCCAGAGTACTCAGAAACTCTTTCATGTTATACAGGAAGCCTAATGATCCTAGTTATAACTGAGCATCTGTATTAAAAAGCTCTAAAAAGAGCATCTCTTTTTGTATTGCTAATGGAACATTATTATTATTATTATTATTATTATTATTATTATTTCCTGGAGTACCAGAATAAATGACATGCATGTCCCTACAATACCACCTGAAGTGAAAACAACCACATCTTGACAAAATCCAGGCTTTGAACTAACTTTTATTTCTCTCTCTCCTGTTATGAAGTTTAACATTTTTGCTTGATGAAGGAGCCAGTGGAGGTTCGAAAATTTGCAACATGTATTTTGTGTATTTTAGCTGGTCTAATAAAGGTATCAATGTTTTGTGTATTTGAGTTGTTATTGTACTTAGCTGTAACTGATACACTAACTGAAGCAAATGTGTAATCATCCGCTTATCATTTTAACTAGATTTACCACAACAACCATACAAACCCACCTCACTTGGCATCATTATCTGGATGATACAACGTTCATAAAACAAAAAATATTTTTAAAATACCTCTGATTCGTTTCCAAATGAAATCCCCTAGAAAGTATATCCCCGTCTTGATTTCCGTAATGCACTCTACATGGGGCTATCCTTTTGCTTGGTCCAGAAACTTCAATTAGTACAGAATATGACAGCCAGGTTGGTCTCGGGTGCATCACAGAGAGACCATATAACACCAGTTTTAAAGTCAGCCCACTGGATGCCTATTAGTTTTCGGGCATAGTACAAAGTGTTGGTTCCATCCTATCTTCAGGACCGCATCCTCCCATATAATCCACCCCACGCACTCCGGTCCTCTGGGAGGAATTTGCTACAGCCTATAAAAATGAGGCTGTTTGCAACCTCCCAGAGGGCCTTTTTAGCAACCACTTCCAGATTATGGAATGGCTTGCCGGATGAGATCTGTCATATTCCTGCCCCAAGCAGCTTTTAAAAAGCTGTTAAGATGGATCTCTTCCAGCAGGCCTTTCCTGATTAGATATCCTGTCCTCAAGAGTTAGTCCAGCCTCTCTTCCCCTATGCTCTGCCACAGTCAGTCTTATTGTTTGTTTAGTAAGATTTATCTTAAGTATTTTTAAATTAAGTATTTTTTAAGGGGTGGGTGGGTTTGGGGGTTCCTTGGGTTCTGATTGTTATTGTATTTTATGGTAATTTTAGTGCTGTAAGCCACCCAGATTGCCCTGCAGAGGGGTGTGATATAAATAAATTATCATCATCATCATCAATACTGGGAAAGATTCTACAACAGTTCATTAAACAGAGAGTGTGTGAACATTTAGAAGGCAATGCCATAATTACTAAAAGTCAACATGGGTTTCTCAAAAACATGTCATGCCAGACTAATCTGATCTCTTTTTTTATGATAAAATTACCAGCTTGCTAGATGAAGAGAATGTAGTAGACAAAGCATATCTTGATTTGAGTAAGGCTTTGACAAGGTCCCCCATTATATTCTTGGAAACAAGATAGTAAAATGTGGGCTAGACAATACAACTATTAGATGGATTAGTAAGTGGTTGACTGACTGAACCCAAAGGGTTCTCAGCAATGGCTCCTCTTCATCCTGGAGAGAAGTGACCAGTGGGGTGCCACAGGGTTCTGTCCTGGGCTCAGTGATATTCAACATCTTAATCAATGACATGAATGAAAGAATGGGGGCATGCTACTCAAATTTGCAGATGACACCAAATTAGGAGGAATAGCTAATACCCCAGAAGACAGGATGAAAATTCAAAATGACCTTAATAGATTAGAAAGCTGGGCCAAAGCTAACAAATTGAATTTCAACACAGAGAAATGTAAGGTATTGCACTTAGGGGGAAAAAAATGAAATACATAGATACAGGATGGGGGACACCTGACTTAACAAGACTATGTGTGAAAGGGATCTAGGAGTCCTAGTAGACCACAAGTTGAACATGAGTTCACAGTGTGATGCTGCAGTTAAAAATCATTAACATCAATGCAATTTTATGCAGAATTAATAGAAGTATAGTATCTAGATCAAGGGAAGTAATAGTGCCACTGTATTCTGCTTTGGTCAGGCCCCACCTGGAATACACTGTGTCCAGTTCTGGGCACCACAATTGAAAAAAGGATGTTGAAAAACTGGAGCGTGTCCAGAGGAGGACAACTAAAATGGTGAAGAGTCTGGAAACCATGCCCTATGAGGAACGACTTAAGGAACTGGGTATGTTTAGCCTGGAGAAGAGATGGTTAAGAGGGGATATGATAGCCCTCTTTAAATATTTAAATATTTGAAGGGATGTCATATTGAGGACGGAGCTAGCTTGGCTTCTGTTGCTCCAGAGACTTGGAGCAATGGATCCAAGCTACAGGAAAAGAGATTCCACCTGAACTTTAGGAGGCACTTCCTGACAGTGAGAGCTGTTCAACGATGGAACACTCTCCCTCAGAGTGTGGTGGATTCTCCTTCTTTGGAGGTCTTTAAACAGAGGCTGGATGGCTATCTGTTAGGGATGCTCTGATTTTGAGTTCCTCCATGGCAGGGGGTAGAACTGCATGACCCTTGTGGTCTCTTCCAATTCTATGATTCTATGATTCTATGAAATGCAAGTAGATAAATAGGTACCACTTGACAATCTTGTCGATGGGAAATACCTTTACCTTTACCTTTTAGCTATTCTTGCGAGTGTGTTTTCCTTTAGTTTCTATTTCTCTGTTCATGCTTTTGTCCTGCCTGTGTGACACTTTTGATGTCTCCTCATAGGGTTTTCTAGGTGGGGGTTACACAAGGAGGACCACCTACAACACCTTATGCACATTGCTAACAAATGTTAGCTATGATATCACTTCTGTTCTTCAGTTTAGTGACTCCCACCACTACTGCTGCTGCCCAGTAGTTGTTTCCCTATGTCATTGTTCCTCTCCTCATTATTGTTGAATTGATCATTTCCCTATCCTTCTCCTCACTCCTCCCCCCCTTTCCATTCCCCCCTCATGTCCTTCTTTATTTTAGTCTCTCATTTGTCTTCTGGCCCTTGTTTGATTTTCCATTAGCCTTCAAGGGTGGACCATTCGAATAGGTCCACCACCCCCGGGGGGGGGGCAGATATGGGCTCTGAGTTTCGTCTTGACCAGGAAATGATCCGTCCATGACAATGCGGAGGTGCCAACCACCTCTGCCCACAGATATACCTGTTCCGTACAGAACACTGCATCAAGTGTATGACCTGCACAACGTGTGGGCCCGTTGACCAAGTGGGATAGGCCCATGTTTGTCATGGTCTCCATGAACTCCTGAGCCGCACCTGTTAAGCTGGTCTCGAGCGGGATGTTGAAATCCCCCAAAACTAACAGTCTGGGGGTCTCCAACAGCAGCTCAGAGACCAGCTGCGTCAGCTCAGTCAGGGAGTCTGCTAGACAACGGGGTCGTATATCGGACAGGTATCCTGGTCAAGGTCAAGGTGTTCTTATAAACCAGAGCCACTCCACCCCCCCGCCCACTTCCCCTCACCTGCTCACTGACAGAATACCCAGCTGGGAGGGACTGCGCCCATATAGCAAGGAGAGGTGAAAAAAAGACTATCTAATTGATTTTCTTGCCTGTCCTTTGTTTTCTCCTGTCCTCCCTTTGGAAGGTGGTGGGGGGCGGGGGGTGAGATGATCTATGCTGGGGCAGAGATGGACTCACGTGGCTGGCTTTTCCCTTCCTCTTCCTCCCAGCTGTTTCTCCTCTCCTCCCTCTGGAAGACGGGGGGGGGGGGTGCTGAGATGGACTCATGTGGCTGGGAGGGGATTAGATAGATAGTTTATCAGGAAATGTAATTTAAAGATGCAACCTGTTTAATTGGCAATACAAAATGTGTGTGTTTTTTTTAAAGGCATATAATTGAATCAAAAGATTCATCCAGTTCTAGTGGGGACTGTAACTCTTCAGGCCATGGCTAAGAAATAATATGTTACCAGTAATGAAATTAGCTGGCATTCTATATTGCAGCTACCAATTTGTAACCTACAGTTAAGGATCTGTAATTTCTTCATATTCAGTAAGACTATATTGTCATGATTGTGGCACTAATGACACAATTGTAAATGTCCCCCAGACCACCCTAACAGTCAGCAGCCAGATGAAGTGAACTGCTGACTGGGGTGCAAGAAGGACAAGATTTTTGTCCCCTTTCACAAGCATATAAGACTGCAACAAGGAATCGAGACAGAAGTCCTGCTTCTGATTCTCACAGCTTTGCTTGCAGATGAGAGGAGACTGGAAACATTATTGTCCTTAATCCTGGTCATCTAAGCAGATCGCTTTCACTCAGTACAGCTACTGGCTGTTAAGTGGGCTTGGGGGCATTTAGGCCAGGAGATGTTAGAATGCCAAATATCTGCGATTGCCTTTACCATGTTACTCTGAGGACAAAAAGATTACAAATTATATTAGTTTTAATAAATAACATGATGACTAAAATTATTACTTTGGGGAATGAGCCAAATAATGTTTATATATTAGTCCTAACACATTGATTTTTGAGGATTATTTAGGTGAATTTATGTTTTCTATATTTTAAGCATGATTTTAATAAATAATTAAAACTAACATTAATAATAATAATAATAATAATAATAATAATAATCTGCATGAATGTCCCTCCAATACCACCTGAACTGAGAATAGCTTCAATGTTCTCTGTAAATGAAAGGACAATTAGATAACGAGCCTATGGAGAAGATTTTGTTGTTATTTTATGTCAAATAAAATGCTATATTTATGAAAAGTAGAGGGATTTAGTTAGAAACAAAATACAATTTGTCTTTAATGTAAAAACAGAACAAAATGATGGGGGGTTACAAATAATAGTACTGTTCTGGATAGTGCTGTTTTTATTGCTTCTGGATGTGTGTGTTTGTGTGAGAGAGAGAAATAGAGAGAGAGAGAGACTTTGTTCCTTCCCCATTCCAAAGTACCAAAAATATTTCTCCATATTTACAATCTAGAGATGGGTCTGTGGAATGGAAGGATATTCTCAACCCATCTGTACTAAATACCAAAAAAGTTGAAAGGCAGTGAATATTGCACTATGCAATAATACTGCTATCATTCCACTTTAACTACTATTGCTGCTTCCTGTGGAATTCCGGGATTTTGTAGTTTATTGCGGTATAAAGGCTCCCTGGCTAAGAATTTTATATGCTCAGCCCTCACCTACAAATCCCAGGATTCCACAGGAGGTAGGCATAGCAGTTAAAGTGGCAGTGGCAGTGTATAGTAGTGCAGTGTGACACTGTGCAGTGACGATAAAATGTGGAAATTACATTTTACAGTATAGTGTGTGTTTCATTACATGTGAATGTTTATTTTAGAGTGACTATCTGGATTAGACAGATTATTTATGATGTAAAAGATACATTTACTGAAGTCCAGGTTATTTTAACTGGGGTTTCTAATATGTTAACTGCATGGCTATTTTTTTGATTTGGTATATTATCCAGATTCTCCTAACATTCTTTTAACAGTGAACAGACACAAGATGTCTTCACATGAATTAGCTTGTATTCTTACTATATCCAGCACTTCTCTGCATGTAGTGGGCAATAATAATAATAATAATAATAATAATAATAATAATTTATTTATATCCCGCCCCTCTGCCAGGCAATCGGGGCGGCGTCCAACATTTCAAAACATCAGAACAAATAAAATCAATTCAAATCCCATCCCTCCTTCCCACACCCACCCATCCCCCAAAAACAAATCAAACAAACAAATTGAATAACAATAATTAAAAATATACAATTTAAAAAATACACAATTTTTCAATGTCAATATACAGCAGCATTAATTCAGGTGGAGGAAGGGCAAAGGACAAATTTATCTTCTTCTCCTGGATGGTAAGGCTACTGGCCCACTCCATTGGAGGGGCCTCTAAGATTAAACGCTTCTCTCCAATCAGTGGAGGAGATTTACCAATTTCAAAGACTTCATTCCTCCCCCTCCCACCCCCACTGCTGCAGCCTCCGCTGTATTGCTACTAAGGGAAAATGTTGGTCCCTGGCGGCCCTAGCGCCTTCGCCTTGGCCCTGGTCTCTCTGGCCACGCTACAGCCGCAGCTATGTTGTTGCTGGGGAAGGTGTTGATCCCTGGCGGCCCTAGCGCCTCCGCCTTGGCCTCCCGTTCGCGTCGCCACTACCGTGGCCGTTGCATTATCCGGTGGAGGAGGTGGTGAAAAAGCGGCCTTTTCAAGGGGCTGCTGGGCCTCCATGCCTCATCGCGGCTCAGCTGCTCCGCTGCCGTTGGGGGAGGAGGTGGTGGAAAAGCAGCCTTTTAAAGGGGCTGCTAGGCCTCCAGGCCTCGTCAAGGCTCAGCTGCTCCACTGCCGGTGGAGGAGGAGGTGGTGGAAAAGCAGCCTTTTAAAGGGGCTGATAGGCCTCCATGTCTCATCGAGGCTCAGCTGCTCCGCTGTCGATGGAGGAGGAGGTGGTGGAAAAGCAGCCTTTTAAAGGGGCTGCTAGGCCTCCAGGCCTCATCGAGGCTCAGCTGCTCTGCTGCTGGTGGAGGAGGAAGTGGTGGAAAAGCAGCCTTTTAAAGGGGCTGCTAGGCCTCCAGGCCTCGTCGAGGCTCAGCTGCTCTGCTGCCGGTGGAGGAGGAGGTGGTGGAAAAGCAGCCTTTTAAAGGGGCTGCTAGGCCTCCAGGCCTCGTCGAGGCTCAGCTGCTCCGCTGCCGGTGGAGGAAAAGCAGCCTTTTAAAGGGGCTGCTAGGCCTCCAGGCCTCGTCGAGGCTCAGCTGCTCCGCTGCTGGTGAAGGAGGAGGTGGTGGAAAAGCAGCCTTTTAAAGGGGCTGCTAGGCCTCCAGGCCTCGTCGAGGCTCAGCTGCTCCGCTGCCGGTGGAGGAAAAGCAGCCTTTTAAAGGGGCTGCTAGTCCTCCAGGCCTCGTCGAGGCTCAGCTGCTCCGCTGCTGGTGAAGGAGGAGGTGGTGGAAAAGCAGCCTTTTAAAGGGGCTGCTAGGCCTCCAGGCCTCGTCGAGGCTCAGCTGCTCCGCTGCCGGTGGAGGAAAAGCAGCCTTTTGAAAGGGCTGCTAGGCCTCCAGGCCTCATCGAGGCTCAGCTGCTCCGCTGCCGATGAAGGAGGAGGTGGTGGAAAAGCAGCCTTTTGAAAAATCAGCTTATCCAATGAAGCATGAAACATTATTATTCTTATGACTTCAAAAAGCATGAAATCTTTGTTTTAATAATGGTATGTTTATTTCATAGCACTCTAAACTCAGCTTGTTTGAGGTTAGTGTAGAGTGGTGATTATATTTTCAGAAATTCAAAAGAATGTGAAATCAGTACCAAAACAAGCAACTCATTGGATGCAGAAGAACATCTCCACTTTTGGTTAACTTACATGCTATTGTTCATTATTGCTCTTAACTTTAAAAAGGGGATTGTTGAAATCCCCAAATAAATAAATAAATAATCCCACCTTTCTCATGATATAGGGACTCAAGGCAGCTAATAAATTTCAAAGCAATACAAGTTAAAAACAATACAAAAGTGTTATACAAAATATGTTTAAAATTTAATATTTAAAATATATTAAAATATATTTTAAAATCTATATTGTAGTTGTCAACTGACCTTGAATGGATCCCAACTCATGGTGATGCTGTGGATGAGACATTTCCAAGCCCCCCTTTCCTCCACTGCTCCTGCAAATTCATACTTGTGACCTCCTTAATTCAATCTATCCATCTAGCTTGCAGTCTTCCTCTCTTTTTACTTCACTCCATCTTTCCTAGCATGATTGTTTGTTTTTTTTAATGAGTCCTGACTTCCCATGATGTGACTGAAGTACAACAGCCTCAGTTTTATCAACTTGACCCCAAGGGAGATTTTAGGCTTGATCTGTTCAAGGACCCACTTTTTGTCCACAATCTCTTCAGCACTCTTCTCCAGCACCACATTGGTAATAATAATAATAATAATAATAATAATAATAATAATATATTTTCCCACCTATCCCTATGGATAGAGGCAGGAGTACAACAGTAAAATGTACAACAATGTACAAAGATACAATATATAAAAACATTTTGGAGCTGCAGAGGAGGACTGTGTCCCGCCCTACCCTGCCAGAGACCATCGAGGCGACCTGGGCTTGCCGCAGCTGTGCCGAGAGCATACCATCTCCCTCCCCCGGCAAACCAGCAAACATGTGGTGGCGGCATTTTGGAGCCGCGGAGGAGGACTGTGTCCAGCCCTGCCCTGTATCCAGCCCTGCCCTGCCAGAGACCATCAAGGTGACCTGGGCTTGCAGCAGCTGTGCTAAGCCGGGAGAAGCATACCATCTCCCCCGGCAAACCAGCAAACATACGGCGGCGTTTTGGAGCCGCGGAGGAGGACTGGGTCCAGCCCTGCCCTGTGTCCAGCCCTGCCCTGCCAGAGACCATCGAGGTGACCTGGGCTTGCCGCAGCTGTGCTGAGCCAGGAGGAGCATGCCATCTCCCCCCCAGCAAACCGGCAAACATGGGGCAGTGGCGGCGGTGGTGTTTTGGAACCGCAGAGGAGAACTGTGTCCAGCCTTGCCCTGTGTCCAGCCCTGCCCTACCAGAGACCATCGAGGTGACCTGGGCTTGCTGCAGCTGTGCCGAGCCAGGAGGAGCATACCATCTCTCCCCCCCCCCCCCGGCAAACTGGCAAACATGCAGCGGTGGTGGCGGCATTTTGGAGCCATGGAGGAGGACTGTGTTCAGCCCTGCTCTGTGTCCAGCCCTGCCCTGCCAGAGACCATCAAGGCGGTGGCATTTTGGGGGCACGGAGGATTGAGTGGGGCTTATACAGTCACTGTCAGAATTGTTTTTAACAATAAGATATATACTTCGGACTCCCCTTAAGTCTCCCTGAGCCCCCCCCCCCTTTATCATTAGCTGGATCGCCTGTTAATGTTATCACATAATGGTGCCGGGAACAGTTTGGGAGTGGGCATTAAGGTTGTGTGGGGGCAGGGTAGTTATGGCGGCAACAGAGTGAAGAAATGTTACAAAAGAAGAAGGGATAGATGCGTAATACCTATCCCCTTTTCAATTCACTCTGTTTCCCAGGATAACTTGGAGAGCGTACCAGCCATTCCACAATCCCTTACTCTGCTCCTCTGCAATGCCAGATTGGTTAAGAATAAGACCCATATTATCTATGACCTCTTACTGGATGAGGCGGCTGACCTGGCATGCTTCACCGAGAACTGGCTGGGAGATGCCAGCACTGCTATGTGGGCACAGGCTCTCCCACCTGGGTACTCAGTTAATGAGCAAATAAGGGAAAGTGGATGGGGAGGTGGAGTGGCCTTGGTTCACAGAAAAAAAAACTAACCCTGACAAGGAAGCCTATCTGGAAAACAACCCATATCGAGTGTATGTACCTTAGTCTGAAAACCAGGGACAGTTTAGGGATTCTGTTGGTATACCGGCCTCCCCGTTGCTGAACAGACTCCCTATCTGAGCTGACCTCACTGGTCTCAGAGTTGCTGCTGGAGTCACCCAGACTCTTGGTTTTGGGCAATCTCAACATCCCTCTTGAGACCGGCTTGTCTAATCTAACTGGTGCAGCTCGGGAGTTCATGGAGACCATGACAAACCTGGGCCTATCCCAATTGGTTGACGGACCCACACATTGTGCTGGTCTTACCCTCGATGGGTTTTTTAGTACGGAACAGGAATATCCGTGGGCGGAGGTTACAAAAGCCTCTGCATTTTCATGGACGGATAATTTCCTGGTCAAGATAGAGCTAAAGGCCACTACCGGCTCCCTTAGGGGTGGCGGACCCATGAGAATGGTCCGCCCTTGAAGGCAGATGGAACCCATCGGTTTCCAGAAGGCCTTAGAGGGTTTAATGGTTGGTAATACCGGTGATTCTGTCGAAGCCTTGGTGAATACTTGGAACACCGATCTTATCAAGGCTATCAACACAATCATTCCCAAACGTCCTTCCCAGCCCGCTTCAAATCATAAGCCTTGGTACACAGAGGAGCTTAAGAGGATGAAGCAAGCTGGACAACGACTAGAGCGCGAATGGCAGAAAACTCGGTTCCCATCCAACAGGACTCGCCATAGGATGCATCTTGACTCCTATCGGGAGGCTTTGCGTGCAGCGCAGAGATCTTTCTGCTCTGCATGCATTGCGTCTGCAGAGTCCCATCCAGCAAAGCTGTTTAGGGTGGTGGGGGAATTGACAAAGGTTTCTCTGGCACCAAGCCCCCTACTTAACCCAACAACAGCCTGCTGTGATGCGTTTAATACCTACTTTGCAGATAAAATCTCTCGGATAAGAGCCGACTTGGACGCCATTGTTCCGACAGAATCTGTAGATTCCAGCAACTCTATTGATGGCAATTTACTGGATCTGTTTCAATCTATGGACAAGCTCTTTGGAAAAATGAGGAAGACGACTTGCCCTCTCGATCCATGTCCATCTTGGCTGGTCTTCCAGGGGGGGGACGCGGTGAGAGTATTCCTAGGGAATACAATCAATGCATATTTCAGGGAAGGTATTATACCATCGTGTTTGAAGGAGGCGACCATTAGGCCACTCCTGAAAAAACCTTCCCTGGACTCCCTGAATAGAAATAATTATAGACCAGTCTCCTTGCTTACCTTTTTAAGCAAGGTGATCAAGAGAGAAGTTGCTTCTCATCTCGAAGTAGTCTTGGATGAAACTGATGATCTCGATCCATTTCAAACCGGCTTCAGGACAAGATATGGAGTGGAGACTGCCATGGTTGCTCTGACCGATGACCTCCACCTGGGCATCGACAGGGGTAATGTGACCCTGCTGGTGCTCTTGGATCTCTCAGCAGCCTTTGATACAATAGATCACTCCATCCTCTTGGATGACCTGAGAGAGCCATGAATTGGAGGCACTGCTTTGTGGTGGTTCTGTTCCTTCCTCTCGGGCAGATCCCAGAGGGTGAGGATCGGGGACAGTTGCTCTTCCAAAAGCGAGCTTAATTGTGGCATTCCTCAGGGCGCCATCCTGTCCCCAATGCTATTTAATATTTATATGAACCTGCTGGGTGAGATCATTTGGAGGCATGGAGCACGGTGTCATCAGTACGCTGATGACACCCAGATATACTTCTCCATGCTTAGGTCATCGACTCAGACTTCAGATGGTGTCTCTCCTCTTAATGACCGTCTAAAAGCGGTAATGGATTGGCTGAGGGAAAACAGATTGAAGCTAAATCCGGACAAAACAGAGGTACTGACAGTCACGGGCCCGAAACCAGATTTGGGAATACAGTCTCCAGTCCAGGATGGAGTCACACTCTCCTCTAAGGACTGTGTTTGCAGTTTGGGGGTACTCCTAGATTAATCGCTTCACATGACTAGTCAGGTGAATGCGGTGGTCAGGAGTGCCTGTCATCAGCTTTGGCTGATATGCCAACTGCGCTCTTACCTGGATATGAAGGATCTGGAAACTGTGGTACGTGCTCTGGTAACCTCACATCTGGATTTCTGCAACGCACCCTACATGGGGCTACCCTCGTGCTTAACCTGAAAACTGCCACTAGTACAAAACATGGCAGCCAGATTAATTACTGGAACATCCAGGAGGGAACACATAACACCAGTGCTTAAATCCCTCCACTAGCTGCCGATTAGTTTCTGGGCACAGTACAAGGTGTTGGTGTTAAGCTTTAAAGCCCTACATGGCTTGGGTCCATCTTATCTTAGGGATCGCCTCTCCCCGTATGATCCTCTCTGCGCACATTTAGGTCCTCTGGGAGGAACCTGCTGCAGCCCATAAAGACTAAGCAGTTGCAGACTTCCCAGAGAGCATTCTCTGCGAGCGCTCCCAGACTGTGGAATAGCCTGTCAGACGTGATCCATCTTATTACCACCCTTGCTGCGTTTAAAAAGGCAGTAAAGACATTTCTCTTCTGGCAGGCCTTCCCGGAATAATTGCCCGGCTAAATTGGAGGCGATCCGCCATTCACCTCTCCCACCATTCTGATAGATAGGCCAAATCTGGCAGTTATGTATCGTATTTTATTTGTGAATTTTGATTTTAATTCTGCGATAGTTTAATCCTGTTTTAAGGGGTGGGAGGATTAGGGGGTGGGAGGATGGAATGTTTTACTTGTATTTTCAATTTGTTGTACGCCACCCCGATTTCCGAGCAGAGGAGCGGGTTATAAATAAAATTTATTATTGTTATTATTGTTATTATTGTTATTATTATTATAACAAGAATAAAATCAACAAACCATACTATAAAACAGTGCAAAATCTAATGCCTTAGGTGCCCTAGAAAATCAAACAACTTCCTTAACCGGCAGGCCGCACGAGACAGTACTGTTTAGCCTTAAATTCAATTCAGGAGATCAGGTGGATAGGCCCGCCAGAAGAGCTCCATCTCAAGTGCCTTCTTAAAGGCTTCTAGCATGGTAATAAGACAGATCTCTTCTGACAGGCTGTTCCATAGCTTGGGAGCTGAAGACGTGAATGATCTTTGGGAAGTTTATCTTAATCTGGTAGGGTAATGATTTAATAAATTCTTCCCAGATGTTCTGAGAGTGTGGGGTGGATTGTATGGGGACAGGCGTTTTTTCAAGTAACTTGGGCCCAAACCATGTAGGGCTTTAAAGGTAACGACCAACACTTTGTACTGCACCCGAAAGCTGATCAGAAGCCAGTGAAGAGCTTTTAGTACAGGTGTAATATGGTCCACCCTAGATGTTCCAGTGACAAACCTGGCTGCCGCATTTTGAACCAGTTGAAGCTTCAGAACTTGGTATAAAGGTAGCCCCATGTAGAGCGTGTTACAGAACTCCAAACGAGAAGTTACCAGGGCAAGTACTACTGCTTCAAGGTCCCTTTGGTCCAGGTAGGGACGCATTTGGCAAATCAACCAGAGTTGATTCCAAGCACTCCTGGCCATCGCATCTACTTGAGATGACAACTGTACAGATGAGTCCAGGAGTACTCCCAAGCTGCGTACTTTGTCCTTTAGGAGAAGTGTGACCCCATCAAGGATAGGTTGACAAAACTCCCTCCCTGGGCTGGGGGTACCTATCGCAAGCACTTCTATTTTCTCTGGATTCAGCTTGAGTTTGTTTTCCCTCATCCAGCCCATTACCGACCCAAGGCAGGCATCCAGAGGAGTGACGCCATCCTTAGTCACCACAGTAGTTGGAGACGTGGAGAAGTAGAGTTGGGTGTCATCAGCATATTGATAAAGCCGCGCCCCAAAAATCCAGATGATCTCTTCCAGCGGCTTCATGTAAATGTTAAACAGCATGGGAGACAGTATAGCGCCCTGCAGGACGCCAGATGTCAGCTCCCTCTTAGAGGAGCAGCTGTCCCCCAGCCTCACCATCTGGGATCTGCCCAAGAGGTAGGACTGGAGCCACTGGAGCGCAGTGCCCCCAATGCCTAACTCCCTCAGGCGTTCCAGAAGGATACCATGGTCTATGGTATCAAATGCCTCTGAGATGTCCAGGAGCACCAACAGGGTCACACTTCCCCTGTTGATACCCAGACAGAGGTCATCAATTAAGGTGACCATGGCAGTCTCAACCCCGTATCCCGCCCTGAAACTGGTTTGAAATGGGTCCAGATAATTGACTTCATCCAAGACTGCCTGGAGCTGGAAGGCAACTGCCCTCTTGATAACTTTGCCCAAGAATAGTACTAAGGAGACCGGTTTGTAGTTGTTTCTCCCCAGGGGATCAAGAGAGGGCTTTTTCAATAGTGGTTTAACTATTGCTAGTTTTAAGCTTGATGGAAATTTGCCCTCCCTGAAGGATGAATTAATTATAAGCTGTAATAATAATTTTACTGCATCTCCTCCCTGAGCGGTATGAATTGACTTTCTTCACTTTCCTGTCTACTTTCTTCCCTTTCCCGCATCCACAAATGGTTATGAGGAATACAACAGCTTTGATGATTCTAACTTCAGAGTTCAGTTGTATATCTTTACTCTTTAGGATCTTGTCTAGTTCTTTCTTGGCTGCCTTCCCATTCCTAGTCTTCTGATTTCTTGACTGCAGTCTCCACTCTAATCAATGTTTGATCCAAGGTTTGGGACATTTTTACCCACCATCAAGAGGAGACCAGGTATGGGAATATCGTGGCCTCACTAGGGAGGGAGTTCCAAAGTCTGGAAACAGCCACCAAGAAATCACTCTCCTTTTTCCCCACCTACACCTGAAAGGGTGGTGGAACAGAAAGATGGACCTCTCTAGATGATCTTAGAGCTCTATTAGGCTCCTAAAGCGAGATATAGTCCTTCAAATAATACAACTGGACCCAGGTTGTATAGGGGTGTATAGGTCAAAACCAGCACTTGAATTGTGTCCAGGAACAAACTGGCAACCAATGGAGCTATTCCAAATAGAGAGCTGTGTGCTCCCTGCAGCCAGTCTCAGTTCACAACCTGGCTGCAGCTCTTTAGGCCAACTAAAGTTTCTGAGAACTTTTCAAAGGCAGCCACACTCAGAGCACACTACAGTAATCCAAAGGTGATGTAACCAAAACATGTACCACTGGCCAAATCCAAATTCTCCAGGAATGGACACAGTTGTCATACCAGCTTTAACTGTTACTCATGGTCACTGCTGAAACCCAGGCCTCTAATCTCAGAGCTGAATCTATGAGTACCCTTGTTAGGTTTTGATGGGATATATAGGGGGGTTGCAGACTGCCAGAAATAGTGTGAATTCAGTCCACTTTTAGGGTTAGGGTTAGTGCTAGGGAATCATGGGAACTGTTATTTTTCTGAGACATTGAGCCTTCTCTGTCAGACAACTCTGATGCCACAATAAAATACAGTTCCCATGGTTCCCTAACTCTAACCCTAACCCTAAAAGTGGACTGAATTCACACTATTTCTGGCAGTCTGCAACCCCCCATAGTCAATGTTAAAATGTTGAAATGTAAAGATGTGTGTCTGTACTTTTCTATGCTGTGAAAATCTGTTTTCTGAGGCCAGAGTCGCAATTATCAGCCACAGGTGTGTTATAGTCTAAACAAGCTAGCTAACAAGCTGAAAGTCTGTGAGAAACAGTTTTATTTACAAAAGAGTTTTTCATCAACAAGGGATGTTTTGGTAATTGCAGTCACATGATGTAATATGGAAATTAAAGGTTGGGCTAACACATGTCATGTAACTTCAACCAATCAGTCTGTAAGGGCTACACCCAAAGGGGTGGAGAAATGTGGGCTGAAACTTGTGATTCTGAAAAGTTTCTCACTTCTTTAATCCTTAAGCTGAATGGACTAATTAAAACATATTTTTGCTGATGCTGAAGCTAGACTAACTTTAACCATGTAGCAGCTAAGCTTTGTTCCTGTTTAGCCATTCTGGCTAAAGTGAAGATGTTATTATTATTATTATTATTTGTTTTTGCTCATGCTGATTTTGCAATAAAGAAAGCTTGCATGAAGTTCTGGATTTCTTGGTGACTTGACTTCAAAGACTGTAAGCTGTATATTCATCATCAACACATTTTTTCAACAAGTGGTCACAGAGGATGGTTTTCGACACATCGAGACCTCTGAAAGTAAGCCTGGGATCTTAAAGCCAGCATCTTTGCCTGCTGAGGCTACAAAGCAGCCGGAACAGCAAGGAGGCTTGACGCGGCATGAAGCAATTGGAATTTCAAGCCTTATTTATGGCCGAAAGCCTGTAAGTAAATAAAACCCTCCTTATCTCAAGACAATTAATTTCAATGGACTGTCTCTGGGCTGTTAAGCTAGAAGAAAGCAGCACAGTTTAACCGGCTGGTTTTAAGGCTGCAATTTTAAAGAGACAGAGTCCTGGAAAAGCAGCTGGGAGGGGCAAGCAGTTTTCAAGGCTTGTGTTGGAACAAAAGGGGAAAAATTAAAAATGGAGATGACGAAATTTCCAAAATTGTCAGCAGACAACTATACATCCTGGCAGGTCTACAGTAAGGCCTTATTGACTAGAGAAGGACTTTGGTTGACTGTAGAAAATGGGGATCCTCCTAACCCATCTGCAGCTGAGATTGAAAGAAATTCTAAAGCTGTGGCAACCCTCCTTCTCCTTTTGTCTGAGGGGCAATTGAACCATGTAAAGCACTTATCATCTGCAAAAGAAATTTGGGACTCTTTAGCTAACATTCACCAGTCATCTTCTGATCTGGCAAAGTTGATTTGGGCAAAGAGACTGTTTTCATGCAAAATGAAAAAGGAAGACCCAGCAGAAAGTCACTTAGATCAAATGAGAGACTTGTTTGCTCAGGTTCAAGCAAGAAGCATAACTCTGGAAGAAAACGTGAAAATTTACATTCTTCTGGGTTCTCTAAATGAATCTTTTGATAACATATTGCTGGGGTTGCAGAGCCTCCCAGGTGCACAATTGACCATGGAACTGGTCTGTAGTAGAATTTTAGAAGAATCCCAGAGGAGGAGATTTGAAGCAGAGCAGCGGAAGCAGGGAGCTACAGCTGCAAGACCTCCAAATGCCACAGAGGGAGTTTCCAGAGAGATGCTAACTGAAAAAGCAGCAGTTTTAAAAGGCAAAATGTGCTACTATTGTAAGAAAATGGGACATTTAAAAAAGGACTGTAGGAAGCTGGCTGCAGATAGCAGGAGAGGAGAGCAGCAGCAGCCACGTCCCCCTGGTGGCCAAAAGGGATATAGCGCTAACAAAGGAACTGTTGCCATGTCTCAAGGCTGTGACAGTGTGACCCAAATTCAGCCACCCAGCACCCGGCTTCTCAACAGTGGGTGTAGTACACACATGGCAAACAAAATTGAACTGTTCCAGAGCAGAAAACCATCAAGTGTTTCTTCTGTTGCCTTGGCAGATGGGGCAGCCAAGAAAATTCAAGAAATGGGAACTGTTTGCATTCCTGGTTTTGGTAAAAATTTTGAAAATGTCTTGTATGTACCTAACTTGCAAAACTGTTTAGTTAGTGTGTCAGCTTTGACCACAGAAGGGTACAAATTGAGTTTTGAGGGGGATGAATGCTTAATTTTTAAAGATGGTGAGATTTGTGCTAAAGCCATCAAGAAAGACAAGTTGAATACTGATGAGAGTTGTGCAATTGCACAAAATAATCCTTTGCATTCAGATTGCATTCACTATTTTCACAGAGTGTTGGGTCATGTTGGTTTTCTAAATCTTTTGAAATTGGAGAAAATTTGTCCTGAGTTTAAAATGTCACCATGTTCAAATCACTTAGAGTGTTCAGTTTGCAGCAAGATTAAGCTAAAGGCTTATCCTGTGGCAAAACGAACAAAACTTAAAGCCCAAAGACCATTTCAATTTTTGCACTGTGATTTAGCTGGGCCAATTTCTCCTACAACGCTAGGGGGCAGCAAATACTTCATGGTGATTGTGGATCGCTTCACAAGGTTTTCCTATGTAATTCTTTTGAAAAAAAAGAGTGAAGCTGGAGAGAGATTCAAAAATGGGTGAACATGATAGAGAGACAGTTTGACTACAAAGTGGGAACTTTGGTTACAGATAGGGGAGGAGAATTCTTGTCTCACAACCTGACCAATTGGTTAAGAAAATGGGGAATTAGGCATTTTACTACGAACCCAGCTTGTCCTCCAGAGGACGGGCTTGCTGAACGAAAGATTGCCATTTTGAAACTAATAAAAGATTGTATGATGTTAGATGCAAAAGCTCCTGAGCACCTTTGGGGGGAGGAAATTTTCATAGCTAATTTCCTGACAAACCGCACTTGGAATTCTGCTGTGAAGAATACTCCTTACCACATGCTTCACAAGAGACCACCCAATTTGAAATATCTTAGAGTGCTTGGGCAGTATGCAAATGTGTATATACCTGCAGCTTTCAGAAAGAAAGGTCAGCCCAAGTGGAGACCTTTGATGTTTGTTGGTTATTCATGGAACAGTTACAGGTTTTACCTGGGTGGACAAGAAATTATTTTTTCAAGAAGTGCGAACTTTGAGAAACATTCTGGGTGGGAGAACATTCATTCAAACAAAGAGGTGTTTTTCAGACTAGGTCACCTAGAAACACAGACAGCACCACCAGCCAGAAATGGAGGGGCAGTGAAGCAAGAGTCAGATTCTTCAGAAGGTGAGGCTAGTACATCAGACAAGTTGTTGCACACACACACACCAGCACCTAGAATGACAGAAACAAAGAGACACAGAGAAAGGGATGCACACTCAAGCACAGATACTGAGGATAATGAGGGAAAGACAAAAACAATTGTTTTGAGGAGAACCACTAGAGTTAGGAAACCTCCAGATCGTTTTAAGGTGCAGGAAGCTAAGGCTTGTGTAGTTATGGCAGAGGAGCCTGAGAGTTACAAAGAAGTACAAGATTGTTGTGATGAAGAGAGGTTGAAATGGGAGTCTGCAATGGAGCAGGAGTTCAAGCCTTTGGTAGACAAAAAGGTGTTTGAAATTGTTGACAGACCTGCAAATCACAAGGTGATAGGTTGCAAATGGGTTTATAAGAGGAAGCTGATGCTGGATGGTAGTCAGAGATACAAGGCCAGATTGGTGGCTAAAGGGTTTGCACAACAGAGGTTTGAGAATTTTGACAAAGCTTTTTCTCCAACAGCAAAGCCTGAGAGTTTGAGATTAGTGTTGGCTTTGGCTGCAAGGAGGGGCCAGTTAGCGCATCATTTTGACTTTGAGACTGCATACTTGAATGCAAGTCTTGAGGAAACTGTTTTCATGGAACAACCTTTGGGTTTTCAACAGGATAGTGACAGAAAGGTGTACAAGTTGAAGAAAGTGTTGTATGGTTTAAAGCAGAGTGCCAGAAGCTGGAATCTTTGCATACATGATGAGCTAGTGAAGCTAGGCTACAAACACAGTGTAGCTGATGTGTGTGTTTACACAAAAGGAGAGGTGATCTTGGTGATTTATGTAGGTGACTTGTGTGTGGCAGCAAATTCAAAACAAGAGATTCAAACAATAAGAAAGGAGTTGTCACAGAAATTCAGTGTCAAAGATCTTGGAGTTTTAAGGTCTTATCTGGGAATTGATGTTGAGTGGAGTGAAGATGGGAGTTGTTTGTTGAGTCAGCAGAGGAAAATTCAGAGTTTGATAGAGAAGTGTGGATTGCAAGATGCAAAAACAGTGAAGAATCCAATGTCAATTGGTAATGTGAATAGTGAAGGGACTAAAGAGTTTGAAAATTCAGAGATGTATAGGAGTTTTGTTGGGAATTTGATGTTTATTGCAAATAATACTAGGCCAGACATTTCTTTTTCCGTTGGGATACTTGGAAGAAAAGCAAATTGTCCTACAGTGGAGGACTGGACAGCAGTGAAACATTTGTTGAGGTATTTGAAGGGTAGCATAAACAGGAAATTGAAGTTGCAAAACAGTCGAGCTGGACTTGAATGTTTTGTTGACAGTTCGTTTGCTTCTGAGCTACAAGATAGAAAGTCAGTGACAGGATTGTTGATTAAGTTTGGAGAAAGCGCAATTGTTGGGAGAAGTAGAAAACAGAGATACGTAGCCCAAAGTACAGGAGAAGCTGAATTCAGTGCCTTATCTGAGCTAGCTAATGAGATTGAATGGATTAGACAGTTGTTAAAAGATCTGAATGGAGAATGTGTTGATCAAGTGATGATTAATGAGGATTCTCAAACATGCATTGCAATGGCTGAAGCTGAAAACCTGAAGTGCAGAACAAAGTACATTGGTGTGAGGTATCAGAATGTCAGAGAAATGGTACAGAATGGAATTGTGAGTCTGCATTACATTGAGTCAAACCATAATCAAGCAGACATCTTGACAAAGGCATTGACCATTGATAGACACTAACAGATGTCATGTCTACTTGGCATGTCTTAAGTTTAGGCCTAGCCAACGAGCTATGATAGTTTTGTAACAATTTTAGTTTAGTGTGCAACATACACACATCATACATTTCAGGAGGGGATTGTTAGGTTTTGATGGGATATATAGTCAATGTTAAAATGTTGAAATGTAAAGATGTGTGTCTGTATTTTTCCATGCTGTGAAAATCTGTTTTCTGAGGCCAGAGTCGCAATTATCAGCCACAGGTGTGTTATAGTCTAAACAAGCTAGCTAACAAGCTGAAAGTCTGTGAGAAACAGTTTTATTTACAAAGGAGTTTTTCACCAACAAGGGATGTTTTGGGAACTGCAGTCACATGGTGTAATATGGAAATTAAAGGTTGGGCTAACACACATCATGTAACTTCAACCAATCAGTCTGTAAGGGCTACACCCAAAGGGGTGGAGAAATGTGGGCTGAAAGTTGTGATTCTGAAAAGTTTCTCACTTCTTTAATCCTGAAGCTGAATGGACTAATTAAAACATATTTTTGCTGATGCTGAAGCTAGACTAACTTTAACCATGTAGCAGCTAAGCTTTGTTCCTGTTTAGTCATTCTGGCTAAAGTGAAGATGTTATTATTATTATTATTATTATTATTATTATTATTATTATTATTTGTTTTTGCTGATGCTGATTTTGCAATAAAGAAAGCTTGCATGAAGTTCTGGATTTCTTGGTGACTTGACTTCAAAGACTGTAAGCTGTATATTCATCATCAACACATTTTTTCAACAACCCTCACATTGCAAACCTGTGTTTCCAGGGAAAATGATATAACACAGGCTGAATCCCTATTCCCAGGTCTGTATTCCAACTGACTAGGAACACCTCTGTTATGTTTGGATAAGCTTCCATTTGTTTGCCCTCATCCAATCCACTATAGCTGCCAGACACTAATTTAGCACAGGACCAGCTTCTTGGAATTGGGTGGGAAGGAGTGATAGAGCTATGTATCATCAGCATACTGATGACACATGACTCCAAAACTGTGGACAACCTCTCCCAGTAGTTTCATATAGGTGTTAAATAGCATAGGAGACAAGACTGAAATCTGAAGGCTTCCACAGGCCAATGGCCAAGGAGTTGAACAAAAATCATCAACACCACCAGAGAATGGCCCTCCTAGAAGAACTGAACAACTGCAGAACAGTATCTCCAAGCCATATCCCAGAGAGTGACCTAGGATGCTATTTTTGATGTTATTCATAGAATCATAGAGTTGGAAGAGAACACAAGGACCATCCAGTTCAACCCCCTACCATGTAGGAACTCAAAATCAAAGCATCCTTGACAGATGGCCATCCAGCCTCTGTTTAAAGACCTCCAAAGAAGGAGACTCCACCACACTCTGAGGGAGTGTGTTCCACTGTCAAACAGCTGTCACTGTCAGGAAGTTCCTCCTAATGTTCAGGTGGAATCTCTTTTCCTGGAGCTTGCATCCATTGTTCCAGGTCCTTTCTCTGAGGCAGTAGAACTCAAGCTAGCACCCTTCTCAATATGACATCTCCTCAAATATTTAAACAGGGCTATCATATCACTTCTTACCCGTCTCTTCTTCAGACTAAACATACCCAGTTCCCTAAGTCGTTCCTTATAGGGCATCGTTTCTAGACCCTTCACCATTTTAGTCACCCTCCAATGGACACATTCCAGTTTTTGAATTGTGGTGCCCAGAACTGGCCAAAATTCATTCTGGTCCAGGTGGGGCCTGACCAAAGCACAATACAGTGGCTATACTGTATTGCTATACTGTATAGCTATATAGCTATTATTTTCCTTGATCTAGATGCTATACTTCTATTGATGCAGCCTAAAATCACATTGGCCTTTTTAGTTGCTGCATCTCACTGTTGACTCATGTTCAACTTGTGGTCTACTAGAACTCCTATACGTGTGCAAAGAAATATAAAGAACACTATATTCATATCCTTTATAATGGTGTTGATGTTACATTCCAGACTTCCTTCTGCCGAGATTATAACAAACAGTATGGCAAGCTAATGTGCCCTTTAGAGAAGTTTGTCCACTTTGTTAAGCAAGTCATGTCTTCACTTTTTAATAGCACCAACTATTATGATGTGTGTCACAGAAGACCATTCTGAAGAAGTTAAACACTGCATTTTGTTTTGTCAAAAGATCTGTCTTTTGAAGAATCTTGATACGATAAATCCTAGTGTGCCTAAGTGCAAATGAATACAGCTTGAAGTGGCTTTATTTTTGCCAAAATTCATTCTAGATTGATTTAAGAAGTCATAAATGTACAATGTATATCAGCAAACTGTGTCACAAACTATTTTGTTTGTGCTAAACTTGATTGGTCTGTTAGCTGCTGTAAAATGGATATTGCTTGAAGAACGTAGTCTCATTAAGCCAAGTGTCCCCATCTTATATCTATGCATTTCATTATTTTGCCCTAAGTAAAGTACCTTACATTTCTCTGTGTTGAAATTCATTTTGTTAGCTTTGGCCCAGCTTTCTAATCTATTATTCTAATCTACTCATCCTGTCTTCTGGGGTATTAGCTATTCCTCCTAATTTGGTGTCATCTGCAAATTTGAAAAGCATGTCCCCTATTCTTTCATTAATGTCACTGATAAATGTTGAATAGCACTGAGCCCAGGACAGAACCCTGTGGCACCCCACTGGTCACTTCTCTCCAGGATGAAGAGGAACCATTACTGAGCACCCTTTGGTTTGGTCAATCAACCAATTACTAATCCATCTAACAGTTGTATTGTCTAGCCCACATTTACTATCTTGTTTGTAAGGATATCATGGGGGACCTTGTCAAAAGCCTTACTGAAATCAAGATATGCTATGTCTGCTGTATTCCCTTCATCTACCAAGCTGGTAATTTTATTGAAAAAAGAGATCAGATTAGTCTAGCATGACTTGTTTTTGAGAAACCCATGTTGATTTTAGTGATTATGGCATTGCCTTCTAAATGTTCACACACTCTCTTTCTTCCTTTTTTAAAAAATAAATTTTATTGAAAAAAGTTAAAAAGGGAAAAACATAACACATATAACATAAAACATACAACATACAATATTAAAATCATATAAGTACATAACAAACAAAAATTTACTTATAGACAATCATACTTCCTAAACTGTGTGGAGGTGTTATCTATCTCATTAATCACAATAACTAATTTTTTCTATAATTCTCTTACATCAAGATTATATTCTTACCAATAAGACATAACACAATAACACTAACTTTCGAGGATATGCCGAGTGCCTACCGAGAGATTGCTAAATTAAGAGATAAACATAATCCATAACATCTGTTACTATACTATACATACTATATTAATTCCCAACCTATTACTGTATCTTTATATCTACAGATTATACTCAAATCTAAACAGTCTATATCCAAATTTAGTCTGTTAATGCAATATGTCCAATCTGATTACCAATTCCATTGTTTTTAACATACCGAATCCAAGGTTCCCAGATTTCATAAAAATCTATTAACTTAGTAGTTTTTAGTATATGTGATAACTTTTCTATTTCATATATATCATAAACCTTTAATCCCCATTCTTCCACAGAAGGTATTTCTTTTCTTTTCCAATATTTAGCATAAGTTATTCTTGCTGCGATTATCATTAGAAAGAGTAACTTTCCTTCTTCTTTTTTGATATCTCCTTTTACAATATTTAAAAGATATATCTTTGGGTCAAGGCTAAATTGGCAGTTAAAAATTTTCTTTATCTCTCCATGAATATTTTTTCAATATTTTTTAGCCATTCGACAATTCCACCACATATACAGGTATGAACCTGGATCGGCTTCACATTTCCAACATACCGCATTACATCCTGTATACATTTTTGACAGCCTAAGTGGTATCAAATACCACCGGAACATGGATTTGTACAGATTAGTTCAACACTAACGGTATATTTTATTCTTTCTTTCCAGACTTTTTCCCACTCGTTGAATTGAATAACTTGATTTAACTCACATGCCCATTTGATCATATAATCTTTGACCACATTTTCTTCCAATTCCCAGTTCCTTATTAGATTATAATATTTAGATATTATTATTTTTTTGAGTTTCCTCCCAGAATTTTTTCAAAATCTTTATTTGCAGGACCAATATGATCTAATCGGCTATCCATTTTAAACCTCCCAAAAAATTGTCTATACATGAACCAATTTGTTCTATACCCTAACTGCAATAATTCCTCTTGCATTTTGAAACTCATCTTACCATTATCTAACTTAATTAACTCTTTATGCCTTGCCCAATCCTCTTCATTATATAAACCTTTCATTAGAATAGCCTCAACCGGTGATGCCTATAGGGGTATTCATTTCTTTCTATATTTTGATCAAACCTGAAAGCAGGCCTTTTGTATATAGTGGTTTAGATAGTTTCTATCTGCTTTTACTTTATCATAAAATAAATACACATGAAACCCAAATTGAAGATCTGCCCCTTTCATTCTCTGTTTAATTATTTGTTCCAGAATCTTTCCCAGCATTGATGTCAGACTAACTGGATGATAGTTGCTGGGATCCTCTTTTTTTCCCCTTTTTGAAAATGAAGACAGTGTTTGCCCTCCTCCAGTCTGCTGGGACTTCTCCTGTTCTTCAGGAGTTCTCAAAGATTATTGCCAGTGGCTCTGAGATTATATTGGCTAGTTCTTTTAATATCCTTGGATGTAGTTCATCTGATCCTGGAGACTTAAATTCATTTAGGCTAACCAGGTATTGTCTGTCTCTTGTTAAAATTTCTCCATCTTCTCTGCACAGTGGCCCTACCATTTCCTTCTTCTTTCTTTAGCTATGGACATACCCCCAAAAAACCCTTTTTATTGTTCTTAAACCCTCTAGCAAGCCTGAACTCATTCTGTGTTTTGGCTTTCCTGACTTTACCCCTACATATTCTAGCTATTTGTTTGAATTCCTCTTTCGCCACTTTTCAATTTCTTATACATCTCCTGTTTAAAACTATGGGCCTTTGCAGACTGCTAGAAATAATGCAAATTGAGTCCACTTTAAGGGTTAGGGTTAGGGAATCATGGGAGCTGTATTTTATTGTGGCATCAGAGCTCTCTGACAGAGAAGGCTCAATGTCTCAGAAAAAAAAAAACACAATTCCCATGATTCCCTAGCACTAATCCTAAACCTTAAATTGGACTCAGTTTGCACTATTTCTGGCAGTCTGCAAAGGCCCTTAGTTCAGTTGAAAGTTCTTTTGTCAGCCAACCTGGCTTCTTGAGACACCTCCCATTTTTCCTTCTCATTGGAACAGTTTGAGATTGTGCCTTCAGTATCTCCCCTTTGAGAAACTCCCATCCATCTTGAAATCCCTTCTCCTTTAATATTCCTGACGACGGTATCACTTCCAGTATTTTCCTACGTTTATTTAAATCAGCTCGCCTAAAGTCTAGAATGAGTGTCTGACTATGCCTAGTTTCTTCTTTCCATTGTATAAGCAACTCCAGGAGAACATGATCACTCCCACCTAAGGATCCCATCACTTACACCCCATTTACCAGGTCACCCCTGTTGGTTAGGATCAGATCTAAAGTATCTGAACCCCTTGTTGCCTCTTCCACCTTTTGGACAATGAAATTGCTTTCAAGACAAGTGAGGAATTTGCTAGACCTTGAAGTATTGGCTGAGTTTTACTTCCAGCAAATATCAGGATAGTTGAAGTACATCTCTCCTTTATGAGTATGTGGTCATCTGTTCCAGAAAGTCATCAAGCTCAAAAAGAAGAGCTTCTGATAAAATCTAGCAGAACCAACAGGAACTCACTCACTCTGCCCAGTTTCCTATGTAATTAAGACAACCAAATCTGTCTCTGTCCCATATCTAGATCTGAAATCAGACTGAAATGGATGTAGGTAATTAATCTCATCCAGGAACCCCTGGAGTTGAGACACCATAAATAAAGATACTTCTGTTAATGTGCAAATCTTTATTTATTGTTCATAATAAACTAAAATGGAGAAATTTTTTGAAATTGTTTGTTCTCCCTGCATGCAAGAAGAAATAATAAAAAATTATCTCACCAAGGTGAGATTACAAAAGAGTGGCTGTGTGAGTGTCTGTATTTTTCAATGACTTTCCATCTTTTGGGACTTTGGGATGAACAAGTCAGAAGGTTTTTCACATGGAAAAATAGTTTTAGAAATGATGAGAAATACAATAGGCTGAGATACTGCATCAGAGGTGTAGCTATGTTATTATAGCTATGCTGTATCTCTCAATAACAGAAAATCTACTTTAAAAGCCAGTCAGCCATCATAAGCAACAGGGTTCTGCACAAAGTTGGGCATTGTCACATGAATTGATCAGCCCCATCCAGCTGGTAAGTGATGATGCAATAATGAGCTGCAACAGTACTCCACACTCTCCAGTGCTACATAGCTCCATTGCTCAGGATGGCTGACTGGTTTTTAATGTGGGTTTTTCGGGCACATGTAATAACAATGGCTGCATCCACACTGCAGAAATAATCAATTTTAACATCACTATAACTGCCATAGCTCTGCGTCTGAGCATCGACAGGGGTAGTGTGACCCTGTTGGTGCTTCTAGACCTCTCAGCGGCTTTTGATACAATAGATCACGGCATCCTCTTGGGCCGCTTGAGGGAGTTAGGTATCGGGGGCACTGCTTGCAGTGGTTACGGTCCTTCCTCTCGGGTAGGTCCCAGAGGGTGCTGCTCAGGGACTGTAGCTCCAGCAAGAGGGAACTCACTTGTGGGGTCCCTCAGGGAGCTATTTTGTCCCTGACATTATTCAACATCTATATGAAGCCACTGGGTGAGATTATACGGAGTTATGGTGCTGGGTGTTATCAATATGCTGATGACACCCAAATCTATTTCTCCGTGTCTCGTTCGTCGGCCACGAATTCCAATGGCATATCTTCTCTCAATGAATGTCTTCAGGCAGTAATGGGCTGGATGAGGAAAAACAAATTGAAGCTGAATCCAGACAAGACGGAGGTGCTCATGGTAGCGGCCCCAAAACCAGGAATTGGGTTGCAACCTCCAGTCCTGGATGGGGTCACACTCTCCGCCAGTGACTGTGTTCGCAGCTTGGGGGTGCTCCTTGACTCATCGCTCCTGATGACAAATCAGGTTAATGTGACGGTC
The DNA here is from genome assembly GCA_026167975.1 of Phrynosoma blainvillii. NCBI lineage: Eukaryota > Metazoa > Chordata > Lepidosauria > Squamata > Phrynosomatidae > Phrynosoma > Phrynosoma blainvillii. Next base: position 184,265,352 of record JANUYF010000004.1, on the reverse strand, counting down.
AGGAGCACCTGTTATCAGCTTCGGCTGATACGCCAGCTGCGCCCTTTTCTGGAAGTACGGGATCTCGAGACTGTTGTGCACGCACTGGTAACCTCACGCCTGGACTTCTGTAATGTGCTCTACGCCAGGTTCGGAAGCTACAACTAGTTCAAAATATGGCAGCCAGACTTGTTTCTGGAACATCTAGGAGGGACCACATCACTCCGGTGTTGAGGTCCCTCCACTGGCTGCCTATTCACTTCCGGACCCAGTACAAGGTGTTGGTTATCACCTTTAAAGCCCTAAATGGCTTGGGTCCAAGTTATATCAGAGATTGCCTCCTCCCGTATAATCCTCTCCGCGCACATCGTTCCTCTGGGAGGAAATTTTTAGAGCCAAAAAGGTCAAGGTTATCTGCAACCTCCCAGAGGGCTTTTACTGTAATTGCCCCCAGACTCTGGAACGACCTGCCGGACGAGATCCGTCAGTTAACATCCTTGGACAGTTTTAAAAAGGCTGTCAAGACGGATCTCTTCCGGCAGGCCTTTCCAGATTAAATAGCCGGTCTCGGGTTGTCTTTATAAATTGGATATTATGTAGCTCTTGGCTCCCTCACGGTGACAACCGAAACATCGCATCGGGTTTGTAACTGATTATTGTTTATTCTTTATTGCTTATTGTTTTAATTGTAATTGACATATTGATTTTATTCTGTAATTGTTTAATACTGTTTTAATAATAATAATAATAATAATAATAATAATAATAATAATAATAAATTTTATTTCTATCCCGCCCCTCTGCTAAGCAATCGGGGTGGCTCACAACAATTAAAATACAATAGTTAAAATACATTCTAATGTCCCAATCCCTCCCCCATCCCAATCCCTCCCCCTGGGTGGGAGGGACATATTTTGTATTGAATTTTATGCTGTTAACCGCCCGGATTGGGAAACCATTGGGCGGTATACAAATAAATTATTATTATTATTATTATTATTATGGAATTCTGGATTTGTAGTTTGTTGTGGCACCAGAGCTCCCTGACAGAGAAAGCTAAGTGTCTCACAAAATGATCATGTTGGATTTTTACACAGAGTATGCTTCAAATTGTAATTTGCCTTTGAAAACTGCATGGTTTTCAGATATTTTTTCATACAGGGCACATAAATCATGGAATTACTTGTTGTTACCTTTGAGAAGAAAATTCATGAAGAATTACATCCCTAGAATATTTTTGTTGTTAACTGCTCTTGAGTCGATCTTGATTCATAGCGACCCTATGTCCTCCAATGCTCTACTTAATTCCTGCAACCCCATGCCTGTCAATTCCTTAAGTGTCTATCTATCTAGCATGTGGCCTTCATCTCTTCCTACTTTCCTCCACCTTTCCCAGCATTATTGATTATTGTTTTTTTTCCTAGAATATATCTGTAATATTTATCAGTTTATTTTTTTTTTAATGTTGAACATATCAGACTAGTCAAAATCCAAAAAAGTCCAAAGTCTACCTGGATCCCTACTTTTTGATCATTTCCTTTCACCAAACACCAAATGCCTTTTGCCAATGAAACAAATCTTGATTAATTCCCACCTTTCATTTATACATTGAAGCTTTTATGAGACAAGATGCAAACATCTTAACGGAATCAGTAACCATATTGCTATTGGTAGGTTTAAAAGATGGTCTAAGAAGCACAGCTAAGCACTTGTCACCAGCACGTTTATTACTGGTTCACTGCTTACCCTTTTTGTGAGTTTGTGTGTGATTCATATGGACATATCTGTCAATTCCGCATCCTCTTAGTTTCTCATTTATCCAGTCTTTAATTCATTTTGTCATTTTTTAAAAATCAGTTTGCAGTCTGGAGAAAAACAATCACATGAGAATTTGTGTGCATTCCCATGGACCCTTCTCCTGATACACACAATATTTTCAAGCAATTTCCTCAAAAATGATGCATTGTTTTATATTATTTTCAATACTATATTCATAGCCAGCAACTTTTAGTGACATACACAGAGATACTATTGAATTACATGTGCATGTGTTCTTTTGTGGCCATTGCAGGAGGAAGAATCCCTTCTCACCTTCCTCACGTCAGCCTACCTACATATATATATATATATATATATATACACATACATACACACAAACAAAAACCAGAACTGCTTTCCCAAATTTTCCTTGTTCTCATCTTGATAAAGAAAAGTTATATTTCTGGGAAAATATAGCATTTTCCCTTCTGTGTAAAATAATTTGAAATGGGGATATCACATATTATTTTGATCACTCTCTAGGAGCAATCTGATTATTAAAAACACCAGCTGAATCAAAGTTCATAATATTTTGCTTCATCTTGAAATGTTGCTAAGGAGCTGGAGAAAAAATATGGAAGCTACATGACAAAGCTGACATTTATCATTCTGATTGTAGGGAAAATAAAGGTGAACATTCAAGCAAGGAGTCTTAGGGACTTAAACTAGCCAGTAGTGATGTAAAGAATTCTTGCACTATTCATTCAAATGCATGAGGAATTTGCGTCTTGATGGGTTCCTACCTCTTTAAAATGCTCTTAAAACATGGTGCTCCTTGACCAAACAGGAAGAATTTTTATTTTTCAACATTTGCAAATAAAGTGACAGGACAGGAGCTTTGAAATGATGACTTGATGGGCAGGATTTGCATAATTTTTGTAAGTAAAGAACCATTTAGAGGGGGTGGTACTAAAGGGTAGTGGGTGGCTTTCTTATGGTAAAGATCTGAAAATGCTGTCTCAGCTTTGTTGCTTGCATCTAAGGAAAACATTTTAACTAATTACAGTTAAACTTGCTAGAGTGGAAGGACTCCTTCAATTTGGAAAACAACACAACAGCCTCTCTGATTTAAACTTAATATGAATAGGAATAATTAAATGTATAAATAATAATTAGTGTATTGGAATAAAACAATTTCAACTCATTTATAATATCTTGTCTTTCTTCCAACAATAGACAGCTAACAACCTTTTAAAATAAAGTGGATTAGAAAACACTACAAAAGTTACATAAAAGCACAAAACGTTAAATTCCCATGCTCTTTTCTTTAGTTTAAATCACAGAGGCTGCTCTGTTGTTCTCCAAATTGAAGGAGTCCTTCCACTCTAGCAAGTTTAACTGTAACTAGTTAAAAATGTTTTGTTCAGATGCAAATCGAATTGTTTCAAGCTGAGAAAAGTACTTCTTTGAACTTCAACCAAACTTCCTCTTGACATAACACCTTTTGTTAAAATGCAAATTAAACTGGCACCAATACATAATTAGCATAAATGTTTGGATTGTCTTGGATTATCTTTCAGGAAATCTGCCAAAAATACGTGTTTGCCCCCTGGAAAGACCAGATGGATAACTTTTTCAAAGTAGGATTTTTTAAACGAGAAATTAGAAAAAAAAATCGCATGAAGCTCTTCATCATCAAGATGGAAAAAAGCTAAGCAGGGTCAGCCCTAGTTAGTACTTGGATAGGAGGCTGCCAATGAATGCCAGGTTCTGTAGGTGATATTTCTAAGGAAGGGACTGGCAAATCCACCTTTGAATATTCCTTGCCTAAGAATTCATGACATCATCATAGGTCAACAGGTGACTTGAAGGCACCTGCACAAACAATATATTACCAAGGCAGCACTTTGTGAGTAATAAATAATGAATTACCTTTTAAACAGCCATGTGCTACCTTAAAAATGAGTACTGGTTAACATTCCAATGTCTGCTCAAAATCTCTGAAGGAACACTTGTTGCATTTGTAATGACTCTAAGTACAAAGCCAACAACAGGATGGAGAAAAAGGAATTTCAAAAAGGCTGTGTCCTAGCCCGTCAGAATTTACTTCATTGATAATGATTTCTAAAGGCTAGTGGCTGTAGAAATTCACAACACTGATTAGATTTTACCAGAGAGATAAAAGATGTTTCCCTGAAGCACTGGAGAGAAGAGAGCAGTAGAATGAAATATGGGGAAGCACCTACAAGTTTGAGAGTGCCAGAACTATTAGTCCCACACAGAAAGCCACATACACATACACACACATACACTAACAACACCAGGGGGAAAAAAAATCCAAAACTAATTATCTAGCATATGCATGCCTTGAAGATAACTCACAAAAAGGAGCAAAAACTACATAAAACAATTACAGAGAAAGAAAAATGTATGTTACAGGAATACTTAATATGTAGATATATTTATCCATCTGATTTTCCTATATTAAAACAGCTCTATAGGAATCTGTTATCTGTTCATGGTAAATTAGATGTTGTAATTGTATAGAATAGTGAGGATTTATCTAGCGCTTAAAGAAGAGCTTTAGTTTTGTTCAGTATGGGGCTATGCAGATGGGGAGCTCTGGGCCGCCCCTAATAGCCGTGGATTGGGGCCATGGCAACCACATGCCATGGTCCCAATCCTCCCTTTTGCCACCCCTGAAAGGACCGGCAAAATGCCGCTCCTTTCAGAGGTGGCAAAAAGCCACCCTAAGAGCCAGCCTGTGGCTCTTTAGTACCCCTTCTAGCGCAGCACGTAAAAACGCTGTGTCAGGAGGACATTCTGATGCTGCACACCATGTGTAATGGTGAATGGTATCAAGACATCATTGGGCTGGGATTGACACTGCTGGCATGTGGCTGCCCCTCCCCATCTCTGTCTCCAGGCTGGCCCTTTATGTTGGCCTGTAGAGGCCCTATAGCACCTGCACTTGAATTTCATGCTACTGTGGTCAGCAGTTCAGAAAACTGAAAGGGATTTTAAAAAAAAAAAGCAGAAGCAAGTCATAGAGTCCAAAGTATCAGAAACTGTTATTCTTTTTAAATGGAGCTACATATTTTACTCATGAAAACACACATATCTTGATTTCAGTCAGGCTTTTCACAGGGTCTCCCATGACATCCTTGCAAACAAGCTAGTAAAATGTGGGTTAGACAATGCAATTGTTAAATGGATTATTAATTGGTTGACCAGCCAAACCCAAAGGGAGCTTAGCAGTAGCTCTTCTTCACCCCAGAGAAGTGATTAGTGGGGTGCTACAGGGTTCTGTCCTAGAAGTCTAGATCAAGGGCAATAATAGTGCCACTCTATTCTGCTTTAGTCTGGCCTCACCTAGAATACTGTGTCCAATGTTGACAAGCTGGAGTTTGTCCAAAGGAGGGTGGCTAAAATGAAGAAAGGTCTGGAAACCACGCCCTATGAGGAGCGACTTAGGGAACTGGGAATGTTTATCCTGGAGAAGAGAAGGTTAAGAGGTAATATGATAACCCTGTTTAAATATTTGAAGGGATGTCATATTGAAGATGAAGCAAGCTTGTTTTTTGTTGCTCCAGAGAATAGGACCTGGAACAATCGATGCAAGCTACAGGAAAAGAGATTTCAGCTCAACATTAGAAAGAACTCACTGACAATAAGAGCTGTTTGACAATGGAACACTGTTGGTGTGTGGAGTCTCCTTTTAAGGTCTTTAAACAGAGACTGGATGGCTATATGATGGGGGTGCTTTGATTGTGAGTTGTTGCATGACAGGGGGTTGGACTGGATGGCCCTTGTGGTCTCTTTCAACTCTATGATTCTATGATATTAAATGTCTTTAATGGTGTAGAAAACATTTGTGCTTCATTTACTGTTGAATTGCAACTCCTATTGCCTATGGCTGATGGGAGATGCATTTCAACATCTGGATGATCACACATTCACAATATCTGAATTAAACCAATTCATCAGGTATGTGTAGACATCATCAGTGCCAATAAGTTCCCATTGCTGCTACTTTAAATAAAGCAAGCCAGCCAGTAAACTAATCTATCAATAATCGCTCAATTCATCTTTCAAAAGGAATGGTGTTTATTGCTTCATGGTCCACTGTTATCCCTGTGTCTTTACAAACATTCCATCCATGACTGACACCTGCTGTAACAAATGGACACAATTTAATGCAAGCTACACTGAAGGTAATACAGAATACTGGAGAAATAACAGTGGTTTAACCAATATTCTTCTCATGCAGTAGAAATACATAAGAATGCCAATGAAAACAACTTTATGGAGCTTATACAGCATTTCATGAAAATGTATGGATGCAACATTTAGAAAATTTTAATGTGAGGAGCATGAACAAAGGGAAGCTCAACATAGTAAAAATGGAAATTCAATGCATGAACATAGCAGTACTGGGGGTGAGTGAGGAATAGGCCATTTTGAATCAGACAACTATACAGTGCTTTACTCAGGGGATGAAAAGACAAGAAGAAATGAGTTGGCTTTCATACTAAGAAAAGATGTGGCAAAAGCAGTCAGAAGATGCAAAATCAGACTGAATCATTTCAATAAGGCTCCATGGTAAACCTATGAACATCACCATAATTTAAGCATATGTTCCAATCACAGAGGCAGAACAGGAAGAAATTGGTAGATTATATGAAGGAGTACAGGAAGAAATTGACAGCACACCACCACAGGATGTCAACCTGATCATTGGAGATTGGGATGTGAAAGCTGGAAGCAAAGAAGAATAAAAAACAGTAGGCAGATTTGGATTATGCTAAAGAAATGAAGCAGGTGAGCATCTGATAAAAATTTGTGAAGCCAATAACCTATTCATAGCAAACACATTCTTCATACAACCAGAAAGAAGGCTATACACATGGACATGACTAGATAGTCAAACAAAAATCAAAAAGACTATATAATTGGAAGCAAAAGATGGCAAAACTCTATACTAGTGGCCAAGACTAGACCAGGTGTCAACTGTGGCACAGATCACAAACTACTCATATTAAAAATAAGAATAAGACTCAAGAAGAAAAGAAAACCAGTGATTATACCAAAATATAATCTAAATAATATCTCAACAGAATTTACTGACAACATAAGAAACAGATTTGCATTACTAAGTATAATAGACTGAGAACCAGAGGAACTATAGTCTGAAGACAGTGACATAATAAAAGAAGAATTCAGACAGACACTTTCAATAAAAAAAAGAAAGAGAAATCACCATGGATGACAAGAAAAAAACACCACAAGCAATAAAGAAAAGAAGAGAAGAAAAACAAAAGGGAGATAGAAACAAACTAAGAATTGCAATGATCAATGCAGAGAAATAGAAGACAACAACAAAAAGGGAAGAACAAGAGATCAATTTCACAAGATCTGAGAAATCAAAGGAAAATTCAAACCAAGGATTGGGATGATCTATGACAATAAAAATAACATAATTCATGACCAGGAAGGAATAAAAAGATGTTAGATGCAACACACATAAGAATTATATGAAAGAGATGACAAAATGATGGACACATAGAATGAAGAGCCATCTCAAGATGAACCCCAAATTCTAAAAAGTGAAGTGGAAACTGCAATAAGAGAAACAGTGAAAAACAAATCACCAGGAACAGATGATATTCCAATTGAACTGCTGCAATCCACACTGACAGAGTCAACTCTAGTGCTAACCAACATATGTCAACAGATATGGAAAACAAAATGATGGCCATCAGATTAGAAGCAATCAATATACATCCCACAAAAAGGGAGACACAAGAGACTGCAGCAACTATACAACCATAGCACTGATCTCCCATGCAAGCAAAATCATGCTCAAAATTCTACAACATAGACTCCAACCATACATGGGGAGAGAAATCCCAGAGGTCCAAGCAGGGTTCAGGAAAGGAAGAGGCACTAGGGACCACATTGTAAAAATACAATGGCTAATGGAGTGCACCAGTGAATTCCTAAAGAAAATCAGCATGTGCTTTATAGACTATAGCAAAGCCTTTGACTGCATAGATCATGAAAGGCTATGAAATGACCTTAAAGACATGAGAGTACCAACACATCTGATAGTCCTGATGAGGAATCTGTACTCACAACAAGAGGTTACTGTCAGAACAGAACAGGGAGAAACAGAATGGTTCCCAATTGGCAAAGGAGTCAGACAAGGCTGTATCCTATCAACTTATCTGTTCAATTTGTATGTAGAACATATAAGAAAAGCAGGTTTGGACACAGAAGAAGGAGGAGTGAAAATAGGAGGAAGGAATATTAACAATCTAAGATATGCAGATGACACCATAGTACTAGCAGAAAACCTCACAGACCTTGAACACCTACTAAGGAAGATCAAAGAAGAAAGTGCAAAAGCAGGCTTAATGTTGAAAATAAAGAAAACAAAAATAATGACCACCAAGGACCTTCACAAGTTGAACCTTGATAATGAAGAAATAGAAATAGTAAAGGAGTTCTCATACCTGGGATCAAACATTGATAGAAATAGGGAGTACAGTCAGGAAATCAGAAGAAGATTAAGAATGGGGAGGGCAGCCATGAAAGAGCTAGGAAAGATTCTAAAATGCAAATATATACCACTCAGTACAAAAGTTAGAATCATACAAGCCAGTGTATTCCCTGTTACCATGTATGGTTTTGAGAGCTGGGCAGTTAAGAAAGATGTTAGGAAGAAAATAAACTCCTTTGAGATGTGGTGCTGGAGAAGAGTGCCGAGAATCCCGTGGACAGGACAAACAAATGGGTCCTAGAGCAGATCAAGCCAGAAACTGCTGGAAGCCAAGATGACCAAACTGAGACTGCTTTACTTTGGACACATCATGAGGGAGGACTCTTTGTAAAAATCAATAATGCTGGGAAAGGTTGAGAGATGTATGAAGAGAGGAAGGTTGCATGCTAGATGGATGGAGTCTAATAAGGAGGTCATGGGTATGGGGTTGCAGGAATTAATCAGAGCAGTAGAGCACAGGGAGTCTTGAAGATATATCATACACAGGATTGCCATAGGTTGAGATCAACTCAATGGCGGTTAACAACAAACAACATAAGGAGTACACAAGAGTTTTGTGGCCTTCTTCATTTGGGAGAAATGAAAGGTAGTGGGAAAAGAATTATGCTATAGGTGCTCAGTGTCCATGAGTTGAGATTGACTTGAGGGCAATTAACAACAAAAAAGTGAAAGCAAGCATCGTCATATTATAGAATTAAAAGGATGAATATGTTTTATTAAATAAAGAAAGAGCAAGTAAAACATATTAAAACTGACCCCTGTAAGTCAAATTATGCACTATCTTTGTCTTCAGTAGGAATGTGATTCTTCACTATGGGGCTGTACAGACCGACCAAAAGGGCTGGCATCGGAGTGGAGTGGGGGCATGGTGACTGCATGCCACACACCCTGACTCTACACCCAAGCCGCCATCAGGCTACCTACCCAACCAGATGGTAAGCAGTGGTGGGACACTCCTGCAGTGCAGCAACTATGGGCCTTTGCAGACTGCCAGAAATAGTGCACATTAAATTGAGGGACTGCCTTGGCTCAGTGCTAGGGAATCATGGGAACTGTAATTTATTGTGGCACTGGAGCTCTCTGACAGAGAAGGCTCAATGTCCCAGAAAAAAATACAATTCCCATGACTCCCTAGCACTGAGCCAGGGCAGTGCCTCAATTTAATGTGCACTATTTCTGGCAGTCTGCAAAGGCCCTACATGCCATGCACCACAGGAGCAAAGAAGAGCAGCAGTGGTGGTGGCAAAGGGGGCACCTTTTTCCAGTGCAAAAAGGAGCAGCATTTTGCTGCTTCTTTTGCTGCTTCTTTTGCACAGGAAAAATGCCGGATCAGGGCAATGGCGTACGGTTGCTGCGACCCTGATCCAGTACTCAAAGGGTGGCATTAAGCTGTCCCTTACCCCTATGTTTCTTCTTGAAGGTATCAGTGATCATAGTTTTTGTGGGTTTTTCGGGCTGTGTGGCCATGTTCTAGAAGAGTTTTCTCTGAAGATGCTAGCCACAGATGCTGGTGAAACATCAGAAAGAAACTCTTCTAGAACATGACCACACAGCCCGAAAAACCCACAAAAACTATGGATGCCGGCCATGAAAGCCTACGACTTCATATCAGTGATTAATTTCAGCTATTTTCTTCCTGCTGTGAGAAAGTCTTTGAAAAACCACAATTTTTGAATACTATTCACAATTTGGAACACATCTGTGCAAAATTTTGCAAGTGATTATTGTGCTCAGAATAAATCCTGAACTACCAAGATTCTCATCAGTCCAGGATTTTTCACATTAGGGTTTCTCAATACTCAAAAACATTTTGTTTTTGTTTTTTAATATTTAAAGTATTCTTCCCATTCCTAGACTCTTTAGGGACTCCTCAGTTCAACAGCTGAGGGGTCAAAAAGGGCATCCCTCTCCTACACATTTTGTAGGTTCACCTCTCCAGAAAGGAAGAGAGCTATTCTAAAACAATACTTCCAATTCTATCCTAGTAAGGTGGCCCAGAAGGATATCATGGTTGACATTTGATGGTATTGAATGCCACTGGAAGGATTAGCTAAACCAACAGGGAGACACTCCTCTGTCATGTTTCTGGCCTAAATTATTCACCAAGGTGGCTAAAACTGTCTCTGTCCCATAACCAGGAGTGAAAGCAGATATGATGAAATCTATAGAATCTTTTATCAAGAATTGTCCTATAACTGCCTTCTTTAGGCATGTTGCAATATTGGTTTGTTTAAATGAGGCATGAATAACTTCCTCTACCCACTCAACCAGGCCCACTCTGCTTATTTATTTATTTATTTTAAAAAATAGACAGGAAATGGAAGGATGTAATACACATGTAGTAGGTCTCTTTCCCCAATAATTCTATCCATTTCCAAGGGTTGTACAAATTATCTATTATCCCTGGATAAGCAGGAACCAAACTTATATCCACTGGATCTGTGTTACATATAGAATTCAAATCTGAGTAGGTTGGTGCAATTTTATATGTAAAGTATCAGTCAAGTTGTTCACAGCAAGCCATTGAGTTAAATTAAACAAGCATTGCCTGTGGGCCCCATCCTTTTCATTCAAGAATGGGCAACTTCATGGGGAGTAGGAGCAAAATTCTCCAAGAGAGCCCCATGGGCTGCAGCCACTTACAGAAAACCCAAATAACTACTTTCCTCTGTAGTTCTCTAAATTACAACTGGAATGAATGTTGTGTCACTTTCTTTCACCATTTTGAGAGGGACTACTGAAGAAAACAAATATTTGGGAGCACCAGGGAGTTCTCGATGTTATGTGAGCATGGTGAGTGGGAGTGTTTTTGTATGTTTTCTTGCAGTTGGGAGATTTTCTGTGTGGATTTTGTTTTAGTAAAAATTGCTCCAAATCATGCCAATTTATTTTTAAAAGTGGGACTTGGGAGCTTTGGGGGACTAGTAGAGGAATCTAGGGGCTACATGAGAATCATGGGCTTCATCTTGCCCACTCCTGTTTCAACTGGAGATGAGAGGGATTGAATCTGGGACCTTTTCATGACATTCAAGTACTCAGAATGCAGAAAAGCTGTCAGGAACAAAGGGGTCCTTCTTCTAATGACTTTCAAAGAAAATCCTACTAGGAAACATCCAATCTGCAAATAGCTGGGAACATGAGGATCATACAAAGAAAACCTTAAGACTATTTCTTGAGCAATAGCACAATGAGGCTAAAAACAAGCATTAAAAATTGTGTGTTTTTAGGTTGGGGGGAGTTTCTGCACATCTCCAACCTCTGGAAATAGAACACTTATATGGTGGTCAGCAGACCCTTAGAGGACACACACACTGTGTCTTATTTTTTTTAAAAAAAGCCAAAGGCAGATATAAAGGACAACAAGAAAGAAAAGAGTTAATCTCCTATTCTACAAAGGCTTTCTATTATGTAAGATTTTACAATACAGACAAACTAGATGGACAGGAAAGTGTTGTTTACAGATTGTGCTACAAATTCTAAATGGCAATGGGTAAATGAGCTATCAACTTATTTGACATTGCTAAGGTTAAACTAAATGCCATTTGCAGAAACATTGTAAACAATAGTGTCTTTAATGTTTTACTGTTGATCTTTAGCTTAATGTAGCTGTCTTAGAGAAAAATGCTTTTTATTCTGCCTGGCGGGCTGCAGAAGCATGGGTGGGTATGTTAAAGCTGTATGCTGTTGCACTGGCACAAAGGACACAAGACACCTCTTTTTGGGTTTAAACAGGCCACAACTTTATTTAGCTGTACAGGGTCTATTTACAACCAATAACATTAATAAATTTGTCACATGTGTAAGTGAAGGTGTAGCCCACCAAATAGGTGGTCCTTCACCGCACGTGACAAAATAAGTAAACAATAATGTCAACAAATTTACAAGCTCCTCCCCTTCAGAAATGAAATCATATTACATCACATGACATCATGCAATTAATGACATCATGCATTTAACTGCATACATCATTTCCTTTAAATCAGTCTTTATGCCAATTTTACCCCAATTAATTTAAATAGCCAGATTAATTTTCCTGTGGGGTGGGGGTCATTACTCCTCCCCCCCCCCCCACAGACTGCTTTTTCAATTCGAACAGAGAGTGCTGTGACGTACCTCTCCGATCCTTCCGGAGACAGGTGGACCCCATCCCCCCTGTACAGCTGCAGCTGGTCAAGTTTAATACCATACTCAACTAAAAAGATGCCCATTTTAGAAAGCTGCTTAGCCATGTAACGGTTAAGCCAGTATCGAGCATTATTAATTGCTGTGTCCTTCTGGGCTCCAGGCCAGCAACGCCTTAGCAAAAGTTTGGTCCAAAGGATTACAGTGCCGATAACATCTTTTGGACTTCTTGCATGTCCTTGACTACCTTTTTAGCCATCTGTAAGCATGGAATCCAACCAAGTCCTTTTCCCCTAGGTGTACTACCAAAACCCAGGGTTGTGAGTGGGAATGTGTCAAATCCATGATAAGAGTAAGGAGAGATCCCCACATCATGCACCTTTGCCCGAACCACTCCATGAGTCCAATGTGCGAAAGGCCCAACGTATTGCCGCGGGGATTCTCTAAAAGGTGGCGTTCTGCCCAGAAGATCAAGCTGTGATCCATATATTGCTGCGGTAAAAGCCAGCTGAAATGAAACAAGACAATTAACGTGGCGTATCAGGAGTCCGATTACCTGATTGCCTAACATAGGACTTAAACGCAACTACATAATTTGTGGTAGAATGGATGCCACCTGTCCATTCTGCAAATATTGGCTTAACTCAAACCGTGAGTGGCCGTAGCTGTTGCTGCTCCAATATGAAAGGAATGCAAGGAAAAACATTCCTGAAGCAACTCAGCCCTCCTTAGAGTCTCCTTTAACACAGCCCTAAATTGAAATTGCGTTAAGGGAAAACCAAACAAGTGAATAAATAGGTAGCTGGCCAAATTAGGCCTAATGTTCAAGAAGTTAATCATTGCTATCACTGGGCAAATTTGACCTTGCGGCATTCTAGCCAAGCAAATAGACTGACATTTGCTCACTGGTCAGTCTTAGAGTGCCTAAGGCGGATTTGAATCCCCTGTTCTATTAAAATTAAAACAGAAATCGATAGAGCCCTGCCAGATTTAACATTACGGAATCCAGACACAATTTCACTGATTCTTAAAGCAACAAAAGAGGCTATAGCAAATACCGCTTTGAATAAAGCCTCTTCCCCATGTGAATAACATGTATGGGCTAATTGATCCCATAACTTAGCCTGGACAGGGCCAGTTATCAGCCATCGTGAGTCTTTTGTGACAGGGGATTCTTTGGACCAACCCTCCACTGCACCTTTAACCCTAAAGTCCATATTAGGGTCAAAACAACCCTTTGCCCCAGAGTAAAATGCCAGGGCGGCCAACCTGCCCATGATAGTGAAAGGTATTAAAGTCCTGCATGCTAAAATAAACTATAAATGAAGGACCAGGTCAACTTTAATTGGCCACTTTTGATTATCCCCAATTTCCAGTAAAATTGATTAAACGAATTCAAAGCTGTTTGATAGGACTTGCGTGTAAACGGGACCATGGAATTCAAAATTGCCCTATTAACATCTAATCTCCGAAGCTTCAGAGTGATGCCGGTACCTCCAATGGGTGTGTCAATGCCTTGGGAGCCAGTTACTGGAACCTAGCGAGCTGAAATGAAAAAGGGACGTACGCCAAGGGGTAAGCACATCAGGAACATGTTGAACTTAAATAACCCAATATAATTCAAGGATTGCATCACCATTGTCCTTACCAAACCCATAACTTTAGGAGACAAGGAGGACTGAGGATTTACCACATGCACGGCCGCCTAGTTCTCATACCAAAACCAGACAGTCCTGTTAGCAAACTGGCTTGCCTACAAGTGCACAGCCACCACTATAGGAAACAGTTCCAAAAATGTAAGGTCTCTAGCCAGACCACTTTTGACCCATGAAGAAGGCCATGCCTCTGCAGCCCACTGGCCATTCCAATAAACACTGAAGCCATGGGCACCAACAGCATCGGAATGCCCCTGGAAGTCTGCCCTCAGGAGCATTTCAGATCTCCAAATGATATGTCACTGAATTGCTCCAAAAAGGAGTCCCAGACCTTCACATCCTCACAAATGCCCCCTTGTGATTCTCATGTGATGATGCTGGGCCACTATTCCTGCAGTAGCTCTATACAATCTTGCACAGAATGCTCATCCCAGAACTACAACCCTACAGGCAAAATTCAAAAGACCTGTAAGTGATTGAAATTCATGAAGTGTAGCTTTTTGTTTCCCTAACATAGCCCCAACCTGCTGCCTCATAGCCACTAGTTTTTCTTAAGCAAACAAGAAATTTCAGCTACGGTGTCAATCTCAATACCCAAAAAGGTAAGTCGAGTATGTACACCCTCGGTCTTTTCTTCTACTTAGGGCACACTTAGCTCATACATTAATTCCTGAAACTGAGCTAAGGAATCCTTGCACTGTGAAGAATTGGGATTTCCAGCAATTCAATCATCTAGATAAAGTGCTATGGCTCTATTACCAATCTGCTTAACTGCACACCAATGGAGAAAGATACTCAAAGTATCGAAAACTGAACAAGAAATCGAGCATCCCATTGGCATGGCTTTGTCAAAGAAATATTTTCCCCTCATACTTAAAACCCAGTAAGTCAAAATCATCTGGATGTACAGGAAGAAGTCTAATACAAACGTAATATTGCACTTAGCTAAAAGGGCTCCCATGCCCAAATTCCTAATCATCTTAACCCTAAAATAAATAGATAGCAGCTGCCTTATTAAGGTAAGCCTTTAGCCACGCCACCAAATTGGTGACAGGGCCTTTTCCACCCTTGTTCTTTTATCTCTACCACAGGAAGTTCAAGGGTGGCCACCCCCACAGGTGTCACAATTGTGCTCAAATCTGCAGGGTTGTCTTTTACACTTGTCAGCATAAAGTCCCAACACAAGCCAAATTACCTTCTTTCTCCAGAGGCAGGCCTCGCATTCAGCCCTCTCGGCATGGTAACCATCAGGACATACCAGTGTCACACCTGCTCAAGGGGTAGACCCCCACCATAACATCAGCCCAAAACTTGGACTGAACATGCCTCCAAAACAAGGAGCGATCCTGTGCAGCTCTCATCCTAAACTGCTCATCATATTGAAGCCATGCTGCAACCCTTGCGTTGTGATGGCAGTTAGTGTACGCTTTTATCATAATCTCCTGATATTTAGAAAAGTCAGGAGATCTGAGTGGCTCTTTTTTCCTCTATAACACCTCTGTAAATAGTGAAGCCCATAATCCAATTAATAAAATTGCGCTCTAGCTTAAGGCATTTGAGCGATTGAAATTCTTTTGGCAACTAAAAACAATCCCATCTTCTACCATGATCCCCGGCTCGGGATCACTAAAGACAGAGTAATTAAATCAATATATTCACCCTTCCAAAACCTTTCCTTAGTGGAACCAAGGGGTGTAAACATTCCAGCGTAAGGTGTAAATTACACATTCCCAACTGCTCCAGATAACAAAGGAGCACTTGAAAGAGACACCACAGAGGTGTTGTTAACTACAGCTATAGCCTGACCACCTTGCACCCAGGTGTCAGGGACCTGTGGAATTGCAGGCGCCTGCATGGGTGCATCCAAAACCACAGGGTTGGGCCATTCCAAGCCACACCCTGACCCACATGGCCACCTGGAGCCCATACCGAGGTGGCCCAATTTAGCATGTGCAATATCAGGAGACAAACCTGAAACTGAAGCTTGCTGAGAAGCTTCACCAACTGACCGCATTGGTTCCCCGAAGTGTGGCTCCACAACAACTTGGGTATCAAACACAGCAGAGGGAGCAGCAGCTTGATCACCTCTCCGTTCACCATGTGTCTGCTCCATTGCACAATCTGGAAGAACCACCCTTTGTAAGAGGTTGTGTAAATCAGCCAAAGTAGGCTGCTCGGAGACAGGGGCAGCTGCACCCTGCATCTCCACACCCGGGACTCTTTTCAAGAGATCCCACACATCGGTAATAGTGGGGGTGCCCGGCCCCCACAGCCGAAATTACCGATGGACCCGGTGTAGCATCCGCCACTTGAGAATCAGATGCCACTATAGGAAGCAGCACTTCAGTGTTACTGGTGCTCAAAGGGCTGGCGATCGAGCTGGTGGCTGTAGCCTGTAGCTTCTTCTGTGCAAGATGAATTGCAAAGCACCACACAAGCCTGCACAGTTTTTTGCCCAGTTGTGTCACCTGAGCAGAAATCTCATCATCTCTGCTGTTAAACTGGGAAGACCTCATTGAAGCAGAGTGACCCGAGTTAAGCATGTCTGAAGCCGTGTGACTCTGGATTATTTTTTGCCACATGGCATCTTAACCTCAGTGAATGGAACACGGGCTCAAACCAAATTACCCGACTGTGGATGATTGCTACCAGGCTAGCAGGCCACCCTTTCCCAAATCTCACAGGAGATGCAAACAGCCAGGAAGCGTCACTGGCAACTACCAAGGGGAAAGGTATCCACCGAGGGTCCTAGCGGAGCCCTCACCTGAAGACTGCCATCTTCTTACCACCAGGCCCGCAGGCCACCCTTTCCCAAGTCTCACAAGAGATGCAAATAGCCAGGAAGCATCACTGGCAACCACCAAGGGGAAAAGTGTCCACCAAGGGTCCTAGCAGAGCCTTCACCCGAAGACTGCCGTATTCAACACACACTCACCGCTGGGGAGAAGTGTAACCAACCCTCCCACACCAGCAATGGGGTCCCGACCTTACCAGACCGGGGTTATCGGGCGTCTCTGGGCCTGAAATCCAGTACCGGGTCCACGCACCCAGTGAAAGATGCCTCCCACAGGGCCCTCCTCGGGTGTACACCCCCGAGAATTGGGGATGCAGAGGTGCAACAGGCCCCAGAGGACCAGCCCGAAGGCCTCACTCGCCTCACGGGCTGCTCAAGGAATGATACCTTAGCCCCCGAAGCAAGCAAGAATAAAAGTAAGCAGAAGCCAAAACTAAAGAAAGTGCTAGGCTGAAAGCCAAGCAAAGCCAGAGCCGAGAGCAGAGCGATGTTACTTGCTCAGTTCAAGCTTGAAAATGGCTGCCTCCACATGGCAGCACAGAGCTATAAAAAACAAACTCTTGTCCCAAGTCTTGTGAGAACAGTAGCACCGCGAGACTTGGAGTAGTAACCAAACAACTCGATTGGATGAGGCGTGCAGGTGCGCCTTGACCCTGTGCGGCTTCCCATGTCCTTATTTGGCCAGCACAACAAGAAACCCCTCCCGACTCGTCGGGGGGGGGTGTCTTTCCATTCATTCCCAAAGCATTGTGACTACTGGCAGCTGGCAGCTGCTTTGTCAGTGGTACTGTGAATCTGCTCCACATTTTAATCCAAGTTGTGGAATCTATTTTGAGGATAGGGTTCAGCACCATGACATCTCCTTTAAAATTTGGACTAATGACCAAATTCACTGTCCCAATGACATGAAAGCCTTCAACTGTCACTGTTTATGACCTCCAACACAATGTCCTCCAAATGATTTTGATGACAATCGTAAGCTTTCCTAATTATTGTCCATGAGGCTGATGGGAGTTGAACTGCAAAACTTCCAGAAGGCACCAGAATCCTGAAAGATGATTCTGCCTTGACCATTACTTTACATTCTGCGAAGATCTCCATAATGACTGAAAACATATGCCCAGTGTGAAATGTGATTACCTAATCTTTATGCTCAATTTGCTTACAATTTTGTTTAAAAATATAATTTACTCTTTTATAAACTGTCATACTTTCAAAATCATTTCCCTGCAGAGTCCTGAAAACATGACACTGATACATTGGATTTTATTACCTCCCCACTTCTCTCTCTCCCTCTTTTCTCCCTTTCTTTGGTTTAATTTTTAATCATATATATATATATATATATATATAATCAGCTAAAAAGCCTCATCACAAATATGTTTATAATTATTTTAAGGAGATGTTTTTCATATTTATAATGATTACATTGCTTGAGTCACATCTCAAGTACCTCTTATCAAGACCAGGCTTTTAATTAAAGCATTCATTAGAAGACAGCGGCTGTGCAAACACTTCATGTTATCCTTTCTTCTTTATGGCACCCAAAGTTGCAAAATTAGAGTTACCTATGTCTGAAAAGCTACATAAATCTGCATTCAGAAGGTTACCAGTCATCGGGAGGGAGGGGATAAGTACATTAAATTGGCATATCATGTCTTCCAGGATTTGACCTGAACTCTATGGTATCATCAGTACCTATAAAAAATACAGGAACTGATCCAACACAGAAATTAGAAGAAAAAAGAGTAACATCACACTTCCAGAGGAACATGTAATGTATGATGATCTGGTGATTATTTGCTTTCTGGGCCCTTTGATGCTGTATAATTTTTGTCCCTGTTCTGACTTCTTTAATCTTCCTGTTTTACTAGATTAGGACATGCATTGTGGCTGATTCTTTGCTCAACTTAAGCTGCATCTACACTATAGAATTAATGCAGTTTGACACCACTTTAACTGTCATGAAATTCTGGGGTTTGTAGTTTTATAAGGTATTTAGCTTTGGGCAGAGAGCACTGGTGCTATTATTATTATTATTATTATTATTATTATTATTATTATTTTGAAGACAGCATCCAGAGTATTCTAGCTGGCATGGTCAGTCCCTGGGAGATTTGGGGGTTGTAGTCTAAAAAAGTAACTTTTCCAAACTCTGTTGATGTTATTGCTGGTTCTGTGTTGCATCAACAGCATGCAGCATTATCATATATGTATCCCAATACAGTCTACTCAGGTTGTTAGATATGGATTGACGTGCATACATGACACTTCTGGTGCCCTTTTGCACTACACAGTTATGACCCTGTGGTTCCACTTTAACTTCTATGGAAACATTCTATGTAATATTGATGGTTTTAATTTGGTGAGGCGATAGAGCTCCCTGGTGGAGACTTCTGAATACCTTCATTAGAACTATAAACTTCAGATCCCATAGGATGGATCATGGCAGTCAAAATGGAATCATAGATCTACAATTGTGTGCTGTGAAAAGGCTACTGTTCTTGGAGAAGTATAGGATCCAGTTACAATCCTTGGAAAAAGGATACTTAGGCTTGACATAGTGACTAGGATAGCATATAATGTTTTTGTGTGTATTTTGTTTGTTTCTCAGTGGAATAGTTCCACTTGCTGTGTCTTGAAGATTTGTTTCTTTATAGATCTGAAAATTTCCTGGTGGAAGGATCTTGATACAGCTCAAGTCCAAAATTTAATCTTGTAGTTATAAAGGACATAATGGCCTTGGTGGGGGGGGGGGGAAGGAGGCACAGAAACCACACAAACCAATAAACAACAGTGATTACCAAATTACTCCATAGAACACACTGAAGTAAACAGAATTACTCTAAATTGTTGTCATAGCAAATGTATCCTAATTGAAAACATATAAATATATAATTAACATGAAAAATACAGCCACCACAGAAGCAGTGTATTGTGAAAACAATGCTTACCTCCATGCATGACTCCATCAGTCTTTAAAGATAGTGGAATTTATCACACGAGGGAAATCCAATGCAGAAATGGGGTTTTAAATTTAAAAAAACCCACAAAAGTTTTTGACTATTTTCCGTTCAGGTTAACCCCATTTCAACAGCAATGTGTGTGAAAATCTGCCTGCTTGTGAGGGTTCCCCCCACCTTTTAAATCCCGTTTCTGCACAGGATTTCCCCCATGTGATAAACTCCATATTTTATTGCTGAGTTCCTGAAAACCTGGGGTCATAACACAAAATGACAGGCTTGGAATTCCTGCTAAGTCATTTGATGACTTATCCAAATGCTGCTATAAAGGAAGCTGACAAGGCTTTAGAGAGAAAACACTCCTTCTTTGAAGGCAAATTGGAGGGGGGAAAAAACTTCATAGAAATGAAACAGAACTCACCTATGTCTCATGATAGCTAACTTGAAACACAGGCACACTTCTGCAATTTGTAAACAATAATTTTGGCTAACTATCTTTTGGCTTCAGAGAATAACATTCACACTTTTTTTTCCTGACATAAATTTAGTCTAGTTTTGATTACAGTCAGAATCAGACGGAAAATTAGATTTTTATCATTCATGACTGAAGAAAGTTGAGCATGGATTTAATGGGCTGGACCTAGAATTAATCATACTGAGAAAAGAGTCATTGAAATAAAATAGGACAAATGTGTTATGGTAAATTTAACACTGACATTCATGCATCTTCTCTAAGCATAATTAACATAGGTGCCAACACTATATATTATTTGAGCAGAGAAGAAACAATGGAAAAACAAAAAACAAAAACGAGCCAATATAAATTACACAGCACCAGAAATGAAAGATTTTATATCCTTGACTTTCTTTTTCTATAAGAAAGAGAGTAAATTGAGAAGCATACAAACATCACATTTCCTTATGCAAGTGCTGTCCAAAGAATTTGGTAGAAGATAAATTAAGAGAAAAGACTGTTTAAAAAGAAACAGAAGTGAGCCAATGTGAAGAAATAACCTTTGTCAGGTGTGATTTGACCAGCAGGTGTAAGTACATGAGACAAAAGAGCAGAAGAGTAAAACAGGATTGATGGAGACACCTGAATGTAATCTGTATAGAAACTTTGTAATGCATTCTCATGGCCATGCTGGCTGGGGCATTCTGGGAGCTGTAGTACAAAAACAAAACCCACAAGGTTCAATGGAGTTTACCTCCAGGTTAGTGGGCATAAAACTGCAGTCTTAATACATTGCCCTGATATATTACCTGTTATTTCCAAGTCTTCTGAGGGCAAGGGGAGATTTAAATTGAAGTTTTGGTACTAGAAGTACCAATTAAGAAGTCCCAGCCTCACACTGAGGTGGGATATGCAATGTGTCCCTCTCCAGATCTTATTACATTTTAAATCTAATCATTTTAAATCACCATTAGAGATACAAATTCTGACTTGATTCATCCTAATTAGAAATCAGATATTTTAAAATAAATAAATAAAGTCACTGAAACATGGTGTTTTACTTTGAGAGGCTTGGTGTGCATGAGAGTTATAGATATTTTAAAGACTGATTTTTTTGTTCATTTCTGTAAATCTGTGAGAAAAGTTAGTCCGTTGCAAAGTCTAATGAAAAGTATTAGCATTGGATGGAATTTTTTGTATCTTTTTTATTAATCAGCCTGTCCTTTTCTGTTTACTAGAGAGGTATCCAGTGCCTCTGCCATTACTGTTAGACTGGATCATTTTGAGTCGGTAAGTACTAAGGATGTGGAAAAGCTCCTTAGCAGTTTGAAAAAGATTACCTGCCCTCTCGACCCTTGCCCAACTTGGCTGGCAGTCCAGGGGGGTGATTCTATCAAGTTGATGCTGAAAAATGTAATTAATGCATCTCTGAGGGAGGGGACCCTGCCGTCCTGTCTTAAAGAGGCAGTGGTTAGACCATTTTTTAAAAAGCCCTCCCTTGACTCCCTGGATAGAAATAATTATAGACCTGTTTCGCTGTTGCCATTTTTGAGCAAGGTGATTGAGAGGGCAGTCGCTAATCAACTACAAGTTGTCTTGGAGGAAAGCAATTTTCTGGATCCATTTCAAACCAGATTCAGGACAGGATACAGAGTTGAGACTGCCATGGTCACCTTAGTCGATGATCTCCGTCTGGGCATTGACAGGGGAAGTGTGACCCTGTTGGTGCTCTTGGACCTCTCAGCAGCCTTCAATACCATAGACCAGGGGTAGGCAACTTTTCCCCTTTAAGGGCTGAGGGACTTCAGCTCCCAGAATCCCAGGAGCTATTGGCCAACATGGGACTATTGGCCAACATGGCTGAGGCTTCTGGAAGCTGAAGTCCCTCGGCCCTTAAAGGGGAAAGGTTGCCTACCCCTGCCATAGACCATGGTATCCTTCTGGAATGCCTGAGACAGTTGGGTATCAGTGGCAATGCATTGCAGTGATTCCAGTCCTACATCTCAGGTAGGTTCTGGATGGTGTCACTTGGGGACAGTTGTTCCATCAAGAGGGAGCCAAATTGGGCATCCCTCAAGGTGCGATTCTGTACCTGATGCTATTCAACATTTACATGAAGCCACTGGGTGAGATCATCCAGAGGCATGGGGCAGGGTTTTATCAGTACACTGATGAAACCCAAATATATCTCTCTATGTCTCGGACTGATGCAGTGACCAAGGATGGCATCTCTCCTCTGAAATCCTGTCTCGGGGTGGTAATGGACTGGATGAGGGGAAAATGACTCAGGCTGAATCCAAGAAAGATGGAGGTACTCGTCATAGGAAACCCGAACTTGGGAATGGAGTTATGTCAGCCAGTTTTAGATGGGATCACGCTTCCCTTGAAGGACTCTGTACACAGCTTGGAGGTGCTCCTTGATTCGTCACTTCACTTGACATCTCAAGTGGATGTGACAGTCAGGAGCTCCTGTTATCAGCTTCAGCTGATATGACAGCAGTGCCCCTTCCTGGAGCCGGAAGACCTTGAAACAGTAGTACATGCACTAGTAACCTCTCGATTGGACTTCTGTAATGCGCTCTACATGGGGCTACCCTTGTGCTAAGTTTGGAAATTCAGCTTGTACAAAATATGGCAGTCAGGTTGATTACAGGTACTTCTCGTAATGACCATATAACACAAGTCCTGAAGTCCCTTCACTGGCTGCCAATTAGTTTCCAGGCAAGGTACAAGGTGTTGGTTATTCCCTTTAAAGCCCTACATGGCTTACAACCAGAATACTTAAGGGATCGCCTCCTTCCATACTATCCATCCCACACTAAGGTCCTGGGGGAAGAAACTACTACAGCTGAGAAGATCTAGGCTAACTTCAGTTAGCCAGAAGGACTTCTCCACTGCTGCTCCAAAGCTATGGAATGACCTGAGGAGGAGATCCATCATATCTCTACTCTTACAGCCTTTAAAAAGGCTCTTAAGATGGATCTCTTCTGGCAGGCCTTCCCAACTTAACTTGTCTCCCCACACAAGGTGATCTTCATCACTCTGTCCACCAAATACCTCACCTTTCTTTTAAACTTTTTGTATCTTTTGTTCTTAAATTGTGATTGTTTAATTGTAATTTTAGTATTGGGATGGGGGTTGGGGTTGGGAAGGGACTAATTTTAAATTTTATTGTATTTTATGTATTTTGTATTGCTGTACCTGCCCAGATTCCTTGTGATTGGGTGGGCTACAAAATTATTATTATTATTATTATTATTATTATTATTATGTCTGTGTGTGCTTAGCTACAGAAGAATATGCTAGTTCATCAAAGAACTAGCATCAGATTGCAGAAAATACAGTAACTGCTTGGTGCCTCACTCTTTTGCTGGTGGTGAGTGCTCCTGCAGAATTTGGAGAATCCACAACATTGCCATGCCAAGACCCCCTGTTTCACACATGTACTGGTCACTAGTCATGCTAGTGAGTGATGATGGGAATAGCAATGTGGAATGCTATAAATATCTGAAGGCCTACAGATGAGACATCTCTACTCTATGGGCAAGTTTACACTTTACTGTTGTTTGAGTATGGATTGTGGTACCTGTCTCAAATTTATAGATAGGATGTAGTTTACCTTGTGGGAGATGTGAGGGAGACATTGAAGGAGGTGTGGAGAGCTGTGTCCTTCCAGAAGACATCTTTGGATCAATGCTTCAAGAACTATAATTGCACTGGCTGTCTCAAAGAGAAATTATTGACATCTCTCTCTCTCTCTCCCCCATATGTGTAAATGTGAAGTTCTTGGGGTAATGGTATTTTTTTATAAATCATAGTGTGATTAAAAGAAGACATAAAGACTGTGTTCATATTACAAAATGTGTTCATGTAATACTACTGTAATGGTTATGGGTCCAGCCTAGAATTTGCAATCTGCAAAGGTCTTGAATTTTTTTTTACAAGAAAATGATCTCATCCACTCATTAGAACTACAGCACCAGGATCCATTTCACATTACATAATTATAGCACTATAATTCCACTTTAACTCCCATGGCTCCACCCTATGGAATCCTGGGATTTGCATTCCAAGGTTCTAAATTCCAGCATTTGGAATTCTCAGCTAGAGAGTTTTGAGGCCTCTCCAAAGAACAAACACCAGGATTCTATAGAATGGAATCAAAATGTTAAAAAGGTATCATGGTGTTGTAATTGTGCAGACAGAAACTCCCTAGGCTCCATAAGAGAGAGCTATAGTAGTATAATATAGTACACAGTACAGCAAATTGATATAACTGTGCAGTGTGAATGCACCCAAAGAAAGAAATCTAGTAGAGATCTAGTAAGGTATTATAGCAAACAAGCAGCTATGGAGGAAGAAACCCTTGGTTTGAATATCACCTCTGCTACAAATTCACTTTCATTGCAAAGTTCATTTTGGGAAAGTAATCACTCTTAGCTCCAGTGTTTCCATTTGCATAATGAGAGATAATAATACTGATTTATCTTGAAGCAGGACTGGGAAAGGATTTAGAAGGATTTGATTATCTCAAGAAGGCCTTTTTATGCCACTCCAAGACTCATACAGAAAAATAAGGTACCTCACCCCAAGGATTTGCACATTTGTGAAGCTCATGGGGCATCAGCATAGATATTTCACATATTCAGTTGCCACTGAATGAGAGTCCCAATAGTAAATGATGTGAAAACAATTAAAGAACATAAATGTGTCCCTCAGCCCTGGGTCATGTGATTATCCAGTGCATCTCACAACAATACAGTGGAAAAAAATTCTTACATATGCTGATCATCCTAATGGTGGGGACAAAAAGACTACCCACACCATTTACACTGAGAAAAGGTAAACAAACAAATATGAAGCTTGCAGAGGTAGCAAATTTGCCATTTAGCAAATTCAAATAAAAATCCACCAAACAATGATACCTCTATTGGCCAACCAAAATGCACAATATATTTGTTGCAAGCTTTCGAAGCTCCACTGGCATCTTCATCAGGCAGGTGTTACAAATCAAACAGGAGGAAAAAAATGAAAACATTAGTCATAGGTCTGCATTTTGCTGTTTTTCTTTTTGGTTAAGATGGTATAGGGAAGTCATCGCTTGCAGGCTGGCTCCTCCTCTTTCTGGCAATATGGAAATTGAGAGATTCTCAAAGTCCAGGAAATTTAAAATCCATTTGCATCTCAACAAGGATTCCTCCCTTGCAATCCAATCTCTCTCCATTCCTATGAGGAAACAGGACTCTTTGCAGACAGAGAGCAATGGATCTCTCAAGAAGCCTCCTTGTTTTTTTGTTTTTGTTTGTTTGTTTGTTTGTTTAAGCTTAACATCACACCATGAAAAATAGTCAACTGCCATGAGGCTTTTCCATTTCATGATTTTTTTGTGTGTGAAAAATTAATTATGCAGAAGACTTCCTTTTGGACAAGAAACACATCATTATGCAGAAAATGGCATGTTTGTTATAAAATACATGTTTTTTGCATATTATTTGCACAAAACAATGTTTATTTGGGGGAGGAGGGTTTGTGCAAATAAAGCTTTTGCAAAAAAAAAAAAAAGCCTCAAAGTGCAAATTGACACATGTTCAAAACTTCTTGAAATCACATCAAGGACAAATAAAACTTTTTAAAATATTTTTCTTGCATGTGAGAATAAAGTAAGCAATCATTTCACTCCATATATATATATATATATGTTTAAAGAATTTCTAAATAGCCTTTCTACCACCAGCAGTTAGGGCACCTTGAAAATTCTGATAAAACCACAGTTTTATCCATAATAAAATATTTTACTGTGTTTTTTTTTTAATGGTTGTTTCAAAGCTGCGCTTTAAGTTTGCTTCTGCAGAATTGTACTTGGAGATTTCCCAGTCCATACTGGAACATTTCTTCTGAGAGGTCAGAAGCCTCAACAATTATATGGGTGGTGATGATGGTGGGGAGGCAAGCTGAGTGATGAAATTTGAGAGAAATTACAATGCTACACACTCACACACATTCATGAACTGAAAAAACTTCCACTCATACGACTGCTATGGCTTCAAGCTATTGCAGAGATTCCAATGAAAATTTAAACACACAACAACAACAAAGACACCCCCCGATGAGTCAGAAGGGGTTTCTTTTTCTGCTGGCCAAATAAGGACATGAGATGCCTGGTTGGTCAAGGCGCGCAGGGGAATGGGAATACCTACACGCCTTGTCCAATCAGGTTGTTTGGTTGCTACTCCAAGTCTTGCAGTCCTACTGGTCTCACAAGGCTTGGGATGAGAGTTTGTTTTTTATAGCTCTGTGCTGACATGTGGAAGCAGCCATTTTCGAGCTTGAACTGAACGAGTAACATCACTCCGCTCTTTGCTCTGGCTTTGCTTGGCTTTTGGCCTAGTGCTTCCTTTGGCTTCAGCTATTTTTGGCTTTTGTCTACTTTTATTCTCGCTTTTGTATCGGGGGCTCAGGTATTGTTCCTTGAACAACCCGTGGGGTGAGTGAGGCCTTCAGGCCAGTCCTCTGGGGCCTGTTGCGCCTCTGCATCCCCAATTCTTGGGGGTATACACCCGAGGAGGGCCCTGCGGGAAGCATCTTTCACCGGGTGCATAGACCTGGTACTGGATTTCAGGCCCAGAGACCTCCACATCTGGCCCAGAGACCTCCACATTCTCGGTAACCCCGGTCTGGTAAGGTCCGGCCCCCATCACTGGTTTGGGAGGGTTAGTTACACTTCTCCCCAGTGTGTTGAAGATGGCAGTCTTTGGGTGAGGGCTCCACAAGGACCCTCGGTGGACAGCTTTCCCCGTGGTGGTTGCCAGTGACGCTTCCTGGCTGTTTGCGTCTCCTGTGAGACTTGGGAAAGGGCAGCCTGCTGGCCTGGTGATAATCATCCACTGTTGGGTGATTTGGCAAGGGCCCGCGCTCCATTCACTGAGATTAAGATGCCACATAGTAAGGCCCAATCCAAGAGGCGCGCGGCTTCAGCTGAGGCCTTCTCAGTCTAACAGCAGAGATGATGAGATTTCTGCCCAGGTGGAACAACTGGGCAAAACTGTTCAGGCTTGTGTGCCACTTTGCAATCAACTTGCACAGAAGAAGCTACAGGCTACAGCCACCAGCTCGATCGCCAGCCCTTCGGGTACTAGTAACACCACAGTGTTGCTTCCTCTAGTGGCATCTGATTCTCAGGTGGCGGATGCTACACTGGGTCCATCAGTGGTTTCTGTCAGGGATGATGGGAGTTGTAGCTCTTCACCTCTGGCTCTAACTCACCACCTTGTTATGCAGCAGAGCTGACCAGCTTTGATCAGTGGTTGATGCTTCTTTCCCAAGCAGCAGAGTTTCAGAGAATAGGCTGAAGACCCTGACAAACTCTCCAAGCCTTCTCACTCTTCTTCCTGAGATGTCTCCAAACTTCTCCAGGATTCTTCTGGCTCTTGTATCTTCCCTCAAGACACCAGACAACTCAGTAGTCTTATATAAAAGATCTGTTTTATTCTACTATATACATAAATACTATATGCCCTACAAATCACAATCTCTACACTTCACAATATCTCCAAAACTACTCCACAATATGCATTGGCAAACATTGCACTTATAGCCATTGTTAGTCACCACCCACTAGTCAGTTTCCACCCAGTGGGTGTGTACATTCATTTTGATTGGTTTACATGGATCATCCCATACTTAAGACCAACCCAAGTATTTCATCATTTTACCTTGACTACTGAATGAATCTCAGGTGTTTGCAATCTACAACAGGTATTTTCAATATACGCTCTATAACTTTGTCCTTGTCTGTCAAGGCTTCCAAATTACATTATCCTTTTCACCTGTGTAGCTTCATGATTGCTCCTGCTTAATCACTGTGACTTTCACATACACATTTTATTTCTATTACTGTAAGTCCCATGTTGCTTTTTCCTTAACAGTTTCGGCTGCGGAGGCTGGGTGCCCCATGATTACTGATATGTGGGATCTCTTGAAAAGACTCCCAGATGTGGAGGTGCAGGGTGCGGTTGCCCCTGTGTCTGAGCAGCCTACTTTGGCTGATTTATATAACTTCTTATGAGGGGTGGTTCTACCAGGTGGTGCAATGGAGCAGACACATGGTAAACAAAAAGGTGATCAAGCTGCTGCTGCCTCTGCTGTGTTTGACACCCGAGCTGTTGTGGGGCCACACTTCGGGGGACCAGTGCGGTCAGTTGGCGAAGCTTCCCAGCAAGCTTCAGTTTCAGGTTTGTCTCCTAATATTGCACATGCTAATTCCCCTACCTCTATATGGGCTCTAGGTGGCCAGGTGGGTCAGGGTGTGGCTTTGGAGCGGCCCAACCCTGTGGTTTGGGATGCACCCGTGCAGGAGCCTGCAATTTCACAGGTCCCTGACACTTGGGCGCAAGGTGGTCAGCCTACGGCTGTAGCTAACAACACCTCTGTGGTGTCTCTTTCAAGTGCTCCTTTGTTATCTGGAGTGGTTGGGAACGTGGAATCTACACCTTATGCTGGAATGTCTACACCCTTTGGTTCACACCTTCCCCTTTCCACTAAAGAAATGATTTGGAAGGGTGAATATATTGATTTATTTACTCTGACTTTTAGGGTTCTCGAGCGGAGGATCATGGTAAAAAATGGGATTGTTTTTAGTTTGCCAAAAGAGTTTCAAGCGCTCAAACGCCCTAAGCTAGAGCGCAAATTTGTTAATTGGATTATGGGCTTCACTATTTACAGAGGTGTCATAGAGGGAAAAGAGCCACTCAGATCCCCTGACTTTTCTAAACATCAGGAGATTATGATAAAAGCATACACTAACTGCCATCACAACTGAAGGGGTACAGCATGGCTCAATATGATGAGCAGTTTAGGATGAGAGCAGCACAGGATTGCTCCTTGTGTTGGAGACATGTTCAGTCTGAGCTTTGGGCTGATGTTATGGTGGGGGCCTCCCCCTCGAGCAGGTGTGACAATGGGTTTGTCCTGATGGTTACCATGCCAAGAGGGCTGAATGCGAGGCCTGCCATGGGAGAGAGAAGGCAATTTGGCTTATGCTGGGACTTTAATGCTGGCATGTGTAAAAGACAACCCTGCAGGTTTGAGCACAAATGTAAAACCTGTGGGGGTGGCCACCCTGGAACTTCCTGTGGTAGAGGCAAAAGAACAGGAGTGGGTACTGCCCCCCAGCCAACTTCACCTGGGGGAAAAGGCCCCATCACCAATTCAGTTAGACACTATGGTGGCGTGGCTAAAGGTTTACCCTAATAAGGAGGCTGCTATCTATTTATTTCAGGGTTTTTCCTTAGGCTTTCGTATTCCCTATACAGGCCCTAGGATTCATCACTATGCACCCAATGCCCGTTCTGTGAGGGAGTTGCCGAGTGTTGTGAGGGAGAAATTAACTAAGGAAATAGCTGCAGGAAGGATTTCGGGACCACATGATCAGCTATCTATCCCCACGCTTCGCTTATCTCCTTTGGTTGTAGTTCCTAAAAAAGCCCCTTAGAAATTTAGGTTGCTTCATAATTTATCATACCCAAAGGGTAAGTCGGTGAACAATGTTATTGATCCTAGGCTTACCTCTGTTAAGTATACATCATTCTACTCAGCAGTTAAGAAGATTAGGAATTTGGGCATAGGAGCCCTTTTAGCTAAGTGCGATATTAAGTCTGCATTTAGACTCCTTCCTGTACACCCAGATGATTTTGACTTACTGGGTTTTCAGTTTGAGGGAAAATATTTCTTTGACAAAGCCATGCCAATGGGATGCTCGATTTCTTGTTCATATTTTGAGACATTCAGTACCTTTCTCCATTGGTGTGCAGTTAAGTGGACTGGTAATAGAGCTATAGCACATTATTTACATGATTTTTTAATTGCTGTGAATCCCAATTCTTGCTGGGAATCCCAATGGTGTAAGGATTCCTTATCTGGGAATCCCAATGGTGTAAGGATTCCTTAGCTCAATTTCAGGAATTAATGTATGAGCTAGGTGTGCCTTTAGCAGAAGAAAAGACTGAGGGTCCACATACTCGACTTACCTTTTGGGGTATTGAGATTGACACCGTAGCTGGAATTTCTCATTTTCCTAATGAAAAACTAGTGGCTATGAAGCAGCAAGTTGGGGCTATGTTAGGGAAACAAAAATCATGAATTTCAATCACTTACAGGTTTTTCAAATTTTGCCTGTAGGGTTGTAGTCCCTGGACAAGCACTCTGTGTGAGATTGTATAGGGCTACTGCAGGAATAGTGGCCCAGCATCATCACATTAGAATCTCAAGGGGCATTCATGAGGATGTGAAGGTCTGGGACTCCTTTTTGGAGTAATTCAATGGCATATCGTTTTGGAGATCTGAAATGCTCCTGAGGGCAGACTTTCAGGTGCATTCTGATGCTGCTGGTGCCCATGGCTTCAGTGTTTATTGGAATGGCCAGTGGGCTGCAGAGGCATGGCCTTCTTCATGGGTCAAAAGTGGTCTGACTAGAGACCTTATGTTTTTGGAACTGTTTCCTATAGTGGTGGCTGTGCACTTATGGGCAAGCCAGTTTGCTAACAGGACCATCTGGTTTTGGTGTGACAACCAGGTGGTCGTGCACATGGTAAATTCTCAGTCCTCCAAGTCTCCTAAAGTAATGGGTTTGGTAAAGGCGATGGTGATGCAATGCTTGAATTATAATGTGTTATTTAAAGCTCAACATGTTCCTGGTGTGCTTAACCCTTTGGCGGACACCCTTTCTCATTTTCAGCTCTCCAGGTTCCGGCAGCTGGCTCCCAAGTCATTGATACACCTGCTGGAGGTACCGGTATTGCTCTGGAGCCTTGGAGATTATAAGTTCATAGGGCAATTTTAAACTCCATTTCCCCGTCTACACGCAAGTCCTATCAAACAGCTTTGAATTTGTTTAATCAATTCTTGCTGGAAATTGGGGAGGATCAAAAGTGGCCTATTGAAGTTGACCTGGTTCTTTGTTTTATAGTTTATCTCAAGCATGCAGGACTTTCACCTGTCACTATCAGGGGCAGGTTGGCCACCCTGGCATTTTACTTTAGGGCAAAGGGCAGTTTTGATCCTACTACGGACTTTAGGGTCAAAAGAGCAGTGGAGGGTTAGTCCAGAGATTCCCCTGTCATAAAAGACTCATGATGGCCGATAACTGGTCCTATCCTGGCTAAGTTATGGGATCAATTAGCCCATACATGTTATTCACATGGGGAAGAGTCTTTATTCAAAGCGGTATTTGCTGTAGCCTTTTTTTGCTGCTTTAAGAATCAGTGAAATTGTGCCTGGATTCCATAATGTTAAATCTGGCAGGGCTCTATCAATTTCTGTTTTAATTTTAATAGAACAGGGAATTCAAATCCTCCTTAGGCACTCTAAGACTGACCAGTTAGCAAAGGGTCAGTCTATTTTCTTGGCTAAAGCACCGCAAGGTCAAATTTGCCCAGTGATAGCAATTATTAACTACTTGAACATTAGGCCTAATTTGGCTGGCTACCTATTTATTCACTTGTCTGGTTTGCCCTTAACACAGTTTCAATTTAGGGCTGTGTTAAAGGAGACTCTAAAGAGGGCTGAGTTGCTTCAGGAATGTTTTTCCTCGCATTCCTTTCATATTGGAACAACAACAGCTGTGGCCACTCACGGTTTGAGTGAAGCCGATATTTGCAGAATGGACAGGTGGTGTTCATGTGTTTTTAAGTCCTATGTTAGGCAATCAGGTAATCGGACTCCTGATAAGCCACGTTAATTGTCTTGTTTCATTTCAGCTGGCTTTTACCACAGCAATATATGGATCATAGACCACAACCTGGTCTTCTGGGTGGAACGCCACCTTTTAGAGAATCCCCGCGGCAATACATTGGGCCTTTCGCACATTGGACTCACTGAGTGGTTCGGACAAAGGGGCATGATGTGGGGATCTCTCCTTCCTCTTATCATGGAGTTGGCACATTTGCTCACAACCCCGGGTTTTGGTGGTACACCTGGGGGAAAATTATTTGGTTCAGATTCCGTGCTTACAACTGGTTAAACAGATAGTCAAGGACATGCAAGAAGTCCAAAAGATTTTATCAGGCGCTGTGATCCTTTGGACCAAACTTTTGGTAAGGCGTTGCTGGCCTTGAGCGCAGACGGACGCAACAATTAATAACGCTTGGCGCTGGCTTAACTGTTATGTGGCTAAGCAGCTCTCTAAAATGGGCATCTTTTTAGTTGAGCATGGTATTAAACTTGACTGGCTGCAGCTGTACAGGGAGGATGGGGTCCATCTCTCTCCTGAAGGTTCAGAGATTTATGTTAAGGCACTCTCTGAACAAATTTAAAAAGCAGTCTGCGGGGGGGGGGGGGGGGGAGGGAATACCTAACTAGGCTGGCCCCCTCTTGTGGCAGGTAATGACCCCCACCCCACAGGAAAATTAATCTGGCTAATTAAATTAATTGGGGTAAAATTGGCATAAGACAAATTTAAAGGAAATGACGTATGCAGTTAAATGCATGATGTCGTTAATTTGCATGATGTCATATGACATCATATGATGTCATTTCTTGGGGGAAGGGGTTTGTAAATTTGTTGATATTATTGTTAATTTGCATGATGTCATATGACATCATATGATGTCATTTCTTGGGGGAAGGGGTTTGTAAATTTGTTGATATTATTGTTTACTTATTTTGTCATGTGCGGTGAAGGATCACCCATTTGGGGTGTTACACCTTCACTTACACACGCAACAATTTTGTTTATGTTTATTGGTTTTTAAATAGACCCTGTACAGCTAAATAAAAGTTGTGGCCTGTTTAAACCCAAAAAGAGGTGTCTCGTGTCCTTCGTGCCAGTGCAACAACCAGAATTAAATCAAGTAAACAATATCAATTTTATACAATGTCATTCTGTTTATTTTTAGACCAAGAACATTACGTTGTCTGGAATGAATTATTTGGGGATGCCTCCCAGGCCAATTGCTTAAGTAAAATTATTCTAGATCTTTCAACACCCTGTAGGAATATGTCTCAAGAGAATACTTCATCACATATTGTGGTATTATGACAAGTAGTGTTTTACTTTACAGATGGCAAGTGTTTCTAGCATATTTTAACAGTGCTGCATAAGGTAATGTTGAGTTATTTTGAAGCCTGGGGAATACTAAAATGTTTAATTGAATGTGAAGCTGATCGTATGCATACTTAACTGATATGTTTTTGGGGCATATTTAGTAAGGTTATTATTTTGATTTGAAAGGAACTGAAGTAGAAGAAGCAAGAGAAGCCCTCTGAGGGCTAGCACAGACACTGAGATGGTGGCAACTACAATGATTCATTTGCATTTAATAAAAAAAATGCAGAAAGAGACTTCAGAGTATATGAGAAAAACCCATGCATAAATGATATTTATTTAAATTACAGTGCATGATTGAACCTAATATTGAATAGGCATGTTCACTGCCCACATATGGATCTAAACGTCCTCTGAGTACCATCAGCAATGGTAATACACAATATGAACTCAATGAAAATTATTTGTGTTCATCGCTGGTCATAGACCAGCATAAGCTTTCACAGAATTGTTGCCTACATTACTCAAAGGAAAGCCCTCATTTTTCTCCCCAGAGTGAAAACTACAGGCTTCCTTCACTCCTATAAGTAAATGGCTCCATGCTCAACCAAGACTTTCTGCTCCTGTGCTTCACAGTGACTCACCATGGTAGAGGTGTGGGAAAATTCTGTTAAGTGACTTTCTGGGCCCTGCCTTGGGTCCCACTTTGGGAGGAAAGGCAGCATATAAACAAAAACAAATTTGGAAATGGCCAAATCTGATTCATTGATCTTTCACATCTCATGCTCTTATACATTTTAAAAATGGCTTTAAATACAACTCTCTGGGATTGCCAAAGGAGTGACAGAAAATTTAAATATTAAATCAATAAGAAAATAACATTTTTATGAAGATATTATAGCCGGATGTAAAATGTAATGTAAGAAATAAGGACAAGAACCTGTTCTTAGTATTATAAACCATCTGTGTCATTTCATTTGAAGTATATACATAACTTAATTTGTCTGCATGTGCACAGCTTGAGATGTTGGTTTGAAGATTAATTTATCCTGATTGTTAGAAGATTAAATCATTGTTATTAACCTTATACATTGAAATAATTTGATTTGATGAATTGTTTCATTAAATAATTTGTTAATTTTCAAAACAAACTATAGGGTATATTGAGAATGGCATGTGGGTTGTCACCATAGAGTCTTAGGGGGGTTGCAGACTGCCAGAAATAGTGTGAATTCAGTCCACTTTTAGGGTTAGGGTTAGAGTTAGGGAACCATGGGAACTGTATTTTATTGTGGCATCAGAGTTGTCTGACAGAGAAGGCTCAATGTCTCAGAAAAATAACAGTTCCCATGATTCCCTAGCACTAACCCTAACCCTAAAAGTGGACTGAATTCACACTATTTCTGGCAGTCTGCAACCCCCCTTAGTGGCATATTATGTAATTGGCTCCTTCAAAAGTGCTCTTTTTGTTATTTGAAAATTGTCTTCTCCAATAGGACATCTGAATTATATGATGGACTACAAAAACCTGTGGATAGTGTTGTCTATGACCCAAAACAGATCGGCTAAATGACACAGTTTCTGGCTGCATTCAGGACATAGCATTTCCATGATGCACACCCCAATCCAGCCCCAACCTGGAGAGTAAAGGGGCAGTGGTAAGCCCCTCCTTTGGAGCCCTATGTCTTCAATCTAGATAAATACTGAAAGACAGTATTACTTAGGCCCAGAACAGATGGGTGGAAAGGAGCCAACCAAGGCAGCTCTAACCGCAAATGGTCTGGGACTGCAGTGACCTCACAGCCTACTCTGAAAGCAAGTGGCCACTGCAGGACCCAAGCTGTGCTGCCAGCAGGTGAATTACCCCAGCTTCTTTTTGCTCTGGTGCAAAGGACCAGAGTGCAGCATCAGAATAGATTTAAGCCACTTTGGGGGCATGTGTCATGTAAATGCCATGCCCCTGAAGGGGCCAGAATCCTCTTTATTTGGCCCATCTGTTCTAGGCCTTAGTTACGAAGAGCCTTTACAGACTGCCAGAAAACTCCAGTTCCCATGATTCCCTAACATTAGGCCAGGGCAGTTAAAGTGGTCTCAAGCTGCATTATTTCTGGCATTCTGTAAAGGCACAAAGGGGCTTTGCAGATGGACAGCCATGGGCCGCCCTGGGAAGTGGAGCATTGGGGATGAGGCTGCCCCACACCTCAGCCCCAATTCACCTTTTTGGAGCCTGGGAAAGGAGCGCTAATATAGCGCTCCTTCCTCCAGCCCCAGAAAAAGTGTCAGAAGTGCTGTCACGTGGCTCTTCTGCATCTCTTCCAGCTCAGCCCGTGCAGAGGCTGGGCCGGAAGGATGTTATCGGAGCGCTCACTGTGTGTAATGGTGGGTGCTCCAATGACATCCTCAGGAAAGGGTTGGGGTGTCTGGTGTCCAGCTGCCCCCCCCCTTCCCTGGCTCCAAGATGGTGCTTTGCACCATCTGCAAAGCCTCAAAATTGTAGGTGCAAGAAAATGGTGGCTGATTGGTCACACAGAGGTGTTGAAAGGAAAGGAAAAATAAAACCTGAAAGGAAAGATTGTTCATATCTCTTCAGGTGATCAAAACTGCCCTTTGTCACATCTGTTCTTAACTAGGGCCTACATGATGAATCAGATGCCAGCCAATGAACTGAGATCCTGGGCTAGATTAAGTCTGAATGCTAATTTTTCATGACAAGGCTTGATTTTCTTCTGATTTTCAAATACTTTTCTGCCTTGCTCTGGAAAGTGTTAAAACCTTTGCAGGCACTACTCTACAAAATAAGTTTCTCAGACATGCCAAAATAAAATATATTTATTTCTACAAAATGAGCTAGCCTTGAACAGCTTAATTGCAACACCGGAAGAAGCAGCATTACTAATATTACTGTTGAGAGACCTGTTTGATTAACTATCAAAGACCTATTTATTAAGTTATAAATCTCTTAGACATATGATACCCATATATAGGGTGCATGTGAAAGTACACTAACATTCTTAAATATTCTTTTGAACATCTGGCCCACTATAATAAGGGATAACTTGCCTTAATTGGCAAGTGGTTTTTAAGATATGACTGGTAGCCTTCAATTAGAAGAAGCACATGCATTCCTAGTTTCAGATGTCTCCTATTGTTTATCATGGAGAGATTATTAAATAAATATATCAGCATGATGGTCAATTATATTCTTTTCACAAGGTTAGTGTTTTCATTCGTTTACTAGTAGATGCAAACAATGGGCCTCGGCAGATGGCTTATTGAGTCGTCTCCGAGGCAGGGAAGAGGAGGGGCAGCTGCATGCGTGGCGCCCCTTCCTCTTCCCGAAGTCGTCCTTGGAGCGGCCGGCCCTCCGCACGGCCGGTGCTCCAGGGACAACCTCCCGCCGCAGCGACCACACGCGCTGCGGTGGAAAAGTCAGAGAAAGTGCGCCCTACGCGTTTAGGGTGCACTTTCCCTGACTTCTAAAAGGAGCGCCAATTTGGAGCTCCTTTTAGGGATGCCGCAGGAGCGCCGCAGTGCGGAGGCTGCGGTCCAGCGGCGCTCCGTCTGGCGGCATCTGGGAAGCTCTCATCTGCTTCCCCCCAATGTGTACAAAAATGTGCACAAAGCCTCTGATTTTGTTTGGAATCTGATTCAATTATTCAGATCTGAGCCTCATTGGGATCAGGTTTGATCCATTCTGATTCAGATCCTGCATTCAAACTAAGATTAGGAATCTCCATTGCCAGTGCTGATATAGCTGCAATCCACCCTCTGTACCAACTGATTCTTTATCCATGGATTGAGCATCCATTGATTTTGATATCCAAGGGAGCCCTGCAAGCAAGCTCCAGCAGATACCAAGGCCCACTGTATAATGGCTGTTTTGTTATGTTTTTTACATTTCTTTTACACATCTGCATAACATGTGGTGACATAATAGACCCTAAGAAGGAATTAACCCAACCAAATTTCAGACAGCTGTTGTTGACTGTGCTAACATGTCAATTGCTTTTTTTATTAAAGAATTTATTACACATTTTAAAGAACAAAGAACAAATCATACATGTCCTCGTTCTAGAAAATAAACAACAAAGGTATACACTATAAATTGATAAAGCAGTTCAGAACAAATTAATTTGTTGTTCAATCAAATTAGTCTTCAATCTTCTTTTGATTAGTTCCTCCTTTTCTATTAAACAAACTTCCTTAATTTACATTTGTCTTATGTGTTTATTACCACTACTTTATATTGTTTCCCTATTATTTCTGCTATTTTCTATATAATTTCAATATATTAATAGCTCTATTACTTTTCACTTGCCTATTTCTTTCATTGTGACAAGAAGTTATCTTATAAGTGTATGATACAAATTATAAATTAATATAATTATTTCCATCATCTACCACATTATTTCCTTACTATTTCTCAATCCTTTTCAGTTTTTTCTTCTTCCTTTCCATGGATAATTCTTGTGAGATGGTCCATTTCCATCATGTCACAAAGTTTTAACAACTACTCATCTGTGGTTGGAATTTCCAATATTGGGGCTAGAGTACCCTTCCAGCAGTAGTCACATACAGAATTTTATGCCATTGTAGGGTTTTGATTTTCTTTGGTAGTTTATTTGTCATATTTAAAAGATAGATCTCAGATATTTTATCAAATTTCATTCCAATAATCTCGGTTATTGCAAAGTGGATTCGGTTCCAGAATTTCCTTATTTTCGGACAGTCCCATCAAACATGGTACCATGTCCCTTTTGCTTTTAAGCATTTCCAGCATAAATGGTTCTTCCCTCTGTGCATTTTAGCAATTTTAGCCAGAGTAAGATGCCACCTGAATTCCATTTTTTTTTTTGTAATTTTTGCAAAGATTTTGACAGCATGTAAATTTCAGTGTGTGTTTTTTTTTCATGGCATATTGCCAGCTTTCCATATCAATAATTCTACCAATGTTCTTGGCCAACTGAATCATAGAGTCTTTTATAATGCCTT
This sequence comes from Phrynosoma blainvillii, assembly GCA_026167975.1. Classification (NCBI taxonomy): domain Eukaryota; kingdom Metazoa; phylum Chordata; class Lepidosauria; order Squamata; family Phrynosomatidae; genus Phrynosoma; species Phrynosoma blainvillii. Next base: position 184,227,034 of record JANUYF010000004.1, on the reverse strand, counting down.
GCTCCACCTTTCTTTGTAGCAAATTTTTGGATATCTTAGATGTTAGTTTCTGATTTTCCTTCAATAGTATGTTATCTAAATAGTTTTTCTCAATTTCGAAATTTTCTGAGTTTACATCAAATTTAAATCTGTTAGAGAGTTGGTTATAAAGAACCCAGTGTTTTTGTATCTCCATGGGCTTTATTTCTTGTATATTCTTAAAACTGTAGTTGTTCATGTTATTTTTTATTAACAAGTCCTCATATCTTAACCATTTGGATATTTGTGTTTGGTTGATCCAGCCAGGGATTTTCCTATAAAATAGTTGTTGTTTTTTTAACCAGGTTGTCAAGATGGTCTTTCTTATTAAATGATGTTCAAAGTCTCTGTTTACTTTGTTTCTCATACCATACATATGTATGCCAAGCAAAGCGGATGTTGAATCCCTCAAGAGCAAGCAGTTTATCATCATTTATATTTATCCAGTCTTTTATCCAGATCAGGCTATCTGCTTGAAAATATAATTGGAGATCAGGTAAATTACAGCCACCGTTTTCATGTATATTAAGGTCTTCCATTTCATGCAGGGTTTCTTCCTGGCCCATACAAACTTTCTTTATTCCACTCCTCCAATATTTTTTTGATTTGAGATAATTGGGATGTTAGTAAAAAGATAGTTAAATTTGGGTAGGACAGACATTTTAACTGCCGCAACTCTTACAGACAATTATAAGTTTAATTTTGTCCATTTTATCAAGTCTTGTTTAACTGCTATCTTGTCAATTGCTTTTGCATGACTTTTGTTGTCGAATTTTTCCCCTACAGCATCAGCCAGTGAGGCGTGTTAAAATTTAATTATAATATATGATAGTAATAGTTATTACAGTATACTCTAAGAGAGGATACTTCTTTTATTTTACTTTAGCAGTCAGCCAGTCAATGACATTCAGTGATGGAGCAAAAGGAAGTAGACAAGTTTATTGAGGTTTACTGAAGTATTGAAGTAATGAGATCCCCCTGGTATGCCTTCTGCTCCACTTTAAGATATTTGGTTATCTGGACTGGTGAGCAAAACATCTCTCATGGTCCCATATTCTCCCCACTCCATTTGTTCCAGAGTTGCCTACTCATTCCTTGTGCATGAAATTTTCTGATGAATTTTTCTGATGTTTTGCACCTCTTTCATGATCGGCTTCTCACATAGAATGAGGGAAGAGATTGACTATATAATGTCAATGACTTCATATAATCCCTTCCCATAAACACTAACTGGAGAATGCTGATGAGATTCATTCCCCACTTGAACATTAGAGTTGTCATTGAGCTTCCTTCCTTTCTCCACCTCATCACACTAACTTGGTGTCTATCCTATGTAGTCATGCCAGAAATAAACCACCTGGCTTTTTCATGCTAATTTTTGACTTCTGGATCTCCGGATTGGTGCTTCAGCCTTCATCATTTTGCTCCACAAATGAATTGAACCAATCCAGTATGCTCCTAAACTGATACAGATGGGTCTTAATCAGCTCTATTCACTTTGTTATTTGGAATTTGGCCAAAGCAGTTGCCCAGACTTATTATATAATATCATTGTTGTGTATGCATATTAATTTTGAGTGCCAAAGGATAAAGGATCTTAATTTTAGTAAGTGTGGAATGGCAGAGATTCCAGATCAAATGGATATGAGCATCTATTGCTTTAGAGTAAAGATCTATAACAATACCTATAACTATTTTCTCTCATTCCAGGTATAGGAGTCTGTGTTATAGGAAATCAAACTATTTGTCCATCTAGTGTCATTTTTTTATTTTTTTATTTTTTTTACTAGCAGCAGTGGTCCAGAAATTTGGGCAGAAAACTTTCCTATTATTTGCTAACTGATTCTTTTAACAAGAGACAGTAGAACCCTAATCTGGAATCTTCTGCATGCAAGATAATACACAATGTAAGAACCAGTATGGAGTCTCCTTTGAGCAAGAAATAACATCTATACAGCCATCAATCACACCAAAGTTTCATGAGAGGAGTGGTAAAGAGAAGAAAAATGATGAGAATGAAGATTAGAAGGACAATGTTGACCTCTCAAGTGCTAAGCACATTTTTCTCTTAGGAGAAAAAAAGTTGGCCAGCACAGTATTGTCATATAAGAACAAATATTGGCTGTTTGCTGTGTATCCATAGAATCATAGAACTGTAGAAGAAGATACCATAAGGGTCACCTATTATTATTATTATTATTATTATTATTATTATTATTATTATTATTATTATTACAGTTTATTTATATAGCGCTATAGATTTACACATACAGTCAATAAAATAGATAAAAAAGCCTGCTGATGGCATACATTCTACAAAATAATAAAATAAGAACATATTAATACAAAGAAGCCAACAAATTAAAAACATCAAATAATCATCATGCAATGCCTGGGAATGCTTCTCTGAATAGTATAGTCTTTAACTCAGCTTTGAAGCTGGTTAAAGAAGTGATGCCCTGTGCTTGTGGGGGAAGGAGGTTCCAGGAATGAGGGGCAGCAAGTGAAAAGGGATGAACCTGGGATGGACCAGTAAAAATCCTAGGCTGAGACAGCAAACCTTGACTACCAGAATGGAGTGCACAGGTGGGACAGTAAGGGAAGCTCTGATAAATAAGGAGGGGCCAACCTATGTAGGGTTTTAAAAGTCGATAACAGAAGCTTATACTGAATATGGAAAGGGAGGGGGAGCCAGTGAAGTGATGACAATAAAGGAGAAATATGGTTGAAATGGTGAGCAGATGTAATAATGCATGCAGCAGAATGCTGCACCAAAATTAAAGGATGGAGGTGAGAAAGAGGGAGCCCTGCTAGGAGAAGGTTACAAAAATCTAGTCAAGAGACCACAAGAGCATGGATCAAAATCTTTGCAGTAGAGGCAGGGAGAAATGTTCGAATTTTAGCAATATTATACAAAAAAAAAAAAAAAAAAACTACATTCCTTGGCTGTGGCCTGTATCTGGGGAATACACAACAGAGATGAATAAAAAATAAAACCAAGACTGCGGGCTTCCTGGACAGGTCTAATCGAAATATTGTCAACAGAAACAGAAAAAGAGTATTGAACAGTAAGCTTTGGTGGAAAAACATGAAGCTCCATTTTGGACATATTGAGCTTCAAGCGCTGATGGTGCATCCACTGAGAGACAGCTGTAAGACAAGATGAAACTTGCTGTTCGAGACCCGAAGAAAGATCAGGGGTGGAGAGATATAGCTGAGTGTCATCAGCGTACAGATGGTAGGAGAAGCCAAGGGCCTTTGCAGACTGGTAGAAATAGTGCAAATTGAGTCCACTTTAACTGCCCTGGCTCAGTGCTAGGGAATCATGGGAATTGTATTTTTTTCTGAGACATTGAGCCTTCTCTGTCAGAGAGCTCTGGTGACACAATAAACTACAGTTCCCATAATTCCCTAGACTGAAGGGGGAAGCACACAAGTGCTTCCAGGATGCCGTAGGACAGTGCGCCGCGGGACCGTGGCATCCGCACAGAGGCGCACCGTCGGCGCCTCTGAAAGGAGCGCTAAATCAGCGCTCCTTTCAGAAATCAATGAAAGTGCGCCCTAAAAGCGTAGGGCACACTTTCACTGACTTTTCTGCCGCAGCGTGTGTGGACTCTGCAGCGGGAGGTTGCCCTCAGTGCGCCGGCCGTGCGGAGGGCCGGCAGCTCCGAGGGCAACCTTGGGAGGAGGAAGGGCGCCGATCGTGCGGCTGCCCCTCCTCTTCCCTGCCTCGGAGATTACTCTATTAGTCGTCTGCCGAGGCCCTGAGTCAGGGCAGTTAAAGTGGACTCAATTTGCATTATTTCTGGCAGTCTGCAAAGGCCCCAAAAGAACTAATGAGTTTTCCTAGAGACTATGTGTAAAGGGAAAATAGTAGGGGACCCAAAACAGAGCCCTGGGGAACTCCAACAGATAACAGAACAGAGGATGAAGCCTGACCACCTATGGCCACTGCAAAAGATCTGTCTGACAGATAAGATTTAAATCTGAGAACCCAAGGTCAGAAAGTATACCAACTAAAATACAGTGATCAACAGTGTCCAAGGCCGCAGACAAATTGAGAAGAATGAGAACAGAGTAAAGGCCATTACCCTTGGCCCGTAAAAGATCACCTAAGATCTTTGTGAGAGCATCTCTGTTGAATGCCGTGGGTGGAAACCAGACTGAAAGGGATGAAGAATGGAGTTGGCTTCAAGAAACTTAAGACAGCAAGAATAAATGACCAGTTCCAAAACCTTAGAAAGAAAAGGAAGAGAAGAACAGAGAAGAGGGGTCGAGAGAAGGTTTTTTAACAATTGGGGAAACTAGAGCGTGCTTAAAGCCCGAAGGAAAAGAGCCAGTTGAGAGAGAGAGAGATTAAAGATATGGAGAAGCAAGAGCAGAAAAGAAGATAGGATCAAGAGAACAAGTTGCAGGTTTGGAAGAGTCCAGCAGCATGGAGAGTACATCTAAAAAAACAGGAAGAAACAAAGGATTATTTTTAGCTGAGAGTGACAGAAAATCAGTAATAGATGAACGATTGGGAAGGGCTATCTCAGAGCGAATGGTGATAATCTTTGAGATAAAATATTTAGCAAAATCATTAGGAGAGAATAATGAGGAAGCAGGAGGAGAAGGAGGTTTTAGTAAAGTATTGAAGGTGGAGAACAACCGCTGCAGGCACCTCTCATTGGCGCAAATCAAAGATTTATAATAATTCTGTTTGCCATGGACAAGGCACATGAAAAGGAAGAAAGTTCAAATTTATAATGAATAAAATCAGCTCAATCCCTGGACTTTTTCCAAAGATGTTTAGCTGCTCGAGAGCAGGACTGGAGAAACCTAACTGTAGGAGTAATCCAGGGCTGAAGCCTGGTCATAGAGGAAGACGCGTGTATGGATATAGGGGCAAAGCTGTCAAGAGTTGAAGAAAGAGTGGAGTTAAATAAAGACATTGCTGAATCAGCAGGGTCCCCAAAATATAAAGAGGAGAGAGATGAACCCAAGGTCTGACTGAGATGGTCACAATTAACAGACTGAAGATCATGAAAATAACATCAAAAGTATGACGAGGAGGTGGAATATAAGCAAGAGTGAAAGAAATTAAATAATGATCAGATAATGCAAAATCAACTACCAAGTAGTCAGAAATGACACATTTAGCAGCAAAAACTAGATCAAGACAATGACCAAGTGAATGAGTTGAAGAGTTGGAATAAGGTTGAAGACCGAAAGAGGCTAAGAGGGAACTAAAGCGAGATGTTGTCAGATTCTTGGAGTCGTCAAAGTGGATGTTAAAGTCACCTGGAATCAGAGAGGGGACTGCATCCAATAGAAAAAAATGTGAGCATGATTCAAAGACAGAGAGAAACTTGGTAGCAGAGCCAGGAGAGCGATAGATAACTGCAACTCGCAGATGTAGTTGCACCTAGTGCAACTCCCTGTTACTTCAAGAATTTACAGTGAAAACATCCTTAACAGAGGGCCTTCCAACCTTTAGATATGTCTAATGAAGGAGATTCCACAGTCTGCTAAGTTCATCCATTCCATTGTTGAATAGTTCTTTTTTTTTTTTTTTTTTTTTTTTTATTTTTTTTTTTTAAAAAACATAAAAAATCCACTTAAAATATATTCTTAGTCATCTTTACAGTACATTTACCCATAGTTCAGACTTCTCAATAGTTCTTTGAAAGTAAGTACATTTTTTTCACATTTTGCATACATCATTTCTGTATCTATTACTTCTATCATCATCTCAGATCCAGTTCATTTACACAATCTTAATAACTACTTTGCTGCTTTATTCCCATTTTCTATTTATATATTCTTCCACTGGAGCCCACTCTTCCTCAACCAATTCCACATTCTCATTATTCAATAACCTTGTCAATTTGTCCATTTCCTTCATCTCTAACAATTTCAATAGCCATTCATCTACCGTTGGAGTTGTCTCCTGTTTCCATTTGGAGGCTATTAGTATTCTTGCTGCCGAGACCATGTAAAGTATTAGTCTCCAATATTTTCTAGTTATATCTGCTTCTAGTTTGTATGTCATATTTAATAAATATAATTCTGGATATAATTCAAGACCGTTTTTAAGTATGTCTTCCATCGTCATGTGTATTTTTTTCCAGTACCTTTTCATTTTGGGACATCTCCACCAAACATGATACCAAGATCCAACATTGCTTTTACATTTCCAACATTCGTTCTTTTGTAGTTTATAAATTTTTGCCATTCTAGCAGGGGTGAGATACCATCTTTGTTCCATTTTCCATTGATTTTCTCTTATGTCTTGAGAGCGAGTAAATTTTCTTGTCATTTTCCTTGCTTTCTCCCAATGATCTACCATTATTGTCCTACCAATGTCTGTTGCCCACTTGATCATATTGTCTGATATTATTTCTTTTTCCTGTCTCTGACACATTAATATTTTATATAATTTACTTATTCTCTTCTCTCTTGTCCCCAGCCAAATTTTATCTATGTCTTTCAATTCTTCTTCCACCCCTTGCAGCTTAATATCCATTTTAAATCTTTCCTTTATTTGGGTATATAATAACCAGTGCATTTTATCATCTAAGTGTTGAATCTCAGACATAGCTTTAAGTTCCAATTGGTTTCCAATCTTCTCCAGTATCTCTTTATATTTTAACCAAATTCGAAGGGCTGTCCATCTTCCAAAAAAAGCTTCATGTGGTGAAGTCCATAAAGGTATTTTAGTGTATATTATTTTTTTCAGTTCTTTCCAAGTTTTAAGTAAGCTTCTTCTTATTACGTGGTGTTGGAATTCTTTGTGAACTCTATCCTTATCATAACATAAGTATCCATGCCATCCGAATCTGTTGTTGAATCCCTCCAAATTCAATATATCCTGGTCTTCTAATGTTATCCATTCGGATAGCCAATCTAAAACATTCGCTTTGTGGTAGAGTTCTAAATCTGGTACATTCCTCCCTCCATCTTTACTTTGTCTTGTCATTGTTAGCCAATTGATTCTCGCTTTTTTACTTTTCCAAATAAATTCCTTCAAATCTTTTTGCCACTCTTGAAATATTTGCCTGTTATGTATTATCGGGATATTCTGAAATAAAAAATTTAATTTGGGTAAAATCATCATTTTTATCGTCTCTATTCTTCCTGATAATGATAGCTGAATTTTACTCCAATTTGTCATATCTTTCTTGATTTCTCTCCATTTTGGTTTATAATTGTTTTCGAATAAATCTACATTCCTTTTGGATATCCATATCCCCAAATATTTAGTTTTATTTACAACCTTACAATGCGTTTCTTCAGCTAATTCTGTTTCTTCTTTTTTTGTCATGTTTTTTGTAATTATTACTGTTTTGTCATAATTTATTTTAAATCCGGCCCTATTCCCAAAATCTTCTATCATTCTAAACGTTTCTTTTATATTTTCTATTGGGTCCTCCAATATCAATACCACATCATCGGCAAAGGCACGTAACTTATATTCTTTTCCTTTAATCTTCATTCCTCTAATGTTTGGGTTTCCCCTTATCTGATTTAGTAATGTCTCCAACACCATTATAAAAAGAAGAGGTGATAACGGGCATCCCTGACGCGTCCCTTTGCCGATATTAATTTTTTGTGATTTGTTTCCATTTATCACCAGGCTTGCTGATTGCTCACTGTATATTTCTTTAATCCAATTACAGAATTTTTCTCCCAACTTCATTTTTTCACATATTTTTATCATAAAAGTCCAATTTACGTTATCAAAAGCTTTCTCTGCATCCAAAAATATAAGTCCCAATTTTTTGTCATTATTCTTTTCATAGTATTCAATCACATCTACTATTGTTCTTATATTGTCCTTTAAATATCTTTGAGGTAAAAATCCCGACTGTTCTTTTTTGATTATTTGTGAGAATATTTTTTTAAGTCGTTCTGCCATTATTAATGCAAATATTTTGTAGTCTGTATTTAACAAAGATATCGGTCTGTAATTCTTAGCTCGCAATTCATCTCTTCCCTCTTTATGAATCAGTATTATGTTTGCATTCTTCCAGGTATCAGGAATTCCATCTTTTATTATCCAATTAAATGTATCACACAATGGTTTTTTCAATTCCTCTATAAATGTCTTGTAATAAACAGCCGTATATCCATCTGGTCCTGGAGCTTTGTCCAATTTCAGCTTTTTTATTGCTTGTTCCACCTCTTTTTCAGTAAAGTCCTTATTTAATCTTTCCCTTTGATCCTCTGTTATCTCTGGTACGTCTTGTTTATTTATATACTTTTGAGTTTCCAAAGGTTCTATATCATCTTTCCCATATAGCTCTGTAAAGTATTTATAAAAAATATCTTGAATTTCTTGCTGAGTATGGACTACTTTGTTATCATCCTGTATCTTTGTTATTAATCTCTTTTCCTTTTCTTTTTTTAATCTATAAGCTAACCATTTGCCCGATTTATTTGCAAATTCAAAATATTTTTGTCGTACAAATTTCATCTTTTTTGCAATTTCTTCTGATAATCTTTTATCCAATTGATTCCTTAAATATTTCAATTGTTTATCTTTCTTATCATTTGTAGGATCTGCTATTAATTGTTCCTCAAGACGCTTAATTTTATCTTCCATAGATTTAAATTCTTGTTCTCTTTGTCTTTTTATCTCAGCAGCTCTTGAAATTAGTATCCCACGTATTACTGCTTTGCTGGCATCCCAAATCGTTTTTGCTTTGATCAATGTTTTATTATTGATTTCAAAGTATTCTCTAATACTTAAACTCAATTTTGTCACAAATTTTTTATCTTTTAAAAGATAATCATTTAACTTCCATTCAGTTTTTTTCAATGATTTGTTTAAAGTTAATACAATTGCGTTATGATCCGATATTGTTCTTGGTAGAATTTCCATCTCTTTTATTTTAGTCTTCATGTTGGCTGAAGTAAAAAACATATCAATTCGTGAGTGTGATTTGTAAGATTCTGAAAAAAAAGTATATCCTTTACTTTTGGAATATAAATCAGTCCATACGTCTGTTAAGTTTAGTTGTTCCACTAAATCAAAAAAAGATGTTGGGAGTTTCCCTTGGTTCTGCTTGATTTTCTTTTTTGATGTCCTGTCCATTTTAGGGTTTATTACCCCATTCCAATCTCCCAGTAAAATTAAATTGTGTTCGTCCTGGTGTACTCTTAAAATTTCTTCCTTCAAATTTGCATAGAAAGAGGCTTGCCTTTCTTTAGGACTATATATACATACTAAGAGGTATTTCCCTTCCTCTGTTTGTACTTCCACGCCCAAGTAATGTCCTTTTTGGTCCTTAAATAATTCAATCGCTTTATAGCTTTTTTGAATATATAATACAATTCCAGCTTTCCTTTTCTCATTTGTAGATGTAAACATCTGTCCTAGTTTCTTATTTACTAAGTATTTTGTCTCATTTCTTCTAATTTTAGTTTCCTGTAAACAAATAATTTGCGGCCTCTGTTTTTGTAATAAATGAAATGTTTTACTCCTTTTGTGTTTTGAGTTCAGTCCTTTAATATTCCATGAAATAATTTTCATAGCCATTTCCATTTTGTGTTATAAATTTAAATAATGCTAATTTAAGTTCCTGCTGAATCCTAAAGTTGGCCTTCTTCCTCATCCTCATCTACTTGACCTCTATCCTGCATTTCCTCTTCATCACTTGTATCACTATCCAGTTTCCCTTGTAGATCCTCTTCAGTATATAACGCACATGCTCCTTGTTCCTGCAATTTTTCCGCCAATTCCTGTTGGCTTTCTAATTTGGTTCTATACCTGGTCTTCATCTTTCCTTCCTGCGATGGTTCATTCGAATCTCCAGCTTGTTCTTGTTTCCTTGATTTCAATTTCTTCAAAAATTCTCTAGCTTTTTCTACTGAGTTGATTCTATAGCGCCTTTGTCTATATGTCAGGGACAAGCCTTCCATTCTATCCCACGCAAATCGTATTCCTTTTCTCACCAGCTCCTGCGTTAAAAATTTGTATTCTTGACGTCTTCGAAGTATTGCCATTGGTACATCCTTGTAAATTTTAACCAATTTCCCTTCTATCCAAAATTCTTTATTATAGCTGGCTTGTAATATTAACTCTTTTGTTCTTATTCTGGTGAATGTTATAATTAAGTCCCTAGGCATGTTTTTTTCTTTTGCTGTTTTGGAATTCACACGAAATATCGTGTCTGTTTCTCTCCTTATTTCCTCTTGAGTTATTTCAGTAAGCTCTGCCAGTGCTGCTGTTATTATTCCAAATAAATCTTTATTTATAGATTCTGGTGCCCCTCTAAGCTTAAGGCTCTTTTCTCTATGACGGACCTCTTGTAACAAGTTTATATTACTTTCTTTCTTTTGTTGTTCCATCAATTCTGCTGTTGTATTCTTTAGTTCTTTGGACGTTTCTTTTAATTCTTCCACTTCTCCTCTTATTCCCTCTATTTCATCTGTTATTTTACTTAGTTTGGTTCCAAATTCCGATAATTCCTTATGCAATTCCTCTCTGGTTTCTTTTCTTGATTGTTCCAATTCCACCTTTATTTCCACTCTAACTTCCTCTCTCATTTTCTGGAAAGCCTCCAGCAGTGACTGCATTGGATCCTGTTTTCCAGTTGTGTCTGTAGATGCTCTCCTTTGAGTGTTACTCATTGGGGGGGTGGGTGGTTTCTTTGCTCCTGAAGCCATGTTGTTAAGGACACAGCAATATATCACAGTATACTTAATACAGTCAATTAATAAGACAAATTGCTTATCTGAAAACAAATTGCTTATCTAGGTGTAAATCACTATAATTCACTATAACTTACTTTTAGCCTATGCTTAAAATAGAAGGTAAAAAAAAAGAAAAGAAAAACAAAACAAAACAGGAAAGCACAAAATTAATATGTATATTAAAATTTACACTTCTTTCTTCTGTTTCTTCTTAAAAAAAAATATAAATTTTTAAAATTTAGATATAATATGCCTTCTATATAATTAATATTAAAGGAAGATAACTGAAACAAAGTCAATCTATTAAAACATTTAGTTTTAGTAACTTGATCTCCGGCACCAGCCCCCCAATAGGTTCTTATCTCTAAGTTATTTGTATTCTTTCTAAATTAAGTATTTAATTCTTCTACTTTGTGAGACTGTATTCTTCTGTTTCTTGTTCCCTTTCTTATCTTCCTTTTAACAATATCTCCTTGTGAAGTGTTTCAGATCCTCTGTCGACCCCTCCACCGTCCTCCTTCCGTCGCAATCTTTCTCTTGAAATTTCTCGCTACTGGGGTCTTCCCTCTGTTGTCCCCTCCCCCGTCCTCCTTCCGACGAAATCTTTCTTTATTATTCTTATTATTCCTTAATATTGTTGTCTGTTGCCCCCTCCTCCTGTCCTCTTTCCGGCGCAAGCTCTCTTATATTTCTCTCACTGCTGGTACTTCAAGCCGTGGCTTTCTCAGCACTTCCCACTTCAAAAAGCTTTATCTCTATAATTAGCCTCTATTCCTTGCTTTGTTTCTTCCAATTTTAACACAAGCATTAATTAAAAAGTGATGGAAATATTAACATCCCAAATTTCTTTAACCTCTCTGAAGTCCTCTTGGACCACTTCCAAAAATGACTATGTCTCGTGGTTTGTTTTGTCTCTCTTTTATAATTACTTTTCTCTAGTGCCTCCTTGGCTCTGCTTATGCTTCTTCTATCTCAAAGTAGACTTAATTATTTTTTGTTATTTTTGTATTTCTCCCCCCTTTTATTTGGGGTTTTCTTCCTTCCCTTCCTGTCCTAAAAGGCAAAAAAAGGGATTTCTTCCTGACAAAGGAGGTACTCACTTCTCTCCCCCAATATATTCAAGCATTCGCCATCTTGCCTCCTTTTAAACTCGGAGTCCTTTAATTAATTAATTAATTGTCCGTGCGGGAAGGGTGTTTTATATTTCTCTTTCCCAATCCAGATTAGTATTAATGAGTTGAGTTCTTTAAAGTTTATTTTCTACTTTGAAGCAATCTTGTTGCTTTAAGAGAAAGAGTCTCATGCCTTTAAATTAATTATATCTGCCGGCTCCGCTTTCACTTTCAGCCTCCTCTGCTGTTAATAGAGGCTAGATAACAATATATCAAAATCGTCAAACTTTCACAGTTAAAGCTGCTCCCTTCTAATTTGAGAGGTCTTTGAACAGAAAGCAATTGTATGCACTTACTTTCTCCGATGTCCTTTGAAGTTCTATTCCTCCAGAAAAAAAGTTTAAAAAGGCAGGTGGCAAGGCTAATGGCGACTGCTACCAGAGCGGGGCTGGCTGCTCATAAAAATCCAGTCTTCTGCCTCGATCCACAACGATCTTGGCTATCAGCCCGGATCTAGCGAGCCCCAAACACGATCCTTTCCCAAGGATCTTTTTGGGGATTGTTGAATAGTTCTTAGTGTCAGGAAGTGGCTATTTTCCCCCCCTAGTAGGCAGAAAGATATGTCTGCCTTTCTTTAACAGAAATTAGCAGTCAGGAAAAGGAAGTAGCAGATAGCACTCCTCCATTTTGCATAGATCTAGCTTGAACTATCAGCTGTAACTACTGCAGCCACAGGTCCAAAACAAACTGCAGAAATAATCCATTTTGAGACCACTTTAACTGCCCTGGCTCAATGCTAGGGAATTCTGGGAACTGAAGTTTTGAGAGACATTTCCTAGCTCTGAGTTGGGGCAGTTAAAGCAGTCTCAAATTGGATTATTTCTGCAATGTGTTTTGGATGACAGAGGCAGAGAAAGTAGAAGCTCTTCTGTTGTGCTGAAAATCAAGTCTATAACTTGTGACCTTGCTACAGGTTGAATATCCCTTATCCAAAATGTTTGGTACCAGGAGTTGTTAGCGGAAGTCCTCCATTTTTCTTATATATTTTAGCCTGTGGAGTTCCCTTTGACCCTAGCCTGACCCTTGGGAGATGGCAGCCATAATCCCCTAAATGTAAGGTCAGGTAAGCAAGATGAAATTGCTCAAGACCACTAAAGATTTCCTGGACAGGCAGGTTTGGGAGCTGCCCTTGGGAATATCCCATTATACTGGAAAAGATACACAATGGTATTTGCTTGTCTATGGGCCTTTGCAGACTGTCAGAAATAGTGCAAATTGAGTCCACTTTAACTGCCCTGACTCAATGCTAGGGAATCATGGGAACTGTAGTTTATTGTGGCACCAGAGCTCTCTGACAGAGAAGTCTCAATGTGTCAGGAAAAAATACAATTCCCATGATTCCCTAGCACTGAGCCAGGGCAGTTAAAGTGAACTCAATTTGCACTATTTCTGGCAGTCTGCAAAGGCCCTTAGTCTCACACTTAATGGGACAGTGATCAGATTGGATTGCACCCCTTCCTCTAGCTTCCTTTCCTTGATAGTTTTGAAACCAAATGCATTGTTCAGACTATGCCCAGACTTGGGTAAACAATGGTAAACCCATCAAGCCTTTGTCCACCTATTGTTTGACTCATGGCCAGAAGGCAGAAATTCGCTATAAGAACCCCTGGATTTTAGCAAACCTTGTGCTACCTTGGAAGTGCATGCTGAATCTCTGTCGGTCTGCACTCTGAGATAGTTCCTGCAACCACCTCTCTTGCTGGTCATGCCCCTTCCACAGAACCCATCCGCATTCACCAGAAGTCCGGAGAAGTCTCTCGGGCGTGAGTATATCCCTCCCCATCCTGGTTTCCCTCTCTGCCTCCCCCGCTCTCGCTCTTCCCGGCTCATTCTTCTAGTGTGCATGTGCGTGTGCTGCATTTGGATGTTTGCTTACTGTGTTAATAAATATTTTCAGACTTTAATTGGAGTTTGGTCTGTTTCAGTGTCATTCCTTGCCAGAACTCTTATACCTCTGGTTTACATTTGGACAAGATCTCCGAAGCGAAGTTGGGTGCTTCACTCGCATATTTGAGCTAATTATAAATTCCCCAAAATTAGGCTTGTTTCCCAACAGAGTGTTTTAGATTTTTTTCAGATTTTGGAATATTTGCATATATATAATGAGATGTTCTCATCAGATAGTGATTTTGTTTCAACAGAATCCTTTGCAAGAGCAGAAGTGATTTGTATGTAGCAATTTCCTAGCCTCCCACTGTTTATGTTCACATCTGTACTGCAAACAGTAGTAAAACATTTGCTGTTTTTTGATCATTTTGATTTATGGATGATTGAATAAATTTGAACGGGAAATTGGATCTGATTGAGCAGATATTTCTAAAAATCAATAAAGAAAAGAAGAGACCTACAAAGGTTTGGTTTGGTTTTCTTACATTATATTTAGCCCTACGAAGATGGCCACATAGTGCACTCAGCAAAAGAATACTCAGTATACCACACCATCACATTGGAACTCAATAGCAATATCAGTAATCTTTAACTCAATTTTCCCAAATTATTTCATTTTACATAATCAGGACATCCTCAATTTGGTAATTCAGTGCACATATCTTCTGAACCACCATTTACATTGGCAGACTCAGCATGCATCTCTTTCTGTTGAAAAAGAAATGAATTTAAATTTGCTAGTGTGATTACATGAAATCAGTGAACCCTCTGTAATCTAGGATTCCCCCTCCCCCTCCTGGGCTTGACAGCATTTCAATTTCAGTTCACATTGGTATTATAGAAAGAAAGCTTCTTTTGACTTCTAATTTAAATAAAACTTACTTTTATTGGAGGCTATTTTGACTCAATGTTTAAGACATTTTGTTGAATCACACAAATGGCACTAGTTACTTGAAATTATGCTACTCTTGGCTTAGTGCAGAGATGAAGTGAGTAGTTTTTAAACTTGTTTGAATTGCTTAAGGAATATGTGCACAGACCAAGGCCAACTATTGTGGTCTTTCCTGGCAACTCTTCCCTGCTCAAATGTAAACAAATTGGTGGCCATTGTCCTGTGACTAAGTTGCCTACATAAAATCTGGCTAGCATTATCTCATTTATAAATGTTAGAATATGCTCACTTAAATAACAACCTCTCAATGACTCTTGAACAAAACTGTTGACTTTTCCATGTTATGTCTCTGTGTAATAGAAGTTTATCTCCTGTGAAAGTCACAATGGTGGTGAACGTTTTGTTCAGTTATGTTATGTTAAGAAATCATGCCAGATGGTTCTACAAGATATCTAGAGAAGATAGCCAGATAATTCCCAGGATTTGTGAAACTGTGAAACCAAGCTAATATAAAAAGGTAGGTCAGCAGAAAGAACAATTTCATTAGTAGTCAAGCAGAACCTTTTGCTTAACAGACACATTATTTAGGAAATACAGAAATGGTAGGGTATCCTGTGCTGTGTTTAGATGTAGCTTCCATACTGCCTTAGAGTTTGATAGTCAGTGACAAAGGGGGGTTGCAGACTGCCAGAAATAGTGCAAATTGAGTCCACTTTTAGGGTTAGGGTTAGGGAATCATGGGAACTGTATTTTATTGTGGCACCAGAATTCTCTGACAGAGAAGGCTCAATGTCTCAGAAAAAAACAATTCCCATGATTCCCTAGCACTAACCCTAACCCTAAAAATGGACTCAATTTGCACTATTTCTGGCAGTCTGCAACCCCTCAAAGTTTTTGGCCTCAGACTTGTTTGTTCTTTGAATGGACACATGGAATCTATGCAACTGAAGCCACCATCCCACCATAGAAGTACACAATTAGCCAATATTAGCAATAAAGAATTATAAAATTAGGAGGGACTATGAAACTTATTTGTTCCAGATTTCTGCTCACTATGAGATAGAGAAATGTGTGATAGAAAGCAATGGTGGGGTGAAGAAAGAGGGGGGATCAGGAAAAACAGAGCAGGAGTGGTAGAATGACAGAGAAAAAACACAAAGAGAATAAGAAAGGGAGAGCATGTGAGTGGAAACAAATACACTGACATTCCAGCTTCAGTTCACAAATGTCTACCAAGCTTCTGTCAGCTGGCTTCTGAAGGGAACTTACAGTTACTGATGTATGAAAACCTCAGCCAACTCTTGTCTTGTGACATCCTACCCACAAATGTGCAGAGTTAGAGGGAATGAGCATCCAGTGGGACAGTCTCTCTCATCCATTCCAAGACTCTTCTGATTGCCCATCTCCATCAACCATGGCACCTCTGCTATCCATCAGCTGCAAACACTGGTGGGGGTGGGGTGCTACTGTCACCCTGCAGCTCCTTCTTTGTATGGAGGGTCTGCTGGTCAAGTGGGAAAAAGGCTGTCAGGTGGCAACAGTCTGAAATCAATGGCCACTATGGGAAGATGCTATCTTCCAGATTTGGCAGAGCTGTTGATCAGGCGGCAAAAAGAGTGCCCTCCCTCTCTTGCTCACCCAGGAGCCCTGCCAGACTTGGATGGAGATGCTGGGCAGCAGCAAGAGACTACCCACATCATGGCAGAGGTGGTGTGGCTGGCTGAGGGTGGGTCAATTCAGGGGTACCAAACAGCCTGGGGTGTAAGTTGCCACACTGACCCTAGTGATGCCACTAGAACTCTTTCTCACTTCTTATTTCTCCTTCTGAGGGTTGAATGACTCCTCGTGTGGATCTTGGATCAGCCCCTAGGCCCATTTAAGTGGATGCCTCTATTGACACAATGACAGAAAGTGTAAAGGAGGAGGAAGGGAAGACAAACATGTCAGACTAGGATGGGAAAGGGGAGGGGAAAACAGGAAATGTCCCTTAGGAAACATCACTAAAAATAAGTCAGCTTGGAACATATCCTAATTTCACTATTATCTGATGTTACAATGACTCATTTAATATAAAGACCTGCCATGGCCCTGGACTGGGAGAAGCCTGATCACAATGAACCTAATGTGAGCACATCACGTAGACATCAGAAAGGTCACATCTGCATTTCAACAATTTGCAGATCAAAAGGGCCAAGTCTAGGAGCTGCAATGCAGGACATTCATTATGAGTACCAGCCAGGATGTGTCCAGCTGAAGATGAGATTACATTAACATCTCCTCTCCTTGGAAATTGTTTACTTCAAAGAATAGTAATCAGAATCATTTGATATACAATAGCAACTCTTCTCCTCAGGCTATGTTTAAAGGTATAAAAGATCCCCAAAATCTGAGGCATATTGAGTCTGGTTAGATTTCATGGTGACATTGCGCCATTTCATGGTGACATTGCGCCATTGCTCTGACTTGGGTCCCAGCTCTTTCCGTTGTCCTTTCCCTTTTCATAATGGTTGAGTCTATCCATCTTCATTCATTGAAGGCACAGAATGTCTTTGTATGTTTGAATCCCCCAAATAAATTACAGTTCATTGGAAAGATTTGTCTCTATCAGTCTATTCCCTAGCCACCTCTGTAAACATACGATAAAAGATCCCATTGAAGACTTGGACTTTAGTAATTCCCCAATTTCAAGTCCTTCATTACACTGAATAAATCATAGATTAGGAATCACCCCCCCCCCCAATTTATACACAGTGTCCTGCTTCTTAGAAATAAGTAATATGCTTATGTTAATAAACATTGATTTTTTTTAAAAAAAAAAAATAGGTAATATACTTGGTCCTCTTTACATATGCTAATTTATGTTTCACTTGAATACCCTTTTCTCCTATTCCTCAACTTCCTCTTTCCTCTGCTCATGTTTTATCAGCAGATGAATACTCTCCCCAGGACCAGTCATCTCTTGCTATTGCTATGTGCTCTCCTATGGAATCTGCATAAGCTAGGTGAGCAATCCCTCTATAACTGTTGGCTAAGGCTGAGCATCATCTGTAATGCTGCAAAGAGGGCAGCAAAACTGGATTACCCTGCAGCGGGGGTTTCCATCATAAGCTGGCCCTTTGATCACATCTGACTTTTTGATAAAATGATTGGGGCCGTGTCAGACCATTCTGCTGGACTATTTCTCTCTTTTAGAAGTTTATGTGACTGGCTTCATAGCCCTCGTCACATCCCGGTCCAATAACTATTAATAACACACTGGTAGTGTTTGTTCAAAATTTTCACACTGAGGCCAAAATAGGTTTTTATAAAATATAAGATGGTTTTATTATGTTTCAAACATACAGGCAATGTTTCTTGGTTTTCATACTTGGTAATAGTATAACTTGGTTACAGTTTCAAGTGTATTGTAGCTATTTCAAATACAATCCTTCAGCTGTTTCTATGATTACAATCTAACCACGCAGACACTCTCTACCCTAGAGCTCTGTTGAACCACAAAGAGTATTTTTTTCTTTTCTTTTGACTCTCATCTTTGTTCCACTTAGTTCCCTCAGAAACAATCCACAGCCTCTGGCTTAAGGTACTGCCTCACTGTACCTCTAAGTCAGATCCAACTGACACTCTCGAAGGTTCCGAGCCTTCTGTTCCACAGTTCCTAACTGACTAACTCACTCACCGCCTGAGCTATTTATCTCCTTCCAGCTGCTCTCTCATTGGCTGATTCCAGCTGTCTCAGGATTGGTCAGCTGTCTTCTGGTCTTCACAGCTCCCTGCTGTCTTTCTGTTCATCACAGGGGCATCATGACAAAAGGGCTTTCATAGGTTTGTGGCAATCACAAAATTTGCTATCAGATAAAAAGCACTGTTTCACAGACAGGAAAACTAGTAATGCTTAAAAAGAAAAATACATCAATGAACCCAGTTTTATGGTCCAACAAAACATCACCCTCCATCACTTTGCAATCTTCTAGTTCATTGTCTGCTGCCCACCCCAGTTTCCAAAACACATTTTTGTCCTTTTTCCATTGGGTCAGTGTGGGAAGTATTAGAACACTAGTCTTTGTCTCTTTTTTTGTTTTCCCTAAAGATTGCTGTGTGTCCAGCTAGGTCCTAAGGCACATCTACATTGTAAAAATAATGCAGTTTGACACTACTTTAACTATCATGGGTCCATCTTGCATAATCTCGGGATCTGCAGTTTTGTGAAGCAGCAGCACTCTTTGGAAGAGAAGGTTAAAGCCTTGTAAAACTGCATATTCCAGGATTCCATAGGATGGAGATACAACACCTAAAATGGTGTCAAATTGAATTATTTTTAAAGTGTAGATGCACCCCTAGAAGCATTAAGGATGCAGGGAACTATAAACTATGGTGATGCTACTTCCAAAATGCTTGAATGAAACAATTATTTAAAAAATTAGGAAAGCGGTGAAGCAGATGAGCACAAAGAGGCAGCCCAAGTCTGCTCCAGCCAGAAGCTTTTCAAAAGCTTGCTGTCCACATGGCCTGTTCCCAAGGTGGGCATTGGACACAGGGCCTGATTGACACCAGTCAGGAATTGGGTTTTCCCAGATCATTTCTGCTTGTGTCCTAAGGCCTGGAGGGCAGCTTCAGGATGGCTTCTGGCTGCATTCATTGAAGGCATGTGTCATGTAAATGACACACCTCCAAAGCAGCTGGAAGCCACTTCATTTTGGCTCATCTGTTTGGGGCAAAAGAAGTAAAACTACTTCATATTTAACAAACAAACAAACAAACAAAACAGAAGAGCCTTGTCAGGGAACATGGGAATGTCCAGGGGCAGTGTTGTACTTATGGGAACATAATTGTTGTTTCTCTGTAGCAAATATCTTACTTTTTCCTTAGCAAAGATGGCCTTCACAGGAGCAGAGGAAGATCATATCTGGTGGAAAAGCATAACATCAAATGTGTATAAGAGTAGTTGAAATAGTCAATTGTAACTAATCTTTTGGTTTAAAAAACCCTTACATGTTCTCAAGGGTTAGCTCCACTAAAATCTGAGATGTGAGTATTAGAAACAGAAGGATGCCTAAGGTCACCTAGAGAATTTAGTGGAGTAAGCTTCAGCGTTTGCAGTTCATTCAATAAAATATAACTGGAGGGAGCCACTCCAATCAGCTACTTCTGCAACACTGCAAATACCCGTGTCCTGAGTAAATGAGTCAAAAATAAACATTTTTAAAGTAGGCAATCATTGCAAAAAGAGACAGCAAGCATTACAATAAACACAATTACTTTGCATAGAACTGTACTGATTTCAGCAGGACTTACTTTCAGAAAATGTGTAAGTACTGTATGCCAATAGAAACAACATAAGTGTAATGTGATTAAAATTGAGCACCACAGCACTGGTTACAGTGGCACAATGTAATCATATGGAAAATGGGAACAGCTATGAAAACAGGTAGCAGCTAATGAAATAGATTATTTTCACTATAATAGTACAAAGAGTTCTACTATTTTGGTCAGTTTTTACTAAAACTGATTTCTTTTTCATATTTGGGATAGAAAAAGCCTGAGTTGTTTTAAAGAAAATGAATATTGAAGGATCTGGAACCAATGGATTCATCTATGTTCATGGTTTACAGTACTTAAGTTCTAAAAGACTGAATTGTAATCCCTCTGCATTCTGGCAAGTTGGTGCTAAATTAGGTTAGCCACCCTTTTTCTTCTGAGTTTGCTTCTGTTAACATAAAAACTGATTGTTTGAGATTACTATGCAATGCAGATAAATTTCTAAGGTAGCTGAAAACAGGAGAGTGTGAAAATTTCAGCTCAGTTTAAATGAGAGGAGAGCTTACAAAAAAATGACTAATGTAGGATGGAAAGTATTCAGAACTACATATTATTCATATTCAGATGGAGGTTACTCAGAATGGTTCAACAAGGTTGGAAAATATATTTCTTAATTTGAAGGAAACACTGACAAGAAGAATCCTAGACATATGAGAATCTTTACAGTTCAGAACATATTCAGCACAAAATATGCATGTGGTATTTTTGTGCAGAAAAATATTTTTGTATAATAAAATAATATTTCCACACAGAAATATTATTGTAAACATGGGGAAAAATACCATATTCAAATTTTGTGCAGAAAATGGCCACAACTACGGCATTTTTTTGCACAGAAATATATGATTTTCTAAGCAGAAGATGCTGTTTCCTGTACAAAAACAAAATTGTATTCTGTGGAAAAACACCATGTGCAAATATTGCACAAAATAAGTCCTGAACTGCAAATAGTTTACACAGTTTTTGAAAACTTTATTGCACTAGGAAGAAAATTGTTCATGTAATTCATTGTTTCCTTCAGGAATCAAATTAGTGAACAATTTAACCTCTAAAGAACAGCAGTAATTTTTAAAGGTTTATTATATTGGTTTTAATTTGTAAGCTTCCTTGAGTCCTAGTTTTGTGGAAAAGATAGAGTATTCTCCTCATAATCAAAGTAGAGGTTCATCAGGCTGTAAATTAGAACTTTCAGGGGTAGGCAACCTTTCCCCTTTAAGGGCTAAGGGATTTCAGCTCCCAGAAGCCTCAGCCATGTTGGCCAATAGTCCCATGTTGGACAATAGCTCCTGGGATTCTGGGAGCTGAAGTCCCTCGGCCCTTAAAGGGGAAAGGTTGCCTACCCCTTCTTTAGATGAAGGAAACATTTGCATTTTTGAAATGACATTCCTCATTGAAACTATGATGGGACAGCTAAGGGACAAAGAAACTGATTCCCTGTCATAGTGTGTGCTTCCTCTCACCTCTGTATCAAGCAGTCAAAAATACTGTGTTTTTTGGTTGATCATTAGAAAGTAAACATGAGCTTAGTTCTTGAGTTTGAGAGCTCAGGAAAATACAAGTAAAGAAATTCCATTTTTTTGGAGGGGGAAATTTGGTAATCTCTAGGAATATCTAATTCCTTTAATCTTTAATTTGGAAAACTCTTAGCCAGGCATACATACTGGGGAAATAATCTAGAGAGGTGGTCTTGGAGTGTCATCAGGACAGAGGCTGTACACCAGGGTACAGGAATGAGTTAGGGGTGTTGCAGACCAGCCTAAAGAGCTGGCCTGAGGGTGGAGTTGGGATGGGACAGCTGCATGCCAGCCGCACAACCCCAGCCTGATGCCGTGCATCCATATGCATAGCGCGTGGCATCAGGATGCCCTCCCGGCTCAGCATGTGAACACACTGCACCAAAAGGGTGTGGAAGAGCCATGGCGCCAGCTCTTAGGGTGGCATTTTGCCTCTCTTTTAGGGGCAGCAAAAGGGAGGATCAGGGCTATAGCGTGTGGTTGCTGCGGCCCCGATACACTGCTAGCAGGGGCAGCCCAAAGCCACCTGTCTTCATAGTCCCTTGGTTTCACTTTTTTCTCCACATTCGTTTTTTTAAAATGCTTCACATTTTTCCTATCTTTAAAACAAGTAAATCTGTAAATTTTAGTTCCCTATTTCTAAAATGAGAGCTAAGAACTGAAATTGACTGTAATCTACCATTTGTGTCCAACTGCAACTTGACTCAGAGTTTCAGAGCTTTATCACATGACAAAAATAAGGTGACATGGGGCAAGGGAAAAGCAGCTTTCTGCTTACCTCTCTGCATGCCCACAAAGTACTTCCATTCCCTTCCAAGAGAGAGATGGCCATAAAAGTATATCTTTTGTCATGCTGAAAAAATTTGTTTGTCAAAAGGCACAACCATCTCTCTCTGGAAGGAGAATGCAAGTGCTATTACATTATGCAAAGTGGTAAGCAGAAAACCACTTCTCTCTCACTGCATGTTGACTTACTTTTGTCATGAAATAAGGCTCTCTGATTACTCCTAAATTAAATCCTCCTCTTCACTGCTAGTTGTCCTGAAGATGCCTCAGAAAGAGGTCCTGGCAGTGTGATTAATCTTCAGCAGGGGTCAGTAAGTTTTGATCTTCTAGATAAACTAGACTACAATTCCTGCAATTGCTTATCATTGTCCATGCTGGCTGGAATTTCTGGGAGCTGAAGTCAAAAACATCAGGAGGGGAAAAGGTCCTGTACCCCTTGTCTAAAAAAATGATGATAGTTTAGACTTAACAGTCTACCAATGCTCAAAGATGACTTCCCTCTCCGTTCCTCTCAGGCAATTGAACTGTTAAAAATAATTTGGGGTGAACTACATTTCACAATCATGCTGCTTTAGACTACTATTTCCAGTTTGCTATTGTGGAGTTTTCATTACTATACTTACACTGAATTTGCTAATGATGATCTTGTCATAAACAGAGTAGGACCAGGTAGCATCTATCAATACCTGATAGGCCCTGGGAAATCAAGCCTTGGGACATCAAGACATTTTAAAAGAACTGAGTTCTGGCCTGAGCATTTTCAAAGACAGTTTTTTTTCAAGAGACTGGAGGGTGGAAAGCTGCTAAAAGACTCTTTTGTGTGTCAAGTGTGAGTCACAATGGAAGCAGTGAAATTTGAAAAATTAACAGACACTAATTATCCCTCCTGGTGTATTTACACTGAGTCTCTTCTGGTTCGTGAACAGCTTTGGTCGATAGTCTGAGATGGATTGCCACAGGTGCCCACTCCAGCAGATGTGGAGCGGAATGACAGAGCTTGCACAATCCTCTTTCTGGTCATTTCAGAAAGTCAATTAAATTATGTGAGGGAGAAAACTTTGGCTAAGGACATTTGGGATTCCTTGAGGGACATACACCAGTCTGCCTCAGCTTTAGCCAAAATGATGTGGTGCAGAAAATGGAGAAAGGTCAATCTCCAGAACAGCATCTGGAAGTGATGTGGGACTTATTTAACCAAGTACAAATGAGAGGAGCTGAAATTCCTCCATTACATAAATAATATATTCTTCTTGATTCTCTTGCATCTGATTATGATAACATATTGCATGGGCTGCAAGGAATACCTGAGGCACAGCTTACTATGGAGCTAATGGCCTCTAGATTACTTGAAGAAAGCCAATGCCGCAGGTTTGAAGCAGGACAACACAGACAGGCATCACAGCTTCAAAGTCCTCAAGTGCTTCAGAGGGAGCATCTAGAGCAGGGGTAAGCAACCTTTTTCCTTTAAGGGCTGAGGGACTTCAGCTCCCAGAAGCCTCAGCCATGTTGGCCAATAGTCCCATGTTGGCCAATAGCTCCTGGGATTCTGGGAGCTGAAGTCCCTCGGCCCTTAAAGGGGAAAGGTTGCCTACCCCTGATCTAGAGAGATGCAGGTGGAGAGGGCAGCTGTTTCCAAGGAAAAGATATGCTTCTACTGCAAGAAAGCAGGTCATTTAAAGCGGGACTGCAGGAAATTTGCAGCAGACAAAAAGAAGAAGAACCAACAACAATCCAGAGACTTTGGGACTAACAAAGGAACTGCAGCTGTTACACAGGCCTGTGACAGTGTGACTCAGCAGATGGTGAGCCAAGCCTGGATTTTGGACTTTGGTGCCACTGGATACATGGTAAACACTCCTGAACTACTCAGAAATAAGAAACCTTCCACAGTGAACTCTATTGCTCTAGCTGATGGAGCAACAAGAGAAATCAAGCAGATGAGGACAGTTTGCATTCCTGGTTTTGGTAAATCTTTTGATAATGTTTTGTGTGTGCCTAAATTACAAAACTATTTAGCTAGTGTGTCTGCTTTGACCACAGAAGGGTATATACTGCAGTTTGTGGGAGATGAATGCATAATTTCCAAAGATGGGAAAGTATGTGCAAAAGCTTTAAAGAAAGACAGAATGTATTACATGCTAGATAAGGCAGAATGCACAACTGTACAAAATGTCCCTTTGCATTCAAACTGTATTCATTATTTTCACAGAGTGATGGTTCATAGTGGTTTCAATAGTCTTGGGAAACTGGAGGAAACTTGCCCAGATTTTAGAATGTCACCCTGTTCAAATCACCTGGAGTGCTCATTTTGCAGCAGTATAAAGTTGAAAGCTTTTCCTGTGGCAAAGCATAGCAAATGCATAGCAAAATATCCTTTTCAGATGGTTCATGCTGATATTTCTGGTCTGACAGTGAAGTTGCTAGGTGGCAGCAGATATCTCATGTCACCAGGTTTTCTTATGTAATGTTTCTGAAAGAAAAAAGTGAAGCAGCAGACAGATTAAAGATTGGGTGAACATGGTTGAAAGAGAATTTGATTACAAAGTGGGGTCTTTGGTCACAGACCAGGGAGGTGAATTCTTATCTCACAATTTGGGAAACTGGTTGAGAAAGAAAACGATTAGACACAATACAACCAATCCTACAGTTCCTCAAGAGGATGGATAGGCTGAGAGAAGAATTGGTGTCCTAAAGCAGATAAAAGATTGCATGATGTTAGATGCAAATGTACCTGAAAATTTCTGGGGCAAGGCAATTTTTACAGCTAATTTTCTGGCAAATCGTACATGAAATTCAGCTGTAAAGAATGCACCTTTTCAAATGCTTTATGGGAGAGCACCTAATCTGAAATACCTTAGGGTGTTTGGGCAGTATGTGTATGTGCCAGCAGCTTTCAGAAAGAAAAATCAGCCCAAGTAGAGAAGGTAGATATTTGTGGGGTGTTCTGGGAATAACTACAGGTTTCATCTTGGTGGTCGAGAAATTTTGCTATCCAGAAGTTCCAACTTTGAGAAGCATTCAGTTTGGGGCAGATTGTACTCCAACAAAGAAGTTTTTCTTAAGTTGGGGCAGTTAGAAATACTTACCAGAAATGGAAGTGTGGTGAAACAGGAGTCAGCTTCTTCAGATAATGAAGCTATCACATCAGATAAGTCAACAGAAACATGGCCAACAACATCTAGGATGTCTGAGACAAAGAGACACAGGGATAGAGATCCTCACACAAGTTCTGACACTGAAGATGAGGGAGGTAGAACAAAAGTTTTTATTCCAAGGAGAACTCAACAAATCAGAAAACAACCAGATCATTTTGTTGTATGAGAAGCTAGAGTTTGTACAGTTGGATTTGTCAATGGAGAAACAACTAGAGAGTTTGAAACTCCAGAGTTATTTAGGAGCATCATTGGTAGTTTAATGTTCATAGCAAATGACACCAGGCCTGATGTTGCATTTGCAGTTGGCATGCTTAGCAGAAAAGCAAATTGTCTGAAAGCTGAGAATTGGACAGCAGTCAAACATTTGTTGAGGTACCTAAAAGGTAGCATAGACAGGAAATTGAAGATACAGAACTG
This sequence comes from Phrynosoma blainvillii, assembly GCA_026167975.1. Classification (NCBI taxonomy): domain Eukaryota; kingdom Metazoa; phylum Chordata; class Lepidosauria; order Squamata; family Phrynosomatidae; genus Phrynosoma; species Phrynosoma blainvillii. Next base: position 184,201,197 of record JANUYF010000004.1, on the reverse strand, counting down.
CCAGGTTGGGCTGGAATGCTTTGTAGATAGTTCATTTGCTTTGGAATTGCATGACAGAAAGTCAGTTACAGGACTGTTCAAGTTTGGAGAAAGTGCAATAATTTGGAGAAGTAGAAAACAGGGATATGTAGCACAAAGTACAAGTGAAGCAGAGTTTGCAGCGTTGTTAGAGATAGTAATGAGATACAATGGATTAAACAGCTACTTCAAGATTTGAATCAGGATTGTTCTGGGACGGTATTGCTTTTTGAAGACTCACAATCATGCATTGCCATGTCAGAGGCAGAGACTTTAAAGTGCAGGACAAAGTACATTGGAGTAAGGTACCAGAATGTCAGGGAGTTAGTACAGAGAGGAGTTGTGCATCTGCAATCTATAGAAACAAGGCATAATTTAGCAGACATTTTAACAAAGCCGTTGGGAGTGGAGAGACATGATCAGATGTCACGTCTTCTCGGGATGTCACCTTAAGTGTACTGGACTAGCCATTGTGCTAAGGTAGTTTCACAACTAAAAATAGTGTGCCTCACACATCTGTACATTTTGAAGGGGATTGTTGGAATATGAATGGGTTATACAGTCAAAGGAGAAATGTAGAGTTGTGTGTGTGTAAAATTCTCATGAGAACAGTGTCTACTGAAAACAAAGAGAACCCGACAGCAGGTGGCCGAGAAGTCAAAACAAAGTACAGTTTGATCTTGGAAATAGATAGGCAATACATCAACATATGAGCTCATGGGAAGGTAGTCACATGGGGGATGATGGACAGCTAGAGGCTGGGGTAAAACACATCATACAGGCATTATCCAATCAGCATAAGGTTAACACCCAGAAGGTGGAGTATGGGAAGGGCCAAGAGTTTTCTTTGTTCTTTATTAAAATATGTAAGCACTGTGTTTGTGTGTGTGTGTGTGGTTAGCTATGGAGTTAGTTTTGGCTTTTAGCTTATGATTATGCTTATACTTGGAACTGCTTTTACAATGTAACTGTAACTCCTGGATCTGGAAACATGGATCTGTAACTTTTCTATTCTACAACAACATCAGCAAGATGTGATCCTTTGGTGGATTGTATGTTTTCTTTACTTATTTACTTTATGGAACGATAAAGCTCTACTTTAGAACAACAAGAAGTGTCTGCATGCTTTTAGCATGGGAAAAGTTGATGGAGGAAGCTATTTACTGTACTCTGCTGCACTGCACACCACATCCAAATATTAACACAGGTAACTATCCCAAGGTCTGTCAGGCAAGATAATCAGCTAATTCTTCCAATTCATCTTGCATTGAGGACAGGGGAAAGATGGAAACAGCTAAGAAACCACAAGTTCTTTGTCAGGGAGTCCCAACCCAGAGTCTCATGCTGTCTTCCTTAGACACCAGAGGGATACACACTGGATACAAAGAAAAAGCACAGTAGAATAAGATATGAGTATTATTGTCTCATTTCAGTCTTCGTCATCTGTTAAAGCACAGATAGTTAATTAAGAAATAATAGCTGTTAGTACAGCAGTTTCTGGAAGCTACAAGAAGAATGGCAATTGTTGAATGTAGCAATAGAAACTCAATAACAATCTTGAGATGTTCCCATTGTAGAGCAGAGATGGCACTGTGCTTTGGTAAAGTTTAGCAAATTATGGAGAAATAAACTGTTCACATAGCTGTGGTTGTAAGTACAGTAATTATTCCACAAAACTGCCATTAAACAGCAAGTGACTTCAATGGATAAAGACTACACCCCAGAATTCATATATCTGACTACCATTCATACTGGGAAATTGGAACACTAAAATTGAATTCCTAGCCCTATCCTCACATCCACTTCCCTGTCTAGAATGGCTTGTTATAAGTATCATTGTGTATAATCTCTACATGAACCTTTCAGGCTCTGATCAGCAGCAGCACTGATATATTGGCAATGTGCTGAATTTTGGGGGAGAGAGTTTCAGCAAATGAAAACAGAAAGAGATATCAAGAAGTGTTCTGCAATCTTGACCAAAATTGTAGCTGCTTCTTAGATAACATTCATAACATTCATTTTTAACACCCTTGCAAATAAAATGTTCAGGTTGAGACTCACAAAGGAAGGTAGCATGACTCTGAGGGAGTGCACCAGCAAACAACAAAAATCAATTTCTTGAAATGATTGCTATGCAAATGAGTCACATTAGTTCTTTTTAGCTCTCCTGAACTAGGATTAAAAAACCCTGTATTGTGTGTGTTTTAGGATATTTTCTAACTTCAATAAGAATTCCAATTAAGGCTGTACAATTTATTTGGCTGAATTCCTAGATGAATTTGTATCCAGTTGAGATCATATTTGATTTGGTTATAAAACGGAATAGCACTGTCTGAAGTGATTTAGGTCAATCTGAAGATTTGGATAAAGTGAGATAGTGTATCTCTAATGTAACCATATAAAGAAAATTTCCAGGTTCTATGATCTGAAGATCAAGGTGGGGAACTGGGTTTTGCTTCTTCTTGGATTTAATGTGTAAGACTCTCACCAGTGAAGTATAATCGCAGCAATGAGACATATTAAGTTAAGCAAGCATTATATAGTTTATTATCTTCTGCATCCCTTTGTTCATTCACTAGATTTATCAGTCAGTAGGAGACTGAAAAATCTGTGGTAAGCATTTGGGTGGCAATTGATTATCATCTGAGCTTAGTCTTGCTGAGACATCTTCTTTTCTCTTCCCAACCTTTGGTCTTGTTATAAAGCTTAATTCTCTTTAGCATTTTGTGTTAATTTGTTGGTTTACATAAGCAACAGGGAGTTGTATGTGTGAGTCTCTCTGTGTTGTATTTTATGAAATTAACCCCCACTCACCAATCCTTCCCACACATACCACCTGAATTGGCCCTACTGATTTCCCCCCCAGTGTAATTAATATTTAAATATTATTGACAATTATTGCTGACATCCTGTTCAGTATTTATGTACATCACTGTAAATTTTGAAATTTCATATTTATGATGATTGTTCCATTGCCATGACCAAATATGCTCCACCTCCACAAAAAATATTACCTTTTCAGCATTGCAACTCTGGCAACAGAAGGATTTCTGAGGCTCTGAAGTGAGACCATGACAGTGTGCGATGACACTGCCAGCCCTCTCCTGAGTGGGGTGCTTTTGCAACAGGCAGCAGCAGGGACAGGATCCTATTGTAACTCAATGTTGGGAAAGACTGGTGGTGTCTTCTACACTGTTGTGTTCTCCACAATCTCAGAAATCTTTCTGTTGCCAGGGCTGCACTGATGGACTTACATGTTTGGAGATGGGGTAGCATTGTGAGATATGGTTACAATGACAGAGCTCTGTTGTTGTAGCTATGCCTCATAATGCAGAATCTTGTCCAACCTCTCTAGGTCTTTTCTGTATATCATTTCACATAAAATGATAGACTTGTAAGAGACCCCAAGGGCCATCCAATCCAACTCCCTGCTATGCAGAAACACAAAATCAAAGCACCACAGAATCACAGAATCAAAGCACCACAGAATCAACAGCATTTCTTTTATTCACAAAATCACACTGCTGCTGCCACTTCCTCCCCTCCTCCTCTCCCTCCTCTCCCTCCTCCTCCTCCTCCACTTCCTCTTCCTTCTATTGAACATTTAATACATATTAAAAACAAAGCTATTATTTTATTGTCCATTTCATTCATAATGGCTGAGCGAGCAAACCACTAAATCCAATTTTAATTATATCTCTTTCTTAGATAAATGTACCTAACATTTACAGCATTAACAAACATTGTATGATTGTCATTACAATTGATCATTACTTTAACTTAATAAGACATGAGATATATTTGGAGGAGTAATATAAATAACAAGCAGTATTGCTCAGTTCAGAAGCAGAAAATTCCTAGCAGCCAGGCAACAGGGGTAAGACCCATGGGACAACAACAAAGAGTGCTTAGTCCATTGCAAACAGCTCTCAGACAGTCAATAATGTGTGAATGCAGGGGTAGGCAAACTGTCCCCTTTAAGGACCGAAGGATTTCAGCTCCAAGAATCCCAGACTATTGGCCTACATCCCAGACTATTGGCCAACATGGCTGAGGCTTCTGGGAGATGAAGTCCCTCGGCCCTTAAAGGGGACAGTTTGCCTACCCCTGGATGGGATGGGAGGGGTAGAGAAGAGAGCAGTCAGTGGTTGTATCCTTCTCCTCCTTCTGGATATTTGGAAAAGAAACTTTCTTTGATCATGACAGTGCCTGTGGAAAGACGATTCCAGAACAAGAGCTTCTGAGAGTCATGTTTGAATTTCAAGTAGTTGCTTTGCTGTTCATCTTGCTCTTGAACTGTGATAATAAAAGTCAACTAACCCCTGAGACTTACACAAGAAATCACAAGAAATCATGGAGGAGATGGAAGCTGGAGATATGAATCCAGAAGATGGAAGTTTCCAGTGCTAGCGGAGATCACTGGATAACTTGGTAAAATGTTGTCACTTGGTGACTAGGTGGTCCTTGATGTGCAATACTTTCACTCTGAATTTCAGGGGAATCTAGCAATAGTCCTTCTAAAACTGGGCCAGGGCCAGGTGTCTAGCTACAGAGGACAAAATGTGACATTGGTCCCCAAATAAGAATTCTGCCCCCCAATGAAATTTTTCCCCACATTTCTAACACTGCATAGAGAGACATTGAAAATTGTTCACACCTACAGTGGTTGTGTTTCCGGTGTTTAAATTGTCTTGGTAACTTTGGTTGCCCCTTTTCTTTCAATGCCTAAATTGTCATAATTCTCAGCTGAATTTGCAATGCAAGAAATTTGAAGACTGAAGAATAAATTCATTGGGGCAGAACCTTTAATTTGAGGGCAGAGGCAATGCCCTCATTTTCCTCCCCTTCCCCATAGCTACATCCCTGGAAAGGGGCTGTGCTCCATCTGACTGAAATTACATAATTGCTCACTGCTCTGCTCTAACTCTTAACTAGTGTGAGGGGTTGAAGACTGCCAGAAATAGTGCAAATTGAGTCCACTTTTAGGGTTAGGGTTAGTGCTAGGGAATCATGGGAATTGTTTTTTTCTGAGACATTGAGCTTCTCTGTCAGAGAGCTCTGGTGCCACAATAAAATACAGTTCCCATGATTCCCTAACCCTAACCCTAAAAGTGGACTCAATTTGCACTATTTCTGGCAGTCTGCAACTTATCTCCCCAAACCCTGCTGCTCAGTTGTTCCTAGCTATAGTTATACTCTTTAAAAAGCAGCTGAACAGAAAGAGCTGCCTCTACCACTTCTCATTAACTTAACCGGTGCTTACCAGTACAAAGTAGGACCTTACTTATTATGCCTACATTATGGATGCATCTACACTGTAGAAATAATGTAGTTTAGCTGCCATGGCTCTATCCCACAGAATCCTGGGATTTTTAGTATTATGAGGCACCAGGACTTTTTGGCAGAGAAGGCTAAAGATCTTGTAAAACTACAAATCCCAGGATTCCAAAGAATGGAGCTACAGCACTTAAAGTGGTGTCAAACTGCATTATTTCTACCGCATAGATGCACCTTGTACTTAGTTCTGTATTGGCTCTGCCACAACATATGGATCTGGGGGACTAAAATACTCAGTCCTTGTACATAAAGTTTAATTGAAGACCCCAGAATTTCACAGACAGTCTTGTTGGCTGATAAACATTATTTATGTTATCATTCACCACAAAGTATAATATAATATGGAATGGAGCTCCTGTACCTTCAGAAGTTAACGGACCTTGGATCAGGAAAGGCATCATCAAGTTCCATCAAGTGGAAATACAATGTGTCTCCACCCTCTCCCCACACTCCACCAGAATGCCTATTTATTAGCCAGTAGACAGCTGTGGAGGCATGGGAAAATGTTGATGCTGTGAAAAATTGATGGATTGTAATGAGCAGGATGCAGTCCATATAGCAAGGCTGTTTGCCCTGCAAAAACACTAACACGCAGGCAGTTCCAACAGCAAGCCTCTAGGTTTATTGAAAAATAGCATAGGCAAAGTAAAAACTAAAAAGTCCAGAAAAACATCACTTTAGCCAGGTTGGCTAACTGGAACAAAACTATAAATCCTTAATGCTACATTGTGAAAATTAGTCAAGCTACAGCATCTGCAAAATATTAGAAAACTAATCCATGCTGCTGAAAGGTTAAAACAGATTAACAGCTTTTCCCAAAAACACAGTTCCCAGCCCACCTTTACTCCACCTCCTTGGGGTGCCACCTTCCAGGCTAATTGGATGATATTTCATGATGTGTGTTAACCAAGCCCCTTGTTGTTCATCTTCTACCATGTGACTTATTTTCTCAAAACAATTTTTGTTATTAAATCCACTCTATAAACAAGAACTCTTTCTCACAGTATTCTAGCTTGTTAGCCTCCTTTGTTATGACTCACAAATACCTGGACTGGGATTGTTGTGCTTTAGGCCCTAGAAGCAGTTTTCTCATCATGGAAAAATACAGACACACATCTTTACATTTCAACATTGACTATATATCCCATCAAAACCTAACAATCCCCTCCTGAAATGTATGATATGTGTATGTTGCACACTAAACTAAAATTGTTATAAAACTAACTTAGCTCAATGGCTAGGTCTAAACTTATGACATGTCAAGTAGACGTGACATCTGGTCATGTCTATCAATGGTCAATGCCTTTGTCAAGATTTCTGCTTGATTCTGCTTTGATTCAATGTACTGTAGACTCACAATCCCTTTCTGTGTCATTTTTCTGACATTTTGATACCTCACTCCAATGTACTTTGTTTTGTACTTTAGGTTTTCAGCTTTAGCCATTGCAATGTAAGATTGAGAATCCTCATTTATCAACACTGGATCAACACATTCTTCATTCAGATCTTTCAACAATTGTCTAATCCATTTAATCTCATTAACTAACTCTGATAAGGCACCGAACTCGGATTTTTTTGTACTTTGGGCTATGTATCCCTGTTTTCTACTTTTCTAAACAATTGTGCTTTCTCCAAACTTAATCAACAATCCTGTCACTGATTTTCTATCTTGTAGCTCAGAAGCAAACGAACTGTCAACAAAACATTCAAGTCCAGCTCAACTATTTTGTAACTTCAATTTCCTATCCATGTTATCCTTCAAATACCTCAACAAATGTTTCACTGTCCAATCCTCTACTGTAGGACAATTTGCTTTTTTGCTAAGTATCCCAACGGCAAAAGAAATGTCTGGTCTGGAGTTATTGGCGATAAACATGAAACTCCCAACAAAGCTTCTATATATCTCTGGATTTTCAAACTCTCAAGTCCCTTCACTATTTATATAACCAATTGATATTGGACTCTTTATTGTTTTTGCATCCTGCAATCCACACTTTTCTATCAAACTTTGAATTTTCTTTTGTTGGCTCAACAAACAACTCCCATCTTTATTCCATTCAACATCAATTCCAAGATAAGACATTAAAACTCCAAGGTCTTTGACACCAAATTTCTTTGACAATTCCTTTCTCACTGTCTGAATCTCTTGTTTTGAATTTGCTGCTATACACAAGTCATCTACATAAATCACTAAAATCACATCTCCTTTTGTGTAAACACACGTGTCAGCTACACTGTGTTTGTAACCTAGCTTCACCAGCTCTTCATGTATGCAAATATTCCAGCTTCTGGCGCTCTGCTTTAAACCATATAAAGCTTTCTTTAATTTGTATACCTTTCTGTCATTATCCTGTTGAAAACCCAAAGGTTGCTCCATGTAAACAGTCTCCTCAAGACTTGCATTAAAGTATGCAGTCTCAAAATCAAAATGATGTACCAACTGATCTCTCCTAGCTGCCAAAGCCAAAACTAATCTCAAACTCTCTGGCTTTGCTGTTGGAGAAAAAGGTTTATCAAAATTTTTAAACCTCTGTTGTATAAACCCTTTAGCTATCAATCTAGCCTTGTATCTCTGACTATCATCAGGCATCTTTTTGTAAACCCATTTGTAACCTATTACCTTGTGATTTGTAGGCCTGTCAACAATTTCAAACACATTTTTGTCTACCAAAGACTTGAACTCCTGTTCCATTGCAGACTCCCATTTCAACCTTTTTTCATCACAACAATCTTGTACTTCTTTGTAACTCTCAGGCTCATCTGTCACAACTGTACAAGCCTTTGCTTCCTGCACCTTAAAACGATCTGGAGGTTTTCTGACTCGGGTGGTCCTTCTCAGGACGATGGTCCTTGTTTTCCCTTCATCATCTTCAGTGTCAGTGTTTGACTGTGTGTCCCTGTCTCTGTGTCTCTTAGTCTCTGTCATTTTAGGTGCTGGTGGACGTGTATGTGACAACTTGACTGATGTACTAGCCTCACCATCTGAAGAATCTGACTCTTGTTTCACTGCCCCTCTATTTTTGGCAGGTGGACCTGTCTGTGTTTCTAAATGACCCAGTCTAAGAAACACTTCTTTGTTTGAATGTATGTTCTCCCACCCAGAATGTTTCTCAAAGTTCATGCTTCTTGGAAAAAGAATTTATTTTCCACCCAGGTAAAACCTGTAACTGTTCCCTGAATAACCAACAAACATTAGCCTTTTCCATTTGGGCTGACCTTTCTTTCTGAAAGCTGCAGGCACATACACATTAGCATACTGCCCAAACATTCTAAGATATTTCAAATTGGGTGGTCTTTTGTGAAGCATGTGAGTATTGTGAGTATTCTTCACAGCAGAATTCCAAGTGCGGTTTGTCAAAAAGTTAGCTGTGAGAATTGCCTCCCCCCAAAGGTGTTCTGGAGCATTTGCATCAAGCATCATGCAATCTTTTATTTGCTTCAGCACGCCAATCCTGCGTTCAGCAATTCCATCTTCCCCAGGAGTACAAGGATTAGTGGTAAAATGTCTAATTTCCTTTTTTTTAACCAATTGTTCAAGTGGTGAGACAAGAATTCGCCTTCCCTGTCAGTGACCAAAGATCCCACCTTGTATTTAAACTGTCTCTCAATCATGTTCACCCATTCTTTAAATCTTTCTCCTGCTTCACCTTTTTTTTCAAAAGTATCACATAGGAAAATCTTGTGAAGTGATCAGCAATCACCATGAAGTATTTGTTGCCCCCTAGTGTTGGATTTGTCGGGCCAGAAATGTCACAATGTATTGCCTCAAATGGTCTTTTTGTTTTAAATTTGTTTTGTTTTGCCACAGGATAAGCTTTTAACTTAATCCTGCTGCAAACTGAGCACTCTAAGTGGTTTGAGCATGGTGACATTTTAAACTCAGGACAAATTTTTTCCAGTTCCAAAACATTTTGAAAACCAACATGACCCAGCACTCTGTGAAAATAGTGAATGTAATTTGAATGTAAAGGCTCATTTTGTACAATTGCACAATCTGCTTTATCAATCATGTACTACAACCTATCTTTTTTAATGGCTTTAGCACAAATTTCATCATCTTTAAAAATTAAGCATTCATCTCCCTCAAAGCTCAACTTGTATCTATCTGTGGTCAAAGCAGACACACTAACTAAACCAGGGGTAGGCAACCTTTCCCCTTTAAGGGCCGAGGGACTTCAGCTCCCAGAATCCCAGGAGCTATTGGCCAACATGGGACTATTGGCCAACATGGCTGAGGCTTCTGGGAGCTGAAGTCCCTCGGCCCTTAAAGGGGAAAGGTTGCCTACCCCTGAACTAAACAGTTTTGCAATTTAGGTATATAAAAGACATTTTCAAAACTTTTACCAAACCCTGGAATGCAAACAGTTTTCATCTCATAAATTTGCCTGGCTGCCCCATCTGCCAGGGCAACAGAAGTCACTGTGGAGGGTTTTCTGTTCTGGAACAGATCAATTTTGTTTGCCATATGAGTACTGCACCCAGAATCTAGAATCAAATGGCTGGGTTGCTCAATTTGAGTCATACTGTCACAGCCTCAAGTCACAGCAACAGTTTCTCTGTTAGCACTGTTCCCCCTGTTGCCACCAGGGGGACGTGGCTGCTGATGCTGTTGATGTCCTTTCTTGCTATCTGTTGTCAGCTTTTTACAGTCCTTTTTCAAATGTCCTTGTTTTTTGTAACAGTAACAGATTTTCCATTTTGAAACAGCTGTTTTTTCATTTTGCATCTCCCTGGAAACTCCCTCTGTGGCATTTGGAGGTTTTGTAGCTGCAGATCCCTGCTTTCGCTGCTCAGCTTCAAATCTCCTCCGTTGAGCTTTCTCCAACACCCTACTAGATACAAGTTGTAAGGTGAGTTGAGTTTTAGGTAAGCCCTGTAATCCTAACAGGATGCTGTCAAAGCTTTCATGAAGAGATCCCAACAAAATATAAGCTTTCAGAGCTTCCTCTAGATTAATGCCCCTTGTCTGAACTTGAGCAAACAGTTTTATCATTTGGTCTAAGTGTCCCTCTGGGTTATCTTTATCTTTCATTTTGCAAGAAAAAAACCTTTTAGCCCACATCATCTTTGCAAGTTTTGTTGAAGATTGATGAATCCCCCTCAAAGTGTTCCAGATTTGTTTCCCGGTCGTTAAATCCTTCACATGGTTTAATTGCCCCTCAGAAAGGAGGAGGTGCAAAGTTGCCACAGGTCTGATGTTTTTCTCAATCTCAGCTTGACTAGGATTAGGTGGAGGACCCAAGTCCACGATTTCCCAAAGCTGTTTTCTCACAAGGAGAGCTTTGGCATAAATGTTCCACGAAGTATAATTGTTGGAGCTTAATTTGGGAAATTTTGTCATTTCCATTATCAATTTTGTCTTTTAGGCACAAGCGTTAGAAAACTGTTTGCCCCTTTCGGCTGCTTTACAGGACACTGTCTCTTTAAAAATGCAGCTCAAAACCAGCTGGTCTGTTGCACTGCAATTTTCTCTGCTTAACAGCTTTCTGAGACAGTCTTTTGAAATTCCTCACTTCAGATAAGCACAGCAATTTACTTACAGCTTGCCAGCTGTAAATCAGGCTTGGATTCCTTTGTCCTGTGTGTCTCCATGCTGCTTTACCTCCCGGCGCCGCCTTCTGAACACTCCCTGTTTTCAAACAGCTTCAGCAGACAGAGGTCACTAATCCATGCTGCTGAAAGGTTAAAACACACTAACAGCTTTCCCCAAAAACACAGTTCCCAACCCACCTTTACTCCACCTCTTTGGGTGTCACCTTCCAGGCTAATTGGATGATATTTCATGACGTGTGTTAACCAAGCCCCTTGTTGTTCATCTTCTACCATGTGACTTATTTTCTCAAAACAATTTTTGTTATTAAATCCATTCTATGAACAAAAACTGTATTCTAGCTTGTTAGCCTCCTTTGTTATGACTCACAAACACCTAGACTGGGATTGTTGTGCTTTAGGCCCTAGAAACAGTTTTCTCATCATGGAAATATACAGACACACATCTTTAGATTTCAACATTGACTATATATCCCATCAAAACCTACCAGATTCACCTTCTTTTATATACACACACCTCTCTACCACATAGTGAATACCTGTGTGCAGTAGTTAAAAGGTGAGATTTGGAGATGTGGGAAGAGATGTGCAAAAGTTCTGCCTCATGGAATTTTACTTCTTGCCGATCCAAGCGCTCTTAGAAATTAATGTTATCAATAAGGTTTGTTTTTTTAAAAGAAAGAAAGAAAGAAAGAAAGAAAAGAAAAGAAAAGAAATTAAAGTTGTAGGTGCCTTGTCCCTTATTCATTCTTGTGTCCCTATTCACCCCACTTGCATTTAAGAAATTTATATCACTTTATCTTGAAGTGTACTTTTGAATCCATCCTGCAGCAGTCCACATTCAGCCACTGTCTGAATTGAAAGAGGAAGTGACACCTCTTCCTCCAGCTTCCCCCATTGCCACTATTTCTCATTTTCTGTCAGCTTCTTTAGAGTTTGTAGGCTTATAGAGTGGGTGCTCTGTGTGGATGAAATGCTAGCAGTCTCTCAGCCATCCCACCCAATATCTTGGGCCTAATCAGATAGAATTCAGCATTCTTACTCTACAGATAATTGTGTCTATGTTGTGATAATATGTAATGCTTATATAGGTGACAAAATTCCTCCACCATTTTATTCTTGGGTTTTTTTATTTTTCCATACCTCTCTTGATACCCGAGCTATGCATTAGCTAGATAAAGTGCTTTGTCTAGGCTATTATTCCATATACTCTTTATTATGACCCTGTATTGAAACTCATGATTTAATATGTTTTTGCTATTAGAGGCACTTTGCTTTCGAAAATACTGCATAGATAATGTGGCTTTGACTGGATAGTCTTCATAATATGCATAAGAGCTAATAGCAGCTTATAGTATAATGACCCAACACATTTCCAAAATTTGCAATTACAAAGTTGGGTCGATGATTGATAATGAAAATGTATGCAGTCTTGGGAGAGAGGACAGGATATGTTGCTTTTATGGCATGGGTGCTAGAGAACCAGGAAAGGAGTGAGTCCATTTGAAATAAGCTGGCAGACTTTACATCTTGATAAGATTCATGTTCCTACTACAACATTGAAATCTCTTTTCCTCCCCCTTATCTGAGCAATCTTATGGGAATACAAGAAGAACAGAAGCAAGGAAATATCTAGGAACAAAACTCAAAAGCAAGGGAGAACTAATTTGTTGTTTTGGCACAAAAAGTGGCCTAGAAATATTTACAGATAGCTCAGGGTCAGTAGGAGTTATTCAGACTAACAATGAAAATACAGTGTAGAGCTGTGGCAATGATGGTAGACAAAGGCACTGGACAATATGAGTCCAATGGCTAACAGTGTATCATTAAAAATATTGGCTGCTATCCTGTCCCATATTGATGATGTCATAAGTCAGAGTTATGATATCATTTATGTTGCAATCTGTGCTGCTATGCCTCTACCTGCTTTTCTCACCATGTCTCACTGACAGGAGGGGGCTGGATGCACCATTTCATTTGCATTAATGATTAAATGAATGCCTTAAATTGTAGTGTAAGACCTGACATCTAAAAAAAAAATAAACCTTCTTTTTCTGTGTATAATTATATGTTGTCATAATTTTTTTTCAAAGTTTGACTACTGTATAGGGCATTACTCTGTACAGATGAGAACCTGAACAGGAATTTGGAAGTTATGCACGATTAGTACATGGTAATAAAATCTAATTCCTCTGGGAATGGTATGGTGCTTTCCTCCCAGCAACTTTTTTTTAAAAATGGCTACCTCCATAGATCTTTCCTCTCCTCACAAGTCATGGGGAGAAAGGCATAGCATAAGTAGTAAGCATATAAAAGCACATTTTGAACATCTGAAAGACAGTTGTAATAGAAGTTGAACTTTCAAGCTGTTTGAAGCAGCTGTTTTTTTCAATCTTACATCTTAAAGGACTTCCTTGTAAACCTGTAAGCATGGAAAGCATCCACTTATCTGACAGGTTAGGGTCTGAAGAACTGTCAGAAAGTGAAATTGTTTGAAAAGTGAAACTCAAGTATGGAAGACTGAACACTATATGGTCTCAAGTCAGAAAATACAAAACAAAAACAGTACACTGAGTAGATAGCAACTGGGTGAAAGAATGAAACAGGGGTTGAAAGTACTTCATATGGAATAATTTAGATCTGTCAAAACAGTGGAACATCCAAAAACCTGTGTCAAAAAGAGGTTGATGTATTTAATGGGTTATTTTGCATATAGGGGTTTCACTTTCCCTTAATAAGAATAAAATCACAAAAATATGTTAGAGGAAAAGAGGGCAAGATGGAACAAACCTGGAAAGGAGAAAACCAGAAGTATGGCTTGAAAATAACTCATTGTAAGAACAGTACCTGCAACTTTTAGGGACAAAGAAGGGATAATGTTGTTGCTGCACTAAAAATTGAAGGCCTAAGGAAATTTGCTTGTTAACAGAAAAAAAAAGTTATTTGGGAAGAGCTTTTTGACCATTTGAGTCCATTTTTGTCTCTTGGAGCTTTTCTATTACACAACCATATAGCAGTTTACAAAGTGTCTGCCAAAGAGCTCCTTTCTACAAAGTCTGTTCATGCCCTCGAACTCCCAATTTCCTTCTTGTTCTCTGTGTAAATGAAATGGGTTTTTTTGGTAATGGAGAGCTGTAGAAACACATACTTTCACTGTTCAGTTTCAGTAGCATGTCTGCAGTAAACAATACAATAAAGCTTGAGCTGGGAAAGAACAAGATTGTACTGTAGCTGATCCTACTGTAGCTATGTGTACCTACAACAGGCAAGGTAAAGAACAGCTGACTCCAGAGCTCCTTACTAAGCACCAATCAAGAGAGAGAAAAGGGGGAAAGGAAATCACCTTTCCTCAACAGCTCTCCCTAACATATTAAAACAGCATAGGAGGTTTGGCCACCAAAATGGAAATCATATGAAAAGTGGAGGCTTTGAAAGAGAAGAAATCATCCCTGCATGCATTTTGTAAGTAGCATTCAGAAGGTACCCCCAAAAGATTCAACATGTTTTTTTGTTTACTTATGCAAGGCTTACCTGATATAGTTGTTTAATTTCACATGTGGTTATTGTTAGTTTTGCATTTTAAAAAATGGTGCAACAAATTGAATTGCTCTTCTTCTTCTTTTTTTTTTTTTTTTTTTTTTTTTTTTTTGTAGTACAGGAAACTATCCTTATTTTGCCCATGTTACTCCTAATTCTGGTTCCAAATTTTCTGTTAAAGAACCAATGCCCATGACACACATCTACTTCATTGATGGAGGTAAGCCAGTATTGTGCACCTCCTGAACATTCTCTCACATCCTGATTCCAAATCTCCCCCCCCCCTTGCCAATAATTACTTTATTTGAGATGTTACGCTCTTGCTTTCCCCTTTCTATAAACTCTCTAGCATTTTTTCTTAACTTCTTTAATTTCTTCCTCTCTTAAACCATAAAAAGCCCTTGGCAGTTCATATTAGCACTCTGAGAAGCCTCTCAGAACCAGAAGCATTAATAGAAGTGCAAGCAAGGTCTTATAATTGCTTCTTTCCACTCAGGAGATTCTAGAGCAATAGCACTCTAAAATAGAGGGACTGATATGGCAGCAGAAGTGGGAGGGGAAAGATATTAAAAATGCCTCCAATCCCACAGAAAATTTTAAAAAATCTTTTTTAAAAACCCAACTATCATGTTACTAACAAGGAATAAGGGATAATTCAATGATTCTCAAATCTCTTTCTTTGTAACATTAATAGCAATGTAATAACAGGAGCTAGTAGCAAGTAATAGAAAAATTATTTCCCTCCTAGGAACATGGCCAGCTCAGAGTGAAAGTAAGATAGAACTGAACTTGACTTATAGGAAAATCAAGCCTTTCTTTCAGTTACCTAGGTCCACAGTGACCAGAAGCTTGTCTATACACATCAAAGTGAATTCAGGAGAAATGTCCACATTTTTTTTTTCCTTTTGAACATACTCCAATTTGATAAATTGCAGTTTGTATGGTCACATGGCTATGGTCACTCTATTTTTTTCTCTGCCCCCTATGTGTGCAAATATACACATTTCGAACTCCTTCCCTGGCTTCATGCTGACATCACTATGGAGCACAATCCACGCACACACAGATACACAAATATTTGGATTTTCTGCTCAAACCTGGGATAAAACACACACACACGAAATAAAGCACTGAGGCAATGAAGTGGTCCTGATGCAGTCCAATCACCCAATACATCATTGGAAAAGCTCTCTGTGAAACTTGAATGAGATCTTTCTATTTGGCCTGTGTAGACATTGCACCGGCACAAAGAAGTCCGAACGTGATTTTTTTCGATAACAAAATGGCCACAACTTTATTCATCTGTACAGAGTCTGAAACAATAACTTTACAGCCAAATTCTTCACTTGATTATAACTTCCTTCTTGACACATGTGTATGTGCACATGCCACAATTCCTGATGCAATCCTCACCATAATCATGTCAAGCCATCAGGGATAAGTCCCTCCTCTAACAAAGCATATGTCAAGAAGGGTCTCACACAAGTTGCTAAACATATAATCAAACCATCCCCCCCCCATCCAAATTTTTGACATCATCTCTATGATTGATGATGTAATAGATCTTTAAGCTGATGATGTAAACCACTCATCCCTCCTGACTAACCAAATATTGTAGATTCAGATATCCAATTATCCCCTGGGGGGGTCCCTGCCCCTCCACAGGAAGGGGCCAGCCTAGCTTGGCATATCCTCCTCCCCCCCGCCGAAGGACCCATTTAATCTGAGAGACAATATAATCCAAGTATACATCACAGCCTTCCGGGGAGAGATGAACATCTTCACCCCTGTACAGATGTGGCAAATCAACCCTGATCCGATCATGCTCCACACATGAGGCCCCCGAAACTTCCAACCTCCTCAAAACATTTCTATTCACCCCGCTGTGTTAATACCAGAATCTTTCCTCGCACCAGGCCAAGTTCGTCACGGCAAGAGCTTGTCCATAAAATAACAGTCCCTGGTAACTAATGTCGTACTTCCTGTAGGTCCACCATGATCCTTTTGGCTAGCTGCAGTCCGGTGATCTTGACCAAGTCGTTCTCAACTAGGTAAATGAGTAGTATCCGGGGAGGTAGGAAGGTAACAGCCAACTCGATAATACGTGGAAGAAGGGCCCCCCATAGCATGCCTCTCCGCCCAAACCAATGGACACACCCAAATCTCTCTAGACACAAGTTTGGATCTCAGCCAAACTGGATAATGTGCCGTTCAGCCCAAAAGACCAAGCTGTGACCGACAATCCAGATGTCACCCTGTTCTTGACCTGCTCAACAGAAAAAACATACATTAGAACATCAAGGCACGATCGCATTGGCCCCCTGGGACTATAAATTAACATTTAACCAGCCTAAGGGTGAATGTAAGATTTAAATGCTCCAGAGCGTCATCACCCAATACGTCGGATCACAGCATCACTTAGGACATGAGCTGCTGCAGCTGTCGCAGTTCTGATCCGAAATGAATGAGAAGAAAATTGGTAAACGCACAAGCTTCAGAGCCTCCTGCAACACTGCATGAAATTGAAACTGCATCAACAGAAGGACCAAGACATGCAAAAACAAATAACCAGGGGATGCTGGGCGCAGTCTGAGGTAATCTGAAAATATTATAGTTTGACCCCTAGCCAACTAGTCTGTCTTTGAATGCCTAAAACACAAATGTAGGCCCTGCTCCAAAACTTGAATATCAGATAACAATAGTGCCCTGGCTGACATATCAGAGCAAGAACTGGGGACAAGCTTGCTAATTCTGCTAGCAGCAAAAAAGGCCAATGAAAAAGCAGCTCAAAACAAGGTAACTTCCTCAGGCAAGGAGCACAATACTTGGAGGGAATGCCAAATCTGCATAAGGATTGCATCCATCACCGGCATGTGAGTATCGCATGTCACAGGGAGCTCCCTAGACCATCCCCCCAAGGCCTTCCGGACCCCAAAATCTACAGTAGGATCTGGAAATCCCCCTGCCCAGGAGTAAAAAGCCAGTGCTGCCAACCCTCCCCTAATAGTAACTGGAGACAACCTGGACTGTTTGAGGTGGACTGTTTGAGGCAAAGTGAAGTATAACCTCCACCCTCAAGGGCCAAACCTCGATTTCCCCCACAGCCACAAGAAACTGTCTAAAAGCTCGCATTGCAAGCTGATATGACTTGCGTGTAGAAGGGGCAACAGAGTTCAAAATAGCCCTCTCAATCTCTATCCTCCAAGGTTGCACAGATGGGCTGGCACTGTCAAAGGCTGCGCTGCTGCTTCTGGAGCCAGCTCTCAAAAACTGTGAAACTGAAAATGCAAAAGGGCATCTGTCAGGGGATTCAATAAGCCAGGCACGTGGTGCGCCTGGAACAACACATTGTATTTTAAACAATGTAATACAATAGATCTGACCAAAGCCATCACCCTTGGAGACTTAGAGCTCTGTGAATTGATAACATGAACTACTGCCTGATTGTCACACCAAAGCCAAACAGTTTTCTGTGCAAATTGCTTTGGCCAAAGATGAACTGCAACCACAATAGGAAACAGTTCGAGAAAGGTAAGATCCCTTGTCAAACCATTACTCACCCAACCCTGAAGCCAACTCCCCGCTGCCCACTGTCTCTTCCAGTATACACCAAAACCATGGGCTCAAGATGCATCAGAATGAACCTGAAAATCTGCCTTTTTGGAGCATTTTGCTCCTTCAGAATGATACACCATTGAGTTCATCAAGAAATCAATCCCAAATCTTCAGGTCTTCACATATCCCACTGTTAATGCGGATGTGGTGATGCAGGGAAGACACTCCCCTCATGGCATTGTATAGGCGAGCACAGAAAGCCCATCCAGGAACTACCACTTTGCAAGCAAAATTCAACAAACCTGTTAGAGATTGAAATTCATGCAGTGTGGCCTTATTCTTACCTCTCTTTGCCCTTACCTGTTGTCTCATTAGGTCCAATTTCTCATTCGAGAGGCGGGATAAACCCTCAATTGTATCAAGCTCAATGCCCAGAAAGGTTACATGGGTGGCAGGGCCCTCAGTCTTCTCGTTAGCCAAAGGCACTCCCATCTCATCCATCAAAACTTGAAAAGCTGACAAAGTGTTCCGGCACGTTGCTGTGCCAGGGGCCCAGCAAACAAGAAGTCATCTAAATAATGTGTAATTGCATAATTGCCAGATGTCTTCACCACATACCAATGCAAGAAGATACTAAACTTCTCAAAAGCAGAGCAAGAAATGGAACAACCCATTGGCACCACCTTGTCAAAATAGTACATTCCCTCAAATTGGAAGCCCAGCAAGTCAAAATCTTCAGGGTGTGCTGGAAGTAGCCTGAAGGCAGATTTTATATCACATTTGCTAAAAGAGCTCCCTTGCCCAAGGCTCTAACCATTTGCACTGCTGAGTCAAATGATGCATATTTCACAGATGCCAACACTGGGTCAATAGCATCATCCATGGACTCCCCTTTGGGGTAAGAAAGATTGTGAATTAAATGATACTCACCTGGTGTTCTTGGGAACAACACCCAGTGGTGACAACTGTAATGTTGGCATTGGCAACTGATTATGGGGCCCAGATATCCTCCCTGCTGCCAGCTCTTTCACCAGTTTGTCCCTAACGATCCCTGGTAACTCCCTCACTTAATGTGCATTAGATGCAAAATGATAAACTCTTAAACCAGAATATGGAATATAAAACCATGTGTAAAACCATCAAGTAAATACTGGGCAAAATCCCACTTAGGATAAACCCCCAACCAAGCAGTTAAAACATTCAACTTAATGGGCGTTGGTGCTTTTTCCTCCCACTGGGGTTGCCTGAGGGGCGGCTCCAGCTCCGGTCCACTTACCTTTGAAGCAGGAAGTGCTGGAATGATTCCCTCCACAGGAGCTACAGCGGTGTTCAAACCTGCAGATCTGCCGCCTGCACTTACCTGCATTAAACTCCCAACAGACTCCTGGTAATCTCTTTTCCCCCGTGCCAGGCCTTGCATACTGCCCTCTTGGCTGAGTGACCATAGGCACGAAGCTGTTGTCACACCTGCTCAAAGGGGAGGCACCAACCATCACGTCTGCCCATAGCTCAGCTTGTATGTGCTGCCATGAAACGGAACAATCCAAAGTGGCACACATCCGAAACTGCTCATCATACTGAAGCTAAGCAGACCCTCTCAAATAAAAGTGACAATTAGTGTATGCTTTTATCATTATCTCCTGATACTTGGATAAATCTGGAGATCTTAAGGGCTTCCTCTCCTCAATGATATCCCTATAAATTGTAAACCCCATTATCCAATTAACTCTCTCTAACTTTGGGTGCTTGTGTGCCTTGACTAAATAGAAGTAAATAGAACTTCGTCTTTCACCATAATTCTTGGTTCTGGATCACAGAATGTTAAAGAAAAAAGATCAATAAACTCACCCTTCCAAATCCGCTCCATTGTGAGTGGGAGATGGGAGCCTAAAGGAGTGGACATACCCGCATAAGGGTTGCAATCAGCTGTTCTTTCCACTCCTACTTGACCTAAGGCTCCTACTGTAGCAGCTCCTTTGGTCGCACCTACCTGCCCATCAAGGACTGCTCCACTTGGATCCTTGCTTCCTGAGTCTGAATCGCCCCAGCCGCCACTGAGGTGTGCTCAGAGAAACTGAGGGTAAACAGTATTGTTGCCCTAGCCAGTTTGAACACCAGGCGCACATACTGTTGCTGGCCAAGACCCCAAGGAGATAGGTAAAGTAGGTGTACCTGAGCCTGCCAGCTGCTGTGTGATATCCACTGGTGCTTGAGCGCCTCCAGCTGAGTGTGATGCAACCGGGGCTTGGCTGTTATGCTGCAGGGTGGAGGAAGCACCTCCCACCACACTGCTCAGTACTTCTGGGGCTTCAGCAGCTGGCCCGCTGGCCTGGCCTGAAGCCACCGCCTGCTGTAACACCTTATACAAATCAGCCAATGTAGGCTGCACATATGCAGAGGCTGCTGCTCCCTGCTGTACCAAACCTGGAACCTTCTTCATAAGTTCCATCATGTCAGCTACAGTTGGCTGCCCGCCCTCCATAGCTGTAGCATCTACTGGACCACGTGACATGTCACTCAGTGTCATGCCAGGTGAGGGTACCTCCTGCACCTGTGTAGCTTGTAGCCCCACCACTTGCTCCTCATTTGAAGAACCCACACCTGAGGCTGGAAGGGCCGGGGTTCCAGAACTACCACCCTGAATCCCCCTCTGAGCTAGTTGCTCACAAACAGCCACACATGCTTGCATTGTACGTCCCAGCTGAGCCAGATGGATGACAATTTCATCCTCATGACCCTGGGCCTTGGCCAAACGCTTAGGCACTGACTGGCTGGTGCCAGATCCAGCAGGTGCCACACGCTGCTTGGATTGGGACTTGCTCCTTGGCATGATGACAAAATTCCCTCTTTATAATTACCAAGCCCCTGGGTTATAGTCTCCCAAGCAGGGACTAGAACCCTTCAAACCAATCATAAACCAATGAGGAAAAATTCCTCCTTAAAGCAGATAAGCCCTGGTGGCTACAGTGCCTCAAGCAGGGGCAACAAACTCTCCAAGTCAAGCACAATGAGGAAAAATTGTCCTCCTTAAATTAACAAGCCCCAAGCAGGGATAAAGAACCCACTACAGGGTCCAAAGCAGGGACAACAAACCCTCCACGGGTCACTGACCAACAAGGGAACAACCCCTCCCAACTCAATTGGCCCAGATGGCCAAATGTCCCATGCAGGGACAGGAATCCCACCCCCAATGGGCCACAAACTGAAGAGGAAAAAATTCCTCCCCAAAGCTGCAAGCCCCCGGGTGCTCCACAGCCCCAAGCAGGGACCAGCACCATGTTTACAAACTGGGAGACCAGGCCCAAAATCCAAGCCCCGCTGGCTCTCCCACTCTCGGCAGCCAATGCTCTCTCTCTTGGATGCCGGCAATAGAATGGCTGATTCCACATGGCAGAGGGGGATTAAATAATCCCCTAAATCCCACCTGAAATCTCACGAGACTATCCAGTCTCACGAGATTATGCGGACTGCTGGGGGATCTCGTGAGATCCCCCTGATTGGTTGGGAGCCAAAGGGAGGGCAGGACTCCCAGCTCCCCCAACCAATCATGGCGTAGGCCTCCCAAAATTGGCCGGCACAACAGCAGGCCTCTCTTGGCGCGTCAGGGGATTGGTGTCTTTCTCTGGATATTATATTCCTAACATGCATTGGTGAGGAAAGCCAGATCCTTAGGATAAGAACCTAGTTGTGCATCTCTGAACAGTAGATCTTTCCGAGAGTTGTGGCTTTTCATTGGGGGGGGGGGGGGGAATCTTTTCTCATTTATCTCTGGTCCAGCTTCTATAGCTATGTAAATCTTCATTTATTTCATTCACACATGCAAAAATGAATACTCTTAAAACATTTCCTCTCCTCTAAGTGAGATTATGAAAATATGTATGAATTTTACAATTATTTGAATACCTTTTACATTTCAAAACACAAACACACACACATTTTTGTATTGAACAACTGGGGGGGGGGGCTCTAAAGAAAACAAAGTTTTGCAAGTATCTTGTACCAAATGCAACTTGTGGGGGGAAATTATAAATAAATCCCCCCAAATAAACAATTCGGGGGGGGGGATTTTCTTGTTAGATAACCATTTTCTAAAATGTGACTCATTCCTAAATCACTAAGCAAATGTTTCTCAGAACTATTAAAAAGTAGAGTTAGGGAAATCTGTCAGTTTTATGTCCCTTACACTGAGATGTTTTTTAAAAAAGAAAACAAAAGTCTTCATTTATTTCCCAGATACACTGAAATTTGGCAATGTTGGTACATTCTTCAAAAATGAACAGAACTGAAATGATCTTCCATCTGCACTGCCCAATGACAATAGGTACAGCTATGAAGAACAAAGAGAAAGAGAGAAGAGAGATGAGATATGGAAGCCATAATTCAACAGTAACTTGATTATTGTTTATAACCTTAATAACCCCTGTATCCCAATAAAGAGATTCAAATATAGCCACTGGGTCTGGGTGAATGAATCTCTACATGTCAATTACTGTATTTTCCGGCGCATAAGACGACCAGGCGCATAAGACAACCCCCAACTTTTCCAGCCAAAATATTGTGTTTGGGGATATACTCGCCGTATAAGACGACCCCCCCTTCCAACATACACCAAATTAAAATTAAAAAACAAAACATCAAATTTAATTTCAGTATGGTAATTTTAATTCAAATGCATTGCAGAAATTTATTAAAGCAGTTTGACACCGCTTTAACTGCCCTGGCTCAAGGCTATGGAATTCTGGGATTTGCAGTTTTGTGTGATATTTAGCCTTTTCTGTCAGAGAGCTCTGGTACCACAAAGCAAACTGCAGATCCTAGGAGTCCATAGGATGTTGCCATGGCAGTTAAAGCAGTATCAAACTGCATTATTTCTGCAGTGCAGACTCAGGCTGCATCCATACTGCAGAACTGATGCAGTTTGACACAGCTTTAACTGCCATGGCTCCATATAATGAGAGCTCTTGGATTTGTAGTTCGATGAGTTACTTAGCCTCCTCTTTTCCAGGACATACCCTTCATGTCAACCCTCTCTCCAGGAGGAATTCCGAAACGTCCTCCATTTTGAGCACAGCGCAAGAAGCATGGTTTTACATTTATGTTTTTAGCTTTCTCTACATTTTTTTCTTGTGTGCCCTATATTTTTTGTAGTGAGTCATCCTCCTTTGCATTTAAGACATTTGGTCACCCTGTCTAAGTATCAGAGTATGACTCTGGAGGCCAGGGTTTGAGTCCCCACTTGGCCATGAAACCCACTGGATGACCTTGGGAAAGTCATACTCTCTCAGCCTCAGGAGAAGGCAACAAACTCCCCTCTGAAGAAACCTTGCCTAGCAAACAACATAATAAGTCTGCCTTAGGGTTGCCATAAGTTGGAAATGACTGAAAGGCATACAACAACAACAACAACAACAACAACAACAACAACAACAATCTTAGAAGTGGCTTCCTTCTTTTCTCCCCCCCCCCCCATCCTCTTCCTCCTCTTGCCTGGATTCTTTCATTTTCTCTCTTCTTTCTCATCCCCTTTTCTTGCTGGATTCCTCTGTTTTCTCTCTCCTTTTCCAACCCCTTCTCTTGCCTTCATTGCCCCATTTTCTTTCCTCTTTTGCAACCCCTTCTCTTCCTGGGATCCCTTCGTTTCCTCCCCTCTTTCTCATTCTCCTCCTCCCTTCTTCCCCCCCCCCCCAGTTCTCATCCTCCTCCTCCTCCTCTACCTGGCGTATAAGATGACTCCAACTTTTGAGACCCTTTTCCAGGGTCAAAAAGTCATCTTATACGCCAGAAAATATGGTACTCCCATATTCAGATTTATTTATTTTTTTTAAAAAAAAAGAATGTTGAGTTCTTTATGTTTGTAATGTGAGGAAATGTGCAGTTTGCTAAATTATTAATAGAAATGAACTGAAAGAAAATTTCATATTAATTTTAAAGTTTTTTTTTCTGTGTCCTTGTTAGATAGCTATCTTTGTCAATAGTTAGATCATCAAAAATAGCAATGTGCTTAATTCATATACCCTATTACTTTAACAGGTACGGATGAAGGTATGTAGAGAGATGAACACACCACCAGATTCATAGTCTACATCCAAGCTCTCTGATCCAATTCCACAAGACAGGGATGCCAAATTCACAGAATTACAAGCATTTCTTAAACTACAATACCCACCACATGAACTAAAAAACAAACAAACAAATAAACAAGGTAAGACCTGTACCCAGGACTGATCTATTACAGAACAGATTGATGGGAGAAAATGACAGAACCCTATCAGTGGTCACATACAGCTCCCAACTGAAACCACTCAGGTGCATCATCAATAAACTACAACCCTTTCTGAACAATAATGCTCCTCTTTCAAGGACTCTTGGTGGAAGACCTTTACTCACCTACAGAGAGCCCCCAAACCTCAAACAGGTACTTACTTACAGGAGGACACATGACACAGATGGGGACACAGGTACTAAGCCTTACCATAAAGCAAGGTTCTAACTCTGCCCACACATTTATCCAGGACATGTCATCACAAGACCTAATGACATCATCCACAATATTAGGGGGACCTTCACATGCTCATCCTCCAATGTGAATTATGCCATACTGTGTCAGCAATGCCCTTCAGCACCCTTCAGCAGGCAAACAAGCCAGTCCCTGTGCCAGAGGATAAATTAACATAAATCAGACATTAGAAATTGGAATACACAAAAAACAGTGGCAGAACATTTCAATCTCCCTGGGCATTCCATCTCAGACCTCATAACAGTGGTCCTTGAACAAAAAAACTACAAAGGCAGATAAGAAAGAGAAGCAGCAGAATTGGAGCTCATCTACAGACTACAGTTTCTCAGCAACAGATTAAACAAAAATAATGGCTTCCTGCACACTAGATGTATTTCAACACTATCTGACCCTATCCTCATCTATTCTCCTCACCTATAGGCTAGTCTTTCATGCCAAACTGGTCTTGTCACTTCATTTCCACACAGAAAGGCTACTTCCCAATGCCTTTGTTCACAAATGACCATAGTTAAAACTGGCTTTGCCACTTCATTTCCATACACAAAGGATTTTGAATTTGAACTGACAATCTCTACATACTGATTCTACAGACTAACACAGCTATATCTTTGAATTCCTCCAGTGTATGGAGATCTCTGGGTGCTCTTCTCCTCATAAGTATATCCAGGTATTTTTGAGGAGGAGGAGGAAGCAGCAGCAGCAGAAGGCGGTATATGGAATTGAAGCCAATAACTAGGCCACAACCTAAGGGCTGGCCTGGAGGCAGAAATGGGGAGAGGCAGCTGCACGCTAGCCACCCCAACCCCACGCCAAGGATGTTCTAATGTTGTGCACCATTACGTATGGCATGCGGTGTCAGGATGTCCTTCTGGCACAGTGTTTTGACATGCTGCACCAAAAGGGGCACTAAAGAGCCACGCGCCAGCTCTTAGAGCGGCCTTTTGCTACCCGTAAAAAGAGTGGCATTTTGCCGCTCTTTTCTGGGCAGCAAAAGAGAGGATCGGGGCTGCACAGTCTGGCAGCCTTGGCCCTGATCCGCTGCTTACCAGGGTGGCTCTCCACTGCCCCTTTGGGCCCATCTGCAGAGGCCCTAATTCAACGAGACCAATAAAACCTTTGCCATGGAGTTATTTGGCTGTATTCCTCCTAAAGTATTTTATGATTATTATTGAAAAATTCAGATTCATAAAGCGTGCAACCCTCAAAGACAAGCAATACAAGATTACTCTTCTTTTCAAGCACCATGGAAACACAGCAAGGGGGTGAATATTTATTGGAGACCCAAGAATATTGCTTCAACTTGTAATCTGTGAAGGCCCAGCAGGCAAAACTTACCCTGTGACCTTTAAGGTCTCTGAATGGCTGGGATGAACAAGGCTTTATTTTTCCTAGCACAAAGGAGCTCTTTTGCCAGTTTAAAAAGAAAAAAAAGGGGGGGAATTGAACTGTAAATAACAAAGGTGATTATGTTGTGTTTTTACCAAAGGTATTGTAAGTTTACCAGTTTCACTCAACTTTTCTGTACATCTGTCTGTATTGTTCGGAATGTGTGCTTGGCAGATGATACGTCTAAGCAATCTAAGCAAACAGATATTTAATATTCAAGTCATTCTACAATCTGAAACTTCAGGAGGGTAGTCTTCTAAAAGGTTCATGTACATCACACAAATTTTCTCTGTCATTCTTACTATGATATTTGATAGATGAACTGAAAAACACAGAGTAGCTCATTCCTTAGCAAATTCAGCTGAGATTTGAATCAGGAAATCCTTCAATTTGCAGTATTTTGCATTCTTTTTCATTCATTGCTACAATATTTGCTACTGATGGAGAAAAAAACTGGTAACAGGCAATTTCAAAATTAATTTGCCAATTCCAGCCACACCTCCGGGTAGAAATCCCAAACAGTGGTGTTCAAGGAGCCCAGTCAGCCAAGCTCAAAAGTCCCCGATTTAATTTCCAATTCTCTTTCTTCCTCTAAGGACATATTTTTGGTCATGATTATTGATTTATTTTCATTCCACTTACAACCTGTCATATTGCCAAATTCTTTAAGTATTTCCATTACTTTGTCTATACTTTTGCCTGATTCCTCTAAGAATAGAACCAGGTCATCGGCAAAGGCTCTTATTTTGTAATTTAAATTTTTGATTTTAGTTCCCTGGATTGAATCTTTATTTTGAATCTCAACAATTAATCTTTCTATCACCAATAAAAATAGTAATGGAGAGAGGGGGCACCCTTGCCTAGTGCATTTTTTTATTTTCACATATTCTGATTTAACCTTATTAACAATGATTCTTGTTTTTTGTTCTTTTTATATTTGTTTGATCCAATTTGTAAATTTGGTGCCTAATTCCATCTTTATGATAATTTCCTCTAGTATTTGCCAATTCACCGAATCAATTGCCTTTTCTAGGTCTACAAACAATCTGGCTAGCTTTTTATCAATATGTCTCTCATAGTATTCAAGTATGTTTAAAACTATTCTTGTGTTGTCTCTTATTTGCTGTCCCGGTAGAAAGCCCCTTTGATTTATGCTAATCCAATCTGATAAGTATTTTTTCAGTCTGTTGGATAAAATATTTATAAATAGTTTATAATCTGAATTTAGGAGGGAGATAGGTCTGTAATTTCTAATTTCCAATTTAGATTTTCCTTCTTTGGGAATAAGTATTATGTCTGCTTCTTTCCAAGTTTCTGGAAGACCTTCTGACAAAATAGAATTCATCACTTTTTTGGAGGGGGCAGCTTATTTCTTCAATAAATATTTTATAAAATTTGTTTGTAAAGCAATCAGGGCCTGGGGCCTTTGCATCTTTTGATCTTTTGATTGCATCTTTTACTTCTGTAATTGAGATATCTCTATTCAATTCTTCAATTTGTTCTTAATTGGGGGCATGGAAGTTATGTTTACCTAAATAATTTCTTGCACTCTCTTGGTAAATAACATCACCCTTGTACAGTTTAACAAAGAAGTTGAGAAATACTTCTTTTATTTTGTCCTGTTGGATTATAGTTTGACCTTCATGATTTATTTCTACTATTGTTTTTTTCCTTGTCTTTTCTTAGTTTTGCTGCTAACCATTTACCCGTTTTGTCTGCGTGTTCGAAGTATTTATGTCTAGCTGCTTTTATCTTATTTCCTATTTCTAGAGTGTTTTTCCTAGCTTCCTGTATTTTCAATATTTTGAGTTCTTGTAATATTGTAGTATCTCCTAAGTTTAATGCAAGTTCTTTTTTCTTTTTGGATTATTTTATTTCTTATTACATTGTCTTTTTCTTTTTTCACTTTTTGAACATAAGCTTCTTGATTAATAAAAAAGCCTCTAAAGACCGCTTTTCCTGCTTCCCATATTGTAGTTATTTTCATTTCATTTGTTTTATTTTCTTGAAAATAATTTTTGATTACATCTTTTGCTTTTCCTATTATCATTTTATCTCCAATTAAACTATCTTTTAATTTCCAGTTAAATTGTCTGGTTTGTTCTTGGAGTATTATTGGAGTATTATTGGAGTATCAAATAATTATGGTCAGAAATATCTCTTGGAAGTATATATATAGTATTTACTCGGCTAATCATTGATTTAGATAACAAAAACATATCAATCCTAGATAATGAGTCATGTCTATTTGAATAGAAGGTGAATCCTTCTTTGTTTTTGTGTACATATCTCCAGACATCCTGTAGGCCAAAATCTTCAGATAATTCAAAGAAAACTTTAGGCAATTTGCCTTGTGTTATTTTTTCAGTATTTTTAGATTTTCTATCTATTTCTGGGTTAAGTACTCCATTGAAATCTCCCATTAATATTAATTTGTCAAATTCAATCTCTTTGAGTTCATTATATATTTTTTGGAAGTATGATCCTTTGTTTGTTTGCGGTCCATGAATTCCTAGCAATATCATTTTTTCACCTTCCCAGATCATAGATATTCCTAAATAGTAGCCTTTGGGGTCATTTATTACTTCTACAGCTCAAAACTTATTGGAAATATAAATCGCGACTCCATTTTTTTTGTTTTTGTTAGCTGATACAAAACTGTCTCCTAGTTTCTTATTTTTCAATAATCTAATTTCAGTTTTCTTTATATGTGTTTCTTGAAGACACACTATTTGGCATTTTTGTTTTTCTAAGTAGTGAAATAATCTTTTTCTTTTTCTTTTTGAGTTAAGTCCTTTTACATTTAAAGATAAAATTTTCATTTATTGTGTAATTTCAATTTCTGCTTGCATGATACTTTCTTATTCTTAGTTAACCCTTTTTTCTTAGAGTATTCTCCTTTCTTTATCCAATACAAACACCTTCTTCATCCACACTTTCTATTTCACCTCCTCTGGCCAAATCATCTTTACTTTCTTCCTCTCTATCTTCTGTTTCGTATTCCTCCTCATCAGTTATGTTTCCCTCTGATACTTTAGAAGTTTTATTTCTCTGCATTTGTGGTTCTCTTTCATCCTCTTTAGTCGGATGTTTGTGTTTCCCTCTAGAGAATTTTTCTATCTCCTTTCTATATACCTTCCAGAATGCACATGCTTTTTCAATTGAGTTAAGTTTGAATCTTCATTGGTTCCATGTTAGAGAAATACCTTCAATCTCTTCCCATCTGAATGAGATTTTGTGGGACTTCAGCTGCTCGGTTAGAAATTGGGGTCCTTACGTCTTTTCAATATTTGGACCAGAATGTCTTTAAAGACCTGGATCTCATTTCCTTTAACAACAAATCTAGTTCTAGAGTTCATTTGTAGAAATTTGTCTCTTATTTGTTTCCTGGTCCAGTAGATTACAATGTCTCTGGGTAGTTTTCCATTTCTTGACACTTTTGAATTAATTCGATATATCCTGTCAATTTCTGGAATTATTTCCTGAGTAGAACGGTTCAGATATTTTGCTAAGTAGGGTGACAGGAATTCATATAAATCCTCTTTGGGTTGCTCTGGCAGGCCTCTCAACTTAATGCATTTCTCCCTTTGTTTGAGTTCAAGTCTCAACAACAAGTCATGGTCTTCCTCTTGTTGTTTATACGTGTCCCCTAATCTCATTTCTAATTCTCTTGTTTTGTTTTCCAAAATACAAATTAAAGTAAATTATTTAGAGATTATGATAACAAAGAAATCAATAGATCTTTTTGAAAATAACTACAATAAAACTTGGGTAGCAATCAAAAAAGAGCTAAAACAATGGAGTAAAAAGCGACTGTCCTTTATGGGCAGAATAGCAACAGTAAAAATGATGATACTTTCAAAAATGCTATATTTATTTCAAACAATTCCCATTTTGACAAGCAGAAACAGTATAAAATCATGGCATAGAGATATCAGCAAATTCATCAGGCAAAATAAAAGACCAAGGATTCAGCTTAAACTCTTACAAGATGTAAAAGAGAGAGGAGGAATTGGATTACCTAACTTAGAAATCTATTATGAGGCTTGTTCCCTCACATGAATTCGTGATTGGATATTATTGGATTCAGGAGAACTTTTGGAATTGGAGGGATAAGGTTTGAGTTATGGTTGGCACACTTACTTAGGTTATGAGAAAGTTAAGGTGAACAAAGAATTTAATAATCATTGTATTAGAGGACCCTTGCTTACAATTTGGAACAAATATAAAGATAGACTTATGCCACAATTTTCATTATGGTTTTCTCCACACAAAGCAATTCACAGAAGAGAAATGAGACATACAACTAAATGGATAACCTATAAGAATTTATTAATCAAAGAAACTGAAGGAAACTATAAATTAAAATCACAATCAGAATTAATTGAAGAGGGATACTGTTAGCGTAGTGACGCAGCGCGTGGGAACCACGTAACGTGAAGCACCAAGATCCAGACTGTCTTCAATGAAGCAAGCAATGTTGTCAGTTACAGGAAAACTCCTTTCCCCTCCAGACAGAGCAGAGAGAGAGACTCAGCCGATGTCTCACTAAGAGGCTTTTAATCTTCAGAAGTTCTATGTACAAAGGCTATGTACAATAATACACCAACGCACTCTCCAACAATCTCCACCTTCCACTATCAACCCACATCAACCCACATGTGTGTCCAGAGGCTTGTCCCTTATATAGCCAGTGCTCCACATGGCTTTCTAGCCCTGCCTCTTCCTTTTGGACACCTGTCAATCATAAGCATGACTCAACATGTTTGCAGCCCTTTTGCAGCACTTACTGTGCTTTACAGCACCAGGTGACTCCCTGTCATTATGTCACCTCCTGTTTCATCAGCCTTGATGCTGCATGACTCAGCAGTGGCCAAATGCTTAGTCATCATGGCTGCTGCCATTCACCACATTGTGCATTTTCCCTGGAACATTATTCCAACAGATACAACCTTAATTGGTTTAAGTATAGACAAATAGCAGAACGATTCAAATTTGATCTAAAAACAAAAGGAATAAACTTAAGCTATAATGAAGCAGATAAAATTTGGCTAGACAACAAAAAATGGATAGGTACATTTTGTAAATTTTTATTAAAATGGAATATGGAAGATGAAACAGTGAAAGAAAATATGATCCAATGGGCCAAAAATTTTGGTTACCCAATTAAATTTGAGCAATGGGAATTTGCCTGGACTAAGGCTTTGAATCACATTGCTTCACAAAATCTAAAAGAGAACTTTTATAAGGTCTTTTATAGATGGTATTTGTCACCAGATAAAATCGCAAAAATGTATAAATCAAGCAGTAATTTTTGTTGGAAATGCGGCAAAGAACCAGGCCCATTATACCATTGTATGTGGACTTGAAAAATAGTAAAGAGCTACTGGTCAAAGGTTAATGAAATAATTAACACAATTTCCAAAAAAAAGATATAAAAAGTCACCCTGAAATATATTTGTTAAATATTTGGGATAAAGAACTAGAAAAATAAGCTGGCAAAATCTTATTCTACTTATTATTGACTGCAAGAATCACTCTGTTTCAACATTGGGAAAAAAATACGATACCTAATATGAACAAATGGATTACCAAATTTTATGATGCCATAGAAATGGACATACTGACGGAATACCTTAGAGGTCCATCTTATCTTAGGGACCGCCTCTCCCCATATGATCCCCCCGCACCCTGCGGTCCTCTGGGAGGAATCTGTTACAGCCAATAAAGACCAGGCTGTCTCAGACCTCCCAGAGGGCCTTCTCTGCGACCTCTCCCAGACTATGGAATGGCCTGCCGGATGAGATCCATCTCATTACTACTCTTGCTGCTTTCAAGAAAGCAGTAAAGACGGATCTCTTCCGACAGGCCTTCCCAGATTAACAACTGCGATAGGGAGATGAGTTTTATCCTGGCTGGTCAGCACAATTGTTCTGTTGCTTTTAGTATACTGTTTTTAATTGTATTGTTTTGTTTTAACTCATTTTCGGTTTAATCCTGTTTTAAGGGGTGGGTGGGTAGATTATGGATGGAGGGAATATTGTTTTAACTGTCTTGTTTTAATTGTTGTGACCTGCCTCGATTGCCACGCAGAGAGGTGGACTATAAATAAAATTTATTATTATTATTATTATTATTATTATTATTATTATTATTATTATAAAAATATAGAAAATGATTTACGCGAATGGATCCCAGTTTTAAATTATTTAGAGAAACAATGGGGAAAATCAGCAACACTTACATATTAAATAATGGAAAAAAAGGAAAAAGAAGAGGGAAAAAAAGAAAAAGGAGATGTAAAATCTTTGGGAAATAAATTAGATAATAGTTAACCAATCACCAAAAACAAAAACACTACTAATTAAAAAATCAGATATATCTATTTTTTTTATTTTGAAATTAACTAAAGCAGACAGATAAGATGGCACAAAGATATATGTGAGTATTTAATTTAAAAAAAAGAAGAAGCAGGAGAATGTTGAGTTAATATAGCTACAACAAATCATAAATAAAATTAGAATCCTAACAAAATAATTGTGTTTTCACGCAGAACACACCAATCATGAGCAACAAATTTATAAAGGAAACACAATATCTTTTTTTATGATCTGAGAGAAATAAAAAAAAAAAGAAATGAAAGTAATAATTTTTAGAGAAAAGGAGGCCAAGTATGTACAATTGACAACCCAGTGAAGATAGAAGGCAAGGAAGTAACATCGTAGAGTTGGGAGTGAGAGGGAGGAATGCATGGAATAGGATGTTGAAATGGAATAAGAGGGAAAGTTGAAAGTGTTAGAGCAGGGGTAGGCAACCTTTCCCCTTTAAGGGCCAAGGGACTTCAGCTCCCAGAAGCCTCAGCCATGTTTGCCAATAGTCCCATGTTGGCCAGTAGCTGCTGGGATTCTGGGAGCTGAAATCCCTCGGCCCTTAAAGGGGAAAGGTTGCCTACCCTGTGTTAGAGGGTGAGAGTAAGTGGATCAAGAAGGATGAAGGTAGAGTATTAGAGAGGAATGAAAGGGAAGTAAGCCTTGAAAGAGAAGGTATTAGGAGATTGGAAGAGAGTGAGGAGTAGGACAAGGGTTAGGAAGAAAGTGATTTAGTTGAGGACTGAATAAGTGAAGATATGGATGGGAAAATAGGGAAGAAGAAACCCCCCTCAGTACGATGTTCAACTAAAGAGTCCAACTTAGGTAATAGGAAGTGAGATGGAGAGTTTTGGAATGAACATGATTGTGAATAATCTACACTCGAGACTCTCTTCGTTTAGGGAATGTTTATATTGATAAGATTGTTCGTTAGATTATGTGTTTTGTTCTTTTTTTCCTTTTTTGCTGTTTTTTTCTTTTTTAGTTTTTTCTTCTTTTTCTTTTTATAAAGAGTATGTGTAGTGTGTATGTAATATATGTTATGTGTCATCTTTTTCTGTGAAATTTAATAAACTATTTTAAAAAAAGTCCTGAGTTAATTTTAGTTCATCTCATTAACTATTCACTTAAAAGTTGCAATGGTGGTTCCTGGGTCCAGAAATCATGTAAGCTACTTGTCCTGAAATATATTACACTCCCTCTGAAGGAGCAGGTAAATCGTTTGGGAATATACCCATATATGTCACTGGAAACCCAGGTGGACTCTTGCTCAGAATTCCTGAGATCATCTTTGTCTGGCCCTTTCCTAAACACTGGTAATTTCCCAGTTAGATTACTTCAGTGCATTTTACATGATGATGCACTTAACAGTAAACACTATAAAAAATTAACATAGTTTTTAGTAGATAACATATCTATTAGCACCTGGCTTAATGAGACTATGTGTGAAAGGGATCTAGGAGTTCCAGTAGACCACAAGTTAAGCATGAGTCAACAATGTGATGCAGCAGCTAAAAAGGCCAATGCTATTCTAGGCTGCATCAACAGAAGTATAGTGTCTAGATAAAGGGAAGCAATAGTGCCACTCTAGTCTGCTTTGGTCAGGCCTCACCTGGAATACTGTGTCCAGCCCTGGTTGGGCAGTGGTTAAATGGTTATACTGCAGCTACAATATTGCTGTAGTTCGAACATTGTTTGATCCTAGAAGAAGGCTCCAAGTTCCACTCATCCTTCCACTCTTTTGTAGGTCAGTAAAATGAGTACCCAACTTTTGGGAGGCAATTGGCTTATACATTGTAAACCACTTTGGGAGTGCTAGTTCACTAACAAGCAGTTTAGAAATGTACTTGCTATTGCTATTGCAACTGGAAATGTCTACAAATGTCTAGTGTTAGTGTGGTTACGCAGTGCATGATGTTCCACTGACATGGTCTAATTGACGTGGATCCAGGGAAAGATTTATGGTGGCTCTTGCTTTTCTATCATGTTCAGCATTTTTCACAGTCATCTCTCTTCAATGACATCCCAGAGTCCTTCCCTTACCAGCATCGCCTCAGCATAAACTGCCCACTGGGACTAGTTTTGATCATTTAGCCTTGGGAACTTCACAAAATCCATGCTAGCAGCAAACAAAACAAATGCTCAGCATTGGCAGCCTTCCCAGATCTCACTATCTGCTTGATCTGAGCAGGGCTGCTGATGATAGGATGACTTGGACATCTCTTTTTCATAATGTCACCATAAGTTGAAGTTGACGTGACAGTAGCTAACAACAACAATGCAGGCATCTGACTAACATCTCCAATTGTTTTTCTCCTGTTTGGTTTGTAACATCTTGCCTGATGAAGAAGCTAGTGGAGCTTTGAAAACTTGCAACAAGTATATTGTGCATTTCGATTGGCCAATAAAGGTATCACAGTTTGGTGGATTTTTATTTGAAACAACAATTTGAGTTTAATTAATAATAATAATAATAA
Source organism: Phrynosoma blainvillii (assembly GCA_026167975.1). Taxonomy (NCBI): domain Eukaryota; kingdom Metazoa; phylum Chordata; class Lepidosauria; order Squamata; family Phrynosomatidae; genus Phrynosoma; species Phrynosoma blainvillii. The sequence continues at coordinate 184,166,452 of JANUYF010000004.1, read as the reverse complement.
TAATAATAATAAATTTTATTTATGCCCCATCCCTCTGTCAATAATTGAGGTGGCTAACAACAGTTAAAATTCCATACAGTATGTAAAACACAACCCTAGTCCCACCCTCCCCTTAAAAAGTAATTAAACTAACCATATCTTAAAACATCTTAATTAAACAATATAAGTACATTATGATTCTACTAACAGACTTCTAGACAACTATGAATTAAGCAAGCAAAGAAGTGGCTACATTCAAGAAGGAAGGAGGCAGAATGGGGAAATTTCTGGGGCCAGGAAGTCAGTCAGGAAAGGCCTGCCGGAAGAGATCCATTTTAATGGCTTTTTTAAAGCTCCTCAAGGTCTTAATTTGATGGATGTCATCCAGCAGGCTGTTCCACAATCTGAGGATGATTACCGAAAATGCCCTCTGGGAGGTTGTGGACAGCCTAGATTTTAGTGGCTCCTCCCAGAGGACTGGGGAGTGCGGGTAGGATTATATGGGAGGAGGTGGTCCCAAAGATAGGTTGGACCCAAGCCATTTAGGGCTTTAAAGGTCATAACCAACACCTTATACTGGGCCCGGAAACTAATAGGCAGCCAGTGGAGAGACTTTACTACCAGTGTTATGTGGTCTCTCCTAGATGTTCCAGAGGCCACTCTGGCTGCCATGTGTTGTACTAATTGCAGTTTCCGGACCAAGCATGAGGGTAGCCCCATGTAGAGCGCATTACAGAAATCCAGACAAGAGGTTACCAGCGCATGCACCACAGCCTCAAGGTCCCTTGCTTCCAGGAAAGGGCACAGCTGGCATATCAGCTGAAGCTGATAATAGGCGCTCCTGACTGTCGCATTTACCTGATTTATCATCAGGAGTGAAGAATCCAAGAGCACCCCCAGACTGCAAACACAGTCCTTCACAGAAGACTGGGAATGTGCAAAATTATAAAAAATTCCTTCCACTAATTTGTGGGGGGCGGGGGGCGGGGGGGTTGCACCAAGAGTCTGCTAGGTGACATTGAAGGTCATTTCTTCTTCATGATGAGCCAGTTATATAACATTGTTTCTACTTTATAATATTACCTAGATAAATCAAAGAAAGCTGATGGGTTTAGGGGTGGTTTTTTGGGGAATGGTGTGGGGGTGGGGTTGTCCTTGTTTCCAAGGTTGTGATCAGCAACATGATTTCTTTGATGTGCATTTCACTGAAAAAAGAAAATACATATAGGAGGGAAGCGTAGGTCTCTTTTTGTACTGGTGCATGCATGTAGAAAAAAAACCAGTATTTGCTGCTTGCTATAATTGCAAAATGCATTCATCTCAAATTCATGAAGCACATATCAGGTCATTAAATAATAATGGCTTCATTACCTTAACATGGAAATAATTCCTACCAATGTTATCTGCTTTCCAGCTAACATCACAAAGTCAACCTTTTTGTCATGTATCCATCCTTTATATCAGGGGTAGGCAACCTAAGGCCCGGGGGCCAGATGTGCCCCCCCCGAGGCCTTTGGGCCGGCCCCAGGCTGGTCCTGCCACCGCCGCTGCCCCCCACCGCTGCTGCCTGCCATGATGATATTGCATATTGTTGTTATTATTTGTTCTTGAGGTTTTCTTGGCAAAATCTCCACAGGAGTTTTTCCATGGCTTTTCTGGGACTGAGAGAGTGTGCATGCATATTTATTTTAATTTTTATTTATTTATTTATTTGTGGTGCTCCCCCCCCCCCCAATTTGTCTGAGGGACAGCAACCTGGTCCCTGGCTCATAAAGGTTGCCTACCCCTGCTTTATATGAACTGTTTCCAGCCTAACTTATGACTGTTTCTTCCTTGGTGAAATGGTTTTGTTATTTTTAACCACCTTCAAGTCAATCCTAACTCATGGATACCCCGTGGATAAGACATGTCCAAGATTCCCTGTCCTCCATTGCTCTGCCCTGGTTCTGCAAATTCATGCCCATGACCTCCTTAATAGAGTCCATCCTTCTAGCATGTAGTCTTCCTCTCTTTTTATATCCTTCCACCTTTCCTAGCATTATTGTATTTTCCAATGAATCATGCCTTCTCATGATGTGACTGAAGTGTGACAACTTTAACTTTATCATCCTGGCTTTCAAGAGATTTCTGGCTTGATTTGTTCTAGCACACATTTGTTTGTCCTTTTGGCTGTCCATGGTATCCTCAGCACTCTTCTCCAGTGCCATATTTCAAAAGAATTGATTTTATTCTTACTTGCTTTCTTCACTGTCCAGATCCTGCACCCATACATGGTAACAGGAAAAACAATGGATTGTATGGGTGGCCGTGGGCCGCCCAGGGAAGCTGCGCTGCGGGGCCGAGGTGCTTAAGACCACTAGAAATTTCCTGGACAGGCAGGTTTTGGGAGTTGCCCTTGGGAATATCCCACTATGTTGGAAAAGATACCTAATGGTGTTTGTTTGTTTTAGTCTCACACTTAATGAGACAGTGATCAGATTTGATTACACCCCTTTCTCTAGCTTCCTTTCCTTGATAGTTTTGAAACCAAATGCATTGTTTAGACTATGCCCAGATTTAAGTAAACAATAGTAAACCCATCAAGCCTTTGTCCATCCATTGTTTGCCTCATGGCCAGGAGGCAAAAATTCCCTATAAGAACCCCTGGATTTTAGCAGTCCTCGTGCTACCTTGGAAGTGCATGCTGAATCTCTATCGGTCTGTGCTCTGAGATAGTTCCCACAACCCCCTCTCTTGCTGGTCATGCCCCTTCCACGGAACCCATCTGCATTCACCAGAGGAGTCTCTCGGGTGTGAGTATATCTCCCTCTATCCTGGTTTCCCTCTTTGCCTGCCCCGCTCTCGCTCTTCCCCGCTCATTCTTCTAGTGTGTGTGTGTGTGTGTGTGTGCTGCATTTGGATGCTTGCTTATTTTGTCAAATAAATACTTTAGACTTTAATTGGAGTTTGGTCCATTTCAGTGTCATTCTTTGTCAGAATTCTTACGTCTCTGGTAGACAAGTGGATAAGATCTCAGAAGCGAAGTTGGGCACTTCCTTCTCACATTTGAGCTAATTATAAATTCCCCAAAATTAGGTCTTGGTTTCCCAACAGATAGCTGGGCAAAACATTCCAGAGGTGACTTAAAAAGTTTCTATAGTGATAACCAGGGGAAGAGGCCCCACAGGAGAGGGAGAGATTTATAGAGAGATAACAGGGAAAGCTGTCCCACAAGGATAGAAGTGAAGGATACCAATAGTCAATGGCAAATGTGTCACCAGCCGCAGTGAGGTTGTTCAAGGAGGACCAGCTCCGAGACCGCTTAGAGAAGTGAATTTTGAAAAAGGCACCTAATACCTGGAAAACAACAGGCTTCCTAATGGAAGATCCATTTGCCACCTTGCTTGAAGTATACAATGTGAAGACAGAGAAAAAGGGAGCAAATAAAAGAGGTACCAAAGGAGAAAAAACATAGTTGGGCATCATGGGGACTCTGGATGCTTGCCCACGAAGCAACCCAAAAATATCAAAAACTCAGACAGGATGCAGACACCCTGAAGTGACAGATAGGAGATCTTTTTATGCAGGTCAGGGAGAAGGCAGTAGAAAATGCACTGCTAGCACACAATACAAGTGAGGCAATTCAAAGAGGAGAAAAAGCAGAAAAAGACAATGCCTCCTTACTCAAATACATGAAAGAACTAGAAGGAAAGTTGCAGCATGCAAATATGTTGCAGACTTCCTCCTTTCTAAAAACATTGAGGAAGTTGTTCAAGCTAACCAAGCGGCACGCAAAAACCACATTGAAGAGCATGCTTCATACTCATGATGCCATTGTGGCAACAATACACCCACAGATTTTAACATCCACATCCCAGGCAATGTCCATTTTAGACCCGATACATGAAAATGTCAAAGCACTCCATGCATTTAATCCCCAATGGAGAAAACACAGAAGGGGTCCAACAACCCATTTCTTTCTATGGAAGCACCAACTTCCCCCAGTGCCAAAGACACCGCATCACACCCAGTAACAACCAGGGAGATAAGAGAGGTCCACGAAGCAGGAAAACAGGGTGCCACAGTGAAAACTATAACTGAGACCACCCAGTGAACCATGACCAAGATTAAACTGGTAGCAGATCATCTAGAACCCCTTAACCTACAGTCAAATGGATGACCACCATGCTTCATGCATACCCAGATGCAAAGGGACCTGACTTAACACAAGTGGCCAGATTGTCTTTGGATCACATATTCAGGGTCATTTGAGACAGCTGTTTCAAACTACGAACTGCACAAAGTTTCCATATATCCATTGATTAAAAAGATAGTGGAAACTTTATGGCCAAGCACAATGATGAGGTCCATGTACCAGAGTGAACAGCAAAAGCCTGATGAGGCTCCAGCTGCCTATGTAGCAAGAAAAAAAATTGCTAGGCATCTTGTCCAGAATGATCACAAACAATGAGGAAGGAGAACCAGATTTAGAAGATATTGATTTCATGGAAGAAGTATATCAAGGGCTTCATGAATCAGCCAAGACTTATTTGGGTACTGCATGCATTATCCTTGATACCATGGATTGGGACAATTTTATGAAATACATCCATGCTGCCTCACAAGTATTTTGGTCCAGAAAAGCAAAAAGGAGAATAGAGACAGCCACCTCAGACAAAGCACAGAAGTGCTTTCAGATCAGCTCATAGGTCTGCCCAGAGTTAGACCACCAAGGCTAACCAGTGAGGCAGGCCCTTTACAAGGACAACTGCCAGGAATGATTTTTCAGTGATTTTCCAAGGGGTCCCTACTGTTTTTGATGTCATTTTAAGTTATGATGATTTTGTTAAACAAGATGAATCCAGGAATGAAATCCTCCCTTCAACATACATCATGAACATAAGTTCTTTTAGCTCAAAAACATTTAATTTGGCAATTTTGGGGTGGGCTTTGCCAAAGTTTGGGGCTAATTTGCATAATCTCCCAGCATTTTCAGTCTAACCAGGAAGCTGGACACAGCCAAAATAGACATAGTCCCCACCTCTTAAAGGCTCAGAGCTCAATTTCGCTAACCCTCATATCCTCCACTGGTCTCTTCTGTAAGCATTCACACACTAGACTTGGACCTCCTTCTCAGCCCGTGCACACATCCAGCACACAAACCTCCCCTGCCACACATCCATCCATACATAACAACATGAGCCCCACCTAACCTCTGCCTTTCCACCTCACTATACTTTGTGCTTCAATCTGCCCTGGCTCTGCCACTGATGTCCTGTTCAATCTTTTCTGCATCACTTTTTTGCTGGTCTGGCTTGGTGGAGAGCAAGGAGGGGAGAATAGTCTTCAGCTTTTTATTTTCTTTATCTGATAATCCCATGGCATGTAAATATAAACTAAAGGTACTATCCTTTCCTATTGTATATATACATGTGTTGTGGTTCCTGCAAATCCAGATCCCAGTGAAGTGTTTCATCCTGCAAAGAAGGGGTGAGACGTGCCCTCCATAGATGCCCAGTGCAGCTCCGGACATTCCACAGATGTCCTCAATGCTGATTCACTCACTCTCCTGATGTTCTACATTTGGTGCAAACTGTTCCAGAACTGAGATGTCCAAGCCAGATGTTTCCTAGGAACAGCACAGCAGCCATCCTCCATGGATGATCCTCCGCTCCTGTAAAGGTGTCCAGCTCCACAGACACAGCCCAATTGGGCTCCTTGTTCCATAATGATGGTTTAGCTTATCTGCAATGCTGTGCAACTACACCACAGCCCTGCTTTGGTTCCAGAGGTCCTCCATGGTCCTACATTCATCGGATGGCATCCAGATGCCGTCCTTGGTCCTGACAAGTTTTCCTGTATCTGTTCCACAGCTGCTTTCAGGTATTCACAAAGTGTTGTCACATACAAACCTACCTGCCACTGGATTCCCATATACAATAGCATTCTGCTCCATACTGCCATCTTATGGACACTGCTTCACTTCACCCCACAGACCTTCATACAACATGGACATTCTCTCTGCCATCTCCATGAACTCTATGCAGCATCATGCCTTCCTTTATAGACACTGCTGTTCCCCACTTCATCATATTGCTTGTGTTAAAATTCTGCTGCATGTTTATCAAGTTCTCATGCATATTTGCTATATCTGATGATCTTTTCTAATAAAACTTGATTAAGCTGTGCAAATGGCATACTAAGTAGACAGTTTCACAAATTTGGCTGCATTGACTTTGTCTGTTCCAGAATTTGATCTGAACTTTTGCAAAAACTTTCACCAATCTTGCTCAAACTCACATGATATATTTTGTTGACCAATTACACAAGCTACCATGCCTTTTGGGCATTTGGCCTTCATTTTGTACCTCGCTTAGACTTACAAATATTGCCTTGGTCTGTTGAGATCAACTTCAACAGAACTCTATATATTCAATCTGGTCTTACTGAAAAACATCTGGACATTTGATACATATCTACCTCTTGCTTGATATATCTTTGATGTACCTTTTACTCTTGCTATGCCTTTGCATTTATTCTTGATATAGATATATGTAGTCAATAATCGTTAGTCTTATTATTAGTACTTTTTTCTTGTTGATTAAAGATTTGGTATGCAAATGCATGAATGGTTTCCAAGAAAAAAAGCCCCATCCCAGTTAAGATAACAGGCTTTGCTAATAAAAATAATTCCCTGAGCCCCGGGTCAGTGCTTCCTAAATTCACACCCCAAAATTTGCTTTGTGAAGGTAATTGTGCTTCTTGTACATGTGCTTCTTGTGCATAGATAGTTTTCAAAGGAGGGGAATGTTACAAGAACCAATGTTTTCTATAATTTTGGTGTGTATAGGCTTTCTGATTTGACCCTAAAACAGAACTGCAGAACCCGCCATGGATCCTAAGCAAGAGGATTATGTAGGCCACCCTTAATTTAGAGCCTCTGCAGATGGGCCGAAATGGGCGGAGGAGAGCCGCCCTGGGAAGTGGCAGTTTGAGGCCGAGGCTGCCAGATTGTGTGGCCCTGATCCTCCCTATTGCCACCTGGAAAAGAGCGGCAAAATACCGCTCCTTTTACAGGTAGCCAAATGCTGCCTTAGGAGCTGATGCATGGCTCTTTAGTGCCCCTTCCAGCGCAGCATGTCAAAATGCTGTGCCAGAAGGATGTCCTGACACCATGCATCATGCATAACAGTGTGCAGCATCAGGACATCCTTGGCATGGGGTTGGGATGGTCAGGGTGTGGCTACCCCTCCCCATCTCTGCCTCCAGGCCGGCCCTTTGGGCTGGTCTGTAGAGGCCTTTAGTTTCAAAGCAGCTAGTTGGAGGAGTTGCAGGCAGGAAGATCCACACCTCAAAGTGAAACATTAAAGTGATTGATACCCCAGGATGTTCTCTTGCAGGACTCAAAGAAGGGGCCATTCCCACTTCTGAATCTATCTATATCAAAGCGATTTTTACTATGGTAATGCGAGAATCTTTGAAGTGTAGAAAACAACCCTTTGCTTCAGAGCTAGATATGGTCTACTTAAAGACCTCCAAATCCTTTGTTCAGTGTGTGCTGGTTAAAATTCCGGGTGTTTCCACATCACTTTGAATTTTGACTTAGCTCCAACCCTTTTGCTGCTTTCCCCATCCTGTTCTGCATGTCTTGGGTCCAACATCATCATTTCATCATCGGGGCAGCTTCATCAGGTAATTATCATCATTAGAAGACTGTTTGTCTTTTCCAAGCTAACCACTTTATTCTTAAGTTCTTGGGTGTGTGTGTGAGTGAAAACTGTCTAAAGAGTGTGTGTTTCCACCCAATAAACTTGCCAGCCTTTGAAATACTTTGTCTCTGCCAATCTATTATTCCTAGCTAAAAAGGTAAAGGTATTCCTCATTGACAAGGCTGTCAGTTGTGTCTGACCGTAGGGGGCGATGTTCATCTCCGTTACTAAGCCGAAGAGCCAGCATTGTCAGAAACTGCTCTGTGCCAGCATGATTGCACAGAATGATGTTTACCTTCCCACCAAAGTGGTACCTATTTATCTACTTGCATTTTCATGCTTTCAAAGTGCTAGGTTGGCAAAAGCTGGGACTACTGACAAGAGCTCACCCCATTATGCAGCACCTGGGCTACTTTTGTATAAATAGGGATAATTCCAAGGCTAATTAATTAAGCTAATTAGAAATTCCCCAATGTCAATTTATTCATAGTACAGCCAATGAGATTCTAACAAGGAAGTGTAACAGGAGTCTTGCTTCTGATTATTGCAGCCTCACTGGGCTGGCAGGATGGGATGGAAAAATTATCTGCCTGTGTCCCCATCACCAGTAGAATAGACTTTGTTTTCTCTGCTTTACTGATGTCCAGTAATGTAGCTCTGAGAAGCAGTTATAGTTGTGACAAGAAAGTCATGATTGTGATTATGTAAGGACCATGAATATACATCAGCTACAGATGCAAGTTACACAGCCATAAGTCTGATCGTGAATTATATCTATTGTTTCCTAAGGAAGAAGATTCTATTATTCTGTTCATTCTGAAGTTGTTTGAGAGGTTCATTTCCACTGTCTTTTGATGGCATTTTGGAGCCTAAATTATCACCTCAAGGTGTCTATCTCTGCTGTATTTTCTTTCTTTCTTTCTTTCTTTCTTTCTTTTTTGTACACATTTCTCCAATGAACTGCTTCCTTCCATTTCTTATGGTCCCTGCCAAAAGCCCATGGGAGGAATTACTTCATGACATCTTCCCTTGGGTTTTAACTGAAGAACAGGAAGCCAGGGAGAGTGCAGATCACTAGAGAAAAGGCTGCACAGTGAAAGACAGACTGCTTCTAAATGGAATGAAACAATTTTACAACCAAAAGAAAAGAACTTTAGATTGCTGAACAATTTCCTTCCTAAAGATTCTAAACTTTCTTTGGGATTAAAGTTATGGTTGTCTGGGACTCCTGGATTCCTAGTCATTTCGCAAAAGTAATATTGGTAAAGTATTGAAGTTCCATTTGTGAAGAAGTGGTCAATATTAGGGATTGTAAACCTCAGTTTTTCCAATTCCAAGTGGATATTAAACAACAGGGTTGTTGTTGTTGTTTTGTTTTGTTTTTTTGTATTGTAGCTTCAGAACAACCAGAAACTTCCCACAATGATGAAAAACTCTGCAGCTTTCCTACCATAGTTGTGCAGCTTGCTCAGAAAATGGAACAGGTTTTTTGGACAGTGCATAGCTTTTGGCACAGAAACTGAAAATTGTGCAACTTTCCTTACAGAAAGGAAATTGAGTATTCAATTCAAACCAGCAAAGGCTGAAGCTGCAATCAGCCTGAATTTATTTTCCTGCCACATAACATTTGGTTTGCATAGTTTTCAAACTGCCAAAGGCCATGCATGAAAAGCCTGTGAGCATAGATTTTTACAGCAAAGCTGTTGAGTTTCTCAAACTGCTGCAAAACTTCTCAAGCTCCTGTTCAGTTTTCAAAAAACATGTGGTTTATATTGTGTTAAGAACAACAACAAAATCCAGCAAGCTGTGAGAACTTTCAATGTGTAATTTTCCTTCCTGTGCAAGTCTTTTTTTTCTGTGCAATTGAGAACCCCACAACTGACCTAATTTGGGAAACTGATTAATCGCATTCCATCCCTAGTCAGTATACTTACTGGAGTTATCAGATAGAGAGAGAGACAGACAGAGAGAAAGAAAGACAGAGGATAAGTGGATTTTTTTTTCTTCCATAAAGTCCTAATCAGATGGATCACCATAAAGAAAGACTGACATGGTACAATACAACCATAATATTTTAAATAAAATAATATTATTTAACATTGGTAACAGGTAAAAAATATAGCAGGAGCCAGCAGAAAAATAAAATGAAATGAAATAAAAGTTTTGTGAAATGAGAAGGGTTAGGATCCCTTTGAAGGCTACAAGATAAAAGTCTATTTAAAGTTCTCAGTGGAGGAAGTACCATAGCTGAGAGTTAAAAGTGAAAGCTTGCTCTGTGGCTTTCAACAGTGATAGTTGGAGTTTATCATTTATAGTATATTACAGCCAGCATAGCATTATTATCAGAACTATAGCTTTGCAATTTCTCATATTTATTTATTTTTCCTTAAGGAAATACTCTTGATCATTGTGCAGCTGCTTACTGATTGCATATTTGATAGCTGGGCCTATTATTATTATTATTATTATTATTATTATTATTATTATTATTATTATTATTATTATTATGTTTATTTATATCCTGCCTTCCTCCCAACACAGGGACTCAAGGCAGCTAAGAAATCTACAGTCCAAGTTTGAACAGTAGAAAACATTAAAAATACAAAGTTAAAAAACAATTAAACAATTAAAACAATTAAAAACATTACATTATTAAAATTTGACAATTTAAAATTCTTTCAAACAAAAACAAAACAGCATCCATGTTATGTGAAGGTCTGGTGACATAAAAATGTCTTTACCTGCTTCCAGAAGGACAGCAGGGATGGAGCCATCCTGGTCTCCCTAGGGAGTGAGTTCCAGAGCTTCGGAGCAGCCACTGAGAAGGCCCTTTTTCTTGTTCCTACCAAATGCACCTGAGAAGGTAGTGGGACAGAGAGATGGGTATCTCCTGATGATCTCAATACTCTGGGGGGGGGGGCTCATACAAGGAGATACAGCCCTTCAAATAGCTTAGACTCAAGCTGTACTTAAGCATGTTCAGGGTTCACTTACACAAGGCATTTTCTTGTTTTGAATCTGTTTTCATATATGTAGAGCTGCAGTATCACATCATTTTGATTAAGTTGCCAAGACTTTGAGAGAAATGTAGACAGCAGTGTGCCTCACACCAGAGCTGAGAGGAAGACAAACAAGGCATGTCCTCTCCTCTTCATCATATGCTCAGTTGCATAACATTTAAAAATACATGAATTCAAGGCAATTGGCAGCCAATGAGTGAAAGAGAAGGCCTGATCTCAGAGGAAATAAAGCCACCTGGTCTTTAGATTGGAGAATGAAGATATGAGAAAGAGGGGGGAAAACTTTCTCTTTCTCTTTCCAGGGAACCATATGTTTCATGCTACTGAAAAATACTAAACATAACTTCCAACTTCTGCTCTAAACTAATTTTAAGAATTAAAGATTAAATATCTAAGCTAGACAAGAATTCCTGGCTTTATTCTCTTGCCCTTTCTGAGAGTCGGTTACGAAATCTACAAAGCTCTCCCCTGTACCATAATAATATACTGCCCAGGAGGCAGGTAGGCAGGTAGTTGCAAAGGGTAGAATGCTTTGTTTAATTCTTTAATTATTAAAATATTTGTCTCCCACCCATAAATATAAGAATTCATAAAGATAGAATCTCAGGGTGCTGTGCAATTAAAATGTATTCAAATCAAATCAAGAATTGAGGGGAAAGAAAAGAATATTTGGAACAGACTAAAAGTATATTAAACAATTTAACAAGACCCAAGAACCACATTGCATCTTATTGTCATTCAGCTTCAATTTATTGTCACACATACAGCCAATAATAATAATAATAATAATAATAATAATAATAATAATAATAATATTTTTTTTATTTTAACCCGCCCCCTGCTAAGCAACCGGGGCAGTGTAAAACAAGTTAAATGATACAAAGTAAAACACATCAATCAAATTACTCCCCCCAACCCACCCACCCCTTAAAAATAGATTAAACTAAGTCAATATTAAAACAATTAAAGTAAAACCAACATATCATACAAAGGCCATTAAATAGGCATAAAAACAGGCAGTGGTGGCTAGGGGAGCAAGTTGACAGAACCAGACCAACTTGGGGTGCTGGGAGATTATTCCAGGAAGGCCTGCCAGAAGAGATCCGTCTTTACTGCTTTTTTTAAGCAGTCAAGGGTGGTAATAAGATGGATCTCATCTGGCAGGCCATTCCATAATCTTGGGGCGGCGACAGAGAAGGCCCTCTGGGAGGTCTGCAACAGCCTAAATTTCATGGGTTGTAGCAGATTCCCCCCAGAGGACCGAAGTGCGTGGGGGGGGGGAATCTTACAGGAAGAGGCGGTCCCGGAGATAAGTTGGAGCCAAGCCATGTAGGGCTTTAGAGGTTACAACCAACAGCTTGTACTGTGCCCAGAAACTAATTGGCAGCCAATGGAGAGATTTCAGCACTGGTGTAATGTGCTCTCTCCTAGATGTACCAGTGAGTAACCTGGCTTCCATATTTTGTACCAGTTGGAGTTTCCAGGTTAGGCACAAGGGTAGCCCCATGTAGAGTGTGTTACAGGAATCCAAACGTGAGGTTACCAGAGCATGTACCACAGTTTCAAGGTCCCTAATCTCCAGAAAAGGTCACAACTGGCGTATCAGCCGAAGCTGATAACAGGCACTCCTGACCACCACCTGATTAGTCATGTGGAGCGATGAATCTAGGAGTACCCCCAGACTGCAAACACAGTCCTTGGAGGAGAGAGTGACTCCATCCAGGACTGGGAGTTGTATTCCCAAGCCTGGTTTTGGGCCCGTCACTGTTAATACCTCTGTTTTGTCTGGATTCAGTCTCAATCTGTTTTTCCTCATTCAATCCATTCCTGTCTTATGACAATCATTGATAGGAGAGATGCCATCTGAAGTCTGAGCAGATGACTGGGTCATGGAGAGGTATATCTGGGTGTCGTCAGCATACTGAAGACACTGTGCTCCATGCCTCCGAATGATCTCTCCCGGCGGCTTCATATAGATGTTGAATAGCATCGGGGACAGGATGGTGCCCTGAGGGACACCACAATTAAGTTCTATTTTGGAAGAGCAACTGTCCCTGAGCCTCACCCTCTGGGATCTGCCCGAGAGGAAAGAACGGAACCACTGCAAAGCAGTGCCTCCGATTCCTAACTCTCTTAGGCGATCCAACCGGATAGAATGATCTATTTTGTCAAAAGCCACTGAGTGGTCCAAGAGCACTAACAGGGTCACACTACCCCTGTCGATACCCAAGCGGAGGTCATCAGCCACCTCAACCATGGCGGTCTCAACACCATATCCTGTCCTAAAGCCGGTTTGAAATGAATCAAGATAATCAGTTTCATCCAAGAGAGCTTGGAGTTGGGAAGCAACCACCCTCTCGATCACCTTGCTTAGAAAGGGCAGCAAGGAGACTGGTCTATAGTTATTCCTGTCTAGGGGGTCCAGGGAAGGCTTTTTCAGGAGGGGTTTGACCGCCACCTCCTTTAAGCAAGATGGAACAGTGCCTTCCCTGAAAGACGCGTTGATGGTATCCCAAAGGAATACCCTCAATGCTTCCCTCCCCCCCCAGATGACCAGCCAAGATGGACAAGGATCAAGAGGGCAGGTCGTCTTCCTCACTCTATCAAGGAGCTTGTCCACGTCATCAGTACTTACAGATTGAAGCTGATCCAGTAAAATGCCATCAATGGAGTTGCTGGATACCTCATCAATGGATTCTGTCAAAACACTGGCATCCAGGTCGGCTTAGTCAAGAGATTTTATCTGCAAAGTAGATGTTAAAAGCATTGCAGTAGGCCGTTGTAGGGTTAAATAGAGGGTTCTGCACAGTAGATACCTGTATCAGTTTCCTCACCACCCTAAACAGCTCTGCTGGGTGAGACTCTGCAGATGCAATGTGTGCAGAGGAGAAAAGTCTCTGCGCTGCATGCAGTGCCTCCCGATAGGAATCAAGATGTTTCCTACGGCGAATTCTGTCAGATAAGAGCCGAGTCTTCCACCATTCTCACTCTAGTCATTGTCCAGCTCACTTCATCCTTCTAAGCTCCTCTGTATACCAGGGCCTACGATTAGGAGCGGGCTGGAAAGGATGCTTGGGAGCGATTGTGTCAATAGCCTTGGTGAGATCAGTGTTCCAGGTGTTAACCAAGGCTTCGACAGAATCACTGGCATTACTAACCATTAAACCCTCTAAGGCTTTCTGGAAGCCAATTGGTTTCATTAGCCTTCGAGGGCAGACCAGTCTAATAGGTCCGCCACCCCCGGGGGGAGGGGGGCAGACAGTGGCTCTTAGTTCCATCTTGACCAGGAAATGATCCGTCCATGACAATGCGGAGGTTCCAATAACCTCCGCCCACAGATAATCCTGTTCCGTATTGATGACTGCATCGAGGGTATGGCCCGTACAATGCATGGGCCCAACAACCAATTGGGATGGGCCCATGTTTGTCATGGTTTCCATGAACTCCTAAGGCGCACCAGTTAAATTTGACAAACTGGTCTCGAGTGGAATGTTGAGGTTGCCCAAGATCAAAAGTCTGGGTGACTCCAACAGCAACTCAGAGTTGGGTCGTCTTGGTCAGGGAGTCTGTTAAGCAATGGGGTGGCCGGTATACCAACAGCATACCCAAACTATCCCTAGTTCTCAGGCTTAGGTACATACACTCGATGTAGACTGTTTTTCCGGATAAGCTTCCTGGTCAAGTTTAGGTTGTTTCTATGAACCAAGGCCACACCGCCCCCCCGCCCACTTTCCCTTATCTGCTCACTGATGAGTACCCAGCCGGGAGGGCCTGTGCCCATGTCACAGTGCTGGCATCTCCCAGCCAGGTCTCCATAAAGCATGCCAGGTCAGCTGCCTCATCCAATATGAGATCATGGATGATATGAGTTTTGTTTCTTACCAACCTGGAGTTGCAAAGGAGCAGAGTAAGGGTCTGTGGAATGGATGGTATGCTCTCCAAGTTATTCTGGGTAGCAGAGTGAACTGAAGGAGGGATAGATATTAAGCATCAATCTCTTCTCCTTTTGTAACATTTCTTCACTCTGTTACTGTGATACCTTCCCTTCCCCCACACAACCTCAATCCCCACTCCCAGACCATTCCCGCTCCATTACATGGTGACAATAACAGATGATCCAGCTACACTTCCATCCCACAATAAACAAAATCATTTAAACAAGTGATGGTAATCGGGCTGGCTCAGTCCTCCAGCATTCCAAAATGCTGCCACCACAGCCGCCGCGTGTTGCCGGGGGAGAGATGGTCCTGGGCAGGGTTTTATACCCGCTAGCATTCTCCCTGGTTCCACTGCTGCTGTGCTGCGGTTGCTGCAGGGCAGCCCCAGGTGGTGGAATTGGGCTGAGATGGTGATGGGGGCGGGCAAAGCAGTCTCTGCCTGAGTCCTTCTGCTGGCATGGAGCCAGTAGAGGAAGATGGAGGAGAGTCAGGGAAAGCAGCCTCTGCCTGAGTCTTTCTGCTGGTGTGGAGCCAGTAGAGGAAGATGGTAATGGCAGGGAATGCAGCCTCTGCCTGAGTTCTTCTGCTGGTGTGGAGCCGGTAGAGGAAGATGGAGGAGGGGCAGGGAAAGCAGTCTCTGCCTGAGTCCTTCTGCTGGCATGGAGCTAGTAGGGGAAGATGGTAATGGCAGGGAATGCAGCCTCTGCCTGAGTCCTTCTGCTGGCATGGAGCAGGTAGAGGAAGATGGAGGAGGGGCAGGGAAAGCAGCCTCTGCCTGAGTCCTTCTGCTGGTGTGGAGCCGGTAGAGAATGATGGAGGAGGGGCAGGGAAAGCAGCCTCTGCCTGAGTCCTTCTGCTGGTGTGGAGCTGGCAGAGGAAGATGGAGGAGGGCAGGGAAAGCAGCCTCTGCCTGAGTCCTTCTGCTGGTGTGGAGCTGGTAGAGGAAGATGGAGGAGGGCAGGGAAAGCAGCCTCTGCCTGGGTTCTTCTGCTGGCATGGAGCCAATAGAGGAAGATGCACTATTGCACTATCTAGGCACACACAGAGCTCCATATCATTTTATTAATAAGATGAAGTAGACCTGAGCATCTTTGGAAGACTGAAGGTTTCACACCCCAGGATTTCTAATGACCTTACCCTGTGGCTCCATATAGATATTAAACAACAGGAGGTTGGTATTAAATCCAGTAGCAACCCCATGTGAATAACCATGGGGCTGATCAGGAACCTTTGAATGACATTCTCTCGAACTGACCTTCCAGTTCCTCCTAGTCCCATGCTAAGAAGCAGTTCTAGTAAGACACCATGATCAAAAGCCCCCAAGAAATCCATGTGGATCAACAAGTCAGTATCCCCTCTGTCATCCACCTGGAGTAGGTCATCAGTAAGGAAAACTAAGGCTGTTTTGCTATTGTAGTTTGCCTTGAAAACAGACTGGAATGGCTCCCAATAATGCATTTCTTCCAAGATAACCACAACTCCCATCATGCCTCACCAATGGGTAGACTGACTCATTCTTATAGAAGTGCAGCAATATCTGGAGGGCCACAGATTCCCTAGTCCTGACTTAAGTGTTCAGAGTGATTGTGGTTGTTTTTATTCTCCCATTCTTACTGTTTTAGGTGGTTTATGAAAGCAAAATGTAATATTCAAGAAAGCAGTGCTGAAGTTTGCAAAAAATAGGCTAGATAAGTTATTTTGATAGACAGACAGACTGAGAAATTCACAATTTGAAAATTACATAGTAATCACAATAGTTGCCATCCATTGCGATAGAATGTTTTTTAATATGGCCTACTGCTAAGTCTTCCCTGTTTCACAGTGGACATAAATAGGCTTGAATAAATATAGCTGCTAAAATGCAGGAGTTTAATATTACAATGCCTGTAGGAATATATATAACAGAGAGAAAGTGTGGATGCACAGCAGTTTTTTGAGAATTCCCAGTTTAATTTCTCATCTGTGCATAAATACCCCCATGGAACTCTGAACTTTGTTTTGAATCCTACTGTTGATAAACAGCATCTACATTTCTCATGAGGTTAATCGAATAACCACAAAATACAACCTCATTTACAAAAAAAGAAGAAGAGGGACAAGGACAATGAATGAAGAAGAGGACAAAAGAAATGGAAAAAAAAGGGGCACTTTCAAAGATGATATTTGCTCACAATCTGGGTAAGTTGCTATGGAAACCATATTATTTTGATCCATAAATATAGTTAACAGAAGCAGAAGCAACTGAACTAGGTCCAGTTGTAGAGGGGTCTAAAAATAAGGTAGATTTGACATGTGGGTGTTTTTTTAATCTCAAAACTGATTTTTTGTTTTCTTTTTTCACCCTTCTCCTTTTTGGATCCCCCTCCCCTATTTTCTATTCTTATTCGGAATTGCTATATTTTAGGGGCATTGGTCAGATTGGTTTTACAAGAATACAATAATTGCTGTTTCATACAAACAGAATACAATGCAAGTGACTACTTCAAAGCCAATTGGGTATTCCATGCAATTTCCTCATGCTGGAAAACGCTGGAATGAACTTCTTACATTTCAGCACATTTCTTAAGTCTCACTGAGGACTTGATAGAAAACTGAACACCTGCAAAGAAGAGTATATGGAAGCAGAGCAGAACAGGACTGCCTGAAATATCAGATAAGAAAGGGAAATTTGGTTAGCAAATGATTTATTGACTCAGGCTAATATCAGTGAATCCCTTAATTTGATGACACTTTTGATTTTACCAGAATCATGGATATGCATCAGCAATGCTGGTCTCGTCCACTGGATCTCGGTCAGTCTTCTTGGCCAGTGGATGGTTCTATGGGAAAGAAACATATGATCATACTGTCACCTTTACTTTCCTCCTACAAATGTCAAATTGCTAGATTAAAAGATGTGCCCCACCCCCATATAGACCAGGTATTATCTCAGTGGGGATAGGTCTTGAAGCATTTTGAGAAGGAGGAGCAGAGACTAGTAAATTACTTTTAAGTAGAACAACATGCTGGTGCCAGCCATAACAAAGCAGTGATAAGATGGTGTTCTGAGACCCCAAAGAAAGCTTTGCTCACCGCATTAGGCAGCAGATTCTCCTACAAATGTAATTAGCTGCTAGTTTTCTTCTTGAAGGAAGGAATAAGTACATTTTGCAATTTCCATCTTGCTGTGGAAAGGGCTCCAAAAACTGTACATTTTCTAAAGACAGTTTGCAGTTTGTTATTTATTCTGCATAAAAATCGCATGGGGTTGTTTTGTGCAAAACAATCCAGTCTTTTCTACATTAAATAATCTGTATTTTCTGGGCAGAAAATAATATGCACAAAACAACTATTTGTAAATTTTGCATAGCATAAGGTCTGTGAAAATTCTCATAAGTTTAACATCAGGGTTTCTCAACATGCAAGAAACATGCTTTGTGGCATTTTCCAAATACTTTTAGATATTCTTTATATGCCTGCTGTGTCCTGAGTGGGGCTATGGCCTCCTGCTCATAAAGTGAGTGCACCACAATATGAAGGTGTGGCTTACAATGGTGACAACTTTTGTCTCATTCTGTTTATGTAAGTCTAAAGGGCAGTAACAAGAGTGTGGCTTTGGCCATGGCTCTATTTCATTGCCAAGGGGCCTTGAGAATTGTTTTAGCATGATAAAGGGACTGAGGAGATAAGGCATGCTATGATAAACATCCTCTCTCTCTTTCAATTGCTTCATGGACCCCAAAATATAGTTTGCAGTTTTAAACTTGAAATTAGGGATGGGAAAATCTGTTTATTTTGCTTCACTCTTCCACTCATATTTTGTTAATTTGAAATTAAGACTAAAAAAACACTCTTCTGCATAGGAAATATGAAAATGGTGGTGGTGGGGGGGTTCACTTCAGCCCACATTAATGTCAGCATAGCATATGTTCATGAAACTTGATATATGTTTCTGTTTTATATCAGTCACAAAGCCTGGAAAAGTTATTGTTTTGACAACAACTCTCTAAATCCCAAAGGCTGCATGACCCCTATAAAGTAGTTTTTCCAAGCTCTCATCACTGGATGGCCTGATGGTTAGACAAGTCAATTCAGTGGCTGATGATGTATCTCCCTGTTCAACTGCTGATACCATGAGCAGAAGGAATCTCAGGTAATGATGCTTTTAAAAAGAATTCTTAGAAAGCTTTCAAATTAGACAGCATTGACCTAGAAATGGAAAAAAAAAGATGTATATGATCTAGGCATAAAACAAAGTATCCAATGGCTAAGAGATTAATAAATGAACCTGCCTAGAAAAGTGTAGCTTCATATATAAATGAAAAGCTACAGACATTTGAAAACTTGGCTCCAAATTTATGTACCTATTGAGAATGGCATGCACATCTGTCAAAGCACCCAGCAAACTGGGTGGGTTTTCTCTTTGGTGACACATAAATAAAAAAGTAATCAAAATGTTAATAATTCTATCATCTATGTGTGATGATCTGTATTCATTTTTATGTGGCAATATGCTCTTCCTTAGGAACCAGAATGTTCTATAGGGAGTATCTACTTCAGGATTTATCCCAAGGGAAAGGTTCCTGGTAGTTCCCTAATGAGTGGTACAGATGGATGAAATCTAAGCACTATCAAAATGTTATATAATTTTAGTAAGCCAAATTAATGCCAGTAATAGGACCATATCTGTCATCTCAGTATTCCCTACAAATATTGCACCACACAGTCCTTTATCCTGCTCCACTTCCCCTTTTCCACTTTCCTGTTAGTTACAGTTAAAGTTGTAGCAGGAAGACAATTTAGTGTGGACAAAGATAACCCTTCTTTGTGCCTTACAATTGAAGGAATGTTATAGAATCATAGAATCATAGAGTTGGAAAAGACCACAAGGGCCATCCAGTCCAACTCCCTGCCATGCAGGAACTCAAAATCAAACCATCCCCCACAGATGGCCATCCAGCCTCTGTTTAAAGACCTCCAAAGAAGGAGACTCCACCACAATCCAAGGGAGTATGTTCCACTGTCAAACAACTCTCACTGTCAGGAAATTCCTCCTAATGTTGAGGTAGAATCTCTTTTCCTGTAGCTTACATCTGTTGTTCTGAATCCTATTCTCTGGAGCAGCAGAAAACGAACTAGCACCCTCCTCAATGTAACATCCTTTCAAATATTTAAACAGGACTATCATATCCCCTCTTAGCCGTCTCTTCTCCAGGCTAAACATACCCAGTTTCCTAAGTCGTTCCTCATAGGAAATGGTTTCCAGACCCTTCACCATTTTAGTCGTCCTCCTCTGGACATGCTCCAGTTTTTCAACATCCTTTTTGAATTGTGGTGCCCAGAACTGGACACAGTATTCCAGGTGGGGCCTGACCAAAGCAGAATACAGTAGCACCATTACTTCCTTTGATCTAGACACTATACTTTGCGATAGAATTTTTTTAAATATGGCCTACTGCTAAGTTTTTTTTTTAATATGGCCTACTATGTTTCACAGTGGACATAAATAAGCTTGAATAAATATAGCTGCTAAAATGCAAGAGTTTAATATTACAATGCCTGTAGGAATATATATAACAGAGAGAAAGTGTGGATGCACAGCAGTTTTTTGAGAATTCCCAGTTTAATTTTTATTAATGCAGCCTAAAATTGCATTGGCCTTTTTAGCTGCGACATCACACTGTTGACTCATGTTTAACTTGTGGTCTACTAGGACTCTTAGATCCCTTTCATATGTAGTTTCGTTAAGCCAGGTGTCCCCCATCTTATATCTATGCATTTCATAGATGAAGCTGCATTTTTTGCCCAAAGTACAGTACCTTACATTTCCCTGTGTTGAAATTCATTTTGTTAGATTTGGCCCAGATTTCTAATCTATTAAGGTCGTTTTGAATTTTCATCCTGTCTTCTGGGGTATTAGCTATTCCTCTTAATTTGGTGTCATCTGCAAATTTGAGAAACATGCCCCCTATTCCTTCATCCAAATCATTGATAAAGATGTTGAATAGCACTGGGTGCAAGACAGAACCCTGTGGCAGCCCACTGGTCACTTCTCTCCAGGATGAAGAGGAGCCATTGTTGAGCACCCTTTGGGTTCCGTCAGTCAACCAGTTACTAATCCATCTAACAGTTGTATTGTCTAGCCCACATTTTACTATCTTGTTTGAAACAATATTGTGGGGGACCTTGTCAAAAGCCTTACTGAAATCAAGATATGCTATGTCTACCGCATTCCCTTCATCTAGCAAGCTGGCAATTTTATTCAAGAGAGAGAGAGAGAGATCAGATTAGTCTGGCATGACTTGTTTTTGAGAAACCCATCAATGACATCAAGAGATATATTATGTTGAAGATATCTGGTAGCCAAATAAAGAGCTTGTGTTTAGTGAGTTTTAAATATTACTTGGGCTCTGAATCTGTTCTGTTTTATCCCAAATTTTAAAAGAACTGTCCAAGGTGCAGAACTTACTTTAGCACTCTGAACAGGTCCTTTAAAATCTACATGAAGCCAATTCATTGCCCACTGGAATGGAAACCACCAGCTGTCATTGATTAGGTACCAAGGAACACTACATCTGTGGGGTTCCTCATATCTGGGACACTACTGTAGACTTTGTATTCTGACAATAGTGATTTCTAGAAAGGCTCACCACCTTCACTGTTTGAACAGTAACCATCAGGACAGTTGACCAGGTCACACAGATTCATGGCTTCAGATTGTGGGAATTACAAGGAAAACAAAAGGGAGATGTTTTTAATTTGCCAGATTTCCAATAATGGAACTAGGAGATCTAGGATCTAAATTAGGCTTGAAATCAGAAGTAAACCAATTGGAAAATAGTTTGGTTTGCCTAGTGTAGTTCTAAGTCAAATATTAGTGGATAATTTGTTTGTGGGAGTGCATCTATTCATCACTATGGTAAATGAACAAAGTATATTTATGTCGATAATTCTCTCTCTCTCTCTCTCTCTCTCTCTGTCTGTCTCTCTCTCTCTCACACACACACACACACGAGAGTGCATACCATCAAATAATAATCTGACTAAACTGGCATGTACACAAAGAATGGATAAACAGGAAATGTTTGCATAAGATCAATGTAGGAGATAGGTTTACACATTGGATTAAGCTTATTTACAATAAACAGACAGCTAAAGTATTAGTAAATGAAGGAAAAACAAGATCTTTTCAAGTGGAAAAAGGGTCGAGGCAAGGTTGTCCTCTTTCGCCTCTTTTGTTCCTGATGATTTTGGAGATACTTAATAATAATATTAGAAGAAATACAGCCATAGAAGGTCTCAAAATAAAGGGCAGACATCATAAATTATGAGCATATGCAGATGATCTAGTGTTAACATTAACAAACCCAAGCTGCCTTGATGAGGTCTTAGCTGAGCTGGAAACTTTTACCTTAGTGGCAGGTTTGAAGATCAACAGAGAGAAAACAGCAATTCTGACCAGGAACTTAACAGAAGCAGAGAGGAGAGAAGTTCAGGAGAAATCGGACTTTAAAATTAAAAAGGAAGTGAAATACTTAGGTCTAAACATCAGAATCAAGAATGTAGATCTGTTTAAAAACAATTATGAGAGGAAGTGGCGAGAGATTAAGAAGGACCTAGAGAAATGGAAAAATTTGAAAATCTCTTGGTTAGGGAAAATATCTGTGATCAAAATGAATGTTCTCTCAAAAATGCTTTTCTTGTTTCAGAACTTACCCATCATTGTAAATGACAAACCATTTAAAATGTGGCACCATGACCTCTCCAAATTTCTCTGGGGTGGGAAGAAACCTAGGGTGCGACTAAAGGTTCTTCAAGATAAAGTGGAAAGAGGGGGTCTCTCTATACCTAATTTGAAGTTATATTTTGAATCATCCTGTTTAATTTGGTTGGTGGATTGGTTTAAATTAAGGAATACAGGATTATTAGATTTAGAAGGTGCAGGTTTAAGGTATGGTTTTCATGCCTACTTATTTTATGATAAAGTCAAGGTTAACAAGGAATTTGTAAATCATTTTGTACGTAAAGCGCTGCTTCGAGTCTGGGTGAAGTATAAAGATATATTTTGTAGGAATATTCCTTTGTGGGCTTCAACTAATGAGGCTTTTTTTAGGTGTGAAAAATTAGATAAGAATAGATGGGCAACCTATGGGGATATTATTGGGAAAAACTATGAGACAGACAGGTTCAGACTTAAAACTAGAGAGGAACTAAATCTTGAAGGCTATGAATGTAGTTGGTTTTTATATAGCCAGCATAGGGAAAGGTTTATGAGGGATAGTAGAGAGAGAGGCTTTGGAGAGGCAGCAAAAGAGTTGGAGAACATTATGAAAGATAAGAAGCGGGAAAAGATTTCATTGTTTTATGATCTGTTGTTAAGATTAGATCAGGAGGATGAAACTGTAAAACAGAATATGATAAGATGGGCCACTGACCTAAAGAAGAATATACCACTCCAGCAATGGGAAACAGTGTGGTCGATAGGCATAAAGTATTCCCTTAGTTATGATCTAAGGGAAAACTTTCAAAAAATGCAGCACCACTGGTATTTAACACCAGTAAAGCTTGCAAAGATGCACAAGGGTATGAGTAGCAGGTGTTGGAAATGTCATAAAGAAGATGGTACCTTTATGCATTTATGGTGGCATTGTAAATTTGCTAAAAAGTTCTGGAGTAAGATACACAAAACAGTCAAACAGGTTATTAATGTCAATGTGGACTTTGACCCAAAGTTCTACTTGCTAAGTATGTTGGATGAACGCAAATTAGAAAAAGAACATGGGAAGCTACTATATTATCTAACAACAACCACAAGAATAGTGTATGCTTCTAAGTGGAAAACGGATAGCATCCCAGAAACTAGGGACTGGCTTCATAAGTTGACAGATAGTGTGGTAGCCGATAAATTTACCCTGTTGTTAAGGGGGAAATCTAGGGAGGAGCTAGAAAAGACCTAGCGCCCTCTGGAAAAATTTCTGCGAGAAAATGAGTATAAGGATTTATTAATAAAATTACAGGAATGAACCATAATTAACAGCTTTCTAACTATTTAATGTTAATAATATACCTCTCAGGTAAAATAAGGACCGAAGTAATGAAAGTTTGAGTTTGAAATATTTGCTGATACTGTGATAGCTTTGTGGTTGAGTATGAAGCTTGATATGTAAATATTCAGTCTGAACTCTGTAAGCCATTTAATATACTTTTTTGTTGGTACTTGTAGGGTGGAGGTACGGATGTTAGAGAGTCCTTTTGTTTGTTTTGTTTGTTTATCTGTTTTTTTGCTATTAGTGTGTTTAGTTTTTTTAAGTTGTGATACAAGTCATATTTTGTATTTGTGCTGTTTGTACTTTTCATATATAACAAAGGTTATTAAAAAAAATGGATAAACATGGAAATTGAGAAGGAAATGTGGTGACTGTGAAAGAAAGCTGTCAACAAAACAGGAATTGTGTAAAAGGTGTATACTGGGTTGTGCAGCAGAAGAAAGAAACAAGTTTTGGGATTTAGGAAACCAGAGATTTATGGAGATATAAAAACCAAGGACAAAATGTGGAGTTGAAGGAAGAAGGTTGAATTTCAAATACAAAATTGAACCAGTCAAAAAAGCATTGGCTTGGAGGCATCTAATTCAGGTAACAGAATAAAATTTACTTACTGAAGGACCACTAAATTAGTTTTTATTTTGTTTGCTCATTCTGACAATCCATATTCATTCATGTTGTCTTTTTTCTCTTTTGATATGTATGAGGGGGTATTGTAAAGTAATAATTATCACCAGGAGTTTATTATGTATATTGATGAAATTTTATCAATTTCATCATTGGTCCCTAAGTGCATGATGTTAAGAAAAATAAGTTCATTGTGTCCTTTATTTTTGTTACAGGTTGTGCCAAAAATGAGCAAAATGTAAGATGGAGAAGTATGATGGAGTTTCGTAAAGCAATAATTATTACCCAGAAGTTATTATGGTATATTGATGAAATTTGTAATAGATTTTTTTTTTTACTTTGGCTTTTATAGAGGTAGGTAAATATAATTATTATAAATTTTATTTTGCAAGACCAAGTCAATACACAGATTATATACCATATATAAAATAGATTTAATTCTAATGGTTAAAATATATAATGTTCCAATGATCCATTATGTTAAGAAAACTATTGGGTCAGCACAAAGGTAGATCTAATTTAACAGGCTGAATCCAACAGTGGCCAAGAAGAAGCTTCCACAGTCTTAAGTACAGCAAGACAGCTATCCTTTATTTTCCAGATTTGCTTCTCCTGCTAGAATCAATACAATCAGAGGCACTGTTAAGTAGTGTTGTGAAATGACAGAATAATTCTTCTGGTGCCTGAAGAATTGTGGACAATAAATTTACTGTTCTCCCTGCATGAGAAGTGTGAGACTTTTCCCCCCATTTCTAGGGCAATGCTGTCTAATTTGAACACTTTCTAAGACTTTTTTTAAAAGCATTATTACTTGAGATTCCTTCAACTCATGGTATCAGCAGTTTAACAGGGAGATACAGCATCAGCCACTGAAATAATTTGTGTCCCATACTCACAAAGAGCAGCTATTACCCATTCCAATCAGGGGTGGGGAAATTCCTTTTGAAGTTTGTTGTTCCAAACTGTTTTATTGTTTTACAACATCATTGCAATAAAACTGCAGGAGTGCAAGAGTGTGTTAATTTTCACACTCAAGTCACCTACAAAGCCATCTTGTCAATGATGTGTTGAAACTGTGTGTTGACATTATTTTTGCAATGACTGGATTTTCATTTGTCAAAGCTCAAACAGAAAAAGTCACACAAGGGAGGGTGGAGGGGAAAATGTTTCTCAAAGTAAAAGAGGGGCAAAACAGCATGGGAGGTAAAACTCTATTCCTAACCAATCTAGAGGTAGGATTAGAGGGGTGTAGCACAAGGATTTTCTCACTTTCTGGTTTGAAGGCAAATCTAGTGCATCTGGAGAGCAGAGAAGCAGAAGGCAGATTTCAGAGACCCTCAATCTGTGTGTGTGTGTGTGTGTGTATTTAACCTCTTCCTAACCTGGAATCTGCCTTCTAAAAGTGAAGGAAACATCTGTGGGTGGGGCTAAACATGACCTCAATGTTTTTCAGTGGAGGGCTAAAAAAGCATGTGCTTCCAAAGGGCAGAGGTGAACATCTCCTTCCAGCACTGATAATGACACTTACATGGTCTGAGTGGTTAAAAACAGTGTACACAAGACAAAACCAATTAAGTATATATATTTACCCTCTTTCAAATCCAAATGGGTTGCTCAGCATCTTTGAAAGCTGCACAATACCTCACAATAAGGGTTGTACCAATCTGAACTAGTTTGTCAGGTCTTCATTCAGTGGAGTTAGTTAAGCACTGATTGCTCTCATAAATTAAACTGTTTCCTTATCAGTAGGTGGGGGTTGATGGGAAATCCCATTTTGCACTTTTGACATGAGATTTGGCTTTTTTTCAAGATAGATAGGGGTCCAGGCCACAGCCCCACCCTTGTAAACTCTGGCAACAGAAAGCTTATTCAGAAAAGTCTAATATTTGTATTTATTGAGCATAACACATAACTCATAGCACTATGCTTCTGAACATGGATGTTCCATTCAGTTGACATCATTGATAAATAGTGTAGTGCAGGTGTGCATGATAACAGTCCACATAGTCATGATCTCCTCTCAGGAAAGTCCCTTTTGCCTCTTTAAAGGTTAAATAGGTAATTGTTTAAATAAAGTGGCCCTTATTCAACACATTCTGTTGTCTGGTCTCTTTATCCATAGTTGGTCAGCAGTTACCAGTACAGTTTTAAAATTTAGCCAGTGGCATTTGACTTTTTTTAAATCTCCTCTCATACGAGACTAGTTAACACCTTGTATGATGGCCAGGCCTCCATCAGAAAAGCCCCATCAAATTCACTCTTTTCTGTTCTAAAGACAAGTGTCACTTTAAAAAACCTTCCCTTCTCCCTCCCCATTCATGGACTTGAAGTCCGCTGTCTCAATCCTTCATGGACAACAAGCAGGGAGGGATAAAATGGGGCGCACACCCAAGACACGCACACAGCGCTGCACGCAGGAGCGTGCACCCATTATAACCAATGGGCCTTGAATATTTGCAATTTTTATGATGGGGAGGCAATCCGGAACGGATCCCCCATGAATCAGAAGGGAAGCCATCATTATTTTATGGGATTTGAAGATTTACAACATGTTTCTAATATTGATGGTTTGGAGTTCTTTTATCTTTATTCCCGGGTCAGAGAAAAAGGTAGATGTCCAGGGGTCAGTTCTCGATCTCCCCAATGGTTCCAATAAATTATTTCTTTCTGCTTCATTTTCTATGCTTATCAGGGCTCTTGAGATCTGTTCAGGCTTTTGTTGATTCATCTCTTTCTACAAACCATGTAGAAACCAAGAATCTGATTAGAGTGGTGGGAGGCATCTGACAAGCTTGGATTTTCAACCAGCAAGATTTTTTTTTTTTCACTTCAGAGATCAGTTCTTCTGATTTACTCCTTTGAAGCAATATTACCAGGAGAGCTCTACCTTTCTTCCTATATCCTTTCTTCTTAGAAATATTGTCCATCTCACTCTTAACTTCTTCCTGCATTGACTCTCTTTGAGTTTTCTCTCAGGATCATTGGACTCTCTTCCTTTTCTAATCCCTAGCAATGCTTTGAACCTTCTTCCCACCCACTTCTTTCTGTCTTCCCTCTCTTGTTTTCTTCCTATTTATTTCTCTTATTTAGTTCCTTAAGCCTCCATTCTTCCTCCCTTGTTCTTTTGGTCTCTCCTCCTTCTTTTTATGTCTTACCCTCCCCTCTCTCCCCCTCCTTCCCCCTTTCTGTTTCTCTCTCACATTGTCTTTTCCTTTTCTTTTTTTTAAATCCAGGAATATTCTAAAACAAATCACAATTTTCTCAAATAAAAGGTCTTTGCCAGGTCAGGTTTGATAACTACCTACTGTACTTACCATCTTGAAGATGAACATGAGAGGATAAGAGTTTGTTTTCTTTTTAAATGCAACTCAAGCATGGTATGGTCAAGCACAACAGCATGTATAAAATACAATGCCAGGCCCAGCAATTGCCAAAAGGCATCTTCAGGCAATTGCCAGGGTCTCATTGACTAGAGTCCATCACTCAATAGAATCATTTCTTGGCTCTCCATTCATTGCAAGATCTAAATAACTGCCTTTTTATGGCCCATAATGCCACCCAAATGTTCCAGTCTCCCAAACAATGTTCTGTCAGGGATATATGGGAAATTAAAATAGTTGCTTGCCAACCAGTCATAAACAAAGTAGTATTCATTTCTGCCAACAGGGAGTCTACAATGGGCTCCTGACCTCTCACCAGCCCCTGGGACCTAGCACAGATAAATGTGTGCAAGGCTATCCATCTAGCAATTTACTTTTTGTTTTTGTATACACAGCCACAAAATATGGATGTTGTTTTACATTTAACACATTAAGAAGTGGAATAATCCTGCAAGCATACTAAGTTGGTCACTAATGAAGTTTGTTAGACTCACAATGTGAAAACATACACACACACACACACACACACACATACACTTCTCTCTCTCTCTCTCTGCTTTCTTGTGTTCCTCATTGCCTCTGTGTCTGTTTTGTAAATGTGCACAGCCTATGTGGGATGCTTGAAAATGTTGTTTACTTTTCCTAACACTGGAGGATGTTTTTTTTAAAAAAAAAAACTTGTTTAGTAAATCTGTTTTGATTGTGCTTCATTAAATTAATGGTTAAAAAAAGAAAGAAACTAAAATCCCTCCTTGGGTGCTACAGGAGTATACACTGAGAATGCATATTAGGAAGAACACTAGAAATTGACATTACCTTAACAAGTTCTTAGCCTGCCAGAGGCATTTCTCTCCATTTATTTGGCTTTCCCTGTTTTTTAAAAGTATTTTTTTAAAATGAAGCAATTATATCTGCAATAGGTAGGTGGGGTGGTGGAGGTGGAGAAAATATAGCTAACAGAACTCATGGCATTTATTTACCAAGTGGTCAAAAGATTGAGCATTCTGCTTTGGGGAATGCAAAGTGTCTGTCTTTTCCCTGCTGCTTTATACCTTGATACTAAATATTTCCAAGTGACATTGTATGAAGCGTGCATTGAAAGAAAGCACAATGTGATGTCTCTGAGATGAAGCCTCTGTCTGAACTCTGATTCCCTTTTGTATTTTGGTCAGCATTTTCATTCTACATTGGGATAGGTGATTGTCATGGAGTTAAGGTTTCACAGACCTTACACATCTGTACACATAGGCATGGGTGGGAAGATGCTGGTTGCCTGAAAAGAAACTGTTCCAAAGAACTGAATTCATCTACATCTTTGTGCTTTATTGTGTTTACCGATTTGAAACAGAAATCAAAAGATGTAATCAACTAGTAAATCTATGGAGTGTTAACACTTTAAGCTGTATAATGCTAAGACGTCAAAGACCAATTCTGGTCTGAGTTTATTGGGCCAACCATTGAACCAAATGCTGAATCCATTCATAAAAGTTATATTTATGAATGACTGAGAAATTCATAAATTCAGTGATTGAAAATGATCTTTAATGCCCTAATTCCTACTCCCTTTACTTATCTGCAAATTAGAATTTAGTTATCCACTGAGTTTGCACATCCAAAATGTTATGACAACATTGTTTATTTTAAAATTTCCCCCAAACCTCTATCAAAATTTGAACTGATGGATTTTATTTGCTGTACATGGAGATTTACACAGAAATATGGTGGAGTTTCATGGATGAACAAATGCAGAAGTGACACCGACTGGAAATAGAATGTCAGTTCAGTCCTAGGAAAGTCTACAATATTGACTTCACTGTGGCTAGGCCCCATTCACACTAGCATTTTTGCTGGGTAGTTCTGGGGAGATTCAATAACACATTTGTTAATGCAATACTGAATCTGACCTGAATTAAAGTTCCCACTATGTTTACCTCAATTGAATTTCTCCAGTGCAATTTAATCCTTTTGAAGTACACATTGACATAAATTCCAAAATGGATCCTCCATAGTGATTGCATTTGAACATGTTTGGGTCTTTTTTTTTTTCTGTCAATCAAATGATAAACATCTATATCATTCCACTTCTATTGTCATCATTGGTGACATAGATTTGTATCTGCTGCGTCAGGAATTCTGATGCGTACTCCACTATCACTAGCCCCTCAAATGTCCAAAATGTCATCCATTTTGAGCAGAACTAAGAAGTACACATTCTATATTTATATGAGCTTTTATTGGGGCATGTCCTCCATTTCCCTTGCACATCCTCCATTTTGCAGTGCCTCATCCCTCTCCCCTCTGGCGGGGACGGCATCTATTTGGTCACCCTGGGATGAGGACAGGGTGGCCAGAGCGTCCTTTTTCCCCAAGACCTGTCCTCCATTTCATCCTCTAGTCCAGGAAAAATGTGCAAATGCCCTCCCTTAGGAGCCTGACTGAGAAGCATGCATTTTATCTTTCTATGAGTGCTTTTAGCTTTTATTTGGGCATGCCCTCCACTTTGCAGTGCCTCGTCCTCCTTCCCCCCCACCCCCCGGTGGGCATGACATCTATCTGGTCACCCTGAGATGAGGACAGAGTGACCAGAGCATCTTTCTTTCTTAGGACCTGTTCTCCATTTCATCCTCCTGTCCAGGAAAAATTCCAAATGCCCTCCCTTCCTCCCTTATGAGCCTGACTAACAAGCAATCAGTTTATCTTTCTATGGGTGCTTTTAGCTTTTCTTTGGGTATGTCCTCCATTTTGCAGTGCCTTAGTCCTCCTTGGCGGTGATGACATTATCTAGTGATGAGGATGATAATGATGATGATAAGGATGGGAAGCCTTTTCTTTCCACTCTGGCCAGGGAGGTCCTTTGGCTCCACAACCCTGAACTGTCACCTCTGCCCACTTGGGAGGTTTTTTTTTTTTTTTGGAGGGGGGGGGGTCTGGAATTATAGGCTGACATGGTGTGGGTCTGTCTCTGTGTGCCTGTGTGTTGGGGACAGGGAAAGGCTGCCATGTCAAATAAACAGGTGATGGGGTGTGTGGGTGTGAATGTGTGGGTGGGTGTTTTTTGGGGGCCTTTTGGTGGAAATGTGGAGAAAGAAGTGAAAGCAGTGCTGAACGATAGAGAGAAAAGGCAAAGAGGAAGGGGTGGGCATGGTGGCAGCCCCTACTGCTGCTGGTTGTGCTCTCTGTCTCTCTCTCACTTCCTTTCAGAAGAAGAAGAGGAGGAAGAGAAGACTCCTGACCCCAAATAGCTGGCAACATATCTCCTCTGAGCCCCTGGCAGGGATGCAGTGTGTGTGTGTGTGTGTGTGTGTGTGTGTGCCAAGGTTGGCTGGTGAAGGCTCTTCCATCCCTCCTTCCTTCCTTCCCACCTTCCCTCTTTTTTCCTCTTTTCCCCCATCCCTCCCTCTGCTTATCCACTTCTTGCAACGGCATCATTGGGAAACACAAAAAAACAGAAAACCAAAAACAGCAGAGTGAAATGGTAGCCAGGGGAAGGAGGAATTAACACTCGAAGAATGAATCACGGTGCATGGAAGCCATGCAAATGCAACAGATCACACACTTTGTCAATTTTTTTAATTTTTTTTTTTAAAAAAAATTAAACATGTTCCCAGAAGAGCCCCCTCCCCCATCTTTAGTGAGGCTGGAAGATCTAGAAATGGCATTCTTGGGAGGAAATATCAGAAAAAGAAAACAGTTGAGCAGTTGTTTAAAGGGCACACCATAGAATCATAGAATCATAGAGTTGGAAGAGACCACAAGGGCCATCCAGTACAACTCCTGCCATGCAGGAACTCCCAATCAAAGCATCCCCGACAGATGGCCATCCAGCCTCTGCTTAAAGACCTCCAAGGAAGGAGACTCCACTACTCTCCGAGGGAGTGTGTTCCACTGTCGAACAGCCCTTACTATCAGGAAGTTCCCCCTAATGTTGAGGTGGAATCTCTTTTCCTGGAGCTTACATCCATTGTTTCGGGTCCTAGTCTCTGGAGCAGCAGAAAACAAGCTTGTTCCCTCCTCAATATGACATCCCTTCAAATATTTAAACATGGCTATCATATCACCTCTCAACCTTCTCTTCTCAAGGCTAAAGATCACCAGCTCCCTAAGTCGTTCCTCATAGGGCTTGGTTTCCAGACCCTTCACCATTTTAGTTGCCCTCCTTTGGACACGCTCCAGTTTCCCCACATCCTTTTTGAATTGTGGTGCCCAGAACTGCGTGGTGCCCAGAACTGACCAGTGGGCAATTTGAAAATACTCAGAGCCGGCAACTAAGTGTGAGCACAAAAATGGTGCTTGCCACTCTGTAGATGGGATAGACATGTTCTGCCTCTCTGCCCACCCTCTGCCTATTGATTCCTCCCTTCAGGAAGCTCCAGATCTGATCAGGAGCAAATTCCCATGATAAAACCTGTTGTTGTTTTTTGGAAAAGAAACGGGGGGAAAACTCTGAATCAGAAAGCCTGTGTTAAGGGGGATTTGACACAGGCCCATCTCAATTCAGGTTGGAAAAACCCAATTCAAGTGTGAATGACCCACATTTAAACCAGTTTACAAACCGGTTTATAATGTATTATGAATGACCCCTTAGGTAAATAGGCAAAGCAGGGGTAGGGAATCTGTGCTCCCCCAACAGTTGTGTATGCCAAATGTCCTCAGACCTAACTAATATGATCATTGTTCATTATGACATTATGAAAATCTATTATTCAATCCAACAACATCTGGAGAACTACTGGTTTCCCACTCCTAGTATATAAATCCATAACTTTATTGGCTTCTCAATAATAATATTAGAATGGTCCCCCCTTGAAGGCTAATGGAACCAATTGGATTCCAGAAAGCCTAGGAGGGTTTAATGACTGGTAACGCTGGTGATCCTGTCAAAGCTTTGGTTAATACTTGGAACACTGATCTTACCAAGGCTATTGACACGATCGCTCCCAAGCGTCCTTTTCAACCCGCTTCTAATTGGAAGCAATGGTACACAGAAGAGCTTAGAAAAACAAAGCGGGTTGGACAATGACTAAAGCACATCTGGCAGAAAACTCGACTCCTATTTGACAAGACTCGTCATAGGAACTTTCTTTGGTCCTATTGAGAGTCAATACGTGCAGCATGGAGGTCATTCTGTTCTGAACATATTGCGTCTGCAGAGTCTCGTCCAGCAAAGCTGTTTAGGGTGGTGGAGGATCTGATGCTACTTAACCCAATACCAGCCTGATGTGACACATTTAATAACTTTTTCGCAGATAAAATCTCTCAGATAAGAGCTGACTTAGATGCCAGTGTTTGGACAGAAATAATTGACAAAGTGTCCAGTGACTCCATTAATGAGATTATCCCCGATCAGTTTTAATCTGTGAGTACTGATGATGTAGACAAGCTTCTTGGTAGAGTGAGAAAGACTACTTGTCCTCTCCATCCTTGCTCTTCATGGCTGGACATCTGGGTGGGGGGAGGGGATACTTTGATGGTGTTCCTCACGGACATCATCAATGCATCCCTCAGGGAAGGACATATTCCATCCAGTCTGAAAGAAGCGGCTGTTAAGCCGCTTCTGAAAAAAACTTTCCCTAAACCCCCTGGACATGAACTATAGGCCAGTCTCCATGCTACCATTTTTAAGCAAGGTTATTGAGAGGGCGGTGGATGATCCAAGCTGTCTTGGATGAAACCGATTATCTAGACCCATTTCAAATTGGCTTCAGGACAGGCTTTGGGGTTGAGACTGCCATGGTTGCCATGACCGACAATCTGCGTCTGGGCATCGACGGGGTAGTGTGACCCAGTTGGTGCTTCTGGACCTCTCAGCAGCTTTTGATACAATAGATCATGGCATCCTCTTGGATCGCCTGGGTGGGTTAGGAATTGGAGGAACTGCTTTGAAGTGGTTCCATTCCTTCCTCTCAGATAGGTCCCAGAGGGTGCTGCTCGGGGACAGTTGCTCTAGTAAGAAAGAGATTAATTGTGGTGTCCCTCAGGGTGCCATCCTGTCCCTGATGTTATTTAACATCTATATGAAGCCGCTGGGTGAGATCATTCGGAGTTATGGGGCTGGGTGCTATCAGTACGCTGATGACACCCAGATCTATTTCTCCATGTCTCGGTCATCGGTCGTGAATTCTGATGGCTTCTCCTCTCCCAATGACTGTCTTTGGGCAGTAATGGGCTGGATGAGGAAAAACAGATTGAGACTGAATCCAGACAAAACGGAGGTGCTTGCGGTATCTGCCCCGAAACCAAGAATTGGGTTGCAACCTCCGGTCCTGGACGGGGTCACACTCTCCGTCAAGGACTGCGTTCACAGTCTAGGGGTGCTCCTTGACTCATCGCTCCTGATGATGAATCAGGTAAATGCGGCAGTCAGGAGTGCCTGTTATCAGC
This sequence comes from Phrynosoma blainvillii, assembly GCA_026167975.1. NCBI lineage: Eukaryota > Metazoa > Chordata > Lepidosauria > Squamata > Phrynosomatidae > Phrynosoma > Phrynosoma blainvillii. Next base: position 184,132,416 of record JANUYF010000004.1, on the reverse strand, counting down.
TTCGGCTGATATGCCAGCTGTGCCCTTTTCTGGAAGTAAGGGATCTTGAGACTGTTGTGCACGTGCTGGTAACCTCCCGTCTAGATTTCTGTAATGCACTCTAAATGGGGCTACCCTCGTGCTTGGTCTGGAAACTGCAATTAGTATAAAATATGGCAGCCAGAGTAGTCTCTGGAACATCGAAGAGGGATCATATTACTCCGGTATTAAAGCCATCTGACCACCCACAAGCTCAGTTCTTCTACTAATACTCCTGTTGGCAAAAGGTTTATCCCCACTGGACTCATTGTCCCACTAACACAGGAAGAAGCAGCCCCCCTCTGGTTTTATGTAGCTATATTTCCATAGTGTATAATAGGCAAAACATCTCATCTAATCAAACAAACAAGAAAATAACTTATGAATATGTTCCTAAGCCAATATCAAAAACATTTTTTCACCCAGCTTTCCAGATAGGCAGACATGAGACTTATTTCTAGTGGACCTTCCTTTCTTTATAGCTTAGTTTAATAGACATTTGAGCATGTCCACCCCTTGTGAAGTGATATGCTAATTGGAACAAATGGCAAGAAATGGAGGCAGGAAAGTAATACCCTTATCTATAAGTAGCAGAAAGCAAGAGGAGTCAGAGCTCCCCTTGGTCACTGCAGTGGAGCAGTAAAAATGTTGCTGATTGGATAGCTGCCCTTCAAAATTGGAGAAACTGACCAATCAGTAATCATAAACTTAGGGTTGTTGCAGACTGGACCAAAGGGCCAGCCTGGGGGTAGAGTTGGGGTGGGGCAGCCATGTGCTAGCCACCCCAACCCCACCCTGACTCCATCCTGATGCCACACGGCCGTATGCATGGCATGTAGCTTCAGGACGCCCTCCCGGCATAGTGTTTAAACATGCTATGCTGAAAGGGTGCAGAAAAGCTGCAGCACCGGCTGTTAGGGTGGCCTTTTGCCACCCCTAAAAGGAGCGGCATTTTGCTGCTCTTTTCGGGTGGCAAAAGGGAGGATTGGGGCTGCAGCATGGGGTTGCTGCAGCCCTGATCTGTTCCTTCCCGGAGTGGCTCTGTGCCACCCCAAATGGCTAGTCTGCATCAGCCCTTAGATAGTGATGACTATGGTTAGGCATTGACATCAATTTCTGAGCCATGTCTTCTTTGCATGCATTTGTTTTTAACATTTCTTTTTCCCTTTTCAGTTATCAATGAAATATTGTTGTTGTTGTATAAAAAAGAAATCCTGTTGTGTAATTATACCTGCATAAATAAGCTGATGTAAGCTGCAGCTATAGCCAGAGTAAGAGACCTAAACAGTACACTGTAAGGCCTCATTCCCACTACATAATAAACTAGTTTGCAAACCAGTTTGAAGTGGTTTAAATGGCCCTTGCTCACACTTGCACTGAATCCCTGAAGCGATTTGTTGAGAGGCCCCCAGCTCTAGACCCATTTAAAGCATGTCTTCCAGATCTGCTGAATTTCCATGTCTTTTGCAATAAATTGATTCAACGCTAGTGTAAATGGGTTGTGGATCTGACTCTGTTTCCTGTGATGCAATTGTTGACTTGCACACCATGGGCAAGGGTGAGTGTGAGGTGGGCTTGTCCCTCTTCCCAAGCTTGCTGAGGGGGGGATCTGCCCAAATGTGGCTGTTGCAGTGGCCATGGCTACCACTGCCGCTTCCCTAACCACAGGTTCTTTTAGCCAGGCAGGGAGTCCAGAGCATTTGTGCCCTCCCCACAGGGGTTCCCCTCTATACTCACTGGGGTGCCCTCCGATGTGTCCTCCTGGCTCACGATGACACCCCCAGGTACCTCAAGGGATGGGCAGTGGTGCTGTGTCAATGGTTTGGCATGGAAATAGCCTCCCTCTCCCAGAGAAGACCGGTGGTCCCCCTGTGGTGAGCCACTGACATTGCCACTTTCCATGGCCAACTGTCTCATCTCCACCTTGGAGGGAGAAGTGAGGTCAGGCACAGGGAGGGAACCTCTGCTGCTGCAAACTCTTGCTCCTTTCTTGGGATATTGCCTGGACTGGGAGTGTCAGGCTTGACAGGGGGAAAAAGAAGCCACAGAAGAGGGTTTCAATTGGTGCAAATGTAGTGTGAATGATGCTCCACTGTCATACCAATCCATCAATTCAGATTGCAAACCAAATTATTTGAAAGTTGGAATGAGGCCTAAGTGAGTTGAGAGCAAAGATGGAAGAATCTTCATGGTTGTCATCAGAAGAAGGATACTGGTTCTAAGCAACTTATTTCTTCAATATTGGGCCTTCCTAGGGACTCCATGGAGCTAAAACTGTTCTGGGAAGGTTGGGTTGCTTGTCATGTGATACAGGAAATTTTGCAAGCCAGTTGTTGGGAAGCCAAGACCTAATTTTGGGGAATTTATAATTGACTCAAATGAGAGAGGGATGGTGTATTGGGATCAATGTCTTTCAAATTAGCCTTTGTCATAAAATTTCAGGGTGACAATTTGGAAGGATGAGTTGTGTTCGGGCGGAGGTATCACTCTCTTAGGAAAGGAGGGTTGGGATCCCTAACCGCAACAATCAAAAGCAATAACAACAATTAACAGGAGAAAAGCAACAACAACAATAGGACAGCAGTGACAGAAATGGCAATGGCAATGCACAATCAATGATGAACCAGGTCCAAACAAACAGCGATGGCAATCTGAATGTGGGTATCTTGGATGGATGTGAGTCCAAAGGGAAACGGGGGTGAAGAGTCCGTTCTTGAAGGCGAGCAGGATGACTTTACAGGGTCTGCGGGAATGCGGGCAACAGTCCAAGGTGAATGCGGGTAAATAGTAATGCAAGTCCAAGGGGGCAGTGTCAGGCTTGGGCAGCACTGTCCATAGTACAGTGGCTTGGAAGCCTTGGCATGCGGGTATTCAGAGGCAGGGTGGCTGCGAAGAAGAGAGCTGCTTGCTTCGGTGGGGGCTGTGGTAGGATTGATGCGGGCACCATCTGGCTGCAAGTGGTGGTGCGGTGATCTTGGGAATGCTGGCTGGCGGTCAGCGTTCAGGGTCGTCTGGGATGCTTGTCCTGTCTGCAAGCAGCGGAGCTGCGGTGGCATCAGGATTTTGGGTTGGAGGCTTACCTTCCTCTTGAAAGCTTGCCAGAGATGAAAGAGTAGAAAGCATGCATTGGGGATGAAGTCTCACCCCCCCCCCCATGTCTCTGGAGAGACGCGGCTAAAAGGTTAAGCCCAAGTCACCATACAAGCAACAAAAGTCCATCACCGAAAGGGGGCGTACTGCACCAAATACATCGACACACCAACATTTAGCATGTGGCAAACTACATAGGGCTTAAGGCCCATCTCATAACTTAACTCCAATAATTACTCTGAGGCTGAGAGACGGTAGTGGTCACACTGTCTTGGTGCCCATTGGCCTTTTCAGAGTATCAATGAACTTGTGTCCGGCACCATGGTCTGACATGGGGGTACACGGATAGGCTTAGGCTGGTCAAGCGGGTCATGGGGGCGATCCCAATAGGCTGTATAAACTGTGGGCACTTGGTCTGAATGAAGCAGGGGTCGCCACCTTGGAGAGGGGGTCAGGAATGTTGGGAAGGGTATACAAATTAGGGTTCCGTTTGAACTAAACAGGCTTATTGCGGCAGAACCGGGGCATTCCTAGGCTTGCAAGAGGTATGGCTGGATGGGGTTTGGAGCAGGGATTTAGGTCCATTGCTCTGAGCAGGTTGGTCATGATGATTTAAAAGGAGGTGGACGGGCCTGTGGTTGCTATGCTTCCTGTGGCTGGGTTGCCCTAGGTGGGGCCTCCGTGAGGGGGCCTTGCTACTGGCTGATAGGGAAGCCCATCTTTGGGGCTAGTCCCCCATTTTCCTATCGAGTGAAAAAGACAGACCAAAACTTTTCCTCCCCCCCCCCCCCCGATACCAAAAGGGCGGGGCACAGGCAGCAGCTATGGATGTGTGAATGGTTATGCTTTATCCAAGAAGGCTCTCTTTCCCACCTTCGTCCTCTAGAGCAGGGGTAGGCAACCTTTCTCCTTTAAGGGCCGAGGGACTTCAGCTCCCAGAAGCCTCAGCCATGTTGGCCAATAGTCCCATGTTGGCCAATAGCTCCTGGGATTCTGGGAGCTGAAGTCCCTCGGCCCTTAAAGGGGAAAGGTTGTCTACCCCTGCTCTAGAGGTTGGAGTCAATCGGAAAAGGAGCGGGGCTGGTGGTAGTGGTTGGGGTGCCTAGTGGTCATAGACTGTGGGAGATCTAGTCTACGTCTAAGGGCATGGAGCTCGGCCACTTGCTTTCTAATCCAACATGTGAGACTGATAGCTCCTATAACAGTGACAACCTGTACCGCCAGAATTATTGCGATGGGATTGGTTACTAATTTTAAATTGCCTGTCCAGTGGCAGACAAGTCCCACTTTCCAAACCAAATGTTCTTAGCTGCATCTTTAATTTCCTGAGTGACTTCTATGATTTGCTGCGCCTTGAGGTCTACAGAGATCTTAATTCTGGCCTCAGTCTGCTCTATTTGTTTGGCAGCCTGACTCAAGTTAGTGAGTAGGCACAACCATTTTGAAATTTGTAGTTCATCTTCCAAATGAAATCCTTCTAACAGCTGTGGGTTTACAAAATATGGTGCTTCACTTGTATATTCCCTGACTGTCTCATGAAAATAAAATTCTTTCCCAAAACAATCCTTATTTAATTGACAAAAAAAAAAAGGGGTTTCCTAACGATCTATCTATATCCAAAATACATTCAAAAAGCATTAAAATAACATGATCACAAGGGGTCCGGAGGCAAAAACAATCATGGTTAAGTTGGACAAGGATGGATGACTGAACGGGGACTATGATGTGGTTCTGTATCTCTTGAATGGGGGTTCCTATCAAACCACTGTAACAATGGGTCCACTACTGTGTTTTTACACACCCAGACAAATCATGCAAGTGGGTGCCATTAGTCCAATGCAACATTTGCTCTGGCAGCATAGTTGTGTTACTCTCTGCTAAGGGAAGACCTATGTGGGAAGCAGGGTGAATGACTTGGGGGTCCCATATCTTTTTGTGATAAATGCCAATGTAGAGCACCATGTCTTGCCAATGTGCCCCAGTTATCTTAACCAAATCTGTGGGGTGTTGGAAGGGGTCCAGATACCTTTTCTTAAACAGAACCATGACTTCTGGGTGGATGAGTCACATCAGTGAGGCTTGGATTAATTGAGATACAAAGGCTATTAAACTGCTTTGGATCTGGGTGCACTGGATGGCTATGGATAAGTTGTAAATGCCAGACTTAAGGGAGTTTCCTATATCTATGATGATTTCTTTCTCTATGCTTACTCATTGTGGTAAGAGATGACCAATTATGTCTATGCCTTGGGCCACGTTTGTTAGACCTGAGGCAATGGATACACCTAACTCCTTGGTACGAGATCCAACCAATCCCAATTTCTTAGCTACTACTTCTGTGTCTATTGCATTCAAAACTCCTATCCCTGTTCCAGATCCTCCTAACACTGTGTCTATAAGATCGCACTTGCTTCTGAAAAGCGGGTACATTACATTATGCCATTTCTCTTCCAATTGTTCCCATTGTGCCCACGCAGCTTTTAAATAGGGACTACAAATGGGGATTGTACATCCTACATTCACGGCTGTTAAATTAATTTTAGGTTGGTGACTATGGGTTGGATCTCTGTGTATGTGTAAAGGGAGATATGATTACTATGTTGCCAATGTACATAGATGGCTCCTGGATCACGGCGGGGATTTCGGCGGGTATGTCTGGACACATCATGTGCTGGCATGTTATGGTGCAATTAGTGGGGGTGCTAATGAAGTCGGTACATACAAACAGTTTGGTTTTCCAAGCCCATGTAGGGCGGCACAGGTAGTCTATGGAGAGGGAGGTGTAGAAAGAGGCGGGGGGGTTGCTGAATGGGGGATCAAAGTGGTGCCTTCTCCAGATTTCTGCTTGAAGGGGGAGGGGGCCTGCATCTGTCTCCACCCAAGTGAGTTCCTTAGGACCAAACATATGCACTCTTGAGGCTAGGGTGTTTCTTTTTGTGACATATATTCTAGTTTTTATTAAAACAGGGAGTCCCTTGTCATACCAGGTCCTTGCACTGCCCATGGCATCTATTACCTCCATCATTCCTGGGTACGGGGTGGCCCAGTGGCATTTAGCCTCTACATTATATTTCCAATCGGTGTGGAACTGGGTCGGGTAAACACTAGCACAGACCTTGACTGGCATCCATAGTAGTATCCAGAGGGTCCATGCGCTCAGTGCCATCTCTTGTCCCTGTAGGGAAGCAGAGAGGCGTCTCACTAACTGGCTATGTGGGGAAGAGGCTCACAAAAACTTGTTCTCAGTCAGGTCTATGGTGGGTACTGGATCAGGCTCCGACCGAACTGGCTTTACAGGCATTGGACTTCCTTTCCATTCCTTGAGCTGTGATATGTGGAAGTACTTAAGTCTAGTCCCATGGTGGCTAGGGATTCTAACTTGGTACACAGCCGGGGACACTCTCTCAACTATCTCTACCGATCCTAGCCACTTAGCTGTAAGGTTGTGTCTCTGTTTAAAAAAGTTTCGATACATCACTTGCTTTCCAGGGTCCCATTGCTGAGGGTTGTGCACCCAACCTAATCTTTTGTCCATGCTTCTCATGTTCTGTCCTAATCTTTCGGCAACTTGTCTGTAGGTCTGCTGGATGCTCTGTAGGAGAGTTATAATAATAATAAATTTTATTTATATACCGCCTTGTGGCAAGCCAATCTGGGCGGTGAACAACAATAAAATAGTTACAACTTAAAACAGTATGATACCCTCCTCCCCCCCTTAAAAAATTATTAAATCACATTACAATTAAAAACAGTCCACAATTAAAACATAACAAATTAATTTAAATACAAACCCATAAACCCCTGCGACTTCTGTTCTAACGGGGGCTACAAAGTATTCCTAAAACAGGGAGGGGCTGAGGTCCCGAGGCCGGTGATTAGTCTGGAAAGGCCTGCCGAAAGAGATCTGTCTTGACAGCTTTTTAAAAGCTGTCTAAAGATGTTAATTGATTTCATCCATTTGTGATTCAAAACAACTGGTTCTAAGTCTGCAGGGAGAGTGGTGTTGATCCAGAAAGCTTCTGGCATGACCATTTTCCTTCCTGTCATGACTTTGTGTGGTGTGAAGCCATGGGATGCTACAGTTCCTCTAAAGGCCATGAGAATTATGGGGAGTTTTGCATCCCAGTCCTTTCCCGATGCTTTAACTATTTTCCTCATCGCTGCCTTCAGGGTTCTATTAGTCCTTTCTATGTGACCTGAGCTTTGGGGGTGGGCAGCTATGTGGAATCTTTGCTTAATGCCTAGGGCAGAGCATAAGACTTTCATAACTTCTCGTGTGAAATGGCTACCTGAGTCATGGTCAATGGTAAAGGTTTGGGGCAGACCCCAGCGGCTAAAAACTTGTTCAAACAAAATCCGAGCTGTGGTTTCTACAGTGTTATCTCTGGTGGGAAAAGCCTCGATCCATTTGCTGAATGGGTCTATTATTGTTAAGCAATATTTGTGGTGTCGGGATGTGGTTGGCAAGGGGCCAATGTAATCTATTTGTAGTTGGTACCAGGGACCTTCTATACGTTGGTGGCGGATGGGGGCCTTAGGACCACTAGAGTCTGCATTGACCATGGCGCAAGCTAGGCAGTTCTCTACCCACTGCTCTATGTCTTCCTTCATGTGGGGCCACCATCCTGCCTCCTTAACTCTGTCTAGGGTTACTTGTTTCCCTCGGTGTCCTATATTGTGAACGAATTGGATGAGGTCTCCTCTAACCTCAGTGGGAACTATCCAATGGTGGATCCCTTCTCCATCTGCTGCTCACCATATCTCTTCCTTTTGGACTATGTTATATTTTCCCGTGGGGTCTTTTCCTGCTGCAGCTAACACTTTGATTTCACTGTCTCCCTTCTGCAACTGTGCTAAATCTAGAGTCTTGGGTAGGGTGTAAGCTTTGGGTTTTACATTGATAGGGGCCATGGGGGTGGTGGCTGCTATTTTAGCTAAGGTGTCGGCCTTGTTATTCCATTGAGCTTCCTCCTCTGTAGTTTTCTGGTGGCCTTTCACATGTGAGACCCACGTGGGGGCAGTTCTCCTTAAGATCAATTGGGCGGCTTCTTGCCATTCATCTGCATGGGCTACGGGTTTGTTATCATTAGTTTTCCACTCTCGGTTCATCCAAATGGGGAGCCAATCTATGGCTGCATTTACAATCCATTGGGAATCTGAGTAAATGGCTACGGGGGTGTCTGGGTCCTCAAATTCCAGGACAGCGCGGAGGGCTTCTACCATGGCAGTATGACTGGAGTGGGGGTGAATGGTTCCTTGGAGGGTGTGCTGGTCATTGACTCTTATGGCTCTGAATCCCGTTAAGCGGATTCCATCGGGGCAAGCGGAAGGTCCGTCACAGAACCAACAGTTAAATGCTTCTTTCATGGCTTCTGCTAGGGGTTTGCCTGCTCGTATTGGCCAATTGCTTGGAGGGTTCAAAGGGAGGCGACACTCGTGGGCTGCTTCGGCAACTACCAGCCCATAGGGGGCAACTGGCTCGTTCTCCTGCCTATTGTAATCAATGCCGCACTTGATTAATTCTAGGGTCCATTTGGCTATGCGAGAGCTATGGACTTGGCCATCCTTAATTTTGCCTGACAGAATGTACTTAAGGGGTGTATGTGGGGTCTGAATTATGACTTTGGCTCCTCCTATAATAAATTCCCAGCGGGTCAGGGCCCAGATTAAAGCTAGACAGTTTTTCTCACACGGGTTGAATTTTACTTCGGTGGGGGAGAGGTTTTTCAATGTGTAGGCTACTACTCTATGTACGTTGTTCCTAAGCTGAGTGAGGACTGTTCCTACATGGCTATCTGCTATTGTAAGTTGAATATAAAATAGCTGAGTTACATCGGGGTGGACTAGGGCTGGTGCCTTAGCTAGATCCGTTTTCAAGGTGGCAAATGCTTCCTGCTGTTCGGGGCCCCATTTCCATACTGCACCTTTCTTAAGCAAGGCATATAGGGGCTTGGCTTTGCTAGCGAAGGCTTCTATGAATTCTCTAGAAAAATTAAAGGTTCCTAATAGTGTTCTGAGGGAGGCTATATCTATGGGGGCTGGGAGTTTGCCTATGGTTTCTACTCTCTGTAGGTCCGGGGTTCTGCAATCTGGCTTGAGGTTGAGGCCTAAATATTTGACCTGAGTCTGTACTAGCTGGGCTTTCTGCCTGTTGGCCTTGAATCCTGTGTCCCTAATGAGCTTTAACACTTCCCTGGTAATGTCTGCAGTCTTTCCCTGTGAGTCAGAGTGTATTAAAATGTCGTCCACATAGGACAAGACGTGGGGGAGCGACGTGGGCCGCAACTTGATCCACATCTTGACCACATGGGAATGGCAGATTGATGGACTGGAGTGAAATCCTTGAGGTACCCTCTTGAAACACATCTGATTCCCGCAGAACTCGAAGGCAAATTTGTAAAAACAGCTCTTGTGGAGTGGGATGGAGTGGAAGGCATTTGCTAAATCTATGACGCTATAGAACTTGTCTCCAGCTGCAATGGCCGCTAAGATTTCATTGTACTTTGCTACTACAGGGGCTACTGGGGGAGTGACCATATTAAGGGCTCTAAAGTCCACGGTCATTCGCCATGTGATGCCATCCGCCTTTAACACTGGTCATAAGGGCGCATTGCAAATTGACTGCATGGAGAGTATCACATCATACTTCAGGAGGCCTTCAATGCCTTTTGCTATTCCTTCCTCTGTTTCTGTGGAGGTGGATCTTTTCCTTCTATTAGCATGCATGCTCCTTTAACCTTGCCGCACTCCATTTTATCCTTAATCCAAACATCTGGGAAGTCTGTTGACCATGGATCGTTTAAGATGGTGTAGAGTGGTGCTGGTGCCTTTAAGGTGGTGCACCGATGTATGGCTGAGATTACAGGGGGACCTTCTTCTAACTGCCATAGGAAACCGTTGGCCAAGTCAAGGGTCAAGCGGTTCCATCTGAGAAATCCTGCTCCTAAAATTCCATCATCTTCTCCCTGGTTCTCACACGACCTGATGCAGTCTAAAATGGGCCCTAAATGGATGGGGATGTCTCTCCAAATGGGGGCTTGGTGCTTGCCCTTCCCAAAACCTATTAGTTCCATGTTATCCTGTGTCTTATTCCCTACAGTGGCTAACTTGGGGTGAAGGGTGTTGACTGCAGCGCTGGAATCCACGAGGAAGTGGCTGGCTTGGGTTTGTCATGGGAGCCCACCTTCATATTTACAGTCGGGCGTCCCCAAAAATGTGGTTTTAACGTGGCGACTATCTGTTGGCTAGGTGGAGGGATTGCGGGAGTTGGAGGATCAGGGGCATTGCGGGGAGTGACTGCGGTGACTGGGTTCCTTGGGGCCTTAATAGCTCTGGTCCTGGGAGGTGGATGTGGGGGACTATGAGGGTTTCGGGTAAGAGGGTCTTCAGCCCAAGGGATCAGAAGGTCTGCCTTGGCTCTCTGCGAGCCACGGGATCCCGGGTGTCCCTAACCTGATTGACTGGGGTTCTGCGTCGGGTTCTAGGGTGTAGGGGCATTAGGGTTGGTGTTGGGTCCATTGGGGCCTTGGCCACCTAGGGCTTGGAGCAGCAGCTCGGTGAGCTCATGCGTGGGTCGACCATGAAGGTCCATGACGGGGTATCCTAACTCCCTTAGTTGCCTCCAAATAGGGCCTCTGATTTCCTGCAAGGGGTCCTTTCCATAGTCTGGGTTATCGGGTCCTCTGGGGTGGTTCCTAAAGCCTCTCCTAAATGAATTGTTATTGGGGAGCCTTCCTAGTTCGCTTGATATGAGTTGAGAATGGGGGCCGGTGTTCCGGTATGTAACCGCGTGGACCGGTTCTCTATCTCTGTCTTCCTTCCTAGGCAGCGGGGAGGTTTTGCTGAGTTTGCTGTCACTAAGCTCTTAGCCATATCTTTCTGTGCTTCTCTAGTCCAAAATATCTGGGAAGCTGTCTGAATGTGCTATAAAAATCCTTGCCAATCTATAGTGCTAAGTTGGTGGTAGGCGGGACCTATGTATGTTTTGGCTGCCTCATTTAAACCTTGGTATACTTCTCTTATAAAATCAGTACAATTCAAGAGTGGAATCCCATCACGATTAAGGTTAACTTCTCCTGCTAGGATCACTAGCATTTTCTTTCTGGCTACATAAGTGTCTGGGGCTTCGTCTGGCTGCTGTGCCTCATTGTGGTATTTTGCCCTTATGGTAGTACCTGGCCAAAGGATTTGCACCATTACGCGTATCCATTCCTTTAATTCTAAGTTTGCCAAATCATAGTTGGAAACTGCTGCCTCGAAGAGTCCTAAGTAATCTGGATCTATACTCAGCCTTACTATCTGTGTGAGGTCCTGTCCTTTATCTTTTGGGTATGAAAGGATGATGTTAGACATCCATCGGACTCCTGTCTGGGGATTTAGTCTTCTGGTCTGCTAGGGTTTTAATTTCTTTTAGTGACCATGAGACCATCTCTTCCACTGTCTTAATAACTGTGCCATCTTCTGAGGTGGCTTTTGTTTCTACCATACCCTGGGTTTTAACTGGATCCATGGGTATGCCTGGAGTGCACCCCTCCGTGGGTTCATTCCCTTTGGTGGGACTCCATTGGGGATTGTAGGGTGGGGGAATCCGTGCCTCTACCGGCGATGGGCTTCCCTGAAGGACATTGGCTTGCATGGCCGATTCTAAAATGTTAGGCTGCACCATGGCCATGAGGGCGCTTTTCAAATTTATTTGGTTTTCCAATTCTCTAATTTGGGCCTCGCACATGGTGTGGTCGGCTTGGTCTGCTGCTTCTGTCTTTTGGGCCAATATAAAGTCCGCGGATTTTTTGGCTTGTCCTAATTTAAATTCTAATTCTGCCAATTTTTGCTTGAGGGGTACGTTTTCCTGCTCTGCCCTATCTGCTCTCTGCCTTGCCTCATGGGCTCTCCTGGTGAGATCCATGTTTTCTGTTACCTTGTCCCTTGCCTGGGTTACCAAATCTCCTATCTGTTTCTGGACACTTCTACCTCTAATTTATACTCTTTGTATTATTCTATGGCGTCATGGGCAAGGGTCCAGATTCCCCATGATGCTAACCTATCTTTTTCTGACTGAGGGACACTCTTAAGTCCCTTCTTAGCGGTCTTGATGTCATAAACCTTCAGCAGGGTCAGAAATGGATCATCTGTCAGGAACACCCCTGGGATCCAGGGATTGGGTCCCTTCTTGGTGATCCACCTCTGCAGCCTGTTCTGCACTTTCTCCTCCCTGTAAATCTGTTCCATTCCTATTTCCTACTCCTCATGCTCTCTCCTGACTGCGCTGGTGACACTAGAGCTTCCTTGCCCTTACCAGCTGACCTTCTTTTCCTGCTAACAGATTGGCTGCACTAGAGCTCTCCTGCCCCTCACCAATCTTTTTCCTGCCTGCACTAGGGCTTTCCTCGCCCCTCACCAGTTTTCTCTAGACCCACCGGCTGCTCTAGGGCTTTTCCTCACCCCTCACTGGCTTTCTCTAGACCCACTGGCAGACTTCTAGACCCACTGGCTGCACTGGAACTCTCCTGTTCCTCGCCAGCTTTCTCCTCACTTCATCTACCTTAGCTCGTCCAAGGTGGTTCTGGGGACTGTCTACAGTTGGATTGTGTGTGTGTGTGTGTGTGGGGAGAACCTGAATGGGGGAACCTGGCTCTTCTCTACCAACCCGCGATAGAAAAAGTAAGAAAGGGATAGCCAACCCAAGATTTCCAGTCATGCAAACACAATCACTCCTTCCCAACACTCGCGTCAGTGTCTCCTTTGCCTAGAACCTTATTTCTCCTACGTGCCGAGATTTAAACAGCCCAAGTGATCAGTTTGGGGTGTCCAAATTTCAGGGACTGCCACGCGTTCTCCACCAATCTGTTGGAAAGCCAAGACCTACTTTTGGGGAATTTATAATTGGCTCAAATGAGAGAGGGAAGCGCCCAACTTTGCTTCTAGGACCTTATCCAATTTCTATGGAAGACATAAGAATTCTGGCTGGGAAGACACTGAAATGGACCAAGCTCCAATTAAAGTATTTATTTGACAAAGATAAGCAACCATCCAAATGCAGTGCACACACGCACACACACACACACACTAGAGGAATAAGCAGGGAAGAGAGAGAGTGGGGAAGGCAAAGAGGGAAACCAGGATAGGGGGAGATATACTCACACCCGAGTGACTCCTCTGGGCTTTGGTGTCAAATGAAGATGAGTTCCGTGGAAGGGGCATGACCGGCAAGAGGGGGGGGGGGGTCGCGGGAACTATCTCAGAGTACAGACCAACAGAGTTTCAGCATGTACTTCCAAGGTAGCATGATGTCTGCTAAAATCCAGGGGTTCTTATAGGGAAATTCTGCCTTCTAGCCATGGGCCGGACAATAGCTAGACCAAGGCATGATGGGCTTTTCATTGTTTACTTAAGTCTGGGCATAGTCTAAATAATGCATGTGGTATCAAAGCAATCAAGGAAAGGGAGCTAGAGAAAGGAGATGCCATCATATCTAATCACTGTCTCATCAAGTGTGAGAATGAGACAAACAAACACTATTAGGTATCTTTTCCAACATAATGGGATATTCCCCAGGGCAACTCCCATAACTTGCCTGTTCTGGTGGTCTTTTGTAACTTTACTTGCTTACATGACTTCACATCTAGGGGATTATGGCTTCTATCTCCCAGGGGTCAGGCTGGGGTCATAGGGGACTCCGCATAGTCAATATATATATGAAAAATGGAGGACTTTTACTAACACAGTGTTCTTCTGGAGGCTGATGCAGAAAAAAATGGGATCTTAGGACCAGCAGTCTTCTTTTGATGCTGCTGCTGGCCATGAAGAAGAAGCTTCCTTCCTTCACAATGCTGTACAATCTGCTTAAAGTGCAATCTGGAGGTATATTGGACCCAGTGAATCAAAACAAACCTGGAAAATTCCATTGATTCAGTAGACCTACTCTAGTCAGCACTAGCAGAAGGAGTTAGGCCACAGACAAAACACATTTGTGTGTGTTCTGTTCAAACATCTTAACCTATTTCTTTTTCTAGAGTATTACAGTAAATGTGAATGAGAAAGAAAATATTAAAGATAATTTTTATCAAAGAGTGTTACCTTTTGTTTAGAAATTAAAACTCTATTCCCAAAAAGTCAGCTGTGTGGAGGCTTTTATAATATACAATGTACTTCATAAAACTAGATCTGTTTTATGGGCAAAAGGACACATGAATCAGCAACCATAAATCCAGTTAGCTCAAATTATCTGTCAGTCCTTCTTTTTAACCAGACAAAATCCTGCTACAACTGTATTAAGTATAAGGGACAAATGCATGAGGGGTATACTCTCTAACTGTCCTTATTTGGTGGTAACTGTCTCAGTTAATCCTCTGCCATCCTACATTTTCAGCTGCTTTTAAAATGTCTCAGTTTATCTTTTCCAACTCCTGCTTTGTCCTCAGCTTGCTTCAGTCTCTACAAACCGAGTTTAAAATGTAAAAGTAGTTTCCATTAACTCAACATAGGGAGAAGACAGGAAAGAGCAGACTCTTGTCCTTTCTAGCAGAGAATCAGGCAAATGCAAAGTAGTTCAGCTTCTCTTAGCCTGTGTGCTTTATCTCATTAATAATTTTTGCCATATTGAACTCATCTGGTGTAATTCGGTCCCACATGTCCTAGTTCTTATCTGTAAAATGTTGTGAGGGTATGGAGGGGGTTCTTGAAGGGGAAGGTCACACCCTGGCAAATCACTAGAAGGGGGACTATAGACATGTTTATTATTTATTTATTTTATATCCTCTCTGTCAGAAATAAAAGGCAGCTAAAAGTAATAAAATTCAAATAAAAACCAAATACAAGTACACCTCAGTTAAGAAAGTGGAGTACTGCTTTAACAGAAACTTTACTTCTTTCATTCCTTAACAGAAACTTTGTTACTAGAGACAGAAATAATATGGAAAGGAAAGGGATTGATTCCAACAATTTAACATGTTTCAGTAAACGTTTTATTCAAAACTAATAATATGCACTTTTGAAATGAAACATTCAGTTGAGGTGAGCCTTTTTGCACCTGTGGCATTGCACAATTGCCAGTTCATTCATGGGTTTCCCCCATGAATAAAAAGGGATGGATGGGGAGAGTATAGCTGTGGGTGAAAGGTGATGACATGAGATCAGCATCATCAAAGCTGCTTCATTCCAAGTGGAATTTCAGTTTAAAAGCCACATGTGGCAATCTCCTCAGTAAAGGATGATGTTTAGCTTGTCTATTGTTGGCAGGCACACACAGCTACAGCAGATCAGCTAGAGCAGAATCCCATTGTGTTCCAGATCAACCTTTACTGCATTATTTATTGCAGGCACATTGCTGCAACCTGACACCAGAAGTTTGTCTTTCTCCAACCCTACTTCACCATCTTCTTTTTTTGCTGAAACAAACAAAACCTCCAACTAGACAGAGGATAAGGAAGAAAAGAGTGGGAAAACAATGTGTACAAAGGAGCTTCTTTGTCAGACACATTAAGTGAGGTATGACTATATAATTAAAACATGAGAACACAATTAAAAATAGATTACTGAATAGGAAAGAACAGCTCTAACCAGTTAATACCATGGCAACCATTTGTATAAAAAGATTTGGTAACTTATCACACTACATTGTTATACCGCTTGTGACCACTGGGTTCCACAGGGTTCTTTTCTTGTCTGATCCTAAATAGTTTGAGGCTTTTCTTCCCTTAGAACTATTTCTCTAACCCTTGCTCCTCCAACTTACACCAGTTTCTTTACTGTTAAGTTTTTAAAAAAATACTTGGTAGTGTGTTTCTGACATTCTTACTTATAAATCATTTCAAGCTACTCCTTCATGAACAAGAAGAAAATAACTTTTATTTACAGAAAGAGCTTATGATGGTACCTCTTTTGGTAGTTTGTTCTCAAAGCTTGTGGTTATGGTGTGGACTTCACTTCACCTGTTACAAATTTGTTCCAGTTCATTCAATGACTTCTGTCACACTTCAACTGTGTTTTAGTTCTTTATACACACCTTCCACTAAAGCTCATTCATTAGGAGTATAAATCCTATGAATCTCTAGCCTTATTCATAAGTTACACAGTTCCACAGACTAAGGTGGATATGATCCTTCCCTTTACTGGCTCTCCACTGCTTAAAGAATGTAACACTTTAAACTAATTGCACAGTACTTCCTTTGTACTTTTAAAATCCTTTCTCCTTATATGGGAGTCTGAATCCCATTCAGGCTGAAACCTTATTTCCAACTGCACTCCTGGAAGTTCTAACTGCTCTCCTAGCAATTCTTGACACACTCCTCCTCTCTCAAGAGCTCCTCTTCCTTTTTTATAGTCATAGCAGCTCACCAGCCAGGCCTCCACCTTTTTGCCAGCCAGTCTCCAATTGGCTGCTCTGAACGTTCCATTCTGCCAGTATCTCTCCACAGTGCTATATTCCACTGTAATTGCCATGTGGAATCCTGAGATCTGCAGTTTAGGGATTCTCAGACAGAGAACTCTTGGGCCTTACCAAAACTGCAAAGCCATGGCAAATAAAGTCATGTAGTGCTATAATAGTGTAGTGTGATAGGCCCTTTGCACAAATTTTGAATTCCCTCAACAGGAACAGGGAGAGAATCAGTCTAGATTGTGTTGCCATGGATAGACTCATACCAATCATGCACTTTTGAAAGGACATGTCTGGCATATTTGTCAGCAGCGAAGGCCTAAGTGGTAAAAGTCTGGCCCTCCAGATATTTTTTGGTGTATAACTCTCAGAATCCCTGGCCAACATGCCCACTTGTAAAGAACTGTGGGAGTTCTCATTCAAAACATCTGGAGATCCAACAGAGTTCACACTCCTGATCTAAGAAGAGGAGTACATTACTTATCAAGAGCATTTGTACTGATTGCCTGAAGTAGGATGATATATTTGCAAGTAGAGAAATCAGCTGGAGATTGTTTTTGTGCCTGTGTCTGCTTAAAGCAGTTTTGTTGTTTGTTTCCCAGTGATGCCACCATGACACTTCAAGGACAGAGCAAGTTATGATCCAAATACAGGAAATAAACACAATATAAATTGTATAATTTTCTTCGACAACAAGCAATATAGTGCTATTGGCTATGACAGTACATTGCATGTATTTTGGAAACTTAAAATATTCCTCTTGAACTTCTTTCCATATGTCAAGTATTTGCTAGATTCTCTCCACTCTTTGTTTCAAGAGAAATACAGAGTACTTTCTCTGTTGACTCTTCTGCTCTTTCAAAGTCTTATATAAATTATCTCCTAACAGAATGTGAATCTGATGTTTGCTTTCAGGTCACTTTGGAACCCACAATTGTGTTACCTGGGAGATTGGGGAAACATGGTAAAAATGATTTTATGCAATAAAGTAACACCGCAGCATGGCAAAATAATAAAATAATACAAAATAAAGGTAGAGGAAGAATTCTTAGTAGATATTGGAACATATTCATGGAAAAAAATAGGGTTCAATCCATACCAGAGCATGGAAAATTCCTTTTTTAATGGACTGCAGTTCCCAGAAGCCGTCATCCAGCATGGCCAAGTGCCATATTGGCTAAGAGATTCTGGTCTAATCAGTACTGCAGAAATAGTGCATTTTAAAACTTCCATAGGTTAATGCTATGGAATTCTGGGATTTGTAGATTTGTGGGGCACCAGTGTTCTCTGACAGAGAAGGCTAAATATCTTATAAAACTAGAAATCCCAGACTTCCATTGCAGTGACTCATGGCAGTTAAAGCAGTATCAAACTGCATTAATCCTGCAGTGCAGATGACACCTCTGACAGTTGAAATGCAAACAAGGCATGTCTCCAAGTTTTCATTTGGACTATCTAAGGCAGGGGTAGGCAACCTTTCCCCTTTAAGGGCCGAGGGACTTCAGCTCCCAGAAGCTTCAGCCATGTTGGTCAATAGTCCCATGTTGGCCAATAGCTCCTGGATTCTGGGAGCTGAAGTCCCTCAGCCCTTAAAGAGGAAAGGTTGCCTACTCCTGATCTAAGGAGACTAAGGGCCTTTGCAGACTGCCAGAAATAGTGCACATTAAATTGAGGCACTGCCCTGGCTCAGTGCTAGGGAGTCATGGGAATTGTATTTTTTTTCTGGGACATTGAGCTTTCTCTGTCAAAGAGCTCTGGTGCCACAATAAATTATAGTTCCCATGATTCCCTAGCACTGAGTCAGGGCAGTGCCTCAATTTAATGTGCACTATTTCTGGCAGTCTGCAAAGACCCTAAATTTCTGTCAGGCTGTCTGAAGGTTGCTGGAAGTATTAAAAATGCTCGTCCACAGGCAGAAAAGCATTTCTGCTTGAAGGCTCTCTAAGACACTCATAGAATATTTCACTGACATTGAAGTACAATTGCTGGTGTTACTGCCTTTAGCAGCACCTGAAATAGTGTGTTCCAAGCATGATTTAGGATCTTCTGATATCCAAGATTCCTAAGCCTCCTTGTTCTCCCTGTGGGTTGATGAACCAGGTTCCTGACTGACATCAACTTAAAAATGGCAGAGCTATTTCTTTCCCCCATTGCTGTCAAGAGAAAAAAAAATGCAGAGTGGAGAGGAAAAATGCTTCCACCTCAAAAGATGTGCAAGTATTTATTCTGGCCTCACCAAGCCAACAGAATTTAGGAAGTAGCATTTCCTCAGCCATAGAAATCCCACCACCTTCCTCAACCTAAATTTGGGACTGGTTTGTAAATTAACTGCATTTGGTTCCCATAAAGCCAATGAAACTTAATTTTATTATTTTCACCTAGTCCAAACGACCATCAGTCATGTATGTACGTGACTGCAGACTTCCTTCAAGCAGATATGGGCAGTGACTGTTGGTGGCTTCCATTTCAGTGGGGAGATTAATTTGTTCTGAGTGTTAGACCTTAACTCTAAAGGAGTTGTCCATGGTTCTGAACCTTATCCCCAACCTAGGTAAAGAAACTGTGAAAGTTCCTTTGAAGCTCAGAGCAAAAAAACCCAGGCTGGATTTATCACTACAATAATATGGAAATCAGCAGCTAACACTTAGTATGAGTTCACTACTGACTTCTAGAATCATCATAGTCATTGTCTTTGTCATCGTAGTAGAAACTTGACATCCACCAGCTCAAGCTAGCTGTAAAATTAGGATCTGGAGATAGATCATGGGTGGAACTAGATACAATCTGATGACCTGAGAGGGGAACACAGACACTGCATCCCATGAACCACAATGGGGTAACTTCTGTGTATATGTACAAATTTAGCATTTATTGTCTACAAATCACATTCCACATAGGTTAGAAGGAATGGAAACCTTTTTGTTGTTGCTTTTCAACAAGTCACAGTCAGAAATCCATGATGAACCTTTACTTTGTCTTTACTTACTGGAAATTACCCAGTAGTTCCTAATATAAATTCTACCCAACCCTATTTAAAGTAGGTCCTAATAACATGAAGGAGCCTACAGATGTACCAGTACTAGTTTTGAATAGTTTAAGGGATATATATTAATAAACAAAAATAAGTAAAAATGTTGATCTTCCTAAAGCATAACAGACTGAGGATATTCATAGTTATTTCATTCAAGCTCTTCAGTATAGTAAAAAATATGATTTCTTTAGAGTTTTCATATTTATTGCCCTTGGCATAAGCCAATCAGCAAATTCAACAACTGTTATTAAAACATTTGATTGGCATCTAAAAGTACTTAAAAGAGTAAAAATGTTTTTTCCCCCTTTGGGGAAAAAAACCCTAAACTCTTGATTGCAAAAGATTTTGGTCTGAATTTTGTCAAAAGCAAATTATAATGCACATGGATGAAGCAATCAAGTAATCTTGCAGAAATTAAAATTTCAGAAGGCCAGTTAGTATTCATTCAAGGAAAAACTGACATGATGATCTGCATTTATTCTGGTTGGATACATCAGTTAATTGGGGCAGAACTTACAACATATATATATATATTTTCTATATATATAGAAATGCCATCTATTCTTATTTGTACTTTCTAAAACTGTAGAAAAAATGTTGACTCAGGCTTCAATGCTGTACATTTTAGTATAGTGTAGGCTTTATAATCCATAAGCTGCTTTTCCCCATCCAACATGGATCAGCCTCAAGAGCTCACAGACATAACAGAAGATAAAACCATGACATTGCAAAGCTAAACATAAATGATAAAATAAAAAGTGCTGCTGTGAATGCAAAAGCAGCACAAAGGGATAATGGATAATACACATGCATGCACTAGCAGCATTGCATTTAAAAATAATGGCCAACATCTTGTTGAACAGTCATGAATATGTTACACATTCATAAATGTCCAGAATTCATGTTTGGAATTGTGGCACTATCCTATGAAAACAAATGTTCCAATGCCAAACCTAACTCAACATCCAGCATCTGAAAAGAGCAATGAGGGTCAGTTCTGCTTGCAATCAGGACATTGTACGATGACATTTCCAACTGCTTCCAGTTGGCAAGCTGTGATACAACAATCAGAAGTTGGTTTTCTGAAGTAGAAAATCTATTGCAACTTCTCATCACAGGTGGAGCTGGCTGAAAACGTCATCCTGCTGTACCCTGATCACCAGCAGAACAGACCTCCATTCCTTTGGCAGCTACTGGTTCTTAAAATAGGTTTGGGACTCAGGTCAGATGATGATATGCAGTTAAACCTCTTCATGTGTGAATTAATGTTCAGCCTTGTGACTTCAGAGAAACCTAATGGCTTCAGTTCATATTCTTATGCAATTATCTAAGAACATGTCCAGATAAGAGTGACCAAAATAGGTCATGAAAACCCTGTGAGGAACAGTTGAAAAAGATCAATAGTTTTAGCCTAGAAAAGACACAACAGAGAGGTGACATTTCGAAATATGTGAATGACTCTCATATGGAAGATGGAGCAATAATTTTTCCTACTATAATAGGATAAAAGTGAATCGGGCTAAGTTTTAGGACTGGAAAAATTATCAATTTTTTTTTAAAAAAATGATTGACTAATGTGTTCCTCAAGTGTTGGGAAACTCTAATGAGGGGAATCCAGGATTCATGAGAATTTTTACAGTTCAGGATTTATTCTGCAAAAACTGTGTGTGTGTGTTTGCACATCAAACAAGATTTTTCTGCATGGTAATATTGGGCTGGAACAGATGGCCCTGAAGGATTGAGGCTGCAACAACCACACATTGCATCCCCAATCTGCCTTGAAGCCAGCCGAAAAAGGAGCAGCAAAAATCCACTCCTTTTTCAGCTGGCAAAAAGTTGGCTTTCCCAGCCCTGTGGAAGCCCAAATCTGGCTTCATGATGCTCTGGCAGCATGCGGAGTGTAAACACCATGCCTCCAGAGTGTCATGAAGCCACCCACGTGTAAATGGCCAGGGCAGCTTCAGGGCACCCTGAAGCTACCTTGACGGCAGATACAAGGGCCATCTGTTTGGCCACTTTGTTGTCTACGCAGAAAATGCTGTTTCTTTTATTTTTTGCAAAAAGTCCAACAAGCAAATTTTATGTAGAATAAGTCCTGGACTGCATGTAGTCAGTTGAAAACTATTTTTGTCATTTTAGAAGACTTTCTCACAGCTGAAAAAACTGCTAAAATTACTCACAGTCTCTTTCAAGAATAAACTTTGCATTCCTACTGGTAAAGAGTTGTTTGACAATGGAATAGACTACCTCAGAATAAGGTAGACTCTCCATCATTGGAGCTTTTTAAACATAGGCTGGATTGCCACCTCTCTGGAATGAACACAAGAAACAAGAGTCATGTCTGGCAATGCTCAAAAAACAGTTGTTTATTGATAGAAAAGTACTTGGGTTGTTCATCAGCTGTTCAGCCATTCAGCAACTATATTTCCAGCTTTTTGAGGAGGCTTTCTTACCAACAAACAACCATTGTTGGAGTATATTGCACCATACCTATTTTTCTTTTGTGGGTTTCATTTGATTGTCCCCAGTTTTTGCTTCTCATTAATGCTCTAGATATGGATTTGTGTACTGGGAGAGTGTTGGAGCAGCCACCTCTTAAATGCCTTTCCAACTGTATGTTGTTGTGATTTCATGACTCTAACACACAAAATATTGTATTGCATTTCAATGTAATATATTAGATTGCATTTGTTTATTAATACCCTTCCTTTTCTCCACAGCTGGGATTCAAGGGGGTTTCTAAAATAAAAGGAAATACAACTAAAAACACATAATGCACATATAGACAAAAAACATACAAGGATTATTTTCATTTAAACATTTGTAGATTCCTTGAGATGGCTGACCAGGCAATGGTGACACATCCCTTGATTATATCCAGTTTAGATTACTGGAACTCACTCTTAGCCCTTAGAAACTGTTCAGAAACTTAGAGGGTTAAAAATGCTACCACCAGAACTCTGACCAGGGCTATTTATAGGGAGCATATAACTCCCTCGTTTAAAGAGCTTCACTGACTACTAGTTCATTTCTGGGCACAATTCAAAGTGCTGGTCATGACCTATAAAGCCCTATAGAGTGCTGGAAGTCAAACTCAGCAAAATCCTCAAGGTCTAGCAAATTCCTGACTTCCCTTGAAGACAATTTCATTGTCCAAAAGGTGGAAGAGGCAACAAGGGAGTCAGCTATTTTGGATATGATCCTAACTAACAGGGAAGACTTAGGGGGGTTGCAGACTGCCAGAAATAGTGCAGATTGAGTCCAGTTTTAGGGTTAGGGTTAGGATTAGGGAATCATGGGAACTGTATTTTATTGTGGCACGAGAGCTCTCTGACAGAGAAGGCTCAATGTCTCAGAAAAAAAACAATTCCCATGATTCCCTAGCACTAACCCTAACCCTAAAAGTGAACTCAATTTGCACTATTTCTGGCAGTCTGCAACCCCTGTTAGTTAATGGGGTGCAAGTGGTTGGATCCATAGGCAGGAGTAATCATGTCCTCCTGGAGTTTTTTATACAGTGGAAAGGAGAAACCAGGCATAGTCAGACATGCATTCTAGACTTTAGGAAAGCTGATTTTACTAAACTTAGAGAAATACTGGGGATGAGGAATACTAAAAGAGAAGGGAGTTCAAGATGGATGGGAGTTTCTCAAAAGGGAGATACTGAAGGCACAATTTCAATCCGTTCCAATGAGGAGGGAAAATGGGAGGTGTCTCAAGAAACCAGGATGGATGACTAAGGAACTTGCAACTAAACTAAGTTTTAAATGGAACATGTATAAGAAATGGAAAATTGGGGAAATCACCAAAGAGGAATTCAAACAAATAGCTAGCACATGTAGGGGTAAAGTCAGAAAAGCTAAAGCGCAGAATGAACTCAGGTTTGCTAGAGAGGTTAAGAAAAATAAAAAGGGCTTTTTTGGGTATGTCAGAAGCAAAAGGAAGAAGAAGGAAATGGTAGGGCCACTGTGTGGAGAAGATGGCAAAAAGTTAACAGGGGACAAAGAAAAGGCAGAATTACTCAATACCTTCTTTGCTTCAGTCTTCTCAGAAAAGGCAAAGGGTGCTCAACCTGAGGATAACAGCAGAGGACAGAATAGGAGAATTTCAGCACAGAATAAGTAAAGAGATAGTACAGGAATACTTGGTTAATCTAAATGAATATAAGTCTCCAGGACCAGATGAATTACATCCAAGGGTATTAAAAGAACTGGCAAATGTAATATCGGAACCATTGGCAATAATCTTTGAGAACTCCTGGAAAACAGAAGTCCCAGCAGTCTGGAGAAGGGCAAATGTTGTCCACATCTACAAAAAGAGGAAAAAAGAGGATCCCAACAATTATAATCCAGTTAGTCTGACATCAATACCAGGAAAGATTCTGGAGCAGATCATTAAACATAGAGTCTGTGAACATCTGGAAGGTAATTTCATAATCAAAAAAAGTCAACATGGGTTTCAGAGAAACAGGTCATGCCAGACAAATCTGATCTCTTTTTTTGATAAAAATTACCAGCTTGGTAGATGAAGGGAATGCTGTTGATATAGGATATCTTGATTTCAGTAAGGCTTTTGACAAGGTTCCCCATGACATTCTTTCAAACAAGCTGGTAAAATGTGGGCTAGACAAAGTAACTGTTACATGGATTTGTAATTGGTTGACTGGCCGAACCCAAAGGGTGCTCAACAATGGCTCCTTTTCAACCTGGAAAGAAGTGACCAGTGGGGTGCCACAGGACTCTGTCCTGGGTCCAGTGCTATTCAATATCTTTATTAATGACTTGGATGATGGTATTGGGGGCATAGTTATCAAATTTGCAGATGACACCAAATTAGGGGGAGTAGCTAATACCCCAGAGGACAGGATCAAAATTCAAAATGACTTGAACAGACTAGAAAGTTGGGCCAAAGCTAACAAAATGAAATTCAACACGGAGAAATGTAAGGTACTGCACTTAGGGCGGAAAAACAAAAAGCACAGATATACGATGGGGGACACCTGGTTGAATGAGACTACATGTGAAAGGGATCTAGGAATCCAGGTGGACCACAAGTTGAACATGCATCAACAGTGCGATGCAGCAGCTAAAAAGGCCAATGCAATTTTAGGCTGCATGAGTAGAAGTATAGTGTCTAGATCAGGGGTAGGCAACCTTTCCCCTTTAAGGGCCGAGGGACTTCAGCTCCCAGAATCCCAGGAGCTATTGGCCAACATGGGACTATTGGCCAACATGGCTGAGGCTTCTGGGAGCTGAAGTCCCTCGGCCCTTAAAGGGGAAAGGTTGCCTACCCCTGGTCTAGATCAAGTGTCTATTCTGCTTTGGTCAGGTCTCACCTGGAATACTGTGTCCAGTTCTGGGCACCACAATTCAAAAGGATGTGGAGAAACTGGATCGTGTCCAAAGGAGGGCAACTAAAATGGTGAAGGGTCTGGAAACCAAACCCTATGAGGAATGACTTAGGGAGCTGGGGATGTTTAGCCTGTAAAAGAGAAGGTTGAGTGGTGATATGATAGCTGTGTTTAAATATTTGAAGGGATGTCATATTGAGGAGAGAACAAGCTTGTTTTCTGCTGCTCCAGAGACTAGGTCCTGAAATAATGAATGTAAGCTCCAGGAAAAGAGATTTCACATCAACATTAGGGGGAACTTCCTGACTCCCTCGGAGAGTAGTGGACTCTCCTTCCTTGGAGGTGTTTAAGCAGAGGCTGGATGGCCATCTGTCGGGGATGCTTTGATTGGGAATTCCTGCATGGCAGGGGGTTGGACTGGATGGCCTTTGCGGTCTCTTCCTACTCTATGATTCTATGATTCTATGATTCTATGATTCTATTTGAAAGACTGTATCTCTCCATGTAAACCAGAGCTTGTAAAGCAGAGCTTTAAGATCATCAGGGGAAAGCTTTCTCTCAGTCCCACTACCATCACTGGATGACTTAGTGGGGACACAAGAGAGAGCCTTTTCAGTGGCTGCTCCCATCCTTTGGAACTCCATTCCATGAGAGACTAGCTTTCCTGCAGCTTTCCAGCAACAAGTAAAGTCATTGTTATTTAAGCAAGTGTTTAATGGTTAAGAATGGAAGGGTCTCATTAGGATGTATGCTTTACCAATTTTTAACTTTTGTATAATTTTAAACAATTTTATAGTGTTTTAATGTAGAGATTTTAATTTTTATTTAATTATTTTACAACAAATTGTAAACATTTTAATTAGTTGTTTCTGAAAACCACCTTGGGTCCTGTCCTGGGAGAAAGGTGTCATATAAATGAAGTAAATAAATAAATTTGCTGCTGTTAACTGCCCTTGAGTCAATCTCAACTTATGATGGCCCTATGGATGAGACATCTCTGTGACCCTCGGTCATCCAATGCTCTGCTTAATTCCTGCAACCCCATACCTGTGAACTCCTTAATAGAGTCCATCCATCCAGCATGTGGCCTTCTTCGCTTCCTACTTCCCTCCACCTTTCCCAGCATTATTATTTTTTTCCAATTAAACCTCCCATCTCATGATGTGAAAGCCTCAGTTTGGTCATCTTGGCTTCCAGGGAGGTTTCTGGCTTGATCTGCTCTAGAACCCACTTGTTTGTCCTTTTGGCTGTCCATTCAGCACTCTTCTCCAGCACCACATCTCAAATGCACTGATTTTCATCCTATCATCTTTCTTAACTATCCAGCTCTCACATCGACACATGGTAATAGGAAATACAATGGCTTATATGATTTGTATGTCTTTGCATTTTAGAATCTTTTCTAGTTCTTTCATAGCCACCCTCCCCATTCTTAGTCTTCTTCTGATTTCCTGACCGCACTCCCCATTTCTATCAATGTTTGATCCCAGGTATGGGGATTCTTTTACTAGTTCTATTTCTTCATTGTCTAGGTTGAATTTGTGAAGGTCCTCGATGGTCATTGTTTTTGTCTTCTTTATGTTTAACATTAAGCCTGCCTTAACACTTTCTTCTTTGATCTTCCTTAGTAGGTGTTCCAGGTCTATGAGGTTTTCTGTTAGTACTA
This sequence comes from Phrynosoma blainvillii, assembly GCA_026167975.1. Taxonomy (NCBI): domain Eukaryota; kingdom Metazoa; phylum Chordata; class Lepidosauria; order Squamata; family Phrynosomatidae; genus Phrynosoma; species Phrynosoma blainvillii. The sequence continues at coordinate 184,105,886 of JANUYF010000004.1, read as the reverse complement.
TGGTCTCATCTGCATATCTAAGATTGTTGATATTCCTTCCTTCTATTTTCACTCCTCCTTCTTCTGTGTCCAAACCTGCTTTTCTTATAATGTGTTCTATATACAAGTTGAACAGATAGGTTGATAGGATGCAGCCTTGTCTGAATCCTTTGCCAATTGGGAACCATTCTGTTTCTGCCTGTTCTGTTTTGACAGCAGCCTCTTGTCCTGAGTTACAGATTCTTCATCAGGACTATCAGATGTGTTGGTACTCCCATGTGTTTAAGGGCATTCCACAGCCTTTCATGATCTATGCAGTCAAAGGCTTTGCTATAATCTATAAATCACATGTTGATTTTCTTTTGGAATTCCCTGGTGTGCTCTATTAGCCATTGTATGTTTGCAATGTGGTCCCTAGTGCCTCTTCCTTTCCTGAACCCTGCTTGGACCTCTGGGATTTATCTCTCCATGTATGGTTGGAGTCTATGTTGCAGAACTTTGAGCATGATTTTGCTTGCGTGGGACATCAGTGCTATGGTTGTATAGTTGCTGTAGTTTCTTGTGTCTCCCTTTTTGTGGATGGGGATGTATATTGATTGCTCGTAATCTGTTGGGCAACGTTTTGTTTTCTATATCTGTTGACATATGTTGGTCAGCACTAATGTTGACTCTGTCAATGTGGATTGCAGCAGTTCAATTGGAATATCATTTGTTCCTGGTGATTTGTTTTTTGCTATTTCTCTTATTGCAGTTTCCACCTCACTTTTTAGAATTTGGGGTTCATCTTCATATGGCTCTTCATTCCATGTGTCCTTCATTTTGTCATCTCTTTTGTATAATTCTTCTGTGTATTGCATTCAACATCTTTTTATTCCTTCCTGGTCATGAATTATGTTATTATTATTTTTTTGTCATAGATCATCCCAGTCCTTGGTTTGAATTTTCCTTTGATTGCCCGGATCTTGTGAAATAGATCTCTTGTTCTTCCCTTTTTGTTGTCTTCTATTTCTCTGCATTGGCCGTTGTAGTAATTTTCTTTATTTTTCCACACAATCTGTTGTACTGTTGCATTCATAATTCTTAGTTTGTTCCTATCTCTCTTTTGTTGTTGTTTTCTTTTCTTTATTGTTTGTTATTTTTTTCTGTCATCCATTTTTTTTCTCTTTCTTTTTGTTTATTGAATGTGTCTGTCTGCCTTCTTCTTTATTATGTCCCTGGCTTCAGACCATAGTTCCTCTGGTTTTTGGTCTATTAGGTTTAGGAGTGCAAATCTGTTTCTTATGTTGTCAATAAATTCTGTTGAGATATTATTTAGATCATATTTTGGTATAATCACCGGTTTTGTTTTCTTCTTGAGTCTTACTCTTATTTTTATATGAGTAGTTTGTGATCTGTGTCACAGTTGGCACCCGGTCTAGTTTTGACCACCAGTATAGAGTTTCACCATCTTTTGCTTCCAATTATATCATGGGTAGGCAACCTTTCCCCTTTAAGGGCCAAGGGACTTCAGTTCCCAGAATCCCAGGAGCTATTGGCCAACATGGGACTATTGGCCAACATGACTGAGGCTTCTGGGAGCTGAAGTTCCTCGCCCTTAAAGGGGAAAGGTTGCCTACCCCTGAATTATATATTCTATTTGATTTTTGTGTTGACCATATGGTGATGTCCATGTGTATAGCCTTCTTTCTAGTTGTATGAAGAATGTGTTTGCAATGAATAGGTTATTAGCTTCACAAAATTTTATCAGATGCTCATCTGCTTCATTTCTTTTGCCTAACTGAAATCTGCCTACTGTTTTTTATTCTTCTTTGCTTCCAACATTCATATTATAATCTCCAATGATTATGGTTGACATCCTGTTTTGGTGTGCTATCAATGTCTTCCTGTACTCCTTCATTGAATCTATCAATTTTGTACTGTTCTGATAAATAACAAATAAATAAACAATAGATTTAAAAGCCATTCAAAACAAATCCATTAAAAAACAAAAGAGAAAATTGGACAGCACACTAAGGAAGGCTTTATCCTTTTAAAATAATCAGTTCCCTAAAGCCTGTTGGGAGAAAAAGGTCTTCCTGAAGGATAATAAGGAGGGAATCAGCATTGCCTTCCTAGGGGTAGGGTTCCAGAGCCTGGAAGTAGCCAACAAGAAAGTCCCGTCTTGCATTTCTATCAAATGTTGTGGTGGGGAGTCCAAAATAAGGACTGCTCTTATAAAAGGGGGATCATGTACTCCCAATAACATGGCTATAATTCTTTCAACTTGTTGAAGTTTCTGAACAAGGACACTTTAAGGACATTATAGTAATCAAAGCAGAATGTAACTAAGACATGTGTCAACATGCTGAAAAGTTCTCAGCACAATCAATAGGGGAATGACCTAGAGCTATGAAACAAACCTGTTATTCTTCATATATACCCCAAAGCATGTCATAGATTCAATTGAACCATTGCCAATCCTCCCTAGGTGCTCCATGCCTCATTTACCAGCTGGATCTGGAACAATTTTTTTTAGATGTAGAACAAAATGTGGAGATTGGAACATATGCTAATTCTTAAATCATTTTAAATATCATCAAAAGTAAAACCTCAGAAAAGACTACAGTAGTTGCTCATTGGAACTTATAGATTTTGCACTCTTTGGGGCTCTTTCTTCTTTGGATGTTGAACACCTTGGTCTGTTGAAACATACATTTTGGATGCTTACACTTGTCAAACAGATATCCCTATGTTAAGTGTAGGATAAATGTAGATTTTCAGAAGATTTTTTTTCTAACAAAATATAACAGACTAATAGAATGCAGTTTGGGGCAAAAATATAGAAAAGTGATATGGGCAAGAAATGGATGTATGCAGCAGTAATTCTGTCTGGCCATGTGTTTGAAACTCTATTTTTGCTTTCTTAGATAGATAGACAAACTAAACACATCAAGCTGCTGTCACACCCTGCCATATGTGTGACCTTTTTTCACACCCTGCTACTGGGCTTTATCCATCTCCAAAAGTCACACATTGTGGTTCTGTGTTAAAGACTTATTGCAGGGGTAGGCAACCTTTCCCCTTTAAGGGCCGAGGGACTTCAGCTCCCAGAATCCCAGGAGCTACTGGTCAACATGGGACTATTGGCCAACATGGCTGAGGCTTCTGGGAGCTGAAGTCCCTCGGCCCTTAAAGGGGAAAGGTTGCCTACCCCTGACTTATTGGATATCAACATAATTATTTCTCGGTGGAATATAAAAGTCCTGTAATTAAATGATTGACATTCCCCCTTGCCCAAAACAATTATCTATCAAACTAACTGGATCTGCATATTAATAATATTGGCTGGTATTCTGTATTGTTGATATGGATTTGTAATTGAGAGTTACATGACTAGGTAGCTGATGGAGAATATCTGTGATTATTTCTTATAACACTTGTATGCTTCCTGCTGCTCATGCAGTGTACAGGATCCAAATTTAATAATACTAGCGCCCACAGAAATTAATGGGAGTTAAGGTAACTCAGTACAAAGGACATCTCCAATCCAAGTTAGAAAGGAGTGAAGAAGAGAGACCAATCGAAGCTGCTTTTTTTTCTTTTCTTTTTTTGCCAGAAGTTTGTGCCAACTAATTGTCTTGGGGTAGCAAGCAAACCTGAACCAACACAAAAGAAACCAACTTGCAGCCGGAGCTTTGAAGCATACCACCAGTCCCTTATCAAGAGGGGTTTGGCCTGCCTTCAATAATAATGCTGAGTTTGGGACACAATTGGGGAGCTGAAGAAGGAGCCTTAGAAATTTTGTCTGTTGACTATTGATTTCAGGTGACACTCCCCCAGTCCAAATACTAGAAGCATATAAAAGTTGTGAAACAGACCTAACATTAAGCACTTTCAAGGCAGATGGAACATATAAGCCCCCTTTAGTAAAAAAGAAATGTGTTATTGCAGCTGAGCTAGCTGATGCTTTCTGAATAACAGTCAATCTGTGAGTATTCCATGACAAAGAATGATGGAATGATAGCCCCAGGTATGAAAATGTTTTAACCTTTCAATGATGAGAGAATTTTCAAAACCCATAATTTTTGATTTTCCAAAGTTGATATTCAGGTCTTTGGGCTTACAATATTTTGTGAAATTCATTAAAAGATGTTTGAAACCAGGTCTGGTACAAGAAAGGATAACAGCATCATCTGTGTAAAGCAATAGGGGGATTTTTCTGGAGCCAAATTTGGGTAAGTTACCTTCAGGGTCAGACAAGGCCTCTCAAGGTTGTGTATATACAGCTTGAACAGTGAGGGTGCAAGAATACATCCCAGCCTGACTCCTCTAGACATAGAAATTTCATCAGTAAGCTGTCCCTGTGGGCCACATCTAACTTGTAGCTTACTGTCATTATATAATGCCCTGATGAGATAGAGGAGTCTTGTCCAAGATCTTGTCTAGCTTTTCCCAAAATGTGATTTTGGTGACAGAGTTGAATGCAGATTTCAGATCCGTAAAAATGGCATATAATTTGCCACATAAAAATTTGAGATGCTCCACTAAATGAAAAAGAATCAAGAAGTGATTGACTGTGGAATAGTTCTTTTTGAAAGCTGTCTGGGCCTCTATAACAATATTATTGGCCTTCAAAAAGTCGGTTAGCCTTTTGGATAAATATCTAGCATAGAAGTTGCCCATTATTGATAGTAAGCTAATGGGACAGAAATTCCCCAGATCACTGTACTGTCCCTTCTCATATATTGGGACCACAATAGCATGTTTGCAACTGATGGAAATTTTGCCAGATTGGTTTATGGCAGTGAAAAAAGCAGCTAGCAGAGGGGCCCACCAATTTTGGTTATTTCTAATAAATTCAGCTGGAATGAAATCTATTCCAGGGGCTTTGCTCCCCTTAAGCAGCTGAATTAACTCAATCACTTCCTCCTTGAAAACAGGATTCCAAGGAGGGAGGGAGGAAAAAGTTATATCCTGAAGTTTTAACAGGGGCTAATTGCATTGTATTTGGGTCTGTAAAATGGATCTAAAGTGATTTTTCAAGACCTGGGCTGGAATGACATGACATTGGGGCTTTGCAGACAGGCTTCCCCACACCTCAGCCCCAATCCACCTTTTTGGAGCCTGGGAAAGGAGCGCTAAAATAGCGCTCCTTCCTCAAGCTGCAGAAAGGGCACTGGAAGAGCCATCGTGCGGCTCTTCCATTTCTCTTCCGGCTCAGCCCATGCAGTGGCTGTGCTGGGAGGACGTCATCAGAACACTCACCATGTGCAACGGTGGGCGCTCTGATGACGTCCTCGCAAAGGGGTTTGGGCGTCCGGTGTCCAGCTGCCCTTCCCCTTCCATGGTTCCAAGACAGTGCTTTGCGCCATCGGAAGAGCCCCTTGGAGCTTGAGGAATTGGAATGCAAGGCCCCCAATACAATCTGCCATAACATTTTTGAATCATTATTTAATGAGACAGCTAGCAACATGGGCCAAGAATTATGTTCAAATTGACATCTTTTGAAGGCTAATAAGTTCTTGTGTTCCTTTTAAAGATGGAAATAATCCACAGGAGAGGAAGAGGATGAGAGGAATCCTCATGTGATCCTCTCCTGGGATGTTTCAAGCCAGATTTCCTATAGATTAAGTAGAAATCCCTTGTTGCCTTTTTCTTCAGATAACTTTCTTTGTCAAACCAAGTGGGGTCCTTGGAGGTAGTAGAGACAATGCTATCTGGCCTAGACCTAACAGTATAGGTTAGATCAGGGGTAGGCAACCTGTCCCCTTTAAGGGCCGAGGGACTTCAGCTCCCAGAAGCCTCAGCCATGTTGGCCAATAGTCCCATGTTGGCCAATAGCTCCTGGGATTCTGGGAGCTGAAGTTCCTCAGCCCTTAAAGGGGAAAGGTTGCCTACCCTGGGTTAGATCATCCAGAAAAAGATGGATCAAATCTCCATAAGACTTTATAGTACATATAACTTGGCTCTTGGATAAAATCATAGATTTTAGGCAATTTACTGGCCCAGAATTTAATCTGAGCACCAATGAACTATTCAGAGTACCATATTTTCCAGTGTATAAAATGACTTTTTAACCCAGGAAAATCTGGGTTAAAGTCAGGGGTTGTTTTATATGCCGGGTATAAGGAGGAGAAGGAGGAGGAGGACAAAGGTGGGCGTGGGAAGAAGCCTTGGGAAAAGAAGAGGACAAGGAGGACAGAGATGGGGGTGGCAAGAAGCCTTGAGAAAAGAAGAGGACGAGGAGTACAGAGGTGGGTGTAGGAAGAAGCCTTGGGAAAAGAAGAGGATAAGGAGAACAGAGGTGGGTGAGGGAAGAAGCCTTGAGAAAAGAAGAGGACGAAGAGGACAGAGGTGGGGGTGGGAAGAAGCCTTGAGAAAAGAAGAGGATGAGGAGAACAGAGGTGGGGAAGGGAAGAAATATTGGGAAAAGAAGAGGACAAGGAAGACAGAGGTGGGGGCAGCAAGAAACCTTGGGAGAGGAGGAGGACAGGAGGAACCCTAAGGCGGTCCTCTCCTGGAGTTTTCTTGGCAAAACTGGTTCAGAGGAGGTTTGCCATTGCCTTCCCCTGAGGCTGAGAGTGTGTGACTTGTCCAAGTTCAGCCAGTGGGTTTCATGGCAGGTCTCCAGAGTGGTAGTCCAACATTCAAACCACTATCCAATGCTCAAACCACTACACCATGCTGGCTCCTATTCCCATGAAAGAATTGCAGACTTTTATGCTCTTGTGTGTCTTCAAGTCCTTTCTGTTGGGTTTGTCAGACTGCCAGAAATAGTGCACATTAAATTGAGGCACTGCCCTGGCTCAGTGCTAGGGAATCATGGGAACTGTAATTTATTGTGGCACCAGAGCTCTCTGACAGAGAAGGTTCAATGTTCCAGAAAAAAATACAATTCCTATGACTCCCTATCACTGAGCCAGGGCAGTGCCTCAATTTAATGTGCACTATTTCTGGCAGTCTGCAAAGGCCCATAGTCAAAGTGGAAATGTACAGATGTGGGAAAGTTCTAGCTGTGAAAGTTTTAGCCTGCTGGTGGATTACACGAAAACAACATAGCCAAGGTCAGTGTGTGTCTGGGAACACAGGATACATGAGAAAAACAAATTAGCTCATCAGAGTGTGTGAGAACCACTGGTCACATGACAGAAAACACAGGAAGAAGACTGGGTTTAGAAGCTTTTTAGTAAATGTCTATAAAGGTATCAGCCTGGGGGTGAGTTTTGAGGTTTTGCCTTGAGTGAATTGCTGGGCTTAGCCATGGAGTTTCCTTTGTTTCCTGTATGATGGATGTTTTATCATGGATGTTATCATGTTAATTCTGCAACTGAAGAATAAAATACCTTCTTTTGAAGAGACTTTGATCTCTGTTCTGGTTTCATGGAATGCTGCAAGCTGCAGGGACCTACAGAGTCCAGAGATGTATGGAGTTGATGAATGGCAGTCCTGCACACACTCTGCACACTCTCACCATAATTCAACAAGGGTTATGGCTCCAGTTCACTCTGTGCTGTGCTACTGGGAGATGCAAGAGCAAAATTCATCAGCTGTAAGTAAAGACACATTTTTTTTTCTAAAGCTATATATGCCGGAAGGACTGTGAGCTGTGTGTTAACATGCTATAGGAGTTGGAACATATCAAGTTAAAATTAAGGGCTGATGACTACTGCATGTTCGAGTGCCTATAAGGAAATGATGTATTAAATGAAAAGCATTCCTAGATACTAAACCATAAACTACTGTGCTCAAGCCAAAACAATTTTAAAATGTAAATTTGCCTGAACCTTCCCAAAGTGCCACCATATTCAAAATTATTAAATCTAAACTAAGCTGTAATTGTGCCAAGAAAAAGTTTGCATAGTTTAGTGACCAATCTTTTGAGTTTCTATCTGCCAAAAAAATGATTGACCCTCAATTAATTCAAGGTAGACCAGGGGTAGGCAACCTTTCCCCTTTAAGGGCCGAGGGACTTCAGCTCCCAGAATCCCAGGAGCTATTGGACAACATGGCATTATTGGCCAATGTGGCTGAGGCTTCTGGGAGCTGAAGTCCCTCGGCCCTTAAAAGGGAAAGGTTGCCTACCCCTGAGGTAGACTATCTGGTTTCCAGATCATTATTGTTTGTGCTAATCCTGGCATTAAGGTCACCCAATAAGTATGCATATGCATTTGGGAACTTGACAATTAGGGAGAATAGATTATTCTTCACTTTGTGCCATGCTTTCTTGATTTGCTGTTTGGAATTAGTTGGTGGGACATAAATTGACACAAAGAGAAATTGACTTGCTTTGAATTCTAAGCAAATACCACAAGCTAATTGCTCACAACTATCTAGCACAATAATCTTACCTAACAAAGAACTGGACACCAAGATTGTAATGCTACTCTTGGGTGGCCTTTCTCATTAATCCAAGGAGCATTTAGAGCATAAGAAGCAAACCCATTTACCACAATGGTGTCCATGGCCCATGTTTCATGCAATAAAATTAGGTCAAAAGAGGAAATATATTTACAAAAACAACTATCCCATTTTTGTTAACCTAGCCTGCAATGTTCCAAGATAGAACCCCCCCGACACGTCTGGAGGGTCTCTCTGTTGCTCCGGCCAATTTAGGATTCTAGAGCCATGATTGGCTGGGCGGGCAGGAAGTCCCATCCTTCCTGCATCACCCAACCAATCAGAGGGGATCTCATGAGATCCCCAGCACATTGGTAATCTTGTGAGACCATGGATCTTGCAAGATTACCAATGAGATCTGGAGGGCTATTTAGCCGTCAGCTGCCATGTGACGGCAGCCATTTTGTCGGAGCAGTCAAGTGAGGTGCTTGACTTCTCTATGTTGTTTGGGCCTCACTCGGCCTAACCTTTAGGCGTGCTGCCCTGTTTTGGTCGTTTAGGCCTCTACCGGACAAGGAGGATGGCGATGGGTGGCTAGGCATCTTCCTGATTGGTGGACGAGCATCAGTCAGTGGTCAGGTTTTGGCGGCCTAGTCTCTTTTGGCCCGATCGCTACCGGAAGGGCCTGAAGGAGGCTGTGGAGGCCTGGTCGCATTGACGGGAGGCGGTTTGTCAGTTGTGGCCTGGCAGGGTCCCCCTGAGTGAGGAGGCCTGAGTGGGTGAAGAGGGACCTCGGGGGAGGCTGAGGTGATCCTCAGGGATAATTTTTTCCCATGGCTAGACCCCCTCTACAGAGGGGAGAGGCCCGGGCTGAGCTGATTTGGGTGAAGCAGCACCATTGAGGCCTGTTCTTCTGAGGGGGGAGAAGGCCTCGTGTAGCCTGGTCTGGTGTTTCTGAGGCCAGTAGCCATCAACACTGAGGTCTGTTCCTGCTAGGGACCCTCAGGTTCAGGTCATTGTACCTGCTGGGACTTGATAAGGCCTTTGGGGCTGGGTGTTTGTCCCTGCTTGGGACTGGATAAGGCCATTGGGGCCTGGTTGTAGTCCCTGCTTTGGACAAGTTAAGGCCATTGAGGCCTGGTGGTGGTCCCTGCTTGGAACAGGTATAGAGACCCATGCTTTGAATGCTGTATAGTCCCTGCTTGGGATAATTTCCCCTGGGTTTATTGGGCTGTTGCTTAGATTCACATTGTTGACCAAAGGGTGTAGCCTTTAAAGCACATGCCGTTTGGACTGCGCTTTGCTGTGAGACATGACGACTTGGTTAAAAACAAGTCAATTAACAAGGCTGTTCTGGGTATAGTGTTCCTTTAAAGCAGGGGTAGGCAACCTTTCCCCTTTAAGGGCCGAGGGACTTCAACTCCCAGAAGCCTCATCCATGTTGGCCAATAATCCCATGTTGGCCAATAGCTCCTCAAGGCAGTGGATTGGTCCCTGAATCATCGGAGGCATCAAATATCAGGAGATAATGATTAAGGCATACACCAATTGCCATTTCAACCAAAGGGGGTCTGTTTGGCTCCAGAATGATGACCAGTTTAGGATGAGGGCCGCTTTAGATCTTTCTTTGTCATGGCGGCATGTACAGTCAGAGTTGTGGGCATATGTTGTGGTTGGGGCCTCCCCTTCGAGCAGGTGTGACAATGGCTTTGTGCCTATGGTCACGCAGCCGAAAGGGCAATATACAAGGCCTAGCACAGGGGAGAGGAAAGCAACAGGACTCTGTTGGGCTTACAACTCAGGTAAGTGCAGAAGGCAGCCGTGCAGGTTCAATCATAAATGTAACACCTGCGGAGGCAATCACCCAGGCACTTCCTGTTACAGAGGTAAGAAGTCCGGGGTTGGGGTTCCCTCTCATTCAACCACAACGGGAGGAAAAAGCACCAACGCCAATTAAATCGGAGGTCCTGGCTGCATGGCTGCAGATATACCCTAATAGGGAAGCCACACAGTATTTGTTAGAAGGTTTTTCATTTGGTTTTCATATACCTTATTCTGGTTTGAGAGTTCACCGATTTGCACCTAATGCGTGTTTGGTGAGGGAGTTACCAGGGATTGTTGGAGATAACCTGGCCAAAGAACAATCGGAGGGAAGGATATCTGGACCCCACAAGCACCTGCCAATGCCGACATTAAGATTGTCACCTTTGGGTGTTGTCCCTAAGAAGGCACCTGGTGAATTCCGTTTAATTCACAATCTGTCTTACACCAAAGGGGATTCTGTGAATGATGCTATCGATCCAGCATTAGCATCGGTTAAATATGCATCGTTTGACTCAGCAGTGCAAATGGTGAGAGCATTGGGCAAGGGAATCCTTTTGGCTAAATGTGACATAAAATCTGCTTTTAGGTTGCTTCCTGTGCATCCTGATGATTTTGACTTGCTGGGTTTTCAATTTGAGGGGATATACTATTTTGATAAAGCAATGCCAATGGGGTGTTCCATTTCCTGCTCTGCTTTTGAAAAGTTTAGTACCTTTTTGCATTGGTGTATGGTCAAGAGGTCAGGCAATCATGCAATCACACACTATTTGGATGATTTCCTGTTTGCGGAGGATCCCGGCACAACAAAGTGTGTGGATACTCTTGGCTTTTCAGGTCTTGATAGCAGAATTGGGTGTTCCCTTGGCTGATTAAAAGATGCAGGGCCCAAGCACCCATCTTACTTTTTTGTGTATTGAATTGGACGCTGTTGAATATTTATCCCACCTTCCAGTTGAAAAACTGGAGTCAATGAGACAACAGGTCAGGGTAATGAGGGGGGGAAAACAAGGCCACGCTACATGACTTCCAATACCTGACAGGTTTGTTAAATTTTGCTTGTAGGGTTATAGGCCCAGGATGGGCCTTTTGTACTTGATTATATAATGCCACAAAAGGGGTGACTGTTCCCCATCACCACATTTGAATTACAAGTGGGATAAGGGAGGATTTGATGATTTGGGAGTCATTTTTGGACCAATTTAACAGTGTTTCATTTTGGAGGTCTGAAATGCTTTTAAAGGTGGACTTTCAGGTACACTCCAATGCTTCTAGTGTCCATGGCTTTGGGGTATATTGGAAAGGTCAGTGGGCAGCTGAGAGTTGACCTCAGTCTTGGGTGAATGATGGTTGGACCCAAGATCTTACTTTTCTTGAACTCTTCCTTATTGTGGTAGAAGTTCATTTGTGGCCTACCCAATTTGCAAAGAGAACTGTTTGGTTTTGGTGTGACAACCAAGCAGTGGTTCATGTGGTGAACTCCCAGAGCTCCAAATCTTCTAGGGTGATGGCATTGATTAGGTCCATGGTTGCACAGTGTTTGAGGTATAATGTGTTGTTCCAGGCTCACCATGTTCCTGGTTTACTAAATCCTTTGGCAGATGCCCTTTTGTGTTTTCAGTTTTTCAGGTTTCGTCAACTGGATCCGGAGGCAGCAGTGCAGCCATTGGAGGTACCGGCACATCTATGGAGCCTTGGAGAGTAGAGATCAACAGGGTGATTCTACAGTCCGTCGCTCCGTTGTCACACAAGTCTTACCAGCTCGCTATCCGAGCTTTCAGACAGTTCTTGTCTGATGTTGGCATGTTTGAAGTTTGGCCTCTGAGGGTAGAAATTGCACTACATTTTGCAGTCTACCTTAGGCAGTCTGATTTGTCCCTGATCACCATCAGCGGAAGGTTGGCAACCGTTGCCTTTTATTCTCGAGCGGTTGGGTTTACTGACCCTACTGTTGACTTTAGAGTTCGCAGGGCTTTAGAGGGATGGTCTAGGGAACTTCCTGTGGCACGTGATAATTGTTTGCCGATAACAGGTGCAATTCTTACTGAGATTTGGCAATTGCTCCAAATAGTGTGCTCCTCGCCTGAAGAAGTTATTTTGTTCCGGGCGGCATTCTCCTTGGCCTTTTTTGCAGCAACTAGGATTAGTGAATTTGTTCCCAGCTCACGCTCAGATAAGTCAGGCAGGGCACTTTGCTTATCTGATGTTCATATTTCAGAGCAGGATATTCATGTCTCTTTTAGGTGTACTAAGACCGATCAGATGGCTTGAGGCCAAACTGTTGTTTTGTCTAGGGTATCTGAGGGTCAGATTTGCCCAGTTTTGGCATTATCTGATTACCTCAGACTGTGACTGAATGGTCTTGGTTATATGTTTCTTCATGTCTCTCGTCTTCCACTGATGCAGTTTCAATTATGAGCTGTGCTTTGGGAGACGGTGAGACAGGCAGGATTGTCAGCCGATCAATCCTCCTCTCATTCTTTAGGCTAGGGGCAGCAACTGGTGCAGCTGCACAGGGCTTAAGCGATACTGTGATTACACGGATTGAGCGTTGGTGTTCCAAGGCTTTCAAATCTTATATTCAGTCATAGTGGAGTTGCTTGTAATTGCGTTATAGGGATGATAGAGTTACATAATTATAATTAACTTGTTGTTTTTATCGAGCAGGTCAGCAGCAGGGTGACGTATGGATCCTAGGTCATAGCGTCATCTTTTGGGCTGAGTGTCACATCTTACAATCTTGCCATTATCTGAACTTGGGGCTAAGGGAGATCAGTTCCATACATTGGTTTGGATGCAGAGGCATGCAGTGGGGAGCTCTTCTTCCAAGTGTAATTGAGCTGGTAAACACTTTTCCGCCCCCTAGGATTCTTCTTGTGCACCTGGGTGAAAATGACTTGGTGAAGTTTCCATGTTTGCAGTTGGCCAAGCGTATTTTGAGAGACATGCGGGACATTAGGTGAAGATTGCCACATACTGTTGTTTTGTGGACTAAATTTTTGCCTTAGCATACTTGGGCAGGTACACGGAAGGACTCGGCTATCAACACAGCTCGTAGTTGGTTGAACAGAACCATGACCTAGAAGTTGGCGGAATTGGGGATTGTGGTTGTTAAGCATGAGCAGATTCAGGTTTGTTTGCCACATCTGTACAGGGGCGATGGGGTTCATCTCTCCCCTGAGGGATGTGATGTATAGTTAGATTCTATTGCTTGTTACATTGAACGAGCTCTTCTGGGGGGGAGGGGATGCCAAGCTAGGCTGACTCCCTCCTGTGGCGGGTACGGACCCCCCCAGGGGGTAATTCGGTTAATTGAATTTAGCAAATTGAATTAATTAATGTGGATGAAGGGTATACGTCATTGGGTTAACTAAATTCTCTATGATGTCATAAACTTTGTTGATGATGTCATAACTTACTTACGGCATAGCTTTGATTATGACATCATTTCCAGTGTAGGGGGGATGATTTGCTAAAATTGTTTTACTAATTTGAATAGGACGTTCTTGACACATGTTGTGCTGAGCGTGGTCTTCCAGTTAAGTGCATGGACACATGTGTTAAGAATGAAAATATGGTTAATCGATTTATTGTAATTGAAAGATGTTTAAGACCCTGTACAGATAAATAAAGTTGTGGCCAGTTTATTACCCATGAAAAGGCATCTGGAATCTTTTGTGCTGGTGCAAATGATCCTAAGATGGGAATCTCTCTGTGTCCTCAAGCTTCAATCCAACAGGCTGATGATGTCTAGAAGTCCTTCCATGTCTATCACAATACATCCGTTGCCCTTCTTTGTTGAATGACCTGCCCACGATGGTAACTGAGGGTCAATCCCAGTAGAGTTGGCAAAGTTGTCAGTTTCATCATCCCTGTTAGGTTGACATTAAGTTCAGCTCTAGTCAACAATGGTGGTTGATGGGAAGAAGGGGGAGGTGTCAAACACCTTACCATTGAAGATAGCACTTCCAATGGGAAATTCGAAACACATCCAAAGTGAAATTCAAAAAGACTATTTTACTTAGCAGGGGTAACTTGACCAAAGGAGATCAGGTCTTGGGGATGATGTTAGGATGCAACTACTCAACCAGAGTCTAGATGTGATGGGGACGGCCATTCATCTCAGCTGCATAAAGGTCAAATGTTGACACTTGTACTGGAATGGATGGATTAAAAGGTTCAGAAGGCCTGTGCAACTCTTGACTGAAACTTTGAGGCTCCACACGATGGAGAGGAAAATGATATTAGGTTTGACATAAACTGTCTTTTTCAGTCACCACCTCAGAAGGGACTACAAATTTAGATTTAGGAATCTTGCTGTTACTTAGGATGGGAGCATTAAGCTGCAGCTGAGAGGAGGGATTTGAGCTCCTTTTGATAGGAATTAGTAGTCTCACCCGACATTCTTTAAAAAGTCTAGATGGAAAGACCCCATCAATCTGCAAGAAGAATTATGCCTTTATTAATAAATTAAGTAAAGCAAATTTGGTGAATTTTTTTTAAAAAAAAACTCTTATAAATAAGAGAAGAAGAGAGCAGTTCCACCAATAGCAGATGTGATATATGAATATTCTGGAGCCATTTGAGAGTCCAGTTGGTATATGAAATTGAACCCTAGAAAGGGATATGGACATTCTAAAGATGTACATCAACAGAAAGACGCTGAAACACCAGGCCAGCTGATTTTCACTCAGAAACTTTATTAACTGATTTATCCGCTTCAGAACTGGGGCCATAAGCAGGGAGCTTTTCTGAAGCCCCTATTCTCAGTTTGTTTAAAGTGCTAAGCACATTCCCAGTTTGGAACTAATCAATTGTAATGTCCTCACTATTAAAATGCATTGCTCAGATAGCAGTTTAACAAGAAAAGCTTCACCTTGAGAGTTTTCTACAGATGACCAGCTTGTTTGGGATGTACCAGCAACTCCTATGAAAGTTCATTTGCCTCATTTGCTTCATCACCTCCCTCTGCTAAAGGAGCATGCCTGTTAGACAATATAACCCCTGCATCTGAGGAGACAGGCATTGCAGGCTGTTAAACAGCAAAATCATCCAATTTGCATTGTGTTGTTCAGACTTTGTGGTAAAGGGCTCTTTTCTTTCCCATGGTGGAAAATTGGTCAGGGGGAAAAAATTATCAGGGAAAAATGTGGAATAGTAAGCACTCAAGGTTTACTACAGTAATTAGTTCCCTTATCAGAGAACAGCAACTTATGACCTTCAGCCTTTTGAGTGTTGTAATCCAGATACCATGTTATATTGCAGTTAGACAAAATTATCCAAAGATGCAGCTGCACTCCATAAGTAACAGACAAAAGCAAGAGAAATAATAAAATATGATAAAACAATGAGCTTGTTAGGCTCAAAGGAGTTATGCTAAAAAAAGAAACAAGTTGCATTTTAGGAGAGCTCAAACAATGCTACTATCTCCGATGCCACCTTGATTGGTTTTTCACAACTAAAGAGAACCCCTTTACTCCATCTCCATTCTTTAATCCTTCACCATTGTTCTTTCTTATACTGGTTGCAACCCCAAAACAACATGATAAAGTAGGGGGGAAGCAGACAGGCAGCATGGGGCTGCACCGGGAAGCTGCAGATCAGGGCCAAGGTATCCGCACACCTCGGCCCCGCGGCACAGCTTCGCCGCCCCTGGAAGGAGCGCTAAAATAGCACTCGTTCCACAAATTGCCGAAGGTGCACCGCAAAAGGCTGCCGGTGCACCTTTGGCAGCTTTTCCGCTGCAGCGCGTGCGGAGGGCCGGCTGCTCCGATGACGTCTTTGGGAAGGGGTTGGGGAACCCAGCATGTGGCTGCCCCTCCCCTTCCTTGCTCTGAAGACGGCGCTTTGCGCTGTCTGCTTAGCCCCTTTATCATAGAATCATAGAGCTGGAAGAGACAATCCAGTTCAATCCCTTGCTGTACAGGAATACACAATCAAAGCACTTCTGACAAATGACCATACAGCCTCTGTTTAAACCTTCAAAGAAAGACTCCATAATACTCTGAAATAGTGTATTCCAGTGTTGAGCAACTCTTAGCAACAGCAAGTTTTTCCTAATATTGAGGTGGAATCTCTTTTCCTGCAGTTTGCATCCATTTCTCTGTGTCTTGTTCTCTGGAGCAGCAGAACACAAGCTTGCTCCATCCTCAATATGACACCCCTTCAAATATTTAAACTGGGCTATAATAATAATAACAACAACAACAACAATAATAATAATAATAATAATAATAATAATAATAATAATAATAATAATAACAATAATAATTTATATTCCGCCCCTCTGCAAAGCAATCGGGGTGGCTTACAGCATTAAAATTGAGCAAAAGCTTACAATACAACAAAATAAAATCAAAACCCAAAATCCCAAACCCACCCACCCCTTAAAAATTATTAAGCAATCATAAATTAAAACATATTTTTAAAATAAGTACACACAAGAACAGATGGTCTACAACATTAAACAACAACAGTAGTGGATGCAGCAGGGGGTGATAGACGAGAGGATGGGTAACTCCTGGAACCAGGAAATCTAGTCAGGAAAGGGCTGCCAGAAGAGATCCATCTTGACAGCTCTTTTAAAGCTGTCTAAGGTCGTAATATGACGGATCTCATCTGGCAGGCCATTCCATAGTCTGGGAGTGGTCAACGAGAAGGCGCTCTGGGAGATTGCAGACAGCCTCAATTTATCAGCTGCAGCAGGTTCCTTTAAGAGTACCAAAGTGCGTGGGGCAGATTGTATAGGAGAGGGTGGTCTCGAAGATAGATTGGACCCAAGCCATTTAGGGCTTTATAGGTAATGACCAACACCTTGTACTGTGCCCGGACACTGATAGGCAGCCAGTGAAGAGACTTTAATACTGGTGTTATATGGTCTCTTTTAGATGAACCCGAGACCAACCTGGCTGCCATATTCGTTACTAGTTGGAGTTTCCAGACCAAGTATGAGGGTAGCCCCATGTAGAGCGTGTTGCAGAAATCAAGACGAGAGGTTACCAGTGCATGTACCACAGTTTCAAGGTTCCTAATTTCCAGGAAGGGCACAGCTGGTGTATCAGCCGAAGCTGATAACATGTAATCCTGGCCGTCGCATTCACCTGATTAGTCATTTGAAGCAACGAATCCAGGAGCACACTCAGACTGCAAACACAGTCCTTAATGGAGAGTGTGACCCCATCCAGGACTGGAGGTTGTATCCCAATACCTGGTTTAGGAGCCATTACTGTAAGTACCTCTGTTTTGTCTGGATTCAGTCTCAATCTGTTTTTCCTCATCCAGTCCATTACTGCCTTAAGACAATCATTGAGAGGAGAGATGCCATCTGAAGTCGAGGCCGAAGACCAAGACATGGAGAAATATATCTGGGTGTCATCAGCATACTGATAACACCCCGCCCCATGTCTCCAGATGACTTCTCCCAACAGCTTCATATAGATGTTAAATAACATCAAGGACAGAATGGCACCTTGAGGGATGCTGCACCTAAGCTCCTTCCTAGCAGAGCTACTGTCCCTGAGCAACACCCTCTCGAATCTACCCGAGGAGAAGGAACGGAAGCACTGCAATTCCTAACCCTCTCAGGCGATCCAAGAGGTCTAAGAACACCAACAGGGTCACACTACCCCTTTCGATGTTCAGACGAATGTCATCAGTCAAGGTAACCATGGCAGTCTCAACCCCAAATCTTATCCTAAAGCCCATTTGAAATGGATATAGCTAATTAGTTTCATCCATTCAACAGCTTGGAGTTGAAGAGCCACTTCCCTCTCAATCACTTTGCTCAAAAAAGGTAATAAAGAGACTGGTCTATAGCTGTTCATATCCAGGGGCTCCAGGGGAGGTTTTTGTTGAAAAATGTGTTGATGATGAATATACAGCTTACAGTCTTTGAAGTCAAGTCACCAAGAAATCCAGAACTTCATGCAAGCTTTCTTTATTGCAAAATCAGCATGAGCAAAAACAAATAATAATAATAATAATAATAATAATAACAACAACATCTTCACTTTAGCCAGAATGGCTAAACAGGAGCAAAACTTAGCTGTTACATGGTTAAAGTTAGTTTAGCTTCAGCATCAGCAAAAATATGTTTTAATTAGTCCATTCAGCTTAAAGATTAAAGAACAAGTGAGAGACTTTTCAGAATCACAACTTTCAGCCCACATTTCTCCACCCCTTTGGGTGTAGCTCTTACAGACTGATTGGTTGAAGTTACATGACGTGTGTTAGCCCAACCTTTAATTTCCATATTGCACCATGTGACTGCAGTTCCCCAAACATCCCTTATTGATGAAAACCTCTTTTGTAAATAAAACTGTTTCTCACAGACTTTCAGCTTGTTAGCTAGCTTGTTTAGACTATAACACACCTGTGGCTGATAATTGCGACTCTGGCCTCAGAAAACAGATTTTCACAGCATGGAAAAATACAGACACACATCTTTACATTTCAACATTTTAACATTGACTATATATGCCATCAAAACTTAACAATCCCCTCTTGAAATGTATGATGTGTGTATGTTGCATACTAAACTAAAACTGTTACAAAACTAACTTAGTTCAATGGCTAGGCCTAAACTTAAGACATGCCAAGTAGACGTGACATCTGTTTGTGTCTATCAATGGTCAATGCCTTTGTCAAGATGTCTGTTTGATTATGGTTTGACTCAATGTAATGCAGACTCACAATTTCATTCTGTACCATTTTTCTGACATTCTGATACCTCACACCAATGTATTTTGTTCTGTACTTCAGGTTTTCAGCTTCAGCCATTGCAATGCATGTTTGAGAATCCTCATTTATCATCACTGGATCAACACATTTTTCATTCAGATCTTTCAACAACTGTCTAATCCATTCAATCTCATTAACTAGCTCAGATAAGGCACCGAATACAGCTTTTCCTGTACTTTGGGCTATGTATCTCTGTTTTCTACTTTTCTAAACAATTGCGCTTTCTCTAAACTTAATCAACAATCCTGTCACTGACTTTCTATTTTGTAGCTCAGAAGCAAACGAACTGTCAACAAAACATTCAAGTCCAGCTCGACTGTTTTGCAAGTTTAATTTTCTGTCTATGCTATCCTTCAAGTACCTCAACAAATGTTTCACTGCTGTCCAGTCCTCCACTGTAGGACAATTTGCTTTTCTTCCAAATATCCCAACGGAAAAAGAAATGTCTGGCCTAGTATTATTCGCAATAAACATCAAACTCCCAACAAAACTCCTATACATCTCTGAATTTTTAAACTCTTTAGTCCCTTCACTATTCACATAACCAACTGACATTGGACTTTTCACTGTTTTTGCATCTTGCAATCCACACTTCCCTATCAAACTCTGATTTTTTCTCTGCTGACTCAACAAACAACTCCCATCTTCACTCCATTCTACATCAATTTCCAGATAAGACCTTAAAACTCCAAGATCTTTGACACTGAATTTCTGTGACAACTCCTTTCTTATTGTTTGAATCTCTTGTTTTGAATTTGCTGCGACACACAAGTCATCTATATAAATCATCAAGATCACATCTCCTTTTGTGTAAACACACGCGTCAGCTATACTGCGTTTGTAGCCTAGCTTCACTAGCTCATCATGTATGCAAAGATTCCAGCTTCTGGCACTCTGCTTCAAACCATACAATGTTTTCTTCAACTTGTACACCTTTTTGTCACTATCCTGTTGAAAACCTAAAGGTTGTTCTATGAAAACAGTTTTCTCAAGACTTGCATCCAAGTATGCAGTCTCAAAGTCAAAATGATGCACTAACTGGCCCTTCCTTGCAGCCAAAGCCAACACTAACCTCAAACTCTCAGGCTTTGCTGTTGGAGAAAAAGTTTTGTCAAAATTCTCAAACCTCTGTTGTGCAAACCCTTTAGCCACCAATCTGGCCTTGTATCTCTGACTACCATCCAGCATCAGCTTCCTCTTATAAACCCATTTGCAACCTATCACCTTGTGATTTGCAGGTCTGTCAACAATTTCAAACACCTTTTTGTCTACCAAAGGCTTGAACTCCTGCTCCATTGCAGACTCCCATTTCAACCTCTCTTCATCACAACAATCTTGTACTTCTTTGTAACTCTCAGGCTCCTCTACCATAACTGCACAAGCCTTAGCTTCCTGCACCTTAAAATGATTTGGAGGTTTCCTAACTCTAGTGGTTCTCCTCAAAACAATTGTTCTTGACTTTCCTTCATCATCCTCAGTATCTGTGCTTGACTGTGCGTCCCTGTCTCTGTGTCTCTTTGTTTCTGTCATTCTAGGTGCTGGTGGGCATATGTGTGACAACTTGTCTGATGTACTAGCCTCACCTTCTGAAGAATCTGACTCTTGCTTCACTGTCCCTCCATTTCTGGCTGGTGGTGCTGTCTGTGTTTCTAGCTGACCTAGTCTGAAAAACACCTCTTTGTTTGAATGAATGTTCTCCCACCCAGAATGTTTCTCAAAGTTCACGCTTTTTGGAAAAAGAATTTCTCTTCCACCTAGGTAAAACCTGTAACTGTTCCCTGAATAACCCACAAACATGAGCCTTCTCCATTTGGGTTGACCTTTTGTTCTAAAAGTTGCAGGTATATACACATTTGCATACTGCCCAAAAACTCTAAGATATTTCAAATTGGGTGGTCTTTTGTGAAGCATGTGGTAAGGAGTATTCTTCATGCTGCGTCAAGCCTCCCTGCTGATCCGGCTGCCTTGTAGCCTCAGCAGGCAAAGATGCTGGCTTTAAAATCCCAGGCTTGCTTTCAGAGGTCTCGATGTGTCGAAAACCATCCTCTGCTACCACTTGTTGAAAAATGTGTTCATGATGAATATACAGCTTACAGTCTTATCCTAAAGCCCATTTGAAATGGATATAGCTAATTAGTTTCATCCATTCAACAGCTTGGAGTTGAAGAGCCACTTCCCTCTCAATCACTTTGCTCAAAAAAGGTAATAAAGAGACTGGTCTATAGCTGTTCATATCCAGGGGCTCCAGGGGAGGTTTTTGTTGAAAAATGTGTTGATGATGAATATACAGCTTACAGTCTTTGAAGTCAAGTCACCAAGAAATCCAGAACTTCATGCAAGCTTTCTTTATTGCAAAATCAGCATGAGCAAAAACAAATAATAATAATAATAATAACTTCTTCACTTTAGCCAGAATGGCTAAACAGGAACAAAACTTAGCTGTTACATGGTTAAAGTTAGTCTAGCTTCAGCATCAGCAAAAATATGTTTTAATTAGTCCATTCAGCTTAAAGATTAAAGAACAAGTGAGAGACTTTTCAGAATCACAACTTTCAGCCCACATTTCTCCACCCCTTTGGGTGTAGCTCTTACAGACTGATTGGTTGAAGTTACATGACGTGTGTTAGCCCAACCTTTAATTTCCATATTACACCATGTGACTGCAGTTCCCCAAACATCCCTTGTTGATGAAAACCTCTTTTGTAAATAAAACTGTTTCTCACAGACTTTCAGCTTGTTAGCTAGCTTGTTTAGACTATAACACACCTGTGGCTGATAATTGCGACTCTGGCCTCAGAAAACAGATTTTCACAGCATGGAAAAATATAGACACACATCTTTACATTTCAACATTTTAACATTGACTATATAGCCCATCAAAACCTAACAGTTTTTTCAGAAGTGGCCTAACCACCGCTTCCTTTAAACAAGATGGAACATGACCCTCCCTGAGGGATGCATTGATGATGTCCCTAAGGAACACCCGCAAGGCATTCCCCCCACCAGATGGCTAGCCATGATGGGCAAGCATCAAGAGGGCAGGTAGTTTTCCTCACTCTACCAAGGAGCTTGTCCACGTCATCGGTATTCACAGATTGGAACTGATCCAGTAATAATAATAATTATAATTATAATTATAATTATATTTCCCACCTCTCCCTGCAGATTGAGGCGGGATTACATCAATAAAATGAACACAGTATACAAAATACCATCAGTAAAATAAATAAAATAAGAACATTAATAGTCAATAAATAACCCAATCAACATCAACACCCAAGCCATATAAATCATGCTATTTTAACATTAAAGCCAATTAAGAAGGTCAGGTGGATAGGCCCGCCAGAAGAGCTCTGTCTTAAGAGCCTTCTTGAAGGTTTCTAGAGTAGTGTTAAGATGGATCTCCTCCAGCAGGCTGTTCCACAACATGGGAGCTGTGGCCATAAAAGATTTTTGGGAAGTTGTGCTAAGTCTGGTTTTATGGTGTTTTAATAAATTCTTCCCAGATGTTCTGAGAGAGCAGGGTGGATTGTGTGGGGAGAGGCGTTCCTTCAGGTACCTCGGGCCCTAGCCATGTAGGGGTTTAAAGGTAATAACCAACACTTTGTGCTTCACCCGGAAGCTAATCGGCAGCCAATGGAGAGCTTTTAACACAGCAGTTATGTGCTCTGCCCTAGGTGTTCTGGTGACCAACCTGGCTGCTGCATTTTGAACAAGTTGAAGCTTCTGAACTTGGTACAGAGGTAGCCCCATGTAGAGCGCAATACAGAAATCCAAACAACAGATTACCAGGGCAAGTACTACAGCTTCAAGGTCCTTCCTATCCAGGTAGGAATGCATTTGTGAATCAACTGAAGTTGATACCAAACACTCCTGGCCATCGCATCCACTGGAGATGGCAACTGTAGACATGAATCCAGGAGTACTCCCAAACTGTGAACTTTGTCCTTTAGGGGAAGTGTGACCCCATCCAGGACTGGATGACAAAGCTCCCTCTCCAGACTAGGGGTACCTATCGCAAGCACCTCTGTTTTCTCTGGATACAGCTTGAGTTTGTTTTCCCTCATCCAGCCCATTACTGACCCTAGGCAGGCATCTAGAGGAGTGATGCCATCCTTAGTCACTGCAACAGTCGAAGACATAGAGAAATAGAGTTGGGTGTCATCAGCATACTGATAACACTGCACCCCATGTCTCCCGATGATCTCACCCAACGGCTTCATGTAAATGTTAAACAGCATGAGGAATATATTTTGTTAGTGGAGCTGCTGGACACCTCATCAATTGATTCTGTACGAATACTGGCATCTAAGTTAGCTCTTGAGAGATTTTATCTGCAAAGAAGTTGTTAAACACATCACAACAGGCTGTTGTTGGGTTAAGTAGTGGGTTCTGCACAGGTGGAACCTACGTCAGCTCTTCTGCCACCCTTAACAGCTCCACTGTACAGGACTCTGCAGACGCAATATGTGCAGAGAAGAAAAATCTCTCAACTGCACATATTGCCTCTCGATAGGAATGAAGAAAGACTAATGATGAGTCTTATCAGATAAGAGTTGAGTTTTCCGACAGGTGCGCTTCAGTCATTGTCCAACCTGCTTCATCCTCCTAAGCTCTTCTGTATACCAAGGCTTATGGTTGGAAGCAGGTTAGAATGGACACTTGGGAGTGATTGTGTTGATGGCCTTGGCAAGAACGGTGTTCCAAGTATTAATCAAATTTATCACCGGCGTTACCAATCATTAGACTGTCTAAGGCTTTTTGGAATCTAATTGGTTCCATTAGCCTTTGAGGGTGGCCCAATCTAATAGGTCCACCACCCCCTTGATCTTAGTTCAACCTTGACCAGGAAATTATCTGTCCATGACAATGTGGAGGTTTTGATAACCTCTGCCCATGGATATCCTGCTCCATACTAAAGACCGCCTTGAGAGTATGACCTGCACAATGAGTAGGCCCAGTGAGCAATTGGGATAGACCCATGTTTGTCATGGATTCCATGAACTCCTGAGCTGCACCTGTAAGATTTGACAAACTACCCTCTAGAGGAATGTTGAAGTCATCCAAGACTCAAAGTCTGGGTGACTCCAGCAGCAACTCCGAGACCAGCTGAGTCAGCTTGGTTAGGGAGTCTGCTAGACAATGAGATGGTCGGTATACTAGCAGAATCCTCAAACTATCCCTGGTCCTCAGGCTTAGGTACATACACTCGAAGTGGACTGTGTTCCAGACAGGTATCCTGGTCAAGATCAAGTTGTTCTTATGAACAGAACCACTCCACCCCCTCACCCACTTCCCCTTACCCACTCACTAATGGAATACACAGCTGGGAGGGCATGCATCCACATTATGACGCTATCCTCTCCCAGCCAGGTCTCTGTAAAACAAGCCAGGTCAGCATCCTCATCCAGGGGAAGATCATGAATAATATAGGTCTTGTTCTTAACTGACCTGGCATTGCAAAGGAGCAGAGAAAGGTTCTGTGGAATGACTGGTGCGTTCTCAAAGCCATTCCGAGAAACAGAGTGAGTTGAAGGCAGGATAGCTTCCAAACATCGATCCCGCCTTGTTTTGTAACATCGCCTCACTCTATTCCCACCATACCTCCCTTTCCCCCGTACAACTTAAATTCCCACTCCCAGATCATTCCCGGCCACTACAGGAGGAGAAGATATAGCAATAGTCCAATAACCTCCATCCTCATATTCTCCCGGCAGCTCAGGGAGAAGAAGTCCTCAGTAATGATACTTGAAGAGATCTATTTGCTACCAAGGACAAGAGTATTAGGCGGAGTAAGTAGTATCCTCTAGTCCCAGTTCCCAGCCCAGCTTGGCCTTATCACCACGACCGTCCCAGGTGATAAAAGGGACAGGGCGGGCTAGATGGAAAAGTCCCTGCCCCAGTCTGGCTCTCAGGCTTATTGCTGCTGAAGCTGAAGGGTTTGGGGGGGGGGGCTAAATAGCCCTCAATTCCACCCTGGCTCAGGCCTTGATGCCACGGACCATCCCAGATGGTAAGAGGGCTGAGCGGGTTAAGTAATAAGTCCCCGCCCAGGCTCAGGCTTTGAAGCCTCCACCGGGGTGCTGGATACTGGCCCTGATGTGCAGTGAGGTGGATGGAGGAGTGGGCTTGTAAAGCCTCCGCTGCTGCACTGCCAGGTAGATGGAGGAGTGGGCTCTTAAAGCTTCCACTGCTGCACTGCCAGGTGGATGGAGGAGCGGGCTCTTAAAGCCTCCACTGCAGCACTGCCAGGTGGATGGTGGGGTGGGCTCTTAAAGCCTCCACTGCCTCACTGTGAGATGGATGGAGGAGTGGACTCTTAAAGCCTCTGCTGCCATGCTCCCCTTAACCTTCTCTTAAGGTCACCCCTTAACCTTCTCTTCCCCAATCTAAACATATGTAGCTCCCTAAGGTGATCCTCATAGGGAATAGTTTCAAAACATTTATATATGTATTTAAGGAGATTATCACATGCCTTAAAAAAGTGACTTACCCCTTCTGGGATAGAGTTGTTTATGGGATGTAATGTGGTATTATCACAGTAAAAATGCTGTCAGTGCTGCTGGGTGAATGCATCCCAGGTAAATCCTGGCTTCCAGCTATGCTCAGCTGGCTGATTTTCACAAACAGGAATCTCCCATCTTTGCAAATAGGCCAGCTGAGTGCAACTGGGAGCTGGGATTTAACTAGGAAGCAGTCACCTGGTGGCAAAGCAACATTTTTACTGTGATATTACACAACTGCATTCCATAAGCGACTCTATCCTGGAAGGGCTAAGTCACTTTTTTTAGGCATGCGATAATCTCCTAAATTATATCCATCCTTTCTCCTAGCATGGGATTCAAGATGCTGTACAACATTTTTAAGACATAAAACAATTTAAAAAAAAAAACCAAAACCCTCTTAATACAAAAGTTAAAACACAACAAAACTTTGATTTAAAAAACTGAAGTTAAAAACATTAAAATGCTATATAAAAATAATAAAAGAAAAACACTACATGTCTCTCCATTGAAAGTTCAATCTGCCTCAACTTAGTAAAAACCAAATGCCTTCTTAAATAAAAAAGGTCTTTATATTCAGGTCAAAAGACAGCAGGGACAGGGCCAATCAGTCCCTCCAGGGAAGGGAGTTCCACAACTTGGAAGTACTGGTAGTTTCCAAGAAGGCTCTTTCTCATGTCCTCACCAAATGTGCTTGAGATGGTAGTGTGACCAAGAGAATATATGAGCAAAAAGCTGCTATATTTTTTGGAAGGTGAGAGATGTTTAGACGAAGAGAAAACATTTTTCATTTAAAGCAACTTGTTGAAACTCCCTCATGGTAGCATGTGTGTCTCATTCACCATGGCACATCCCACCAAAGGTCATGTAGAGGGTAGGCATTAGCATAATTCCAGTGAAGGGCACATTTCATTCCACTCCATTCCTTTTTCACATTCCTTTTCTGTTGTTAACTGCCCTCAAGTTACTCTCGACCAATGGCAACCCTATGGATGAGACATCTCTAAGATCCCCTGTCCTCCATTGCTCTGCTTAAATCCTGCGAACCCATACCCATGCCCTCCTAAATAGAATCATCTGTCTGGCATGTGACCTTCCTCTCTTACTACTTCCCTCCACCTTTCCCAGCATTATTTTCTTTTCTAATGAGTCTTCTCTTCTCATGATGTACATGAAGTACGACAGCCTCAGTTTGGTTATCTTGGCTTCCAGGGAGGTTTCAGGCTTAATCTGCTCTAGGACCCATTTCTTTGTCATTTTGGCCCCACTTGGACCTTTGGGATTTCTCTCTCCATTAATGGTTGGAGTCTATCCCCCTTTGCAGACGGTGCTCATATATTCTCTTGAAGGTAAGGAAGGGGAGGGGCAGCCTCATGCTGGGCACCCCAACCCCTTCCCGAACACGCTATCGGAGCACCCGTAGCTCCACATGACGGGCGCTCCGATGACATCCGTCCAGACACACTGTAGCAGAAGTGACGCTGAAGAGGCACCCAACACCTCTTGCGGTGCACCTTCCATGCCTTGCCGAAGGAGCGCTATTTTAGTGCTCCTTCCAGGGCCCTAAAAGAAGTGGATCGGGGCTGAGGAGTGTGGCTACCTCAGCCCCAATCTGCAGCTTCTCGGGGTGGTCCACGGCTGTTCATCTGCTTAGGGCCTATGTTGCAGAATTTTGAGCAGAATTTTGCTTGCATGGGAGTTCAGTGTATGGTCCTTTAGTTGCTGCAGTCTTTTAGAGGTTCTTGTTCTTTGTGGATGGGGATGTATATTGATTGTTTCCAATCTGTTGGCCATCATTTTGTTTTCCATATCTGTTCACAAATGTTGGTCAGCACTAAAGTTGACTCTGGAGGGTTGCAGACTGCCAGAAATAGTGTGAATTCAGTCCACTTTTAGGGTTAGGGTTAGTGCTAGGGAATCATGGGAACTGTTATTTTTCTGAGACATTGAGCCTTCTCTGTCAGACAACTCTGATGCCACAATAAAATACAGTTCCCATGGTTCCCTAACTCTAACCCTAACCCTAAAAGTGGACTGAATTCACACTATTTCTGGCAGTCTGCAACCCCCCTTTGTCAATGTGGATTGCAGCAGTTCAGTTGGAATATCTCATTATCTCATTAAAAATAATGCAATGTGAATGTGTATGCATACATTTGTACATGCATTCTAGGATGAGAAAAGGAGTTGCCTCTTTCAGTTAGAAGCAACAACCCATCATGAGCAATTGTTCCCATGGAAGCATATATTGGGCTGTAGTTTTAGAGCTTATTAACATTACAGATATGTTTTTTAAGGTAGTATGGCTGAGAGCAGGGTCTGACTCTTGCTATGATTTCTACCCAATTCTTTAGAAATAAATGGACAAATGACATAAACAAATATTCTATTATGTTTCTAGAGTCAGGAATCACAGCAAGACAATAGAGATGCTGATAGAATCCAGGTCTATATATTTGCTATTCTTCAGTATTAGTTAAATAAAGCTGTTTTGAGTGTTTGGTGGTAAATCACTCAATACTGGTAACAAAATATGTTACAAGATATGAAAAAAAATCTGTAATGTTATCTGATGCACTTTGTAAAAGAAATATTTTTTTCTCAACCCTAGCTTCAGTAGTTCACACTGAATATCCTGGCTCACAAATTGAATATCTAGAATGTTAGAGGTTCTTGTTTCCAATGTCATGCTGTTTGACACCTTTTTAATCACTAAATTATATCCCCTTTTACTTTTAAATGATTTCCTTGGAAATGTTGCCCCAAAGCACATATCACTAGATGGATATTTTCCCCCTCCCCAAACTGTTTATTCCACCAATAGCACACTTTCAGCAGATTGCTTTCAATGTCCTCATTTAAATTAATATTTTCTTTTCTTTTCTTTTCTTTTTTTGCACAAGGCAGGCATCAGATTGACTGATTGGAAAATTTGATTATGGGTTATACAACTGGCATTTAAATGAACTTACAGAGATGGAGAAAGGCATAGAGTGTGTAGCCAATTTGGAGAACATTAGCTAGAGATTTCTATGGCCTTGGTCTATAATTGAATCTTCAAAAGAAATAAATGACAAACATTGCTGCCTTTAAAGAAGGAGGGTGGGGTGGACAGAGTTTATCTCAAAGTACTTTCTGTGAAAGGTATCCCTCTCTGCTTCAGACTGGTTTTCTGCTGTAATTAGGAATGCTGTAAAATTTCCTTGGCATAGATAAAGAAACTTCTTTTAAAATAATTTTCTTCTTTAAAAAGTTTGCTGCCAGCTGGTCTGTGTAGGTTTGTACACCATTTTATTGTTTGTTTGCTTTTTAGTAGTATTGTTTAACTTAAGTGGAAGCTACACATTGACTTTTTCCTGCTGGGTGGCTGCCACATTTTTGGATTCCAATACACTTTCTAACATCTAGATCAAGAGAAGTAATAGTGCCACTCTATTCTGCTTTGGTCAGGACTCCCCTGGAATACTGTGTCCAGTTCTGGGCACCACAATTCAAAAAGGATGTGGAGAAACTGGAGCATGTCCAAAGGAGGGCAACTAAAATGGTGAAGGGTCTGGAAACCAAGCCCTGTGAGGAACTACTTAGGGAGCTGGGGATGTTTAGCCTGGAGAAGAGAAGGTTGAGAGGTGATATGATAGCCGTGTTTAAATATTTGAAGGGATGTCATATTGAGGAGGGAACAAGCTTGTTTTCTGCTGCTCCAGAGACTAGGACCCGAAACAATGGATGTAAGCTCCAGGAAAAGAGATTCCACCTCAACATTAGGAGGAACTTCCTGACAGTAAGGGCTGTTCGACAGTGGAACACACTCCCTCGGAGAGTAGTGGAGTCGCCTTCCTTGGAGGTCTTTAAGCAGAGGCTGGATGGCCATCTGTCGGGGATGCTTTGATTGGGAGTTCCTGCATGGCAGGGGGTTGGACTGGATGGCCCTTGTGGTCTCTTCCAACTCTATAATTCTATGATTCTATGAACCAGTGGGTTTGCTGGCTGGGGAGGATGGGGGTTGGAGGGTGCCAGGAGATTTGGAGGGTGCCAGGAGAATGCTATACATGTTTGTTTATTTTATTTATAACCTGTCTTTCTCACATGATTGGATTCAATGTAACAATATGCTATTATCCATGTTCTATAATATGTTATAATAGTAGGGACACGGTGGCTCAAGTGGTTAAGACACTGACTCTGTGGATTGCAAGATCGGCAGGTTGGCACTTTGAGGCCCAGGTGTTGCATGGTAGGGTGAGCTTCCATCACTAGTCCCAGCTTCTGCCAACCTAGCCATTCAGAAGCATGCAAATACAAGTAGATAATTACTCATAATTAGTTCCTTCCCTCAATAACTAAGGTATAGTCCACACTGTAATAATAACACAGTAAGGGACAACCACTTGTTTGCAATAACTGTAAAATATTAGTTACTTATATAGGTACAGATGTGATGTGGCCTCACTAAATGGTGGAGTGTCATGTAGTTCAAGGGTTGACTCATGCTTCTGCCTTATGCTTTGTTGTGGGAGTTGAGGTGACAAGGAAGTGAATAGACGTGGATAGAGTAGAATAAAATAGAAGCTTTGAAAAGGAGAGAAAGAGAGAGAATAAGAGAGAAAAAAACTAATTACTCCTGGTAAATGGGAACCTAAAGGATTGTTTTTTTAAAACAAAAAACAAAAAACAACTATATCTGTAATACTCAGTAACTGCTGAAGAAGGTCTTTTATCTATAATTGTATCTAACAGGTTTAAAAAGTAACTTTCCAAGCTCCGGTTCCTGAGCTGAGGCATCCATGATCTCTATGTATACAACTGCACTAAGAGAAGAGTTTGTGTTGAGGTTTCCTGATAGTTCTACTGAGGTCTCTATAAACAGTTATTATGTATAAGCTGCACAGACAAGTAATAGCAGTTAAGAACTATTGCTTATCACAAAAGCTTATACTGTTTTGCCTCCAGTATTGTTGACTTAGGCACTTTGTTCTTGGATTTATTCACAATACTGATTATGTCTTTGGTGAAAAATATATGTTTGTAAGTATGCATTTGCTGAGTTAAGCATGAGGAGAAAATCCAATCCTATCATTCTTTCAAAATAATTTGCTTTGATGTTATGGAATTTGCTAGCTTTTATTTAAATGCTCTCTGCAATTTAAATAAGATAGCCATAAAAATCAGGATGTCCCCCCCCCCCCCTTATCAAAATATAAAGAAGCCTTTCATCCAATTCTTTGCTTCCCACATAATTCACCTTCTTGATGCTTTATAACTTGGGAAATTTGAAGAATTGTGCACCTGATCTATACCCCTCTGACTTTATACTCTTGGGTTTGGCAAGCATGAAGTTTCTTTTGGTCTTTCAGGCCTAGCACATGGAGTTTGTGTCAGAATGTTGGTGAATATTGTTGGTGGTATTTTGAAGATGGAATGCAACCTCCATTAGAAGCCTACTTGCATATTAGGGAAAGAAGGGATTTTAAAATATATATATATATCTTAAAAGCTGAGGTTGCCACTAACTAGATAGCCATTCTAGGTGGTACCCAGGGTGATGCATCCCAGTCTAGGCTTGGGACTCCTCAAATTCAGAATACATTCATCTTGAATTCAGGCTGCCTCTCTTGCTACAATAATTGCAACCAAGTGATCAGCTATCCATGTTCCAACAATTTTCATGTATGTGTGGGATCCTTGCCAGGTCGTTTTAGTTGTGTTTGTTCCTTAGCTTGGTCCTTCACATTTACTTATTTATTTATTTTTTTGAAGTCTGCTGGAGGAGAGATGAGCAGTGATGAGTTTTACTCTCTGTGCCATAGCCTGGTGTTCTCTTTCAGATGCAAGGCTCCAAGATTTGTGGCACACAGCTCTGTCTCAGCTGGTTTGCCACCACTGAGGATGGATGCTGGGATTATCTTCTCTCCATGGTGATGAAGATGATGTTCATTTCACAGCATGGTTCTATTCCTCAGGTTCTGTTTGTTCATTAGGGATAACATGTTTTGAGTTATTTACTAAGGGAAAATGATTAAGGGAAATACATGTTCATTCTAACTTGAATATATATGATCCCACTGACCTGGTGCACAGACTTTAGTCTTATACATTGCTCCATGGCATATAGACAAGTGGGGTCAATCTGAGAAATTTGAACTGAGCTAGAAAGAAGACGAATAATGTGACTGGGAGGGTGGGATAATATATCTGAGAAGATTTCAAACAAAATAAAATAAAAATACAAAAAAACCCCATTCATATTTAATTTGTTTTATTTTAAAAAATAAAAATGAAATTTATCTGGAATACTATTCATGACCTGGAATGCCCTTCTTCAAAGGTTTCTTCTTTTAGGTCTTCAGCTTGCTACTCTCACTGCATTCACTTACACTACTGTTGCCAACTTTATACCTGGTGTTGCCAACATGAAGCAGGAATATTAGGGAAGGATGGCATGTTCTTAGAGAGATTTAGCAATCAATTGTATGAGTCTACATGGTTCCCATGTGATTGGTGTTCTTTTGTATGTTATTCTGTATTATGTTACCAACTCACCCCCTTTAATCACATTGTGCAAAGGAAATACTGTACATCATTTAGACTAGAGAGCTACTAATAGATACAAATCTACCTTCTCCCCATACCTGCTATGTAAGAAGGAAAAGCAAACAACATAAAATATAAACTATGAAACAGTAGTAACATAAATAATTTTTTCACTATTATTTTCACTATTCACCAACCTTTTTCTTCTCCTAACTTTTGCAAGAGGCACAGTTGGTGTGTGTTGGTGTGTGGATGATGAGTGTTGTAGTGATGTCCTTTGGCACCCAGCAGAGTCTACAGGACAAGCTGGCTGCTGTGATCCACAGCCACTGTGTAGATTTGCCATCAACTGGCTCAGCTTCCCTTCTCCAGCATCCTGTCTTCCTCAGTCAAGAAGACACATTGTAAAGTCCAAAAGCATAGCTTTATTAATGCATATAAAAAGCAAAAATAAGATAACTAAGTAAAATCCATTGTGATGAACTTGTCCAGTTCAGCCATATAAGATTACATCTTTAACAATCCCAAAAGCATTAGGATCCAACTTGTTGCAGTTAAAACCACTGCTGCCAGCCACACACGCTCACATCTTGAACAATAAACAATTCTTAGACAAAGGATTTTCTAGGCCCTTCCCATACTCCACCTTCTAGGTGTTAACCTTATTTTAATTGGATAATGTCTGTATGATGTATGCTATCCCAGCCTCTTGTTGTCCATCATCCACCACGTGACTCTCTTTCCCAAGCTAACGATGTTTATGTATTGTTATCAAGCCTTTCTCATAATAAAGTCTGTGTCCATTAGTTCTATCTCTGGGAAAGTTGACGTCTGTTTTAGCCACCTGGTGTTGACTCACTCTGTTTCTCTAAATATTGTTTTGTGCTTTGTCTAAAAGCTGTTCTCAAGTGGAAAATTACAGACACACACACATCTTTACATTTCACCTTTGACTGTATATCCCATCCATATCCTAACAATTTACAATTTAGAAGATTCCAGAGAGAGAGAGAGAGAGAGGCTTTTATAATTATTTTTAGGACAGACAATTCCATCTAGAGCAAAGAAGAGTGTTTTAAAAGAGTTTTTCACCTACTTTTTTTTTAACCCCCACCCCCAGGATTGTCTCATAGATCTGAATGAGATGTGTATCTACGCTGGAAAATTATAGCCATTCAATACCAATGTAACCACATGGTTACATCCCATGAAACCTAGAGATTTGTGGTTTTGTGGCAAATAATTCCAATTACGTCTCCTCAAGCTATAAATCTTGGCTTTCCATAAGATGAAGCCATAACAATTAAAATAGTATCAAATTTCTATAATTTTATGGTTTTTATGCACACTTACTTCCATACCTGCCAATATTCTGCACATGAAAACCAGGACAGCCAAGCAATATCAGAATGTGTCAGGATGGCAAAAGTTATTAAAAAGGAAGAACACACAAGCTATTAGAAGCAGCAGCAGTTTGCTTTTGCCTGAGATTAATGTGAAGGGCCAGATTCTTCTCTCTCCCTCATGCTAATTGAATTTAAACTACTTTTGTGCTTTGAAAAGGGAGGATTGAGGCCACACTGTCCAGCAGTCTTGGTCTCAATCTTCTGCTTCCCATGGCAGCCAAGGGCCACCCATCTGCATCCTCCCTTAGTCTTCTTCTGATTTCCTGACTGCAGTCCCCATTTCTATCAATGTTTGATTCCAGGTATGGGGATTCTTTTACTATTTCTGTTTCTTCATTGTCTAGGTCAGGGGTAGGCAACCTTTCCCCTTTAAGGGCCGAGGGACTTCAGCTCCCAGAAGCCTCAGCCATGTTGGCCAATAGTCCCATGTTGGCCAATAGCTCCTGGGATTCTGGGAGCTGAAGTCCCTCAGCCCTTAAAGGGGAAAGGTTGCCTACCCCTGGTCTAGGTTGAACATGTGAAGGTCATTGGTGGTCATTGTTTTTGTCTTCTTTATGTTTAACATTAAGCCTGCCTTAACACTTTCTTCTTTGATCTTCCTTAGTAGGTGTTCCAGGTCTGTGAGGTTTTCTGCTAGTGCTATGATGTCATCTGCATATCTTTGATTGTTGATATTCATTCCTCCTATTTTCACTCTTCCTTCTTATGTGTCCAAGCCTGCCTTTCTTATAATATGTTCTGCATACAAGTTGAACAGACAGGATGAAAGGATACAGCCTTGTCTGACTTCTTTGCCAACTGAGAACCATTCTGTTTCTCCATGTTCTGTTCTGACAGTATCGTCTTGTCCTGAGAACAGATTCCTCATCAGGACTATCAGATGTACTGGCACTCCCATGTCTTTAAGGACATCCCATAGCCTTTCATGATCTATGCCAGGGGTAGGCAACCTTTCCCCTTTAAGGGCCGAGGGACTTCAACTCCCAGAATCCCAGGAGCTATTGGCCAACATGGGATTATTGGCCAACATGGCTGAGGCTTCTGGGAGTTGAAGTCCCTCAGTCCTTAAAGGGGAAAGGTTGCCTACCCCTGATCTATGCAGTCAAAGACTTTGCTATAGTCTATAAAGACATGCTGATTTTGGAATTTCCTGGTGTGCTCCACTAGCCATCATATTTTATAATGTGGTCCCTTGTGCCTCTTCCTTTATTATTGTCTTTTCTTCTCATGATGTGTCCAAAGTACGACAGCCTCAGTTTGATCATCTTGGCTTCCAGGGAGGTTTTTGGCTTGATCTGCTCTAGGACCCATTTGTTTGTCTTTTTGGCCCCACTTGGACCTCTGGGATTTCTCTCTCCATGTACAGTTGGAGTCTTTGTTGCAGAATTTTGAGCATGATTTTGCTTGCATGGGAGATCAGTCCTATGGTTCTATAGTTGCTGCAGACTCTTGTGTCTCCCTTTTGTGGATGGGGATGTATATTGATTGATTCTGATCTGTTGGCCAACGTTTTGTTTCCCATATCTGTTGACATATGTTGGTTAGCACTAGAGTTGACTGTCAGTGTGGATTGCAGCAGTTCAATTACAATTTCATCTGTTCTTGACTATTTGTTTTTCACTATTTCTCTTATTGCTGTTTCCACCTTACTTTTTAGAATTTGGGGTTCATCTTTATATGGCTCTTCATTCCATGTGTCCTTCATTTTGTCATCTCTTTTGTATAATTGTTCTGTGTATTGCGTCCAATGTCTTTTCATTCCTTCCTGGTCTTGAATTATGTCATTATTATTATTTTGTCATCGATCATCTCAGTCCTTGGTTTGAATTTTCCTTTGATTTCCCAGATCTTGTGAAATAGATCTCTTGTTCTTCTGCATTGGTCATTGTAGTAATTTCCTTTATCTTTCCACACAAGCCATTGTACTGTTGCATTCATCATTTTTTTGGTTTGTTCCTATCTCCCTTTTGTTTTTCTTCTTTTTTTATTGCTTGAAGTGTTTTTTTCTTTGCACTACCTAACTCAAGACTTTATTTTGAGGCAAGTTGCCTAACTTAGATAAGAGAATGGATAATGCTTAAAAATAAAAATAAAAATTACTAAAACTTGAAAGCATGCCACTTAGATTCAGTTGACATGCCTTTCTGTTTTATAACAAGGAAAGAGCAAATCGAGATTTTCATAACCACTACTTAAGAAAAAGCTTGATGTATGTCTGGAAAAAATATAGATATTGAATCTGCTCAAAAGTGCCAATGTGGTTATCACTTAATGAGGCATTGTACGCTATAGATCCATGGAAGAATGAGGAATGGTTAAAGTACAAAAATATATTAGAATATAAGAACAATGAATTTATAATGAAAACATATGATCAACGCAAAAGATACAATCGAGTTAGTAGTTGGTTTTTATACAGACTACTATTAGAAAGAACTAAATTAGATTAAAAAAACAACAACTAACAACAAAACAGAAAAAAACAACTAACAACAAAACAGAAATAGAAGAAGCAATTTGGGCAGATAAACCAGCATTGTTATCCAGATTATATAAAAAATACTGTTGAAGTATCACAAAGAAGAAGAAACTATTAAAGAAACTGTAATAAATTGGGCACAAAATCATGGTAAAATATACAACTATCTCAATAGGGAAAAGCTTGTTACTTAAGGATGAACTATATTTTAATTATTTTAAGATAATTTATACTTAACATCAGAAAAATTAAACAAGCTATAGCAGACAGGTAACCAGAATTGCTGGAAGTGTATGAAAGAAACTAGTACATTTTCCCATATGCAGTGGTCATGTAAAGTTGCACGTAAATATTGGAAACAAATTAATTACAAAATAAATGAAAATTTAAAAATAAAATTGGTTTGTAAACCAGAAATTGTTATTATTTAGATGACAAAACATAAAAAAAGAAGGAAAAGTAATCTTTTGTATGCTTACAGCAGCAAGATTATTTTATGCACAACACTGAAAATTAAAAACATGCCCCCAAGTGGAAGAATGGATACTTAAATTATTGGACATAAAAGAAATTGAGTGATTTTAATATCGGTGTAATGTGATCCCTCCTGGATGTACCCATAATCAGTCTGACTGCCATATTCTGAACCAGTTGGAGTTTTTAAACTTGGTACAAAAGTAGCCCAATGTATAGCACATTGCAGGATTTCAGCCTTGAGGTTACTGGTGTGTGCACTACCATTTTTAGATATTCTGATTCTAGGAAGGGGAAGATAAATTTGGAAAATGAGAAAACTTGGGAGAAAGTACTTGATTACATGACAGAGATCAAATAGTTATGTTATGTTAGAAAATAGAAAGATAAACTAAGATATTACTGGAGTAAGATTTCAACACAAAGCAAAGAAATTATGGTCACTAAGTATAAATGGAGAGATAAAAGAAGGAGGACAAATAACCATCTGAAGTACAGAAGAATAAGCTGCAATAAGAAGTGAAGTGGACTGAAATGAAAGACTTATCAGATAGACTATAGGAAAAGTATTTTCAAATCACTGATTGTGGATTATCTAAGGAAGTAAGAATGTTCTAGATTGGAAGAAAGAAGAGTGGGTGAATGGGGAAAGAGAGGATGGGGGAGTAATAGTTAAAACCACTATTTGGAGTGTATGATATTTATGTAAATATTTTAAATATTGAAATAGATAAAGTATATAAAATACAATTAAAATGCATTCATAAGAGCACATTTTTTAGAATATGTAAATTAAAAAGTTATGATTTAAAATTGACAGGGTAGGCCTGCTGGAAAACATATATCTTTAATGCTGTTTTAAATGCAGTCAGCATTTTCAGCTGTCATATCTCTTTGAGCAGATCATTCCACAGTTTGGGGGCAGCAGACAAAAAGGCCCTCTGGGAAATCAATCCTGGCTGATTGGCGCAAACATTGCCCAGAGGACCTGAATGTACAGGGTATATTGTACAGAAGGAGGCAATCCTGTAGGTAACCTGGACCCAAACTATGTAGGGCTTTAAAAGCAAGGACCAACACTAGGAGTGATTTTAATATCAGTGTAATGTGATCGCTCCTGGATGTACCCATAATCAGTCTGGCTGCCATATTCTGAACCAGTTGGAGTTTCTAGATTTGGTGCAAAAGTAGCCCAATATATAGCACATTGCAGAATTCCAGCCTTGAGGTTACTGGTTTGTGCACTACCATTTTTAAGCATTCTGATTCTAGAGAGGGGTGTAGTTGGCATATCAGCAAAAGCTGATAGCAGGCATTTTTGTCCGTCACATCTATCTGAGCTCACATTTGGAGAGACGGATCCAGGAGCACTCCCAAACTGCTAACACAGTCTTTCAAGGGAAGTGTGACCCCATGCAGAACTGGCTGACCCACCTTCAGCCCCAGATTAGGAACCTTGATAGAAAGCACCTCTGTCTTATCTGGATTCAGCTTTATATTGTTTTTTAATTCATCCAACCCATTACTTTTTCAAACATTCATTTTGAGAAGATATACTATCTTTAACTAAAGCTGTTTTTGAAGGCATGGAGAAGTATATTTTGGTGTTATCAGTGTACTGATAGCCACCCATCCCATGCCTCCAGAAGATCTCTCCCAGTGGTTTCATATAGTTGTTGAATAGCATAGGGAATAGAATGGCACCATAACAGTTTTCCATATCAGTGCTAAGCATAAGCATTATAGAGGAAACTGAGTGTGTTTTTATACAATGTATAAAGTCTGGAAATCATAGATCCACCTCAACATTAGGAGGAACTTCCTGACAGTAAGGGCTGTTCGACAGTGGAACACACTCCCTCGGAGAGTAGTGGAGTCTTCTTCCTTGGAGGTCTTTAAGCAGCGGCTGGATGGTCATCTGTCGGGGATGCTTTGATTGGGAGTTCCTGCATGGCAGGGGGTTGGACTGGATGGCCCTTGTGGTCTCTTCCAACTCTATGATTCTATGATTCTATGATTCTATGATATTAGGTTTTAAATTATATTATGTTTTGCATCACATTATTTGTTTATGTTTATATCCAGGTTGAAATATACATTCTTTGTATGTGCCCTGTGGTTGGAAGTGCATTGAAGTTGAAGTTGTAATTTCCCAGCAATCCTATCTGCAGCACCTTGGTTGAGGAACTGCTTGCCTGGTTTAAGAGTTAGGTTTTTGGGTGGTTACACTAATAGAAGTAGCTACAATGATAGAATTACTTTGTCACATCTATGCCTGAAGTCACAAGTTCTTGTCCTAGACAAACCACATGATTTTTTCAGCAGAATACTTCCTGCACAATGCTTTAGTGGATGCTGAATACCAGGAGAAAATTCTTACTATTCTGTTATTCTTGCTGATGGGATGTCCTTACTATTAGAAAACCAATATCTTGACCTGGGAATAAAATTACAAATATTATTTCCATTCCTAATCTAGATATAGTATTGGATAAAGCATTCCAAGTTGTGCAATTTTCAGCTTTCATTATTCATCATCATCATCATCACCCTCTTCTTTCTGTCTCTCTGTCTCTCTCCTTCCCCTACCCCATTTTAAACAAGCAAGCCCAATCTGTAAATAGATGTTTGAAAGTTTGAAAGTTCTTTAGCAATGTCTGTGGGAGCCTCAGGAACTACTAAGGCTGCTCATTAGTTTTGGAACAAGCTGAAAAACTGAATGGGGTTCATTGGTTCAATTTTCACTTGTTCTAAAATGAAAGCCATCCACAACAAATGTTTATATATTTTATTATTCCCAGTAATGTCATATGTACCCATTCAGTGCTTAGCTACTTTGTCAGCAGAGCCAATTTTATTATTTGAAACAGATGCTATTTCATTCTCTCTCCCCCCCCCCCCCCGGCAAGAATACTCTAAACATTGCTTTCCAGAAAGAGAGGGAGGACAGTGAAGGAGGGAGGCATTATTTGTACCCCAATCTCCATCCCCCCCGCACAAGCCGTACAAAATTCTATTCACTGCAGAAAAAAATAAAAGTGGTGATCATAAGGAATATCTATCTGCTCTACTGTCTTGGTCACTATAGGTCAGAAGCAAAAAGGACCAGTGAAACTGGAGCTAATCATAGTATAGGATAGCAATGTAAATTCCTAAATAATATATCTGTTGAAATTGTTGCCCTTTGCAGCTGCAATTTCATTGCATTTTGCAAATGGAGTGAATATTGAAAGTCCTTAACACAACCAGTTAAACCGAAACTGTTATTGTGCTAGCAGTTGTTGTTGTTAATTGGACATGGAGCCTGCCTATTAAGGAACAGGTACCACTATTTCAGGAATCTGATTACTAAACATGTTTCATTTTGAAGTTAATCAGAAAATAGCAACACCTCATAGAGCATACTGGGAGTCAGATCCATTATTTACATCATTTTGTTCTTCTTGCTATTATTCACAGTGATGAACCTTTTTTATTAGTGGATTGTAGCTCCTTGACAGTGGATACAAAATCAGATGTATCAAAGGGGAAAGGACTCAGAACTTCCTTCAGTGTTCTCTTTCTCTTCCTGTTTAAACCGTCCTCTTCCCAACAAGCTATTATCTATAGCTAAAATTTAATATCTGATAGGAGATAAAGCTTGCATAATCCTTTGACATGAAGAGAGATTAGGAACAAAGGAGAAATTAATTTGAGATTTGTTTATATCATTCCTGTAAAATCTTTTCTGGGAAATTCTGAAGATGCTTTGTAATCTGTGATTAAATTGAATAGCTCCTCGTCAGGGCTGTAATTATTTTTCTGCCTGTTAAATAATTTATATTTCAAAAACTAATAGAGAAAAAAGAAAAAGAAAGGCAGACTAAACATCAAGTCTACATTTTAATATTCTTCATTTAAACTATGGGTGTTGCATATATTTATATGGATGCACTTACTTTTTGCAGAACAAATTAATCTCTTCCTTACACCTACTTTTAATAAAAAGCAGTGTTTATAGTAAGAGAACAACTATCCAGAACATGTAAACATAGCTTTATATCTTTTTTATTAAAAATGCTAATATTCTATTTGTATCTTTACCAGTTTTAGTTGGTGGATTCATTATACTGGACTCTGTTGTCGCCTCCATTTCTGTTTTCACAGACCAGAGGCCACTCTCAACACTGTTCTGAAGTGATTGGCACAACCTAATTTCTTTCTGTAGTTGAACTGTAGTCTCAACTGTTCTTTCTCTATGACTATTTAAGAAACCCACAAGCATGGGTACTCCACACACAATTAATTGTTAGCTGGAATAAGTCAAAGAACATATTCCTTATTAAATTCATGTGGTTTTGTAGCCCACTAACTACCTCACTTCTGTACGATGTCGATTAGTAGCGTTTTGTATGTGGCAAAAAATTTAAATCCTTCAATAGTTAAATAATGGGGTAGCTGAAATTAAGATTTATTTAGGGGGCATTCACACTTACTTTTTGTACCAAAGAGATGTGGATCTCCATGGTGATGTGATACTGAATCGATGTTCCCACTACATTTACTGTGATTGAATCTCTCCAAGGCATTCTAACCTGGTCCGACATTCACATTGGCACTGCTTTGCATAAACATGGCAGCGCCTCGTGGCCAGGAATGATCACAACAATCCAGATCGATTCGGTAGCGTATTCACATGACCGGAGATCACACTGACCCTAAAAAAAAAATGTAATAAGCCACCCAGTGCAAAATACACTGGGTGCATTCGGGGCCAGTGTGAATGTCACGGAAATAACCCAGTTTCACACCAGGTTATTTACATACTGTGGATGGGGCCTTAGAAAACTATAAGGCAGTTCTGTTTTCCATAAAAAACATGTCTAAAGATGCATAAGGGCACAAAGGTTATATCTTTATGCTGTGAATTGCTGCAGAAACTGCTACTGTAATATCAATAATTCCTGTATCAATTGTAATGTGCACTGCTGTCCACAATTACAGACATATGGAAAGAAACAGAAATATTCTACTTCACTACTGAGTTGGCCCAGATGTTGAATGCTATAGGTGAAGTTGAATTTACAATGATTCTTCTTTGTTTAAAGATTATATTTCTTGAGAATGAAATGAGACTACTTTTGAAATCCTTGAAAGAACTTAATATCCTTAATAAGTCTTCAAATTTATATCGTTCTGATCTTTCGCAATTAAGTTTTAATCCCATTTAATTTCCTTGTTTAACGAAGCTGAGAGAAGCTTGATCAATTCTTTTAAACTTCAGTTAATCTATGTAGACTCTCTATTCATTGAAAGTGAGACCCGTATGAATCAGATATAATCAAATGTGTTTTAACCATAAACAATGAAAATTCCCAATTTAGTTTTATTTAAATCAATCTTATTTAAATCACCAAATCTTATTAGTTACATTTTTCCATAAGGACTTCATGTGCAACACCTTACCAAAAACAACACTAGACTATGTTACTTCCTTCAAGTGGCAGGGCTAGTGATGGCATTACATGTTTACATTGCAATCCTGTTCATGACTACGTAAAGAAAGGGCCTGCTTAGTTCAGTTATTCTTACTCCCAGATGTATATAGGATGGTGACCTAAATTTATTTCCATACACAAATATTGTTTCACATAAAGAACAAGTTGTCAAACAGTAGCATGTTATTTTCTAATGTAAGAGAATTCAGTGATGGAAGCCACACACAACAGGAGTTTGTAACACTGTAGTTTATTATATTGTTGAGAAACAGGCAATACTCA
This sequence comes from Phrynosoma blainvillii, assembly GCA_026167975.1. Taxonomy (NCBI): domain Eukaryota; kingdom Metazoa; phylum Chordata; class Lepidosauria; order Squamata; family Phrynosomatidae; genus Phrynosoma; species Phrynosoma blainvillii. The sequence continues at coordinate 184,063,879 of JANUYF010000004.1, read as the reverse complement.
CAGGAAGCCCTGTTTTTTTCAATTCAGAAATTTCATATTTCTACATTCCCTTTCCATGACAATTCTGCAGGATAATCACCAGGCACATTGGGCCATTCTACTTGTATGGGGGGCAGAGAAGGAATATGTTGTCTTTGGGATTTTTTTATTGTTTGGGTTGTTGCTGGTACTGCCTTTTAAATTATTTTAGTAATTCAATTTAATAATTATTTAATTATTTTAGCTAACACATAAGTTATATAATTTAAATACATAGTTACATAAACTGAAACATAATTCTTTCAGTACATATTTATAAAATTAGGAGTTATGTATCATATGATAATGATTAAAACACTTTTGACACTCCTTACCTGCTTGAACTGTGTGGTTCTATAGAATATTTATAAACATCCCAGATGGGGAAATTGGTATCCAAAAGAATGTCAATAAAAACATAACTCCTGTGTTGAGGGGAAAAATCAGTTTAGCTGAGAGAAAATTAAAAGGAGTGTTGTACTCAGTGGTCTAACCTGGGGGGTGCAGACCTCACCAGGTGACACCCTAAGTGGGGGGTGACACTACTGCTCCTCAAACCTTTTGCATTTTGACAGAAATGGGCTGTGGAATTTGCCTGAGTCCCTTTAAAATATTGAAGAGATTGTATGAGCAGTGCGAGGCTCAGTGGGAAAAGAAAGGAGAGGCCCAAGATTGTTGTTGTTTTTTCAAATTTCAAATTTTTTAAAAATATATAATTATAATTTATTTTTAAAAAAATAAAAAATGAAAACTATTTTTTTCAAATTTTCTTTAAAATGTCACACTTTACAAAATTTTTACTTAAGCCACATGAAACTATGTATATGTAAATACATTTAGGGTGTGTGTATGAAACTGTAATTTAAAGGTATAATTTTAATTTTGTAAGTTATTTATGTCATTTCATTCAGTAAATTAACAATGAGCCATATTTGTGGTAATAAGTACTCAGTGATATACAGGAATTATGATTTATCAGTAGCAGTAGCACAAAAAAATAGGATTCTGTATGGTGTGGGATGGGAGGAGGTCAATGGGGGTGGGTGACACCATGGGTTTTTGCACCAGGTGGCACCAACCTTAGTGACAGCACTGGGCGTACTGTTGGAGGAAATGTAGGAAAAGAGCGATTGCTTGAAGAGATTGGTGGCTGAAGTGAATTGGAGATAAGTCACAGGGAATCCAGAGAGAAGGAGTGCTAGAAATATATGGACATATGAACATTGAAAAATGAGTGGATACGAAAAAACAGATGGATGAATCAAACTAGATGATGTGTTGCACCATAGTTGCATTATTATTTCTTCTCTGTGCTGATAACTTCTTGGAAAAGTATGGCACAGTTCTAGGTTGTCCCCTTGAGATTGCACAGGACACAATGTAGTGGAGGAAAAGGCGTTTATATGAATTTGCAATCTTACTATTCAGTAGGGTTGCCATTTTCTGGATTCTGGCGGGACATTCCCAGTTTTTCTGCCTGTGGGAATGTCCCATCCAGCCTTTAGACAAATGTCCTGGATGGCCAGACTCCCGGTTCTCCACCTCAGGCTCCCCTTCCCAACAGGGGCAGTGCAGTGGCCATATTTCTGTGGGAGAGGCTGCAGCTAGGGGTGGGTTTCCAGCTTCTCTGTCCCCATTGCCAGGCAGAGGAGGAGATGCTTTCCATTCAGCTAAGCCAAAGACTAGAGAAAGTGAGCTGTGGAGCATAGGCGGGCTGAGAGACCATGCAGCAGCACCAAGGGGATCTGCCTACAAGGCTGGGTAGGCCTTGTTGGGCCTGGGGGGTTATTGGGCCTGGGCCTACTGTTGCTTTCGCCGCTTCCCTTTCAGCATGGACTCATGCCATGGTGGATGGCAAGGAGACACAGCAGGCCCTCTAGGCCTTTCTGAGGGGGGGGGCTGGGATGAGGGGGCCCACTGCTGCTGGTTGGTGCTCTTTTAGCATGATGGCCAGTGGCCTAGGCCTGCTAGGCCTCTCTGAGGAGACTAGAGTGAGGGGGGGTGCCACCACCAATTTGGTGCTCTTTTAGCATGGTAGTGGGCATCCTAGGCTTGGAAGTCCTCTTTGGAATAAAAAGAAATAAATTCCAAAAGGAATACATAAATCAAAATAAAGCTAACTTTGCTGAGCTCTAGTGTCCAAAAAAATAAAAAAATTGTAACTTTCCCCAGCTCTAGACTTATCATTTATTGCATTTATTTAAGACATTTTGAAGCAGATTTTGGGAGATGTAGTACAAAAAATCACTCTCACACATTCTAAAAAATGTTCCTTCTGTCCTCAGTTCTTCAGAATTCACTCTAGCATAAAGATCTCTCTCTTGTTCCTCCTCTTCTTCCATCCAACCCAAGATACTTAATGATACAGATCAACAGGATGCAATACTTATTATACTCCTGAATCAGAAGCCCATGTAATATTCCAGCAAACCAGGAAATCTGTTGCTTTGTGAATGTCCCTCAAGGGGACAGCTGCCCCTATGTATGGAAACATTTACAAAATTAATTTTTCAGTTACATCTATGAACAATAGAGCATCCATTTACCACACATTTTGGCTTCAAAGGGAAATATTTTTACCTCCCTACCTACTATTTGGCCTCACCTAGGGGAAAGTCAAACTCAAATTCATAGTTAGAAGGATACAACAGTGATGTCAAAGAAGTCCCACATTTCAGAATGGTGTTGGAATTGTTTTGTATGAGATACTGGCCAAGAACCTGCATTAAACAGGCAGAGTGTGGTGCTCCATCCACACAGTTCCATGTCCATTCCCCTCTTATGTTTGTTTTCATTTCTGGTTTGAAGAGAAGACAGTAGGGAGGCATGTCAAACAGTGAAGAAACACATCCCATTAGCTCAAGAGGGAAAAGAAATGGAAGTGCATTCAGAAATGGAACTTGAATTCCTATCCCTTTTCCCTCAGATCTACATCATCTGAATTGCCCCCCAATCCCTTTCTTCCACTCCAAGAACTAGCAGTGGTAGCAATGGATCCTCCTATGAATTTAAGGCTGCAGGGAGAGAGGTTTGGAGCCTTGAGCAAAGAACTACAGAATAGCACTTGTGTTCTGTCCAAAAAAGAGACATAAACATGTGTAGGCCACACTTACATATGACCATGTCACTCACAGGATTTCAGTCTCAGGGATTCTAAGGTGGGGCACTTTGATTCAATTTTGAGATTTGACTTAATTACTAATTACAGCATGGCAAAATAAAGAAAATTCACCCTAAGTAACTGATATCTGGAAGTAATCCTGTCTCTCTAACTGTAGCTGAACTACATGGCACAACATAGTGTACTGGAACTAGGTCACTTGAACTAGGTTACTGTCATAGATGGCTGGGGGTGGGGAGAATAATGACAGAGAAAGTGACACATCCCATTTTGCATTTAGTTTTCCCATTTCCATTTCCATATGAAAGTGACCCATACACAGACTAAGGGCCTCTGCACACAGGCCCAAAGCGGCAAGTTGGAAGCAGGGAAGGGGAGGGGCAGCCGCATGCTGGCTGCCCCAACCCCTCCCCGAAGACAGCCTGACATCACGTGCCCTTATGCATGGCGTGTGGCATCATGTGGTGGCTCTTGGGGCAGCCTTTCGCTGCCTCTAATAGGAGTGGCATTTTTTTGCTCTTTTAAGAGGCGGTAAATGGGAAACGTGAGGCCGCAATGTGTGCTAGCAGCGGCCCCGAACCTCTGCTTCCCAGGGCGGCCCAGGGCCACCCGTCTGCATCCCCTCTAAGAGGAGGGAATATGGGGCAAAATTTCCAAGACCTGGAAAGTGAAAAAAAGAAAAGAAAATGAACATTGAATCATAGAATCACAGACTTGGAAGACACCACAAGGGCCATCCAGTCCAACCCCCTGCCATGCAGGAACTCTCAATCAAAACATCCCCGACAGATGGCCATCCAGCCTCTGCTTAAGGAACTCTAAGGGATCAAGTCCTGGATTAGTGGTGTCTTTCCATTCACTGACTTGGCATTGGGCAGCAGCATTTTCAGCCCAGGGGGCCTGTTACCAAGGCTATCCAGGCTATTAAGTGGGGGACCATTTAGGAACAACCAACACTGTATGGCTCTCCCATCTTCTTAGTTGATGACTTTGTTTCCCCATACTATATCTCCCCATACCTATTATGTACAGTTCCAATGGCTGTTCCCTTGGCAGCTCCTCCTCCCAAGCCATCTTAAAACTCCATAACTATTGCAAATAAGGCAGCAAAAGACAGTTTACAAAAGAAAGAGTAAATATAACCCCTTCTTTCCACTCTCCAGCAAAGTAATTGGCCCTTGCACCCCCTCCAAAGTGGTGGCAACCCCGCCAGTGGTGGGCCCACCTCCAGGCAGCCCCTTATATCCCTGATGGGTAGAGGGGAAGGTGTTACTCAGTGGTGCTGGGAGAACCTGGAACCTGCTCCTGCAAGTAGCTACTAGATTCCTCCTCAGCAGGCAGACAGGCTGCAGCCTTGGAAAAGAGAGACAGGCAGTAGATGGTAGAACTTCTCTCTCTCTCTTCTTAGCAGCAGAGTCTTGATGGTGTTGCCCTAGCAGGAATGATGGTTTTCCCTGCAAAAGGGTTGTTGTTGGTGTCACCTCCCATGTTAGATATCCTAACAATCTAGAGAATATCTACAAGGTCTATTGCAAAATGGAGGCAGGAGAACACATTCCCATGACTTGCCCCTTGCCTAGTGCCAACTCTCAGTAGCCCTAGTGATAGATACCCTTGGATGGCTTCAAAGTATTATTGCAGTTCTGCAAGTTGTTGAGAATTAAAAGAAACAGGTGGCACTGTTTTCCTTCTTAATAATAAACACAATATAATTTTTTTTAAAAAACACCAAATTAGGCTTATGCTTTCTCATATTGCTCTTGGGCATGTCTTTAATTTGTTTGAATTTTTAAAAACAGTTGCAGAATATAAAGTAGCTAGACTTGTTTTTTCCATGAGGAAAAAAATACAGGATTAGGAGTCAATGTCGGACAATCTCTAAATGAAAAGTTTTTGTGAAGATAAAATGGTAACCTAAGAAAACTAGATCTACAGTCCTAAGCATACCAATAAAAACTGATCATATCAGGATGAAAGTGACATTTAACTCACTAGAGTCTTTTTCTGTGAAAATTTGGTTAGGATCAAGTCTGTGCAGCAGCAGTCTCATGCACATTTACTTGGAATAACAAATGGAATAACAGGTTATCATACTTTGGCCACATAATGAGAAGGCATGGATCACTAGAAAAAACAATAATGCTAGGAAAGGTAGAGAGTAGAAGAAAGAGAGGAAGACCACAAACGAGATGGATAGACTCAATCAGGGTGTTATGGTCTAGACCAGGGGTAGGCAACCTTTCCCCTTTAAGGGCCGAGGGACTTCAACTCCCAGAAGCCTCAGCCATGTTGGTCAATAGTCCCATGTTGGCCAATAGCTCCTGGGATTCTGGGAGCTGAAGTCCCTTGGCCCTTAAAGGGGAAAGGTTGCCTACCCCTGGTCTAGACCTTGCAGGATCTGGGTAAGGCTATGGAGGATAGGGATTGTTGGAGATGTCTCATCCACAAGGTCACCATGACTCAGAATTGAGGGCAGTTAACAACAACTGTCATTAACACCATGGGGAACTCTTAGAACAGAGCTGCATCAGAACTCTGAGAAATATTTTTAGACTTCAACACTTGATGACTTTGATGAGGAGAGAGAGTGTTTAGCTTTGCTAAAAAGGGAAGTCTATACTTTTGTAGATGGGTTCATTATGAGCACATTATTAATAAGATACATGGCATCAATACTTAAAATCACAAGAGGAATTAATAAGGCAAGGGATTGTAATTGGTTTTCGTATAGGCAATTAGTTGAGCGATTTAAAATGGACAATAAAATGTGTGGAATTGGTTCAGGAGATGTGGAAATGGAAAAAATTGTGAGGGGTGATAAAAAACAGATATCAACATTTTATAAGTTGATTTTGAAATGGGAGTGTGAAGAGGAGACAGTTAAAGAATTTATGGTAAAATGGGCAATTGACTTGAAGCAGAGTATTGAGTTGGAGCAATGGGAAAGAATTTGGAATCTAAGGATTAAATATATGGTTTTTATAGAATTAAGAGAGAATTTATACAAATCAATGTACAGGTGGTATTTGACTCCTAGTAGACTTTTTAAAATGTTTAAAGGATGTGATCATTTGCACTGGCACAAAGGATACCGAACGTGATTATTTTGGGTAAATCATTGGCCACAACTTTTATTTTGTACAGGGTCTTGATATTAATCAATTAAACATTTAAATAGCAGTTTTTAAAACCCGAATTTGTTCTTGACACATGCGTATGCGTAGTTAAGAGCAAGCACTATGAATTAATTGCTTCTAACACTGCATGCGTCAAGTCCATTAATTTATGCAGTATTACACAACAATAATTAATCCCTCCCCCAACCGGATATGACGTCATTCTTATGACATCATAACTTTATTACATCATCAAATATTAAAATGACATCATATGAATATGGTTAACCTAATGAGCTATACTGAATTTAGGAATTCTTTATTAACCCAATGAGTATTTATCTAATTAACCTAATTATTCCCCGAAGGGAGAGGGGTTCATACCCACCACAGGAGGGGGCCAGCCTAGCTTGGCATCCCCTCCCTCCCCCTTCGCTCTTTTCCTAAAACATTTTCCAATTGGGGAGAGATAGACTCCATCAGCCCTGTACAAGTATGGCATAAAACCTAAATTCATTCATAATCAACAATAACAATTCATTTATAATCAACAATAACAATTCCCAAAAACCCCAAGGTCTCATCCGCAGCATTAAGCAACCAACATCAAAATGCTACCAAGATCACCTAAATAGCTACTTTGCCATGTTAGTGCATTAATTGGAAATCTTTCACTTCTCTTGCGTTCCATCAACAATTTTTTTTTAAAACATAACGCCATCATTTTTGAAATCAGTTTCTTGTCATTGAAGTAGTAAGATTTTGGGGTGTGTAAAAGACTCTGATAGTTCAATAATTAAGGTAGCATTCCTCTACGACCCAACAACCTCACAGTTCCGACATCTCTCAATTCCATGGTTGAATCTTCAATGAAGTATCGTTCAGCCCCAGCCACTAAGCTGTGTCCAAGCATCCATACGTCTCTGCTATTCAAATCTCACAGTTCCGACATCTCCCAATTCCAAGGTCGAATCTGCAATGAAGTATCGTTCAGCCCCAACCACTAAGCTGCGTCCAAGCATCTATCCGTCTCTGCTATTCAAATCTGCTAAAATACAATAGTAAACATGTCAGTGAAATCAAAGAGCAATTTGCCTCAAGTGCGCACATAAGACCTAACGGTCCTAAAATGCCCTCAGCCAAGTTTGCAACTTGAAGCATTGCTTAACCCAGTACTGTAGCAGCCGTGGCTGTCCAAATCCTAAAAGATGAAAGAAAAAATTGTGCCGCTGGCACAACCAACATGTATCAAAGCCTCTCACTTTTCTGCATTAAATTAAAACTGTGTTAATGGAAGGCCAGAGAAATATGAAATTAAATATTCCATTATTCTTGGCCTTATTCTAAGGCATTCCGACAGTGTCAACACTAAACGAGTAATTACTAAGGCAGCAGAAAAGACCAATAAAATTGGCACTCCAGGTAATGTCACGTCTTTAGATGTGAGTTATGCTGATGGGAAATATTGCCAAATCTTAGTGAGTACTGCACCTGATAATGGCAAACGGTTATCCAGTAATAACTGGACTCCCTAGGTCATCCCTTGAAAGCCCTATGAAATCTAAATTAAGCCTTAGGGTCATTACCTCTGGCTTTAAATTAAAATGTCATCACTGCCATCCAGCCCTTAATGGCACTGAAAATAACCTAATTAACTAAGGTATACAGCAATATGAATGATCACCTCAACCCTCTAGGGCCAACCCTGTACCCCCCCCCAACTTTTAAGAAGAAAGATCCCCAAGCTCATAATGTGAGCTAATACGACTTGCTTATCGAAGAGGCTACGGACTGGAGGGTCTCCTTGTCGATTTTTTTTAATATATATATATATATATATATATATATATAGCTTCCACGATGCACAGATATGTCCCTTGGTCAGGCAGCTGCCCCGGGAGCCAGTTGACCAAACCTGCAAAACTGAAAACAAGAAAGTTCTCGAAGAGATTTAGTCATTCAAAAACATATTGAGCTTGGATCAAAACATGAAACTTCAAACATTGTGCCTCCATATTGCACACCAGTGTTCCTGTATTAATACATTTATAGATCTGGGAGTACTCTAAGTGGACAACATTTTTTAAAAAAATTAATCACACCATAACTGCACCATTTTGTTTGGCATTGATTGTGACACAATTGGACCACAACGTTGATAGGCTAATACTAAACAAGTGAGGTCCTGTCCACCAATTATCAACCCAGGATTGTAGCCATCCCTTAACTCCCACTTAACATTAGAAATATATGCCCCAAAACCAAGTGTCCCACCATCCTCGGAGTGTACCTGAATTTCTGCCCATTAGAGCGTATCAGATCTCCGCACAAAACACACCATTAAATGATCAAAAATTGGCTCCCAGATCTCTAAATTCTCCCCCATCCTGGAATTGTAATGCGGTGATGATGAGAGGGGCTGTCACATCCTAGTGGCATGCCAGTATTACATTTATGGTCAAACTTGCGGGGCTGCCTCTACCACTTACCTGCATTGCTTAAATGTTCATCACATTGCCGGCAGGCAGACACCCATAGCATTAAATTGGCACTATGTGTATGTTACAATCATTATCTCCTGAACATTGTAGAATTCCGGAGATCCAGCATGTTTTCTCTCATCAATAACAGCAAGGGGAAAGTGTTATCTAAAGGGCATGGAACTATCAGCTTATGGATTAATAGACAACCAACCCGTCAGCCCCAGAAATCTCCAAAGTTCCCACCAGTACCTTTCCCCTTGCCTGTCTATCAAAGGAGGGGCCAGATTCTGGAAGCCCTGTGCTCTATAATTCCTTAGCCTGAGTTAACCCAGGATTTGTAAAGGGTGTCGCCATTGTTGCAAACAAAGGGTGTTCCATTCTAGTGCTCATCCATTTATGTCCACCGAAGGCCCCTACTGAAGTGGGCCATTATGCCACCAACTTAGCAGCATGCATCAAACCTGAGCTCTTCGCTTAGATTGAAGCATCAGCCGATGCTTGCAGAGCTCTCACTGCAAGCATCGCAGAACCAGTCCGTGTAATATGCTGTCTCGCATAAACACTTGCCTTGTCTCTGCTGCAAGCTACCAGTCTCGGTCATGGGCCCATTGCCTTGATCTGAAACAACCACCATTTCCATTAAGTTTAATGGATCTGCCAAAGTGGATTGATCCAACACAGGGGCAGCTGCACCCTGTTGTCCCACTCCAGGAACTTTCTTTCAAAGCTCCAAAGCATCAGCTACGGTTAGATGCCCAACCTCCATAGCTGAGGTAAAAGGGGAACCACGTGCCATGTCCACCGGGAGTGCCGTATGAGTCGCAGCCGGTCACCCAGAATCTGCAGAGCACATACACCTCCATTTTCAATTGAAGAAGAACTAGACTATGACCCCAAATTTGTCCCCACCCCCGTGTCTCTTGTCGAGCTGCTGCTCAAAAACCTCTGCACACCATTGTATTGTGCGAACAATCTAGGTAAAATGGGCAGGAATCTCCTCATCTCTATTTTTTAAAGAGTAGAAGCCTGCTTATGCATCGACTGGCCATTCTTAGGGTCAGCAGTTGGTGTGCATTGATTAAACTATTAATTGTCACATGATATTATTGACTCCAAAGGAATATTAATACCTCAAACCAATGTGTAGAGGATATAGTGTTCTTTTTTAAAGCTATATCCTTAAACATAATTGTACAATTAGTATTAACCTCAAAGGTGTATCATATAATCAAATTTTGATTATTATTATTACTATCAATATTATTACCATAAGCCAATTAAATAATCAAACCTCAGTTTGAATTAAGCCGAGGTTAGTAATTCTCTAAATGGTCACTCACCCATCAGGTCACCCCCATTTAACTACTATAAAGAATTATAAATATTAATCTTGTTATTGTTTAATATTAATGTTATTAATGTTTACTTTTCCTGAACCACTTCCTTTTTTGCAAGGGAGGAAAAAAGGTGGGAGCCTAAAGAGAAGCCCAAATCAGGGCATAATAATAACTGGCACGTGTCCCTACTCACCAGTGTAATCTGACTCGCAGGCACAGTAAGCCCAACTTCGTCCCAGCTGGGACAGCAAAACAAGGCCTGAGGCCACAACTACCATTACGAGTTCTGGCCCGTGTCGTATCAGCAATTGCCAAAACACAGGCCAGGAACCTGATTTAATAATATGGGGAGGGGGGGGCAACATGAGGGGAAATGCACGTAAATCCCAAACATGGGAATCACTTCAATGACATGTGCCACAAACCATAAAGGCCACCTGAAGCACAGGCTAGACATGAAGTCCATAGTTGAGACCCCCACTCCCATCCCCAAAAAAGGGGAACTCCAGTATCCAGCCCCAAGACCAATCAGGCCGGTGTTGGAGTAGCTGACCTGTGTATCTCAGCAATGCCAAGACCCAGGCTGATATCATGAAGCCATCAGTATGCATGCGTGTGTGTGGCCCTCTAAGCCGCCATATGTGATTGTACATGGGGGGGGGGGGGGTGGCATGGGCCCTGACAAAAACGTCAGTCTATACCATACACCGCTGCCATTATATTACTTCTAAATTTGATTAGCAGAGGTTTGCTATTATTGTTATTATTATTATCATTATTATTATTATTTATGTAATTATATTTTAAATTGCCAATAACATATTATTACGAGGTCCCCAAAGGGTTTTCTTGCCTAGTTTTATTCAGAGGTTTGCTAATGACCTCCTCTGAGGCTTGAACATTTTTTTTGAGGCTGAGAGAATGTGACCATGATCACTCAGTGTTTTTTTTTTTTGCCATACTGGGAAAGGAACCATGATCACCAGAGTGATAGTAGAGCGCTTGAACTATTATACCACACTGTCTCTCTATCCATTAGCTTATTATTATTATTATTATTATTATTATTATTTAAAAGGATATATTTTAAATTGCCAAGAACATCCTTTACAGGCAAGAACATTGTATTACAAGGTCCCCAAGGGGTTTTCTTGGCTAGTTTTGTTCAGAGGTTTGCTAATGACCTCTCACAAGGCTAGAACAATATTATTATTATTATTATTATTATTATTATTATTATTATTATTATTACTATTACTATTATTATTATTGAGGCTGAGAGAGTGTGACCAAGGTCACCCAGCAGGCTTTATGGCCATGCTGGGACAAGAACCATAGTCACCAAAGTTGTAGTAGAGCGCTGAAACCACTATTAATATTATTTTAAAGTAAACAATTTTAAATTGCCAGGCACATTTTTATTTTTATTTTTATTATTATTATTATTATTATTATTATTATTATTATTATTATTTAATAAAGGGCTAGGCCGCCGGTGGTGCTCCAGCAACTGCCCGAATTCAACCATCCAGGCATCCCAGGCCAGGCTCAAGCCGTGATCCTAGGGAGGCCTGGCGCGCCGCGGCTTATCCCTGCTCTTCCTGCTCCACACCTGTGGAGGGCCAGAGCACCACATCATTTTTTTGTTTTTTAATACTGCCTCGCACCGCCCAATCCTCAGGCTCCCCTGAGGAGGTCTTGTTCTTATGTTCAGCGATCCAGGCCACATCAGGGCCGAACCCAGCAGTCCGGGCCGTGACAGGGCCCAAGCCCATACAAACAAGGAGTCGCGGTTTGCCTTGGCAAGGCCACACCCCACTCCTGGCCCTTGCCTTTTATCTCATACTTTCCCGAGGAAGGCTAGGCCGCAAAATTGGTTGTAAAATTGCAGCCAAAGAGCCCCGGATCACTGTCCTTCAAGGCCACCGGGAGCCAGGCAGGCAGCCAGCCCAGGCTGCACCCAGGCCCTGAACTCCTCGCGGAGGAACCGCGACTGTTCAATTAGCCACGCTCAACCCCGCTGTCCAGGCCCAGTCCCCAGGCACCGCCCAGGAGGGCTTCCCTGCCTCCAGCAATCTGTGGGCAAGGTTCCTCGTGCAGCCCTTTACCATGGCCACACCTGCTGTCTCTCGCCGAGTTAAATAGCCACGGCTGTTTGTTGAAGCCGCGCCAGCTCTCCACCGACGAAAAGGCTCTAGGCCCACTCTAGGCCCTTAAGAGCCAAAGAGCAGACGAGCGACTTGCTCGTCTGCAATTCTGAAATGGCTGCCGACACGTGGCAGCGTGACGCTAAATAGCCTCCTGAGATCTCGCTCGAAATCTCGCGAGATTTGAATTCTTGCGAGACCTTGGAGCGAGACCTCATTTGATTGACTGAGCAGGATGGCAAGGGCGGGACTTCCAGTCTGCTCAGCCAATTGCGCGTCTGTGCCCTTTTATGGGCCGCCGCAACAGAAGGCCCCTCCCGACGTGTCGGGGGGGTGTCTTTATGTTAGAAATGTGGATCAGAAGTCGGTACATATCTACATATGTGGTGGAATTGTGAAAGGCTATGAGATTTTGGAAAATAATACATCAGGAAATGAAAAAATAAATTGAAAGGTCGTCCAGACCCTAAGTTGTATCTTTTGAATACCGGTATCTTAGAGGACAATAATCTAGAGAAGGCAGATGGCAAAATAATTTTTTTACCAATAGTCACCGGTAAAATTTTATATGCGAAGTACTGGAAACGAAAAGAAATTCCAGTGATGGAAGAATGGAAATTAAAATTATATGACTTCTATGAAATGGATAAACTATCATTTTTAATAAAAACAAGGCTTTAACAGGCTTTATAAAGAGTGGAAGTCCTGGATTGCCTACATTCAAGCTAGAAACAGGGAAAATAGGTACACAGCGCTAGTTGAATAACAATTGGCCGTATAGCCTTATAAATTAGGTCACAAAATTTGATGTATTATCATTTTTGGTCTGTAACAGTTTAACTTAGTATTGAATAGAAATAGATCTTCTTGATATATTATTTATTATACATTATATATTGTATACTATCGGATCCATGATGTGTTAAAGCAAAGCAAAGCAGCTTCATTTATATACTGCTTCATATTGCACTATGGGATGTCTAAGTGGTTTACAACTGTAAGCTCATTGCCCCCCAACAGTTGGGTACTCATTTTAGCAACCTCAGAAGGATCCAGGCCTGAGTCTAGCCTGAGCTCTGGTTGGTACTGAACTCGCAACCTTGTGGTCTATGAATGAGTGGCTGCAGTACAGGCATTTAACCACTGCACCACCAGGGTTCCTGGTTAAGAAGTTTAGTAGTCAATTTGTGGGTGTTCTGATTAGGATAAGTTATTTAAGATTCTTTAGATGGCGAGCAAATATGAAAACTAGGAGAAAACATAAGAGTTATTGGTGTTATATAATGTGAATCTATGATCTTCACATGCATAGCACAGGAAGGTCCATGTTTTAATTTTTGTCTGTTCATGTCTGTTTGTATCTTTGTTATTTGGTTTTTGTGTGTGTTTGCTTGTCTTATTGTATGCTTGTTTTAATCTTATTGAAATAAAAAAACACTTCCAAACATGCCCATTAATTTGTATGAAACTATCAATTTATATTATGTATTTTAGAGTTACAAAAATGAAAAGCAGGTCAGAGAAAGAGCTGAGTAAGAAAGGATTAATGTGAACACAGTCACATGTTCTTAAATTAAGACTAGACCAAAAGTTATCTAATGAGCAAATCCAAAGGTTTATATCTGCCATTGTCTATCATTGCCAATCTGCAATGAGACATCTGTAGTATTTGGGAGAGTCACTGTGGTGTAGTGGTTTTAGTTTTGGACTACAACTCTGAAAATTAGGTTTCAGTTCCTATCTTAACTCAGGAAACACACTGGCTGATTTTGAATGAATTACATACTCTTAGCCTCAAGAAACCCCATTATAGGCTCACCTTTAGGTCTCAGTAAGTCAGAAATTACTTGGAAGAACACAACAACAGCAGCAATGTCCTAGTCTTTATAAGAAGGATATAACTACAAGGATTAGTAAGGAATAGAAGAAAAGTAGAGAAATATAACTATAAGGATTTGAGAGGAACTATGAAAGAGTGAAGGAGACTTAATCCAGGATAGGCAAGGGAATGAACAGATCCTGGAGTAGGAGCAGATTTTTCTTTGTTTCCTGTCACATGATCTTGAGTGGCAATAGGAGATAATCCAAATCAGAAAGTCTCAGCTACCACATATAGGGACTTGGGTGATATTTGATTAGACTGTAAGCCTGAGTGCAGGCAAGTCTTGTTGTTCTTTTCCTTGTAAAGCACCATGTGTAGTGATGGCACTAAATATATTAATTAATTGCAGTTATAATAGCTCCTTAGTGGCAGATTATCTCTTTCATGTTTGAGTCAAATTAGCGCAGGCCTGTTTGTACTATGTTGCTTTAAGATTTGTTGTACATTTCTAGTGATGTTACAAAATGGTATAATGTTATTTAAGGGGGGCGGGGTTGGGGAAGAACATTTCATGCTCCACTGATGGAAATAACTTTTTACCTAGAAAGAAATTAAATAATGTCATGTTATGACAGGATATGGACATTATGAATTTCCCTCTGTTAAAAAAGAAGGGGAAAGTCATAAATGATATGTAAGTATATTCACAGGAGAGGAAAATCTCATAGAAAGAGTACCTGTCCAAATCCTTTTAGCTCTGTAATTCAGTTTAGAATATACACAGTTTGACACTTGTACTTAAAGTGAATCCTGAAGCAAATAGAGAGTTTTCCTCAGTTGGAGCTAAATAAAAAACATCACTCACATATGCAGTACCTCCCAAGCTATCTGCTGCTTCATCAGCCATACATTTCCTCTGACTCCATTCCAGAATTGCTTAGAGCCTGAAAAGTTCCTCTTAAAAGGTAGTTAGTTACAATTATTGTTCAAGGGTCACTAAATGCATTCCTTAATCTTACAGTTACAATTTAACAACAACAACTCTTCATTCTTATTTTATCAAATTAAGACTGCTTATTTTAGTACAAAAATAAGCTATATTGCTTATTTTAAGTTTTTTTTTTTAAAGATAATACTATATAACCTTTTGCCCTGTGCTACAAAATGCACTTCCTTCCCATGCAGTGTATTGCTTCCCCAAACCTTCCCCCATAGCAGAACATAATGGACATGAGCCAACATTGAACTATGTGATATTCCTGTTTTACTATTTGGAGAAGCCACACATTGTAACTATTACTGTAATTATAAAAGTAACTAAAATGTTTACTATTGTGTCAGAAAGGGGAAAAAATGTCTCATCAAGTTACAATCACAATGTAATTTAGAGGTGAAGCAGGAGAACCAGAACGAGCCTCTCTGCCCCACCCCTAGAAACAATGGATTGGGTCCATGGCAACAGCTTCTTTTTAAAGTGGTGAAAAGATGCCTTTGCCACCATGGTGGCGGCTTTTCGGAGATTCTTTGGCACAGCACATTTAAATGCTGCACCAAAGACATGCCTTTTGCTGCCTGCTGTGCAGTCAGGCAGGCAGTGTGATGTTGGCATCATGGTGTCATTGAGGCATGTGGTGTGCTGGCACACCCCACTCTGCCCCAAGACTGGTGTTAAACACCAGTCTGTTTAGCCCCATAGTTATACCAGGGGGTGAAAGTGGTCCAAGATGGTGACAAACTAAGGGTTTCTGGAATCCAATTAGTTCCGTTAGCCTTCGAGGGTGGACCATTCTAGTGAGCCCCCCACTCCCAACGGGGCGGACGGTTGTTCTTAGTTCAACCTTGATCAGGAAATTGTCCGTCCATGACAATGCAGAGGTTTTAATTACCTCCACCCACTGATATTCCTGTTCTGTACTGAAGACTGCATCTAGGGTATGACCTGCACAATGAGTAGGCCTGATGACCAATTGAGATAGGCCCATATTTGTCATGGACTCCACGAACTCCCGAGCTGCACCTGTAAGATTTGACAAACTGGTCTCAAGTGGAATGTTGAAGTCACCCAAAACTAAAGTCTGGGCGACTCCACAGCAACTCAAGAGACTAGCTGTGTCAGCTTGGCTAGGGAGTCTGTTAGACAAAGGGGTGGATGGTATACTAACAGAATCCTCAAACTATCCTTAGTCTTTAGGCTCAGGTACATACACTCGAATTGGCATGTTTTCTGGATAGGTATCCTGGTCAAGGTGAACCAAGGCCATTCTGCCCCCTCACCCACTTCCTCTTACCTGCTCACTGATAGAGTACCCAGATGGAAGAGCCTGCGCCCAAGTTATAGCGCTATCATCTCCCAGCCAGGTCTCTGTAAGGCAAACCAAGTTGGCATCCTCATCTAAGAGAAGATCATAAATGATCTGGGTCTTACTTTTAACCAACCTGGCATTGCACAGGAGCAAGGTAAGGTTCTGTGGAATGGTTGGTATGGTCTCCAATCCATTTTGGGAAACAGAGTGAACTGAAGGCAGAATAGCTTTTAAACATTGATTACGCCTTCCTTTGTAACATACCCTCACTCTGTTCCCTCCATACCTTCCTTTCCCCCACACAACCTCAATTTCTGCTCCCAAATCATACTCAGCCACATGTGGTTGTCCTTGTTGTCATGCAACAGCAGCTTCAGATGCTCCGAGGGTGAGCCAATTGCAAGGCAGTCCTCCTCCACCTAAGACCTCCACTGCCTTTCAAGGCTCTGAGGTGATGGGGGCGGAACAAGGCAGCCTCCCTCCACCTGAGTCCTCCATTGCCCCTCAAGGCTCTGGGGTGATGGTGGGTGGAGTAAGGCGGCCTCCCTCCACCCGAGTTCTCCATTGCCCCTAAGGCTCTGGGGTGATAGCAGGCAGAGCAAGGCAGCCTCCCTCCACCTGAGTCCTCCGTTGCCCCTCAAGGCTCTGGGGTGATGGTGGGTGGAGGAAGGCAGCCTCCCTCCATCTGCTTTAGAGGCAGAGGCAGACTCTGAGCCTGAGGAGGAGACAGATCTGGGGTTACCTAGAAGCTCTGTAGTCTCAGAGAAGACACAAGAGACTGCAGAGGGAGAGACAGACTCTATGCTGCTGGTATGATGACCTGTGGACTGAAAATAAGGCAAGGAATCTTTGAGGCATTCATCTAGGCTAGAAGCCAAAGGAGAGCTAATTGCAATCAGCTGAGGTATGGTGAGGCTTAGCTAATCGCAATCAGCTAAGGCACACTGAGGCTTTTAAAAAGGCTTCAGCTGATATGATTCCCTGCAGCTGACAATCAGTCTTGTAGCCTCCTTAGTTGCTGTGTATCCTGTTCTCTGCTGTCAGACTCCTGTTTTTTGACCCTTGGAACTGCCTTGTGGCTACGCTTCTGCTTCTCCCTTTGCTGTTAAGTGCTGGACTCGTATTGTGTGGAATGGACTCTTGACTACTCCTTCGCTTACTACTCTGCAGTACTGTTCTCAGAAGAGATTAAACAGGACAATTTTGTCAGCTGCATCATAAATCTCTTCTGGCAGGTATAATGGATGCACAAAAACAGCAAAACCAAGAACTGGCTGCCCAAGTAATTCAGCTGGTGGCCACTGTAAATACCAGCTCCAGCAGCTGATGGCTCCTACTATTCCTCATCGAAAGGGGCCTATTGCTTTGCTTGACAAGTTTCTATGGGAGCCTAAGTGATTGGAAGCCTTTTTGACTAGTTGCCAGTTGTATATGAATGTGAGAGAGGAGGATTTTCCTACAGATGCTATGAAAGTTGTTTTTCTTATCACCTCCTCCCTGTGCCTGCAGCCAACTGGGCTACACTTTTGATTAGGCAGAACAGCCTTTGCTGAATGCCTATGATTTCTTTGTAAGGGAGTTCCAGGTAGCTTGGGGAAAACCAGTGAAGACCGAGACTGTTGACCAGGAGATTTTGAGTCTTTGTCAAGGTCAAGGTACTGTTTTGCAGTATGTGACTGCCTTCAAGATGTTGATTCCTGATTTGGGCTGTAATGACCCTGCCCTCCAGAGCCAGTTCAAGACCAGACTAGGAGAGAACATTCTAGATGGGCTAGCTTGTGGACCACCCCCATATACTTTACAGTTGTTAATTTAGCAGGTACTGAACATTGATGGTAGGCTAGAGACACACCACCCAGCTTGCCGTGAGTGCACCTTGCTTTGCTGCTCAGCCCACTTGGACACCTTCCGTGGCTCCTTGACCTGCTCCCCCACCACCTGGACACCTCCTGTGACTCCGAGACCCGTGTCTGTGTCTGGAGAGGCTGCTGTTGAACCCATGCAGCTGGGTAGGGCTCAGCATCACATCTCTGCTACTGAAAAGGACCAAAGGAGCCAGGCCAGCCTCTGTTTGTATTGTGGTGAAGCTGGCCACTTTGCCTGGAATTGCCCAGCCAAAGGATGTGGCCTTTCTCAAAGAAACCCAGTCCCACAGGTCTAGATGGGTTTGCTAATCTGGGGAGGTGTGACACCAATCCATCAGAACCATCCAAGGAGCTCAAAAAGGACACCTTGTTATTACCTGCAACCCTTTGGCTCACTCAAGATAAGGTAGCCCATGTTGGGGCTATGATTCACTCTGGGGCTTCCAGCAATTTTATGGACTTGGAGTTTGCAGCCCAATACCATATTCCATGGCATCTGCTGCCTGAGCCTTGCCTGGTGGAGACCATTGATGGTTGGCTTCTGAGTTCAGGACTAGTGATGCACCAAATGGCAGTACTGACCCTTGAGATCCAGGGCTATTTAGAACAGATGCATTTCCTCTTGGTGAAGGTTCCACATTTCCCATTGGTGATAGGCATGCCCTAGCTCACCTGACATGACCCTCATTTTTCATGGTTTTGTGGAGAGGTACTTTTTGCCTCTGGGTATTGCCAGGAGCATTGCTGGCCTGAGCGACTGCAGGCAACTATGGACTCCAGCCAAGAGCCACCCCCCGCGGAGCTGCTCCAGAAGTATCGGGACTTTGAGGATGTGTTTAATAAAAAGGAGGCAGACTGTTTACCACCCCATTGGGTCTATACTGTGTCATTGACTTAGTTCCAGGAGCCCCTATTCCAGCCGGGTGGATTTATTCTCTCTCAGAGCCTGAGTTGGTGGCTTTGAGGGACTGACTTCCTGGAGAAACACTTAAGTCATGGCTTCATCCACCTGTCCACTTCTGCTGGGGCTCCCATGCTTTTTGTACACAAGAAGTGTGGAGAGCTCGACCTCTGCAATGATTACCAGCGCTGAATCGGATTATGATCTGGAATCATTATCCACTGCCATTCACCCCAGAGCTACTTGAAAGGCGCTTATAATTTGGTGAGGATCTGAACCGGAGATGAATGGAAGACAGCCTTCCAGATGAGGTATGGTGACTATGAGTAAACGGTGATGCCCTTTGGCCTGTGTAATGCACCCACTGTCTTCCAGCACTTTGTCAACGATGTCTTCCACAACTACCTGGACTGCTTCATTGTGATCTACTTGGATGACTTCTTGATCTACTCATCCAATCAGGTAGTTCACAATGCTCATGTCCAGGCAGTGTTGCGACATCTCTGTGAACAATGGCTTTAGGCCAAGTTGGAGAAGTGTGCTTCACCACTGTGAACTTTCTGGGCTATTGGATCTCATTCCAGGAAATTGAGATGGACCCCACTAAAGTTAAAGCTGTGATCTCCTGGCATCCTCCCATAAACCGGAAGGAGGTCCAGAGGTTTCTAGGATTCACCAACTTCTATTGAAATTCATTCCGAACTATGCGGACCAGGGAATTCCTATTGCCCAGCTACTCTGTGGAAAGGCCCTTTTCAGGTGGACCTTCCAGCAGCTGAATCAGCAGTTTACATTGGCACCACTCCTTCAGCATCAGGATCCCAAGATACCCTTTGTTGTGGAGATGGATGCCTCCGATGTTACCATAGGAGCTGTCTTTCTAAAGCCCATGCCCTTGGGACTGGGACTGCTGCCCTGCACATTCTTCTTGTGGCATTTGAAGCCTCTAGAGCACAACTACATGGTCTGGGAGAAGGAGTTACTGGCCATAAAAGCAGCCTTTGAGGTTTGGTGGCACCTGCTGGAAGGGGCTGCTCATCTAGTGGAGGTCCACACAGACTGCTGGAACCTGGAGTGCCCCCAAACTGTGAGGAAGCTGACTCAGAGGCAAAAGCGGTAGTCCCTCTTCTTCACTCATTTCAACTTCCGCCTGACCTTCATCCCTTGACAGGCTGATCCTCTCTCCCGAAAACCTGAATATGCAGCATCTCCCAAAGCAAACCTGTCCTCTATGATTGTACAGCCAGAGAATTTCATCACTTTGAGAGAGACTCAAACCCTTCAGGACTAGATTCAGGAAAGACAAAATCAGGATACCTTGATGAGGGCCCACCAGAGGGATGACCCATCATCCCCCTATATCATGTGGGATGGACTTCTTTACCACTGGAACCAGCTCTATGTCCCAGCAGGACCCTGCCAGGAGAAGGTATTATGCCTATGCCATGACAGCCATCCTGCAGATCACTTTGGGGGTTCAAAGGACTCTACATCTCCTGACCCAAGAATTCTGGTGGCCTCACATCCAAGCTGAGGTGCCCCCCTATGTCAGCTTGTGTCTTGCCTAGGAAACCTGCCAATCTTTTGCAACCACTGGAAACTCTGTCAGGGCCCTGGAACTGGATCTTCCAGGACTTCATCATGGACTTGCCTCTCTCAGTGGGTGTCACTACTGTCCTGGTCATGGTGAACATATTTTAAAAGATGGCACACTTCATCCCATGTGGGCATGCCTTCTGTCAAGGACACTGCCTGCCTGTTCCTGCACCATATATTCTGATGCCATGGCCTACTAGAGGGGGTCATCTCAGATCATGGACCACAGTTCACAGCACAGTTCTTGTGCAGTTTATTACACCAGTTGGGAATCTAGGCCCAGTTGTCCTCCATGTGTCACCACAAAACTGATGGTCAGATGGAGAGAACAAATGCTACTCTGGAACAGTATCTTTGGTGCTACACTAATTACCAGGAGGACAACTGGGTGGAGTTACTCTCCCTGGTGTTCACCTACAATAACACCCTGCATTCCTCCACTCAGCAGTTCCCATTCTTTGTGAACTATGGTTTCCACCCTCACCTGTTTCCTGCAGTGGCCTCTCCATCTCTGTGGCCTCTCCATCTCTGATCACCACAGCAGATCAATGGGTACAAGAATTGTATGCATTGTAGGAAGTACTCAAAAAACAGCTGGAACAGGCAAAGCAGGCCTACAAACTGTGTGCAGATTGGAAATGTCAGTCAGACAGCCCTCTGAGACTTGGGGATTGGGTTTGTCACTCCAAATGTCATCTGCCACTCCAGCATCCCTGCCAAAAGCTAGATACCCACTTTGTAGGTCCATATTTGATTATGGCACAGATCAATCTATGGCACTCAGATTGCAACTTCCTCAGTCACTTCAGATCTATCCAGTGTTCCATTGTTCTCTCCTGGTTCCTGCCACAGATGTCCGCCTTGATGCCAGCTTGGTACTCCTCCACCTCTAGACCTGGTCAATGGGGAGGAGGAGGAGACTCTTGACTACTCCTTCACTTACTCCTCTGTCGTGCTGTCCTTGGAAGAGGTAAACAGGACAATGTTAATTATAAGCTGTTGCTGTTGTCATATTTATTTATAACTGATTCCTTCCATATTCTGTTCACTTTCTTCATGGCTTGTTTTCTACTACTACTTCTGCCTGTAACAATTTCTCCCCAGCTTAATGCTTTGTAAAATGCAGAAACCCATTAGCTCATAGTCTTTGTTTATTTAAAGCAATTCCTCTAACAGCTGCCATAGAAACAGATTATTCAGGTACTCCTGACCTATTTCAATTCTCATCTACCCAATTTTAATCTTTCATTAAATACTGGGTGACTACACTTAATATTTTAAACTATACAATAAAATGTGTGAAAACACTTAAAGCTTAAAGGAAGATATAATACATTTTGTTTTTTACTGTACATGGAAGTACAAGGTCTCGTGCTATATGCAGGTGAGATGACAACGTGAGACTGGATGAATGGGCAAATCTATTTTAGCTCAACCCTGGTCATCCAGAATGCCACTCAATAAAGACACTTGGTCTTAAAAGACCTGCCCATCTACATATGTTTGAATATCTGTTTCACTAAGTGTAATAGACAGAGGCAGAACAAGTTATGAAGATTTGTGTGAAGAATACCAATGTGACTGCTACAGATGTCTGAGAAACATATCTTGTGATGGGTGCATCAAAGAAGGAAGTACTAGAAGCCTCAAATTGCTCTACAAGAAGATATGACTGAAAACATGTTTGGCCATCTGGGGCTGTAACTACACTCCAGAATTAAAGCAGTTTGAAACCACTTTAACTGCCATGATTCTATCCTGTGGATCCTGGGATTTCTAGTCTGGTGAGGCCCCAGAGCTCTCTAACAGACCAGGCTGAATATCTCAGTTACACCCCATATTATTTGGCTTATAAATCTCCCAAGGCTTACTTAGCATGATCAGTGGTAAAGGATTGTGTGAGCTGTAGTTCAAAACATCTGGAGAGCCAAACGTCCATAGACTCTGATGTAGGATTGTAACCTGAGTCAGGAAATCAATTTGATTCATCTAACTTGCTGTCTCTAGATCGCAAACAATATAATTCATCATACATCATCCAAATTTATTTATTCATATAGCACCACCATTATAAATCACAAATTTACAGTGATGTGCTTTACAAATAAACCTGCCCTCAACCTTACAATCTAAGGGGGTTGCAGACTGCCAGAAATAGTGCAAATTGAGTCCACTTTTAGGGTTAGGGAATCATGGGAACTGTATTTTATTGTGGCACCAGAGCTCTCTGACAGAGAAGGCTCAATGTCTCAGAAAAAAAAACAGTTCCCATGATTCCCTAGCACTAACCCTAACCCTAAAAGTGGACTCAATTTGCACTATTTCTGGCAGTCTGCAACTCCCCCTAAATAAGACATGATACACAATACACAAAAGGGAATGGCAGTGGGGAAGGTCATTAAGTCCAGCAGATAGTGCCTCCTCTTCTCTCCCTGCAAGGTCAGGCCAGTGGCAGTTGGGATAGAAGGGAAGGCCTTACGTCTGCTACCTGGGCAAGGTAGAGATTTGTGTGCCTTTTCTTTTCTTCCTCTGAGGTCAGGGCAATGGCAATTGGGATGGAGAAAGGGCTTTTCCACCTGACCTCCCTAACGGGACTTAATTGTTATATATGCATGATCTAACTGGCTTGGAAGTTGATGTTAAATGGGCTTTTTATTGATTTTTACTGTTATTGTATTTATTTTATTGATGTTATTGGCATATTGAGGTTTTAATGCTGTAATCCTACCTCAATCCGAAGGGAGAGGCGAGAAATATAAATAAAATTTTATTATTTTTGTTATTTTCATCTGCTTGTGAGTCTAGTCATGATGATTTCTTTTTCTGAATGGACCATTAGTTTAGTAGATGTGGGGGTTATTTGGATGTCTTTTATCTGGATTTCAGCAAAGCATTTGATAAGGTCCTCTATAATATTATTACTAACATACTGACTAAATATGGAACACATGGAAATACCATCAAATGGATCCATAATTGGTTGGTAAACTATGCTCAAAGATAAGTCATTAGTGGCTATGCTTCAGATTGGAAGGAAGTCTCAAGTGGGGTGCTACAGCATTCTGTCTGGGGCCAACAGTTTCATATTTTTATTAATGATTTAGATGAGGTGGAGAGAATCCTTATCAAATTTGCAGATGATACAAAACTGGAAGGAATAACACATAGGGGTGAAGTAGATGGCCCTGTAAGAGAAGCCTCTTGCCACTGTAGCCATGATTGGACCAGAACTGTGGCAACTGCACAGCCTGTTCCCAAAGTGGGCCACCAATGAAGTCTCAAGCTGCACTGTCCAGCAGTCAATCCAAATTGACTCCTTTTTAGTTCAGATTTTAGCCCGGGAGCGAGAGGGCATGTGCCATGTAAACTCCATGTCCCCAAAGCTGCTGGAAGTGTCTTTATTTGGCCTGTGCAGTCAGGCCATAGAAAGATAGGAACAAAATTCAAAAAGCCCTTGATAAAGTAGAAATTAATAAAATGGCATTCAACAGAGCCTAATGCAAAATGTTGCATTTAGGCTGCAAAAACAAAATGCACAGGTATAGGATAGGGGATGCTTGACTCAGCAATACTACATGTGAAAAGAACTTTGGAATTATTGTTGATCAAAGGTTGAACATGGAATCAACAGTGTGATGCTTCAGCAAAGAAGGTAAATGCTGTGTTAGGCCTGAAACAGATTGGCCATATATCTGGCTTCTGGCTGCTTCGTGGGCATGGTGTTTATATGACACACACTCCCAAAGGAGCCAGAAGGTGCACCAAGGCCACACCAAGGTGGCAAGAGCTGGACCCCCAAAAAGCAGGTTAATCTGCCCCTGCTGGTGGCCTCTTCAGGACTGTGGTGGCAGCCCACTTTGGGAACAGGCCAAGCCATCACTGTGTTCTGGGTGTGATTGGTGCCTGAGTGGCTGAAGGCCATCTGCTTCAGTCCTTAGCCTGCAAAAATAGAAGCATATTCAAGTTGAGGGAAGCAATAGCCTCCCAATATTCTGCACTGGTCAGGTCTCATCTGAAGTACAATGACAATTTCTTAGTGCCTCATTTTAAGGATACAGACAAGTTGGATGAAGTTCAGAGAAGGGCAATGAGAATGATAAGAAATATGGAGAACAAAATATATGAGGACAGGTTAAAAGAGCTTGGCATGTTCAGACTGGTGAAGAGAAGATTGTTAAGAAGACATTTGCATTCTTTCAATGTCTCAAAGGCTGCCACAAAGAAGAACATGCAGACTTGTTCTATGCAGTCTTAGGGGGGGTTGCAGACTGCCAGAAATAGTGTGAATTCAGTCCACTTTTAGGGTTAGGGTTAGTGCTAGGGAATCATGGGAACTGTTATTTTTCTGAGACATTGAGCCTTCTCTGTCAGACAACTCTGATGCCACAATAAAATACAGCTCCCATGGTTCCCTAACTCTAACCCTAACCCTAAAAGTGGACTGAATTCACACTATTTCTGGCAGTCTGCAAACCCCCTTAGAGGGTAGAGCTAGGTTTAATTGTTTTAAATTACAGGAGGGTATATTTTGACTGAACTTTAGAAGGAACTTCTTGATGACAAGAGCAGTTTGGCAATTGAGCCAGTTTCCTAGAGAAGTGGGTGAGAGGACTCTGTGAAGTAGGCCCACCTGCAGAGGTTTCCTTGGGCCTGAGTTTATGTGAGGTGGGGAGGGGGCCTGGAAGTGTTTCCAGGCTGGGCGACAATCTCAGCCAGGTAACTCTGAGTGTGCAATGGAGCTGTGCAGCCTTTCCTCCTCTGCTGCATGGTTCAACTCCAAGCGGCCTGAAAGCTTTGGTGGGCAGGGGCCTGGTCTCTTTGGGCTGGACCAGGTGAGGGGCTGAAGGGAACAGCTTGCACTGCTAGGGCTACTTGCCATGTCATTAACCTCCAAGTGGCCTGAGGACGTCAGTGAGAATGCAAGTGGGTGGCCTTGTCTCTCTCCAGCCCCGCATGAGTGAGGCAGAATCCTTGCTGGCCTCCCCCTTGCCTGGTCTGGCCCATAGAGACAAGGTTGCCCACTCGCCAAAGCCCCCAGGCTGCTTGGAAAATGATACAATGGAGGAAACGTTGCACAGTTCCATTGCAGGCTCTCTGGCACCCATATGAGATTGCAGCCCAGTGTGGAAATAGGCCCAGGACCCCTCCTGGCCTCACGTAAACTTATGCCCAAGGAGGCCTCCACAGGTGGGCCTACTCTTCAGCAAAGTGGCCACCCCCGGACTCTCAGGGAAGCCCCAACAAACAGATGAGAAAAAAGCCATAAAGGTGGCAGTGGTGGCACACTCTGGACAACTTTTGGGGGTCCACAAGCAATGGGCCCAGAGGTCGCATGTGGAGCCTGGGAACAAAGAAGGACTTTGCGAGGGACTCTGCTTGCCTGTTGTTGAGTCTATTTTACTCATCTTTCCTTCCCAATTTCTTCAAGCCTCCACATTTTATTTGTATCAAAATAATAATAATAATAATAATAATAATAATAATAATAATAATAATAATAATAAATTGTATCCTGCCTCTCCCTGTTAAGGATCAAGGCGGGTAACAGCAAAAATTAAAACAAATACAGAAAGAATACCAAAAGAATAAAAAAAAAAATCCCCCCCCCCCTTTGACCAACCCTCCTTTCAATATAAAATTACAACAATAAAATCCTTATAACTAAAAAAAAATTAAAAAGAGTTAATAACAGTGGCAATGTCTAGGGGAGCTAGATCAGATGGGCAGTTAATTCTGTTCAGGGAAGAGGTGAGTTTGGGAAGAGAATCATTTTTATTGCTTTTTTAAAAACATCAAGAGATGTAATCTGATGAGTCTCCTCCAGCAGGTCATTCCAAATTTTAGGACTGGCAGCTGAAAAGGTCCTCTGGGAAGTCACCACCAGTCTAGTTTTAATTGACTATAGTAAGTTCTTCCGAGAGGACCTGAGTGTGTGGGAAGGATTATATGGGAGGAGGTGTTCCTTCAAGTAAGCTGGGCCCAAGCCATGTAGGGCTTTATAGGCAATAACCAACACTTTGTACTGTGTCCAGAAGCTAACAGGCAGCCAGTGTAAAGATTTCAAAATAGGTGTTATCCAGTCAAACCTGGATTTTCCTGCCACCAGTCTGACTGCCATGTTTTGTACCAGTTGAAGCTTCCAAACGTGGCACAAGGGTTGCCCCATGTAGAGTACATTACAGATATTGAGACAAGAGGTTACCAATGCATGTACAACCATTTCTAGGTCCCTTGGTTCCAGGTAGGGACACAGCTGGCATATCAGCCAAAGCTGATAACAGGCACTCTTAGCCGTCACATCAATCTGAGGTAACAGTTGAAGCGCACCCCCAAACTGTGAATGCAGTGCTTTGGGGGAAGTTTGACCCCTTCCAGGACTGGTGAACTTATCTCCATACCCGGGCTAGGGTTACCTATCATTAGTACCTCTGTTTTGTTTGGATTCAGCTTAAGTCTATTTTCCCTCATCCAATCCCTTATTGTCCTCAGGCACTCATTCAGAGCAGAGATGGCCTCCTTGCTCACTGAAACAGTCCGAGACATAGAGAAGTAAATTTGGATGTCATCAGTGTACTATAACACCCTGTCCCATGTCTCCAGATGATCTCACCCAGCGGCTCCATGTAAATGTTAAAGAGCATGAGGGACAGGATGGCACGCTGAGGGACACCAGATGTCAGCTCTTTTTTAGAAGAGCAGCTGTCCCCCAGCATCACCATCTGGAAGCTACCCAAGAGGTAGGAACGGAGCCACTGCAAGGCAGAGCCCCCAATTCCTAACTCTCTCAGGCATTCCAGAAGGATACTATGTCTATGGTAGCAAAGGCCACTGAGAGGTCCAAGAGCACCAACAAGGCCACACTTACCCTGTCAATGCACAGACAGAGATCATCAACCAAGGCAACCAGAGCAGTCTCCACTCTGTATCCTAACCTGAAGCCAGTTTGAAATGGATCAAGATAATCGGTTTCATGCAAGACTGCTTGGAGTTGGTTTGCAACCGCCCTCTCGATCACCTTGCCCAAAAAAGGAAGAAGAGATACTGGCCAGTAGTTATTTATATCTAGAGGGTCAAGTGAAGGCTTCTTTAATATAGGTGTTAGTACTGCTAGTTTTAAACTAGTTGGGAAGCAGCCTTCCCTGAAGGAAGCATTAATTATAGATTTTAACAGATTCATGGTTGCCTGACCTCCCTGGGTGGCCAGCCAAGATGGGCAGGGATCAAGAGGGTAAGTCGTCTTTTTTACCTTGCCAAGCAGCTTGTCTATGTCATTGGTACTCATAGACTGAAACTGATCCAAAATAACCTCATTAACGGAGCCACTGGGCAACTCTCTTATTGTTTCTGTACTAATGCCGTTGTCTAAGTTGACCCTTATCTGAGGGATTTTATCTGCAAAGTGATTATTAAAAGTGTCATAGCAGGTTCTCGTAGATTGTAAAAGAGGATTCAGCATGGAAGGAGTATGGGTTAACTTCCTAACCATCATGAAGAGCTCTGCCGGATGAGACTTTGGAGATGCAATAGATGCAGAATAGAAAGATTTATTTGCAGAAGCTATTGCCACTCAATAGACTTTAAGAAAAGTCCTATGATGTGTCTTGTCAGATAAATGCTGAGTTTTTCACCAGTGGCATTCTAATCATTGTCCAGCCATCTTCATCCTTCTAAGATCTTCCATGTACCAAGGATTACAATTTGGGGTGGGCTGGAAAGGAGGTTTGGGAGCGATTGTGTCAATAGCCTTGGTAAGATCATTATTCCAGGTAGTCAGAAAGGCTTCAACAGCATCACTGTTGCTGCAACCCATAGAACCCTCTAGGGCTTCTTGGAACCTTTTGGGTTCCATCATCCTTCAAGGGTGGGCCATTCTAAAAGGTCCACCACACCCGAGAGGGTTAAAGGTAGTGGCCTTCAGTCAAACCTTGACCAAGAAATGGTCTGTCCATGACAGAGTGGAAGTGGAAGACACTTCTGCCCAGGGAAGTTCCTGTTCCATGCAAAATATCACATCAAGGGTATGCTCTGCTCAATGCATAGGCCCAGAGATTATCTGGGACAGGCCCATGTTAGTCATGGCAGACATGAACTCCCAAGCTGCACCTGTGATATTTGATGAGCTGGTCTTGAGGGGAATGTTGAAGTCTCCCAGAACAAGTAACCTGGGAATCTTCAGCACCAGCTCCGAGACAGTTATGTCAGCTTGGCCAGTGAGTCTGTTAGGCAATGGGCTAGTTGGTAAACTAACAGAATCCCCAGACTGTTCTTAGCCATCAGGTGAAGGTAAATACCCTCAATGTGGTCTAATTGTTGGAGATGTATCCTGGTCAGGGCAAGGTTGTTCTTATGAACTTCAGCGACTCCCCCCCCTCTCCCAGTTCCCCCTACCTGCTCACTAATAGTATATCTGGCTGGGAGAACTTGAGCCCAAGTTATATTGCTGCCCCCCCCCCAGCCAGGTTTCTGTAATGCAAGCCAGGTCTGGATCTTCCTGTAGAAGTAGATCATATAATACAATTTTAAATTGTAAGCCGTTTTGAACTCCCATTGTCCTCAATGGCAATGCAGCTGCCATTATATTTTACCCATGACTTACCACGGGTCATACCAAAATCCCTAATTTTTGCCCCAAAACCTACCCTCAACTTATACATGAGGTTGACTTATAGTTGAGTATATGCAGTAGGCACTTCATTTCAAAATGTGTACCGTTTTTGGATACTTGGGAAGACACCAGCATAGTTTTTTTAAAATTATTGACTATCCACTTTTCCAGCACCATTTTGGGAGAATGTATATTGTATCAAAGGATACAATGCAAAATCAGGCTGAATCATCTCAATAAGGCAGGGGTAGGCAACCTTTCCCCTTTAAGGGCTGAGGGACTTCAGGTCCCAGAATTCCAGGAGCTATTGGCCAATATGGGACTATTGGCCAACATGGCTGAGACTTCTGGGAGCTGAAGTCCCTTGGCCCTTAAAGGGGAAAGGTTGCCTACCCCTGCAATAAGGCTTTCTTGAGATGCATATGAATATCAATATAATTCAAGTATATACAGCAACCACTATGGCAGAACAAGAAGAAATTGATAGATTTTACAAAGGAGTACAGGGAAAAAATGACAACACACCAACACAGGATGTCAAGCTGATCACTGGATATTGGAATGCAAAAGTTGGAAGCAAAGAAGAATAAAAAAAACAGTAGGCAGATTTGGACTTGGCAAAAGAAATTAAGCAGGTGAGTGTTTGATAGATTTTTGTGAAACGAACAACTTATTCATTGCAAACACATTTTTTCATACAACCAGAAAAAAGGTTATACACATGGACATCACCAGATGGCCAACATAAAATTCATTGACAATATAAGGAACAGATTTGCAGTATTAAGTATAATAGATTGTGAACCAGAAGAGCTTTGGTCTGAAGTGAAGGACATAATAAAAGAGGAATGCAGACACTTCCAACAGACAAAAGGAAAAAATAAGAAACCATGGATGACAGATAAAATGCTACAAGCAATAAAGGAAAGAAGAATCATACAATTGGAAGAGACCACAAGGGTCATCCAGTCCAACCCCCTGCCATGCAGGAACTCAAAATCAAACCATCCTCAACAGATGGCCATCCAGCCTCTGTTTAAAGACCTCCAAAGAAAGAGACTCCACCAGACTCTGAGGGAGTGTTGTTGGGAAACAAGCCTAATTTTGGGGAATTTATAATTAGCTCAAATATGCGAAAGTGAAGTGCCCAACTTTGCTTCAGGGATCTATTCAAATGTATACCAGAGACACAAGAATTCAAGCAGGGAATGACGCTGAGAGGAACCAAACTCCCAATTAAAGTCTAAAATATTTATTAGCACAATAAGCACACATCCAAAATAAGGCACACACGTGCACACTAGAAGAATAAGCTGGAAAGAGTGGGGGAAAGCAGAGAGGGAGACCAGGGCAAGAGGGATATACTCACACCCGAGGGACTCCTCCGGACTTCTGGCAGTAAATGCAGATGGACTTGGTGGAAGGGCACAACCGGCAAGTGGGGGGTCGCGGGAACTATCTCAGAGCGCAGACCTACAGAGATTCAGCATGCACTTCCAAGGTAGCACACGGACTGCCAAAATCCAGGGGTTTTTAAGGGCAATTTCTGCCTCCTAGCTATGAGTATAACAATAGGTGGACAAAGGCTTGATGGGTTTACCATTGTTTACCTAGGTCTGGCCATAGTCTAAACAATGCATTTGGTTTCAAAACTATCAAGGAAGGGAAGCTAGAGAAAGGGGTGCAATCAAATCTGATCACTGTCCCATTAAGTGTGAGACTGAGACAAACAAACACCATTGTGTATCTTTTCCAGTACAATGGGATATTCCAAGGGCAACTCCCAAACCTGCCTGTCCAGGAAATCTTTGGTGGTCTTGAGCAACTTCAGCATTGCCTACCTGACTTTACATTTAGGGGATTATGGCTGCCATCTCCCAAGGGTCAGGCTGGGATCATAGGGAACTCCACATGGCTAAAATATTAAGAAAAAATGGAGCACATACGCTAACAGTGTGTTCCACTGTCAAACAGCTCTCACTGTCAGGACATTCTTCCTAATGTTTAGGTGGAATCTCTTTTCCTGTAGCTTGCATCCTTTGTTCGGAGTCCTATTCTCTGGAGCAGCAGAAAACAAGCTAGCGTCCTCTTCAATATGACATCCCTTCAAATTTTTAAAGAGGGCTATCATATCCCCTCTTAACCATCTCTTCTCCAGGCTAAAGATACCCAGTTCCGAAGTCATTCCTCATAGGGCATAGTTTCCAGACCCTTCACCATTTTAGTTGCCCTCCTCTGGACACGCTCCAGTTTTTCAACATTCTTTTTGAATTGTGGTGCCCAGAATTGGACACAGTATTCCAGGTTCGGCCTGACCAAAGCAGAATACAGTGGCACTATTACTTCCCTTGATCTAGATACTATACTTCTATTAATGCACCCTAAAATTGCATTGGCCTTTTTAGCTGCGGCATCACACTGTTGACTCATGTTCAACTTGTGGTCTACTAGGACTCCTAATTTGCTGTCATCTGCAAATTGAGAAGCATGCCCCCTATTCCTTCATCCAAATCATTGATAAAGATGTTGAATAGCACTGGGCTTAGGAGAGAACCCTGTGGCACTCCACTTGTCACTTCTCTCCAGGATGAAGAGGAGCCATTGCTGAGCACCTAATTCACCTAAAAGTTGCATTGTCTAGCTCACATTTTACTGTTTTTTGCAAGAATATCTTGGGGAATCTTGTCAAAAGCCTTACTGAAATCAAGATATGTTATGTTTACAGCATTCCCTTCATCTAGCAAGCTGGTAATTTTATCAAAAAAAAAAAAAAAGAGAGAGAGAGAGAGAGAGAGAGAGAGAGAGATCAGATTAATCTGGCATGACTTGTTTTTTAGAAACCCATGTTGACTTTTAGTGATTATGGCATTCCCTTCTAAATGTTCACAGACTTTCTATTTAATGAAGTGTTCTAGAAACTTTCCCGGTATTGATGTCAGACTAATTGGGTGATAGTTGTTGGGATCCTCTTTTTCCCCCTTTTTTGAAGATGGGGACAATGTTTGCCCTCCTCCAGTCTGCTGGGACTTCTCCAGTTCTCCACAAGTTCTCAGAGATTATTGCCAGTGGATCTGAGATTACATTTGCCAGTTCTTTTAATAGCCTTGGATGTAGTTCATCTGGTTCTGGAAACTTAAGAAACAAAAAAAGAAAAGAAAAAGAGAGATAGGAATAAACTAAGAACCGTGAATGCAACAATACAATGGCCAGTGCACAAAGATAAGGAAAATCACTACAACAATCAATGCAGAGAAATAGAAGACAAGAACAAAAAGGGAAGAATGAGAGACCTATTCCAAAAGATTTGAGAAATCAAAAGATAGTTCAAACCAAGGACTGGGACATTCTGTAACAATAAAAATAATATAATTCAAGACCATGAAGAAATAAAAAGACATTGGAGGCAATACACAGAAGAAATATATAAAGAAGATGACAGCATGAAGGACACATGGAATCTGAAAATAATCCCAACTTCTAAAAAGTGAGGTGGAAACTGCAATAAGAGAAATAGTGAAAAACAAATCACCAGGAACAGATGATATTCCAATAGGACTGCTGCAGTCCACATTGACAGAGGTCACTCTAGTCCTAACCAACATATGTCAACAGATATGGAAAATGAAACAATGGCCACAGATTGGAAAATATATATCCCCATGCACAAAGAAAAAGGAATCACAAATGACTGCAGCAACTATTAAACCATAGCACTAATCTCCCATGCAAGCAAAATTATGCTCAAAATTCTGCAACATAGATTCCAACCATACTTAGAGAGAGAAATTCAAGCGGTCCAAGCAGGGTTCAGGAAAGGAAGTGGCACTAGGGATGGCTAATGGAGTGTGGCAGGGAGTTCCAAAAGAAAATCAGCATGTGCTTTATAGACTATAGCAAAGCCTTTGACTGCATAGACCATGAAAGGATATGGAATGCCCTTAAAGACATGGGAGTATACTATCACCTTTTTCCTTTTTCACTTTAATTCTAGCTTGCAGTCCTGTGGGAACTTGTTATCCCCACCCTTGCCACCTAATAAAGTGTAAGGGACTGACACTGTTTTTTATATGATGTCCCATCTCCAAAACTTTAAAATATTAGTAGCATGGTTTGTGATTAAAACGTAGGCCAAGCATTGGAACAAGAAGAAAAGTTTATTTTAAAATAGAATATAATAAATGTAACATGCATCAGAACTTGCTACTATAGTCTTTCTTGGTTACAAAATTATAACATTTGTTTCTAATTCACTCACAGTACCTCAGCCACACTGGCTATCAATATCTATCTGGAAAGAACACCAAAGCAACTCTCTTCTTTAGAGTTCTGTAAGTGTTCAGAGTCTCTCCTTTCTAGACTCTACCTCCCCAAAATACAGTTCCCTCAGGAACACCCTAAAACTCAGCCCTCTCTCCGGCTTAACTTTCTTAACACTCCACTCCTTTCATCACTAACTCTAACTGTCCACCAACTGTCAGCCTGGGCTTTTTAAATACCCCCAGCTGGAATCCCATTGGCTGACTCTCAGCTGCCTCCTGATTGGCCAGCAGGACATTCTATTCACCACAGGGAGTACTAATGCATCTGACAGTCCTGGAACATGGAAGAGGGAGGAGTGAAAATAGGAGGAAGAACTATCGGAGAATGCTAACGACACCATAATGCTAGCAGAAAACCTCACATACCTGGAACAACAACTAAGAAAGAGCAAATAAGAAAGTACAAAGGCAGGCTTACTGTTGAACATATAGAAAACAAAAATAATGACCTCAGAGAATTTACACATATTCAGACTAGACAATGAAGAAATAAAAATAGTAAAAGAGTTCTCATATCTGGGATCAAGCATTGATCAAAACAGGGGACTGCAGCCAGGAAATCAGAAGAAGATTAAGAAGGGGGAGGGTGACTATAGGTCTAAGCAGACTGCCAGAAATAGTGCACATTAAATTGAGACACTGCCCTGGCTCAGTGCTAGGGAATCATGGGAACTCTATTTTTTTCTGGGACATTGAGTCTTCTCTGTCAGAGAGCTCTGGTGCCACAATAAATTACAGTTCCCATGGTTCCCTAGCACTGAGCCAGGGCAGTGCCTCAATTTAATGTGCACTATTTCTGGCAGTCTGCTTAGGCCCTAAGAAAGAACTAGAAAAGATTCTAAAATGCAAAGACATAGAATTCAGTACAAAAGGCAGAATCATATAATCCATTGTATTCCCTATTAAAATGTATGGATGTGAGAGCTGGACAGTTAATAAAGAAAATAGGAGGAACATCAACTTATTTGACATGTGGTGCTGGAGAAGAGTGCTGAGGAATCCATGGACAGCCAAAAAGACAAACAAATGGGTCCTAGAATAGATCAAGTGAGAAATATCCCTAGAAGCCAAGATGACAAGACTTAGACTGTCATACTTTGGACACATCATAGAAGGCATGAATCGTTGGAAAAAATAATAATGTTAAGAAAGGTGGAGGGAAGTAGAAAGAAAGGAAGGCCACATGCTAGATGGATGGACTGTATTAAAGAGACCATGAATATGAGTTTGCAGGAGCTGAACAGAGCAATAAAG
The DNA here is from genome assembly GCA_026167975.1 of Phrynosoma blainvillii. Taxonomy (NCBI): domain Eukaryota; kingdom Metazoa; phylum Chordata; class Lepidosauria; order Squamata; family Phrynosomatidae; genus Phrynosoma; species Phrynosoma blainvillii. The sequence goes on along the minus strand of JANUYF010000004.1, from coordinate 184,028,992 downwards.
AATAGAGGGGCCTGGAGATGTCTCATCAGTAAGGTCACCAGGGTCAAGTTACCAGTCTTTCAAAATGTCTTCAAATAGCTTATCCCATGGAACCCATGTCAAGTTGCCATTTGGGATAACTCAGCAGCCTTAGCAATCTATTCTTCCATCATCAGATCTTCAGTCCATTCCCAAGTCTGAGCCAACAATACACTTGCTGCTGCTGTCATATATGAAAGAAGTGATCCATATTTACTATTTAGTTCCTTATGAATAATGCCCAACAGAAACATTTCTGGTAACATTAGAAAATGTAATACATATTTTGTCTTGACTTCTGAGATATCTAGGGTACTGAGCTCTGTCCCCAAAATAGGTTCAGCACCTTGGAAAGCCCTTTTAATAATTAGATTAACCCTGGAATAAATTCACTGACCCATTAACACCATCTCCAACAACAGTATTTATTTAAAAACAAATGACTCAGTTTTTGAATTCCACACACTCATGCTTTTCAGCCCATTTCATCATATTATGTGGAACTCTACAAACACAGAACACTTTTTCTATAGCCAACAGTGTACATGCATGAAGATAGGATGTGCCCTGCAGAATGAATTGTTAGGTGTGGTAGCTAATGATAATTAATATTGAAAGGGTAGGAAGACAAATGCTCTCATATTTTCAATAATATTTTATTTGGATCTCATTATGTTGTGGTGTAACTTTAATTCCCATAATATGCTGATGTCCAGATCTGCTGTGATAGAGAAGCTCTTCCTGCATAAAACACAGAGTTTCACAAAGCAAAGGTGGGGTTTTTTTTTGTTTTTTTTGGTTGATATACTTGCTCCTGCCCTTCCATGCAGTCTGTCTAAAAATGTCTAAACTCCTCATCTCTACAATATTCTTTGTGAATGTTTTTCCCTTAGGGATAGGATAATGTGCTTGAATAAATTTGAAACCAACTCAAACTTTTTTGGTTTGAAATCTATCCACAACAAAATGAAGACAGCAGAGAAACTTGATTTCAGGGACAGTGGGAGAGAGAAAGTAGAGTTTTGCATGTTTCACATAAAGAGAGCATAGTCAGGAAGAGAAAAGTGAAATCTTGCACATAGGATTCCATTTGATAAAAGAGATTTGACCACCCCCTTCCTCTGTAGAGATGGGTAAGAATCTTATGCAAGTTCACTTTTAACAAAATTTACAGAATTTGAATATACAATAGGAAAGAGAAACAGAAACAGAAACATTTCCTCAGTATTGAAATAGTTGAATTTAATTTATATACTTCAAAGGTCTGTCACAAGCATAATGAATTTTGAGCAAGAGTAGTCAACTAGCAGCCCCTGGACCAAAACTGGTTACATTTGCCATCTTTTATTTGACTCTTCTTTTCCTATCACAGTGGCAATGCAGGGAACTGAATTCCACCTCTCTTCTATGAACATGGGCCATTTTGATCAGCTGGACTGCTTGATTGATTTCCAGAGTTTGGAAGTAACATGTTAAAGGGAAAAAATGCTATTTATAATGTACCACTGGAAGTAAGGTAATGAAGTGTTAGTATTGTTATATTTTAATGTCCTTTAAAAATGGTCAGAATGTTCAATTTTTGGTATAATTCATGATTCTCAAAATGCTACTAGTATGGTAGTGGCCATTTTTATGGTATTTCTCCTAGGGGCAAGAAATATTTTTGGGACCTTGTTGCATATCTGACCCCCCCCCCCAGTTCTTGGCCTTGGACACATCTAATATCACACAACACAACCCTTAAGGGTATGAAATGGGGGGTATAAATATCTATTCCAATCACTTCTGCTCATATATCAGGGCTCATTCACAGACCAGGGATCTCTCTGTGTAACTCTCAGTCAGTCACTCTGCATTTTCTGTGGACCTTGCTTCAGGACTGGTAAATATCATGTTCTTTAATCCCTGACTTCCCTATCCAACCTTCCATACATTTCTTTCCAATAGCTTTGTATGATTTTTAAAGTCACCTTGGTCCCTGTATGTCTGTGTGCACCATAGCACATTTCCAAATGAAGCACTTTATTCACTGAAACTGAAGCACTCTTTCTATATAAATAGGTGGAAAGATCCTTACAGTTACTCTCATCTCTCGGGCCTCCTTTGAGCTATAATTTCCCCAAATTTCAAGAAGACACTGGTGTTGCTGATGGGAACCCTCTAATGTCTTCCACCTTTTATGGTAACAGACTGGTAGCCAAAATTCCCAGAATCTGCTTGTGTTTTCACTTGATTGGATCTCTGAATATCTCACATTTGTAATTGCAGGAAAACACACTTTTATTTTATCCATCTGCCATTACAGAAAATCTGACTTCTGATACCCTTTTATTTTATTCCCATGTTCAGTTCTATTGAGCATGATTTAATGGTTTGTGTATTGGACTAGGACTCTGGGAGACCAGGAGTTGAATCCCTGCTCAGCTATGTAAATCTGCATAGAAACTATGGGCAAGTCAGAAACCTCTTCTCAAAAAATCTTGCCAGGAAAAACCTAGGATAGGGTTGTTATAAGTCAGAGTCAACTTTGAAGCACATAACAATATCATCAATATAAACAACAATCAGTTCTACTGCCTGAGTGATTTTTGGGTGTCAAAATGAGCATGAGACAACTCTTTTCTTTCACCTCTACTGACCCAGAGATGATTCACCAGCAGGAACTTGAAAATGGGAAGTTAGCCCAGTAGTCACTACATTATTGCAGAGGCATTTTGGGACTTATCTTCAGTGACCCCAAGGTATTCTTTCCACAAATTCCTACCAAATCCCCCCATCACCTCTAATCTCTCCACAGCAATGATAAGCAGCTGCCTCCTATTGCATGATGCTCATGCTCAGGTAACAAGGGGCCCAGCTATGTTATCAATGCTTGAAACCTTATTCTATCCTCAGATTCCCCCCTCCTGCAAAGATAGTGCTGGCTGTTTCTCAGGGACGAAGTGGGAAGGTAGCCACCCATTGTCACTATGGAGATGACCAAAAGTAAGTGCAAGGTGCAAAAGTAAGATTTTAAATTTCAGGTTAAGGGGAGGAAAAGCTAGATTAGATATGGATGTAGCAAAGCATGCCTGATTCAGGGTCATGTGTCATATAAACAGGATGCAGTTACCATGAGGGGAATTCAAAGTAAATAATCCATGTAGAGAAGCCCTAAGATACTGTCCCTCTTTGGCATAGAGAAGCAGCACTTTGTTCTACTTTTACACTAGCCAACCTATTCCCAGAGTTCTAGAATAGTGCTAGAAGCAGCATTCGAATAACCATTTCTCATGCAACTGTTTGGCATCCCTTCCATAAGAAAATGGGTGATCAAACCCAACCCCTCACAATGGTTCTAGAATTTATGGGACAATGGCTTTCTGAGTGATGGAGTGTTATGAGTCAGCGACTCCATTCCAAGGTGTCAAGTGGGTGATGCTCTTAACTCCTGGGGAATACTAACTGCTTAGTGTACCTTGCCCAAGGATATTCAAAATTCAGCACTATCAGCAACATTGTAACCATCAGATAATGATAGGTCTTAATAGATGGGAGCAGGAATCTTACATTGCACAAACAGAAAGAAAAAGAAACACTTTAAGTTACCTGGAAATTAGACCCATTTAATTAATTCTGAATAGACATTTATAGGATTATGCTGTTCATTTGATTTCAGTAGTTGAGATTTAAGCATATATTTAACCCTTGTTTTGGAATCTGTGGGATTTAAAATGTAACCTTATGTTAGAGAATGTTGGAGGAGCAGGTTTTGCATGTGTGGATAAATCCATTCAGCAGAGTAACTTGTAGCAGAGAAAACACCACCACGCAGGGCAAAATCCAAGCTTCTAGCGGAAGGCTTTATTATAGAAAAGCATATGCAAAGTAAAAACTATAAAGTCCAATAAAACATCACTTTAGCCCAACGTGGTTAACAGGAACAAAAACTATAAATCCTTAATGCTACATTGTGAAAAAATTAGTCATGCTACAGCTTCAGCAAAAATAAAGAAACTTAGGGGGGTTGCAGACTGCCAGAAATAGTGCAAATTGAGTCCACTTTTAGGGTTAGGGTTAGGGTTAGGGAATCATGGGAACTGTATTTTATTGTGGCACCAGAGCTCTCTGACAGAGAAGGCTCAATGTCTCAGAAAAAAAACAAGTCCCATGATTCCCTAGCACTAACCCTAACCCTAAAAGTGGACTCAATTTGCACTATTTCTGGCAGTCTGCAACCCCCCCCCCTTAATCAATATTATAGAAAGTTCAAGAACAGACTGACTTCTATGCCTGAAACACAATTTCCCAGCCCAACCTTTCTCCACCTCTTGGGTGTTACCCTTAGGTTAATTGGTTGACCTGTACATGATGTATGTTAACCAAACCCTTTGTTGTTCATCTTTTACCATGTGATCTACTTTCCCATAACAACTTTTATTATTGAATTCACTGTATAAACAAGAACACTTTCCCATCTATTCCAACTTGTGGTTTCCTTTGTTTTGTCTCTTCTAACACCTGGACTGAGTTGTTGTGCTAGGCCTAGAAGCATTTTCTCATCATGGAAAAATACAGACACACACATCTTTACATTTCAACATTGACTATATATCCCATCAATATCCTGACACCTTATACATTGTATGATCTTATGCTTGCTTCACTCTGAAGTAAGATCCTTTGAATTCAATTGGGTTTATTTCCAAATTATTGTGTTTATCTTTGGAACTTTAGTTACTTTAGGTACCTTTGCTCCTTATGTTTTTGGCTAATTCGTGATTCCAATTGTGTACTTTACTTTTTAAAGAGTAACTAGTTACTTTACTTATTACTAATATCTTATTTCAGTTACTTTTAACCTGCTTTTTAAATATACTTAAAAAATAGAACCCTACCCCCACCCCAATTTTATGAAAGGTCTAAATCGAGTGTATGTACCTTAGCCTGAAGACCAAGGATAGTTTGGGGATTCTGTTGGTATACCGGCCACCCCATTGCTTAACAGACTTCCTAACCGAGCTGACGGCCCTGGTTTCTGAGTTGCTGTTGGAGTCGCCTAGACGTTTATTTCTGGGCGACTTCAACATTCCTCTCGAAATCAGTTTACAGGATCTAACTGGCGTGGCTCGGGAGTTCATGGATACCATGACAAACATGGGCCTATCCCAGTTGGTCAACGGGCCCACACATTGTGCTGGTCATACCCTCAATGCGGTCTTTAGTACGGAGCAGGAATATCCGTGGGCGGAGATCATTCGGAGGCATGGAGCGCGGTGTCTTCAGTACGCTGACGACACCCAGATTTACTTCTCCATGACCAAATCATTGTCTCAGACCTCTAATGGCGTCTCTCCTCTCAATGACTGTCTTAGAGCGGTAATGGATTGGATGAGGAAAAACAAATTGAAGTTGAATCCAGACAAAACGGAGGTGCTCATGGTTACAGGTCCGAATCCAGGTTCGGGATTACATCCCCCAGTCCTGGATGGAGTCACACTCTCCTCCAAGGACCATGTGCGCAGTCTGGGGGTACTCCTTGACTCGTCGCTTCAAATGACTAATCAGGTGAATGCGACAGTCAGGAGTGCCTGTTATCAGCTTCGGCTGATATGCCAGCTGCGCCCATACCTGGACAGGAAAGACCTGGAAACTGTGGTGCATGCGCTGGTAACCTCACGACTAGATTACTGCAATGCACTCTACATGGGGCTACCCTTGTGCCTAACCCGGAAACTTCAGTTGGTGCAAAATATGGCAGCCAGATTAATCACCGGTACATCTAGGAGGGAGCACATATCCCCAGTGCTGAAATCCCTCCACTGGCTGCCAATTAGTTTCCGGGTGCAGTACAAGGTGTTGGTTTTGACCTTTAAAGCCCTACATGGCCTGGATCCATCCTATCTTAGGGACCGCCTCTCCCCATATGATCCCCCCCGTGCCCTTCGTTCAGCGGGGAAAAAAATCTGCTTTCACAACCAAAAGCGAGGCTTATGCAGACTTCCCAAAGGGCATTTTCAGTCACTGCCCCCAAACTGTGGAACGGCCTGCCGGATCAGACACGTCTTATCACATCACTTACTACTTTCAAGAAAGCAGTCAAGACAGAGCTTTTCCGGCAGGCCTTCCCAGAATAACTTTTATAGGGATATGTAGATGGAAGCCACTTTATCCCTGGTCCCTCTACCGAGGGAGGCATCTTGTTGCTGTTTTTGTTAATTATTTTATACTTGTTATATGTAGATTTTAATCTTATCAGGTTTAATACTGTTTTAAGGGGGAGGGTAGTGGGTGGAGGGAATAAGAATTTTGATTTTAATTGTTGTATTTGAACTTGTTGTACGCCGCCCCGATTGCTTTGCAGAGGGGCTGGTTACAAATAAAATTTATTATTATTATTATTATTATTATTATTATCATATAACCTTTTAGATTTGCTAAATAAATAGTACTCATTATACAAAAACAGTGTTGCTAGCAGTCATGTTCCTCCTAAAAAGTAGCAACATTGTTAATATCATAACCTCAAAAGTAAAATGTTACAATTAACATTGTTACTTGTAACATTATTTCCTTGATTGCCTTGCCACATGCCCAATGCAAAAAATTAGATAATTCAACAACAAGAGATATAGAAATATAGTTTGTGTATGTCAAGATATATGCCTGTGTCTGTATACACAGATGTGTGGTTTTATGTGTACATATTATTTTTCTTTGTTCCTGCAAAGAGCCATGCATGACAAATTCTTGGTAATGAATCAGATTTGCTTAATTCCTTTCTTGTGTTTATCTAGTAGATATTATGGTAATATAAAATAGTATTATTTGACTGGGGATATATAAGCATCTGGAAAGAAAAAGAAAAAGCAAACAAGCCTGAATATTTTAAAGTGATGCAAATTAATAGATTTGTCATAATTGCCTTAGGTTTTTTATATTTTTATTGTATGAAATAGTGTAAGAAAGGAAAAACGCATCTAGTTGTAAAGAAAAATTATACTTGCATAAATATTAATTGTGACTCTTAATGGTAGAAATCATAGGAAATGTGTGCTTTTTTCCTGACTTACACAAAAGACTCACAAAGCTGATGTTCTGATTCATGTGTCTGTGAAAATATCACTGTTAATATCTGTAGGAAGGGGAACTTGTTTTGAGCAACATAAAGCCCCTTCCAATAAAAGGCTTGATCTGTATCGAAATGGGATGCAAATAACTGTCAAAAATATACATGTTGTTGTGTGCTGGTAAAGCCGAAGCAACATGCAACATATAATACATATATATGTTTACTCAGAAACAATTTCCATTTAGAAGTCGTAGGCTTTCATGGCCGGCATCCATAGTTTTTTGTGGGTTTTTCAGGCTGTGTGGCCATGTTCTAGAAGAGTGTCTCTCTGACGTTTCACCAGCATCTGTGGCTGGCATCTTGAGATGCTGGCAAAATGTCAGAAACTCTTCTAGAACATGGCCATACAGCCTGAAAAACCCACAAAAAACTAATTCCCATTTAGTCAAAACAAGTCTCATTGAGCATTCTTGCACATGTGCATAGAATGGTGGTTGCGGATCCTAATACATACTCCTTGCTACTTGCTCCATCTTGAGGCTCCTAATATATTCTCCTTGCTACTGCCTCCTCCAGGACTGAAAGTAGAAGACAGCAGATGGGTTAAAACTGGATACAGCTTTATTGAATAACAGAATCTGCAATGAGATAACCAGTAATCCTGTGGCTAACACTGCTAGGTTGAAAGGCAAGTGAGAGAAGAGAGATTGCTTTGCCTGCTGTCAATACCCTGCCTCTGAGGATCATGTAGGAAGAGTTTCCTTTCATATGGTCAGGCTGTCATCCCAGCCTACATGGTGTCCAATTACAAAAACCAATTAGCTGCAATATATATATATGGCTGCTCCCTCCCCAGGCACCAACACAGAGTAAGCAGAAAATGCCATTTCTTGTTGCCACTCAGTGAGATGCCCCTGCTCCAAATTAGTACTGAGTCCTCAAACAAATGGCTGGTTCTCCTCTGCTGACCCTTCAAAAAGACAGGGGTGGATTCTTCTCAGTGCTACTGGCTTGAAGCTTGGGGTCCTCTCTGCACTGGACAGGGCATTATGTGAGCAGCCCAGAGTATTCTAGTCCTTGAGTTGCCCCCTCCCATTATCTCAGACCCTCCTTTCCAGTATCAGGTGGCTATTCTCAAGTGCATCCTGCTGTACAAAATCTGTGCCCAGTGTGGCTGCTTTGGCAGCCAGTTGCTCTCTCCTGAGGTCATGCTGGGAATCAAGTCTACTAGGGGAATTTATAATTAGCTCAAATGTGAGAGAGTGAAGCCCCCAACACAGTTTCACGTGATCTAACCAGGTGTATACAGGAGTCCTAAGGAATCTAGCAGGGGATGATGCTGAGAAGGAGCAAACTCCAATTAAAGTCTAAAAATATTTATTAACACAATAAGCAAACATCCAAATAAGGCATGCACACACACACACACACACACACACACACACACACACACTAGAAGGATGAGCGGGAGAGAGTGGGGAGAGCAGAGAGGGAGACCAGGGTATGAGGGATATACTTACACCCGGGAGACTCCTCTGGACTTCTGGCAGTGAATGCGGATGAATTCAGTGGAAGGGCACGACTGGAAGGGGGGGGAGGTGTCGAAGGAACTATCTCAGAGGGCAGACCGACAGAGGTTCAGCATGCACTTCCAAGGTAACGCATGGACTACCAGAATTAAGGGGTTTTTAAGGGCAATTTCTGCCCCTTAGCTATGTGTCTAACAATGGAAGACAAAGGCTTTGACGAGTTTATCTTTGTGTATCTTAGGATGATCATAGCCTAAGCAATACATTTGGTTTCAAAACTATCAAGGAAGGGAAGCTAGTGAAAAGGATGCAGTCAAGTCTGGTCACTGTCCCATTAAGTGTAAGACCTAAGACAAATAAACACCATTGAGTATCTTTTCCAGTATAATGGTGTATTCCCTTGGGCAACTCCCAAATCTGCCTGTCCAGGAAATCTCTAGTGGTCTTGAGCAACTTCAGCAGTGCCTACATGACCTTACATTTAGGGGATTATGGCTGCCATCTCCCAAGGGTCAGGCTGGGGTCATAGGAAACTCCACATGCTTCTAAAATGCCAGGAAAAATGGAGCACATTTGCTAACAGTCAGACAAAGGTGCCTAGCATTGATCACATGACTGACCACCTTGTTCTGACCTCAGAGCAAGTGACTCACCACCACGGATGCCAGGCCTGGCATCACAGTGGGATGCATTTTAAACAGCTACCTGGTATTGGAACAGAGGGCTCTAGATCTTCAAGGAAGCAAACAAATCGTACAGATTTTACACTGTTTGAAGAGAGGTATATCCCAGGTTTGATACTGAATGGGTTGGATATTGTCCAGACTATCTGCATCAGTCTTTGGAGTTTAGGCCCTGAGTTGTCCAGAATCATCACTGAGGGGATGGTGATGGGGGTAGAGGTTGGTTTATTTGGCCATGCAAACCATGCCCAGGTTGGTCCTTTAGAGCCTTTAATGTTGGTTGTCAGGCCTTCCTACTTTCAGGGAGGCCCTTCCTCATCTTCATCTCCTTAAAGCAGGGAGAAAGACAAATCTCAGTCCATACCCCTTATTTTAGACTCCCTTGGACAGTGGAGACAGAGAAAGAGAAGGATAGATAAATAAATAAATAACAGGCCACTAGACTAAATGCTATTATGTGAAACACAAGACTGATACAATCACTTAGGAGTTATCCTTTAAAAGCAACTGATAATGCTGATTTTTTAAAATACTTTTAATCCTAAAACAAGCCCTAGGTTCATAGGACAGTGTGTTGTGTTTGGGCCTCTCCTGTGGCAGATTTTGTAGTTCACTTTGTTTTATTTAAAATCAGATTTATTAACTCACTTTCTTGCATATGTCCTGAAGGGCCTCAGCTTGGCAATAGGTAAATCTTGGAATTATAAATACATAAATTATAGTTACTAATTTCAAATCAATTAGTGCTGTGTTGAGTATTTGCTATATTCTATCATAGTGAAACCCAAAATAATCAAATGTTTGAAAAGCAGTTACATGCTAGAAAGAGGATTTCAATTCACAACAAAAGCATTCATAAGACCTTCTAGAAGCAAGGAAACACTGAATATCATCAAAATCAGTGACGGTTCTGTTCTATGTACCTCTGTTGAAGATGGCAGCACCCAGTTAGCCCAGAAATATATTTTGGATTTGAGTGTTACATATTATCATCCTCTTATTCAATAGATGGCCAGACACATGCATCTTCATATGGTGAAGTTCATAGCTCTTTGGCTGAGAAAAATATTAGATCTATCTATCTATCTATCTATCTATCTATCTATCTATCTATAAAATTACTTTCTCTTAAAATATATTTTCCTTTTAACTTTGCTTTCATAGGAGAAAGTTTACTTAGTAAATAGATTACAAGTAAAGGTAAAGGTATTCTCCATTGACAAGGTTGTCAAGTCATGTCTGGCCATAGGGGGCAGTGCTCATCTCTGTTACTAAGCTGAAGAACCAGCATTGTCAGAGACTACTCTGTGATCATGTAGCCAGCATGATTGCACATTATGCTGTTTACCTTCCTACAGAAGTGGTACTTATTTATCTACTTGTATTTTCATGCTTTCAAACTGCTAGGTTAGCAGAAGCTGGGATTAGTGATGGGAGGTCATCCCATCATGCAGCACCTGCTGATCTTGCCAACCTGCTGATCTTTCAATCAACAGAGTCAGAGTGTTAACCACTTGAGCTATTGCATCCCTCATAAATAAGATTATATATTTACTCATATTTCCTATAAATTATTTTATAGTTTTAAGAAATTATAATATAAAATATATTTTAATGCAATACATTTTAATCCTTGTAGAAACAATTAGCTTATAATGTGTTAAAAAGCCATCTTTTTTCTTCTCTTCTTGAAGGGGGAGTTTCTATGTTGGAGGAGATTTATTGTCTTATTGTATATATCTTTTTAAACAATGTTTCTTATACAGGAAATATCAATGAAAAGTAGAAGTAATTTTTTAAAAAAATCACTTTCAAAAGAAGAAATATATTTTACTAGAAGTTTTCCTCTATTACCCAAAGTTCCCAATGAAAAAACAAAAGCTGCAATATGGAGAATTTCTGATGTCATAAACCAGCCTAAAAATGCTACAGTTTGGAACTGTAGCATTGTGCAATAACAGAATTCCCACAAGGGGAGTGTTGTCATAGCAGTTTCATTTGGACAATTGCAGAACTGGAGTGAACAGTGTGACCATTGAACAATAGAAGCAATGTACAACAATAAGTTATGTTGTGGAACAGGCTGCTCTTGCACAATGACAGCACAATGGAGGGGGAACAGCTCTCAACAGATCCATGGGGCAGTGGAAAGTCATGTATGACCTGTGTCCAGCCTGAAAAATATTGCCACCTTTCTTAGTGCCACTGTGTGATGAGAGCCCCTGTTGTTCAATGGGACATTTTGTGCAGTGCCCTATTATGTGGTTGTAACCCAGCATGATGTAGTGGTTTGAGTGTTGTATGACTCTGGAGGCAGAGTTCAGATCTCAAACTGCCATGAAACCCACTAGGTCATGAAACCCACTAGGCCATGAAACCCACTAGGCCATGAAACGCACTAGGTGACCTGTCAGCCTCAGAGGATGACAATGGCAAACCCCCTCTGAAGAAACTTACAAAAAAAAAAAATCCCACTTTGTGATAGATTCCTCTTAGGGTCACCGTATGTCAGAAATGACTTGAAGGTACACAACAACAACAACAACAACAACCCCCATTGTGCAACAGGTCATCTTTTATGTTGTCTGTTGTTCATCACTGGAATTCTTTAACATGCTTACATATTGTGTCAAAGAACTGGTTGCATCATTTAAAAAATGTTCATCTCAGCCCATGATGCAGGATCTTTGTCCAAATGTTTATCTTTAAGAGAAAAAAAGTAGATGAATTCAGGGTAAAACAACTGTAAAGAGAAGGCAGAATTCAGCTGACCCTAAAGAAAACCAATACGGATGGAGAATTCAACGGCCAATCAGATTCCAGCTATGAGGAAAAGAAGGTCAGGTAGAATCCGTTAGTGGCAGTTAGAGTGTTAGAATTGCTGTAAGAATGGAAGGTTGTGTTAGAGTCTGAAATTGGGAGACTCTGAGATAACCGAACTATGGAAGAGGGTTACAGTTATTTATTATCCTGTGGGATACACTAGCCTTGGTGGCTGAGTCAGTGAGAAAAATTGTCCAAAGAGGAACAGGGAAGTCCTGGGTTAGTTAAAGAGTATATGTGAAAAAGAAGAGTTTAAGTAACAAGGAAAATATATGGTTGGAAACAGTTGTTCCTTAAGTAATATAAGTCACTACTAAGTCTAAGAATAAAAGAGTGCAAATGTAATCAAGTAACACAAGTAAAAACTATAATAACAACTTCATATCAATGATACATTGTTCAATTCCATTTTCAAATAAACTTCTGTTGTTTCAAGAAATACTTGACCAGAGTTTTAAAACAGAAACACACTACTAAACCTTACACAATATAAGCCATACACAACAGCGTTAATAAAAAAAAAGTGACAGAAGTGGGTGGAAAAGGCCCATGGTGCTGTCCTGAAAAAAAAAACCATAGCATTGTTAAATAAAGTGGTTGTGACAACAACAATGTATAAGAGAATTTAGTTGTAGATGCATACTTTTTTTTAGTTGTAGATGTATACCTAGTCATCGAGGTATACCTTTTTTAAAGAAATGGAGTACTTATAGGGGCTTTAAGTATAGTACAGCTCCCATAACCACAGAGAATATGTTCCTGGACTTACCATGGAAATATGAAACCTCAGACAATAGCACTATGCAGTTGATGTTAGATGTTTCTCTGGTAGAAGGGGGAATAATTTTGCCTTGTATTTTCATTTCTTTTAAAACCAAGATCAATTTTTTAGAAATTTCAATGCTTTAAGGAATTTGCTTCTTTGATTTTCATTGACTTGAGTGTTTTTATCTGAATTCACCAGAATTTAAAATAAACAGAGCAATCAGCAAATAGTGGCAAAGTATACAACAAATATAAATTCTGAACTCTGCTTGAATTAAGTCAAAGTGTTGCTGAGAAGTTCACTACAGATTTCAACTCTAGATGGAAAGTGACCTTTTCATTTACCACAAACATCCTCTGAATTTCTTCTAAAGTGAGATGCTATAATAATGTTGCTTAAAAAACTGATGTGGGGGTTTCCAGCTGTGCTGTATCTTCTTAACCCAAACTCCTTGCAACAAAAGTCAAGGATACTTACTATCTTCCCACAACGCATCTGATTCCTCGATACTATGTAATTCTTGATATCTATGTGTTTGTGTGTCATAAAAATATGTATAGTCACTTGACCAGACTTAGTCAAGAAGGACATGTGTTGCAGAATTTCAACTTATTGATGTCTTTAAATCACTCATGCTTATATTTAAGTATATGCATATCAAATAACATTTGTTTCCATTCAGCAGTTTGTCTAAAAGCATGATTATTCTATGCCTTTTTGAACCACAAATGTTTCTTTATATATATATATATATATATATATATATATATATATAATTAACATATATTATTCAAACATATTTATCAAATTGACATATTAATTTCTTTTTCAATAATCATATACAAATATTTACAATTGACTTCCAAGGTATCTCCAGTTTGTACTCAATCTTACTTCAATGTTCACTCATTGTCTTCATATACAAGCAATTTTAAATATTAAATCCACTGTGTGTTATAACAACAGCTTTAATTATCTTGATCTTTAGTAATTATTCACCTATTATTAAGTCATTTAATAATTTACAGTTTCCCATCAGTTTGTATCTCTACTCAATTAAGTTTTATCTTTTACAGTATTGCGATATCGGGACCCAGTCTTGTTCAATACTCTCTACATTTTGTTTGTTCAATCTAGCTGTGAGTATAGCCATACTCATCATTTTAATAAGCCTTGTAAACCACTCACTGGTTGAGGGCACTTCTGTTTGTTTCCATTTTTTTGCTAGTGTGATCCGAGCTGAAATTATCATATACAATAATATTCTTCCATATTTCCTTTCCATTTTTTCTGGGATCTTATTTGTCATGTTCAACAGATATATTTCTGGTATCATGTCATATCTTATTTTAAGTATTTCACAGATTACCTTATGAACAGTTATCCAATACTTCCTAACTTTGTCACAGTTCCACCATACATGTAACCAACATCCTGTAGTTTGGTTACACTTCCAACATCTATTATTACCATTCTTGTAAACTTTTGCTAATTTTGCTGGAGTAAGATGCCAACGTTGCTCCATTTTTAAATAGTTTTCTTTCAAGTCTTGGCATTGAGTAAATTTTTGTGTCTTCTTTCTTGCCCATTCCCGACTTTCTAAATCAATGTCCCTGCCGATATGTTTAGCCCATCTAATCATCGTATCTTTTACTAAGTCTTGTTCCAAATCTCTTTCTTGTAAAATCTCATAATATTTGGAAGTTAGTCTTTTTCCATTTTGCTTAATCACTTTATCTAATTCAGTGTCTGTCTCTTCAAATCCCAGTTTTTTATAATCTGCTTTGAATCTGTCCATTAGCTGTTTGTATGGAAACCAATGTAGATTTTTATCTAATTCTTTCAGATTCTCTAAAGGCTTTAATTCATAAAATCCACTCCTTGTTTTGCTCACAATGTCTCGATATCTCAACCATTTAGATACTTCTCGCCATCTTCCAAAAAAAGCTTCTTGTGGTGACACCCATAAGGGTAATTTTCTGTAAAAAAATTTCCTTACATTGCAGCCAAATCCTTATTAGAGATCTTCTTACATAGTGGTGCTCAAACTCTTTGTGCACTTTTGTCTTGTTGTACCACATATATGCGTGTCAACCAAATCTCAGATTAAATCCTTCTAAAGCGAGAATTCTGTCATTTTCTAATTTTGCCAAATCCATGATCCAAGTTAATGTGTTTGCATAATAATAAGTCTTTAAATCTGGTAGATTAAAACCTCCATTTTTCTTCTTATCAATCAATATCTTCCACTTTATTCTAGGTTTTTTGCGGGACCAGATGAATTTTACACGATCTTTCTTCCATTGTACAAATGGTTTGTCATTTAAAAGCACTGAAATGTTTTGAAACAAAAAGTTCATCTTTGGTAATACCATCATTTTAATTGTCTCTATTTTTCCCAACAATGATAAATTTAAATTTGTCCACTTATTAAGAACTTCTTTAATTTTCTTCCATGTTCTTTCATAGTTATTTTCAAATAAATCAGCATTCCTCTTTGTAATCCAAATTCCCAAATATCTAATTTTCCTCTCCACTTTAAATCCTGATAAAGTCTGTAGTTTAATCTCTTCTTCTTTTGTCATATTCTTTGTAAGCATTACTGTCTTTTCTTTCTTTATTTTTATATCAGAAGCTTTTTCAAAGTCCAACAAAATTTCTTAAAGTTTCTCTATCGAACTTAATGGTTCTTCCATAAATATTACCACATCATCTGTGAAAGCTTTTAACTTGTAATGTTGTCATTTGATCTTTAATCCTTTTATATCCATGTCTTCTCTAATTTTGTCATTTAACAATTTCGATACCATAATGAACAACAATGGAGATAGTGGACATCCTTGCCTAGTACCTTTTTGAATGTCAAATTTTAAACTTCTCTCTCCATTAATTATCAGTTTTGCACTCTGCTTTTTATAAATATTACTTATCCATTCATAAAAGTTTTCTCCCATGTCCATTTTTTTATCACATCCAACATAAAGTCCCATTTTACTTTATCAAAGGCCTTTTCTGCATCAAGAAAGATCATTGCAACTTTTTTCTCATTATTTTTTTCATAATATTAAATTGCATTTAATACTGTCCGAATATTTTCTTTCATATGTCTTGATGGCAAAAATCCTGCTTGATCTTTGTGTATTAATTTTTTAAAAATATTCTTTATTTTTAATAAAGTATTTATTTTATTTTTAAAAAAGTGGTACATGACTCCGGCTAAATTAGCCGGAATATATAAAGGCTTTTCAGACAAGTGTTGGAAATGCAAAAAAGTTAAAGGCACCATGTACCACCTGTGGTGGAAGTGTAAAAAAGCTCAAAAGTATTGGAAGAAGGTGCATAATATGGTAGAAAAAGCTTTGGATATTAAACTAATGAAAGATCCTAAATTATATTTACTTAATATTGTTGAGGATAAAAATTTGGAGATTAAATATGGGAAATTACTTTATTACGTAAGTACCAGTGCTAGACTGGTGTATGCGCGAAAATGGAAACGAGAAACAATCCGGAATAAAGAAGAATGGCTACAGAAGCTTATGGAACTAATAGAAATGGACTGCATGACAACTATGATGAAAGATCAGGACTGGGAGAAGAATGAAAAAATTTGGCAGCCGATTTTTGATTATATCTGTAATAGAAGTAAAAATGTTAATGTAAATTAATGAGAGAAGACCAAGCAATTTTGCGTTAGATAAATGTCCATTTGGTAATTTAACAAACAACAAAAATGGAGGAAACAGTTAATTGGTGTGATGATAATTTAAGTTTGCGGCTATGCGAGTAAATAGTTTAATTCTTGGTCAATCTGTAAATGAGAAAGGAGGAGTTATGAGATAAGGAATGAGACTTGTTCCAGGTCTCAGGAAGTCATTGAGGGACTATTTTACCCTCGCTTTACTAATTTCTTTCTTTCTTTCTTTCTTTTTCTTTTCTTTTCTTTTCTTTTTTTTCTTTTCTTTTCTTTTTTCTATGTTTATTGTTATTGTTGCTGTATCGGAGATGTAAAGTTTGGATGTATGGCTGTATGTTAATTATGTATGTTTTTTATTGTTTAATAAAAAAAAGGAAAAATATTCTTTAACCTTGAAGCTAATATAGTCATAAAGATTTTATAATCCACATTTAATAATGAAATCGGTCTATAATTCTCTACTTTCAGTTTGTCTTTGCCTTCCTTCGGTATAAGAGTAAAGTTAGCCTCTTCCCAAGATTCCAGTATTCCTTGTTCTTTAATATTATTAAATAAATTTTAAGTGGTATTACTAATTCCTTCTCAAATGTTTTATAATATTCTGCTGTCAAGCCATCTGGTCCAGGTGTTTTGTTTATTTTTTGACTTCTAATTGCTTGCTCTACCTCAACAGTAGTAAACCGAGCATTCAACATTTCTTTATCTGCCATTAAGATTGTTTTTACATTCCAACTCATCAATGCTTTACCTAATACACTCTTTTGATCCATTTCAGGGTTTGAGTCCTTTAGCATAATATTTTGTAAATATTTTTTGATCCCTTCTTGATTAGTTATAGTTGCTTCTTTATCAACTATTTTTTGAATTAATTTCTTTTCTTTTTCTTTTTTCAATCTATTCACCAGCCATCTCCCAGTCTTATTTGCAAATTCAAAGTTTTTTTGTTTAAGATATGTTAACTTTTTCTCAACTTCTTTTGTCAATAATGCATCCAGTTTGACTTGTACTATTTTAAATTGGTTTTTCAGTTCTTTTCTTTTAGGTTGTTCTTGGAGTTCTTTCTCTTTCTTTTGTATTTCTTCAGTCAATTTTTTCACTTCATCTTGTGCTCTTTTCTTCATTTCCGCTCCTTTCTGAATAAGAATTCCTCTCATCATTGCTTTACTGGCATCCCATACTGTTTTCATTTTAATTTCATTGGTAGTATTTTCGAAGAAATAGTACCTTATTTCTTCCTTCATTTTCTTTACGAATTCCTCCTTTTGGAGCAGATGTGGATTCAAATGCCACAAATATTGACGTTTTGGTCCCAAAAGGCTAAGTTGAATTGGATTATGATCAGAAATAATCTTTGGCCAAATGTCCATTTTCTTTATTTGTTGAAACAAGTGTTTAGAGATCAAAAACATATCAATTCTTGATACAGTTTTATGCCTATACAAGAAAAAGGTATAACCTTTAGTCTTATTATAAAGTCCTGTCCAAACATCTTCTAAGTCAATTTCTCTTGCAGTTCAAAAAAGGATTTTGGTAATTTTCCTTGATTCTTTTTTGTCTTAATTTGAGTGGTTCTATCTGTTTTTGGATCTATAACTCCATTTCAATCTCCCATTAACAAATAATGTTCATGATCCAATTCTTCTATTTTTTTAATCAATTTTTTTTAAAAAAAAATTCTTTATTTTCCTGAGGAGCATAGATACCAACTTTCTCTTCCTGCCATATTACTTCGACTGCAATATAAGGTCCTTGTTGATCTGAAAAGATTTCTTTTGCATCATATTTGTTATTGATGTAAATTACAACTCCTTTTTTCTTCTCATTTGAAGATACAAATAATTGACCTAGTTTAGAGTTTCATAAAAATCTAATATCTGATTGTTTAATTTTTGTCTCTTGCAGACAAATAAAACCCTGTTTTTTTTCTTTTCCCAATAGTGAAATATTTTACTACTTTTATATTTTGAATTAAGTCCCTTAACATTCCATGAACAAATTTGTGTCGCCATTTTTATAATTTGAAAATATTATTATCTCTTTATATCTATGACTCTTCCTATCTTTATATTTCTGATGCTCCCCCCTCATCATCATCATCATCATCCAATTGTCCCGATTCTTCCAGTAATTTACTCTCGTCCGAAAAGGGGTCCATCGCTTCACCTTCTTCTGTTTCTTCTTCAGCTTTTTTCAGTTGTTTTTGACTTCTAATCTCCATTATAGCTTTCTTCTTTCTTCTTTGTTCTTTTGGTTCCTCTTTTTCTTTTTCTTTCTCTCTTGCCTTTTCACCCACTTGCTTATTTTCTTCATCACCATCTCCATCTGCTTTTCCCTTTTCCGCTTGAAATCTTTTACAAAAATCTTTTGCTTTTTGTATGGAATTTATTCTATATCTTCTTTGTTGATACATGAATGCAACTCCTTCAATTTTCTCCCATGCATATCTTATGCCATGTTTGTGTAAAAGTTGTGTCAGAAACATACTCTTGTCATCTCTTCAAAATTGTGAGAGGAGTATCTTTAAAGATACTAATTTTCCATCCTTCTATTATCAGGTCTTCATCGTAACTTTTCTGGATCATGTCTTTTATCCTTTTTCTTGTAAAACAAACCACTACATCACGTGGTAATTTTCTTTCTCTGGTGACAACTGAATTGATTCTAAAAATTCTATCCATTGCTTGGTTAATTTCTGATTCTCTCAATCCTGTTTAGTTTGCAAGTAATGGAATTAATTTTTGATAAATATCTTCTTTAGACTCTTCAGGAATCCCTCTAAGCTTAAGACATCTATCTCTATAATGAATTTCTTGCCATAGGATCATACTTTCATCCTTCTTCTGTGTTTCTATTGTTTGTTCTGATGATTTCTTTAATTCTTGTGTAACAACTTTTAAATCTTCTACATCTGTTTGAATGCTTTCAACCTGTTTAGTCATTTTATCCATTTTTTTCCCTATGGCTCCTAGTTCTCTCTTCATTTCATCTTTAATTTCTCTCCTTGTATCTATTGATTCCTGTTTTATCTCTTGTTGTATTTCTGTCTTAACCTTCCTAATTTCCTCCAATATGGAAGATAATGATGGCTCTTGTTTTGGTGCATCTATTGATGCTCTTCTTTGAGTTGTCATCTGGATTTGAGTCTGTGTAAGTTTCTTTCCTGAGGTCATTTCTTTTTCCCTTTCTTTTATATTAATCTAGTTCTATTAATTAACAAATATAAGTTATATAATCAAATTATAAATTTCTCAAATTCAAATTTCAAATTTCAAATTATAGCTTCAATAACAACAATATAAAACCCAGGTTGATATACCACAATTTAAAAACCTTCAAAATTTAAATATAAATAACCCCAATCTCTGCTTCAAATTTCTCAAATTTCAAATATTGATGTTAAAAATTTCAAATCTAATACAACAATATGAAACCTATATTAAAATACAATCAATATACAATTTTAAATACCTCCAATTTTCTCAAATATATCAAATTTCAAGTTAAATTAATTTCAAATTTCAAATTAAATTTCAAAATTTAAACTTCTCAAATTCCAAATTCTCCAACTATAAATATTCCAATTCCAATAAAACAATATCAAACACAATTTATAAAAAAACAATATTCAATTTCAAATTTCTTAATTTTTTCAAATTTCAAGTTCCAAATTTCTTTTAAAAATCATTTCCTTCTCTTCCCTTTAAAAGACCTTTCAAACTAAAGATCCCAAGTACTCAAACCACAATATCAAACACAAATTAACATAAAATCAATATTCAAATTCAAATTTCTTAAATTTCTCAAATTTCAAATTTCTCAAATTTTCAAAAAAAAATTATTTCCCCCCAAAAATCCCAAATTCAAATATGGCAATAACAAACACAAATTAATATAAAATCAATATTCAGTTTTAAATTTGTCAAATTCCCCAAATTCTAAATTTAAAATTTATTTTTTCTCAATTTTCAAAAAATAAATATCCAATAAAATATTATTAAATATATCTAAAATCCTGCCAATTTATTAAAGGGCCCAACTAAAATTTCGAGGCTGAGTGGTTCTTAAGGGGGCAGGAGGTATAAAGCCACCATTGCACCAATACTGATACAAGTGGGGCCTCAGGACTCTGCTGAGGCGAAATGACTCTCCAGGAAGGCAGGAGGGATCAAGCCTCCACCACCATGCCAATGCCAATACCGGTGAGACCTCAAGGCTCTGCTGGGGCCAGGTGACTCTCCAGGGGGGCAGGAGGAATCAAGCCTCCACCACCACACTAATATCGATGCCGGTGAGGCCTCAAGGCTCTGCTTGGGACGGGTGACTCTCCAGGGGGGCGGGAGGGATCAACCTCCACCGCTGCACCAATATCGATGCCGGTGAGGCCTCAAGGCTCTGCCGGGGCCGGGTGACTCTCCAGGGGGGCAGGAGGGATCAACCTCCACCACCACGCCGATTTCAATGCGAGTGGGGCTTCAAGGCTCCGCCAGGGCCAGGTGACTCTCCAGGTGACCGCTGAACCAATATTCATGCCAGTGGAGCCACAAGGCTCTACTGAAGCTGGGTGACTCTCCACAAAAGCAGGAGGGATTGAGCCTCCACCGCTACGCCAATACCGATGCCAATGGGGCCTCAAGGCTCCACCGAGGCTAGAAGACTCTCCAGAGCGGTGGGAAGGATCGAGCCTCCACCGCTGCACTGATACCAGTGCCGATGGGGCCTCAAGGCTCTGCCACGGCTGAGTAACTCTCCACAAAGGCGAGGGAAATCAGCCTCCACCACTGCACCGATGCCAATACCGATGCCGGGGGCCCCCTCAAAACTCACTGAGGCCAGGTAAGTCTCCAGATGGCTGGGGGATCAGGCCTCCACCACTGCACCAGATCTAAAGAGCAGGAAAAATCAAGCCTCCACTGCCATTGTTATCACCAATGGCTAAGGGGGGGGGGGGAACTCTGCCAAATCCAGCTGGAACTTAAAGAAACAAAAGGGAAATCAAAGGCCTCCAATACTTTTGCCAATTATTCTCAAATTTCCAGGTTTATTCTCCAATTTCCATTCTTTGAACTTATTTTGGATCCATCTCAGGTCTTGAGTCTTACTCAATTTATCTTTTAAAGTCCATCACCATTAATCCTCCTCTCTCCCTCTCCCTCTCGTCTCTCCTGATCACTGTTCAAAAATGAGCTTGTCTTTCCCCCCAAAAAGAAAAGGAATCCAAAGAGTCCGCAAAAAAGATTAGTCCAAAAACCAAAAATATCTTCCTCAAATGTAATTTAATTAATGATAAAGGGAGAGAATAATATCAAATTTGTAGTTAAAAATTATATGGCAGATGATTTTCCCTTCTGCAATTTTACTTTGGCTTATAAACAGTCTAGATCAGTATTTGTTTGTTATAATCCTCTTATTCTTATTGTCTAAGATGCTATAGTTAGTCTCCACAAGGCAGATTTATGAAGTTAGAGTGGTCTCACCAAACTGAAGTCTTAAAACCAATGCTCTTTATTCTTCTTTGCTTTGTGTTGCCGGCAAAGTTCAGTCCCTTAGGACGCCATATTGAGGTTTCGGCTGCCTTACGACCAGATCCTCTTCGAATCCGTGGGCCACCTCCGTAATCCACTGATTCAAAGAAGACTTAACCGGTCCACTTCAGGCCCCGATTCTTCTTCTCCTTACCATGAAAGGAATTTCAGAGTTTTAACAACTCTGAAAGCCTCAAAAGGCTAGTCACTGAGACCAGCAATGTCTTCAGTGACCAGACACCTTGCCCGTCACCACCGGAAGTCCTGAACCATAAATGTTTCAGAGTACTAGATAAGGTTTCTAAGGCCAGCACAGTGGAAGGCTTCTGACTAACAAAGATGCCAAGTTGTGTCTTTAATGTAAATAAATGATAGTTTTTAATGCAGCTTGGTCTGGACTAAAACAAGAAGAGGAAGAGACAAACTTGTTCCCTTGTCTAGTCTCATTGCCATGAAGCTCTTGAGGAGAAGACTGTTGAGGCATTTCCATGGTTGCTAACTATATAAATGTGCATATTAATTTCATTGACATAATTAATAGCACTCTAGTTTGCTATATTCAATCACTTCCTGTTACCATTTTGAGAGGGAATTAAGAGAAAAAAATTAGGTATCTGTGGGGGCTCAACCCATGGGCAGTGAGGAGGGAAAATTGGCTCCCAGCCCCCTTACAGTTGCCCAGCCCTGGAATGCTTCTGATGAGCAGCACTGGTGAACAGCAGTGGAAAGGACCATTCCTATCTATTGCTTTATTCATTACCTTTCTACAAGACTTCTTTATACCCCATTTTCCTTATTTTTTGGATTTTTAAAATATTTAGCATGGCATGTATAGGATATGTTATGATGATGGTGGTGAGTAAGCCAATGTGAGACTTTTTTTGTACTGACTATAGTGTCTGATTTTTTTTAAGTTAATGTAGTGACTATACTGAACATTTGATATCCAGGGTAGATGGGTGGGGGAAAATGTCTCTCTCCCATTCCTCAGGCAAGATCATTCTCTTTGCTGTATGCCTTTGGTAGCAACTGTGGACTTTATTACACCAGGCTCATAAGGTGCCACAATTGTGTTAGTCTAGAAAATGCAAACATATTGAATTTGGGATGCTCATTTTCACATAGCTATTCAAATCACCATGGTGCTACTTCTGTCCTTGTCTCTGTGTTCCTCACACTGACCTCCATAGTCCCACTTGCCCATTCTCACTCCTTTGCAGCATACCTTTTGGTCTTTGATCATGACAATACACTACGTTTAAAAAAGAATGAAAAGGTAAGAAATTGAAACAAGAAGGAAAAACTGTGTGCTTGGGAAAAGCAAGGGGAAAAGGGAGAAGAGTATAATCATGCCCAATCACATCATATGATTGCATGCATATCAAAACTGCTTTGGGAGGAACTTATCACACATGCATCAACAGTGGAAAAGCAGTGCAATTGGGAGGTATTGATGGGTTTTGCCCATCAGTATGAAGGAGTACTCCAGCAACAGACAGATTACAGACTAGCCACTGGATAGACACAGATGCAGCATCATGTGATATAGTATTGTCACAGATACTACAATCATGCTCTCATTTCACTTTTCAATCCTCTTGTGATAAACTCCTATGAGACTGGTCATGCTGGCCTCTAGCTCTAGTATGCCTCTTCTAATATTCTGAGACTTATATGGTAAGTAAGTGTTCATAGGACTGCAAAGTGAAAGTGCTTAATTTGGCCTCTACAAAATAACATTTCACCATGTGAATTCTTCAAGACTTGAGATGTCTGCAGTTTTAATTAAGTGAAGTATTTTCCTGAAAGATATTGCATTTTAATTTTACTCTCTATTATGAGATCACAGAGCAAGCAGTAAGCATACTGAATGGGCTCTGCCTGCAGCTTTGGAGATTAGTTATAGAATGCTGTACCTTTGGGCCATTGTATACCATGGTAAGGCTATGTTCAAACTTAAAGTAATAAACACTGCATGGTCTAATACCTTCATTTTACCTGCTTCAGGAGAATTTGCCAAATTTCTGTCAAAACCAATCACAGTATTCAAAGAGAATATTGATTCATGTTCTGCAATCCTAAAAAAGGGGTCTTCAATG
Source organism: Phrynosoma blainvillii (assembly GCA_026167975.1). Taxonomy (NCBI): domain Eukaryota; kingdom Metazoa; phylum Chordata; class Lepidosauria; order Squamata; family Phrynosomatidae; genus Phrynosoma; species Phrynosoma blainvillii. The sequence continues at coordinate 184,004,804 of JANUYF010000004.1, read as the reverse complement.
TTGTTCTTTAAAAAAATATTTTGTACACAGGCAACAGTTTTGAGAGGAAGTTCCAAAAGGGAAGAAAAAGTGAATTTCAAGCAAATACAAACATTGGTGCAAAGTGGCAGATTTTGCTTTGTAATGAATGAAGCTGAATGACTTGCTTGCTTATTTGTTTATCACATTTATTTGATTTTTCCACTACTGAATTTAAGGCATATGTGGCTTTTTATCCTCAAAACAGCAACCCTGTGAGGTAGGCCATTCTGAGAGTGATTGATCATCCCAAGGCCAACCAATGAGTTTCATGGCACTAGAACCTTGATCTCCGAACTCTCAATTCAAATGTTATACCATAGTAATTAATTCTAATACATTTAACCTTAGTAAATTATATATGAGTTCAATCTATCCAAAATATTTTCTTCTACTGCTGGCAATGACAGGGCTGAATCTGAGACTTACTTTCTATGTATAGGTGGCAGAAGATAAAATGGAAGCAAAAAAAGAAATTTCAATTTGGGCACAGCCAAACAATTTGTCTAGAATTTGTCAAAAAACAGGATGAAGCTTATAGATGAGAGTGAGATGTATAAATTTAGGAATCTGCAACAAGATGATCAATTCATAAACTGTTGTAGAGTTTTCTTATGCTCCACCATGTTCATTAAATGTGCAAATGCATCCTTACCATCTGCAGGGGTTTGGTTCTGGGCTCACTATGGATGGAAAAAATGTGAGAACTCAAGCCCATATTAGTCAATGGGCAGCAACATGCATATGCTTGCATTGTCATGGCTCCATGAATGCACTGCTATTGACTGATATGAGGCTATGTGATCTTTGAATCTCCACTCAGCAAATGGTTAGTTCATCAATACAGTTGCCCACTGTAAAAGATGTGAAGATTAGGGTTGGAAAGCTCAGCCTATGTCCTGACATTTTTCCATGTGTTAATTTTTAAATCCTGTTTCTCCACTAATCCATAATTCCCTCTGCAATGTCTATTAAGTATTTATTTAAAACTGGTCATGTTGGGGCAATTGAAGCTTTCCTTTAATACGTATATCTCCTCCTTTTATTTATTTATTTATTTTGAGTATTTATACTCTGCTCTTCAACCACAAAGGCTCTCAGAGTGGCTTACAAATTACAATAGTTAATTAGACATCTATCCTGTTCAGTAGACTCCTCTGAGGGCACAGTTCCACTTGTGGGAAGTCTGGATCAAACACATGATTTCTAAACCTGTAAAACAGCACATTTTCTACAACTGTGGTACAAAAGGCTGCAAGAATATATAGCAGAAGAGAAGTTCTCTGTTTGGTTGTCTGCTTATTCATTTTCATGCACCAATATCAGAGGTAGTTGCTTGATATCTGTAGGAATATAGCTTGTTGTCTGATCCACCAGTCAAAAGCAACTCTGCTTCTGTCCATTCCACACACAAAATGTTGTCTTCATGAGCAATCAAGTCATAGAGAGGAGCCTTATAACTCCTTGTATCCCAGAGTTTGACAGTGTTGTCTAAAGATCCTGAGATGAGATGTTCTTCATGTGTTGGTAACCACTTGAACGAAGTCACCCAGCAGGTATGTGAAGTGAGAGAAAGCGTACCAAAGAGCCATCTTTGGTTCGAGGATCTCATAACTGAATGTGTCTGTCAGTACTTCCAGAGGCTAGACGCCAATACAGCGGTGAGTAAGATATAGAGTCAAACACTTTGTTTGTTAATCTGAGGCCTCCCATCTCAACATCACATAATTTAATTGTGTGGTCCCATGAAGCACTGCATATTTCATATGTATCTGACCAAAGTACAAAAAAAACTGTTTCTGTGTAACCTGAGAGGGTTGCAATAGGAGTTCTTGTTAGTCCCAATTGCTCTGTTTTCTGCTTTTTCCTTAGGGCCTTTGCAGACTGCCAGAAATAGTGCACATTAAATTGAGGCACTGCCCTGGCTCAGTGCTAGGGAGTCATGGGAATTGTATTTTTTTCTGGGACATTGAGCCTTCTCTGTCAGAGAGCTCTGGTGCCACAATAAATTACAGTTCCCATGATTCCCTAGCACTGAGCCAGGGCAGTGCCTCAATTTAATGTGCATTATTTCTGGCAGTCTGCAAAGGCCCTTAGTCTATTTACTACTTCCTCTGTTTCCATTTCATCATCTTCATCTGTAGGCACTACAGACCAGATCTTCAGCATTTTATCCCAGCATTTTGTCCACAGCTAGTCCCTGAGCTGTCCACAGCTACACACTCTACACTTCCTGCATGTCCTCAACAGCAGTGAAGGACCTTTGTTTTGTTCTTTTTTAAATTCCACTCTCACAGCAAGATAGTCTGGTCCATAGAAGCACTAAGCAGCAGGCATGACAAGCTGTCTTTTTTTACCTAGGCCACATCTTTCACTACACCTGCATGTCCAGCAAGTGTCATGATGGGTTTGCCTTCCACTGACCAGATCTGAGATGTCTGATCATAGGAGCCAGTTAACATCATTCCTCTGGAGCTTCAATAGAACTGATCCAATCATTGTGTAGCATGTGGTGCTGTGTATTTCTTCAGGCTGCGATGCTGTGTATTTCTTTACATACTCTATTTCTACTGTTGAGAGATTCTCTGTTTCCATGTGCTTAACCAGGGGCATGCACTGAAACTGTCCCTTGATGAGAAAGTCAATTTCCACATATTTATGGCCCTCATTTTTAGTTTCCAGCAATTTGTTGAAAATATTACTGAGATCAGCAACTTCAGAAGCAGCTGGAACAGAGAAAGAGACATCTACTATGTACTTGGGATCGTTGGTGAAGAAGTGCGCCTGGAGCTGCGCCATGATCCCAGTCGGCGGAGACTCAATGCAGGAGCCCCTGAAGAGCCACCACTGGTAAGACGTGGCTGCACCTGGGAAGGCCGATGGATTGCTCCATCTTTTGAGCAGGTAATATCCAATTCAACCAGTCAGAATAACCACCATGGTACCGCCCCTGCCACACATGTCCAAAATGGGGTCAAAATGCTTTGGGGACCAACAGGATATAGTAATATGACAACTTTTCTGAGAAAATATGGCTGCTAATATGGGAGTTGATCCATCTCGTAAAAAATTCTCTAAAGTCAAAGGAATATGATCTTCTCATCTGCACCCAGTTGAATGGTTGGGTTACTTCACTTTTAAATTTGGACTGAATACATTCTTCAGATTTCCCAAAGTAGAATGATCTTGCATATTTTCCCACCAAATAGCTAATAGTGGTTAATAGTAGTTTAGAGTGATTATGGTTTTTAGACTAAGGTCACAACACATGGCAAAGAGTTGAAGTCTTTTTCCTACATTATCCTCCCACAAAATGAGGCCCATTGCAGTTTCTTTTTTTCTTTTTTAAAAGAAGAACATTCCATGATTACATACCATGTGATCATATTTTCCATGTTAACAGTACAATGCATTACATGACTGCCATATAATGTTTACTTTGGACATGTTTGTCACTAAATAAGGTACTTACTTATTAGATAGATAATTATATTTACATCCTGCCTTTTCTCTAGTGAGCTCAAGACAGCATATATAGCTTTTTTCTCCCCACTTTATTATCACACCAAACTTTGAAGTTACATCAAGCTTGGGGAAATTGAACCTGGATCTCTAAAGTCACAATTCGGCACTCCAACAATTATATCATACTTGTATATGTGTGTCATTGCTTGTTCTATCCTAACAACAACAACAACAACAAAAGCCACAGTCTAAATGCTATTGCTACTCCCAACTAAAGTAGTGTCATTGAATCAACTGGATTTATCTATGGTTTGATTCAACAGGCAACAATTCATTAAATGAGTCTAGTTGGGACTAACCAGTTGGCTTTTATCCTCCTTCTCCCTTCCCATTTCACTGAGATCATGGTCCAGATTGGTTTATCTTTGAATATTTTTGAGTAAAAAATGAGACTGCATACTGTGGATTTAAAGTAAGCTGTATAGCTGGATTAGACTCAGACACAGGAGGTGTGAAATTTAAGATATGCAGGTGATACCATAATACTAGCATAAAATAGCAAAGGCCTGGAATGATTACTGAGGAAAGTCAAGGAAGAAAGTGCAAAGCAGATTTATAGCTGAACATTAAGAAAACAGAAATAATGAACACAGATAATTTACATAACTTTAAGTAGTTCAAGATTTTCAATACCTTGTCTGAATTATTAGCCAGAACAGAAATCAGAAGAAGACTAGGACTTGGAAGAAAAACTATGAAGAAAAGACCCTCAAGTGTCAAGTTATATCATTGAACTTACACTTGCCCATGCCATCGTATTTCCCATTTCTAAGTATGGCTATGAAAGTTGGGCAGAGAAATAAGTAGATAGGAAAAGAATCAACTCATTTGAGATGTGGTGCTAGAAAAGAGTTTGTCTGTGCTCATTATTATTGTTTTCTTAATGTCCAACTGTAAACCAGTATTTGCACTTTCTTTCATAATTTTCTTAATTAGTGGTTCCAAGACTTTCCTATTTGTTGCTAGTAATATGGTGTCCTCTGCATATTTAAATTGTTGATATAGATACCACAGATTGCAAAAAAAAAATAAAGCAAATCAAGCATGAACTCTTCCTAGAAACCAATCTAGTTTAGGGTTGTCATACTTTGGAAATGTCATGAGAAGAAAGAAAAGGCAGTAATGCTTGTAAAGTAGTAGGCAGTTGTAAAAGACAAACACTAAATTTCAGGTGGATAGACTAAATCAAGGAAGCCATGGTCCTGTATCTGCAAGACCTAAATAGGGTGGTTCATGATAGGGTGGCTTGGCAGTCTCTCATTGATAGGATCATCATAAGTTGAAGTTAATGTCAATTAAAGGTGGTAAAGAGGCTTGTAAAATAGGTTTAGAAGAAACTATGATTTCTCTATGTTTTTAAAGGCTGACTCTTTTGTTTATTAATATGTCAGTTATCTTGTATGACTTTCTCTCCCTTCCATAATATTTATTAAATTTTGAACCATAAACCACCAAGTTACATAACTATCAAAACAAACACACATCTTGCACAACTTCCTTGATTTTATTTAAGGCCTTTCTTTAAATTTATTATATCATGAATGTTACTTTCAGCAACTTCAAAATGAAAGTTGTGTGATGTGTGAATGGACCTGAGGTCAGAGGCATCCTTAATGCTTTCTCATGTGCTGAAAATATTGAACTGGGGGGGGGGGGGGGAAATAAGATTTTCATCTCAGTCTTGGATAAATTTCTAGAAAATAGCTTTTATTATAAGTACTTTCCAGCAAGTGACCATACAATTAATTCACTGCCAAAAAACATTTGCTGAGCAACATTTGAAACATGCTTTCAGCATAATAACCTACCTTCCCATAGCATTCTTATTCAGAATTGGAAACAATGAAATTGTCACATGGAGACATCAAAGACAAGAGCTTTTTTTATTTCGTTATAGTATACTTCAAGCAGAAAAAAATGTAGATTGAATAAAATGCACTGAATAATGTTGAGTAATGCCTCATTCAAAAGTAAAACTATCTTGAAAAATAAGGTAATTTTTACACCATGTCTTCTGCAAATGGATCTGGAAGGACTGCCAAGAGCAGAAATAAATGGACCTCCATTTTAATAGATATAAAATATTTGTTCACATATTTGTATATTGAAAGTTTGTTTAACAGGTGTCAAGTTTTTCAGAAGGAGATACCATGATTAAATATTATATGGAAGTTTGGATCCAGTTTAAATACTCTAAATCAAAGATGAAAATTAAAATCATTTGAGGAAAAGCTTTTCAGAATAGAAAAGAATAATTTGCACACACAAAAAAAGCTTGTTTTCTTTTGTACCCTTCCTTCGCTGCTTCGTGGATTCTTAATATCTTGCTATGATACTTATATAATCCACATAATACAGGACCAGCAGTAAAAAGCTGTAACCCTTGAGATTTAGGGGAATCAAATTAGCTCAAGGAAGCAAAATCTGTTGGACGGGTTACTGTCATGCCCTGCCTGGAGGGGGACTTGGAAGATGAGCCAGAACCACCTCTGGGACCTGAGCCTGCAGCTTTGAAGCCCCAGCCCAGCCCCAACTCTACTTTGCCAGCTCCAGCAGAGCCTCCAGCAGAGCCTGTTTTCTCCCAGGAGGGTCTGCAGCCAAGCCTCCTGGCAGCAGAACCTTCAGACATGGAGGAGGATCAAGAGACTGTGCCTACCTTCAGCCAGCATTGAGCAGAAAGGGCAGGCCTTTGCCATTCAAGGAGACTTTATGAAAAATGCCAGAGTAATCAGCCTCATCTGAGCTCCTGCATCTTGGTAATTTAAGCAGGTGAAGAGGGGCTGCCTCAGTGCCAGGGATTATCTCAGCTTCCTAGTGAAAGCCTCTGTTTCTCTTTGTTCCTTGGCCTGAACCCTTGACTCTCAGACTGCAGACTTATCTTGAACTTCTGGAACCCTTGACTGCCTTGCCACTCTGCTTCTCTGGAATCCTAGACCTTCCGACTGCTTGACCATTCACTGGCTGGACCCTTGGATTGGTAATACGGGCCTTTGTTTTCTGGCTTTGCATTAGCAAAAGACTTTTCTTTGCCTTCCACCCTCATAAGAAGTTGCTATCAGCCCTCTTGGTATCTTTCCTGGGCAGTTACATAGCCTTTGGGACCAAATTCCTACATATACCAAGTCCAAAGACACAAAAAATTCCAGGGATATTTAGGGTCCTAAACAAATAATGAGTTTTATTTTTAAAAGGGGAAGTCAACAAACATATGAAAACACACAACCATGCACTCTCACAAGGACTAAGAAATTCAAAGGTATTACATTGGAACAGAGTAGGCCAGACTAATGAAGATACTACACCGGAATGGATAGCTGCTCCTCTTGTTACAGATCTGGAGATGAAAGGGAATTCTATCACTCCCAAGGCAAGGAGTTGGTGAGCAAAAGAGGAGCTAGCTGAGTAAGCTGGCAACATGCATGCCTATTACTGGACTAAACCAAGAGAATAAAGGAAGGACACCAATATTTAATAGTGAATTTCCACCCTGAGGCAAAATTCAAGGTATTGAAAGGGCCAAATGGTGGTGCTTTCTTTGAAATGGGTTTGGATCACTTTGATATCAGTCTTCCAAAGTGGTAACACTGTGGTGTGAATGTGAGTGATGGGTTCATATTTCTGAGGCAAGAGGGATTAGCGTGCAGAGCTACTTGAGTTGTTGACTCTTTGGCCTCAGCCCATTGTTGGCATTTCTCACCTCCAGAGTGTCTGGAAAAACAGAGCTCAAGTGACTTCTAGTGCTAACCCATGTGTGATGAAGGAATCCTAGCAATGATGTCCACAGCAGGGTCATAGAAGGGCTTCTCAGCCTGCATTTTATTGCCACTTTGATATCAAAAGAGGAGGGGTCTATCCAGTGCCAACAAAGACTAATACTGATGGAAGAGTCATAATGATGTGTGTGTGACTGGAGAACAAAATGCCACAACTTCATTATTTACAATTGTATAGAGATGGTATGGTTTGAGACACTGATCAAGGCATCAGATAACTTGCCTATCATTCAGTGGTCACTGACCCCTGACTGGCCTGTTGAGTGATAATCATGAAGAACAGCTGTGAAATCCATGTGGCCACGAAGTCACAGTGTAGTTTCACTGACACCAGGGAATGAAACAAATTTCTCAGATCCTAATCTGGGACTGACCCTGAAACCCCAAGGCCACCAAAATGGACCCCCAACAAGATGGGAATGAAAGCATGCAGGCTCCATTTCTCTTTTCCTGCCAATAATAACTTCATATGGCATAAGTCATATTGCGTGATTTAAATTGTATAAAATATAGATTTAAAAAAATAAAATAAAAAACCTAACACCCCAAAGAACTATATAATTCTGCACCATCAAGCAATGGTCAAGAGGTGGAAGATGGGGAAGGCAGTTCAAGCCAATATATACTTCCTTCTTGAAGAGTGTAATAAAGCCCAGAACTATGGCTCTTTGAGAAAGCCCTAGCCACCTCAGTCACTGGGGAGCCCACTGATTGGCTGGAGGTACCAGAGGTTCATGGGGAAGGAGAAGATGATGGATCTCTGCTGCCCTGACACATAGCCTATAAATGGAACTTTTCAGTAGATCTGGGATCCAAAATTTACAGAGACAAAGGGCCTTTGCAGACTGCCAGAAATAGTGCAAATTGAGTCCACTTTAACTGTCCTGACTCAGTGCTAGGGAATCATGGGAACTGTAGTTTATTGTGGCACCAGAGCTCTCTGACAGAGAAGGCTCGATGTCTCAGAAAAAAACAACAACAATTCCCATGATTCCCTAGTATTGAGCCAGGGCAGTTAAAGTGGACTCAATTTGCACTATTTCTAGAAGTCTGCAAAGACCCAAAGTTAGATATATACCACTTCAGATAAAGAGATTACAAGATTCATTGTGCAGAGGAAACCTGCAGGTTTAGCCTGGATATGAAAAACTCTCAGCCTTGATTTTGTTGGTATGTTTCTAAATCTCACTTGCATTCCTATCCCATCCTTTGGTTTTTCTCAGATTGCAAGACATCAGTTTTTTTCTCCACACATAAAAATTCATATTCATTTTCCATACATATTTCCTAAAATGTATCTACACATTTCCCCACAAAGTATACAATGGTGTGAATGTTTTCCCCATGGCATAAAGTGGTGCTTTTGTCATGTATTTTTCAACTGTCTGCATCTTTAGCTGTTTGCATTTTTGAAATGTATGCTTAGCTTTGCATGTATGTTATTCTCAAAAACAATCCACAAGCCTTGTAAATGTGCATATGCCTAAGGCAAAATGTGCAAGTGTTCCTCTGTGAATTGTTGGAAGTTTAAAACTAAGAATTTCATTGATAACTTTTAGCTACAATTAAGTTTCTTCTCCTTAATATTTAATCCTAGAATATTTAGGTGTTTCACTTTTGTGAACAATGAACATCTGATGGGGCAATAATGAGATTGTTAGCTCTATCTTCACCCACCCCTTATTACATAACCACCTTTGCTGGCTTCCTGTGTATAGAGGATAACAAATTTCCAGCAGTGAACATGTTTTGTCTGTATGGCCACTAGAATTTGCAAAAGAATATTCTCCAGATGTTCACCTCCAGCACATAGATGGTAAAGAGGACAGTTACTAAATTGTTCCAGGATCCTCAATGGATGATAAAATTATGTACAATGGCATAGTAAAATGGTGTCTGGGAATGGTTGAATCAATGGATGCAGAATCCATGGATATGGAGGGCTGACTGTACTTGTAATCCAAGTTGCCTGATGATTTTTGCCAGGGTGAGTATAGCACAGTGGTTCCCAAATTTATTTGGCCTACCGCTCCCTTTCCAGAAAAAATATTACTCAGTGCCCCCTGGAATTTTTTTTAAAATTTAATAGCAATTAAACAGAAAGATATATGTATTAATGTTTCTACCTTTTTTGTAAAATATAGTAAAGAAAGGTGTAAATTAGAAACATTAAAGTTTGAAATTATGAAACTATTTATTGAACTCAGAATAGAAAAGTAATACAAAAAAAGTTAAAACATTCAAAATCATCTTAATGAGAAGGATGAACCTGGTATGCTGCTACCAATTTAGTAATCCTCGGCTTTTTTTTCGTCAGCAGTAACCTTATATCACCGCGATTGACTATTTGCAATCGGTTTCTTTTTTTGTTAATAAATTGCACTGAATCCATGTTCCACTAAATATGATGAAGGAAATGCAATTAAGAACTTTTGAATTACAGCCCATATTTTAGGATAAGCCGTAGGGATCTCTTTTTGCAGCCAGAATTGTTGGTAGCCGCTTTTGAATTTAAATTTCAATTCATCATTTGTAGTTACATCCATCAGTTCTTATTGTAACTGTGGAGATTCTTCTGTGTTTGCACTTGAAAAAGGATCCAAAATCCAATCAGGTATGTTCATTTTCAAAATATCATCAAATCATTGATTAAAATCTGAATGGAGAGCATCCAAGTGCTCGCAATAAGAAAGTATGTCTTCATCTTTTTTTCTGCTCCTGATAAGTTTGGGAACTGGCTGAATTCCCCTCATCCAAAATTTCGTTTGTATAGAAGAAGTTTTGTCACAAATGCAGAAATAACAGATTTTACTTTTATTAAATTCAGTTCATCACCTTGAAACTGAAGATTGCTTTCATTAATTTTTTTAAACAAGTTGGTCACGTAAGCGATGTCACTTTTGGATTGAATAAAATTGGATCGTAAAGTATCATTTTTATCTTTCAAGAACTCCAGCACCGAGTTAAACAGCTTATAAAACCTATCTAAACAGGCACCCTTTGACAACCAACGAACTTCTGTATGAAGCAGCAAACGATTAAATTCTTCATTGTTTTCAATACAAACCTCTTTAGATAATCTGTCATTCAATGATTTGCTTCTGATTGTGTTGATAGCTTTAATTACATATTGTAATGAATTATGTAGGTGTGCACTTAATTAAATTTTTGGCAACTAGATGTTGACGATGGATGACACAGTGTTTTGGAATGGCATCTTTTTTAAGTATGCAAGAAAACCTCTGTAGCGCCCTACGCTGGAGCACCATCTGTGGCTAATGATAAGATATTAGTCAGAGGTATTTCTTTTTCTTTAAAAAACTCATCCAATGCATGAAATATTGATTCTCCTTTAGTATCAGTTTGCAAATATTTAGCAAATAATGATTCTTGGCAAATTTGTTCTTCCTTTGTGAACCGCACATATGCTAAAAGTGAAGCTTCATTTCCTAACAAAGTTGACTCATCAAGTTGAATAGAAAACCGAGATGTTTTTAAATAGCCACACAATGAATATTCAACATCTTGAGCCATTTCATCAATTCTTTTTTGCACTGTATTATTGCTCAGCGAAATTTTCTTAATAATATCAGATGCTGGCTTGTGTAGCACAGTACATATTACTTCACTTATAACCGGTATAATTAGTTCTTCACCAATAGTATCAGGTTTTCCTGATTTGACAATCATTAACAAAATATTGTAAGAAGCAAGCAAGCCATCGCCATCTTGTGTGGTTGCGGTTGGAAAGAGTTTTGCCAATGTCAGTTTGATAAATTTTTCTTTTAGTGTTCGAAAATAAGATAAATCCTTATCTTTTTTATCACCATGAATTTTAGTCAAATGTTCTTGTAGTCTGGAAGGCTTCATAACTTTGTTTGATAAACTTTCTGGCAAATCAGGCACATTGGTAATGTATTGTTTACAGGCGACTCAATAAGGCCATATTTCAAATATTCGATATTATATTGTCTACATTTTTTCTTTGGTTGAGCCATTATTATCTGTAGAAAAAATACAATTTTTATGGAGGTATTTTTAATTAATATTTTTTTGTAATTTTTTGAAACATTTTTGTAAAAAACAAACTAAAATAAATACTAATGAAAAAATAAACATGATATTATTAATTGTAAAGTGCATATAATTATTACAAAATAAATAAATAATACTCACCAATTATAGTCACACTATTTGTTAGTTAACTTTAACTTGTCACAATATCACAACAATCTAACTTAGAGTTATATCACATCGTAATTTTCCCGTAATAATTACAGGAAATCTCCTGATCCAAAATCCGCTGGTAGTACTGCCAGTAGCCAGTACTACCGCTGCCGTTCCAGGCTTTGGCCTTGCGATCGACCAATCGCACGAGTGGCAGTTGCCTGAAGCAATGCTTGTAGTGCTCACATGTTTTGGAATAGCAAATCAGTGGACATGAACAGTAGCAGTGCACAACTGTACATACCTCAGTGCAAGTGAGGGAGTATGCGGGAACCGAGTCAACGTCCAGTATGTTGTTCAAAGAAAAATTAAGCGTTATGAGCAGAATACATAAATCAATTTTTATAAATCTTCTCTTCTTTCTTTTATGCTTTCACCACCCCCTTACAGTTATTCATTGCCCCCAAATGCACCTGTGGCCATCACCGCCCTCCTGGATCGCTGTAGCGCCCCCAGGGGGTGGTAGCACGCACTTTGGGAATCACTGGTATAGCACATTTATTCTAACATTACTTAATTCACTTGTTTTTCAGGCTGTGTGGCCATGTTCTAGTAGAGTTTCTTTCTGACATTTCTCCAGCATCTGTGGCTGGCATCTTCAGAAAATACTAGAATGGAAGAGAGTGGGTATATATATACACACACTCTGTGAGACCCTGGGTAGGGAGGAGTTGTTCCCATGTAAACTGTGTATTGTACTTAATTCACTTGCTTGATCATGGGTACCCTGGAGTCAACTGTATTGTTTAGTTGTTGATGGCAGGGTGGGAGGCTATGCAAACGAGGATTAATGTCTGCTCATTGATGATCATTGTCTGCTGGGAAAGCCCTGACCCTGGGTGGTTTCTCTTTTGCATTTGCTGAGTGCTGATTTTTCTATTTTGCAGGACTGGTAGCCAAACTTTGTTTACTTTAAAGGTTTCTCTTGAAGTTGAAGTGTTTGTGGATTTTGATGGCTTCCCTGTGCATTCTGACCTGATAGTTGTTGGCATGGTCCATATTTTCAGTGTTTTCAAATATCATTTTATGCCCAGGATGGTTTATAATGTGTTCTGCTACTGCTGATTTTTCTGGATGACCCAATCTGCATCGTCTCTCATGTTCCTTGATTTGTGTTTGGATTCTGCATTTGGTGGTCCCTATGTAGACAGGAAAGAAGAAACCCTTAAAGTAAACTATACTGTTAAAAACACATAATTAGAAAGCATCCCCATTTTGAAAAATACAATACAAGAATATGGTAGACTGGCGGGACTCAAAATCGATGAAAGGAAAACAAAAATACTACCATTAAACATGTCCACAATAGAAAACTAAAAATTACAAAAAATATCGGGATTTGAGATTCAGAAAAAAGTAAAGTATCTCGGTGTTATTTTAACAGCAAAGAACTCCGATTTATTCAAGAACAATTATGGGAAAACATGGCAAGATATAAAGAAAAATTTAGATGATTGGACAAAATTAAATTTGACATGGCTGGGTAGAATTTCGGTGATCAAAATGAATGCGATTTCAAAAATGATATTCTTATTCGAATCATTACCAATCATCACTAATGATTCACCTTTCAAAAAATGGGAGAAAGATTTAAATACATTTATCTGGAACAAAAAGAAATCGAGAATCAAAATGAAAGTATTAGAGGACACAAAAGAAAGAGGAGGTCTTGGCATTCCAAATCTTAGACTATATTATCACGCATGCTGCCTAGATTGGTTAAGAGATTGGGTGCAATTGAAAAATGACAAACTATTATATCTTGAAGGTTATGACTTGCCATATGGGTGGCATGCGTATCTTATATATGACAAAGACAGAATAAATTCAGAGTTTAACAACCACTTTATTAGGAGACCATTACTTAAAACTTGGAAAAGATACAAAATAATATTCATGCCAGATATTCCTAAATGGACTTTGGTAAATGAAGCCTTTTATAGACGAGAACGAATGCTCACAGACCAATGGGTATCATATAATGAATTATTAAAATTGGAAAATAATAAATATACAATGAAAACAATGGAAGAACTGTTATCTGAAGGAAAAAAAATGTAATTGGTTTTTGTACAGACAAATATGGGAAAGATTTAAAATGGACACTAAATTATCACAAATTGAAAAAGAAGAAAGCCAATTTGGGAAAATAATAACAAAAGAAACACAACACATTGTTTCTAAAATATACAAAGTTTTACTGGAAAGATATATGGAAGATGAGACAATAAAACAATTTATGGTTTCTTGGCCGCAGGAAATCAACAGACACATTATGTTAGAAGAATGGGGAAAAATTGGAAAAGGAGAATAAAATATACGTTAAGCCAAGATGTTAAAGAAAATTATTATAAAATGCAATTTAAGTGGTATTTAACTCCTGAAAAAATTTCAGATATATGAATCAAAAAAAGATACCTGTTGGCACTGTGAAAAAGAAAAGGGCACATACATTCATATGTGGTGGTATTGTGAGAGAGCTAAAAATTTCTGGGCACAAATACAAAATGAGATTACTAAAATTTTAAAAGTGAAACTTGATTTGGATCCAACGACGTTTCTGCTTGGTATGGTAAACAACAAAATAGAAGAAAACTATGGGAAAATATTTTTTTTATATATTATACACTGCTAGAGCTGTTTATGCAAATAAATGGAAAGAGCAAGCAGAACTGACAATAAAGGAATGGCAAATTAAATTATATGATGTGATGGAATGGGACAAACTTACTTGTGCTTTAAGAGATCAGACAAAAGAAAGATTTGATAAGGAATGGATGCCGGTTACTCAATATTTATCTAATATATGGTCATAGTAAATCATTACCAAATTTAGAGAATCTATGTAATGTGCTGAACAGACGCTCAGGCTGGTAAAACAATTCTAGAAAAACTGAATCAAATGACATGTAAATGAGTATAACTTTAGAGTGTCAGTCATAAGGAGTATGATGGGTACTGGACTATCAACAACTTTGTATATATATATATATATATATATATATAGAGAGAGAGAGAGAGAGAGAGAGAGAGATTTTGTAGGGGGAAATGCGTTAATGTAAACAATGCAGAAGTAAGTGATTATAGTGGAAAGACATTTTAGAAGTATTTGATAACTAAGATCAAGGAAGGGAAGCTTTTTTATGTAAATATCTTATATATATATTTCTCTTTTTTATAGTAGATAGAGTTTAATGTTAGTTGGTTAGTTAATGTTATGTTATTTTTTTGTTATGTCTACTTTTGTTGTTGTATGTTGTTGTATATTTTTTATGTGTATAGAAAAGTAAATAAAATTTATAAAACAACAACAACACATAATTTGAGCAAGTTGTGCATATCGTGAGGAACTGTGGGCTAGAGTGGAGTTGGCAAAGTATGAGTTCAAGTCAGACTTTCATTTACCTCCTGTTGATCTTCTGGATTTTGAATTGTTGGAATTTCCCATCAAGAGAAAAACCTATTTATGTGAAGCTCTTTCTATGAAGCGATCAGTGTCTTGCACTGCTTTTGAATGTTTCCGGATATTTTAGTGTAGGCTGTTAGCAGACATCCTCCATTTTTCTTATATATTTTAGCCATGTGGAGCTCCCTATCACCCCAGCCTGACCCTTGGGAGATGGCAGCCATAATCCCCTAAATGTAAGGTCAGGTAAGCAAGCTGAAATTGCTCAAGACTGCTAGAGATTTCCTGGACAGGCAGGTTTGGGAGTTGCCCTTGGGAATATCCCATTATACTGGAAATGGTGCTTGTATGTCTTAGGCTCAGACTTAATGGGACAGTAATCAGATTTGATTACACCCCTTTCTCTAGCTTCCTTTCCTTGATAGTTTTGAAACCAAATGCATTGTTTAGACTATGCCCAGACTTAGGTAAACAATGGTAAACCCACCAAGCCTTTGTCCACCATGGCCAGAAGGAAGAAATTCCCTATAAGAACCCTTGGATTTTGGCAGACCTCATGCTACCTTGGAAGTGCATGCTGAATCTCTGTCAGTCTGCACTCTGAGAAAGTTCCCGTGACCCCCCCCCCCTTGTTGGTCATGCCCCTTCCCCGGAACACATCCGCATTCACCAGAAGTCTGGAGGAGTCTCTCGGGTGTAAGTATATCCCTCTCTATCCTGGTTTCCCTCTTTGCCTCCCCTGCTCCTGCTCCTTTCTGCTCATTCTTTGTGTGTGTGTATGTATGTGTGTGCCGTATGTGGTTGTTTGCTCATTGTGTTAATAAATATTTAGACTTTAATTGGAGTTTGGTCTGTTTCAGTGTCACTCCTTGCCAGAATTCTTATATACATTTGGACAAGATCTCCAAAGCGAAGTTGGGCACTTCACTCACATGTTTGAGCTAATTATAAATTCCCCAAAATTAGGCTTGTTTCCCAACAGATTGTTGGAGAATACGGGGCAGTCTCCGGCATTTAGGCACCCCAAACTGATCACTTGGGCTGTTTAAATCTCGGCATGTAGGAGAAATAAGGTTCTAGGCAAAGGAGACACAGACGCGAGTGCTAGGAAGGTGTGATTGTGTTCGCATGTGACTGGAAAACTTGGGTTGGCCATCCCTTTTTTTTGCTTTTTCTATCACAGGTTGGTAGAGAAGAGCCAGATTCCCCCATTCAGTTTTTTCCCCCCACAATCCAACTGTAGACAATCCCCAAAACCACCTTGGATGAGCTAAGGTAGATGAAGGGAGGAGACGTCCTCATCTGAAGCTTCCCCTGTGCAAGGCTGGCAAAGGTTAGCGAGGGCGAGGAAGCCTAGAGCAGCTAACCGAACCCTGGCAAGGGGTTGGAGAGACCCAGTGCAGCCAGTGGATTTAGAAAAGGTCTAGAGAAAGCTGGTGAGGGGCAGGACAGTCCTAGAGCAGCCAGTGGGTCTAGAAAACCGCCAGTGGGTCTAGAGCAGGGGTAAGCAACCTTTCTCCTTTAAGAGCCGAGGGACTTCAGCTCCCAAAATTCCAGGAGCTATTGGCCAACATGGGACTATTGGCCAACATGGCTGAGGCTTCTGGGAGCTGAAGTCCCTTGGCCCTTAAAGGGGAAAGGTTGCCTACCCCTTGTCTAGAGAAAGCTGGTGAGGGGCGGAAGAGCCGTAGTGCAGCCAGTGGGTCTAGAGAAAGCTGGTGAGGGGCAGGAGAGCCCTAGTGCAGATAGTGTGATTTAGAGAACCGCCAGTGGGTCTAGAGAAAACTGATGAGAGGTGAGGAAAGCCCTAGCGCAGGCAGGAAAGGATTGGTGAGGGGTGGGAGAGCTCTAGAGCAACCAATCCATCAGAAGGAGGAGGTCTAAGCTGGTATGGGCGAGGAAGCTCTAGTGCAGCTGGCACAGTTCAGGAGAAGTTGTGAGAGTTAAGGAAAATGGAGATGGAGCAAATTTACAGGGAGGAGAAAGTGCAGAACAGGCTTCAGAGGAGGATTACCAAGAAGGGGCCCAATCCCTGGATTCCAGGAGAGTTCCTGACAGATGATCCATTTCTGACCCTGCTGGAGGTCTACAATATCAAGACCTTTAAGAAGGGACTTAAGAGCATCCCACAATCTGAAATAGATAGGCTGGCATCGTGGGGAATCTGGACCCTAGCCCATGACGCCATGGAAATGTAGAGAGAGTATAAATTAGAGATAGAGGTGTCCAGAAAACAAATAGGAGAATTGGTAACCCAAACAAGGGACAAGGTAACAGAGAACGTGGGTCTCACTGGGAGAGCCCATGAAGCAAGGCAGAACAGGAAAATGTTGCCCTTAAACAAAAATTAGCAGAATTAGAATTTAAATTAGGTCAAGCAAAACAAGCCGCGGACATTATATTGGCCCAAAAAATAGAAGCGGCAGCCCAAACCGACCACACCATGTGCGAGGCCCGAATTAAAGAGCTAGAAAGCAAAATAAATTTTGGAATTGGCCACACAAGCAAATGTCCCCCAGGAGAGCCCATCACGGGTAGAGGCACAGACTCCCCCACCCTACAATCCCCAATGGAGTCCCCCAAAAGGGAATGAACCCATGGAGGGGTGCACTCCAGGCATACCCATGGACCCAGTTAAAACCCGGAGTATGGTAGAAACAAAAGCCACCTCAGAAGATGGCACTGTCACCAAGAGAGTGGAAGAAATGGTCTCATGGTCACTGACAGAAATTAAAGCCGTAGCAGACCAACATGAAGGTTAAATCCCTAAACAGGAGTCCAATGGATATCTAACATCATCCTTTCATATCCAAAAGCTAAAGGACAGGACCTTACACAGATAGCAAGGCTGAGCATATATCCCACTTACTTTGGCCCCTTTGAGGCAGCAGTTTCCAACTATGATCTGGCAAATTTAGAATTAAAAGAGTGGACATGCGTAATGGTGCAAATCCTTTGGCCAGGCACCACCATAAAGGCAAAATACCACAATGAGGTACAGCAGCCAGATGAAGCCCCAGACACTTATGTAGACAGCAAGAAAATGTTAGCGATCCTAGCAGGAGAAGTTAGCCTTAATCGTGACGGGGTGCCACTTTTGAACTGTACTGATATCATAAAAGAGGTATACCAAGGTTTAAATGAGGCAGCTAAAACTTACATAGGACCCGTCTACTACCAACTTAGCACCATAGATTGGCAAGGATTTTTACAGCACATTCAGGCAGCTTCCCAGATATTTTGGACTAGAGAAGCACAGAAAGATATGGCTAAGAGCTTAGTGGCAGCAAACTCCGCAAAACCTCCCCACAGCCTAGGAAGAAAGAGAGATAGAGATAGCGAACCAGTCCACGCGGTTACATACCGGAACACTGGCCCCCATTCTCAGCCCGTGTCCTGTGAGCCAGGGAGGCTCCCCAACAATAATTCTTTTAGGAGAGGCTTTAGAAGCTACCCCAGAGGATGCGAAAACTCAGACTATGGAAAAGACCCCCTGCAGCCCTATTTGGAGGCAACTAAGGGAATTAGGATTCGCCATAGCGGACATTCATGGTCGGCCCACGTATGAGCTCACTAAGCTACTGCTCCAAGCACTAGGTGGGCAAGGCCCCAATGGACCCAGCACCAACCCTAATGCCCCTGCACCCCAGAACCTGACGCATAACCCCAGTCAATCAGGTTAGGGACACCCGGGATCTCGCGGCCAGGGCAGACCTTTGGATCCCTTGGGCTGAAGACTCTCCTGCCCGAAACCCTCATAGTCCACCACATCCACCTCCCAGGACCGGAGGTATTAAGGCCCAAGGAACCCGGTCTCCACAGTTATCCCCCACTGTGCTCCGAATCCTCCAACTCCCACGATCCCTCCACGTAGCCAACAGATAGTAGCCACTTTAAAACCAGATTTATATATATATTGGGTTAAAAACCCGCTTTGTCTTCATGGATCCAGGTTGCTAGTCCTTTTTTAAAATTTATTAGCTATTTTATAATCTATATTTAATAGTGCAATTGGACGGCAATTACTAATGTCAGATGGAGCTCTATTTTTTTTTTTTTTTTTTTTATGGATGAGTATGATATTTGATTGTTTCCATGTATCCGGATCATTTCCTTTATCTATCTCTTGCACTTTTATATATAATATCTCTGTTACCTCCTTCCTAAATGTCTTATTGAATTTTGCGTCAACCCATCTGGGCCCGGTGCTTTATTGTCTTTAAGATTTAGTATGGCCTGGTCAATTTCTGCCATTGTTATTGTTGCATTTTGATCCTTTATACATTGATCCGGTAATTGGGGCATTTGCACATTTTTAAAATAATCTATCTTCCTCTTTTTTTCCTTTGGTGATGCATCTTGTGCTGCAAATAAGTTCTCATAAAAATCATGTGCAATTTGTTTTATGGCATTTTGTTGCGTATAATCCTTGTCTTCTTTCCTAAAATTTAAGATTACATTTTTTTCCTTTTGTTTTTTCAATTTGTGGGAAAGCCATTTCCCTACCTTATTTGCATTTTGAAAGTGATAATGTTTCACAAATTTAATTTTGTTATTTATATCTATCATAGCTAATTGATTTATTTGGTTCTTATTTTCTGTATTTCCAAAATTATTTTAGGGTTTTTAGGTCTTAATTTGTGTTGTTTTTCTAGCAAATCTAATTGAAATATCAGTTCTTTTTCTTTTTTCTGTTTCTGAAATGTTTTCCACTTTTCTTGTTGTATTAACAACCCTCTCACTACCACCTTACAGGCGTCCCACACTATGTGATTAGGTGTACCCTTATTTAAATTGTCTTGGAAGAAATACGCAAAATCTTTCTTAATCTTTTTAACAATTTCCTCATCTGCCAATATCAATTCTTTGAGTCTCCATGTGTATTCTTTTTTCATTGAGGCAAGCGAGATTATTACAGGGCAGTGATCTGAAAAGATTCTTGGAAGTATTTTAGTATTTATTATGTTAGTATTTATTATTTTTGAGGCAAATATTAAATCAATTCTGAACCAGGTGTTGTATTTCCCTGAGAAGAATGTGTAATCTTTAATCCCTTTGTGAGATATCCTCCATGTGTCTATTAGATTACATTCTTCAACTAATTTAAATGCTGAATTTGGGAGTTTGCCCTGTTGTTTCCCCCTACAGATAGATCTATCTTCTAGCGGATTTATAACCCAATTCCAGTCTCTGGCTATTAGTAACTTATCATAATTATATCCTCTGATCTTCTTTTTTAACTCTTTAAAGAAAAAAGATTTATTTTCTTGTAGCACATACACATTAATTAATAGTATTATCTCATGTTCTAATTCTATTTCTACCACTATGTACATACCATTTTTGTCTTTAAATATTTCTTTAGCTTTTAGAGCATCGCTCACGTATATTACCACTCATTTTTTATGATGAATGTTTGAGGCTATAAAGCTTTTACCTAACTTTTTATTTACTATAAGATGTTTCTCTTTATTTTTTATATGTGTTTCTTGGAGGCACGTTATATTGTTCTTTTGTTTTTGCAGATATTAAAATATTTCCCCCTTTTATATT
This sequence comes from Phrynosoma blainvillii, assembly GCA_026167975.1. NCBI lineage: Eukaryota > Metazoa > Chordata > Lepidosauria > Squamata > Phrynosomatidae > Phrynosoma > Phrynosoma blainvillii. The sequence continues at coordinate 183,984,302 of JANUYF010000004.1, read as the reverse complement.
TATAATTTAATCCATTAACATTCCATGACATTAGTTTTACTGACATCTGTCTTTATTTCAAAGCTCTAACATTAACATTTATCTGCGAGTTGTCTTTTTTCCTCTTCTTAACCTGGTGTGGATAATAACCTGTCTATTATTACCTTTTACCTTCCCTTTTCTTTTTTTTATCTCAGTAGAAACTCCCTCCTCTGATCTTTCACTATCTTCCTTTATTTCTTGTTCTTTTTTCTGTGTATCACCTGATATTGCTATTCTTTCTGTTACAGTATCAATCGTTGTATTATCTGAATCTACTGTAGGGTTGTCTTCTGCCTCGGTATCTGCTTTTATCTCTTCTTTCCATTCTTGGATTTCCAATCTTATCTCTGCTCTTATTTCCGCTCTAATATCATCTCTTAATTTTCTGATCTCATTTATCAAATCTTTTTTTATGTCTTTGGTTGGCCTATCAGTAATTGTAATGGGCTTATCCCTTTCTTGGGATTCTTGCGAAATTGTTTGTTCCTCCATTTTACTTGCAAATTTCTTAATTAATTAGTCTAACCTTATTCATAATGAAGCCTTCCCACTGCTCCGCCACTTTTCTGCCTGGTGCTGGGGTCATTGAAGACTTGGGAGGGAGTCGGGGCAGTTTTTGATGCCGCCGCTGCCTTTGCTGCTGGTCCACCTCTTCTCTGCCTGGTGCTGGGGGCTTTGAAGGCTTGGGAGAGAGGCGGGGTGTTTTTTGATGCTGCTGCTGCCTTTCCTGCTGCTCCGCTGCTTTTCTGCCTGGCGCTGGGGGCTTTGAAGTCTTGGGAGTGAGGCAGGGTGGTTTTTGACATAGCCACTACCTTTTCCACTGTTCCGCCACTTCTCTTCCTGGCGCTGGGGGCTTTGAAGGCTTGGGAGGAAGGCAGGGTGGTTTTTAACACCGCCGCTGCCTTTCCTACTGCTCTGCCACTTCTCTGCCTGATGCTGGGGGCTTTGAAGGCTTCGGAGGGAGGTGGGGCAGTTTTTGACACTGCCGCTGCCTTTCCCGCTGCTCTGCCACTTCTCTGTCTGGTGCTGGGGGCTTTGAAGGCTTGGAAAGGAGGCTGGGTGGTTTTTGACAATGACGCTGCCTTTCCCGCTGCTCCACCACTTCTCTGCCTGGCACTGGGGGCTTTGAAGGCTTGGGAGGGAGGCGGGGCAGTTTTTGACGACGACGCTGCCTTTCCCACAACTCCGCCTGGGACTAGACAAAAATAGTTCCATGTATCGCAACTAAAGGAATGGAAGGGGGACCCGACGCCAGTACAGCCAGTTTGGTCAGAACCTGACCCAGTGCCTACCATAAGCCTATCCAAGATATTTGTGAGTCACTTCCCCATGTAGTCAGTTAGTGAGATGCCTCTCTGCTTCCCTACAGGGACAAGAGATGGCACTAAGCACATGGACCCTCTGGATACTGTTATGGATGTCAGCTAAGGTCTGTGCTAGTGTTTACCCGACCCAGTTCAACAAAGATTGGAGATATAATATAGAGGCTAAATGTCATTGGGCCATCCCGTACCCAGGAATGATGGAGGTAATAGATTCTATGGGCAATGCAAGGATCTGGTATGACAAGGGACTCCCTGTTTTAATTAATACTAGAGTATATGTCACCAAAAGAAACACCCTAGCTTCAAGAGTTTATATGTTTGGCCCCAAAGAACTCACTTGGGTGGAGGCAGATGCAGGCCCTTTCACCCTTCAAGCAGAAATCTAGAGAAGGCTACTGCTTCGATCCCCCATTTAGCAAAGCCCCTACTTCTTTCTACTCCTCCCTCACCATCGATTATCTGCACTGCCCTACATGGGCTAGGAAAACTAGACTGTTTGTTTGTCGTGACTACATTCACACACCCACTAATAGCACCATAACTTGCCAGCGCATGATGTGTCCAGACATTCCCGCTGAAGTTCCCGCTATGATCCAGGAGCCATCTATGTACAATGGCAATGTAGTAATTAGAAAAAGATATATCCCTTTATGCATACATGGAAATCCAACCCATAATCACCAACCTAAAATTGAATTTAATGGCTGTAAATGGAGGACGCACAATCCCCATTTGTAGCCCGTATTTAAAAGCCACATGGGCGTAGTGGGAACAATTGGAAGAAAAGTGGCATAATGTACCAGCCCTGGTGGCGCAGTGGTTAAATGCCTGTACTGCAGCCACTCACTCATAGACCACAAGCTTGAGAGTTCAATACCAGCCAGGGCTGAGGCTCGACTCAGGCCTGCATCCTTCCGAGGTCGCTAAAATGAGTACCCAGCTTGTTGGGGGGCAATCAGCTCACAGTTGTAAACCGCTTAGACATCCCATAGCGTGATATGAAGCAGTATATAAATAAGCTGCTTTGCTTTGCTAATGTAACGCACCACTTTTCAGAAGCAAGCGCGATCTTGTGGGCACAGTGTTAGGAGGATTTGGAACAGGGATAGGAGTTTTAAATGCAATAGATACAGAAGTGGTGGCTAATAAATTGGGATTGTTTGGATCTCGAACCAAAGAGTTAGGTGTATCCATTGCCTCAGGTCTAACAAATGTGGACCAAGGCATAGACATAATTGGTCATCTACCACAGTGGGTAGGCATAGAAAGAGAAATCATTATAGACATAGGAAGCTCCCTTAAGTCTGGCATTTACAACTTATCCACAGCCATTCAGTGCACCCAAATTCAGAGCAGTCTGATAGCATTTGCATCTCAGTTAATTCAAGCCTCATTGATGAGACTCATTCACCCAGAAGTCATGGTTTTGTTTAAGAAAAGGTATCTGGATCCCTTCCAGCATCCCACAGATTTAGTTAAGATAACTGGAGCACATTGGCAAGACATTGTGCTCTATATTGGCATTGATCATGAAAAGATATGGGATCCTCAAGTCATTCACCCCACTTCCCACATAGGTCTTCCCTTAGCAGAGAGCAATACAACTATGCTGCCAGAGCAAACGTTACATTGGACTAATGGCACCCACTTATATGATTTGTCTGGGTGTGTAAAAACACAGCAGTGGACCCATTGTTACAGTGGTTTAATAGGAACCCCCATACAAGAGATACAGACCCATGTTATAGTCCCAGTCCAGTCATCCATCCTTGTACAACTTAGCCATGATTTCTTTTGCCTCCGGACCCGTTGTGATCATGTTATTTTATAGCCTTTTGAACGTATTTTGGATATGGATAGATCGCTAGGAAACCCGTGTTTTTGTCAAGTGCATGTTAGAGATTCTTTTGGAAAGGAATTTTATCTCCATGAAACAGTTAGAGAATATACAAGCGAAGCACCATATTTTGTAAACCTGCAGTTAGAAGGATTCGATTTGGAAGAAGAACTACAAATCTCAAAATGGTTGCGCATGAGTGGCTGAGTGTTGTGCCCTTAGATGCAGGCTAGATCTCCCACAGCCGATAACCACTAGGGATTACAACCACGACCACCAGCCCCGCTCCTTTTCTGATTGCCTCCATCTTCTAGAGCACGAATGTGGTGAAGAGAGCCTCCTTGGATAAAACATCACCATTCACCCATCCATAGCCGCTGCCTGTGCCCCGCCCTTTTGATATTGGGGGAGGAGAATTTTGGTCTGTCTTTTTCACTCAATAGGAAGATGGGGGACTAGCCCCCACCTTTTTGTATGGGTGAGAAGGAGGGCCAACTGTGGGTGGTGCCACCGAACGTCAGCCAATGGATTTCCTGCTGGAGGGTCCAGTTAAGTCCCCATGAATGCAGAGGACGGTTCTCGTGAGAACGCTCTTTGCATTCATTCGGGTCGTTCTGCCGGGTTGCGACAGAGGGAACAAAGTTGGCCTCATTCGGAAGCACTACCCACAGGCGGCCTTCCCTATCAGCCAGTAGTAGGGACCCCTCATGGAGGCCTCATCTAGGGCAACCCAACCCCAGGAAGCATAGCAACCACAGGCCCGTCCACCTCTTTCCAAGTCATCATGACCAACCCACTCGGAGCAATGGACCTAAATCTCCACTCCAAACCACACCCAGCCATACCTTTTACAAGCCCAGGAACACCCCAGTTCCACCGCAGTAAGCCCATTTAGTTCAAAACAGAACCCTAATTTGCAATCTTTTCCCAACATTCCTGATACCCACTCTAAGGTGGCAACCCCCGCTTCACCCAGACCAAGTGCCCACAGTTTGTACAGCCTATTGGGATCGCCCCTGAGACCTGCCTGACCAATTTCAGCCTATCCATGCACCCCCATGTAAAAGAGTGCTATGGTGCAGGACTCAAGTTCACTGATAAGAAGAAGGACTCTGATACAGTGTAGCCGCTACAGTCTCTCAGCCTTGGAGTAGCTATTTAGCAGATAAGAAAGGCCTTAAGCCCTAAGTAGTTTTGTCGCATGATGAGTGTTGGTGTGTCTATGCGTTTGGCGCTATACGCCCCCTTTCGGTGAATTTCATTACAAGTATGGTGATTTGGAAAACTCCTTCTCTTTCTCAGCTTCTCTGCCACTGACTTCTGTGCCGACCTATGGCATTGTCGCTTAGCCTTTTAGCCACATCTCTCCAGTGACATGGGGAGGGTGAGACTTCATCCCCAATGCATACTTTCTATTGCTTTCATCTCTGACAAGCTCTCAAGAAGAAGGTAAGCCTCCAACACAAAATCCAGACTCCACCAAGGCCCTGCCGCTTGCAGACAGGACTACTGGCCCACTTTGCTCCAGATCTTGGACACAACCCTGGACTCCCAAGACTGCCGCACCACCATGTTCAGCCCTGATGGTGCCCGCATTGCTCCTACTACAGCTCTCACCAAAGCAGACAAGCGGCTCTCTTCTTCGCAGCCGCCCCACCTCTGATGACTGCATTCCAAGGCTTCTAGCCAAGCCACCGCACAAGCGCCGATTATGGACAGCAGTTACCCAAGCCAAACATGACGTTGCCCCTGGACTTGCATTTCTGTTGCCCTCTTGGACTTGCATTGCTGTTGGCCCGCATTCAAGTCCCCTTGCTATGGACTTTTTGTCCACATTCAAGCATGGACTTTCACGACCTTCGCTCCCATGGAAAGTCATGTTAAGGAAAAAGCAACATGGGATATACAGTAATAGAAATAAAAATATGTATGTGAATGTCAAAGTGATTAAGCAGGAGCAATCAGGAAGATACACAGGTGAAAAAGATAATATAATTAAGAAGCCTTGAGAGCCAAGGACAAAGTTATAGAAGGTATATTGAGAACACCTGTGATAGATTGCAAACACCTGAGGCTCATTAAGTGGTCAAGGTAAAGTGATGAAACACTTGGGTTGGTCTTAGGTATGGGATGATCTATGTGGACCAATCAAGATGTATGTACACACCCACTGGGTGGAAACTGACTGGTGGGTGGTGTCTAACAATGGCTATAAATTGCAATGTTTGCTAATGTACATTGTGGAGTAGTGGTGGAGTAGTTTTGGAGATATTGTGAAGTGTAGAGATTGTGATTTGTAGGGCATATAGTATTTATATATAGTAGAATAAAGTAGATCTTTTATATAAGACTACTGAGTTGTCTGGTGTCTTGAGGGAAGATACAAGAGCCAGAAGAATCCTGGAGAAGTTTGGAGACATCTCAGGAAGAAGAGTGAGAAGGCTTGGAGAGTTTGTCAGGGTCTTCAGCCTATTCTCTGAAACTCTGCTGCTTGGGAAAGAAGCATCAACCACTGATCAAAGCTGGTCAGCTCTGCTGCATAACAAGGTGGTGAGTTAGAGCCAGAGGTGAAGAGCTACAACTCCCATCATCCCTGACAAGTCAACCTGCCCGCATTCAAGGACTTTCACTCTCTTTTCCTCTTGGAATCACATCCATCCAAGATGCCCAAATTCATCTTGCCATTGCTGTCTGTTTGAACATTGTTCATTACTGTTTGTGCATTGCCACTGGCTATTGCTTTTCTAATTGCTGTTATTGCTGTTCTGTTATTGGTGATGAATGGATTCCCGATGTGTGATTAGTGATCCCACCCCTCCTTTCCCAAGAGAGAGATACCTCCACCAGAACACAACTCCTCCTTCCGAATTGTCACCCCGAAATTCTATGACAAAGGCTAATTCGAAAGACATTGGTCCCAACATACCAGTGCATTGGCCTCAATGCTTTCGGGGGGGGGGGACTGTTAGCAGACGTCCTCCATTTTTCTTATATATTTTAGCCATGTGGAGTTCCCTATGACCCCAGCCTGACCCTTGGGAGATGGCAGCCGTAATTCCCTAAATGTAAGGTCAGATAAGCAAGCTGAAATTGCTCAAGACCACTAGAGATTCCTGGACAGGCAGGTTTGGGTGTTGCCCTTGGGAATATCCCATTATACTGGAAATGGTGTTTGTCTTAGTCTCACACTTAATGGGACAGTGATCAGATTTGATTGCACCCCTTTCTCTAGCTTCCTTTCCTTGATAGTTTTGAAACCAAATGCATTGTTTAGACTATGCCCAGACTTAGGTAAACAATGGTAAACCCATCAAGCCTTTGTCCACCTATTGTTTGACTCATAGCCAGAAGGCAGAAATTCCGTATAAGAACCTCTGGATTTTGGCAGACCTCATGCTACCTTGGAAGTGCATGCTGAATCTCTGTCAGTCTGCTCTCTGAGATAGTTCCCGCAACCCCCTTCTCTTGCTGGTCATGCTCCTGCCACGGAACCCATCCGCATTCACCAGAAGTCCGGAGGAGTCTCTCGGGCATAAGAATATCCCTCTCTATCCTGGTTTCCCTCTTTGCCTCCCCTGCTCCCGCTCCTTTCTGCTCATTCTTCTAGTGTGTGTGTGTGTGTGTGTGTGTGCCGTATGTGGTTGTTTGCTCATTGTGTTAATAAATATTTAGGCTTTAATTGAAGTTTGGTCCATTTCAGTGTCACTCCTTGCCAGAATTCTTATACCTCTGGTATACATTTGGACAAGATCTCCGAAGCGAAGTTGGGTGCTTCACTCGCATATTTGAGCTAATAATAAATTCCCCAAAATTAGGCTTGTTTCCCAACAAGGCACAAAGGAATAAATCTGGGGGGGGTCCCCAGGGGGTCCATTATGTGGATGATTTCTTCTTCCTGGAGCAGAGGGAGTAGGCAATGTAAAAAGTTGATGCATAAGTTGGGTTTTTGTGTGTGTGTGTGTGCATTAAAATCAACAACAACAAAGAAGTACCCATTCTTAACCTCACTTTTGGGTGAGGGGTTGAGCTAGATTCAAAGCAACAATGTTGTAGACTTCCAGAAGACTCACTGGTAGATATGAATAATAGAAGAGTGTTTGAGGAAGATTCAGTAAGAAAATGAAACTTATTATTATTAATACTTTGAGAAGCTGGTTGATCATTGCTTGTAAATTTTACTTGTAAAGCTTTTTTCTTAGGCAGAACATTGCTGAAGTGTTCACGTGATGCTATGTTTGACTCCAGAGGCAAAATGCAAAGCATAAGAGGTTGCCAGTGGAGTTGTAGAAGCCTTGGAGGGGTGGAACTGAAAGTATTATAGCTTTGGTTCCCCACCCCAGCAGACGTAAGAGTTATAGTACAGCAGGTAAAGAATGTAAGAAACTTAGGAACCAGTAAGACTACTTGAAATACGGTCAATTCCAGTTTCTTCCCCATGCATGTTACTGTGCCATTCAAAGTAAAAGGACTGCTTCCATGTTCCACTAGAAGCAAGTTTTTGTGTTTTTAGCTAAGCCACAAGGCTTTAATGAGTTTTCTGGTGATTTCCAACTGAATAAGTTGCTTGAGGGTTGGAATAAGGTGGATGATAGGGAACCTATTATCCCTCTAATACTGAAGGTTTTCAATAACATTTTATTTAAAATTTGCATGGATGGCTGAGGTAGCCTTGTTTTCCATTGCAGTAATGACTGCTTTCTTTTAGTGCACTTCAGATAAGTGAATAAATAGTGTCTAGAAAAAAGATTTTTCTTGAGGGGCTTTGGAATTTAATGATGTACACTTTAGGGAAATCACATTTTGATTTGGCTGAAATGCTCTAAGACAGATCAACATAGCACAAATATTGATCTGAGTCTGTGGCAAGGTCTTATCTTGTCTTTTAGGACATTGTGGAATGCAGTCTCTTGATCATCAGGATCATTGTCCTTCCTCTAAATATCAGTTTTGAGCTATCACTAGCTTGGCACTCACATTGGATTAGAACAGGGGTAGGCAACCTTTTCCCTTTAAGGGCCGAGGGACTTCAGCTCCCAGAAGCCTCAGCCATGTTGATCAATAGTCCCATGTTGGCCAATAGCTCCTGGGATTCTGGGAGTTGAAGTCTCTCGGCCCTTAAAGAGGGAAGGTTGCCTACCCCTGGATTAGAAGGTCACAAATCTGGAACCTATTTATTTGTATTGGTGCAGGAGCCACAACAGCTATATTAATATTAGTTTTATATTTCAAAGCATCCACAATATTCAGTTCTATTACATCTACTGCATTTATTGACTGTTCTAATTGCGCCTTACTCCTTTCTGTGATGTAGGGAGAAAAACCAGGGCATTCTCCTTAATGCAAGAGACAGGTATACAATCACCTTCTTACCTGCACCTCCATGTTTTTTAAAATGTCTTTTTGTAGCAAGCTGGCTGTTTTATAAGTGGAGAAATTTGTATATAAATGTTTGTCCTTAGTACATTAAACACATAAACAGCCGTGTTTGTGATATCGGAGCATCATTAGCTCTTGAAAAATTCATCAAATGTCCTGAGATCTGCGCTGCTTATTTAAAAATTCATATAAAGATTTGAAGAGTAAAAATGGTTTGACGAGTAGGCAGGCCACAAAGAAACTGACACATCAAGGGAAGAAGATCAAACAAGAATATAGCAGACATATTCATACTGTAAGCTGTAGAGCCTAGCTGCTCTCCAAGGGGGTTGAAAGAACAAGTCAACATAAAATATAGAGAAAGAATAGAAACAGGAATTTCAAGGTGGAAGAATGAAAGACCATTTGACATTCAAAAAAAATTATGGCATTTCCCCCCCCCCCTCATTTTTGACATACAGTCAATAATTCACCTCCACATAGCTTATTTAACTAGATGCAAAAGTTTTCATACAATGGTAGCATACTCTTTGAATGCAATGATTCTACTTTTATTATAGATTTTCCTCCAACCTTATACATACTGATAGAAAATTCATTATTTGAGTGCCAATCCTTATGTTGCAAAAGAAGACTCATCCATTTACAAATGAGACGAATCAGCAGCAGATACACACTTTCTTTAAGGCAGAGCACCCCAGATGGCAAATTGTGGCTCTCTGCTGCCAGCAGAGTCCCAACCACTCCTCTCCTGAAAAAGCTACAACTTGCCCTTTAGAATCAGACATCTGTGTACTGGTTGGCTTTGTGTAGTGCAGCAGTGGCTATTTTCAGTAGCTTTCCAAAGCTTTCCAAAGCTTTCCAATATGGCTTTCCAAAGAACTTGCCTGCTCTCATATGGTGGTAATGGGAAGGCAAAATGCAGAATGGGGTGCAGCAGTTCTCAGTCAGTGGCAGAATTACAAGATCTGAGTTTTAGAGCCTGGCTCTTCTTCTCCAATCTTCAGGATGAGGGGAAGAAATCTCATTTGTGAAACTTGATTTAAAAAAAAAAATGAATGGCAAACAACTGTGCAACTGTGGTTGCTGCTTAATGTATTATGCTTAATGACATTAGCACGGTGTGCCCTTGCAACATCAATAGGGCCTTGTGTCATAACTCATTCTTTGGAATCACTAACATTCCTCTTACACAGAGGAGACAGATAGTCAGGAATTTATAGATAAATAGATTAGAAAGCCGGGCCAAAGCTAACAAAAGGAATTTCAACACGAAGAGATGTAAGGTACTGCAATTAGGACGGGAAAATGAAATGCATAGATATAGGGTGGGGGATACCTGGCTTAATGAGACTACGTGTGAAAGGGATTTAGGAGTCCCAGTAGACCACAAGCTGAACACTACTCAACAATGTGATTTGGCAGCTAAAAAGGCCAATGCAATTCTAGCCTGCATCAATATAGGACCTTATCACATGGGGTCTGAAGCAAAGCTAATCCAAAGGGCATCCACAGCTAATACATATTATTCCCCCGTGTTTACACATGACGCTGCCCCAGAACACGGAGCTAATCCGTATTGTTCCCCCGTGTCTACACACGACGCTGCCCCAGAACACGGAGCTAATCCGTATTGTTCCCCGTGTCTACACACGACGCTGCCCCAGAACTCGGCAGAATACGGAGCTAATCCGTCAGGAGCAGGGAGATTTTGACATTCGGTTTGTAGAGGATGTACCTAGGGAGCCTTCGCATTCATTGCGAATTGGTGGGCAAGGCGAATTGGTGGGCAGGGCGAAAATCCCAGCGAGGGGAAGCGATTGCCTTGGCAAAAGGCAAACCGGATTGGAAAGAAGAGGAGGAGAGGAAGAGGGAAGAGGGAAGAGGGAGGCGATCTCTCTCTCTCCATGGGCTGCCTTCCCTTCTCCAGTCCTCCAGCCCTCCTCCTCCCCGGTTCCCATGGCTGCCTTTCCTCCCGGCTTTTTGTGACGGGAGAGAAGGGAGCCTTGGTATTAATTGCGAAATGGCCAAAAGGGCGATTTCGCTACGGAACCGAATTTATTTCTACTTCTGTTTTTCTTCGCTTTTTCTTTGCTTCATGGCCAGCGTTTGATAAGGTCCATAGTGTCTAGATAAAGAGAAGAAATAGTGCCACTTTATTATGCTTTGGCCAGGCCTCACCTGGAATACTGAGTCCAATTCTGGGCACCACAATTAAAAAAGGATGTTGACAAGATGGAGCATGTCCAAAGGAAGATGACTAAGCTAAACAAACTGGCAATAAATGCCAGCATCGAGGCAGAGTGGGGGCTTAGCAACAGCATACCACATGTCCAAATGCCACCCCAATGCTGGAGGCATGCTGCCCACCCACCCAGATGGCAGGCAATGTCATGATGTTTCTTTGGCACAGTATTTAGATGTGCTGTGCCAAAGAAATACAGAAAAGCTGCTGCCAAGGTGGTAAATGTGGCTTTTTGCCACTTTAAAAAACAGCAGCATTTTGCCAGCCCCTTTTGGGATGGCAAAACACTGGATTGTGGCCATGGCATGTGGTTGCCATAGCTCTGATCTGGTGCTGAAAGGGGCAGTAGGACGCCGTTCCAAAGGGGCAGACTGTTCAGCCCCTAAAATGGTGAAGAGCCTGGAAACAATGCCCTATGAGAAATGACATAGGGAGCTGGGTATGTTTAGCCTGGAGAAGAACAGGTTAGGAGGTGATATGATAGCTCTGTTTAAATATCTGAGGTGATATCATATTGAGGATGGAACAAGCTTGTTTTCTGCTGCTTCAGAGAATTGGACCTGGAATAATGGAGACAAGCTACAGGAAAAGAGATTACACCTAAACATTAGGAAGAACTTCCTGACAGTAAGAGCTGTTCTACAGTGGAATACACTACCTCGAGTGTGGTGGAATCTCCTTCTTTGGAGGTCTTTAAACAGAGGCTGAATGGGGATGCTTTGATTGAGAGTTCCTGCATGGCAGGATTTTGGACTGGCTGGCTCTTCTCTCTTCCAACTCTGTGATTCTATGATTCTATGGATAATGGTGGTCAGAGGAGCAGAGTGATAAGACAGCTGGGAGCCCCACTCCTCAGCAGGAAGTGGTAGACACACCTCTTTCCTTTGAAGCTTACCCGAGCAAAGCAGAGACTACACAGATCTCCATATCTGTTAAATAGGAAACACTGCCTCATTAAACATCTGGCATGCTGAGACAGCTGCCTATAAATCTCCCAGAAGCTCCCTGATATTCTATTTTGGAGACTACCAATACTCTTGACATTTTTGTGTTCTCTCTCTCTCTCTCTTTCTATTAATACCAGTGGCTTGGTATAATCTGTGAATTGTTCCAAGCCACTGTTTCATCAGATTTGCTATAATTTTCAAATTTTTAGAAATAGGAAAACACCTTAAAATGGTAGGAAGACTTCAAATAATCTTAACAACGTAGATGTTCCATCAGCCTGGTATGCTCACTGTCAATTGGGATGATATAGAAAATGAAGATGGCACAGGAATAGGATATGGTAAGTAGATGTTCATGTATGAATACAGGAGTGTGTAGATCAGGGTGAGCAAACAGTGGCCCTATGACTTTATCAGAGGTATAGGTCATGGGAGGGGGGGGAGCAAAATGTGGGCATTGGACAATAAGAATTTTTCCTCCCCATAAAATGTTCTTTCAGCCCTCAAATGTATGGGTTTGCACAGGGTGAGACACTAATAGTCATTCACGTTTAAAAGTTGTTCTGTTCCCATTTTCTTGGTTGCCTTGCTTTCTTCTTTTCTTTAGATGCCTAAGCTGTATTTATGAATGTTGAGTTGAAATTTTACATTACTGCAATGTTAGAAATTTAGAAGTAGAAGGAAAATTTCATTGGTGGCCACAATTCTTATTTTGGGGTACATTGCCTTCATTTTACTCCCTGTAGCTATACCCTTGGACTACACATTGCCCCCCTTCCCCGTAACGCTGCTTTTCTGGTATTCAACTCCCCACATTTCCATTTCTTCTGGTCAAAAAAGTCAGAAAAATAAGATTTGCCTCACTTGAAAATGTACAGGAGAGGCAATTTAGCTTTTAGCTTGCAGGCCCCCATCAATTTGTAATATACGAAAATGTCAACTTTTCAAAACCAAAGGTGGATTTCTAGAGATTTTCACTTGTTTGTTTTTGCTTTTTGGCATTCATGGCAGAAAAGTGGCCTGCAGGCCTGCTACAGATGTAAATAAATGGCTGTGACTAATGTTTCTCATTTATTTCAATAGGTCGGTTCTACACATGTTGGTTAATTCTGTTTCCACCATGTATATTACTGCAGCAGGCCAATGGAACAATGTCCTCACTTGCTATAATTGCTCCATTGTGATTAACCTTTGTCTGTAATGTGGGCAAGCTTACAACATTCAGTGTAAACTTTAATTTATTTAGCTGAGGTCACATGGCACTATGAAAAGATTCAATTCCAGCCTTATGTTGTGAAATATTAAATTGCTAGGAACAGATATATCAACATTTTTCTCTTCATTTTCTCTCTAGATATTTTAAAATATTTAACGGGGGGGGGGGACCTCATGTTTTGCCACCTGTCTGATTCAAAATTATTCAGTGGTAGACTAATGACTATTTTCAATGTAAATTTGCTCAAATGTGTAGAGATATGCATATATAAAAGGACTACAGCTTAATGTTGATTGTCATAAAGTAACATATTTGTTATAGCCCAACAAATGGCCATCATTATCTCACCAAACATTTTTGGGTGTTTTTTTCCCTCAGTGTCTTTTTGTTTATCTGGTACCTGCTTTTTCCTATTGTTATTTTCATCCTTTATTTTTCTGTTCTGATCATTGGGGAGGGGGTTACACATAGGCAGGAGGCTGTAATATTAACACATTCTCACAAAGGAAGGTAGGAGCGCAACGTGGAAATTGAGGAAAAGTTTAACTTCTTTTTCCCTGCTAGACATGATGTACTGAATGGGCATGGGGTTGTGAGATGTGTATATCAGAGAAAGAGTTGCTCATATATCTGATTTGGTTTTGACAATGGGGTTAAAGAGACAGCATTCTATCCTAGAGGAATTTGTGACTGCAGTTTTAAGAATTCTCTTGTAAGTGTCTGGCTAGCTCTCCTTTTGAGTTTTCCAGGATGTGGCTGACATAGCCTGAGGCAAAGAATGAGATGGTGCCCTTTTCCCTCACCAACATATAGAAGCAGATTAGCCTGGCAGTTGAAATTTACTTTATCAACTTTATCATGAAACAATGAGCCTCAGCAGACGACTAATAAAGTCGTCTCCGAGGCAGGGAAGAGGAGAGGCAGCCGCACGATCGGCACCCCTTCCTCCTCCTGAGGTTGCCCTCGGAGCTGCTGGCCCTCCGCACGGCCGGCGCACCGAGGGCAACCTCCCGCCGCAGCGTCCTCACATGCTGCAGCGGAAAAGCCAGGGAAAGTGCACCCGGCGCGTTTAGGGCGCACTTTCCCTGACTTCTGAAAGGAGCACCGATTTAGCACTCCTTTCAGGGACGACGCCGGTGCGCCGTGGTGCGGCTGCCGTGGTCCCACGGTGCACTGTCCCAGGGCGTCCCAGACGCCCTGGTCTGCTTCCCCCTAATATCTTCCACTAGCCCTGATCAGGGGTACAGGACAGGTCATGTGGTGCTCTGCACACCAATAGAAAGGCATGGTTAGAAGGCTTGCTCGAAGTGACCACAGAGCTGCCACAGTCACTGCCTCACCAGCTATCACCTGAGGCAGTATCCCCACTAGGCCTTCTGGTAGAGAGTTTCCTGTTCCTGTGTTTAAAGTAGAATTTTCATAAAGGCCTGTTTCAGGCATCATGCAATGAGAAGATAGTGAAGATGTGCTCTGTCTATCCATTCATTATGTTCATTATGTTGCTGTGCCTGTTTTTCCCCCAGCTCCAGAGGAGATAAATGATAACAATAGGGACCTTTTCATTAATTATGGAAGCTTCTCACACAATACAGATCTCTGAACTTTCAGGAATCTAAGGGCCTTTGCAGACTGCCAGAAATAGTGCAAATTGAGTCCACTTTAACTGCCCTGACTCAGTGCCAGGGAATCATGGGAACTGTAGTTTATTGTGGCACCAGAGCTTCCTAACAGAGAAGGCTCAATGTCTCAGAAAAAAATACAATTCCCATGATTCCCTAGCACTGAGCCAGGGCAGTTAAAGTGGACTCAATTTGCACTATTTCTACCAGTCTGCAAAGGCCCTAAGTCACATGGGGAACCACCAGAAACAGAGAAACAGAGAAAGTTCCCTGCACCAAACATAAGCCTTCCAATTCATGCTGAAATCAACAAGTGGAGCATAACAGAGATTAATGGGCTCATTGCTAATATCATCCCTACATCTTGGGGAGAAAGGGAAGAATAAACAAATAGGTCTAAAATATTATGCTGGAAATAATGGAATTTTGGGGAGGGACAAGCATTATTCAGTAGAATTGCCATGCAAAGGGGTTCTTTTTCATGCTAAAAAGAAAAGGGATGGCCTGTAACACTTTGATTCCTGAAGGAGAGCAGCAAAACCATCTAACCCAAATCCAGTTGTTTAGCACATAGTCCCAAACAATTTATTATGAGACATGAGAAAGAATGTCCTAGAAACACCTCCTCCCAATAGAAATAAATTAAATAAGAAACAGTTCTCTCTGCTCTAAGAATATCCAAAATCTTCTGAAATTTTGGATATCCTTAAAGATATTCTTCTGAAAAGAAGAATGTATATCATTGGGTCCTAAGAAAAGAAATGGTGTAGTTTTATATGTCAGTTGAAATAACTAGAGGGATTAGAGGAAATAGGATTTAAAATGCAGTGGTTGAATTACTATAAATTAAGAGAAAGATTTAAAACAGATGACGTAAAATTTGGAGCTGAGCAAAAGACTACAGAATTTGAGAGAATAATTAATTCACGAGAAAATCACATTATATCCAAGTTATATAAATTATTATATCCAAGTTATATAAATTAGGATTTAACACAGAGGAAGAGCAGGTGAAGGACTATATGATGAAATGGGCAAGGAATCCAGGACATAATACAGATATGGACTGATGGGAAAAGTTGTAGACAAAGGAGTTAAAATTTATGTGCAATTATGATGTGATGGAAATTTTTTATAAAATCTTTTTAGATGGTATTTAACCCCAGAAAAATTGACAAAAATGAATAGAGGGATTAATAATAAATGTTGGAGATGTCACCAAGAGATGGGAACTTTCTACCACCTTTGGTGGATATGTAAGCAAGCAAAGAACTATTGGACAAAAATTTACTGGATTGTGCAAAAGATCTTGGGGGAAGATATAGCCTGTAGACCAAAATTATATTTACTTCATATGATTGATTATGACAATGTAACTGAAAGAAGATATAAGATATTAATATGTTATATAGTTACAGCAGTAAAACCTGTCTTTGCAAGAAAGAAGAGAACCCAAATATTTCAGAATGGATGGACAAAATTATGGACCTTACGGAACTAGTGAAATTGACTAATCTAGTTAGAAGACAGGACTTAAAGGAATTTGTGGAAGCCTGGAAACCTGGAATTTGTGGAAGCCTGGAAACCTTTTATTGAGTTTATGAAGAACTCTGAGAAGGAATGTTGCTACTTTAGGATTCAATATGGAGTTATCATTGATTTGCTTTGTAATTGTTAACATGGGCATTGTTTCTGAGTTTAATGGTTAGGCATTGATATAGAGAAGGATGCAAATAATGATAGATATAATCAATTGCAAGTTATATGGGCTGGAAGTTTAAGAATTCTTTGTTTTTATAAAATGTATGTGCTAATCAGATATGTCAACAGATATGGAAAGCAAAACGATGGCCAACCAATTGGAAGCAATCAATATACATCCCCATCCACAAAATAGGAGACACAAGAGACTGCAGCAACTATAGAACCATAGCACTAATCTCCCATGGAAGTAAAATTATGCTCAAAATATTGCAATAGACTCCAACCACACATGGAGAGAGAAATCCCAGAGGTACAAGCAGGATTCAGGAAAGAAAGAGACACCAGGGATCACATTGCAAATATATGATGGCTAATGGAATATAGCAGGGAGTTCCATAAGAAAATCAGCATGTGCTTTATAGACTATAGCAAAGCTTTTGACTGCATAGATCATGAAAGGCTATGGAATGCCCTTAAAGACATGAGGGTACCAACACATCTGATAGACCTAATGAGGAATCTGTACTCAGGACAAGAAGCTACTGTCAGGAGAGAATAGGGAGGAACAGAATAGTTCCCAATTGGCAAAGAGGTCAGACAAGGCCTCATCCTATCACCTGACCTATTCAACCTATATGCAGAATATATTGTAAGGAAAGTAGGTTTGGACATGGAAGAGGGAGGAGTGAAAATAGGAGGAAGAAATACTAACAATATGAGATATGCTGATGACACCATAATACTAGCAGAAAACCTCACAGATTTGGAACACCAACTAAGGAAGATCAAAGAAGAAAGTGCAAAACTTAAAGAAAACAAAAATAATGACCACAGAAAACTTACACACATTCAAACTAGACAATGAGGAAATAGAAATAGTAAAAGAGTTCCCATATCTGGGTTCAAACATTGATTCGAATGGGGGACTGCATCCAGGAAATCAGGAATTAAGAATGGGGAGGCTGGCTATGAAAGAACTAGAAAAAAATCCTAAAATGCAAAGACATACAACTCAGCACAAAAGTCAGAATCATACAAGCCATTGTATTCTCTCTTACCATGTATGGATGTGAGAGATGGATAGTCAAGAAAAAAGATAGGAGGAAAATCAACTCCTTTGATATGTGGTGCTGGAGAAGAATGCTGATGATTCCATGGACAGCCAAAAGGACAAATGGTTCCTATAACAGATCAAGTCAGAAATATCCCTAGAAACCAAAATGACAAGACTTTGACTGTCGTACTTTGGACACATCATGAGAAGGCATGAATTGTTGGAAAAGACAATAATGTTAGGAAAGGTGGAGGGAAGTAGAAAGAGAGGAAGGCCACATGCTAGATGGATGGAATTTATTAAAGAGACCATGAATATGAGTTTGCAGGAGCTGGGCAGAAGGGGGGAAGCTGGAGATGTCTCATCCATAGTGTCGCCATGGGTTGAGACCAACGTGAAGGCTGTTAACAACAACAACCGGTGATGGGTGGGTGGGCTGGCAGTGCTTGGTTTTAGGTTTTTATATCTTTCTTTTCTTTTCTTTTCTTTTCTTTTCTTTTCTTTCTTTCTTTCTTTCTTTCTTTCTTTCATTCATTCATTATTTTTTCCTTTTTTCCAATATATATATATATATATTTTCACTAATGTTATTATTGTAAGTCAACGATTTATCCATTCACCAATATTTTTTTTAAAAAAGTTTTTTTTTCCAGAAAATAAAAAAAGATAGTAGAGAACAAAAGATCCTTGCTTCACCATAGTGTGCAGCCCAGCAGAGACACTGTGTGTCTGGTTTCTTTTCTTTTGACATGTTACCTTGTCTGAAGCTAGAGTATGAATGCTTGCTTTGTTTTTGTTTTTGTTTACTTGCATTTAGTTGTGTGCATGTATGCCTTGTTCCTTCATCTTGCTTGCTTAAGGAGTCATTCACACTACAGAAATAAATCAGTATTTCTGTGAAGTTTACACTTGTTCCAACTGCACTCAGTGCAGTTTGTGGGAAGGGGGACTGAAAAGCCCACTTAAACTGGTGCATTTGATACCAGGTCCCTTACTGGTTCTTTTTTAAAAGAAGTGCAACAATCCATATCTCTGATAGTGTGAGTAAGCTATTGGATCAATTAAGATTGCACTGCCACCATTTCAGAAATGGAGGCACCTCCATTTTGATCTGAAATGGTGGCAAGTGGGAATGGCAACCAAGTTTAAATGCACCAGAGAGATTCTGTAACATAAAATGTAGTGGGAACACCAAACCAATTCTGAATCAGTGCAGAGATATGGATCTCTTTGTTACAAAAAAAAAAAAGAAAAAAAAAGGAAGTGTGAATGAGCCAACCCCAAGTAAAATAGCCTTTCTTAAAAATAGGACTGTGTGGTCATTTCATCTGTCTCATACCTCTGAACCCACAACACACTCAAGCTAGGGATGCAAGTGCTACAGCAAATTCTTCATCAGAGGTGTTTATAAGGTTCACCAAAACTTTTAAGACTGTCTGTTTTAAGTCAATCAGATTGTCTCAAATGGCTCTTGAATGGACTGCTAAAAAGACAAATAAATGGGTCCTAGGGCAAATCAAGTCTGAACTCTCCCTAGAAGCTAAGATGACTAAACTGAGACTGTTATACTTTAGATATATCATTAGAAGACATAACTCACTGGAAAAGATAATAATGCCTGATAAAGCAGCTTCATTTATATACCACTTCATATTGCGCTATGGGATGTCTAAGCGGTTTACAACTGTAAGCTCATTGCCCTCCAACAATTGGGTACTCATTTTAGCGACCTCGGAAAGATGCAGGCCTGAGTCTAGCCTGAGCTCTGGCTAGTATTGAACTTGCAACCTTGTGGTCTATGAGTGAGTGGCTGCAGTACAGGCATTTAACCTGCATGTTGGGCTTTTTTCCCAGATTCTTCCTTAAAATGTTCATTCCCTTTGAAATATCAGCAATCTCCTGTTCATGTTTGTATAATCAATGTGAAATTCTGAACTGACACCAGGATTTTCTGGTGTTTTCTGGGGCTGAGAGTGTGTGACTCACCCAGTAGGTTTCCAGGGCCGAGTGTGGAACTCAAGTCTCGAAGGATTGTTGACAGATGTTCAAACCACTACACAATGCTGGCTCTGTTAAACTTATGTTTTTAATCTTGTAAAATAATAAAAGTAAAAGAAATGTGCAAAAACAGAAGCATGTAGAAGAATAAGAAATATATTTGTGCAATGAGTAAAGGAAATGGGATCTATTTAAAAAACAAAATAAAGAGAGCAGTCTAAAAAGCTTCTTCTTCTTCTTCTTCTTCTTCTTCTTCTTCTTCTTCTTCTTCTTCTTCTTTAAAAAAAGCCCTCCACAATCCAAGAGTTGCCTTGAGGGCATGGAGGAAAGAAAGTTTGCTAAACCCAACCTGAGCTCTTTTTGCAGTTTTTTAAAAGGATATTTGGGGAAGTTCTTAAACCACAATGTCATATGACTATCAAAGTTAAAGTAAAAATGACTTTTTTTCAACAGGAATGTAGTCATATAACACTTTTTCAACTGTCTTTTATGCTTACTTTTATATTTGAACAAAATCTAACCTGAGGGAAAGGCTGATTTGATACAAAGTCTGCAGCTAGCTTTTTCACTATATATGATCCTAATAATGAATTGTGCAATCCTGTGCATGAAGTCAAATGTATTCTTTGCATCTTAGACCTAGGTAAGCACATAGATTATGACAACCTAAATGTATCTTAATGTGTTCTGTAATTAAAACATTAGCATAGGTTGCTCATTTCCATTACTAAGCCGAAGAGCCAGCGTTGTCAGAGACTACTCTGTGATCATGTGGCCAGCATGATTGCACAGAACACTGTTTACCTTCCCACTGAGAAGTGGTACCTATTTATCTTCTTGCATTTGCATGCTTTTGAACTGCTTTAGGGAGCTGGGGATGTTTAGGCTGGGGAAGAGAAGGTTAAGAAGTGATATGATAACCATGTTTAAATATTTGAAGGGATGTCAAATGAAACAAGCTTGTTTTCTGCTGCTGCAGAGACTAGGACCCAGAACAATGGATGCAAGCTCCAGGAAAGGAGATTCCACCTCAACATTAGGAGGAACTTCCTGACAGTAAGGGCTGTTTGACAGTGGAACACACTCCCTCAGAGTGTAGTGGAGTCTCCTTCCTTGGAGGTCTTTAAGCAGAGGCTGGATGGCCATCTGTCAGGGATGCTTTGATTGGGAGTTCCTGCATGGCAGAACTGGATGCCCCTTGTGGTCTCTTCCAACTCTATGATTCTATGATTCTATGCTTGGTTGGCAGAAGCTGGGACTAGTAATGGGAGCTCACCCCATCATGCAGCACCTGGGCCTCGAACTGCCAACCTGCTGATCTTTCAATCAACAGAGTCAGCATTTTAACCACTTGATAAGCATCACCTCCTATGGTTGGACATGACTTGATAACCTTGTCAATGGGGAATACCTTTACCTTTATTATTACAGTAATTGTATGTATTTTCATTTCCCTAAAGGTTACTGAAGTTTCCAAACTCTCTCATTCCTGCCTTTATAGTAGTTACCCTTGCAATATCACTCCTTTTTTTCTTTCACTTTAGGGCCACTCATGGTCCTGATACTATTTTTCTAGCACCGAGCCCCCTGGTGTAAAACATTGCCCCAAAAATACTCTCTAGTAGGTTTGGAGAACATTTCCACTATGTGTGGGGATCCCTTGGGTTCCCATGGGTTTATTTTCTGCTGGAAAAAAAAATCAAGTATTTTTGTCCCCATTTGAGAGCTTTTCAATACTCTCTAGGTGACATGGGAGCCCCTGGTCCAATATAGGTCCAGGAGAGTCTTTTCTGAGATAAGAAGCATCTTTTTCTTTCTTTCTATTGTTAAAAAAGGTCTCTCATGGGTCTAAAATGACCCTATAGGACCTAAAAACATGGTGAAAATGCCCATATGACCCCAGAGGCCATTTATAAGCTTTTAGGAACTTTTATTATTATTTTTAATTCTGTGTACCAAAATGGCAGAGATATCTTTCATCACAGAAGAGCATCTTCAGACTCAAAACATAGAACACAATGTTTAAATGAACTAACTAGCCAACTAACCAACCCCAATCCAGTAACAAAACCTTGGCATCATCCGTGAAAGAATATTTATTACAGGTAAAGATACTGAAGACTGCCTTTCCTTCTGCATTTGTCAGGTAAACATCCTAATCCTGGATTAATATGTGCATGAGAACACCATTGTCCTTTGGCTAAAAATACATCAAAAAGGCATATTTTAAAATAAAAGGTGTATTTTAGAGAAATGCTACCAGAATCGTATCTGATGATCATCATGTGAATGCCTAATACTTCAAAAGGGGACCATGTAATCTTCTATTTCTCTCCCCCTTTTTTTTAACTTCAGGAATCTAACAGAGAAAAGTCTGTCATTGCCTTGCATCCTTCTAAACCTTGGAAATCTTAACAGCAGTGTCTTAACTCTGTACTGTTTCCCTGCCTTAGGTGTGGGGGTCATATGTCAGGTATGTTAGCACCAGTGCTTCAGACTGGCTTCTCCTATATTCTGAATTGTACCCTAAATTACCTGTGACGATACTTAATATCCCTAAAGGATCAATGGGCCTCTTTTTTTTCTATCCTCCTTTCAGCTCGGGTGTCTTATCAAAATATTCTCCAAGTGCCCACCCCATTTCCCTGCCTCTTTTAAACATCAGGAATTTAACTTCCAGTGCCCTTGAGTACCTTTTCATGTTTTCTGGGCATTTAAAAATATTTTCGGATTCGCTATGACATGTCTTTTTCTTGTTTGTTTCTAGGAAAGCTGTAAAGTTTTGAGTTTAATCTGGCCACTGCAAAAATACTGTCAAACTTGGAAACATTTGCCATGATGTCCCAATGAGTTGTGGCAGTTCCTTCTTTTTTAGTTCTAGAAAGCTCACCTAGTTGACATTTCAGTTTAAACCTGGAGACTGGAACCTGGAGAACAATAAAAAAAAACAAAAAACCACTGTCTAATTTTGAGGAATTTACCACAATTTCCAGTTGAGGTCCAGTAGATGCCTTCTATGTCTATGAATCCAGAATTATAACTGTTTAGAATGAAGCTCGGCACTGCCACTCATACAATATACAAAAATACTGCCAGTTCTCGAGTCAGTATGATTTCATGATGAGCTAAAACTGGCCTATTTTATTTTTATTTTATTTTTACTGCTGGTGGCCACCCTTGGGAATTTTGATCTGAAACACAACACTGCAACTTGGACAATGGGAAAAAACCCCCACAAAAAACATCAATCTGTCAGATTTTTGAGCTACTTAACTCACTCCTCTTGATGGGTTACATCACATCAATGCAAATGTTCTCTTTTATTATTCTAGATTTGTACAAGTGTGTGTATTACAGGATAAATATGAATACTGAAATGTCTATTAAATACTATTTTTCTGTACTTAATGCAGAAAATTGTATGAGATGGGTTTGTAACTTAGCATATGCAGGACTGACATGACCTGAAAATAGGCTGATTTGTCTGTCCATCCTTAATTCCATGTTTGTCCTTTATTCAGTCTGGACCTAATATAATGTGCTTAATAATAATAATAATAATGTATGGGATTCCATCTACTTAAAACATGCAGCATTTTCCCATTCAGATAAAAAATTACAAAGGATAATAAAGATTCAAGACAGCTGAAGCAGGCAAATTAGCTAGCTTCCTTATGGTGCACAAAACTTTCAAAATGCTTTCCACATTACAAGCTACATAAATCTCTTTGATCAAAGATTTCAACTGAGTCTATTCAAGGTATATATAAATGTATATCTATAATTTCAAATATGAATATTGTCATGCCATGGAAAGTACAACCTCATTGGCATTCAGAATGAGCTTGGATACACAAACAGCAATGTCCCCTGGGAATCCATGAAGAATGTTTATCTTCCTACCATAGAAGTAATTGCAGTTTAATTTTCGTGAAAAACTTATTCTCTTTTCCATTGGGAGTATTATGAGTGTAATGAGACAAATTCTTTACATTTAAAGAAAATAGAACTTGTGCAAGACTACTTGCATAGTCATTCATTTTACAAGAAAATTTTATATTTGTAGAAATATTAACTTCTGTCATGTTGATTAACTTCTGTCATGTACACTTCTGGCAACCCTATGGATGCAGGACCTCCAAATCACCCTATCATCTAAAGCCACGCTCCAGTCTTGCAGACACAGGGCTGTCTGTGCCTTCTTTCATTGAGTCTAGGCTTAGGTCAGCCTGGAATTGATTCCATCTGGAATGTGGAATGTGGTCTTCTTTTTGTACTGCCTTCTACCTTATCAGGCATTATTATCTTTTCCAGTGAGTTATGTCTTCTTATGATATATCTAAAGTATAACAGTCTCAGTTTAGTCATTTTAGCTTCTAGGGAGAGTTCAGACTTGATTTGCCCTAGGATCCATTTATTTGTCTTTTTAGTAGTCCACAGTATTCATAGAATCTTTCTCCAGAACAACATTTCAAATGAGTTTATTTATTTATTTATTTATTTGATTTCTATTCAGCCTTTCTCCCAGAAAGGGAACCATTGTGGCTCACAAATAAAAATTCTAAAAACATATTACAATGAAAAATATCATGTAAAATGATATAAAATTATAGACATTAAAACCACACTAAACCCATGATACCCACCCTATATAACAAACACTCAGGCTATCACATGATTATACATCAAAAGCCTGTCTGAATAAAGCTGTTTTTGTTTGCTGATGAAAGGCAAGCAGGGGAGGCCATCCTTGCTTCTTGTGGAAGGGCATTCCAGAGGGCAGGAACAGCCACCAAGAAGGCTCTCTCTCATGTCCTCACTAGGCGAGCCTGTGATGGTAGTGGGACCAAGAGAAAGCCTTCCACAGAAGATCTTAGGACTCAGGTTCATATGGGAAGATATGGACTCAAATAATCCGGACCTAAGCCATGTAGGGCTTTATAAGTCATAACCAGCACTTTGAATTGTGCCCAGAAATGAACCGGTGGCCAGTGAAGCTGTTTCAGCAAAGGAGTTATATGGTCCCTATAAATGGCCCCAGTCAACATTCTGGCTGCAGTGTTTTGCACATGCTGTAGTTTCTGAACAGTGTTCAAAGCCAGCCCCACATAGAGTGCATTACAATAATCCAAACAGGATGGAATCAAGGTATGTGTCACTGTAGCCAGATCTGATGTTTCATGCCATGTTTCCAAATGAGTTAACATTTTACCTATCAGTATTCACTGTCCAGCTTTCACAACCATACATAGAAATTGGAAATACGATGGCATGTTTAATCCTAACCTTAGTAAGCAATGTAATATCTTGACACTTCAGGATCTTGTCTAGATCCTCCATAGCTGACCAAGCCAGGGTATGGGAAATCTTAAACTATCTCAATAGCAAGTACATTTCTATACCGCTTATCAGTGCACTTAAGCACTTCCTAAGTGGTTCACATTGCTAATTGCCTCCAACAAGCTGGGTACTCATTTTAGCAATCTTGGAAGGATGCTAGGCTGAGTTGACCCTGAGCCCTTGGCTGGTATTGAACCCACAACCTTGTGTTTGTTAGTGAATGGCTGCAATAGTCCAAATGGGATTTAACCACTGTGCCACCAGGGCTTCACATCTACTTTCAAGTTAAATATGTAAATTGTCTGTGGTTAATATTTTCATTTTTTAAATGTTCAACTGTAAATCTGCCTGTGCACTTTCTTTCTTGATTTTCTACAATAATTGTTCCAAGCCATTGTTATTTTCTACTAATAGTATAGTGGCATCTGCATATTTTAAATTATTTATAATCTGTCCTCCAGATTTCATGTCTCATTTCTCTGATACTACTCCTACTTTACTTATTATATGTTCAGCATGTCAGTGAGTCTTTGCCCCAGGATGTAAAATGTCCCAGGTGCATGCAGTGTGCAGTGTGAAAAAAGGAGAAAAGCCGACTCAGATGAAACTGATGAAACTTCAGCAGGAAGTTGTGTGGTAACAGTTCAAAGCTACATAGTCACTGTGGACATGTGACAGGAAAATGATGAAACACTGGCAGCCAGATTTTGTGTATATGAAGAAGAATGTTCCAATGCATTGTGGTTAGGTAGATGTCGGTTGGTGGAGAAGCATTATGTCAAATCGTGTAAATATTACTGTATCCTTCTTGTAAATATTTGTAGCAACTAAGGGCCTTTACAGACTGCCAGAAATAGTGCAAACTGAGTCCACTTTAACTGCCCCGACTCAGTGCTAGGGAATCGTGAGAACTGTAGTATATTGTGGCACCAGAGCTCTCTGACAGAGAAGGCTCAATGTCTCAGAAAAAAAAATACAATTCCCATGATTCCCTAGCACTGAGCCAGGGCAGTTAAAGTGGACTCAATTTGCACTATTTCTACCAGTCTGCAAAGGCCCTAAGATTAAAAAACCTCTTTGGAAGAACCTCAGCAGTCATGAGTAAAACTGTTCAGTAAACAGATTTTTTTCCCCCTTTAACTACTTCCAGACTCTCCAGTGGCATTTGTTTCCTGGCTGGCTGTCTTCTGCATATGGACTCAGTTTTCCCTTCAATAACAAGTAGGACAATGCTCAGAGTTCTGTGTAAGTCCAATGATTTGTGCATGTATAGCTAAAGTTCTCAATCAGCCAGATAATTTGGCAGAAAAAATAGTTAAAGACTGAGTGACTGCCTGCTAGTTTTTCTCTGAGGGCTGTGGTTTGGAGGTCTACTAAAGGACTGTGTCCTTCATGAATTGCAAAGCAAAGGAAAAACAGAGTCGAGCTTCCATTTTGAAAAATTAAGGGCTGATAAGTATTCTTCCTGGTCAGCTTATGTGAAAGCTTTGTTGATTAGAGAGGATTTATGGAGTTTTGTTCAGGCACCCACTCCCACAGCTGACAGGAGGGAGAGAGTGACACTTTTGCTTACCTTAAAGCCATCTCAGTTGATCTATGTGTGAGAGAAAAGAACTGCTTTTTAGCTATGGAATGCTTTAAGAGCCATCTTCCAGTCTGATAGCTCCTCATCTCACATGATTTGGGTGAAGTATTTGTACAGCTGCAAGCTGCAAGAGGGCACATCTGTAATGCAACATCCCAGCAGCATGCAATTGCCATTTGTGGTGTTCCAGATGATCAAAAAGTGTATATCCTGCTAGGAAGTCTGACCAAGGGGTGGGATTTCTTGATGTAGAGCCTAAAGAGCATCACAGAGAGAAACCTGGCCATGGACCTGATATCAGCAAGTATTCTGTAGGAAGTCCAGAGGCATGATTTCAAGGCCAGGCAGCAGAGTTCAGTGAAGAGAAAGAGAGCCACTCCAACCATTCACAAAGTGAAGATGTCTTCCACAACATCTGAAGGTGAGATAGCTGCAGTCTGCAGAAAGAAACAGATGCTTCAACTGTAGGAAGGTGGGGCATCTTCAGAGAGAATGCCAAATGTCTTCAGCAGTTCAGAAGGGAATGTCAGCCAGCTGCAAGAAGAAGAAGCCTCAGGAAAGGAGGGGCATTGCATCACAAATTGAAGAGAGTGTTGCTGTTGCCTACCAGACAAACATTCCAAAAGGTGTGTGGCTGCTGGACAGTAGGGCAATTCACCACATGGTCAACAGTCCAAATTCCTAAAGGATTTAAAATCTGTTCCAGTGTCATCTGTTTGTTTAGCAAATGGAGTTCCTAGTGAGGTTAAGCAAATGGGAACTGCTTTCATTCCCAGTTTTAGAAAGAAATTTAATAATGTACTGTGTGCAAAAAATCTTGAAAATTGTTTAGAGTGTTTCCACACTAACATTTGATGGGTATCAAGTGTCATTTCAAGGGGATAGGTGCACAATATATTCAAATAGGCCTGTCTGTGCCAGAGCAGTAAAAAAGAATAAGCTTTATCACATGGTGGCAAAAAAAAAATGTGCTAATGTGTCTAATGCATTTGAATTGTGCCTATTACTTGCATAGGCTAATGGGATGTGCAAGTTTTTCTAATCTTTCTCATTTGGAAAAAGTCTGTCCAGAGTTAAAGGTAAACCCATGTAATAACTATTTAGATTGTTCAGTGTGCAAAAAGATAAAGCTGAAAGCATTCCATATGCCAAAGGATATCAGATGTGCCATCCAGAGGCCATTTCAGGTGGTACATGCTGATCTGGCTAGTCCCTATAGACCCAGTGAATGAGGCAACAAATACAGATTGGTAATTGCTGATAGGCACAAGAGGTATGCTATGTCTTTTTGTTAAAAGCCAAAGATAAGGCAACTAAAAAAATTAAGCAGTGGATAAACTCAATTGAGAGGGTGTTTCCACACAAAATTGGTGCATTTGTAACTGACCAGGGAGGCAAATTCCTCAGCACTCATTTTCAAAATTGGCAAAAAACAGAAAGGCATTCACCATATGACCATAAACCCTGCCACTCCACTGGAGAATGGTCTAGCTGAAAGGCACATTGGGGTTATTAGTCAAATACATGATGGCTTGATGCTGGATGCAAAAGCTCCTCCCTTCTGTGGGGAAAAGCCACCCTCACAGCAAGCCACTTCGTCAATAGAATATGGAGTTCAGCCATTCATCAAACTCCATATTTCCTTTTGTATGGCTGTGAACTCAATCTGAACTATTTAAATATGTCTGAACAAAATGTAAATGTGCTTGTTCCACCACAATTCCAGAAAAAGAATGAGCCAAAGTGGAGAAGGCTTCACTTTGTTGGCTATGAAGGGAACAAATACAGATTCTTGATGGGTAATGGTAGAGTAATATTCTCCAGAAGTGCCAATTTTCAAAAACACAGTGGTTGGGAGACATTATACTATAACCAAGATGTGTTTCCACCACTGAGCATTAAGCCACAAACTGGCAAAAAAAGTGGATTTGCCTAAGGCAGGAGAAGATGTAGAGCCAGGCACATCACAGGACATTACCTCCATGTCAAACACACAAACATCTGTACAAACCATTCCCACACACATGTTTGAGCCTCAGAAAGGGTCAGATGTGGTACTAGAGATTCAGACTAATAGTGAGGATAGTGAGAATGACTCAGGAAGAACAAAGGTAATCATTCCCAAAAGGACTCATAGAGTTAGGAAGAGAACCAGATAGATTTGTCATCCAAGAAGCAAGCGTTTGCACTGTGGTAGCTGAGCAACCTGAAAGTCTTCAGGACATGTTGAGAATACCTCAAGAGGAACAGGAAAAGTGGAATCAGGCCATGGACTCTGAGTTTGAATCATTTGTGGCAAGGGAAGTGTTTGAAGTAGTAGAAAGGCCAGGAGATTACAAGACTGTAGAATGCAAGTGGGTGTACAGGAAAAAGGACATGCCAGATGGAACTGAGAAGTATAATGCCAGGCTTGTTGCAAAAGGTTTTTCACAAGAAAGGTTTGAGAGTTATGACATGACTTTTTCTCCAACAGCCAAGCCTGAGAGCTTAAAGACAGAGTTGGCAGTAACAGCAAAAAGAAACCTGGAGATAAGACACTGATTTTGAGACAGCATACCTAAATGTATGTTTGGAGGAGACTGTGTTCATGGAAAAATGTGTATGACTGTGCTGGTAACAACAAGGTATATAGGTTGAAGAAGGCCCTGTATGAATTGAAGCAGAGTGCTAGGTGGTAGAACAGATGCATTCATGATGAGCTTGTCAAACTTGGATATCAAAACAGCATGGCTGATGTGTGTGGGTATATCAAGGGTATTGTTATTCTAGTGATATATATTGATGATCTGTGTATGGCTGCAAGTAGTTTGGATGAAGTAAAGCATGTACAGGAGGAGTTAACAAGCAAATTCAAACTGAAGGATTCTGGTAGTTGGAATAATTATTTAGGTATCGAAGTGGAGAGAACCCAGGATGGGGAAATTCTGTTGTGTCAAAGGAAGAAGATTGACAGGATTGTGGAGAAGTGTAGATTGAGCAATGCAAAGATAGTCAGAAGTCCCATGACACCTGAGTTTGGCAGTTTTGAGTCAGAAAAAGTGTTTGAACATCCTGAATTGTTCCATTCAGTGCTCAGTAGTCTTTTGTTCATTGCAAACAACACTAGGCCTGACATAAGCTTTGCAGTTGGTTTTTTGAGTAGGAGAGCTTTGAAACCCAGGTTAGTGGATAGGACTGTTTTGAAGCCTGCAGTGTGATACCTCAAAGGAACTAGGGATATGCCTGGTGATGACTGGAGGCATGTCTCAGCTAAAGTGCTATGCAGACAGCTCCTTTGCATCAGAGGTAGCATACAAAAATTCAGCTTCTGGTTTGGTGATCAGATTTGCTGTCCGCCCTGTTGTGTGGAGATCCAGAAATAAATGGCTAGTGAAGTTCAGTGTGGCAGGCAGCTATCGGGGGATCTTGGTGAACCATGCCATACACCAATAGTGATCAATGAAGATTCACAGGCTTGTATTGCAATGGTAGAAGTAGAAAATCTAAAAAGCAGGACAAAATACATTGGGATGAGGTATCAGAATGTGTGTGAGTTAATACAGGGTGGAATCCTAAAACTGAAATACTGTGTTTCAGAGGAAAACATTGCAGATTTATTCACAAAGGGAATACCTGTAGAAAGTCATGAGAGATTAACAAGTAATTTGGGCCTTGGGACAAAGAATTACACTCAATGAAACCACTACACTGGATTAGTAAAAATGTATTCTAATGTAGTTTGTTTGAAACAAATCATCCTGCATGGCATCTAAGACATTTTGGAGGGGATTGTTAGTGAGGCTTTGCTGTAGGATGTAAAATGTCCCAGATGCATGCAGTGTGCAATTTGCAAAAGGAGAAAAGCTAACTCAGAGGAAGCTGATGAAACTTCAGAAGGCAGTTGTGTGGTAACAGTTGAAAGGTGGACAGTCATTGTAGACATGTGAAAGGAAAATGATGAAATGCTGGCAGGGGGTTGGTCAAAATCCTAGCCAGATTTTGTGTATATAAAGAATGTTCCAATGCATTGTGGTTAGGTGGATGTCAGTTGGTGGCAGAGGATTATGTTGGATGGTTTAAATATTGCTGTATTGTTCTTGTAAATATTTGCTACAACTAAGACTTAAAAGCCTTTTCAGAGGCTTCTGTTCAGCAGAAGGAGTTTTTTCTCTTCAACTACTTCCAGACTCTCCAGTGGCATTTGTTTCCTGGCTGGTTGTCTTCTGCATATTGACTCAGTTTTTCCTATGCTAACACAGCATATAAACTAAACAAATATGGTTTAAAAAAATTCAGCCTTGCCTGGCTGCCTTGCCATTTAGAAACCATCCATTTCTCCATATTCTGGACTAACAGTAGCTTCTTGTCCTGAGTAAAGATTATGCATCAGGAAAATCAAACAATGTATCACACCTGTTTCTTCAAGAGTGATGCATAGTTTTTGAAGATCTATACAACCAATGGCTTTGTTATAATCTATAAAGCAAAGGCTGATTTTCTTCTAAAATCCTTTGATGTGCTCCATTATTAAATGTATGTTTTCAATATGATCCTTAGCGCCTCTTCTTTTCCTGAACCCATCCAGGACATCTGGCATTCTCACTCCATATTTGGTAAAAGTCTTTATTGTAGAAGTTTGAGAGTCACATTGCTTGCATAGAAAATTAATGCAATGGGCCTATGGGTACTGCAATCCCTGGTATCCCCTTTCTTGGGGACTGGAATGTACATTGAGCATTTTCAATCTGAGTGGTATTGTTCTGTTTTCCATATTTGTTGACAGATTTTAGTTAGCTCGAGAGTAGATTCTGTCTCTGTAGTTTGAATCAATTCCATTGGTATGCCAATTGTTCCTGGTTATTTCTTTCTCCCAAGTGCTCTGAGTGCATCCTTCTCTTTACTTTCTAAAATTGGAAGTTTCTCTTTCTCTTTCTTCCTCAAATTACTCTACCATACTTTCATTTCTTCTATATAGTTATTCTGTTTATTGTTTCCATCATCTTATTGTTTCTACTTAGTCATGTAATGCTGGTCATACAACATCCCCACTCTTGGTTTAAATTTTCCTTTGATTGCTCAGATCATGTGGAAGAAATTTCTTGTTCTTCCTTTTTGTTGTTGTTGCCATCTTCATTTTCTCTACATTGATCATTATTGTAGTTTTCCTTGTCCCTGTGTGCAAGTCATTGCATAGATGCATCCAGGATTCTGAGCCTATTTCAGTAAACTTTTACTTTTTCTTCTTGTCTTCTTAAATGCTTGAAGAATTTCATCTGTCATACATTGAGGCTTCTCCTTCTTTATCTGGAGGTATACCACGTTTTCCCCTGCAGATATTTTCATAATTTTCTAATTTGTCATAAGGAATTGATAGCCTCTAGATATGTACATCAAGGAGACCAAGTGACCTGTATCCAAATCCTTGCTTGAGTTGAATACCTGAGGCTCATTTGAACTGAATTGCTTCAAAAATTTCGCAACCTGTAAACATGCAGGATCACTAGAGCAGGGATAGGCAACCTTTCCCCTTTAAGGGCTGAGGGACTTCAGCTCCCAGAATCCCAGGAGCTATTGGCCAACATGGGACTATTGGCCAACATGGCTGAGGCTTCTGGGAGCTGAAGTCCCTCAGCCATTAAAGGGGAAAGGTTGCCTACCCCTGCACTAGAGTATCTGGCCTTCAGTACTGTATGGACTGTTCTTGAAGGAGCTTCAGCAACATGGAAGGGAGATGTATGAAAGCAACCCTGCTAAGGGCTGACATTTCAGTTAGATAGACTAAAGCAAGTGCCTCAGATGCCAGCAACATCTTGGTGAAGACAGCAGTGGCATCCTTTCCACTGGTTCCTCTTCAGTCCCTGTGGCCACTTCTCCTTTCTTGGAGGCTAGAATTAAGTCCACTACAGAGCCTGACTTGCACCCTCTAAACTAGCCTGCTAACCTCCTCCGGTGTGAGGAGGACAGTAAGATTTAAGAATGGCATGATAAGGAAATATGGAAGTATGATTCTATGCATGTTAATTCATTGCATCTACTACATTTAGTGGGTTCAAAGTAACTACGATTAGGACTGGAGCTTCAGAGGTCTAATCCAAATAATAACTCTGTTGAATATTTCTACTCTTTTCAACAGTTTGTGGCAAAGAGACAAAGAATTCTATGAAGTGCAACAAATTCCCAAAAGACAGTGAGAAGAATGGAGGCAGAGGGTCTGTTTAGTTTCTGTCACATGGTCCATCCAGGGAGCAGTGGTGACTGGTGGGTTCCATGCGAGTGGGGTATTGAATATCCTCTGGGTTAGTCAGACATTGAAATTTCTTCCCAAAATGGTTAATCTCCCAATAGGTTCATAATCTTGGATAATTCCTTGACAATTGAGGTGAAAATCCAGAGTGGCACCAGCAGGCACTGGTAGAAGTAGAATGAAGTAGAAAAGTCTATATAGACCCCTGTGTTGAAATTTCGTGTGGTACATTTTAAAGGTTTTTTAAATAATTAAATCAATCAACCAATCAATAAAAACAATGGTATTATTAACAACCTTGTATGCTTGAGAAAATAAATGGAAGGCCTGCCATCTCCTGTCCACCTCATAGGAAATTTCTTCAGATTTATTCCCTTCTGCATGAGAAAAAGGGGAGGGCAGTCTCTTACAGAAAAGGGGAAAAAACCAAGTGCAATAGGTAAGGTTTGGTACAGCTTGAATGTAAAGTCATGATTGTTACATTTTTTATCAGTTGTCTTGTTCTGTCTGTGTGAGGATTGATGGATAATTCTACAATGCATTATTTGACTTTTTTATTTTACAAAACCCCTCTTTCTTGTAAGAGGTATCACAGAGATAGTAAGTAAATGGATCTGGATAGAGAGAGGAAGGAAAAAAGGGCATACAGTCCATCTACAAGACCTGTTCTAATTGTATTGCCAAGTCAGATAAATACACTGTGTTAGGTCAAAGATTATATTACTTTGCTTCAGTCAGTGACTAGCCAGTCAATATTTTTTGACATCAAACACCACTCTATGGATAGAAGGTCAATGGTACAAAACTACTGTAGATCACATTGTTCTCTCTTAATCATTTTTACTGTGTTAGGCAATCTAAAGTTGTAATGACACTGGATATGTACTGTAATATTTTTGGGTGTTGGAATTCTTGTTTGAAATTAAAGGCAGACTTTATTTAAGGTCCCCCCCCCCCCATGCTAAGGGACCATTGCTTTCAAGTTCATTGTGCCCTTAAGCCATATTTACCATATTTTTCTCTTAAATTTAATTAAAAGGAGAATCATATACTAAAATGCCCATCTTTGTTTATATATCTATCAAGAGCATACATTGCAATTATTTGCCAATAAATGGCACCTGGAGCAATATGCACCATAAATAAGATAATATATTGTGATTGGAACCTTCAATAACCCAGCTATAAAGCAACTTACATTAAAAAGACATAGCCAGAAATATGTTCGTTTAAAAAAAAATCCTATAACAACTCTCAGCAAAGGTAAAGTCAAAAATATTCATAAAATGCCAGTGTTAAAAAAAAATCAATTCCTAATATGCACAATCATATAACACTTTCTTAAACACTAAGTTTTACCAGCCACTAAATTCTGTCAAAGAAGTAGCCAAATGTTGTTCAGCATATAATACATTCCAGAACTAACATGGAGAGGATGAATCTGTTAGAGTAGAGTGGAAAATTTGCTTTATGAAGGATTTTTTAAATAGATCAACCCAATCCATACATCTCACAAACCAGAATGCAGAACTGAACACAATTTCAGTCAGAACTCCATATATTTCTGAGGTTGCCATGTATTTTGCAAGACAAAACAAAACTTTGACCTCCAATGGCACATTTATAAAGCCTAAAAAGAAAACTGCACAGTTCTAAAATGCACACATACACAATTCAGTCAATGGTTGTACCTCTGAAAATCACCCAAAACTTACAGATTTGAGTGAAGGTGGGGAGGATTATGCAGGATGTAAATGAAACGAGCTAGGCACCAGATGAAAAACATAAAAAACCAGATAGAGTACATAATTGGAAGTAGAAGATGGAGAAACTCTATCCTAGTGACCAAAACCAGACCAGGAGATGATTGTGGCACAGACCACAAACTGCTCATAACAAAAATCAGAAGAAGCTGAAGAAGAAAGCAAAAGCCATTATTATACCAAAATATGACCTGAATAACATTTCAGATGAATTCAAGGACAATGTAAGAAACAGATTTGAACTATTGAGTATAAATGACTGAAAACCTGAAGAACTGTGGACAGAAGTCAGAGATATAATTAAGGACCAATGCAAGAAATCGCCAAAAAGAAAGATAAAAACAATCGATGACAGGTGAAACACTTCATGCAATAACAGAAAAAAGAAAAACAAAAGCAAAAGGAGTTAGGAACAAAGCCAAAAGTATGAACACAACTGTCCAACGTCTGACACACAGGGATAAGGAGAAATACTACAATGACCAATGCAGAGAAATAGAAGACAACAACAAAAAGGGAAGAATGTGAGACCTTTATCAAAAAATCCAAGAAAGTAAAGCCAAGTTCAAACCAAGGGCAGGGATGCTCTATGGAGAAAAAAAGAACATAATACAGGAACAAGAAGAAATAAAAAGACACTGGAGGCAGTACACAGAAGAGTTATACAAAGAGATGAGGGAATTAATGATATTTGGAATGATGAGCCATATGAAGACAAACCCCAAGTTCTAAGTGAAGTGGAATCTGCAATAAAAAAATGGGAAAAAATAAATCACTGGGAACATATGATATCCAAATTGAACTGCTACAGTGCCTAGAGACAATTGCAACTTCAGTGCTGACTGAAATATAGCAAAAAATATGGAAAACAAAGTAGTGGCCAACAGACTGGAAATGCTCAATATACATACCAATTCACAAGAAAGAAGGTACAGAAGACCGCAGCAACTATAAGGCAATAGCACTAATCTCACATGCAAGCAAAATAATGCTCAAAATGATGCAGCATAGACTCCAACCATACATGGAGAGAGAAATTCCAGAGGTGCAAGCAAGATTCAGAAAAGGAAGGGGCACTAAGGATCACATTGCAAACATATGATGGCTAATGGAGTGCACCAAAGAATTAAAAAAAAAAAAAGAATCAGCATGTGTTTCATAGACTACAACAAAGCATTTGATTGTATAGTTCATGAAAAATTATGGAATTCACTCAAAGACATGGAGGTGCCACTACATTTGATAGTCCTGGTGAGGAATCTGTACCAAGGACAAGAGGCCACTGTCAGAACAGAATTTGGGGAAACAGTGTGGTTCCCAATAGGCAAAGGGGTCAGGCAAGGCTATATCTTATCACCCTATTTGTTTAACTTATATGCTGAAAACATCATAAGAAAAGCAGAATTAGAATCAGAAAAAGTAGGAATTAAGATAAGAGGAAGCAACATTGACAACTTAAGATATGCAGACAACACCATAATATTAGCAGAAGACATTCAGGAATTGGAACAGTTAATAAGAAAGGTCAAAGATGAACGTGCAAAGTCAGGTCTGATGCTGAACAAAAAGAAAACATAAATAATGACCACAGAAGAAATACACAAATTCAATCTAGACAACGAGGAAATTGAAATAGTTAAAGAATTCCCATATCTATGATCAAACATTGATCAGAATGGAGATTGCAGTCAAGAAATAAGAAGAAGACTGAGAAGTGAAGGGCAGCTATGAAAGAACTGGAAAAGATAATGAAGAGCAAAGACATATAACTGAGCACTAAAGTCAGAATTGTTCAGGCCATTATATTCCCAATTACCATGTACAGATGCAAGAGCTGAACAGTGAAGGAAGCAGATAGAAAGAAAATAAACTCATTTGAAATGTGGAGCTGGAGAAGAGTACTTAAGATACCACTGACAGCCAAGAAGACAAACAAATGGGTTCTTGAACAGATCAGACCAGGGCTCTCCTTGGAAGCAAAGATAATCAAGTTGAGACTATCGTACTTTGGCCACATAATGAGAAGGCACTGATCACTAGAAAAAACAATAATGCTAGGAAAGGTAGAGGTAGAAGAAAGAGAGGAAGATCACAAACCAGATGGAGAGACTCAATCAGGAGGGTTATAGGGAAGGGCTTGCAGGATCTGGGCAAGGCAGTGGAAAATAGGGAATCTTGGAGATGTCTCACCTACAGGGTCGCCATGAGTCAGGACTGACTTGAGGGCAGCTAACGACAACAAAGGCAGTGAAAGTCAAGAACCTCAGTGAAATTTTGATGGCTTTGCCTATCTCCTGTGAGTTCATGTGTGTCCTCAAGTGTATCTTTAATCAGTTGTACTGACAAAGATTGGAAACACTACAATCATTTGTATAGATGTCAATAGGTAAATAAATGTAGGAGAATTAGATGGCTAAGGTGCACAGGTTCTAGAATATATGAGGTTTTCAAGATATTAATCATCACTTGAATCTTGTCCTGATCTGCTCCTAAAAGTAAATGGTATAGATCAGGGGTAGGCAACCTTTCCCCTTTAAGGGCTGAGGGACTTCAGCTCCCAGAATCCCAGGAGCTATTGGCCAACATGGGTGAGGCTTCTGGGAGCTGAAGTCCCTTGGCCCTTAAAGGGGAAAGGTTGCCTACCCCTGGTATAGATAATCCAGTACTGGAGTAATGTGCACTTTACAGTTCATGCCTGAGCAACCTGAAGCTGTCTAACTGATCTTCAAAGGCAGATGGAGTATTACTCAGGCAGGAGCTACTCTGTAAAGCTAGAATGTGGAAGGCAAGTTAGCCCCAGACACCTTACCAACCAAAGCAAATGAAGACAGCCCTTATCAGTGGTAGACAATGGTTTGGAGGGCATTGCATCCAGCAGTAGCAGGATGAATCATCCCCAGTTGATCATGCCATAGGTCACTGCTGTTGCATTGGTTGCTGCCACACTGTAGAATTTATGCAGTTTGACACCATTTTAATTGTCATAGCTCCACCCTATGGAATCCTGAGGGTTATAGTTTATTGTGGCACCAGAATGCTCAGACAGAGAAGGCAAAATATGTCACAAAACTACAAATCTCAGGATTCCATAGCACTTCACCATGGCAATTAAAGTGGTGTCAAACTGCATTAATTCTGCAGTGTAGAAGCAGCAATTCATAATTTATCAGGACACATTCACACAGAAATCTTACTGGTGTGTTCATCCAATTATGCATCCAGTTAATACTGAAGCCAAAGGAGCCTCTGGACTCACAATACTTGAGGTATGGAATTCAAGATTCTCTGGTTTGTATCTGTCCTCATTTCCTAATTTTGCATTTCCCCCCTCCCCTGTTCTCTTCTTTATTCTGAGCTAAATATAAAAACATTGCTTAACTTGCTTTGTTTTTCTGCAAGATGTGAAGTGTGTACAGCTAAGTGGTATTATTAAGGGAGGGAGGGAGTGCTGATTAGCCAATTAGCAGTAGTGAATGTGTGGACAAAGACACACACCCCCGACGCATCGGGAGGGGTCTTCTGTTGCGTCAGCCCCATAAAAGGGCATCGACGCGTGATTGGCTGAGCAGTCCGGAAGGCCTGCCCTTGCCGGACTGCTTAGCCAATCAAATGGCAGTCTCGCTCCCTGGTAACGTGAGAGTTCAATTCTCGCGTGACTAGGAGTGAGATTTCAGGGGGCTATTTAGCCCCATGCTGCCACGTGTCGGCAGCCATTTTAGAATTGCAGACGAGCAAGGTGCTTGTCTGCTTCTTGGGATCCAGGGCCGTTTGGGCCTTAAGAGCAGCCTAGCCCTCTCGAAACGGAGCTGGAAGAGTGGGGAAGGAGTCGCGGTTTAACCACGGCGCGCTGTTTCCCCAGGAAGAGGATCGAAGTGCGGCCTTGGAAGCCTGGCCGCGGATAGTTTCTGGCCGCATTGGAAGCGGTGGTCTAGCCCTCCTCAGGGGAGCCTAAAAACAGGTATTTCGAGTGGAGTGGAGCCCGGCATTAAAAAAAAAAAGCCACGGCTCCTCTGCTAGGATCAGGGCCTAGGCTCGGCCTCGAGCAGCTGCAGGCCTAAGGCTGAGATGGCCTATTAGGGCCGGTGGTCGCCTAAGGGGCCTATTGGGACCGGTGGTGCCCCAGGTGGTCTATTGGGAGGCCTTGGGGTGGCACTAATCAGCACCGGTTTAATAATAATAATAAAAAACCAGGAGGGACAGGCCCGAGAGAACGGACGGCCCTGGAGTACAGGGTCTGTTCTGCCCCCCTCGTGGGAGGTATTAATACATTTGGAGGTTGGAGGTGGCTGCTATTAACACCCCTTCCCAAAGCCCCTCACCTCTTTCCCTTCACTAACGCCCCCCACACCACCACCCCACACACACCACTATCCAATTAATTTGATAAATACAGGCCTTAATGGTGTGTGTGGGGGGGTGTTGACAACTCCTTTTAGGGATCTGGGATAAGGGCCTCCTCTGGTTTGGTTGGTTGGACAGCCTTTAATTAAGGTGGCATTACATTGTGGGGATATGTGCCATTGTTCTTGCTCTGTTGTTCAAGTTGCCCAATTGGGAATGGGTTTATAAGGTAACAAGGTTGATATAAAATTAATGAACTATTAATAACTCAATACAGTTAATTTATGTATTAGTGGGAGTTTGATATATATATGTAGACAATTAGGGAGTTCATGGCCTGTTCTGGTTGGTTTGGGTCAAGTAAAGCAGGCTCAGACGGGTGCTATTGGGGGTACTTATCCATATTACTTTAAATAAATAAATAAATAAATAATAACACACAGGTATAGCCTTAATAGGAACACTATATCCTGTATTTAACTAATATAAATTGGCATTATAGTAATTTGATGAAACATACCACGAAGTAAGGCCCAGTCCAAACGACGTGCGGCCTCGGCTGGACCTAAAGCTGGCCAGTCAGCACCTAAGCAGGCTACTAATGCTCAAAATAGGGAGGATGATATTACTAAACATTTGGCACAGATAGGGCGCACAATGCAAGCGTGTGCAGCAGTGTGTGAGCAGTTAGCTGAGGGGTAGGCAACCTTTCCCCTTTAAGGGCCGAGGGACTTCAGCTCCCAGAAGCCTCAGCCATGTTGGCCAATAGTCCCATGTTGGCCAATAGCTCCTGAGATTCTGGGAGCTGAAGTCCCTTGGCCCTTAAAGGGGAAAGGTTGCCTACCCCTGAGTTAGCTCAACACCATTTGCAGAGAGATAGCTTAGGGCAGGGGTAGGCAACCTGTCCCCTTTAATGGCCGAGGGACTTCAGCTCCCAGAATCCCCGGAGCTATTGGCCAACATGGGACTATTGGCCAACATGGCTGAGGCTTCTGGGAGCTGAAGTTCTTCGGCCCTTAAAGGGGACAGGTTGCCTACCCCTGGCTTAGGGTCTCACGTTAATACTTCAGCAACTCTAGACCGAGCTATAAGCATACAGCAGAGTCTAGTACAGCCGGCTATTGAGCATTCACCTTCTGTAACAGACATGGCACGTAGTTCCCCAGGTACATCAGCTATGGAGGTTGGGCATCCAACCATAGCTGATGTAATGGAGTTTTTGAAGAAAGTTCCTGGTGTGGGACAACAGGGTGCAGCTGCCCCTGTGTTAAATCAACCCACTTTGGTTGATCTTTTTAACTTTGTTCAAAAAGTGGTTGTTTCAGGTCAGAGCAATGCGCCTACTCCTGAGACTGCGGAGCCTTATAACAGAGATATGCCAAGTGCTTTGGTGATACAACACAACACCCGAGCAGCTATTGCGACACTCTCGGTGGGATCTCTGCAAGCATTGGCTGATGCTTCAAGTCAAGCGACGAGCTCAGGTTTGTCTCATGCTCCCAATATGCAAGCAATATGGCCTTCATCAGTGTGGGCTCCAGGTGGACAGACAGGGTTGAGCTCCAGAATGGAGCGACCTACACCAGTGGCAGCACCTGTGATAAATTCTGGGCTTGCTCAGGGTTTGGACTCTGGGGTGCGAGAGGACATGAATATAAATAACACGGTAGATGATGGCAGGGGAATGGCGGTGGTGGGAGCATTGAGCATTTCTGAGGCAGATAGGATGGTTGACTGTCCACTCCCCTGGGTCGCACCTTCCCCTGGCTACTAAGGAGAGAATATGGAAAGGTGAGTATATTAATTTATTTTTGCTCATCTTCCGTGATCCTGAGCCAAGGATCATGGTTAAGGATGGGGTGGTTTTTGCCCTTCCAAAAGAATTTCAGTCACACAAATGCCCTAAGTTAGAAAGAAATTTTGTGAATTGGATCATGGGCTTTACAATATACAGGGGCGTTATGAGGAGAAAGACCCTTCTAGATCTCCGGAATTCTCCAAATATCAGGAGATAATGATCAAGGCATATACAAATTGCCATTTTAATTCTAGGGGGTCGGCTTGGCTTCAATAGGACGAATAGTTCAGGATGAGGGCAGCATTAGACCACTCTTTATCCTGGCGTCACATGCAGTCCGAATTGTGGGCAGACGTTATGTTAGGGGCCTCTCCTTTGAGCCGATGTGACAATGGGTTAGTACCTATGGTCACTCAGCCGAGAGGGCAAAATACAAGGCCTGGCATGGGTGAGAGAAAACAATTCGGACTGTGCTGGGACTTCAATGCAGGTAAGTGCCAGAGGCAACCCTGCAGGTTTGACCATAAATGTAATACTTGCAGAGGAAATCATCCAGGGTCATCATGCCTTAAAGGTAAGAAAGCAGGAGGGGGGCCCCCTCATAGCAGTCCTCAACCGGGGAAAGAGCACCAACACCAATTAAGTTGGACATGTTGGATGCTTGGTTGCGGATATACCCAAAGAGGGATGTTGCACAGTATTTGTTTGAGGGTTTCTCACAAGGTTTTCGCATTCCTTATGTGGGTTTTAGGGTGCACCGTTATGCACCTAATGCACGTTCAGTCAGGGATTTGCCAGGGATTGTGAAGGACAAGCTGGCTAAGGAAATAGTGGCAGGTAGGATTTCAGGCCCCCATGATCAATTGCCAATGCCAACTTTGCGACTGTTTCCCCTTGGTGTCATCCCTAAGAAGGCACCAGGGGAATACAGGTTAATCCACAACCTATCTTACCCTAGAGGTGAATCAGTAAATGATGCTATTGACCCTCAGTTAGCGTCAGTTAAATATACCTCATTCGACTCAGCAGTAAAAATAGTTAAAAAATTGGGTAAAGGAGCCCTATTGGCAAAATGTGACATTAAATCTGCTTTTAGATTACTACCAGTTCATGCTGAAGACTTTGATCTCTTGGGTTTTCAATTTGAAGGGAAGTATTACTTCGATAAAGCTATGCCAATGGGGTGTTCCATTTCTTGCTTGGCATTTGAGACATTCAGTACTTTTTTGCATTGTTGTGCCACTAAGAGGTCTGGTAATCAAGCAATTACCCATTACCTTAACGATTTCTTATTTGCTGGGGCTTCTGGGATGACTGGTTGTCTAGATACATTGTTGGCATTCCAAGGACTTATGAGAGAAAGGGGGTGTCTGTGGCTGAGGAAAAGACGGAGGGTCCTGACACCCGTCTTACTTTCCTTGGAATTGAATTCGATACTATGGAAGGTATATTGCACCTTCCAACAGATAAGCTCCTTTCTATGAGGTTGCAGGTCAGGATGATAAGAAACAAATCTAAGGCCATGCTATGAGAATTTCAATCCCTGACAGGTTTATTAAACTTTGCTTGCAAGGTGATAGTGCGGGGCCATTTTGTTCACGTTTGTATAAAGCCACCAAGGGTGTGAAAGCCCCCCATCACCACATCAGAATTACTTCTGGGATAAGGGAGGATTTAAGGATCTGGGAGTCATTTTTAGAACAATTTAATGGTGTTTCCTTTTGGAGATCTGAAATGCTCCTAAGGGCAGACTTTCAGGTACACTCCAATGCTTCAGGGGCTCACGGTTTTGGGGTATATTTTAATGGGCAGTGGGCAGCTGAGAGATGACCGCATTCTTGGGTGATTAAAGGGTGGACAAGGGATCTCACCTTTTTAGAACTTTTTCCTATTGTGGTAGCTGTTCATTTATGGACTGAACAATTTACAAACAAAACGGTGTGGTTTTGGTGTGATAACCAAGCCGTAGTCCACATAGTGAACTCCCAGACTTCTAAATCAACTAGGGTAATGACATTGGTTAGGGAAATGGTGGCTCAATGTTTGAAGTTTAATGTTTTGTTCCAAGCTCAACACGTTCCTGGTTTACTAAATCCATTGGTGGACACCCTTTCGCGTTTTCAGTTTTGCAGGTTCCAGCAACTGGTGCCAGAGGCAGCACCCCAACCATTGGAGCTACTGAAACACCTTTGAAGCCTTGGAGAATAGAAATCAACAAGGCGATTCTCCAGTCCATCGCCCCGTCAACACGCAAGTCATATCAGCTTGCGTTGCAAGCGTTTAGATGTTTCTTGTTAACTGTCGGGGAGGTGGAGGTCTGGCCATTGAAGGTGGAGGTTATCCTCCATTTTGCAGTACATCTTAGGCAATCAGGTATATCGCCAGTCCCCATCAGGGGCAGAATAGTTGCACTGTCATTTTATTCTAGAGCTGGAGGTTTTAATGACCCGACAGTTGATTTTAGAGTTCGTAGGGCTTTGGAAGGTTGGGCTAGAGAGTCCGTCACGTTACGAGATAACCGGTTGCCAATAACAGGTCCTATCCTGATTAAGATTTGGCAAAACCTCCCGTCTACATTTTTCACACCCAAAGAGGTAATATTATTTTTGTTGGCATTTTTTGCGGCCTTGAGAATAAGTGAAGTTGTTCTGACTTCCCATAATGATGAATCTGGCCAGGCTCTGTCAATTTCAGACATCCATATTTCTGAACAGGGGTTACAAATGACTATTAGGCAGTCAAAGATCGATCAACTGGGGAAGAGACAATCCGTATTTTTGGCTAGGGCACCGAATGGTCATATTTGCCCAGTGTTGGCATTATCTGACTACCTTAGAATAAGGCCGGGGGTAACAGGATATTTATTTTTACATCGAT
This sequence comes from Phrynosoma blainvillii, assembly GCA_026167975.1. Classification (NCBI taxonomy): domain Eukaryota; kingdom Metazoa; phylum Chordata; class Lepidosauria; order Squamata; family Phrynosomatidae; genus Phrynosoma; species Phrynosoma blainvillii. Next base: position 183,941,033 of record JANUYF010000004.1, on the reverse strand, counting down.
CAGGCCTTCTGTTGACACAGTTTCAATTTAGGGCCGTGTTGCGAGAGGTTTTGAGACATGCTGGTTTGCCAGCAGCTCAGTTTTCTTCTCATTCTTTCAGAATTGGGGCAGCAACAGCAGTGGCAATACATGGTTTAAGTGATACTGCAATTCATAAGATTGGTCGTTGGCGCTCCAGAGCGTTTAAATCTTATGTTCACACCTAAGATAAACTGTATTGCTAACTCTCTGATTTGTTCCGACTATATTTTAGCAGAACTGAATGGTAGAGACGTATGGATTCTTGGCCACAGCTTGGTCTTTTGGGCCAAGCGGCACATCATTGAGCATCGACGGGATATTACCATGGGATTGAGAGACACCGGAACTGTAAGGTGGTTCGGTCGTAGAGGAATGCTGTGGGGAGCTCTATTACCTAGAATTATTGAATTGCTGGTGTCTTTCACACATCCCAAGATCTTGATAATTCATTTGGGAGAAAATGATTTGGCAAAACTGACTTCTTTAAAGTTAGCTAAAAGAATTGTTAATGGCATGCAAGAAGTTAAGAGAAGGATGACAAATACTGTGCTCATGTGGACAAAGTTGCTGCTTCGGAGATCTTGGTATGGTGCTCGGAGTGATGTGGCCATCAACGGAGCTCGACGTTGGCTGAAGAGATCTGTGGCCAAGACTTTGGGGAGATTGGGAGTTGTTATTGTGGAGCATGAAGGAATTCAGGTTACATTGCCACATTTGTACAGGGGGGATGGTGTACATCTCTCCCCAGAGGGGAATGACATATACTTGACTTCCTTGGAGTCATACATTAAAAGAATGATTTTTTTTGGGGGGGAGGGGATGCCAAGCTAGGCTTGCCCCCTCCTGTGGTGGGCAGGGACCCCCCCTGGGGAATAATTAGGTTAATTGGAAAATACTAATTGGGTTAATAAAAATTCTAAATTCGGTATATGTCATTAGGTTAACCAAATTGGTATGACGTCATTTTAACCTTGGATGATGTCATAATGTTATGATGTCATAAGAACCCTTATGACATCATATCTGGTTGGGGGAGGGATTGGTTATTGTTGTTATATATTGCATAAACTGATAGACTTGGCGCATGCCGTGTTAGAGGCAATTAATCAATAGCGCTTGTGCTTAACCACACGAACGCATGCATCAAGAACAAATTCTTGTTTTCTAAAACTGTTAGTTTAATGTTTAATTGATTGATATCAAGACCCTGTACAAAATAAAAGTTGTGGCCAATGTTTTACCCAAATAATCACATTCGATGTCCTTTGTGCCAATGCAAAGACACCCCCCCGACGCATTGGGAGGGGCCTTCTGTTGCGTTGGCCCCATAAAAGGGCATCGACGCATGATTGGCTGAGCAGTCCGGAAGGCCTGCCCTTGCCGGACTGCTTAGCCAATCAAATGGCAGTCTCGCTCCCTGGTAACGGGAGAGTTCAAATCTCGCGTGACTAGGAGCGAGATTTCAGGGGACTATTTAGCCCCACGCTGCCACGTGTCGGCAGCCATTTTAGAATTGCAAATGAGCAATCCATTCCATCCACCCTTAAGTAATTGGTAAACATGTTATTTACTCTCAGGCTTCAGCTGTTCGCCTTTTGGGGCTGGGAAGGAATTTTCCCAGAGTGGAAATTTGGGTTTTTTGCCCTCCCTGAGAATAATAACATTACCAATTACAAGCCGAAAAAGAAAAAGTGTTTTTAATATGCTGGTTAGAAGTTATTAGGGGTGAAGGCATAATGAATAGTTTGAAATGTTCATGGTGAGAAGTTCAGTTTAGTAAGGTATAATTTGTCACAACTGGAGGTTCTAGGTCTATTGGGTTTATTGTTATTGATAAATTTTGTTGGCGGGCAGGGACCCCCCCCCCCCAGGAGAATAATTAGGTTAATTGGAAAATACTAATTGGGTTAATAAAAATTCTAAATTCGGTATATGTCATTAGGTTAACCAAATTGGTATGACGTCATTTTAACCTTGGATGATGTCATAATGTTATGATGTTATAATGTTACCCATAATGGGATTTTTCCTGATGAGATCATCCAAACCCTTTGGAAAGGTGTAGTGTGTCACCCAGCCACAAGCACCCTCAGCAATCAAAGGTGTAATGTTTGTATTGTGCCACCCAGTCTCACACGCCCCCACCCATTGGGAGGTGCATTGTGTCACCTAGTCACACATTCCCCCAGGATATTGGCCCCTCGGATTAAGACCACCAAATGAAATGGCACCCTATACAGCAGGGTGCCATCATCGCAATTATCGCCTTTCACCCCAAGGCCCGTTTGGCCCTATATAAGCCCCAGATTTTGGCCGGTCAGTGTGCTATCTTCTTGGTCTAAACGACTCCACGTCACTCTGACCTCCAAAGCTAGTTACCGGCAAGTCAGCTCAAACTCAGGCTGCGGAGCTAGACTTGTCTCCCACCATCCTGCCTCCCCATTTGCCTTCCGGAGGAGGACTACATTTCGGTAAGCATCACCATTAGTAACGCCTGCATTTCTGTTCCAATCTCCAACCCTGATATTCCTGAGTATTGAGCGTGTGTGTGAGTGCATGGTCTGTGAGTGTGTTTCCCCCATTTCAATAAATTAGACATCTAGTGGTTAACCAATATCTGTCTCAGCCTCATTCCTTGGGACCCCCTGGTCTCTTGGTATAAACATCGGGAGGGCGACCTCGAGGGGCTCTTGTAGTCAGCCCCCTCTCGCAATAATTGAGCTAATCATAAATTCCCCTTAAACAGACTCTTGGCTACAATAAGAATCCTTATGACATCATATCCAGTTGGGGGAGGGATTAGTTATTGTTGTTACATATTGCATAAACTGATAGATTTGACACATGCCGTGTTAGAGGCAATTAATCAATAGCGCTTGCGCTTAACCACACGAACTCATGCATCAAGAACAAATTCTTATTTTCTAAAACTGTTAGTTAAATGTTTAATTGATTGATATCAAGACCCTGTACAAAATAAAAGTTGTGGCCAATGTTTTACCGAAATAATCGCGTTCAATGTCCTTTGTGCCGATGCAACCAAGCAACTGAATTTATTTGCTCGAGTAATATTAAAACCTGGCCAGGAAAGCCTTTGTACCCTTGATTTCTGTGGTGATAGCAAGGTGCTGTTACTAGGAAAAGATTTCCAGTAACATGGCCTGGATTGTTATATAATGGTCTAGATTGTTGTACTATAAAGCAACAAACACCAAACAGTCTTTGTGTGCCTAATCAGAATTCTTCAAGGTCTTATAAGGGAGAAGGTGTAATCATGTGCATCCAGGCAGTAGATACTAGCCTATGTACCACAGGAACCCATTTATTGAGTCAGTGTCAATTCTACAGCAAGGAATGAGACTCCCCAAGAAGATTCCCTGTTTCAAGACTAAATAATCTCCAACTGGGTAAAGAACAAGCATCTGTCAGATAACCCAACTAATAGATAGCTGTTCTATTAATACATTACCCTCTTCTATTCACATACCTTTACATAGATTTGCTATGCTGAACCTTTAGTATCTCCTTGGTGAAGTTGACATATCAGAACTTGGAAATAACTTGTGTTGTGTTAATGCCTTTACTTTTTTTTAAATATATATATATATAGGGGAAATGACTACACATTTTGCTTTTAATACTTGTTTATATTTTTGGCATAAGAAATTGTGAATTTTGACTCATTGTTTTCTTAGTCTTTTGCTTTCATTTCATATCAGTGATGCTATATTGTGCATAAGGCATTATTTAAAGGCTGCTATGGTTTTGCAGTAAAATGATCTGTGGTTTGTGACTTGAAGGTTTTTTGGGGTTTTTTTAGCAGCAAAATGAACTCTTGATATACTTACTTGAATAGGAGTTCTGTCTTGCAGAGTTCTGTCTTGCAGAGACCTATATTTTGTTGAAAAAGCAAGTCAAATTAATTATTATCTTAATGATTTAAAGGTTTTCATTATCAATGCAAATGGGACAAGCCAGAATGCACTATGGCAGTTATGAATATATAACCTAGAGTTATACTCATGTTACTGTTACATATTCATGATCCCTATGGAAAGACAGTAAAAGACCCCCCAATCCCTGTTTACTAGGCAGCAGCTGCTGCTACTGATGGCAGTCAGTTCCCTTATCTCCAATCGCTGGTCTCCATTGTGTAAGAGAATTACAATATATACCCTGCTTCTGCCTGTCACAGTGAAGATTGCTCACAAGAGGGAGTGGAAATGGCAGTCATCTTCTTCCAGAGCTAAGTCCAGTGGGAACTGGAAGGGTCATGGCAGGATTCAGTGCATAACACCATAATTACATGGCTAATGCATACTTGTCTTCCCACACAGAATTTCTTCCAACAATTCTTTTGAGGCTCATTAATGATTAATACAACCAATTGAGTTTTTAAGCTAATATTCCAGACTGTGATCTATACAACCTAGTGCTCAAGAAGGATAATTCACAGTGGCTATGTAGCATAATGTTATCCCATTCACTATGTGATCCCTAATTGGCTGGGATCACTTTAGGAAGGGGTCATTCTACTAGCTAGGTGAAATACACGCACGTGCACACACACGTACTTCTGTAGCAGGGAGAGGTAGATAATAAGATTTAGGGAAAGCTCAATATTTTCATTATTTAAAACATTTTTGGGAAAAATGTTTTCATACCCTAAAACATTTTTATCAAGAAAAGAAAAGAAGTGAACATGCAGCACTGGCCTAATCTCATATGTCTATTTTTAGCTACCCTGGACATATCATGAGAAGGCATGACTCACTAGAAAAGACAATACTGCTTGGCAAACTAGAAGACAGTAGGAAAAGAGGAAGACTGCATTACAAGTGGATAGATTCAATTAATCAGGGCTGGTGGTAACAAGGTGACATGGAACTCTCTTATTCATATGTGTATGTGCCTTAAAGTCACGTGTGGACTTACGCTGACCCCATTAATTTCATAGGGTTTTGTAGGCAAGGAATATTTAGAGATGGTTTTGCCAGTTCTTTTCTCTGACCAGTCAGTGGCCATGATGCATAGCTTGAAAGAACATTCAAAAAATAAGAAAACAAAGTGTGTAAGTAACTAGAAAAAGAAGAAATAGAGGCCTTATGTGTTATCAAGTGTGACCATTAAAGGAATACTTAGTCATGGGGCCAGGACACTGGAGGTGGGTGCAGAAATAAACTGCTTACCTATTTTGAAGTTTAACAAATATGTGTTAAATTCTTGAGTGACATATTACCAGTAGTATCAATATATTATACCTGAGGATGAGAAAAGCACACTCTCAGGATGGGAAGAACAATGACAAATCACTGTCATTTCATCACTCAGATTTGCTCTGCAAATTCTGGGTCAAGATAGTAAAAAACTGAATGGTTGATTGGTAAGATAGCAGAATGTTTAAGTGGGTTATAGGCACAGAATCCTAGCCCCATGGACTAAACTAAATAGTATGCACACATTGTAGGATCTCATGTTTGTGCCTTGAAGTCACTCAAGCCATGTTTTGTTTAGTTTTTTTTGTTTTTTTTGTTTTTTTTTTTTACTCGTAAGAATGTATTCATGGCCCCAGTCTGGTTAGAGGCCAGCACACATGGTTAGAGTTGGGTTACACCCCCTCCAGCTGTTTATTTCTAAAATTTGCACAACACAAATATCACACCCACATCAACCGGGTCTTTAACAAGAGTGAGGCTTTAACAAAGCCTTGATTGCTACTAATGTGGGCCCTTTTAACACACAAGAAAATGTGTGGCCCTAATTGGGATAGGTGACCATCATCCATGTGTATGAGAAGTTTATACCTGACATCAAATGTTTTGTTCCAACATCCCTCCAATAATGTGGAGGAATCATAATAACAACCATATTAATTTTTGTGCCCCTGCCTACCCAACAGTGATGAAGGGAAAATATTGTTAAAAAAAGATCTGAGGGGAGATAATATACTTCCTCCACTTGTTGGGGCCTAAAGGTACCAGATGCTGTCTGCTCTTGAAAGCTAAGCCGGTCAGCCCTGGTTAGTACTCGGAAGGGGGAACCATCAATGAACACCAGGTGCCATAGGCTATATTTCAGATGAAGAACTGGCAAAACCACCTCTGAGGTTTTGCCTAAAAAACCCTATGAAATTAATTGGGCCACCATAAATCAATGGGTGATTTGAAGGCACACACACACCTTGTGTTTTTGTCCTGATCTATAGTGAGAATATACACACTTCCTTGATTTGGATGAATGGTTGGATGGATAGACAGACAGACAGATCCTATTTGGCACATGATATGTTCAGGAATAGTTTAGCTTTGTGGGCATATTGAATTGGACTACAGCCACTGTTGTACATGTACATGTTAGTTCGCTGATTGAAGATGTCCATGTTCTCTCTGCCCATTCATTTAAATGTATAATGTAGATTTTATATTTTATTTTAAGATATGCAGGTGGGTAGGTAGGTAACTTTCTAAACTCCTAGATATTGTAATAAACCAGTTGCTTTTAAGGAGATAGCAAGGTGATTATAGGGGCTTGATGCAAAGGGCAGAAATCCATGCAGATGCCTCTTACTTCACCCTCCATTACTGCTAACTGCAGGGTAAATTTCAAAGCTTCAACCTCTCCTTGCACTTTTTTGTAATCTAACATCAAAGTCTGTTTCCAGCTGTGCTAAGTGATACTTTGTTTTAACCAGATATGTATCAAGCTTCTTTACTACCCTTATTCTCTATTCTTGCCTGACCCATTTCTGTTTGAGACAGCGACTGAATTATCGCCTCCATGCTGATAGCTCTGCTGTCATCTTCCTTGCAGTGTTTTTTTTTTTTTTTAAAGAAAGATAGAAAGAAAGAAACAGCTAAAAAGGCCCCCAATCTTTCTATGGAATTGTCATCATCGGCCCTGAGGGTAATTCCTCTGGGTCTTTAGCAGAAATTATCATATGCATCAAATTATTGAAAAGCTGGTTCTTTAGGGCTGTTTTACAAAGATGACAAAAAAGGAGACACTAAACTTGCAAATTTTTCAATGGCAATTGTATGTAGCATCAGGAGCAGACACCAGAAGTCAGTAATATTTGGTTCAGATTGAAATGGAAGATTTTCAAAGATGCAAATACAGATGGTTGGCAGCACCTATCTCCCAGAATATTTTAATATCAACCAACTGAAAAGTATGCTCTTACTCATGTTGTATTATCAAAATATACAACATATTGTGAGCTCTTTGTAGAAGCTTCACAACCTATAATAAGGCAATACCTTTATTAGGACCAAGTAAATATAACAAATTAACAATCAACAACCATTCAGATTCTTAAGACCTTGTTACGATAAGTGTTTTTGATTGAGTTTTGATATCAAGATCCCTTTGGATCACTATCAGAAGCCCTAGGCTGGAAAGGGCCTCCATCGCCATGGGCTCAAGGCGAGCACATCACGTAGGCACTACAAGCCATTTGCAGATCAAAAGGCCAGGCTTAGGAGCTGCAATGCAGGACATTCACACCTGAAAAGATTTATGAGCCAGTCAGGATGTGTCCTTAAGGTGAGGAAAAGTAAAAAAAAAACACCTACATCCCATCTCCCCTCTTCTGGAAATTGTCCACTTCAAAGCATAGCAATTGGAATCCTTTGATGTTCAATAGCAACTCTTCGCTTCCAGGGTTTAAATACTCCCCAAAATATCAGGGAAAGGGGGGTGGGGTCTGGATAGATTTCATGACGGTCCTGTACCATTCATGATCTGTAGCTAGAGTCTCTGGCTCTACCTACTGTTTTTTTCTGTTGAGTCTATTCATCGTTGGAGCAACATCTTTGCAGGTAATTATCACCATTAGAAAGCCTTGTGTTCCTATCCAAGCTAACTACTTTACTCCTCAGTTCTTGTGTGTGTGCATGTATGTTAGGGTGTCTTTGGGCCTCGACAGACGGCTAATAGGGCCGTCTCCAAGACCCGGAAGAGGAGGGGCAGCTGCACGTGCGGCGTCCCTTCCTCTTCCTGAGGTCGCCCTGGAAGCTGCTGGCCCTCCGCACGGCTGGCGCTTCCAGGGCAACCTCCCTCCGCAGTGACCGGACACGCTGCGGAGGATAAGTCAGGGAAAGTGCGCCCACTGCTTTTAGGGCGCACTTTCCCTGAAATCTAAAAGGAGCGCCAATTTGGAGCTCCTTTTAGATTTGCCGCAGGAGCGCCGCGGTGCGGAGGCTGAGCTCCGCCGGCGCTCCGACCCACGGCGTCTCTGGGGCCTCCGTCTGCTGAGGCCCTTTGTATGCTTGAATCCTCAAATAAAACTTTGTTTCTACATCAGTCTCTTCTCTATTCACCTCTGTAAACATAGGATAAAAGATCCCATAGAAGACTTGGACTTTAGTAATTCCCCAAGTTCAGAGTCTTCTCATTACAACCTCTTAAATGGCAAGCTGTTAAATAAAATAGAATAGGTGGAAGAAAGCTCTGTGTGGTATGGCTGCTCCTCACATTTTATTTGTTTTACTCTTTTTATGCCCCATCTTTCTCTTGCCTAGGGACCCAAGGCAGCTGACAAAGTTGAAAATAGAAGTTAGCTAAAACTCTACTATTACAAAAGGTTTTTTTAAAAAAACAACAACAATTAAACATTGATTCTATTATAACCACATAGTTAATAGAGTTTAAAATACATTTAAACATAAATTAAAATATAGAAAATAATAACAGAGCATGTCCCTTTGAATACTATTCTGCCATATGATTAAAACTAGTCAAAGACCTGTCAAATAAAAAGAAGTCCTAACCTGATTGCAGAAAGAGAGAAGGGAGGGTGCAACGGTACCTCCTATAGCTGGGAGAACCACGAAGAAGGCTCTCTGCTATGTTCTCATCAACAATACTTGAAGGTAGTGGGATAAAGATAATAGCAATAGCAATAGCAGAAACAGAAGAACAATCATCCTAAGCCAGGAAAATAGTTAGGGAGGATTGCAAAAAGACACTATATGCAGTCAAAAAAAGAAAGGAAACCCTCAATGAATGACAGATGATGCCCTTCAAGAAGTTAAGGATAGACAAGAAGCAAAAGTAAAAGGTGACAGAAATAAGTCAGAACTTGAATATAATTATTCAGTGACTTATGTGCAGGGACAACTACTATAATATCAATGTAGAGAAACAGAAGATGCCAACAAAAAAGGAAGACTATGAGACCTCTTCCACAAGATCTGAAAATCAAAGGGAAATTTAAATCAAGAGTGTGGCTGCTATAATACTAGCAGATGAGCACATTACATGATGAGCTACAAATAAAATGATGATGAAAACAATCCATTGAAGAACAAGATTAAGAAATTAAAGGATGACAGATTCATTCAAGGAAGATTCATTTCAAGCAGAACCTACAGTTTTAGAAAGTGAAGTGGAAGCTGCATTCAGAGTACTTGGGAGAAAGAAATCAGGAATAGATGACATACCAATAGAGCTACTCCAAACTGAAGAACAAGTTTAAAGAGATTAAAGGATGATAGAATCTGCTGTATCTAAAAATCTGTCAACAGATATGGGAAACAAAAGAATGGTCCACAGATTGGAAACACTCAATTTCTAATACCCAAGACAGGGGACACCAGGGATTGCAGCAGCCATAGGACCATGGCATTAATTTTCCATGCAAACAGATGATTAAAATTCTACAGCAAGGATTTTTACCCTATAAGAAGTGAGAAATGTCAGATGTCTAAACTGAGTTCAGGAAAGGAAGAGGCACTAGAGATTATATTATAAACATATGTGGGATATATTGGAGCACATCAAAGAAATTCAGATGGAAATCAGCCTGTGGTTTCAAGATTATACCAAATCCTTTGATAGTGTAGATCTTTCAAAACTATGGCTCACTCTTGAAGAAATGCATGTGCCACACCATTTGATTGTCCTGATTTTTAATTTGTACTCAGGGCAAGAGGCTACTGTCAGAACAGAATGCAAAGAAACAGAATGGTTTCCATTTAGCAAAGGGGTCAGGAATGGCTGCATTTTATCAGTTTAACAGGTATGCTGAATATGTCATACATAAAGCAGGATTAGACTCAGAGGAAGGAGTCATGAAAATTAGAGGAAGGAACATCGACAATTTAGGATATGCAGATTGTTAGGATTGGGTCCCAAGGGAAAATGTACATTGTGGGAAGGTGCAGCAGCCATGATGACACAGCATTTGGCCACAGCTGAGTCATGAAGCCTCCACAGGACATGACATCATGGAGGTAGTCACCTGGTGCTGGAAAGCACAGAAACTGCTGCAAAACTGCAGTGTCACTCAAGTGAGTGACAGGTGTCCAGGAGGAAGAGGCAAGGCCAGAGAGCCATGTGGAGCACAGGCTATATAAGGCACAAGCCTCTGGACACACATGTGGATTGTGGTTGTGGACTGTGGATTGCATATTGCTGTTTTGCTGTTGGAGTTGAGTTGGTGTATGCTGTACATATCTGTATATAGAGCAACAAAGATTAAAGACTTATTCATAAGACGTCTGGCTGTAGAGTCTCTGTGCTCTATCTGGAAGGGGAGAGGAATTTCTCCAGCTGACAAGCAGCCTGCTTCATCGGAGAAGTCTGGATCCTGGTGCTTCACGTTACATGGTCTACACATGCTGCGTTACCATGCCTAACATGGGTTATGGGCCCAGTTTGCACCAGAGGTTCTGACTAGATGCACGTAAGTGGCTCTTTGTGTCTACATCCAGAAGAACTGCTTTCTACTATCTATGGTGCCAGAGGGCAAAGAGTTAAGAAGCCTTGCTGTTTAGCTGTGTCTTCTCATCAACTCCTGATAGTGAAAGCTGGGAAGGCTGCCAACGCTGAGTTTTGTTTTGATTACTGGCAAGAATGGAATTTTTAAGGTTCCCTAAGTTGTCGGACAGCAACTATTCTCAATGAGCTGTTTACATGGAAGCTACTTTGATAAGAGAGTCTATTTGGGAACCGGTGGAACAAGGTCTCACTGCTGCAAATGCTGAAATAGACAGAAAAGCATGTGTGACTATCAGCTTGGACCCGAGCCAGCTGGTCCACATGTGAGATAAAAGGTCTGCCCAAGAGGTTTGGTTAGCTTTGAAAAGTGTGCATCAGTCTGACTCTTCCCTGTCTAAAATGCATTGGTCAAAAAGACTCTATGGTTGCAAAATGGCTCAGGATCAGCCTCCAGAGGAGCACCTAGCCAATATGAAGCATTTGTTCCTGGAAGTGCAGTCCAGAGGAATCATCCTGTCAAGGGAGCAAGGAATACCTCCTGTTGAGCAGTTTGTCCTCTGATTTTGACCATATACTGTACAGCCTCCAGGGAGTGCCAGAGAGTCAGCTCACAGTAGACCTTGTAACTACACATGTATTGGAAGAATGCCAGAGACGGCGTTTTGAGACTGGCATTCAGAGACAGTGACGGACAACAACAACCACACCACCAGAGGCAGTTCAAGGGACTGAGAGTGCTGCTGTCTACAAGGTCAAGAGATGCTTTGCTTGTGGACAGCCAGGCCATTTCCAGAGGAACTGCAAGAGGTCACCTGCTGCCAGAGGGAAACAACAACGCTGGTCTCCTGGGAACAGGAAAGGAGTTGTTTCGGCAGTAAAGGACAGTGACTCTCAAGCCCATCATACTGATGCTGCCAGACATCAATGGATGGTTGATAGTGGCGTGACCCATCACATCGTGAACCAGAGATCCTTGCTGAAGGACAGGAAGCCCTCCTGTGTCAACAAAGTGGGCTTGGCTGATGGGGGTTCAAGCCAAATCAGAGACATGGGGACAGTGCATTTCCCAGGGTTTGACAGGGTCTTTGAGAATGTACTGTGTGCCCCCAGTTACAGAATTGCTTAATTATGTCTCAGCACTGGCTACAGAGGGCTATGCAGTGCATTTTGAGGGAGACAAATGTCTCATTACCAGAGGGGGCAGGTTTGTGCTAAAGCTTACAAACAAAATAAGCTTTACTATTTGGATGCCCAGGCAGGGTGTGCTACAGTTGGGAATGTGCCATTGCACTCAAACTGTTTACACTATCTCCACAGAATATTAGGACATACCGGATTTACAAATTTGGAGAGATTGAAGGGGATATGTCCTTGGCTAAAGTGGGAGGACTGCAGCAACCACTTGGAATGCTCTGTGTGCAGCAGGATCAAGCTGAGGGCTTATCCTGTTGCAAAAAAGGAGCAAGTGCACCACTCAGAGGCCATTCCAAGTGGTTCATATAGATATTGCGGGCCCTTATACCAAGTCAATAGGGGGCAACAAATCTGATGGTGGTTGTGGATCGCCACACAAGGTACACCTGTGCCTTCACCCTGAAGGAGAAGAATCAGGCAGCTCCCACATTTAGAGCCTGGGTGGAGATGGTCAAGAGGGAGTTCAACTACAAGGTGGGCTCCCTGGTGACAGATCGTGGTGGTGAATTTCTTTCTTCCAGTCTGGGGAACTGGTTGAAGCAAAAGGGTATCCACCACAACACCACTAACCCTGCCACCCCTCAGGAGGATGGATTGGCGGAGAGGAAGATAGGGGTGCTGACACAGATAAAGGATTGTCTGATGCTGGATGCTGGGGCCCCAGAAGGTCTTTAGGGGGAGGCAATCCTGACAGCATGCCACATTAGCAACAGACTGTGGCATTCAGCTGTAAAACAGGCCCCATACTTCATGCTTTATGGGAGGCCACCCAATTTGAGTTATCTGAGGGTGTTTGGGCAGTTTGCCAATGTGCTGGTTCCCCAAAACCTTCGGAAGAAAGGTGACCCCAAATGGCGATGCCTGATGTTTGTAGGGTATGAGGGGAACAGCTACAGGTTCTACCTGGGGAATGGGTGCATCCTATTGTCAAGAAGTGCTAACTTTGAGAAGCACTTTGGCTGGGAGAGGATTCACTCCAACCATGAAGTCTTTGTTAGACTGGGACAACAGGGTGGTGGTAGTACTGGGACTGGAGGGGTGGAAACACCAAGAAAAACATCTGAAAGCCAGCCAAGCACCTCCAGTCAGCCCACAGACACACAAGCCCCCACTATCACTACACCTAAGGGTGAGGCATCAACACCTACATCCGTTGACATAGGTGTGCAGAGCAGTAGTGATAGTGAGGATGAGAGGGGCAGGACAAAGTTGATCATTCCCAGGAGGACCCAAAGAGTTAGAAGGCCCCCAGAGAGTTTGTAGTTCAGAACGCTAGGGTGTGTGCTACAGTGGCAGAGGAACCAGAAAGTTTTCAGGAGCTTCTCACATATCCCAGGGAATAACAGGAGAAATGGTTCCAGGCCATGGAGAGTGAGTCTGACTCACTGGTGAAGAGGGAGGTATTTGAGGAGGTAAGTAGGCCAGGTGACCAGAAGGTCATAGGCTGTTGGTGTGTCTGCAAAAGGAAAGAGATGCCTGATAAGACCTACAAGTACAAGGCCAGGCTAGTAGCTAGAGGATTCTCTCAATAGAGGTTTGAAAGCTACGATAGGACCTTCTTTCCCACAGCAAAGCCAGAAAGGTGCTTGCTTTGGCTGTCAGGAAAGGACAGATAGTGAGGCACTTTGATTTTGAGACTGCCTACCTGAATGCCAAGCTAGAGGAGGAGGTTTACATGGAACAGGCACCAGGTTTTGATGATGGCAAAGAGGGCAAGGTCTACAGACTCAAGAAGGCCCTATATGGTTTGAAGCAGAGTGCACGCTGCTGGAACATGTGCATCCATGAGGAGCTGATAAGGCTTAGATTCACACGCAGTGTAGCGGATGCATGTGTGTATAGGAGAGGAGGGGTTATTCTGGTGATTTATGTGGATGGCCTCTGTGTGGCTGCTCGGATGGAACAGGAGGTGAAGGTCATGCAGGCAGAGTTGGCCAGGAAGTTTGTTTTGAAGGACCTGAGGAACCTCAAGGCCTATCTTGGGATTGAGGTTGAGAGGACTGCAGATGGTCAGGTGTTGTTGAGTCAGACCAGGAAGATCGAAAGGTTGCTGGAGAAGTGTGGCTTGGAGCATGCCAAGGTGGTAACAAGTACCATAACTCCAGGGTTCACCAGCAGTGCAGAATCTGACAAGGTGTTTGAACATGCAGATCTGTACAGGTCAGTGATTGGTAGTCTCATGTTCATCGCCAACAACACTAGGCCAGACATAGCTTTTGCTGTGGACGTGCTGAGCCGAAGGGTGAGCAGTCCCAAGGTGGAGGACTGGACAGCAGTAAAAAGACTTTTGAGGTACCTGAAGGGCAGTAAGGAGCTGAAGCTGGTGTTGCGGGGATCTGAAGCCCAACTGGAGTGTTATGTAGACAGCTCCTTTGCATCGGAGATGCATGACAGGAAGTCAGTAACAGGGCTACTCATCAGGTATGCTGACAGTCCAGTGGTCTGGAGGAGCAGGAAGCAGAGCTGTGTGGCACTGAGCACTTCAGAGGCAGAATTTGCAGCTTTGTCTGAGATGGCGGGCGGGGTACAGTGGATCAGGCAGCTTCTGAAAGATCTTGGTGAGGAGGGCACAAGTCCAACGATTGTGCATGAGGACTCACAGGGCTGTATTGCCATGGCTGAGGCTGAGAATTTGAAGAACAGGACCAAGTACATCGGTGTCAGATATCAGAATGTGAGAGAAATGGTCCAGAACAGTGTTCTGTGTCTGTCCTACATCAGGTCAGCGGACAATGTGGCAGACATCCTCACAACGGCTCTGCAAGTAGAAAGACATGAGCAAATGACATCGGAGATAGGCTTGGCACCAGGAGCAGCAGCGGAAGCTCAAGGCTCTGGGAACTGGTAGGTTCAGCCAAGGCATTGACAGAGTGGAGAACATCTGGGCCAGAGGGCCAGAAGATCTAGGCCAGAGTGAAAATGCACTAGAAGAGATGTGCCTGGAGTGGTGAACAGTTTCCAGTTTAGGGGTGCATATCAGGACAGTGCTGCTGGAAAAAAGAACGGGGTTCTGAGGTCTAGAATGGGGTTCTGAGGTCTGGGGTGCACTAGGTCAGGTTGACAGTGGCACAGACAGGAGACCAGAGCACTGGGAGCCTGCAGGAGGATATTTGTGATGTCAGGCTGGTGGGATATGGCACACTAAGGAAACTAGAGGTTCACACGCAAACACTCCAAGAAAATGAGCTACAAGATGTACACACATTGTACATTTTGGAGGGGATTGTTAGGATTGGGTCCCAAGGGAAAATGTACATTGTGGGAAGGTGCAGCAGCCATGATGACACAGCATTTGGCCACAGCTGAGTCATGCAGTCTCATGCTGATGCCATAGGACATGACAACATGGAGGTAGTCACCTGGTGCTGAAAAGCACAAAAACTGCTGCAAAACTGCAGTGTTACTCAGGTGAGTGACAAGTGTCCAGGAGGAAGAGGTAGGGCCTGAGAGCCATGTGGAGCACAGGCTATATAAGGCACAAGGCTATATAAGGCACGTGGCTTCCGCCTGCTTTAGAGGTATGTATCATCTAATTGGCACACCTCCAAAGCAGCTGGAAGCTATTTTATTCCGTCCATCTGTTTCACCATATAGTTAAAACATCATTATACTATTCTCTAAATTAAAACCAGTTAAAATATATCTATTAAAAACAACAAATAAACACCAATACAGAATTGTATAGAACAATTCTGGAAGGCCCAGTTTCCTTGAGCAGTTAGTCTGTAAAGGCCTACCAAAACATCCTTATGTCTTGCTTTATAAATAACAAGCAAAAAATGAACCAGTTAAACTGTTTTAACAAGATAATCATATGTTCTATCTGACTGATCTAGACAGTGTGGTTATAGGATTCTGGACCAGCTGAACTTACAATTTCTGAAGATTTTTAAAGGAGGTCCCAAATCAGGTGTAATATATGTACAAGCAGCCTTAGCAAGATCTGACACCCTCAGGAATAGGGATACTGATCACATTTCAGGCTGAATCCAGGAGAGCATATAAACAGTGAACTTGCTTGAAAAATATAACACAAGCTGTATTGTTATTATTTGATCAGCCTTTTTTAATGATTATGCGCACCATCACCTTGCCTGGATTAAGCTTCATTATATTCACTCTCATCCAGTCTGTCACTAACACCAGACACTGATTTAAAACCAGAAGAGCTTCCTTTTGGATTTCAAAGGAAAGAGAAATACAGCTGGGCATTATCAACCTGCTCTGGTATTGAACTCCCAGACATTCAGGTGGTGTAGATTTGATAAATTCATATCTCCATTTAAAAAGACCAGATTCCCCAAGTGGTTTTAGTAGATTTGTACGCCAAATGCACAAATCCTTTTGATTTAAAACTGATGACTGATAATAATACTGCTTCAATATTATATAATAAATAATAATAATAAATTTTATTTCTACCCCGCCCCTCTGTCAAAAAATCGGGGCAGCTTACAACAATTAAAATTACATATTTATCTCAAAATACATGCTAAAATCCCCAAACCCACCCACCCCTTAAAAAAGTATTAAATCAAAACATTAAAACAGCATAAATAAAACATCACAATTAAAAAACAGATTGGCAGCAACAATAGGAGAGGTAAATTAAAAAGGCTCCTGAGGCCAAGAATTATAGTCAGGAAAGGCCTGCTGAAAGAGATCCATTTTCACAGCCTTTTTGAAGCTGCTTAAGCTCATAATCTGATGGATTTCATCCGGCAGGCTGTTCCATAGTCTGGGAGCAGTTACAGAAAAGGCCCTCTGAGAGGCTGCAGACAGCCTAGTTCTCATTAGCTGCAACAAATTCCTCCCAGAGGACCAGAGTGCGCAGAGAGTATTGTATGGGAGGAGGCAGTCCCAAAGATAGATTGGACCCAAGCCATTTAGGGCTTTAAAGGTCATAACAAACACCTTATACTGGGACCAGAAAGTAATAGGCAGCCAGTGAAGAGACTTCAATACCAGTGTTATGTGGTCTCTCCTAGATGTCCCCAAGATCAACCTGGCTGCCATATTCTATACCAACTGAAGTTTCCAGACCAAGCACGAGATTAGCCTCATATAGAGTGCATTACAGAAGTCTAGACAAAAGGTTACTAGTGCGTGTACCACAGTCTCATGATCCCTTACTTCCAGGAAAGGGCACAGCTGGCGTATCAGTCGAAGCTGATTACAGGCGCTCCTGACCGTCGCATTTACCTGATTAGTCATCAGGAGCAACGAATCTAGGAGCACCCCCAGACTGTGAACATAGTCCTCCACAGAGAATGTGACCCCATCCAGGACTGGAAATTGCAACCCGATCCCTGGTTTCGGGGCCACTACTGTGAGCACCTCCTTTTGTCTGGATTCAACATCAATCTGTTTTTCCTATCCAGTCCATTACTGCCTTAAGACAGTCATTGAGAGGAGAGATGCCATTGGGAGCCATGGCCAACGACTGAGACAAGGAGAAATAGATCTGGGTGTCATCAGCGTACTGATAACACCCAGCCCCATGTCTCCGAATAATCTCTCCCAGCAGCTTCATATAGATGTTATACAACATTGGGGACAAAATGGCACCTTGAGGGATGCCACAAGTTAGGTCTTTTTTTGCCGAACAACTGTCCTCAAGCAGCACCCTCTGGGATCTACCTGAGAGGAAGGAGCAGAACCACTGCAACGCAGTGCCTCCAATTCCCAGCCTCCTAAGGCGATCCAGGAGCATGCTGTATCTATTGTATCAAACACCACTGAGAGGTCTAAAAGTACCAAGAGGGCCACACTACCCCTGTCGATGCTCAGACGAAGGTCATCGGTCAAGACAATCATGGCAGTCTCAACTTCACATCCCATCCTAAAGCCCATTTGAAATGGATCTAGATAATTGGTTTCATCCAAGATAGCTTGGAGTTGAAGAGCAACCACCCTCTCAATCATCTTGCTCAGAAAAGGTAACACGGACACTGCATATAGCTGTTCATGTCCAGGGGTCCAGGGAAGGTTTTTTCAGAAGCAGCCTAACTGCTGCTTCCTTTAAACAAGATGGCACAAGACCCTCCCTGAGTGGTGTGTTTATGATGTCCCCAAAGAACAACCTCAAGGCACCCCCCCCCCTGGATGACCAGGGGGGATAGATGAGTAATTATAACAAATGTTCTTAAATGTTCTATTTTCCTTTCTGTGTAGATTTATTGTTTAATACCTACATGTAAGTATTGAAGAAAGTATTGTTCTCTATCTAAACAAAAGTGAAAACTTTCCTGAGGATCTTATTCTTATCACAATGTATGAAATATCTAATCCTTTCTCAAAATCTGAAATACAACTCTAGTTGCCTGCTTTTTTGTTCTTTTTTTAAAATTATTTTTACAAAAAATAAAATATAAATAAGTAAATTAAGATTAAAACCAAACCAGAAAATCAACCCAATAGCTGTCTACAAACAGATCACAAGGTCCAAACTTATATTTCCTCTAACACATCCCTCAGAGATGTGCATGGTTTCCTGGTAACAGATCTGAATATGAAGAGGATTTTATAAAAATAAAAAAGGGAGACAATTTTTCTTTAAATGATATACCATATCCACTGAGTGATTTCATTCTATCAGAATGTTTTTACATTAAAAAGGAGCTCCATATTCTACACCACCAACCCTCCAGATTGAATTGGCCAGTTTTCCAACTTCTGCACATTTTTGTTCTTCAAAGGAAATAGAAATAAATTAATAATACAGTCCTGCTTGGACACATACCCCATCATTCAGAATTATTTCATCACAAAATTCACATGTAAGTTTTTGAGCAGAAGATTTTTATTTTATTTTTTTGGCATGAGAAACAGAATTTTTTATACAGAAAACAATATCTATGCACAGAAGATGTTGTTTCCTATGTAGAAATTGATTTCTGTGCAAAAACCCATGTATCAATTATGTACAGAAAGTCCCACAGAGTACCTCCTGTCTAGGAAACATTAACATTAAAATCATTGTCATAATCATCATCATCATGATCACCACTTTGATACACAAAAAGTTTCTTCCTGCACACAAAATCTTCCATTTTACTCACTATAAGTCCTAAACTATCTATAGTCTTTTGAATCTTTAGTTTCTTACAGAAGAAAAAAAAATGCTAAATTACTCATTGGTTAGTGAAGAATTGCATATTTGCTTCACACACACATACCCACATGCACAAAGAATAAAATAGGCATAAATTTTGTAATCCTTGACATGAAAGAGTGTCTGGACATTCCATCTCACTGAGAAAACATTCAACTTCTGGGGAATTTTTGCAGTTTCGGGATACTGGGTGAATTCAAAGGGACTTATTCCCAGGTAAATCTGTATAGGACTGCAGTCTTACATAATTTTCATGGAAGCAAGAAGTCTATATTATCTTTTGAAAACTATTACAAAAGGTCTGCAACCAAATCTGTCCCACTATTCATTTTCATCTCACCTCTATAATACTCATTTATTTCCATTTTTTAAAAAAAATATAAATCTTTCTTTCTTGTCTAATCATCAAAGCTTATTTTCTTAGAGAAAGAATGTTAGCATTTTTATTCAGCTTATTTTTTTTCTTTACTGTTGAATTCTTAGGAATGTGAAGATATGGGATTATTCAATACAAAAGGATCAAAGGCAGGGTGGCAAATACAAAAGAAAATAATAGGAGTTGCCACTTCAGCTTCTTAATCAAAGTATGGTTTTTGAAAACCCCCACACAGTCTATTATGAAATAAATGTAACTAATTTTGAATGTGAAAGAAAATTGAATGCTTTCCCCAGAATATGGAAAGTGAACCCATCTTTGCATCTCTAGCCAGTCCATTATGAAGCTGGCATCTTTTTGGTACAAAATAACATTTCTATAAATGTCCTAGGAGATGTATTTAGAGGAAAAAGTTGTGAATTGCTGACTGATAATAATGATGTTCCTTCTCATTCTATGCACAAAAGCCAACTGGACTGCCATTAAATATTTCTTCAGCATTGAAGAACAATGTCCTCCACCAAGGGAAGCCTTGCTTGGGTTGTCCATGGCACAGAGCATTCCCCTCCAACAATTTTTCCCCCTGTCTTGTAGCATCTGAACTGACTGCCTCACTCTGCCTAATGATAGAGTAGTTTGTCCTGACTTTCATTGCCATCTGTGATGTGCATTGAGGCTCTCCTGGTTTTCAGGTACAAAATCTTTTGTATCACTGTTTCTGAATGGAATATACTAGAAAAGAAATTTTAGAGTTTTTCACGTAGATCATGTTCTGTGCAACTCACCTACAAATCCTTGTCATTTCTTGTCTCCTCTCTGCTAACATACTTCTACTTTTAGAACTATAGAATCACAAAGCTGGAGGGGTCTAAAAGGCCCATCAAGTTTATTCACCTGACATGCAGGAATCCAGAATGAAAACATCTCCAAGGAATGGCTAATGAAGGAGATTCTACCACCTTTCAAGGTAGGCTATCAAACACTTCAAACTGCCTTCCCTAATCAATGGAGCTTTCAAGAATATACAATTCTCATAGCCTATTTCTGGAGGTATAGGAAGCTGGATATTTCCACTCTGTCCAGAAAAGAAAACATTGATAGGCAAGAAGCCTTGCATACTTTGATTAATGGAAATGTCTTAAAATTGAACATTTGTGTATCTTGGCAAAGAGTTGCCAATTTTATGTCTCTTATAGAATGACAGAAGTGTCAACAGTAATGTACATTGAACTATCTTCATTGAAGAGACCTGCTAAAGCTTATAGATTGGATGGATTCTCACTGACATTCTGCTAGTGTTGGAGGAAAAAGACAAGGGGAACATTTTTGCTGATTCCTCTTTCTCTCTGCAGCATTTGATACTTCTAGAAAAAAAAGCTGTGGATTCCTCTAGAATAGCGTGGGAGGCCACTAGGAGCTGTAGAGGGAAGGAAGCAGTCAACCAGAAATTCCTCAACAATCTATTCTTCAAACAAGGAGCATTTTCTGGATTCTTGTTCTTTCCACAGATGGAAGCAATGCTCCCAACAAGTGGAAAAGTCTGGATCCTCCCATTGTCATGAATAACAAGTAGCTCATGATAGTGTTTATATTTTTCCAGTACTGTAGAAAAGCCATACTACTTTAACCTTTGAAATATGTGTCTTTAGTGGGCACATTTATTTATTTATTTCTCCTGTCAGAGTATAAAACCTGCAAGCATCAAAATAAAATATTGACTACCAACCCAAAATTTCAAATTTTGAAAAAGTCATTTCAGGCCATGCAACCGGCTTAAAGTAATACAATTATGGCCTATATTTTCCTTTTTGCTAAAAAGGAAAGAAACCACAGTCAAGATAACTTTTGCAAACTAGTCCTTATTTTGTTATTATTACAAGAACAGCAAAAGATGTTATTGAAATTTCCTGATTTTCGTCACTGGGAACTATTAAATATTTTAGATAATCTGAACACCATGGCTGAGCATTTGAAACCCAAAATGTGAAATCTATAGAACTTCTGGTTGGCTTCCAGCTGGGTCTGCTTTTGTTCTACAATTTTTATAATGCCATCTTAGATTTACATAGAGCCTCGGAGGCTTAGAGCCTTTACAGACTGCAGAAATAGTGCAGCTTGAGGCCACTTTAACTGTCCTGGCTCAGTGATAGGGAATCATGGGAATTGTATTGTTTTCTGGGACATTGAGCCTTCTCTGTCAGAGAGCTCTGGTGCCACAGTAAACTATAGTTCCCATGACTCCTTAGCCCTGAACCAGGACAGTTAAAGTGGCTTCAAGTTGCACTATTTCTGGCAGTCTGTAAAGGTCCTTACTTAGTAGTATTCAGCTTAGGTCCTTTACAGACCTGCCTTTTGGGGTGGCACAGAGCTGCCCCTGGGAGTGGCGGATCAGGACCACAGCAATCGCATGCTGCAGCCCCGATCCTCCCTTTTGCCACTCCCAAAAGAGTGGCAAAATGCCACTCCTTTTAGAGACAGCAAAAGGCCACCCTAAGAGCCAGCGCCACAGCTCTTTTGCACCCTTTTGGTACAGCGTGTGTACACACTGCACCAGGAGGGTGTCCTGATGTCATGCGCCATGCGGATGGGTGTGCGGTGTCAGTATGGTGTCGGGGTGGAGTTGGGGTGGCCAGTTGAGGCTGCCCCACCCCAACTCCACTCCCAGGCTGGCCCTTTAGGCTGCTCTGAGTAGTATTCAGCACATAATGCAGAACTGTAAAATGAAGGGCCTGGAATAATTAAAGTGTTCCAAACTAGATTTGAGGGTGAGTTACAATTGTGGCAATGGTGACTAATGATTGAGTAGTGATCACAAATACAAAAGAGTTGAGAGCAGTAAATATTTTTAATTTAAACATAAGAAATCACTTAAACATAAGATAAACAACTAGATCTTTTTAATCCCTCTGCTTCTTTAAATCATTTAATGGTGACTACTAAAGAACCCTACATTCCCTAAATATTGTAGAAAGTCTTCAGTATTTTTAATGTGAAAGCATGACATCCCTTTTGCTCTGTAGTACTTGACCTTTTGGAAGATAGTGCTATTTGTAGGCTTCAGCTGCAAGAGGTGTGTGGGGGGTGAGTGTGGGTGGGGTGGAGTGGGAGCAGCCATTTTATTTGAATTTCCAAAAACAGATGGCAGAGAATTTCATTTCAATTAGGTTTTGATAATGACCTACTAAACTTCTTTTCTTTTCTTTTCTTTTCTTTTCTTTTCTTTTATTTCCCTTTAGGATAGAAACAACCAACATTTGGAAAAATTATCTTCCTGGACTACTTCCCAATTGTGGTAGTGACAATACTACTGGGTAATACTTCAAGATTATTTTTATCTGGACTGACCAAACAAAAATGCAAAAAATCTCCACACAAATACCATTTCTTCATCTGGCAAATCATGTTCCAAGTAAGGTAGAGAGTAAGTGTTAAAGTCACATAGTCTGAATGTTGTCTCGTGATGCTATCAGGGGAAAAGTGTCTACACCATGAAATGAAGCTCATCAGATCATCCCACTTTGAATACTATTGTGGGATAATGGTGGGATATAAATCCTTGAAATAAATAAATAAATAAATCCCTTGGACTACTGTGAACAAGAAAGGCAATAAAAGAGAAGGAATGACATTTGGTTCTCCATTTGAGAATTCAGCCTCCTCATCCCCAATGCTCTAACCTGCCTCAACTGAGTATGAAGCTCAAAATTCCCTTTATAGGAAGACAGGAGGAAAGGAGCTGAAATATAACTCCCAGAATACCCCAGTCAACATGGTCACTGTCTTATGTATTTGAGGAAATGATGACCAACCCCCCCCAAAAAAAACCCCACACAAGTAGATCTAGAAATTTGATATTAAAAATACCTTATTTTCCTGCGTATAAGACTACATTTTTACCTGCAAAATCTGTGGCTAAAGTGGGGGGGGGGTCGTCTTATACGCCGGATATAAGGATAATGAGGATAGAGGTGCTAAAACTCTATATTTTGACTAGAAAAATGGGGGGTGTCGTCTTATACGTGGGTCGTCTTATACGCCGGAAAATATGGGTACATGAATATAAGAGAAATAAAGCCACCTGACTCACTTGGCCAGCCTGGTTGCTGCTAGGGGAGAGAGCCACTGGGGGGGGGGCATCCTGGCCTGTCAGAGCCCTGGCAGGATTTACACTGGGCTGGCTGGGCCAGGATTTGCCTGCAGGGGCTGAAGAGGGCAGTACTTCCTGCCCAGGGACCAGAAGGTGCCGGGGCAGAAGTGCTGCCTGATTGGCTGGCATCATAAGCAAGCAGAACCTATGATTAGTGGGAAGGGGCAGAGGGGGAGGAACTTCCACCCCTCCTGGCCCCTGATTGGTCCAAGGGCCTATTTAAGGCCACTTGGTGCATGGGGACAGCACCATTCTAGATCAGCTCTCCTAAGAGGAGGACCTGCTGAGCAGAGGAACAAAAAGGGGGCTGATTGGCAGCAGATTGGTGGTGGTGGCACCACAGGCACTGCAACAGCTCAGCCACCCCAACACTGCTAGCTGCTTCAGCAGCCACTGCAGCAGCAACAACAGCTCAGCTGCCTCAGTGGCTATCGTGGACCAGGGCCTCTCGACAGCTTACCTCCTCCCCTTGCTAAGGCAAACGATAAGCGACAACCCAGCTATGTCCCCAAAGGGGTCCAAACAGGGGGTAGGGTCTGCCCACCCTGCCACAACAGGCCAGGCTGGCTGCCCCAAGAAGTCCTGGGAGGATTTGGCCCCCAGCAACACCAGTGGCCCCAGCTCTGCCAACTCCCTCACCATCTTAACAAGAGGATGCAGTGGTGGGTTTAACCACAGCCCTCATCACATGGGTGGGGAAGATCAGTTCGCCACCTATGCAGGAGTGAGATCAAGCCAAGAAGAGAGGGCAAGCACAGTGAGACTCTTCCATGAGCAGCTTGAGCTCAAGCAGCTCATCCACCAGCTCCTCCAGTTCAACTGCCAGTTCCTCCACCACCAGCTCAGAGGCCAGTGTGATTCCCAGTGCTGTGGGTGAGAAGTGCAAGGGTCAGAAGCAATAATGCACTGCCAAAAAAAAGAAAAAAAGAACAAAAAGGCTTCCACCAAAGGGTCCAAGGGCTCAAAGAGTGGGGATGGTGAGTGCTCTGGCTCATCCTTGGGCAGGGACAGCTACTGGTTAGGGGGGGGCTCTGGTCCTGTAGTGGAAAAACTACATGGCCATACCACCCTGAACATGCTCAATCTCATCTGATCTTGGAAACCAAGCAGGGTCAGGCCTGGTTAGTACTTGGATGGGAGACTGCCTGGGAATACTGGGTGCTGTAGGCTTTATTCAGGGCATGTACTGGAAACATTAAGCCCAATAACATTTTCAGTCTGGCTCCAAGGTGGAAAAATCTCAGGCACATCTGCTGCAGAACTTCTAAAAATTACACTCGAAGTCCCATCATCCTCAAAAGAAATCTGGACTCCCAATTTTAAAAGTAAGTCTTTTCCCAGTATGGACACAGGACATTCAAGAATGTTTAAAAACTCATGCTTTACTTGTTAATTTGCAGAATTAAAAACTTTCTGCTGTAAAGATGGCTTAAACAATGTATTTACAGTGGTACTCACAACTTGGATTTCCTGGGCTGTTTCTAGAGCAATCTCATCTTTAATTATGGACTTTTCTGTTCAAGTATCCACCACAAATGAAATTTCTTAACCTCCTATTTTAAATCTGATCCTTGGTTCCTGCGGAGCCTATCCTTCTGCCAATTCATTGAACTCACTCTGGACTTCTACAGGTGAAGGTGGTGGTGGGAAAATGGATCTAGGTTGCTGTTTCTCTTCATTCCACATTCTCTAAAATGTCTGGGTCCTCTTCTCTGGGGACATTCCTTCCTCCAGTGACCAAAACAATAGCAAAAAGCGCACTGATTCTCAGCTACTCTTTTTCTGCTTTTTCCTCTCTCTTTCACTGTCTCTCAACAGGCTGTATCAGCAACTGTCACCCCTCCTTCTCTGGCTTTTGTTATTGTTAAAGCAGCAGCGAGAAAGTCTGCTGTGTACTTGATTCTGCGCTCTCTCTCCTTCTGCTTCTCTGCATCATAGACTCTCAGCTATCTTCAACAGCTGGCCATGTTCATTTCAGTAAAGTCCCCTTGTTTTAATAGTTCTCTTTTACCTTGTGGGGAACTTTGATTCACGAAGATCATTTGCATCATTAATCTATTTTCTTCCACCCC
This sequence comes from Phrynosoma blainvillii, assembly GCA_026167975.1. Classification (NCBI taxonomy): domain Eukaryota; kingdom Metazoa; phylum Chordata; class Lepidosauria; order Squamata; family Phrynosomatidae; genus Phrynosoma; species Phrynosoma blainvillii. The sequence continues at coordinate 183,915,390 of JANUYF010000004.1, read as the reverse complement.
TGTATTGAAGTTGAATCCCGACAAAACGGAGGTACTCACAGTTACAGGCCCGAAACCAGATTTGGGAATACAGTCTCCAGTCCTGGATGGAGTCACACTCTCCTCTAAGGACTGTGTTCACAGCTTGGGGGTACTCCTTGACTCGTCGCTTCACATGACTAGTCAGGTGAATGCAGCAGTCAGGAGTGCCTGCTATCAGCTTCGGCTAATATGCCAACTGCACCCTTATCTGGACATGAGGGATCTGGAAGCTGTGGTACATGCTCTGGTGACCTCGTGGCTGGATTACTGTAACGCACTCTACATGGGGCTACCCTTGTGCCTGACCCGGAAACTGCAATTGGTACAGAACATGACAGCCAGGCTAATTACAGGAACATAGAGGAGGGAGCATATAACACCTGTGCTCAAATCCCTCCACTGGCTGCCAATTAGTTTTCGGGCACAGTACAAGGTGTTGTTTTTAACCTTTAAAGCCCTACATGGCTTGGGTCCATCTTATCTTAGGGACCGCCTCTCCCCATATGACCCCCCACATGCCCTCTGGTCCTCTGGGAGGAATCTGCTACAGCCAATAAAAACTAGGCTGTCTCAGATCTCCCAGAGGGCTTTCCCAGTTACCGCTCCCAGACTTTGGAATGGCCTGCCGGATGAGATCCGGCTCATTACTACTCTTGCTGCTTTTAAAAAAGCAGTAAAGACAGATCTCTTCTGGCAGGCCTTCCTAGAATAAGTGCTGCTAGATGGGAGATGAGTCTTTCTTATGTTTTATTATTACTGACTCCTTGTTGCATTGTTTTATCGTTTTATGGTATTGTTGTTTTTAACTCTCTCTTGGTTTAATTTTGTTTTAAGGGGATGGGAGGGTTGGGGTGTGGGATGAGGGAATGTTTTAACTCTGACTGTTTTAAATGCTGTAACCCGCCCCGATTGCCGCACATAGGAGCAGGCTATAAATAAAATTTATTATTATTATTATTATTATTATTGGGTCAAAAGGAGTAAGCTTCCTGAAAGATTCATACAGCCTTTCCAGAAAAGCCTCTGGGGATTCTTCTGACCCTTGCTTCACTCCTATAACCTTGGAAAAATCCACAGTTTTTTTTTCCTAGCTTCACCCCTCCCTGTGAGACTAGGCACTTTTCTTCATGGAAAAGAAAGGGACGCTGTCTCAAGTAGATCTCTGTCAGGGGCAGTGAATTTCCTTTAGGTCTCTGCACAATTCTCTCTCCAGTTTCCACAAAAAATGGGTCCTGAAGAGGGCTTAAAGATGTTTTTGGAAAATTGCTTTTGGCAATTTTTCAGCCAAGAAGAAGATTTATTAAAAACATTTCTCCAACAGTCAATATATGGAAATTGATGGAATATTCCATTTCTGGTATTGACGATCTTAAGATAAACCTTCATGATGGTATCTGGATTGACTGAACCTTGATTTGGCCATGTTGATTCCTAGGTGGGCCAAGTTCTTCACAAAGAGTTTTTAATATGCTTGGAAGAAGGGGTTCTCCAAAATGCTGACTATTATATTCTGTTTTGAAATTTTTCAACATGTACTCCAGGGAAGTCCCATGTTTGCTTTGCTGGTTACCTCCAATAATGCCTCCCCTTCTGACTAGACCTAGGGGGGTTGCAGACTGTCAAAAATAGTGTGAATTCAGTCCACTTTTAGGGTTAGGGTTAAGGTTAGGGAATCATGGGAACTGAATTTTATTGTGGCACTAGAGTTCTCTGACAAAGAAGGTTCAATGTCTCAGAAAAATAACAATTCCCATGATTCCCTAGCACTAACCCTAACCCTAAAAGTGAACTGAATTCACACTATTTTTGACAGTCTGCAACCCCCCAAAGACACAAAAGGTTAAAAATAAGAAAGGTTTGAGGTTGCAGTGAATGGGGTTTGCTTCCTCAAAAGGGAAACACCAATCGCACCAGTTTGTGGCCTGTACACCCAGACATTCAGTAGCTGAAACGATCCAGACAAAACCTGATGGCATGTGACAGGAAACGCAACGACCATTAATTCACCAACTGGCCTGCCTATCACATAGACTCACAATCACTCATACATGACAATCTACCTCCCCACTCCCAGTTTCAGATTCCTAGTTTCTGTACTGACTGATTTGGACCTTGTTTCCTGAATTTTTACAAAGACTCCCTGGGTAGAGCTCTGGTATTGGTTCACGAACCAAAGAGGATGGCCTGGCCTCCCGTTACTCGCTGCTCTGAGCCTTACAGAGGTCCAAACTGATACTGACTGATTCTGACTTCTTCTGTCTGACTACCTGTTTCTGTTTTCTATTTCTAACTTTTTCCCCACATACTTGCCTGATTCCAGAAGAAAGGCCTTTTGTCCCCTGACTGTGTTTTCAATGTATCTCTCACATGGTCCTAGGCTGGAGTCTGCTTCCTGCTTCAGGCAGAAAGATTTCCAAGTCTGCTCTTTCCAAAATGTTGGAAATGCGTGCATGAGCTTTCATGGACCTCCTCCTCCCGAATCAGGAAACAGCCTACAGCAAAGAGGGAGATATTCCCACTTCTGCTCAACTTCAGCTTACTCAAAAAGATCCCGGACAAGCCCCCAAATTATGTAGTGGAAAAACAAACTGTAAGCAAATTAACTCACAGCAACCAGGGTTCTTTGGCAGAGTTGAAGCAAACAGGGGACCTTGAATGGGTTAAAAACATAGATTTATTGTTTTGCTGGCAAGTCCCGATGGAATTAGCATTCAGATCATCAGGCCCAGAAGAAAGTTACATGGGGTGTTTTATACTACCACAAACAAAGAAATCTAAAGCTTACATTCTATTGGTCACTTCAAATTCCAAATATATAGGATCCTAAGCAATCAGAGTCCAAGGCTCAGAATACATTAAAATATATTTAAGATGCTATATTGCCATGGCCACTACATTCCAAAGTCTTACTTATCAGCAGTGATGGTACTGCCAGGACCTCCTTCAGGGTCTATTTGCCATTATTTATTATGGCTTTTAGTCCTTTATGGCACCTCTGCCAGACAGCAGAGTCCTCCAAAGGTCACATTGTATATAAACATTTTTGCTCATTTCTGCACATTCCTAAAGAGGCCCCATCTTTTAAAACTTCCCCAGAATCCTTTTCTATGTGGCTGCTTGACACTTACTTAGCATCTATTTTCTACACATAATACCATATATTTGTAATACAGGCAATTAAACATTGATTACTGAAATTCTTCTGCCTCAGTCCCAGGAATGCCATCCTGGGCTATCTGGTGCAGGTCCAGGCACTCAGGCTTACAAGGTGTGTGAGTGGATTAAGAGGTCTCTGATTTCTTCAGATTTCCACATGGGGCCTCCACTTGTCCAAAAAAGTCAGGAAGCAGGTTCTTAGGGCATGTTACATGGACATGTTCAGCTTGTTAAGGCCCAAGAGGGAGGAGGCTGGGGCCATCACCTCCTCAAAGAAAGGCAAAAGAGATCAAGGCCCAGCTGGGAGAGAATTCTTTTTTAAAATGGATGGAGGGTTTGGGTGTTTACATAGGGGTTGTTGCCATGTCCTATCCCGAGTGGGCCTGGCACCTGATAAATCATATACTCACAGTGCTTAGGGCCAAGTCCATTGGGGAGAGGAGGTGGCAGCATTGCTTACGATACGGGGATAGAAATGATATTCGAAAACATTGAAAAATTAAGTGTCAAGAAAATACTGAGATGAAAAGTGTTGGACTAACGAGAATCAATGAGAATCTTCACAACTTGAAACTTATTATGTACAAAATTTGCTCACATTTTCCCTCATAGAAAATAGCATTTTCTGGAGAACAATGTTACAGGGGGAACAGAGTTGCTAAAACTACTTTTTACTTTCTCTGAGAATTAGAGAATAGCATCTTATTAATCACTCCAAGCTCTGGACCTGGTTTGACAGCTCTGTAAATTTCAGTTTGCCATGGAGGGGAGATGCTGCAGGAATGACCAAAACATATTTTAAATTGGAAGGAAAAAGCCACAACTTTATTGACAACAGCTGTAAAGAAATAATTACAAACCGGTCTCCCTATTACCATTCTTGGGCAGAGTGATCGAGAGGGCAGTTGCCTTCCAGCTCCAGGCAGTCTTGAATGAAGCTGATTATCTGGACCCATTTCAAACTGGCTTCAGGGCGGGATACGGGGTTGAGACTGCCATGGTTGCCTTAGTCGATGACCTCCGTCTGAGTATCAACAGGGGAAGTGTGACCCTATTGGTGCTCTTGGACATCTCCGTGGCATTCGATACCATAGACCATGGTATACTTTTGGGACGCCTGAGGGAGTTAGGTATTGGGGGCACTGCGCTCCAGTGGCTCTGATCCTACCTCTCGGGCAGATCCCAGATGGTGAGGCTGGGGGACAGTTGTTCTTCAGAAAGGGAGCTCACATCTGGCGTACCGCAGGGTGCCATACTGTCCCTCATGGTATTTAACATTTACATGAAGCCGCTGGGAGAGATCATCCGGAGATATGGGGCGCGAGGTTATCAATATGCTGATGACACCCAACTATACTTCTCTATGTCTCTGACTGCTGCGGTGACTAAGGATGGCGTCACTCCTCTGGATGCCTGCCTTGGGTCGGTAATGGGCTGGATGAGGGAAAACAAACTCAGGCTGAATCCAGAGAAAACAGAGGTGCTCGCGATAGGTACCCCCGGTCCGGGGAGGGAGTTTTGTCAACCTGTCTTAGATGGGGTCACACTTCCCCTGAAGGAAAAAGTACGCAGTTTGGAAGTACTCCTGGACTCATCTCTACAGTTATCATCTCAAGTGGATGCGATGGCCAGGAGTACTTGGAATCAACTTCGGTTGATTCGCCAACTGTGCCCCTACCTGGACCGAAAGGACCTTGAAGCAGTAGTATTTGCCCTGGTAATTTCTCGTTTGGACTTCTGTAACACGCTCTACATGGGGCTACCTTTATACCAAGTTCTGAAGCTTCAACTGGTTCAAAATGCGGCAGCCAGGTTCGTCACTGGAACATCTAGGGTGGACCATATTACACCTGTACTAAAAGCTCTTCACTGGCTGCTGATTAGTTTCTGGGTGCAATACAAAGTGTTGATCACTACCTTTAAAGCCCTACATGGCTTGGGTCCGAGTTACTTGAAGGAACGCCTCTCCCTACATAATCTGCCCCACACTCTCAGAACATCAGGGATGAATTTACTGGAATACTATAATACCAGATTAAAAGTAACTTCCCATAGATCATTCACAGCTGCAGCTCCTAAACTATGGAATGGCCTGCCGGAAGAGATCTGTCTTATTACTACACTAGAAGCCTTTAAGAAGGCGCTTAAGACGGAGCTCTTCCGGCGGGCCTATCCACCTGATCTCCACAATTGTAACTCTGAAGCCTAATTGTACTATCCGATATGGCCTCCCGGATATGTGAAGATGATGACCAATCTGTGCACATGATTGGGTATAGGATTTTATTATATGGATTGTGGGATTTTTATTATTGTTATGATTTTATATATTGCATTTTTCTATATTTCTCTGTAATCTCGCCTCAATCCATAGCGAGATGTGGGAAAAACAAATAAAATTATTATTATTATTATTATTATTATTATTTAGGGTTGGCCCATAAAGCATGATGTCTGGATCTGTCATTAACCAATTCCTGATTGATTGATGACTTCCTGTTCATGAATGAGGCTGGCAGGTGGCACCTGTGATTGGTGGGGTGGGCAGAGGGGGAGGAACTTCTGCCATTCCCAGACCCTGATTGGTCCAAGGGACTATTTAAGGCCAAGTAATGTGTGGGGATGGTTCCATTCTCACTCAGCTCTTCCCACCTTCGCTCCCTCCAGATGGAGATAAGGGTTGTGCTGTCACAACTTTCTAGGGTGACAGCATAGGTCTTGGAAACGGTGGGTGTGGTTTCAATGGCTGCATAACACTGGATCGGGAGTTACTGGATGAGGAGTTAAACTGGGACCTGGGGCTGCTGGGAGCAATTGCAGGGTTGCCATTGCAGGGGCAACAGTGATTTAGCATCCCCTAGTTCTCTCTCTCTCTCTCTCTCTTTCTCCAAATAGTAATGTGGCTGGCTTCATGAACTACAATTGTCCTAGTCTTTGTCATGTAGGGAGAGCATTGTTGCACATATAAGAACTTGTCATGTACCCCACTAAACAGTTGAGTGATGAGGTTAAATTAGTGCCAGGGGAAATTGACAGCAGGTTGGGCAGCCTTGGGAAGGAGGCATGAATGGAAGTTCTCTGAGGTGCACCACAGATTGCCCACATATATGGTAAAGCAGTGTTCGGAAAGGTACTTTATTAAAAAAAACCTAATATGTTAACATAGGGGCATTGCAGCCTGGCCTAAAGGGCTGGGCTGGGGGTGGAGGTGCAATGGGGCAGTCATACACCAGCCACCCCAACCCCAGCCCAATGCTGTCCTGATGCACATGCATGGCGCACTGCATCAGGATGCCCTTGTGCCACAGTATGTAGACACACTGTGCTGAAAGGGCACAGAAGAGCCATAGCACCAGATCTTAGGGCAGCCTTTTGCCACCCCTAAAAGGAGCAGCATTTTGCTGCTCTTTTGGGGGGGGGGGCAAAAGGGAGGATCGGGGCCACGGTGTGCAGTTGCTGTGGCCCCAATCCGTGGCTAACAGGGATGGCCCAGAGCCACCCATCTGCATAACCGCTTAGTTTGTTGAAAAGCACCTAAAAGTTTATTACTGTTTACATTACAAAACTCATCGCATCACTTGTTGCATTGCTTGATACTTTTTAGTTTCCTTTTTTGATGGAAAATTCCATTTTAAAAGAACAGAAAAGAGTCTGTTGTGGTGTTGTTGTTGTTGTTTTTTAAAAAACCCAAAAACCTTAAAATGTCCTGAGAAAGCATTTTTAGCTAGTGGCAACTGGTGGTTTCCAGGTCATTAGATGGGGAACCTATTCTAGGTTTTAGTTCAAATGTTAAATTTGGTTTGGTTTAAAGCAATATGTTGAGCCCTATCCTGAAAAGAGTTCCAGACCTTGGGTAGATCTTTTAAAGTTTAAAATCTAGATTTACCACCCCACTGAAATGGAAGCTACTATGCCCTTGCCTATAATCCCCTCTCCAAGTAACAAGAAAAGATATGTTATTTTCAAATGGAATATTGAAAATGCACACTCCTTCACTGCAACATCTTGAAGGGTAATGAACATTACAAGGTAATATGAATGTTATACTTTCTAACTCTTCTGGGAATTAGCTTAATCTAAACATCGACAAGAGCTATTTTTCAAAGCTGACATCCAGAAAACCCACAAACTCAAACTGGACAGCAAGTTCTCTCAGATGTTGATGAGCAGCTAACTCACTGTGCTCTGGATATCTCGTTGCATCTAACAAAAAATGAGACAAGATAGAACACCATTTCCATCCTTGTTATTAACGTACCTCTTTGATGGAGCCTCAGTACAAAGAGAAATGCTCAGTTGGAAGCTAATGAAACAATGTAGTGATATTGAAAATCTAGCTCGCAAGCATAGCTTTCTGCTTCCCATTCAAACAATCACTCACTGCCCCCACCCTTCCCTGAATGACTTTCGGCAATTGTGTAAATGATACCATTCCTTGTGAGCTTGGTGTGTCTAACTGCGATGCAGAGAGATGAAATTTGTGACTTTGTTAATGAGATTTTCTTCTTGAGAATTTTCACAGTCTATCCATAGACAAAAAGAAAAAAAAGAAAGAAGAAAGAATGAGCAGAGATTCTTCATGTTTGTGGAGATGCATAGAAGTGGTCTGGTAATATGGAAATGAGTGCAGATTTAAAACTGCCAACCGACTCTGAGACCAAATTTTAATTATCTTCTCTTTCTCTATCTCCCCTTGTCTTTGTTACAGCTGCTATTATTGCTGGATCTGAAACTATACCAAAATATCAACCCCTCTTTTTTTGTGTGCAGTTTATTTTTAGCTTGTGCCAAAAGCATATGATTGGTGGAAGCGAAAGATGAAAAACAAAGGTCATTCTTCTACTGATCTGCTGAGGCATCCTCAAATGTGTTTATTATATGAGGTGCCTTCTCCCACACACTTCATTCCCCCTTCTTCTCAGGAGATCATTGGCAAATCAGTTACCAGGCCAACAAATCATCCAGTCTTGTCATTGTTCACTGAGCAGATATGTGCCATCTGTTTGTCCAGAAATATATGGAGTTTTATTCCTTGAGATTCTTGTGGGAACTTGCACTGGGTTATCTTTCATACATCTGACCTATGCAGTAAAACCCCAGCAGGGTCTTTGGGGGCAAAAAGGCTTGTTGTTCCCCTTTAATAATCTAGAAAGCAGATGATTGAGAAAATTCTATAATCCTATAAAATAGCCTGATTTTGGTACTGCTTCCTATATATTTGGCTGAGAACACAGGTACAGCCATGGTAGTTAACAGATCTGTTTCCCATATAGTTGAGAGCAGGATGTGACATGGAGGGATGTTTTCAGATTTCTACAGTAGTTTTTTTTTTTCCCTCTCATTCAGACCAATGAATCGTGATTATAAATCTGAAGCTGTGGGAATATTTGGCACAGTGTACAACTACCCTGTGTGGTGAACCATAGAAATGCAATCTGGAACATTTTTTGTACTAGATAAATGGGCTGGATTTGTCTTCTCAAGCTAGCTATTGGTGTTTAATAATTAGGAAGGAAGATTTCAGATGTCCAGTTTGACCTGAACTTTCACCTAATCAAGAACAGTCATTTTAGCACCACTGTGTTTCAGATGATTCCTTAGCTTCAACTCCTGTCTTGCTTCTTAGGGTCTGCCTATCTGGAACAACTGCTACATACTTTCTTGCTGCAGTCTATAATCCAGCACTGCAATTTTCAACAGGGTTTGAGTGTTCTCTGATCTGCATTGGCCCAATGATGTGTAAAAACTGCTTGGCTAGGCTGCCTGAAGGAGGTATGGTCATCTCTGTCCCTAAGCTCACTAAACAAGGACAGAATTAATAGGAATTGTTGTTAAGCTTAGTGGCTAGTTTGCAGAGGTTTTTCTGACCAATAAATGCCCATTTCTCTCAAAGGAAAGACAAGGGTGGTCTTGAGAAAATTACACACTCTCAGTCTGAGAGGGAGGCAAAGGCAAACTACCTCTGAACAAATCTTGCAAAAAACAAAAAACACAAAACACAAAACTACACAAACAAACCATGATAGGTTCACTTTATGGTCACTATAAGCTGCAAACATGAGGGCAAGCACCACAACATAAGTAAGTAGGGTTGCTGGCTTGTATATGGGACAAGAATGCTACAACTTTAAGTCTGAATGGATTGTGCAGCAAGACAAGGTGCTGTAAAGCTGGACATCCTTGTCATGATGACAGATGGGATAGGTCCTCACACAGTGCTCATATCCACCCCGACTCAAGGCCACCAAAATTCCTTTGTGAGGAGAGGCAGAGTCTTGTACAACCCAAAGTGCTCTGCAGGCCAATTGTCAAGGCACAAATGGAGGATCTCCTCCTGACAGGATCCTGGGAGCACATAGAGATGCCCACAGTGGTACAAGGGCATATCCTGGAGGGAATAGGGTAACAGTCCCTAATCTATAAAATGTCTCTCCACAAACACATCCTGGCCTTGCTGCTCCTGGATCTGATACAACAGTGTCAGAGAAACATATGTGGTAGCAAAGTGTTCTGGGCAAAGAATGGTGGAGTATGTTTCCTTGCAGTTTCAAGAAGTGTATTCCATTTTCCTGAATAAGGTGTCACCTTGTCGGATCTGAGAACAAGGTACATAAGTAAGTTTGAAATTTTACCTGGCATAGAATAAAGACCAACACATCTGTCTCTGATTTAACTTCTGGGTCATTTGGAGTTCTATGTGGACTTTAATTGGGTTTGCCACTCCCTCTAGTAGGTATCTCCATACTTCAAATGCATCCCTTGTTGCCAGACATTTTTCCCCCTCAGATGCTGTAATTCTGTTCCACAGGTTTCAAGTTTCTGGAGTAGTAGGCAGAGGAAAGGAGAAGACCTCCTGACATGGTTTCGAGAAACAGTGCACTAAAGGCCATGTCAGAGGAATTGGTTTTTACAACAAAGGGAGTCCTCTGGATCTAGATGTTGCAAAATTCAGTTCCTTTAATTTTTTTTTTTTTTGAATATTTGTTGGGTGGATAGACCCTAGTATAAAGGATCCCCCCCCCCCAATAGAAAGTCAGTAATAGGCACAGCAAGCTTTGTGAAGTCTGAGATAAGCCCAGAAATTGCTGGACCTCCTTCTTGTTTTTGGAAAGTTATCAGGAGAGTGCTCCTTCTTTTTTGGAAGGGTCCACTTCTATACCCTTTGGAGAGATCCAGTGCCCAAGGAAGTGCACTGCAAGGAAGTCAAACACACATTTCTCCACCTTGTCCTGCAGTCATTAGAAAACAGTTCATAAAGGACATCATGAGCTACCTCGTTCTGCGAATTTATCAAGTAGTCATCCAGGTAAATGATGACAAATTGACCTAGGTAGTCATGGAAGATGTAATTCATGAAGTGTTGGAAGATAGCAGGGACATTACAGAGCTTGACAGGCATTCATGGTGTCCATACCAGGTCTGGAATGCCATTTTCCACTCCTCACCAGCTTGAATATGGACCTAAGGTTTGGTTTTAGGTAGACTTGATTATTCAGCCACTCCAGTGATTCTGGGATGAAAAGCATGGGTTTTTAGTTTTGTGTACTGATCTGGTTCTGTAATCATTGTAGAGATGAGGTCCTCTGCTTTTGTTTTTCAATAGGATAGGGTGCCTAGTTTGAGAGGACAAGGTTTGGATGAAGCTGTGACAAATGTTTTTGGTTTTTTTTTTGGAAGTCCCATATAGCACAAGTTCTGGCTCTGATAGGGAATAGTAAGACTTGTTGGAATGGGAGCCCAGGGGAGGGGAGCAAGGACCAAGGAAAAATGAGGTACCTTTCCCACATAGAAACAGAGTTGCTCATTATGGCCCTGGTCTTTCACCTTGGTAGCTTCGTATAAGGGTTTAGCCATCAATGCAAAGTTGGGAATCCAAATTCTACAAAATCCTGCTGCTCCCAAAAATTCTCTGACAGCTCTGCAGTTCTTTGGCTCAGGCAAGGAGCACACCGCTTCCTTTCTCTCAGGTCTCCAACTCTAACTTTCCCTGAGACACATGGAATCCTACGTATTTCACCTTTTGTTGGCATATCTGAGCCTTTTTCTTGGACACTTTGTATCTTGCTTTCCACAACAATTGCAGCAGTTCTCTAGTTGCTTCTCAACATTCATCATAAGAGTCCGCTGCCAATAACAAATCATCTACGTACTGCAGCAAGACTCTGTTCCCAGGGATTGATGGGAAATCTAGTAAGTCCTGGCTAAGGGTGGAGCCAAAGAGGGTGGGGCTATTCTTCCAGCCTTGAGGCAAGCAGCAAAAACAGTACTGACTTGTCCTTCCAGTAATTCCATCTTCCCATTGGAAGGCAAAGATCTGCTGACTCTTAGGGGCAAGCGTTATGCAGGGGGGGAAAATCTTTGAGGTCTAGCACAGTAAAATGGGTTGCATTGGTGGGGATCAGGCCCATTAGAACATATGAATTCAGCACCACAGGATGTATAGTCACTGTGGCTTGATTTACTAGCCTCAGATCTTGAAGTGGCCTGTAATCATCACTTGCACCGACACAAAAATGAAACCGTACTCTATGGTTATAAAACTTGGCCACAATTTTATTTGTACAAGGTAATCAATAATTTTAACACTTTAATTTTACCAAACTTTTCATTGTTCTTGACACATGTTTCTTTACATATTTATCCTTTTAATTCATGTGTCAAGAACATCAAGTACCAATTAAACCCCACATCGCAGAGGTCATCTCCCCCCAAACAAAATGACATCATATTTTAACTCATGACGTAACTTGTCAATACCGTCATCAATTTGTTTTGTGAAGACATAGCAAGAAATGAATTAACCCCTTGACGCATACTCTTTGTCCACTTGACATTGAACCAATTTTGTAATTCCAATTAACTAACTTATCCCCGGGGGGGATCTTACCCGCCACAGGAGGGGGCCAGCCTAGCTTGGCATGCCCTCCCCCCCACCCCAGAGAGCTCGTTCAATATGACGAGAGATAGACTCCAAGTATACATCACATCCATCGGGGAAAGATGAACCCCATTGCCCCTGTACAAATGTGGCCTATCCTTCTGAATGTCCTTGTGCTCCACAATTTTAATATCAAAAACTCCCAACTTCTTAACCATGAATCTATTTAGCCAAGGACGTGCTGTGTTGATTGCCGAATCCTTCTTTGCTCCCACCCACGCACACTGTGGCAAAAACTTGGTCCACATCACCACTATGTTTGGGAGTCTCCACTTAATATCCTGCATGTCGTTCAAGATCATTTTGGCCAACTTGTAACAATGTATCTTTACAAGGTCATTTTCTCCCAAATGGACCAAAAGAATCTTGGGTGGTGAGAATGTCGCAGATAATACAATGATTCGCGGAATGAGAGCTCCCCATAGCATTCCTCTTCTACCAAACCATCGAAACCGTTGACTCTCTCTTAACGCCATATTCCGATCACGACATGATTGGAGCAAGTGACGCTCAGCCCAGAACACCAGACTGTGTCCAATGATCCAAACATCTTCACAGCTCATATCTGCTTTAAAAGAAACAACACATTAAGTATAACTCTAACACCTCAACTAGATAACTCTATGTCCCACCCATACCTCATGAGCGAATGTAAGACTTAAAGGCCCTAGACCACCAATGCCCAATCCGTCGTATTGTGGCATCATCTAGACCCTGTGATGCAGCAGCAGTCGCTGCCCCTATACAAAATGAATGGGCTGAGAACTGGGCCACTGGCAAACCAGCATGTCTCAAAGTCCCTCGCAACATAGCTCTAAATTGGAACTGTGTCAAAGTAAGGCCCGAAACATGAAGGAACAAGTAGCCTGGGCCAGTCGGGCGAATCTCAAGGTAATCTGACAAGGTTAAAATGGGACAAATTTGACCTAATGGTGCTCTGGACAATGTAACTATTTGTCCCTTGGCTAACTGGTCCGACTTAGAATGCCGAAAATGTATTTGAACTCCTTGTTCATTAAATTGAATGTCAGATAGATAAAGTGCTCTGCCCAAACCATCCGAACGAGAGCTAGGAACCAGCTCACAGATTCTAGTGGCCGCAAAAAATGCCACAGAAAAAACAGCTCTAAACAGCCTCACTTCTTGAGCTGAAGAACATACTTCGGGAAGAGATTGCCAAATTTGGATTAAAATTGACCCTGTTACTAGCAATCGAGTATCACTTGCCGGAGGAAGCTCCCTAACCCATCCTTCTAAGGCCCTGCGGACCCTATAATCCCCTATCGGGTCAATGAACCCTCCTGCCCTTGAATAAAAGGACAGAGCTGCTAACCTTGCCCTAATAGTGACTGGGGACAAACCCAAATGTCGAAGATGAACCTGAAAACACAACACAGTCTCCACCCTCAATGGCCAAACCTAAACCTCCCTTTCCATAGACAAAAACAGCCTAAAAGCTCGCATTGCAAGCTCATAAGACTTGCGTGTCGATGGAACGACAGACTGGAGGATCGCCCTGTTGATTTCTAATCTCCAAGGCTCCACAGATGTTTGGGTACCTCCAATGGCAGAGGTGCAGCCTCTGGGGCGAGTTGACGAAACCTGGAAAACTGAAAACAAGAAATGGCGTCCGCCAATGGATTGGCACATGGTGAGCATGAAACAACACATTGTACCTTAAACATTGAGTAACCATTGCTCTAACCAAAGAAATCACCCTTAATGACTTGAAGGTTTGAGAGTTCACTACGTGCACCACTGCTTGGTTGTCACACCAAAACCACACCGTTTTATTTTCAAATTGAACTGACCATAAATGAACTGCAACCACAATAGGGAAGATTTCAAGGAAAGTAAAGTCACATGTCCAACCCTTATCCACCCATTCTTGTGGCCATCTCTCAGCTGCCCACTGACCCTTCCAATATAGGCCAAAACCATGAGCACCTGAAGCATCGGAGTGTACCTGGAAGTCCACCTTCAAAAGCATTTCAGACCTCCAAAATGAGACCCCATGAAATTGATCAAAAAAAGAATCCCAAACCTTCAAATCAGCTCTAATCCCACTAGTAATTCTAATATGGTGATGTGGAGCGGAAACTCCTTTCGTAGCATTGTAAAGGCGAGCACAAAAAGCTCGACCAGGAACAATAACTCTACAAGCAAAATTTAACAACCCAGTCAGGGATTGAAATTCTCGAAGTGTGGCCTTATTCCTGCTGGTCATTATCCTTACCTGGTGTCTCATCGCTTCTAGTTTTTCTAGTGGGAGGCGAGAGGTTTCCTCAACTGAGTCTAACTCAATTCCTAAGAAGGTCAGACGGGTGCTAGGACCCTCCGTCTTTTCCTCCGCTAAAGGAACTCCCATCTCAGTCATCAACACCTGAAATGCCGACAAGGTATCTGCACAACTTGTAGTACCGTGAGCCCCAGCAAACAAGAAGTCATCCAAATAATGAGTAATGGCTTGATTACCTGACCTCTTGACTGCGCACCAGTGTAAAAATGTACTAAATTTTTCAAACGCAGAGCATGATATAAAATACCCCATAGGCATGGCCTTGTCAAAATAGTACATCCCTTTGAATTGAAAGCCTAACAAGTCAAAGTCATCAGGGTGCACTGGCAAAAGCCTGGATGCTGACTTTATATCACACTTAGCCAATAGTGTGCCCTTACCTAATGCCCTTACCACCTGTACTGCTGAATCGAATGATGCATATTTTACAGATGCCAAAATTGGATCAATGGCATCATTAACCGAGTCCCCTTTTGGATATGACAAACTGTGGATTAAACGGAACTCACCAGGCACCTTCTTAGGAATGACGCCCAAAGGGGACAACCTTAGAGTCGGCATTGGCAGATACTGATGAGGCCCAGATATCCTACTGGCAGCCAATTCTTTAGCTAATTTCTCCCTGACTATCTCTGGTGACTCCCTCACCGAACGCGCATTAGGTGTGAATCGGTGCACCCTCAAACCTGTATAAGGAATATGAAAACCATTTGAAAACCCGTCTAACAAGTATTGAGCGGAATCCCTATTCGGGTAAATCCGCAACCAAGCAGCCAACACATCCAGTTTAATTGGCGTTGGCGCCTTTCCCTCCCGCTGTTGTCTGTTGACTGGAGACTCCGGCCCCACTTTTCTTCCGCCTAAAACAGGAGGTAACTGGGTGATTGCCCCTACAATTGCTGCATTTGTGGTCGAATCTACATTGCTGTCAAGCACACTTCCCAGCATTGAAGCCCCAGCATAAACCTGTAGCTGTTTTGTCCCTCATGCTAGGCCTCGCATACTGCCCTTTCGGCATCGTGACCATGAGCACAAAGCCATTATCACATCTGCTCGAAGGGGAGGCCCCCAGCATAACATCTGCCCAAAGTTCAGCTTGGACGTGCCGCCATGACAAAGATGGATCCATAGCAGCTCTCATCCTGAACTGCTCATTGTATTGGAGCCATGCTGCTCCCCTTGCATTAAAATGACAGTTTGTATAGGCTTTGATCATTATTTCTTGGTACTTTGAAAAATCAGGGGCTCTAGAGTGGTCTTTTTGTTCTATCACACCCCTGTATATAGTAAATCCCATCATCCAATTTACAAAGTTTCTTTCCAACTTAGGACGCTTGTGCGCCTGAAATTCTTTAGGAAGACTGAACACAACCCCATCTTTGACCATAATTTGAGGCTCAGGATCACGAAAAGTCAAAGAAAATAAGTCAATATATTCACCTTTCCAAATTCTCTCCTTAGTAGATAGTGGAAGGTGAGATCCCAAGGGCGTTGACATCCCCGCATAGGGGTTGCATTCAACTGACCTATTTATTCCTGACAAACCTAAGGCTCCAACTGAGACCAAAGGCCTTATCTCACTTACCTTGTTAACCATAATCTGATCAGCTTGCACCATCGGGTCAGGCACCCCCAGTGCAACTGATAAATTTGAAGGTGCAGCTATAAAAGCATTTTCAAAACTTGTCCCACCCACATTGTGCCCAGCTGGGCTACCAGAGGACCATACTGATGTGGGCCAAGAAGTTGTAGCATTCAAAGATGTGGACAAACCTGTACTAGCCAACTGCTGAGCAGCCTGTCCCACTGTTTGTGATGTTCCCACCGAGTGTACCTCAGCAACTGCTCGGGTGCCAGTCTGCGGAACAAAAGAAACACTTCCGCCATCTTTGTTAGCAATGTGTAAAGTTTCAGGTGCAGACACACCATCCTGACTTGAAACCACAGCTGTCTTTAACAAACTATATAAGTCTGCCAGAGTAGGCTGCTCAAGTCCAGTACCAGACGCTCCCCATTGCATCACTCCAGGAACTCTCTTCACCAGTTCCATCACATCTGCTACGGTTGGCTGACCAACCTCCATAGCAGATGAAATCAGGGGGCCACACGACACATCTTGAACCGACATGTCAGATGAAGTACTGGGTTGTACCGAAGTAACCTGCTGCCCAGAAACTTGATCCCCATTTGAAGTTATAACTGATTGGGACTCTATATCATGCGCATGAACCCTAGTTTGAGCTAGCTGTTCACACGCAGCAACACATGCTTGCATAGTGCAACCTAATTGTGTTAATTGAGCTGCAATCCCATCATCTGTATTTTGAGGATCATTTGGTCTCTTTGGTGCTGCACGCCCAGAATTGGGCCCAGCTGAAGCCGCACGCCGCTTAGACTGTGGCTTACTGCGCGGCATGACTTAGTTATAGTTATCTAAGAGACTGTAATAATATTTAATTCCAAAGTCTTAGAGTAATATTTTTTTATTTGCACTCTATATCATATATATATATATATCACCAGCATTTACAAATACCAATCAGTCTATATTATTATTATTATTATTATTATTATTATTAACTGGGCAGAGTGTCAACCCATACAAAAATGCTCGTGGCCCCCAACAACCTTCCCCAAAATAGGGACCAGGTTGATGGCAGAAGGCCAATCACTTCCCTTTGTGGGACACAAGAACCTAGCCAGTTATGCTGGCTAGTGTAGAATCACCAGGCACAAACCAACCAAAGGGCCTACCACTTACTATTGGACACCAAAGGCCCAAAATTTTCCTTTTGGGGACATAGAAAGCAAGCCCACAATTTTTGGGAAGTGTATCAACTGTGGTGATTGTGTGTGTGTTTTATTTTATTTATTTTTATTTATCATTTAAACACTCTATGGGCTCACTGAATTAATCAGGGCCCTTAAACCAAGCCTTGATTCTTCAAATAGGCAGCCTCTCCCAGCCAGGAGAATGATGATGGGCCCTCCACCCCTCAGGCCCCTGCAGCAAAGCAGCCACTCCTTCAAGGGCCGCTCTCCGCAAGGCCTATGAGCCTCTCCCTGGCGGGATAGACTTCAGGGCCTTAGTCTTGCCCCCTGGTGCCTCGGCACCCCAGGCCCCGTCACCCGGGCCTTGTCTGTGCAATCGGACGGCCCTCTCCCAGCCGGGAGATTGCTTAGGCCATCTCAACTTACTTCGCTGTCAGCCGGTCGGCCAGCTAGTCACCCGGGCCGCTGCCTTGTCAATGCAGCCCCGGGCGCTGTTGTCGCCGCTGCCATCAGGCCTCTTCTGCGGCCTCCGAGGCGCACGATCAGAGCCTAGGCTCCCGGTCGCAAAGAAGGCCCTCTGGGGACAAAGAGGCAGACCCGGCCAATGAGGGTCTCTTGGCAGCCTCTCAGGCTCAGCAACGAAAAAGGGGCAGACAAGCTCCTTGCTTGTCTACCTGTAAAATGGCTGCCGCCACGAGGCAGCCATGGGGCTATATAGCCCTAAGATCTCATCGGTAGTCTCGCGATAAGCAAGACCACCAACGAGACGGGATCCTAGAGATCCCAACCGTGATTTGCTGAGCAGCAAAGGAAGGGGCGGGACTTCCCCCACCGCCCAGCCAATGACGCGTCTGGCCTCACTTTTGGCCGGCGCAATAAAGAACCCCTCCCCAACTAGTCGGGGGGGGGTCTTTCCTGGCTTTTTAACTGGAAGTAAAGGTGTGTTCCAGGGTGATTGACACTCTCTGATGATATGATGTTGCAGCAACCTGTCCAGGTGTTTTTGGCTACCTATCACGGCTTCTCTGGATATTGGTTATTGTCGGACATGGACTGGAGCCACTCCTGGTTTTATCTTGACCTCCACCAGAGCTATAAACCTTGCCATACCTGTGGAATTATCTTCAGCCCAAATTCTGGGAGTATTAAAGGCTTTCCATGCTTCTGGATCTTCCTGTACCACATAAGTTTGACAACACCTCCACTCCTCTTCCATGGGGCATTGAAGTGAAAGGATCTTGGGAACATCTGGTGCCATTACAGGACCTCTAAAAATTACATTCAAAGTCCCATCGCCCTTAAAAGAAATCTGGGCTCTCATTTTTGAAAGTAAGGGGGGATGCAGACCAGGGCGTTTGGAGCGCCCTGGTCCGGAGCGCCGCGGGGCTATGGCAGCCACACCGCGGCGCTCCTGGAGCGACCCTGAAAGGAGCGCCAAATTGGCGCTCCTTTCATAAGTCAGAAAAAGTGCACCCTAAAAGCGGCGGGCGCACTTTCTCTGACTTATCCTCCTCAGCGCGTCCGGTCGCTGCGGAGGGAGGTCGTTCTGAACGCGCCGGCCGTCCGGTAGCCCGGAAGCGCTCAGGGTGACCTCAGGAAGAGGAAGGAGCGCCGCGCGTGCGGTGGCTCCTCCTCTTCCGGGCCTCCAAGATGACTGTTTTAGTCGTCTGCTTAGGCCCGAAGTCCCTCCCCAGTAAGGGCACTGGACATTCAGGTATGTACAAAAACTTATGGGCTACTAAATGATTTGCAAGATTAAAAACTTTCAATTGTAAGAGTGGATTAAGTTCTTTATTTCCCATGGCACCCATAACAGAGATCTTTTGTTTTGATTCTGGAGCAATTTTCTTTGTAACTACTGATTTATCTACCCCAGTATGAAATTTCTTGACCTCCCACTTTAATTCTGACCATAGCTTCTGGGGGGGGGGGTCACATTTAAACAAGAACCCTGTCCCCATCATTCATATCTTTCCTCCATCCCTGCCAATCCAATGAATTCACCCTGATCTTCTGCAGGTGGAGGTGGTGGTGGGGAAACTTGGGTCTGGATGATATATGTTGTTGGTGACCTGTTCTCTCATTCCATATCCTCTAAAATTTCCTTGTCCTCTCCTCTGTGGGCATTGGTCTCGCAAGTGGCCAAAACCATGATAATAAGCACACTGATCTTGGGCTATACCACTTTGAGGTCTCCCTTGCCCTCTGCCTCTTCCAATCTCTCATTGGGCGGCTATCGCCCCCCCTTCCTCTAGCCACTGACTTTCCTTGAGAAATCCCTTCAGCTCTGGCTCCTGTTATTGCTGCAGCTAAAAGGTCGGCTTTTTGCTTCATCCTCCGCTCTTTTTCTTTCTTTTCTTCCTGGTCTCTCTATATGTAGACTTTCTGAGCTATCTCCAACAGCTGGGTTATGTTCATCCCAGGGAAGCACTCTTGTTTTTGTCATTTTCTCCTAATGTCTGAGGCACTCTGGGTCACAAAAACCACATTCACCATCCATCTATTTTCTTCTGCCTCTGAATTAAATGGTGTACTCTTCCTGTAAACTTCATACAGCCTTTCCAGGAAAACCCCTGGGGATTCTTCTGCCTTTTGAACTACACCAACTTTAGCCATGTTAACAGGACTAACAGCTCCCTTTCTCATTCCTGCTATTAGGCATGCCTGATAGTCTTTTAACAACTGTAGCTAATCTGGATTGTTAGGATCCCAATTCGGATTCTCTTCAGGCAGTCTGGTCTTTATCCAGGCCTCTACATTCTGGATGCCTTGAGGGACTAATGAACGCACTACAGTTTCAGCATTCATCATCACCCTTCTCCTTTCCTCTACTGCACAAAGTCATTAGAAGCTGCTGGCAGTCTAGCCAATTAGGGTTGTGAGTGGCCACAACTGAAGAAAACAGATCCACCATGGCCTGGGGCTTTTCAGTGTAACTTGGGAAATGAGTTTTCCAGTTTAGGAGGTCACTGGTGGTGAAAGGAGTGTACACCAGGATGTTTCTTGGAATTAAACTACCTGGTGTGTCCTCAGGGACCATGTGAGTTGTTTGCCTTAAGGGCATTATTACAGCATTGCTGCTGCATCTTTCTTCTGGGCATTTTTCTTCTGGGTTCCCCTCTCTCTTCCTCAGATTATAGGGGTCTTCTCTAGTTGTCCTGGTCCTTTTGTCCTTTTTCTTTTTATCTTTCTTTTTCTAGCTGTGGATCTGGACACTTCTTCTTTCTCTGAGGTTAATTGGTCTTGATCAGTCTCTCTCTCAGTAGGGTAAGAAGGGGGGGGTCTATCTCAGGTAGATCTCTGTCAGGAGCTGGTGACTCCCTTTTAGGCCTTCAGTTATTTGGGGCATATGGGTTCTGAGGCTGACTGATATGGGGAAGGATCAAGATGCTCAAGTCTCTCTCCTGAGTCCAAAAAATGGGTTTTGGAGGAGGCTTATTTTGCATTAACTTAGTAATCAAAATCTTTGAAGATTGCTCTCGGCATTTCTTCAGCCAGGGAGGAGAATTCTTAACTACTTTTTTCCAACACTCAATATATGGATATTGATGAAATAATCCATTTGTAGGATTTGTGACTTTTAAATAAACCTTCATTATGGTATCAGGGTGGACTGAACCTTGAGGAGGCCACCCTAGCTGGTAACTGGGCCAAGCTACTTCACAGAGTGTTCTTAATGTGGTAGGGAGAAGGGGCTACCCAAACTGCTCACTGAACCCTTTCTTAAAGTTCTTTAGCATGCACGCCAAAGGAATTTGCTTGCTCTGATTTCCACCCATTGCCTCCCACCTAGTCAGACAAAGATAGACACAAAAGGGAGAAAATTAAAAAAAGTGGGGGGTCACAGTAAGGGGTCTGTTTCCCCAAAACAAAAGGAATTTTCACACCCAATTATTCACCACTGGCCTGCAACTCTGGATCTCAACACTAATTGCCTTACGGTCATTGGAGGGATGATCGCAGTGGCCTGTCTCTCACACATCCACGCATCACAATCTACTTCCCCAGTCCCAGTATTCCTGTACTGACTGTTCTGGACTTATGGTTCCTGAGTTTTCACAGAGTCTCTCCTGGGTAGGAGCTCGCTATTAGCCCAGGAACTGAAGGGGATGGCCAGGCCCCCCATTACCCAAAACTTTGGGCCTTTTCAGAGTCCCTATTCTGACTGTTACTGACTGTTCTGTTTCTATTCTATTTTCCCCACATACTTGCCTGTTCCAGAAGAGGCCTCTTTCTTCCCCTCTGTGTTTGCAAACTACTGGCGCTATATCTCTTCTGCAGGTCCAAGGCTGGAAACTGCTTCCTGTCTCAGACAGAAGAATCTCTATGTCTGCTCTTTCCACTCAAAATGTTGGAATGTGCACATGAGCTTGATGGATATCCTCCTCCCGAATCAGGAAACAACTTGTAGCCAAGGGGGGAAAACTTCCCCACCCTTCTCTCCTTCTTCTGCTTACTTCAAAATTCCAGATAAGCCCCCATTTTATGTAGTAGAAATTGTTAGGATATGAATGGGATATATAGTCAAAGGTGAAATGTAAAGATGTGTGTGTGTCTGTAATTTTCCACTTGAGAACAGTTTTCTAGACAAGGCACAAACAATATTTAGAGAAACAGGGTGAATCAACGGCAGGTGGTAACAGAGACATCAACAATGTACTTTCCCAGTGATAGAACTGATGGAACCAGACTTTGTTATGGTTAACAAGTAATAACAATTATATGTAAACATCGTTAGCTTGGGAAAGTTACTCACGTGGTGGATGATGGACAACAAGAGGCTGGGTTGGCATACATCATACAGACATTATCCAATTAACATAAAGTTAACACCTAGAAGGTGGGATATGGGATGGGCCTAGAGAGTCCTTTGTCTAAAGAATTGTTTTATTGTTTAAGATGTGAGCGTGTGTGGTTGGATGCAGTGGTTTTAACTGCAACAAGTTGGATCCTAATGCTTTTGGGATTGTTAAAGATGTAATCTTGTATGGCTGAACTGGACAAGTTCATCACAATGGATTTTACTTAGTTGTCTTATTTTTACTTTTTTATATGCATTAATAAAGCTATGCTTTTGGACTTTACAATGTGTCTTCTTGACTGAGGAAGACAAGATGCTGGAGAAGGGAAGCTGAGCCAGTTGATGGCAAATCTACACAGTGGCTGTGGATCACAGCAGCCAGCTTGTCCTGCAGACTCTGCTGGGTGCCAAAGGGCGTACTACAACACTCATCATCCACACACCAACAAGGGTTATGGGGCCCAGTTATGGCTTTTCTGCCAGTTATGGCCTGTTTGCCAGTCTGTGGCTTGTTTTGCCCAGTTATGGCTGTTTTGCCAATTTAAGACTGTTTTTGCCTAAAGAGAGGCTTGTCTGCCAAATGTGGCTGGTCTGCCAGAGGACAAAGAGGACAAATGTCCAGGAGGACAAAAGCCAAGAGTCCAGATCACAAATTTGCAATGTGGCCAAGAGGCAAGTATTGCCTATCCACGACTTCAGCTGTGCCAGAACAAGGGAACCATGCTTCAGCGGTTGCTGGGAAAAGCAGAGGTGGCTTCAAATCTTCAGATGTAAGTAAAAGTTTACTGCTAAGCTGTTTTGCCGGTGACAGAATACAGAACTCTTTAAAGACAGGTTGTCTGAGGACTCCACTCTTTAAACAGTAAGATACAGAAAAAAATCAAAGGCTAAAAATGCTGAGAATACTGCGGGTTCAATGCAGTAAAATTTTTGTTTTTGTTCAAGCTGCAAAAGACTCTGTTAAAGGCCATTTTGTTTGATATAGAAGCAGCTGGGGCTTGAGTCACAGAATACATGTTGCAATGTATGCAGTTTAAAATACAGCATGATTGCTGGACACAGGCGGTTGCCTAAGCCAAGAAAACTCATTCTGTTACCCCTCTCTGAGTTACAGTTAAAGTTTTGGGAGAGGATGTTTCTTCAGCCAAAGGTTTTGGGAACTGAAGAAAGAATGAATTATTTCTACACAACTTTGTCACAAATGCTGTGGTCAAAAGACTTTACAGTTCTTGGAGGAAAATACAAAAAAATCCCTGGTGGGGGTGAAGTTTTACACAGTGGTCAATGCTGTGTGGAGCTGTAGCAGGTTTACAAATGCCTGAAGTTCAAAGGCTGCAACGGTGTTGCTAAATGCCAAAAGTTTTGCTGGAGGCCTGAGGTTCCAAAAGATGGGAATCTGTTAAGCCAAGCGGTTTGCTTGAAGAGGCCAGAGAATGCCAAAAGAAACAGTTTGCTTGAAAAAGCCAAAAATGTAGGCTTGAGAGAAAGCCTGGGACAGCATCTTGAGGTCAAGAAAATGCGTCCTGAAAAAAAGACAGCTGATGCACGGAGTGCAAATCGATGCTTTTACTACAACAAAACAATAGTTTTAAAAATGGCAATGCAAGGATGTTTGCTACAATCAACAATCTATCTACAACCCAGAGACATTGGGGGAAACGAAGAAACTACAAGCTGTTCTACAGAGCTGAGACAGTGTGACTCAAACAGGTGAAACCTGAGGACAAGAGTCTATATATTCTGAGACATATGTTGCAGTTTTGCTGAAAAATAAAAAAAATCCTCCAATCTTAAAGATGTTTATCTAGCTGATGGAGGGGTAAGAGATGTTAAAAGAAATTGAGAAATGTCTATATGCCAAGTTTTGGTGAAAAAATTTTGAAAAATGTTTTATTATACAAATGATTTGGGAGATGTTTGGTTTGCCACAGAGTAAAAAGTCAAGGTTTTTCCCGTGACAAAACCAAAACAAGTGAATTACAAAAATGACCTGTTGAGGTTGCTGTTAAACAAAAGGGACAAATGTGTGTTACTGAGTGACAACAAATATTTTCTTAGTGATTATAGATAGATTCTCCAGAGTTTTTATATGTCAGAGTTTTAATATAGAGATGTGATATAATTGAAAGTTTTTAACAATGGATAAATGTAAAAAAAAAATTTGATTACAAAGGGGTCTTTGCTCACAGACCGGGAGAAAAAAAATTTTTTTTGGCTCACAGTTTGAGAAACTGGCTGAGAGAAAAAAATCCAACATTGTTACACATGTTATGTGGGGATCCACTGAATTTAAAATATTTAACAGGTTTTAGACAATATACAAAGATATATGTGCTAGCATGTTTTAAAAAGAAAATTAAACCAAAGTGTCAAGATGGTGTTATAAAATATTCAAAAATAACAGTTGGAGATTTCACCTTGATGGTGGGAAAAAGTTTTAATGTTCAAGTATAACAATTGTGAAAAAAAAAACATTCAAGTTTTGACTGAGAGTTCCTGCATGGCAGGGGGTTAGACTAGATGGTCCTTATGGTTTCTTCCAACTTTATGTTTTTAAGTTGAAAAAAAAGATACATTCAAACAAGAGGTTTTACTAAAGATAAGACAGTTAGAGATCCAAGTGTCAAGAAATGGAGGGACACACAACACACAAAAGATAGACAAACATTAATCTTTTTAAAGTGAGAAAAACACTTTAGATCAGACAATACAGACAAGATCATTAAAAGATAGAATGACAAAAAAATCAAAGGACACACAAGTCTAAAAAAAAAAGGAGAGAGAGAGAGAGAGAAAAAAAATGATACACTACAGTACAACAAGAAGTTTAAGTGTTTAAAATTGACAAAGAGATGTTTAAGTGTGGTTGATAGACCTAAAAACAAAAATCACAAGGTGAATGGATATATAAAATAAAAGATGCCTGATGACAAATGAAAATACAAAGCTAGGTTAATAACAAAAGGATTTGTTCAACAAAGGTTTAAAAACATTGATAAAACAGTCTGAGGCTGAGAACTTGTGACTAAAATAAGCTTTTAACAGTAAGGAGGGGCTAATAAGTTTAACATTTTGGTTTTGAGATTGCTTGTTTAAATGCTGATATGTTAACACAAAGAGATGACAGCTTTGGTTGTTTAGATTTGAGAGATTTAAAAAAAAATAAGTTGTCTAGAGAGATTTGATATCAACAAAGGTTTTGATTTTTTGAGATTTTATTTTTAAAGTTACTGGACTGCTAATAAAATATATTTAGTGAGTCAACATAAAAGGATTAAGAAAGTGTGATTTACAAAGTACAGAGGTGGTGACAAGTTTAAAGTCAATAGGTTTTGTTTAAAATAAAGTTACAGAGAGTTTTAAATATCCAGATATAAAAAGGCTTTGTGAAAGGTTTGATGTTTATAGTTGATAAATAATAGATTATAATTTTGTTGTTATAGGTGTTTAAGAAAACAATTGTTTTAAGATAATAAATTAGACAACAATAAAACATTTAATACGTTTTTTTAAAAAATAGAGGCTTGTGATTTAAAATAGCCACATTAAAATAAGAGTGTTTTGTAAATAGTTTATTTGCTTTAAAGTTATGTGATATGATAGTCAGTTTAAAGATTGTTGTTTAAATATAGACAAGCTTAAGTGTTGATAGATTAAAAATAAGGATATATAGTTATAAGTGTTGATAGAGTTTTAAGTGCTGATAAAACAAAATATATATAACATTAGATGAGATAAAATAGATTAAACAGTTATAAGATTTAAATTGTGAGTTGTCAGTTGTGATATATAGAGATTCACAGACATACATTTTTATGACAAAAACAAAGGTGTTAAAAATGTTAAAAATATAGGTCAAGATATGTTAGAGTTTTATAACAAATTGCTAGGGAGAGCTGGTTTAAAATAAAATTGTGTGCCTAGAGTTTAAAGCCAAGCCACAATACTATAGATATATTAACAAAGGTTTTAGAGATAAAACAACATTTAACAATTATTATAACAGGTTGAGGTGTTACTTTAGATATATAGAGTCAAACATTGTGTTTAGATGGTTTTAATAACAACAACAAAATAATTCTCACACATCTATACATTTCAAGAGGGGATTGTTAGGATATGAATGGGATATATAGTCAAAGGTGAAATGTAAAGATGTGTGTGTGTCTGTAATTTTCCACTTGAGAACAGTTTTCTAGACAAGGCACAAACAATATTTAGAGAAACAGGGTGAATCAACGGCAGGTGGTAACAGAGACATCAACAATGTACTTTCCCAGTGATAGAACTGATGGAACCAGACTTTGTTATGGTTAACAAGTAATAACAATTATATGTAAACATCGTTAGCTTGGGAAAGTTACTCACGTGGTGGATGATGGACAACAAGAGGCTGGGTTGGCATACATCATACAGACATTATCCAATTAACATAAAGTTAACACCTAGAAGGTGGAATATGGGATGGGCCTAGAGAGTCCTTTGTCTAAAGAATTGTTTTATTGTTCAAGATGTGAGCGTGTGTGGTTGGATGCAGTGGTTTTAACTGCAACAAGTTGGATCCTAATGCTTTTGGGATTGTTAAAGATGTAATCTTGTATGGCTGAACTGGACAAGTTCATCACAATGGATTTTACTTAGTTGTCTTATTTTTACTTTTTTATATGCATTAATAAAGCTATGCTTTTGGACTTTACAATGTGTCTTCTTGACTGAGGAAAACAAGATGCTGGAGAAGGGAAGCTGAGCCAGTTGATGGCAAATCTACACAGTGGCTGTGGATCACAGCAGCCAGCTTGTCCTGCAGACTCTGCTGGGTGCCAAAGGGCGTACTACAACACTCATCATCCACACACCAACAGGCTATGAGCTATTCAACCCACAGCATCTTGGGTTACTTGCAGAGCAAAAGTGAGTGAGAGGACCTTGGTCAGTTTGTAAACACAGATTTATTATGCTGGCAGTCCCAAAAGGAATTAGCATTCCAAAGTATTGGGCCAAGAACAGAAGAAAATGACTTCATTTTATACACCTCCAAACAAAGACATCCAATTCTTACACTTCATTGGACATTTCAAACTTTAAATAATAATAATAATAATAATAATAATAATAATAATAATAATAATTATAATTTGTATCCCGCTTATTGGCAGCAATCCAAGCGGCTTACAGTAAAAATCCCCACAACATTTTATCCAAACCAACCCTATCCCCCTAAAACAGCATTAAATGACATATAATTAAATTTACAATAAACATAGAATAAAAACATAACAATATAAAACTTGAACCTACTTGGGCAGGTACAGTACCCTGATCAGTCTCTACTGCATTTCCCATCCATCAACATGATGGGGCCACGATGGGGATGCAGGAGTCAGAAGGTCCTAGACTTTAAACATATAAAATCTCAAGCAATACGAGTAGAGATTTCAGAATACATTATAATGCACTTAAAGCACATCTGGCCACATTCCAATGTCATCCTAATGTCCCTTATCAGCAGAAAAGATGGTACCATGAGCCCCTTTGCACAGAGTGCTTATCAGTGATTCATTATGGCTCTGCCATACCACTCTGGTGTCAAGAGTTCATTCTGACTCTAAACAAACCTAAACATTTCTGCTGCTAAAATCTTCCAACATTACATTCTTTTTCAGGGCCTCAACTCCCAGAATCCTCTCTGTATGTGGATAACTTGGTGTCTATTTTCTACATTTCTAACATAGATGGTTAAAATATATTGATTATGGAAACTTCTCCACCTCACTGGATCTTGAGTGTCATTATTGCAGTTTCATGGGTCATGGGAGCAGGGCAAACACTGCATGGGGATGTGGTTCTCTTTCTTTCTTTCTTTCTTTCTTTCTTTCTTTCTTTCTTTCTTTCTTTTTTGGAAAGTCAATATCCATGAAATTATTGGCTGCTCCTGAGTCTATCATAGTTCCCACCTAGGAGGCCTGCCTTCAGTATCCCAGCTACCAGTACAAGGTCTTGAGTAGGTTTACCTGTACTCTGGAGTTGAACCACACTTCACCATTCCACACCAAGGAGCCCTTTTAGGCCTGGGATAGCCTATTTTCCAGGAGTGTGGGGCATCCCCTTTTTGTAGGATAGTTTCTGGCAAAAACCAAAACCCAAGTGCCACAGTACAAACAGGGTCTTGTTTGCCTGTGATGGTCTTTCTCCTCCAAGGAAAGCTAAGGTCAAGCTGCATGGGATCTCTCACTGTGTCAGTGTACAATAGTGTTAGTTAGTTCTGAGGAGGTAGGGATGCTGGAGGGAGGCACCGTTCTAAGTGTCCTAAGTGCTCAACAAGCCTGGCAAGAAATTTCCAGCTGCTCACAAATCCATATACATTGCTCAATCAATGGGGCAGTGCAGGGGTCAATCTGGGGTACTTCATCCAAGATACTGTCAGCCAAATCATCTTTATACTGGCCCTGTAGTGCTCAGCATTCCAGGCCGTGTCCTGAATGAACAGCTGGAAAGCAGTAGTATGTGTAGCAACAGACCCCTTCCCCTGGCAGAGGTGACAGATGCATCAGTTGGCAGTTTCACTTTGCACAGGGTCCTCCCATGCTCCCTTAATTTTCTTCAGAAAGTTAGGTTGGTCAGGGGAGAGCTTGGGTGAAGAAGAAATTGGATGGTCATTTTGCCACTGAATTAGTAAGAGGCTGATTATGACTGCTATCTTAACCTGGTCAATGAAGAAGGAGATTAGGGCATTGGCTTTTATTCCTGTGCTAGGAGTGGGATGTAAATGCACAGGGATGGATTCTACTGCACAGCTCCATTCCCAGGCAGTACTCATCCCATACCTGATCCGGGCTTCTCCTGGGCTATTCAAAGAATGAGAAAATCCTGTTCTTTAAAAGGTCTGGGAGAAGCATAGGTTGGGTACAGGATGAGTACTACCTGGGGACGGGGCTGTGCAATAGAATCCATCCCTGTGTGTTGATATCCCACACCTACCATGGGAGAAAAAGCTGATACACTAATCTTCAAAGTCTTTAGGATGAATAATAATAATAATAATAACAATAATAATAAAACTTTATTTATACCCCGCCTTTAGCCAAAACTGTCAAGGTGGCTTACAAGTTAAAAAATACATCCATACAATTAATAACAAATAACCCCCCCCTTAAAAATTAATTAAATCACTATACAAATTAAAATCACATTTACAAAAAACACATCTAACATGGACAGGCAGCAACCACTATAAACATCCCAGAAGAAATTATTTGGTGGTGGTGGTGAGAATATGTTATTCCAGGAATGCCTGCAGGAAGAGATCCGTCTTGATGGCCTTTTTAAAGCCATCTAAGTTGGTTATTTGACGGATCTCCTCCGGCAAGGCATTTCATAATCTGGGGGCCACGGCAGAGAAGGTCCTCTGGGAGGTTGTTGCCAGCCTAGTTCTTATTGGTTGAAGCAATTTCCTCCCAGAGGACCTAAGGGCACGGGGCAGATTATATGGGGATAGGCGATTCCCTAGGTAAGATGGGCCCAGGCCATGTAGGGCTTTAAAGGTCATTACCAACACCTTATACTTTGCCCGGAAACTAACTGGCAGCCAGTGTAAAGATTTCAAAATAGGAGTGATATGATCACCTTTTGATGTTGCGGTGATCAGTCTGGCTGCCATGGTCTGTACTAATTGCAGTTTCTGAGTTAGGTATAAGGGTAGCCCCATGTAGAGTGCGTTACAGAAGTCGAGTTGTGTGGTTACCAGTGCATGTACTACAGTTTCTAGGTCCCTTACTTCCAGGAAAGGGCGCAGCTGGCTTATCAGCCAGAGCTGATAACAGGCACTCCTGACTATTGAATTCACCTGATCTGTCATGTGGAGCGACAAGTCCAGGAGCACCCCCAGACTGTGGACACAGTTCTTGGTGGAGAGCGTGACCCCATCCAAGACTGGCAATCACAACCCAA
This sequence comes from Phrynosoma blainvillii, assembly GCA_026167975.1. Lineage (NCBI taxonomy): Eukaryota > Metazoa > Chordata > Lepidosauria > Squamata > Phrynosomatidae > Phrynosoma > Phrynosoma blainvillii. Next base: position 183,885,456 of record JANUYF010000004.1, on the reverse strand, counting down.
TCCCTGGTTTGGGGGCCCCTATCGTAAGTACCTCCATTTTGTCTGGATTCAACTTGAGTCGGCTTTTCCTCATCCAGTCCATTACCGCTTCAAGACATTGATTGAGGGGAGAACCGCCATCAGCCATCATGGCATCTGACCGAGACATGGAGCAGAATATTTGAGTATCATCCGCATATTGGTAACATCCTGCTCCATGTCTCCTAATGATCTTTCCCAACGGCTTCATATAAATATTGAATAACATCAGGGACAGAATGGCTCCTTGTGGAACACCATATTTTAGCTCAGTTTTTGATGAGCAACTGTCCCCGAGTACCACCCTCTGGAATCTGCCCGAGAGAAAAGAGCGGAACCAATGAAGAACAGTGCCTCCCACTCCTAATTCTCTCAGGCGTTCCAGTAGGATGTTGTGATCTATAGTATCGAAGGCCACTGAGAGGTCCAGAAGCACCAACTGGGTCACGTTTCCCCTGTTGGTGCTAAGGCGCAGGTCATCTGCCAGAGTGACCATGGCCGTCTCCACCCCATATCCAGGCCCGAAGCCAGTTTGAAATGGATCTAGAAAATCGGTTTCATCCAAGATCGCCTGGAGTTGGAAGGCGACAGCTCACTTGATCACCTTGCTCAAGAATGGTAAATGTGAAACTGGTCTATAATTCTTCATTTCCAGGGGGCCCAGGGAAGGTTTTTTTCAGGAGTGGCCTAAATTTGATAGTACAATGCCTTCCCTAAGGGATGCATTGATGACTCTCCTAAGGAAGGCCATCAAGGCATCACCCCCCTGGATGACCAGCCATGATGGGCAGGGATCGAGGGGGCATATACAGCCAACATTGGCTGGGGAGACATTAGATTCTCTGAAGGAGCCTGCAATGGAGGTGAGTGGCTGCTGCTGGTTAAACTGTGCCTTCATATTGGCCACAGCTATGATGAGCTGATTTATTTGCTCAGCCAAGTCTGGTTCTGTTGAAGCAGTACTTCCATGATTCCAGATTTTAAGTTGCTTTTAATCCATCCTATGCTCCAGTCAGCAAGTGTCCCAGGAACCAGGTGGTTGGGTTGTAACAGCTACTGAGGAGTTAATACAATCCAGGTAAGTCACCGTGTAGGAGAAGTAATAGAGTGGTTATCAGCCAGTCCAGAAGTCAGTAGTGCAGATAAATAATGCCAGGAAGAAGTGAAACAGGGCCATAAATTAGACCGTAAGATCAAAAGCACAAACACTGAAAGTGCTGCTTTTGTTATTCTTATGTGCCTTTAAGTTGTTTCTGATTTATGGCAATCCTAAGGTAAACCTATCATGGAATATACTTGGCAAATTTCTTCACAAGGGGTTTGTCACTGCCACCCTCTGATGCTGAGAGAGTGTGACTTCCCAAAAGTCACCCACTGGATTTCCATGGCCCACCTGGGAATTGAACGTTGGTCTCCTGAGTTGCAACAATAGTGATGCTAGTCACCAAGAAAACAGGGTTGAAAGCAACAAATGGCCAGGGAGTGGCTGGGAGACTTATAGGCAGCAGCTACATGACCCCAGGTGCCTAATTAGATCTGTGTCTCCTACTTAATAACCTTTGGGAGCTGCACAATCTTTGTTTGTCCTGTCTTTGCTGGATGAATGATCTTCAGTGTCTGCAGTCTCCTGCTGGGGAGTAGCCCCCCCATCTCAACCTCTGGCTGCTCAGTCTCAGGATCTCATTGTTAAGAACTGCAGATTTTGGGTAATATACCTCCTACTCTCCCTCTGAATTCTTGGACTTTGTAGGGTGGGTGATTCAGGACCCACAACAGTCGAGTGATCAATGTATGTCCCCATTTGTTAAATACAAAACAAAACAAAAATCTTCTATTTTTTTTAAAAAAAATTAAAAATCCCCCCCCCCCGACCATTCCCTAATGTAAACATCGGGTTATTTCCTGGTTTTAAAAAGAAGTCTTCTGGGTATAAAAGAGTGTGGAGTCCAAAATCATGATGATATTATCACTCTGATCTCTACAAGGCATTGCAGGAGATGTTTAGGGTTTCGTTTTGTTTTTTTCAATAAAAAAGTGTTTGGTTGTTTCTTTTAAAGTATATCAGAGAAAGGAGTCACAGAATTAGAGATGCAACCTTCCTAGGGTCCATAAGGGACAATCTAGCTCCACAGCCCCTGCCAGTTGTCCACTTGTGTCTTCAATGGATTTCAAAAACACAGCCATGTTAGTCTGTATAATTAGTATGTAGAGTGATCTTGTAGCACCTTTGAGACTAACTGAAAGAAGGAAGTTGGTAGCATGAGCTTTTGTAGACTTAAATCTACTTCTTCAGATGCATTTGAGGAAGTAGATTTAAGTCTATGAAAGCTCATGTTGCCACTTCTTTCTTTCAATGGATTTGTCATTGAGACAACATAGCACACTGATACACTTAGAGAATAATGGGCACCCATTGCATGGTGGCAGCCAATTGCAATGCATCTATTTTGGGATTTGGATTTGTCACAGGGACACCAGGCACCCCTAGAGGGGTGGGTATTCTAGGAACGTCTACATTAATCCCAACATATAAGGGATCTTCAGGCAATATTGCAATAACAACACACCCAATGGACAGCAAAGGCTTCCTTTTCTATTGCTGAGTATTTACATTTGGTGGGGGAAAGCTTCCTACTGAGGTATAATATAGGGTGTTCTCCAATCTCCCATTTCTGAGCTAACATTGCCCCCACCCTCAGACCAGAAGCATCCATTTGTAGCAAAAAACAGTGGCTAAAGTCAGATGGTTTCAACAGCAGACAAGTGGTTTGGTTATGTTTAATAACCTGGAAAGCCTTGTACTCTTTTGCAGTCCATCTAATGCGCTTTGCCCCCTTCTTTTTTGGTCAGGTCTGTCAAATGTGCTGCAATATGTGAAAAATTGAGAATAAACTTTCTATAGTATTGCCGTACCTGATGCTTGGTGGTACGGCAGGACCAATGGATACCTTAGAAACTTTATCCACTAAGGGCATGATCCTGCCACCTCCTACTTTATACCCTGTTACTATAAGTGCATTTTTCTGAATTTTTGTGTGTGTATGAATTCCACATGACCCCAGATAGACTCTGCATCAGCCTCCATGGCACAATACAGAGGTCATACACAGGTCACCTGGAAGACTGGAAAATCCCCAGCCCCTGACCCGGGCACATAGTGTGGGAGTTACAAATGGACAATCATCACCTCCATAATCGGAAGGATGAGCGATAATGGCCGAAATATCTCACCTGAGCCGGCCAAACAACTCAATCCCTTCTCATTTCCCCTTGAATATTGCTAGACCAGATTACCTCAGCTAGGCAATCTAACACCTTTGTCTAAACCTTAACCAAACAATCCAAGCTATGGCTAAGCAGTCAGACTCTTTTTTCTAGACTGTTAGCCAAGCAGTTAAGCACATTGCCAGGGGCTCGATTTTACCTTTAAAAAAACCTGGATTCTTCCACTCAGGGTTGCTAGTTCAAGTTCAGGGGAACCCTGCATCACTTTGTTCTCTGATCTAGTTATTGGCACCTCCATTCACCCCACGCTCTCGGAAAAGTTGTGTCTCACTCCACTTCACCCAACTGGACCCCAGAAAAGGCTTCATCTATAGTGAGTATCACCCATAGTTTTGCCTCAAAACCTTTCCCCAGCAACCCCTGATCTCCTGAGCCTTGTATAAGTGTGCATGTGCTTGTGCATTGTGCATGTTGCCATTGTTATTAATAAATTAAGATATTAATTGGAGAAGCCTGTCTCTGCTCCATTTCTTGAATCTCCTGGTCCACTTGGTAAACATATCGGGAGGCGATATCCTCAGGGCTTTTGTAGCTGGCCCCTCTTGTAATTTGAGCTAATTATAAATTCCCCTAATAACACCCTTGGCTACACCCTAAATAGGTGACCTCTTACTGGGCAATGGCACACTTCTCAGGGTTGACCTGCCCTTTGCAACTGATGTAAAACTCTCCTCAAATGCTCCAGATGTACAGGCCAGGACTCACTAAATATGATTATATTGTCAATATAAGCAGCTTCACAGTCCTTTACGAGCTCCAGCACTCAGTCCATAAGTCTCTGAAAGGTGGCTGCAGTCCCATGCAGCCCAAAGGGTATTTTAGTAAACTGAAATAATCCTTTGGGTATGGCAAATCCTTTCTTCCCCCAGTCTTCCTTGGGCAAGGAAATTTGCCAATAACCCTTCTTAAGTCCCATGCAGCCCAAAGGGTATTTTAGTAAACTGAAATAATCGTTTGGGTATGGCAAATGCTTTTTTCTCCCAGTCTTCCTTGGGCAAGGAAATTTGCCAATAACCCTTCATAAGACCAAGAGAGGATAAGAACCTAGCCTGTCCCAATTTTTCTAATAAATGCTCTGCCCCCAGCATAGGATAGGCATCAAATCTGGATGCCACATTTAATTTTCTAAAATCAACACAGAAATGGATAGAGTCATCTGGCTTTGGTACCAGGACAGGCTGGCTACACCAAGGGCTCATCAGTTCTTCAATTATTCTTAACTTTAACATTTTATCAACCACCTTATTAATAACATGCTGCAACCTCCAGGGCCATGGCCTCCCAGGAACTCTAACCACTACTCTCAGCTCAGTAATGATCTTATGTTCCACCAGTTCAGTATGTCAGTGTGTGGATGATGGGTGTTGCAGTGATGCTCTTTGGCACCCAGCAGAATCTGCAGAACAAGCTGGCTTCTGTGATCCACAGCCACTTTGTAACTCTTGCCATCAACTGGTTTTGCTTCTCTTCTTCAGGATCCTGTCTTCTTCAGTCAAGAAGACACATTGTAAAGTCCAAAAGCATAGTTTTATTAATGCATATAAAAGTAAAAATAAAATAGCTAAGTAAAATCCATTGTGATGAACTTGTACACTTCAGCCATGAAAGATTACATCTTTAACAATCCCAAAAACTTAGGATCTCCAACTTGTTGCAGTTAAAACCACTGCTTCCAGCCACACACGTGCACTCACATCTTGAATAATAAACATTCTAGACAAAGGATTCTCTAGGCCAGGGGTAGGCAACCTTTCCCCTTTAAGGGCCAAGGGACTTCAGCTCCCAGAATCCCAGGAGCTATTGGCCAACATGGGGCTATTGGCCAACATGGCTGAGGCTTCTGGGAGCTGAAGTCCCTCGGCCCTTAAAGGGGAAAGGTTGCCTACCCCTGCTCTAGGCCCTTCCCATACTCCACCTTCTAGGTGTTAACCTTATGTTAATTGGATAATGCCTGTATGATGTATACTGACCCAGCCTCTTGCTGTCCATCATCCACCACATGACTATCTTTCCCAGCCTAACGATGTTTACCTTTTGATGTCACTTGCTACCCATAACAAAGACTGTGTCCATGAGTTGTATCTTTGGGAAAGTCCATGTTTACGTCTGTATAACCACCTGGTGTTAGATTCACTTTGTTTTTCTAGATGTTGTTCTCATGAGGAAATTTACACACACACATCTCTACATTTCACCTTTGACTGTATAGCCCATCCATATCCTAACAGAGTAGACACAGGCATCTTGGAAAATACCTCTTTAAAGTCCTCCCTTAGCACCCTCACCTGATCCTGTGGTTCCTTGCATAAGGGAGACAATATTGGAATATCCCCCTCTGATCCAAACAGAAGCTCAAAAGGAGAAAACTCCAGGGACACCTATCGGACTTCTCCATAAGTAAATAATAACGGCACTATCAAGGTATGCCATCATTTTGGATTTTCATGCTTAAACTTTTTTAACATCCCCTTGACAGTCCCGTTAAAATGTTTAACCAGCCCATTAGACTGAGGATGATAAATGGAAGGCCTAATTCTTAACAATTTCCATAACTGTTGAAGGACCTTGCTCATGAAGCAAGTGCCCTGATCCCCATCACCAACTTTTTTGGAAAGCCTACTCTTGAAAAGAATGCTATTAGTTCTTGCCCAATGTGATGGGCATGTGTTGACCTTAGAGGAATAGCCTCAGGATACATGGTAGTGTAATCAACTATGACCAAGAGGTAACTATGTCCCCCCTCTCAGATCTTTCTAGAGGTCCCACTATATCCATCCCAATCTCCTCAAATATAGGGAGAGGGATTAGGGAACACCCTCCCCCTGGACCTTTTTCCTGTGTTAACTATCATGAGGGACATGACTTGTAAAAAATTCTTGACTTCCTTCCAAACCCCTGGTCAATAAAACCGTTAGGTAATACATTGTAGTGTTTTTTCCACCCCTAAATGTCCAGCCATAGGGATTTCAGGGGCTAAGTGCACAATTTCCAGGCTCAAAGGCATTGGGACTAATAATTGAGCTTTAGGGGGATTGCAGACTGCCAGAAATAGTGCAAATTGAGTCCATTAGGGTTAGGGTTAAGGTTAGGGTTAGGGTTAGTGAATCATGGGAACTGTATTTTATTGTGGCACCAGAGCTCTCTGACAGAGAAGGCTCAATGTCTCAGGAAAAAAACCAGTTCCCATGATTCCCTAGCACTAACCCTAACCCTAAAAGTGGACTCAATTTGCACTATTTCTGGCAGTCTGCAACCCCCCATAGTCTCCCCTGAATTCCCCTGGGGCTGTATTCTATACACTAAATCACCCCTTTGCTTGAAGTGAACCACAGCATCATTAATGCCTCCCTCTCCTTCTGATATAGTTTGACAGAGAGCTTCCTGCAATGACATTCTGCTGCCAAAACACTAGTTGGGACCTACTGACGTTTGCCAACTCTATTCTTCTGGGACATCCTCTCCCTTAAAGCTCTCAACTCCACTCAGTAACTGTCATCAATAGGGCCAGTCTCTCCCTATTAGCATGGGCCATGTTAAAGAAGGCACCACCCCCACTTGCATCCATTTTGTATTTTGCCCCACCTTAACCTCTGTTAAGGAAAATGTAACATGGGACATACAGTAATAGAAATAAAATATGTATGTGATAGTCACAGTGGCTAAGCAGGAACAATCATGAAGCTACACAGGTGAAAAGGATAATGTAATTTGGAAGCCTTGAGAGCCAAGGACAAAGTTATAGAGTGTATATTGAAAACACCTGTTATAGATTGCAAACACCTGAGATTCATTAAGTAGTCAAGGTAAAATGATGAAATACTTGGGTTGGTCTTAAGTATGGGATGATCTATGTAAACCAATCAAAATGAATGTACACGCCCACTGGGTGGAAACTGACTAGTGGGTGGTGACTAACAATGGCTATAAGTGCAATGTTTGCCAATGCATATTTGGGGTATTTTGGTGGAGTAGAGATTGTGATTTGTAGGGCATATAGTATTTATATATAGTAGAATAAAGTAGATCTTTTATATAAGACTACTGAGTTGTCTGGTGTCTTGAGGGAAGATACAAGAACCAGAAGAATCCTGGAGAAGTTTGGAGACATCTCAGGAAGAAGAGAGAGTTTGTCAGGGTCTTCAGCCTATTCTCTGAAACTCTGCTGCTTGGGAAAGAAGCATCAACCACTGATCAAAGCTGGTCAGCTCTGCTGCATAACAAGGTGGTGAGTTAGAGCCAGAGGTGAAGAGCTACAACTCCCATGGGTTATGGGCCCAGATACTAGAGCAACCAGCATCCACAGAAACTGAAAGGTCCAGAGAGTGGATGAAAGTTTTGTGGAGCCTTGTGAGTAAATCATTTTGTGTTCTGTCTGCTGTGCATACTCAGAGGGACTGTGTCAAATTGAATCACTGCACAAATTAAGATGGAGATACTAAAGTTTAGTAAATTAAATAGAAACAACTACTCTACCTGGACGATATATGCCCAATCTCTACTAATAAAGGAGTCTCTGTGGTCGACAGTTGAAACAGGGCTGGCAGCTGAGGCTAATGCAGCCACTCGAGAAAGAGACGCTAAAGCAAAAGCATGTCTTTATCTCATGCTAGAAGAAGACTTGATTAACGACGTAAGAGATAAAGTGTCCGCCAAGGATGTGTGGGATACCTTGCAGAGATTACACACTCCTTCAACTGCATTTGCAAAAATGCTTTGGTCTAAAAGAATTTACAGACAAAAAATGACTAAAGGACAGTGTGTGATAGAACATTTAAAAACAATGCAAGATTTATTTGTGCAAGCTGAACTGAGAGGAGTGGAAATTAGCAAAGAGCAGCAGTGTTACATTTTACTAGAATCGCTAGACTCTTCTTGGGACAACATTACAAATAGCTTGCAAAATTTGCCAGAAGCTGAGCTGAACAGAGACTTAATTGTTGCCAAAATATTGGAAGAGTCTGAGCAGGGTGACTTAGCAAGTTTAAGGACTGTGCCAAAACAACAAACAACGCCTGATCTACGAAAGCAGGAAGAAGCAGCTTCTACAAGGGAGCAACGGAGGTGTTTTTATTGTAAAAAGATTGGTCATCTACAGAGACAATGTAAACAATTCGCTGCTGAGAGAAGCAAGCAAAAGGAGAGCAGATGGCAGCTGCGGCAGTATCAAAAACAGTCCAAACCTCCATTTTTGAAGGACAGTGGTAATAAAAAGGGGTTTGCAACCATGATTAAGGAAAAACAAAATACTAATTGTAAATGGTTGATTGACTCAGGAGCATCATCTTCAATGTGTAACAATATTAATTTGATAAGTAATAGAAGATCAGCTAATGTAAATGCTGTAGTTTTAGCTGATGGGAAAGAGCTCAGCACTGTAAATCAAATGGGTACAATTTTCATTCCAGGGCTAAAGGAAAACTTTAATGATGTGTTACATGTAAAGGAGTTAGAAAATAATTTGTTATCAGTAAGCAGATTAACAGACAGAGACTACACAGTCATTTTTGAAAAGAACATGTGTAAGATAAAACTGAATGGGGAATTGCAAGGCATAGGCTTGAAAAAGGATAAACTTTATTTTTTGAAGGACAATATTGATAGCTACAGGGTTGAAAATGCTAATAACATAGACAATAGTCCAATTCACAAAGACTGCATACATGAACTCCACAGAAAATTTGGCCATGCTAGTTTCAAATGTTTAAAGAAGTTAATCAGTATGTGTCCAGATTTAAAAGTTGCTGAATGCAAAAATCACTTAAATTGTACTGTATGCAATCAGGTAAAGGTCAGAGCTTTTCCAGTAGCCAAGAAAACCAAAAGAATTGCTCAAAGACCATTTCAGTTTGTACATGCAGATGTTGCCCAAGCTAATTGTTTATCTTTAGGGGGAAGCAAATATTTCCTAGTAATTGTTGATAGGTTTACAAGGTTTGCTTTTGTAAGAATATTGAAAAACAAATCTGACGCTGGGCAAAGTTTAAAAGCATGGGTGAGAATGGTGGAAAGACAATTTGATATTAGAGTAGGCACCATTGTTACTGACCGAGGAGGAGAATTTCTAAGTAATCAATTGTTTAATAGGTTTCAAAAGGTGGGAATAAGGCATGAAACTACTAATCCCGCTTGTCCTAACGAAGATGGTTTAGCGGAGAAAAAAAATACAAGATATAAAAAGGATAACTGCTTGTTTGATGGCAGATGCAGAGGTAAAAGATAGTTTCTGGGCGGAAGCAACTTTGACAGCAGTACATATTAGTAACAGACTGTATCATTCAGAAATTGAAGACATTCCCTACAGGGTATTGTATGGTAGAGTGCCAAATTACAAGTATTTGAGAGTCTTTGGACAGTTTGCTTATGTTTACATTCCAGCGTGTTTCAGGAAGAAAGGAGAACCCAAAAGTAGAAGGCTTAGGTTTTTGGGTTATTCTGGAAATAGCTACAAGTTTCATTTGGGTGGAAAAGAAGTGCAGTATTCTAGGTCTGCAAATTTTGAAAGACATGCTGGTTGGGACAAACTGCATGCCAATAAAGAAGTTTTCTTGAGGTTAGGAAGTTCAAATGAGCCAGAAACACAAATTGAACCAACTTCAGGAAACGGAGGGGTTTCAGTTAAGCCAGAAGCATCCACTAGCAGCAGTGATAGTTCTTCAGATAATGAGACACAATCTAGACCTATTACTAGTAGAATGACTGAAGACAAGAGATTTAGTCATAGAACTACAACTTCCAGTACAGAAAGTGAGGATGAAAGAGGCAGATCAGCAGAGTTTATTCCCAGATGTAGTCACAGAGTTAGAAAGCCTCCAGATAGGTTTGTTGTGACAAATGCAAGAGCTTGTTTAGCAGTGGAAGAGCCTGAAAGTTTTGAAGAGTTGGAAAGTTTGTCTAGAGAAGAACAGGAAAGATGGATTGATGCAATGGATGATGAGTTTGGTTGTCTGGTAAATAAAGATGTTTTTGAAGTCGTTGATAGACCCAAGGACAAGAAAGTAATTGGTTGTAAGTGGGTATACAAAAAGAAAGAAATGCCAGATGGAAGTATTAAGTATAAAGCTAGGTTAGTAGCTAAGGGTTTTGCACAACAGCAGTATGAGAACTATGATAAGACATATTCTCCAACTGCAAAGCCAGAAAGTCTGAGAATGGTTCTAGCTGTAGCAGCAAAAAGAAATTTAGTTGTAGAACGTTTTGATTTTGAAACAGCCTACTTGAATGCTAGTTTAGATGAAGAGATCTTTATGGAGCAGCCACAAGGTTTTGAAGAAAATAGTAGTCAGAACGTTTTTTAATTGAAAAAAGCATTGTATGGATTAAAACAAAGTGCCAGAGCATGGAATTTGTGCATTAATGACGAGTTAGTTAAGCTAGGATACAAAAGGAGCATTGCAGATGCTTGTGTCTATACAAAAGGAGACATAGTGTTAGTAATTTATGTAGATGATTTGTGCGTGGCAGCAAAGTCAAAACAGGAAATTGAATCAGTAAAAAGAGAATTGTCTGAAAAGTTTGTCTTAAAGGATCTAGGTTTATTAAAGTCTTATTTAGGTATTAGTGTTGAATTGATAGAAAAAGGACATTGTTTGTTAAGTCAGAGAAAGAAAATTGAAAATTTGATTGAAAAGTGTGGATTACAAAATGCTAAAATAGTAAGAGCTCCAATGACAACTGGTTTTGTATCTGAAAAAACAACTAGAGATTTTGAAGACAAGACTTTATTCAGGAGTATAATAGGATCTTTACAATTCATATCTTGCCACACCAGACCAGACATTTCATATGCTAAAAATGTATTGTCCAGAAGGGTTAATGATCCAAAAATTGAAGACTGGACAGCAGTAAAACACTTATTAAGATATTTGAAAGGAACTTTAGATAAGAAATTGATAATTAGAAACAATAGTTCAGATTTAGATTGTTATGTGGACAGTTCTTTTGCATCAGAATTAGGAGACAAGAAGTCAGTTACAGGAATGATAATTAAGTACAGTGAAAGTCCAATAGTCTGGAGAAGTAGAAAACAAACTAATGTAGCGTTAAGTACGACTGAAGCAGAATTCGCACCCATTCTGTTTTGTAGGGCTTGACATCACCATGCATGCATTGTACTAATAACAACTCTGGAGTGCTAGGGCACCCCCCCTTCCTGAATCAAGGTCTGGCTACACCCTGAGTCTAACCATTTCCCATGGACCCACACCATTACCACCCGCACTCATGCTCATTTCTACCTACCTGTGCAACCTCCAAGGCCTCTGCCAGGAGTCATCCATAACAGGACAATCCTGTTTAAGATGGCCTTCCATGCTGTGGGTGAAACAGGTTAGGGGGTTGTGCCCTATGTCCCTGGGCACAGTTAGAGGGTTCATCTTCTGGAGTAGCCAAGGGCCCTTTTTCCCATCACTCACATCTTTCCAAATCTTCTCCACTTTGCCTTCAGCTTTCCCACTCATTTTCTCTTCTGGTCTTCCAAATCTTCCTGTTGCCACCTGTTGCTTCATAGTGAAGCTGGAAATAATCAGAACACACAATATCACATTGCAATCATAACTAATGTGTCTGTTGAAGGTGTGTCTGTTAGCAGATGCTGTTTCCCAGCATCTTGGAATTTGAGGGAAGATGGTAAACCCTTAGTATATTGCACAAGATGATTTTTTTTTTCATAGCACAGATCTCTTTTAGTCAACTTTAGTTTGTGGAACACTTCCTTTCATGCATTATACATGGAATAGAAATTCTTCCTTGACATACACCTGAAGGGAGACAAAGGTAGAGAAGTCAATAATCTTCCACATTGAGAAAAGGGATGGAAGTAACATTGCAACATCAAGTAGTGAGGAAGGTCATATGAGATGACTAGAGACTAAAAAGGGGGAAGATACATGTCTTGAAAGGAGCGTATGATAGCAGAGGGGGAAAATAATTCTACATATGTAGGCTTAGATAAGCTTTTGATCTTTCATTACTCATCCTTTGCTAATAAAAACCTCATCAGAAAGAGGCAATGAGAAGTGGAAGAAAAATCTCTGCCTCGAGAACTGAAGTCAGAACTTTTCAGATGACATGTCTGTAACTCCTCTCCCCCAAAAGGCAGAATGGCATGATAAGAAGATAACAGTTTATTGCTAAAAATGCCAGCTAGATATTTTGTTAAGTTAGAACTTCCTTTCTAAATCACATTCCTTGCTAAATCACATTTTGTCAGGTGCTAATTAAATACTAACATTTATTTGCAAATTTTATTTATTAAGGCCATTTATTGCTTTCTGCAATTTGGAGTTAATTAGAAGATGGCAGAATTTTTTTCCTGGTATACTTAGGGCCTCGGCAGACAGCTTAAAAAGCTGTCCTGGAGGCAGGGAAGAGGAGGGGCAGCCACACGATTGCCACCCCTTCCTCCTCCCAAGGTTGCCCTCGGAGCCGCCGGCCCTCCGCACGGCCAGTGCTCCAAGGGCAACCTCCCACCGCAGCGTCTGGACACGCTGCGGTGGAAAAGTCAGTGAAAGTGCGCCGCAAGCTTTTGAGGCGCACTTTCACTGACTTGTGAAAGGAGCGCTATTTTAGTGCTCCTTTCAGGGACGGGGAAGGTGCGCCGCAGGATCGAGGCATGGGGATGCCTCAGTCCCACGGCACACCTTCCCAGGGTGGCCCCGTGCCGCCAGTCTGCTTCCCCCCTTAGGGCCTTTGCAGAATGCCAAAAATAGTGCAAATTGAGTCCACTTTAAATTGAGGCACTGCCCTGTCTCAGTGCTAGGGAATCACGGGAACTGCAATTTATTGTGGCACCAGAGCTCTCTGACAGAGAAGGCCCAGTGTCTCAGAAAAAAATACAATTCTCATGATTCCCTAGCACTGAGCCAGGTCAGTGCCTCAATTTAAAGTAGACTCAATTTGCACTATTTCTGCAAAGGCCCCTAATCATCCTGAGCACTCCTCAGTACCAGATTTTTTTTTTCATATCATGTATGCTTGCAACAGGATTAAATGTTCAGAGTCACATTTGGGAATCTTGGGTTGGATCCAAACCTAGGCTGTATCTGCAGTGCAGAAATAATTCAGTTTTATACCACTTTAATTGACATGGCTTAATACTATGAAATTCTTGGATGTGTAGTTTTCTTATATATTCTGATATATTTAGTCTTCTCTGTCAACAAGCTCTGGTGCCACAACAAACTACAAATCCTGAGATTCCATAGCATTGAGCCATAGCAGCTACAGTGGTGTCAAGCTGCATTATTTCTGCAGTGAAGATGCAGCCTTAAGTCATGCTTAAAGTAAACCCATTGTAATCAGAGAGACACAGGGCCTTTGCAGACTGCCAGAAACAGTTCAAATTGAGTCCACTTTAACTGTCCTGGCTCAGTGCTAGGGAATCATGGGAACTGTAGTTTTTTTCTGAGACATTGAGCCTTCTCTGTCAGAGAGCTCTGGTGCCACAATAAACTACAGTTCCCATGATTCCCTAGAACTGAGTCAGGGCAGTTAAAGTGGACTCAATTTGCACTATTTCTGGCAGTCTGCAAAGCCTTTCCAAATAGCTAACTGATAGGGGATGCAGACCAGGGCGTTGGGAAGCCCTGGTCCGGAACGCCGCGCTCCTGCGGCGACCCTAAAAGGAGCGGCAAATTGCCGCTCCTTTTACAAGACAGGGAAAGTGCACCCTAAATGCGTAGGGCGCACTTTCCCTGACTTATCTTCCACAGCGCGTCCGGTCGCTGCGGAGGGAGGTCATCCCCGGAGCGCCGGCCGTCCGGAGGGCCGGAAGCTCTGAGGACGACCTCAGGAAGAGGAAGGGACGCCGCGCGTGCGGCTGCCCCTCCTCTTCCGGGTCTCGGAGACGGCCCTATTAGCCGTCTGCCGAGGCCCTACATTATACATTTGACAGGACCAAAGCACCACCAACTTTTTTCTCAGGCCAGATACAACATTTTTTCCCACTGAATTGTTCCAAGGCAAATTTGCTGGGGTCCCTTATTTAGAGAGACAGTGTCCTTGTAATAATATGGAAGTCGAGTCAATGGAGTACATTTTTCAGTCCTGTACTTTTTAAAATGAGGCACGCCAGTATTTGATTGTTCCACTACTGTGAAAAATTTGTTGGATGTTTTGCCCAATTTAATATCAGGTTTTTGGTGGAGGATATGTCTCCAAATGTAATGTTGGCTGTTCTTTCAGAGACAAAGAGGATTAGAGCTCTCTATGTGTTTTAGATAAAACTGATAGCAATCATTTTATTGTTTTTACTGTTTCCTTTTGGATATTGATTTTAATTTTATGTTTGAGTTTTCTATTGGATATATTGGATCTGTTAATAGTAAAAAAATGATTATGATTATGATAACTTTAGTGGAGGCAGGTTCTGATGAATTGATTTGACATACCATCTCTTTGCTTCCATTTCAGCTTGGCAACATGAACAGTCAACCATGCATCTAGTGGAAATAATATTGTTTGAGACTACTTTAAGTGATATGGTGCCATCCTATAGAATCCTGGGATTTGTAGTTTTACAAAACTTTAGTTTTCTCTGTCAAAAAGTGCTGGTGCCTCACAAAACTACAAATCCCAGGACTCTGTAAAATGGCACAATGGTAGCTAAAGTGGTATCAAAGTAAAGGTAAAAGTATTCCCCATTGACAAGGTTGTTAAGTCATGTCCGACCGTAGGGGGAGGTGCTCATCTCTGTTACTAAGCCAAAGAGCCAGCATTGTCAGAGATTACTCTGTAATCATATGATATCAAACTGCATTATTTATACAGTGTAGATGCAGCCCAGCACTGCCAACTCATGGAGTGGGCAGAGCACAGTGAGCTCTAGTGTAGTGACCACTCTCAAATAGTCTCTTCATTTTTTGCTTCCTTGAGGTGCTTCATTGATCAGAGTCAGAATGAATCAGAATTGGGAGTCAAACTTGCCTGCTTTTGGGGTGCTGGGATAAGGAAATCCTGGAGAAGTTAAAAACTGGTAAATATGTAATCAAGAATGGAAAGGATAGAAGGAAAGTATCAAGTCACTTGAGCAGGACTGAATCAATAATGGGGCTATGCAGACAGGCAGGAAAAGGTGACCTGAAGTTGCTTTTTGCCTAAGGTGCAGCAGCCGCACTGCCTGCCCTGAGGTTGACCTAAAGGGGGACAAAACAATCACACTGTGGGGAGTCAATGCAGCTTTTCCGAGGCTGTATTGAAGCTTCAGCAACTGCACCACCAGCCGCAAGAATGCCACAAAGGGAGACGGAGCAACTGCATGGACTGGCAGTGGCTGCTTTAATTTTTTTTGTTCTCAAACACATGTGCACATGCACTGGAACATCTCTCTACACCTGTGCATCTGTGCAGGAAAACATCCCTGCACAACTTCACAGGACCTGTTATAGGGTGGTATACAGTCTGTCACTCTCTGTGTACAAAGTGTTAGTGGATGTCCTCCATTTTTCATATATATTTTAGCCATGTGGAGTTCCCTTTGACCCCAGCCTGACCCTTGGGAGATGGCAGCCATAATCCCCTAGATGTAAGGTCAGGTGAGCAAGCTAAAGTTGCATAAGACCACTAGAAATTTCCTGGACAGGCAGGTTTTGGGAGTTGCCCTTGGGAATATCCCATTATGTTGGAAAAGATACCTAATGGTGTTTGTTTGTTTTGGTCTCACACTTTAATGAGACAGTGATCAGATTTGATTGCACCCCTTTTCTCTAGCTTCCTTTCCTTGATAGTTTTGAAACCAAAATGCATTGTTTAGACCATGCCCAGACTTAAGGAAACAATGGTAAATCCATCAAGCCTTTGTCCATCTATTGTTTAACTCGTGGCCAGGAGGCAGAATTTCCCTATATGAACCCCTGGATTTTAGCAGACCTTGTGCTACCTTGGAAGTGCATGTTGAATCTCTGTCGGTCTGTGCTCTGAGATAGTTCCCCAACCCCCTCTCTTGCCAGTCGTGCCCCTTCCATGGAACTCATCCTCATTCGCCGCCAGAAGCCCTGAGGAGTCTCTCAGGTGTGAGTATATCTCCCTCTATCCTGGTTTCCCTCTTGCCTCCCCCGCTCTCGCTCTTCCCTGATCATTCGTCTAGTGTGTGTGTGTGTGTGTGTGTGTGTGTGTGCTTCATTTGGATGCTTGCCTATTTTGTCAAATAAATATTTTATTTATTTTATTTTTTTATTTTTATTTTTATTTTATTTATATTAATCACCTTTACATACATTTTTATATACTTTTACATCTTAGCCTTTTTAAAAAAAACAAAACCCCCTAAATATCCCCTCCGTGCACCCCACCCCCGGAGCCATTTCCATCTTTATACTCCATCCAAAATCTTAACTCCTCCCATGGAGGCAGTTTCCCATCTTCCATTCTTAATACATTTTAAATAAATTTTTTCCATATTTCATCAAAATCATTTCTTTTCAATAATCCTTTTTTCACTTTCAATCTACATGTTAATTTATCATTAATTGCTATCTTCCAAACTTCCTTATACCAATCCTCCAATTTCACACTTATTTTTGTTTTCCAACTTCTTGCTATAATTAATCTCGCAGCAGTAAACAAGTTTGTTACAATGTTTTTTTCCTCCTTCCATTCTACTTCATTATATATTGATAACAATGCTATATTCGGTTTTCTATCTATCTTTATATTCATAACCTTTTCTATCTCTAATATTACTATTTCCCAGAATTTTTGTACATATTTACATTGCCACCACATATGTAGATATGACCCTACTTCCTGACAACCTCTTCAACAATATTTTGAATTTTCTTTATTTATATTATGTAATCTCAGTGGTGTCAAATACCACTTCCAAATCAATTTATAATAATTTTCCTTAATTCGCACCGATAAATTTTTCAAATGTCTTTGTTCCCAAATCTTATTCCATTCATTGTCAGAGATTTTGCATTTCGATTCATCTTCCCATATTTCTTTTAAAATAATTTGATCTAGTTTTTCCCTTTTATTGTCCATTAATATTTTATAAATTTTGCTAGTTATGCCTTTCATATTTTCATTTTCCTCCATTCCTTTTCCTTTCTGAACTATTTGTTCAAATTGTGTATATTTCCCTTTTTCTATATTTTTTCTTCCAATTCTTAAACCATTGTTCTATTTGCATAAAATGTAACCAAGACATGTTTATCCCCCTAAATTTTTCTTTTATATTTTCTTTTCCTATCTTTAATTCTATCCAATTTTCTATTTTATCTATTTTCCTTTCCTTTAATTCTTTATCTAATAAATCTTTTAAATTTTGGGGGAAAGATTTTTCCATTATTATTGGTGTTATTATTGAATTTTCATTCATGAATCCTTTTTTATATTTATTTCAAATTTCTAATATATTTTCCATAAATGGATTTCCAATTTCTTTAATTTCTTTCCTACTAATTTCTTTTTAAAAAATTTTTTCTCTATTTTCATATCTATCTCTTTCCCCCCCCCATTTCTAACCAATCTAAATCTGGTACGTCCAGCATTCCTTCTATTACACATCTCAAGTGGTTAGCTTCATAATATCCTTTTATATTAGGGAGGCCTAGCCCTCCTTTTTTCTGAGACTCATACCAAAATTGTTTATTTAATCTACATCTTTTCCCTCCATTACAATATACGTTTAGTAACTGTTGCCATTTACTTAATTCTACTTCTGATATTTTTAGTGGTATCATTCTAAATAGGAAATTTAATTTTGGTAAAATTTTCATTTTAACTAACGCTATTCTTCCAAACCATGATAATCAAATTTTCTTATATTCTACTATTTTTTTTCAACTTCTCTCCATAATACTAAGAAATTTTTCTCTTCCATTTCTTTTAAATCTTTTGTTATATTAATTCCTAAATATTTTATATTACTTTTTATTCTTATCCCTAATTCTTTTTGCTTCATAAGCTCTGATTCTTCCTTTTTTTGTATAATTAAATAGCATCATTTCTGTTTTATTCCAATTAATCTGAAGTCCTGTTATCTCACCAAATAAATTCAAATGTTCCTTAATTTCTCCTATTTTATCCTTTAAGTCTTTAATAGTTAATAATGTATCATCAGCAAATAAACTAATTTTATGGTTTTTTTCCCAATCCTATTCCTTCCAAACTACTATCCTTCCTTATAACATTTGCTAACATTTCTATAACCATTGCAAATAATATTGGTGACAACGGGCATCCTTGCCTTGTACCTCTCATTACTTTTATCTCCTTTGTATCACAATATAGTTGATCTATTAGTCCCCTCATTTTTTCTCCCATTCCAAACTTTTTCATAATTATTTTTAATGTTGGCCATTCCACACAGTCGAAAGCTTTAAATATATCTAATGCTAAAATTCCTGCTTTTAATTTTTCTCTCCCAATTACATGTATTTTACTCAAAACTCTTCCTACTAAATTAGACATTTGTCTTCCCTTCACAAAACCACATTGATCTTTTCCTATATATTTACACCCACATTTATTCATTCTATTTGCTATTATTGCTGTTAATATCTTTGCATCCTGATTTATTAATGATATAGGTCTATATGACCCTGGATCAGTTGGATCTTTATCTACTTTTGGTATTAATATTACTAATGATTGAGACCATGATAAAGGTATTTTCTCTCCTTGTAATATTCCATTATATAATTCTAACAACTTTGGAATTAATATTTTTTCAAACACTTTATAATATTCAGGTCCCAAACCATCCATTCCTGGACTTTTGCCATTTTTTAATTTTCTAATTACCTCTATTATCTCTTCCCTTTCAATGGGTTTTTCCAATAATTCTTTATCTTCCTCCATTATTGTTTGTCCCCAATTTTCTTCTACATAATTTTCTATTTTATCTATTGGATTTTTTCCTGCTTGATATAATTCTTTATAAAATTCTTCAAAATTTTTTATTTTTTCTTTCATCATTCTACACATCATCCCAGATCTATCCTTCACTATATTTATCATACTTTCCATTTTCTTTTTCTGTGTGGCTCTGGCCAACATTTTTGAATTTTTATTACTATATTCGAAATATTCCCTTCTTAAATAAATCAATTTTTCTCTTTTATCTTTTGCAGTTCCTCCCTTTTTGCCCTCAATTCTACGTAAATCTGTTTATTTCTATTAGCTATATATTTATACTCTAATTGTTCTATATCTGTTTCTAATTTTTTTTCCTTTCTTCCTGTCTTTTTCGAAGGTTATATGCTTCTTTCATACATATTCCTCTTGTTACTGCCTTCATCGTGTCCCATAACAATCCTTTTGTCACTTCCTTATTGTTTATATCCCATGTTTCTTGCCATTCCTTTTCAATTTTGTTTACTATATCTTTATAATTCAATATCTTAGTATTTAACCTCCACCTCTTTATTTGTTCATAATCTTTCTTAATAATAAATTCTGCACTCACCAAGGCATGGTCACTTACTTTTATACTTGATATTTCACTATCTAAAACTTTAGTTATCATATTTTTTGAAACAAAAATGTAATCTATTCTAGTATATGTTTTATGTACAGCAGAATAATATGTATATTTCTTTTCATCCCCTTTTACTAGTCTCCAGACATCTTTAAATTCCCTTTTATTCATTATTTTATTTAAGTTTGTTATATTTCTATGTTTATCCTTTACTGAGGGGTTAGATTTATCTTTAATCTTATCCATTTGCATGTTAAAATCTCCTGCTATAATTACGTATTGCTTCTGTATTCTTTCCACTTTCTTTAACACTCTTTCATAAAACTTTTCTTGTTTTTCATTTGGTGCATATACATTCACAAGTGTATAATTATCTTCCCCTAATTCTCCCTGTATTATTATATATCTTCCTTCATCATCTTTTATTACTTTATTTATTACAAAATTACATTTTTTTGCAATTATTATTGCTACCCATTTTGATTTTGAATTTCCAAATGCTTTCTCATAGTTCTTTGTCCAATTCAGTTTCAGTTCATTTTCCCCCTCTTTCCGTTGGTGTGTTTCTTGAATAAAAATAATATCTGCCAAATCTCTTCATAATAAAGCTTCAATCCTTCTTCTTTTAATCACTGATCCAAGACCTTTGGTATTTAAAGTTGAAATTTTCAGTTTATCTACCATAATACCATTTATTTATTTCTCTAATGGCTCCATTTTGTGTAAACCCTATCCCCTCCCTCCTCCCTCTATTTCCCCTCCCTTCCCTCCCCAAGTCCCATTTACCTCTCCACTTCTTCTTGCTAGAGCACATTGCTCTAGCCCCAGTTGCTGAAGCTACCCCTGTGGAGAGGGGTGACGAAGACATCCCAAGGCCCAAAGAAACCGCCCACCCCCCGAGTGCTCATAAAAACAATAAATTTAACTTTGTACTTAATTGCAGTAATTTCTCTTTTCGTCTATGGGAGTCCGCTTCCTCCACATGCTCCCAATAATTCTTCTCCTCCCAGTACTCCAACCTGGACGACAGCTCCATTTCCTTTAGATTTTTTAGACTTTCCAGTTGTTCCTTCTTCTTCTTTATATATCCCAAGATCTTTCAACAATTGTATTCCTTGTTCCACTGAATCAATCCTATATCTCTTTCCTGCTTTTTGAAATTTCAGGAATATAGGATGTCCCCAAGTGTAGTAAATTCCCACTCCCCTCAACACAGTAGTACATGGTTTCATCGCTCTTCTCCACATTTTCGTTTGACGAAAATAGTCATTATAGATTTCTACATCGACATCTTGAAATTTTAATTTTTCCGGATTCTTCCTCACCATATTCATCAGTCCTTCCTTTTTATTGTAGTTAATTACTCTTACTATTACATCTCGTGGTGTCATCTTATTCGTCACTGGTCCAATGTGGTGAATTCTTTCAAAGTCTGATTCAGTCCAATTTAGGAGGGGGAGATTTCTTGCAACCATTTCAAAATTTTTGATTGCAAATCATATTTTCTATCTCTTTTCTCCAACTCTGGTATATTCTTAATAACAAAATTGGTTCTTCTTTGATAATCCTGCAGATATATAAGTTTTTTTGTCCATTTCAGACAATTTGGCTCTATTGGTTTCAATTTCTCTTTGTTGTTTCCCTTGTATAATCTTGCTTTCCTTATTATCTGATTTTAATGTTTGCACATCCTCTTGTATTTGTTTTATATTTCTTTGTATTTCCATAAACTTTTCATCTGAACTTTTCCTTTCAAGTTGCATTTGTAGTTGAAATTGCTTTGTCATAGCCTCTCTTTCATTTCGTATTATTGTTAAAAAGGTTTGCTTGTCTGCTTCTCTTGCTTGTAATGTTTCATTTTTCTGTCTTTCCAGAAAATCATTCATCTCTTTACGTCTCGTCTCATTATCCTGCTTCATAATTTCTGTAATCATACTCCTCATTTGTTCACAATCCGTCATTCCTGCTTTTGCTCCTGTTCCTGCATCTGTACTTTTTTGATATTGCTTTTTATCTTTCCCCTTTCCTTCTCCCTGCTTCTCTGGGAGTGAACTTGTAGAAGCAGCCATTTTTTTAGGGGGGATTCTTAACATTTCTTTTTGTTCAGTTTGTTCCAATCTAACAAGTCTTCCGAAGGCTGTATCTGAAGGTTTATCTTTCTCAGTTTGTCTTAAACCTCTCTTCCAAAGCTTTTCCCCTAATATTTTTGGCCTTTTTGACATATACACTTATTTAATATTCACTCCATTTTATTCACCTCCCAGTTCCTCCCTTTTAAGCAATCAACAGTGGATAGTACTTTTATCGTCTTTTATCTCCTCTCGTTCAAGCTTCTAGCCACTAATGATTTGTGGGTTAATTCCATTCACTTTAAGGCAGTTACAAAGCTTAATTCCTTATCTCAAAGTCCAATTCTAACAGCCTCTAACTGGCTCGTTAGTCTTTTTTTTTTAATGGCGGACAAGCTCCCTCCGTGATTCTCCATCCACACAAAACGAAAGTAAGCTATTTTAAGTCTGCTCTTGAGATAATAATATTTTTTTTTATCTTTTATGTTCCTTGTATCTTCTTGTTATAAATTCATCTCAAAGAGTCAACATTTCTCTCTTTGGGAGGTTTTTTTTTTACTGCAATTGTCTATTTCCGAGCACTCCGAAAGCCCAGGCAGTCCTTACCCGGCCATTGCTCAGGCCCCGCCCCCAAATAAATATTTTAGACTTTAATTTGAGTTTGGTCCATTTCAGTGTCTTCCCTAGCCAGAATTCTTATACCTCCCGTAGATAATTGGATAAGATATCAGAAGCGAAGTTGGGCGCTTACCTCTCACGTTTGAGCTAATTATAAATTCCCCAAAATTAGGTCTTGCTATCCCAACAGATTGGTGGAGAACACGTGGCAGTCCCCGAAATTTAGGCACCCCAAACTGATCACTTGGGCTGTTTAAATCTCAGCATGTAGGAGACATAAGATTCTGGGCAAAGGAGACACTGACACAAGTGGTAGGAAGGTGTGATTGTGTTTGCACGTGTGACTGGAAATCTTGGGTTGGCCATCCCTTTTCTTGCCTTTTCTATTTCGGGTTGGTAGAGAAGAGCCAGGTTTCCCCATTCAGGTTTCCCCCCCACAATCCAACCGTAGACAGTCCCCATAACCACCTTGGACGAGCTGAGGTAGGCGAAGTGAGGAGACGTCCTCATCTGAAGCTACCTGGGTGCAAGATTGGCAAACGTTAGTGAGGGCAAGGAAGCCCAGTGCAGCTAACTGAACTCTGGTGAGGGAAAGTCCCAGTGCAGCCAGTGGAATTAAGGAGAAGGTCTAGAGAAAGCTGGCGAGGAGCAGGAGAGTTCCAGTGCAGCCAGTAGGTCTAGAAGTCCGCCAGTGGGTCTAGAGAAAGCCGGTGAGGGTTGAGGAAAAGCCCAAGAGCAGATGGTGGGTCTAGAGAAAGCTGATGAGGGGTGGGAGAGCCCTAATGAAGTTGATGTGTTTTAAGAGAACTGCCAGTGGGTCTAGAGAAAGCCGGTGAGGGGCGAGGAAAAGCCCTAGAGCAGCCGGTGGGTCTAGAGAAAACTGGTGAGGGGCGAGGAAAGTCCTAGTGCAGACAGGAAAGGATTGGTGAGGGGCGAGGGAGAGCTCTAGTGCAACCAATCCAGTAGAAGGAGGAAGTTTAACCTGGCAAGGGCGAGGAAGTGTCACCAGCGCAGTCAGGAGAGATCTCAAGAGTTAGGAAATGGAAATGGAGCAAATTTACAGGGAGGAGAAAGTGCAGAACAGGCTACAGAGGTAGATCACCAAGAAGGGGCCCAATTCCTGGATTCCACCAGCGTTCCTGACAGATGATCCATTTCTGACCCTGCTAGAGGTTTATGACATCAAGACTGCTAAGAAGGGACTTAAGAGCATCCTGCAGTCTGAAAAAGATAGGTTGGCATCATGGGGAATCTGGACCCTAGCCCATGACGCTGTAGAGAAGTACAAAGAATATAAATTAGAGGTAGAGGTGTCCCGAAAACAAATAGGAGATTGGTAACCCAAGAATTGGGACAAAGTAACAAAGAACATGGATCTCACTAGGAGAACCCATAAAGCAAGGCAGAGAGCAGATAGGGCAGAGCAGGAGAATGTTGTCCTAAAACAGAAATTGGCAGAGCTAGAATTTAGGAAAGGCTAAACAAGCCGCGGACTTTATTTTGGCCCAAAAAACGGAAGCGGCAGCCCAAGCCGACCACACCATGTGCGAGGACCGAATTAGAGAATTAGAGAGCAAAGTAAATTTGAAAGGCGTAATGGTGCAAATCCTTTGGCCAGGCACTACCATAAGGGCGAAATATCACAATGAGGTACAACAGCCAGACAAAGCCCCAGACACTTATGTAGCCAGAAAGAAAATGTTAGCGATCCTAGCAGGAGACTGTAGCTCTCTTACCGGAGCTACAGTCTCCAGAGGGTCCCAGAGGGTGCTCCTCGGGGACTGTAGCTCCGGTAAGAGAGACCTCACTTGTGAGGTCCCTCAAGGAGCTATTTTGTCCCCAATATTTTTTAACATCTACATAAAGCCGCTGGGTGAGATAATACGGAGTTATGGTGCTGGGTGTTATCAGTATGCTGATGACACCCAAATCTATTTCTCCGTGTCTCGTTCGTCGGTCTCAAATTCCAATGACATCTCTTCTCTCAATGAATGTCTTGGGGCGGTAATGGGCTAGATGAGGAAAAACAGATTGAAATTGAATCCAGACAAGACGGAGGTGTTCACGGTAGCGGCCCCGAAACCAAGAATTGGGTTGCAACGTCCAGTCCTGGATGGGGTCACATTCTCCTCCAGTGACTGTGTTCGCAGTCTGGGGGTGCTCCTTGACTCGTCGCTCCTGATGACTAATCAAGTTAATGTGACGGTCAGGAGCGCCTGTTATCAGCTTCGGCTGATACACCAGCTGTGCCCTTTTCTGGAAGTAAGGGATCTCGAGACTGTGGTGCATGCATTGGTAACCTCCTGCCTCGACTTCTGCAATGCACTCTACATGGGGCTACCCTTGTGCCTGGTTCAGAAACTTCAACTAGTACAGAACATGGCGGCCAGGCTTATATCAGGGACATCTTGGAGGGACCACATTACTCCGTTTCTGAGGTCCCTCCACTGGCTGCCTATGAGTTTCCGGACCCAGTACAAGGTGTTGTTTATTACCTTTAAAGCCCTAAACGGCTTGGGTCCAAACTATATCAGGGACCGCCTTCTCCCGTACAATCCTCCCCGCGCACTTTGGTCCTCCGGGAGGAATTTGCTGCAGCCTCAGGAATCGAGGCTGGCAGCTACCTCCCGGAGGGCTTTTTCAGTCATTGCCCCTAGACTCTGGAACAGCCTGCCAGATGAGATCCATCTATTAACATCCTTAGACAGCTTTAAAAAGGCTGTCAAGACAGATCTCTTCCGGCAGGCCTTTCCAGACTAGTTACCCTCCTTAGATGAGTTATCCCCCCTCGGGCAACTATTCCTGTTCAATCAATGTTCCTCACGTGGCTCCATCTAGATGGAAGGAGCATTGAGTCAGGCTTTAGTTAATCTGGGTACTAGGTTTTAATTTTATGTGATGTTTTAAATGATTTGATTTAATACTGTTTTAAGGGGAGTGGGGGACTTTTTTGTATTATATGTTTTATTGGACTGTATATTTTAAAGTTGTAAGCCGCCTGGATTGGTGTACCATTGGTGTGGGATATAAATAAATTATTATTATTATTATTATTATTATTATTATTATTAAGTTAGCCTTAATTGTGACGGGGTGCCACTTTTGAATTGTACTGATTTTATAAAAGAGTTATACCAAGGTTTAAATGAGGCAGCTTAAATGTACATAGGTCCCGCCTACCACCAACTCATCACTATAGATTGGCAAGGAGTTTTGCAGCACATTCAGGCAGCTTCCCAGATATTTTGGACTAGAGAAGCACAGAAAGATATGACTAAGAGCTTAGTGGCAGCAAACACAGCAAAACCTCCCCACAGCCTAGGGAGGAAGACAGATAGAGATAGCGAACTGGTCCATGCGGTTACATACCGGAACACCGGCCCCCATTCTCAGCCCATATCCAGTGAGCCAGGAAGGCTCCCCAACAACAATTCTTTTAGGAGAGGCTTTGGAAGCTACCCCAGCAGACCCAATAACCCAGACTATGGAAGAGACCCCCTACAGGAAATAAGGAGCCCTATTTGGAGGCAACTAAGGGAATTAGGTTACCCTGTAGTGGACCTTCATGGTCGACCCATGCATGAGCTCACCGAGCTACTACTCCAAGCCCTAGGTGGACAAGGTCCCAATGGACCCAGCACCAACCCTAATGCCCCTACACCCTAGAACCCGACACAGAACCCCAGTCAATCCGGTTAAGGATGCCTGGGATCCCATGGCTCACAGAGAGCCAGGGCAGACCTTCTGATCCCTTGGTCTGAAGACCCTCCTGCCCAAAACACTCATAGTCCCCCACATCCACCTCCCAGGACTGGCGCTATTAAGGCCCCAAGGAACCCGGTCTCCACAGTCACTCCCCGCAGTGCACCCGATCCTCCAACTCCCTCGATCCCTCCACCTAGCCAACAGATAGTAGCCACTTTAAAACCAGATTTTTGAGGACGCCCAACTGTAAAAGTAAAAGTGGGGTCCCAAGACAAACCCAAGCCAGCCACTTTACTTGTGGTTTCAGGTGGTGCAGTCAACACACTTCACCCCAAACTAGCCGCTGTAGGAAGTAAGACACAGGATAGCATGGAGCTAATAGGCTTTGGGAAGGGCAAGCACCAAGCCTACATCTGGAGAGACATCCCCATCCATTTAGGACCTATCTTAGATCGTATCAGGGCATGTGAGAACCAGGGAGAGGACAATGGCATTCTAGGAGCAGGATTTTTAAGATGGAACCCCTTGACCCTTGATTTGGCCAATGGTTTCCTATGGCAATTGGAAGAAGGTCCCCCTGTAATCTAAGCTATACATCGATGTGCCGCTTTAAAAGCACCAGCACCCCTCTACCCCATCTTAAATGACCCATGGACAACAGATTTCCCCGACCTTTGGATTAAAGACAAAATGGAATGTGGCAAATTTGAGGGAGCATGCGTGCTCAAAGAAGGGAAAGATCCACCCCCACAGAAACAGTATAGGTACCCCCGTGAGGCAGAAGAAGGGATAACAAAAACCATAGAAGGCCTCCTGAAATACGATGTAATACTCCCCATATAGTCCATTTGCAATGTGCCTTCATGGCCAGTGTTAAAAGCTATCGGTATCACATGGCGAATGATCGTGGAGTTTAGATCCCTTAATGTGGTCACTCCCCCAGTAGCCCCCGTAATAGCCAAGTACAATGAAATTTTAGCCACCATTGCAGCCAGAGCCAAATTTTACAGTGTAATAGATTTAGCAAATGCTTGCCACTCCATCCCACTCCACGAGAGCTGTTTTTACAAATTCTCATTTGAGTTCCATGAGAATCAAATGTGCTTCAAGAGGGTACCCCAAGGTTTTCACTCCAGTCCATCAATTTGCCATTCCCACGTGGTCAAGATGTGGACCAAGTTGCGGCCCACGTTGCGTCCCCCACATCTTGTCCTATGTAGATGACATTTTAATACATTCAGACTCCCAAGAAAAGACCACAGACATCACTAGGGAAATGCTCAAGCTCATTAGGGACACAGGATTTAAGGCCAACAGACAGAAAGCTCAGTTAGTGCAAATGCAGGTCAAGTAGTTAGGATTTAACCTCCAGCCAAATTGCAGAACCCCGGACCTACAAAGGGTAGAAACCATAGGAAAACTCCGAGCCCCCACAGATGTAGCCTCCTTGAGAGCGCTTCTAGGAACCTTTAATTTTTCATAGAAACCTTCACTAGCAAAGCCAAGCCCCTATATGCCTTACTTAAGAAAGGCGCAATATGGAGATAGGGCCTCAAGCAACAGGAAGCATTTGCTACATGAAAAATGGACCTAGCCAAGGCACCAGCTCTAGTTCACCCCGATGTAACTCAGTCTTTTTATATTCAGCTTGCAATAGCAGATAGCCATGTAGGAGCGGTCCTTACTCAGCTTAGGAACAATGTACATAGGGTAGTAGCTTATGCCTCGAAAAACCTCTCTCCCACGGAAGTAAAGTTCAGCCTGTGCAAGAACTGTTTAGCTTTGATCTGGGCACTGACCCGCTGGGAATTTATCAAAGGTGGAGCCAAAGTCATAGTTCAGACCCCTCATACACCCCTTAAGTATATTTTGTCAGGTAAAATTCAGGATGACCAATTCCATAGCTCCCGCATAGCCAAATGGACCCTAGAATTAATCAAGCGCAGCATTGACTACAATAGGCAAGACAATGAGCTGGTCGCCCCCTATGGGCTGGTAGTTGCCAGAGCAGCCCACGAGTGTGCCCTCCCTCTGAATACACCAAGCAATTGGCCAGTAAAAGCAGGCAAGCCCCTAAAAGAAGCCATGAATGAAGGATTTAACTGCTGGTTTTGTGACGGATCCTCTGCTTGCCCCGATGGAACCCGCTTAACGGGATTTGGAGCCATTAGAGTTAATGACCAACACACCCAACAAGGAGCCATTTGCCCCCACTCCAGTCAGGCTGCTGAGGTAGAAACCCTCCACACTGTCTTGGAATTTGAGGACCCAGACACCCTCATAGCCATTTATTTGGACTCCCAGTAGACTGTAAATGCAGCCATAGATTGGCTCCCCATTTGGATGACCCGAGAGTGAAAAACTAGTGATAACAAACCTGTAGCCCATGCAGATAAATAGCAAGAAGCCGCCCAGTTGATCTTAAGTTGAACTGCACCCAAGTGGGTCTCACATGTGAAAGGCCATCAAAAAACTACAGAAGAGGAAGCCCAATGGAATAACAAGGCTGACACCCTAGCTAAGAGAGCAGCCTCTGCCCTATGGCCCCCTTCAATGTAAAACCCAAGGCATACACCCTACCCGAGACACTCGATTTGGCACAGTTACAGAAGGGAGATAGTGAAATCAAAGCGCTAGCCGCAGCAGGCAAGGATCCAACAGGGGAATATAGCATTGTTCAAAAGGAGGATATATGGTGGGCAGTAAATGGAGGAGGAATTCACCACTGGATAGTCCCCACCGAGGTTCGAGGGGATCTCATTCAGTTTGTTCATAACATAGGGCACCAAGGAAAGCAAATCACCATAGACAGAGTCAAGGAAACAGGATGGTGGCTCTTCCCCATTCATTTTTCGTGTGTGTGTGTGTGTGTGTGTGTGTGTGTTGCATTTGGATGCTTGCCTATTTTGTCAAATAAATATTTTAGACTTTAATTAGAGTTTGGTCCGTTTCAGTGTCTTCCCTAGCCAGAATTCTTATACCTCCCATAGACAATTGGACAAGATCTCAGAAGCAAAGTTGGGCGCTTTCCTCTCACGTTTGAGCTAATTATAAATTCCCCAAAATTAAGTCTTGGTTTCCCAACAAAAGGTGACTGAAGTTTGGCATCCCTGTGCACCTGCACAGGACCTGTCATACACCCACATATCATGCAAGGATTTGCTGAACTCCGCTTCACCCCAAGGAGTGGATGCAGTAGACACATGCTGCTGTCTGATTGTGCCACCCTTGTGGTGAAGGAATGGGTTTGTCAACTGAAAAGACACCTACTCCATCGTCCCCCACAAAACATGTCCCACACAGATTGGGGGGAGGGGAGAGGTACTTTCAATGGAAGTTTGTGTGGACAAACTTGATACATGAAGCCGGTAGTCATGCAAGGGACATAGTGGGCTCGTTGTCTTCAGTACACTGATGACACCCAGATATACCTCTCCATGACCAGATCATCGTCTCAGACTTCAGATGACGTCTCTCCTCTTAATGACTGTCTCAGAGCGGTAATGGGTTGGATGAGGAAAAACAGATTGAAGTTGAATCCAGACAAAACGGAGGTACTCACAGTGACAGGCCCGAAACCAGATCTGGGAATACAGGCTCCAGTCCTGGACGGAGTCACACTCTCCTCTAAGGACTGTGTTCGCAGTCTGGGGGTCCTCCTTGACTCATCGCTTCACATGACTAGTCAGGTGAATGCGGTGGTCAGGAGTGCCTGTTATCAGCTTCAACTGATACGCCAACTGCGCCCTTATCTGGAAAGAAGGGATCTGGAAGCTGTGGAACATGCCCTGGTAACCTCACGTCTGGATTACTGCAATGCACTCTACATGGGGCTACCCTTGTGCCTAACCCAGAAACTTCAACTGGTACAGAATATGGCAGCCAGGCTAATTACCGGGACATCTAGGAGGGAGCACATAACACCTGTGCTTAAATCCCTCCACTGGCTGCCAATTAGTTTCCGGGTGCAGTACAAGGTGCTGGTTTTGACCTTTAAAGCCCTACATGGCTTGGGTCCATCTTATCTATGGGACCGCCTCTCCCCATATGATCCCCCCGCGCCCTGCGGTCCTCTGGGAGGAATCTGTAACAGCCAATAAAAACTAGGCTGTCTCAGACCTCCCAGAGGGCCTTCTCCGCAACCGCTCCTAGACTATGGAATGGCCTGCTGGACGAGATCCGTCTTATCACTACTCTTGCTGCCTTCAAGAAGGCAGTAAAGACGGATCTCTTTCAGCAGGCCTTCCCGGAATAACAGTCGGCCCACAGTTGGGCCCAACAATCCGACTCCTTATGCTATATTTTGTTTTTAACACTGTACTTGTAATCTATTTATGGTTTAATTCTATTTTAAGGGGATGGGGTGGGGGGGAGGGCTCGTGGGGAAGGGAATGTTTTAATTATGTTTGTTTTAAATTTTGTTGTTCCCCGCCCCGATTGCTCAGCAGAGGGGCGGGCTATAAATAAAAATTTATTATTATTATTTATTATAGTCAACAGGACATACGGACAAACGTTACTCCAGGAGCCCCCTCCATCATGTCAGGAAGTGGTGTGCAGGTCTTATGCATACCTGCACACCTGCACAGAAGAGCTCACAAAAGCCTCTTTCATGCAAACTGATGCGCATGCTGACAGCAAGCGTTCATCCAACAGAATGCATATATTGTCATAACAGAGAACAGTTATGGCACATGCTTAGGGTTACAATTAGGGTTAGGGTTAGGGTGCAACCACACCTGGAAGCATAGGGCACTTTAAATTAAAGCTTGCATCATAGGGTGCATGGTCTGGATTGCCAAGTCAATTTTCACTACATGTGCGACAGTGCATTTATATGGCCGTTTTCTGGTGCATCAGTGTCGCTGCATATATATATACATATGTGAAGGTGTGCATCTTTACCAAAGGAGCGGTAAAAAATGACTCCTTTTTGGAGCAGCTTTTCTCAGCATAAAATGGCTAGAGGGCACTTTCCCGGAGACTTTTAGGTGTGCGTCATCTAAAGGCCATGCCTATAAGTCATCCTCAAAGCACCTCTTTTTGCTCATGTGCATAGCCCTTAATATCTCCATGGGAGACCATTGCTTTCTGTTTATTTGTTTTGTTTTGTTTTTTTATGTACCTGAGGTCATATGCTTTACATGTTACTGAAAATTGGTGATAATTGGTGTGGTGGTATCTATTTCATTATCCTGGACATCCTTCCATCATGTTACTTTGGCAATCATGGCAGTCCTTATTTCACTGAAAAGAGCCTGGACCTGTGCAGAATGCTTCCCCCCCACACCCGATTATGTGGTCAGGGGAGGAGTTTTTACTAGCCTCTCAGGGGAAACATCAGCAGTTTAGAAATAAACATGATGAACTGGTGCCATGTTTGGTGACTTGCGGGGGTGGGGCTCAGCCTATTTAAGGCCTACCTGCCCTGCTCTCTTCTTCTTTTGAACACTGGCCCACCTTCCTGCCTCTACAGCAGTGTGAGATTTCTTCTGGTTGCTTTGGAGAAAGGTTGGAAGTTTCTCCCCTTTCCAAGGTTTTTTTTTTTTTTGCCTACCCACACTGTTTGTTTAGGGACTGAGAAAATTGGTTTGGGTGTGGTTATAAATAGGTTTCATTGCATAGGTGGGGGAAAAATAGAAGTTCAGGTGAACATCTTGGCACCCTCTTAAATGGTGAAGATGAAGTCTCTGGAATGGAATTTTAGGTCTTGTAACTATGGGAGGTAAAAGTGACTTACTTTGGGCATGGCCTAAGATTAAAACCCTCACTTATGGGCCTAAGCAGACGGGTGGCCGTGGGCTGCCCTGAGAAGCTGCGGATTGGGGCCAAGGTAGCCGCACTTCTCAGCCCCAATCCACAGCTTCTCGGGCCCTGGAAGGAGCACTAAAATAGTGCTCCTTCCACAAGGTGCCGAAGATGTGCAGCAAGAGGCATTGGGCGCACCTTTGCCGTCTCTTCCACCGCAGCGTGTGTGAATGCTGCGGCGGAAGTACATCATCAGAGCGCCTGTCATGTGGAGTAACGGGTGCTCCGATGATGTGTTTGGGAAGGAGTTGGGGTGCCCAACGTGAGGCTGCCCCTCCCCTTCCTTGCCTCCAAGACGATGCAAAGTGCCGTCTGCTTCCCCCCTTATGTCTTGGGAGTTAAGTGAGGAAATCTTGGGTTGGCCTTCTGGATGCAGGCTGGCCAGGGAGCAACGCAGTTCTGGATTGCCCTTGGGGCTCAGGTGTTTCACTCAGGGGAGGCTGGGGAGGTGGTCTGGGAGCAGACCATCTGCTCCATCTTTTCCTGCATTTGGTTGTTCACCCCAATTGTTGCAGATCTCATAGAAATATGTTAAACAGATTAAGTTAAATTAAGTTGTTCATTTTATAACCCAGTTCTTTGTGTCTAGTCTCGTTATTTCAACCTTCCATTTTTGGGCAAGGTGATGAAGCATGTGGTGGCCTCAACTCCAGGGGTTCCTGGATGAGATGGATTATCTAGATCAGGGGTAGGCAAGCTTTTTGAACAGGGGGCCGGGTTGCTGCCCCTCAGACAATTGGGGGGCCGAAGCACCAAAAATAGATAAATAGATAAATAGATAAATAAATAAATACATATAAAAATTAAAAATAAAAAAATAAAATATATGCATGCACACTCTCTCAGCCCTAGAAAAGCCATGGCAAAACCCCTGTGGAGATTTTGCCAAGAAAACCCCAAGAACAAGTAATAACAACAATAATAAATATCATCATCACAGGCGGTGGCGGTGGCAGGGGTGGCGGTGGCGGCGGCGGTGGCGGTGGCAGGACCGGCCTGGAGCCAGTCCAAAGGCCTCAGGGGGGGCGCATCCGGCCCCCGGGCCTTAGGTTGTCTACCCCTGATCTAGATCCATGTCAGTCTGGTTTCCTACCTGGCTATGGGACAGAAACTGTTTTGGTCATCTTGGTGGTTGGCCTACATAGGGAATTAGACAGGAGGAGTGTGTCCCTGTTGGTTCTACTGGACATCAATGGCTTTCAATACAATTGACCATGGTATCCTTCTGAGCTGCCTCTCTGGGGTGGGGTTTGGAGACACTGTTCTACAATGGCTCTGTTCTTTTTTGGAGGGGCGTTCTCAGAAGGTGGTGCTGGGGGATTCCTGTTTGGCTCCTTGGCCATTGGCTTGTGGGTCCCTCAAGGTTCAGTTCTGTCCCTTATGCTTCAGCCTGTGTTAGATGGGGGTTACACTCCCTCTGAAAACTCAGGTTCATAGTTTGGGGGGTTATTCTGGATTTAGCACTGAAAGCCGAGGTATCATCAGTGACCAGGAGTGCTTTTGCATGGCTAAAATTGAGGGAATGTTTATTATTATTATTATTATTATTATTATTATTATTATTATTATTATTAAAATTCATGCAACAATTGTACCCATTCCTGGAGAAGTCAGATCTGGCCATGGTGGTACATGCCTTGGTTACATCCTGTCTGGACTACTGTAATGTACTCTATATGGGATTGCCTTTAAAAAGTGCTCAGAAATTTCAGCTGGTCTAAAGAACTGTAGCCAGGTTATTAACTGGAGCTGGTTACAGGGAACATGCAACTCCCTTGTTGCAACAGCTCCATTGACAGCCAGTCCATTTCTGGGAATAATTGAAAGTGCTGGTTTTGACCTATAAAACCTTATATGGCTTGGTTCCAGGCTATTTGAAGGACCGTATCCCCACTGTACAAGTACTGAGATCATCTGGAGAGGCCTGAGAGGCCCTCTCAGGCTTGTTTAGTGGGAACAAGAGAAAGGGCCTTCTCAGTGGCTGCGCCCAAGCTTTGGAACTTCCTTCCTAGGGAGGCCAGGATGGCTCTATCCCTGCTATCCTTCCAGCAGCAGGTAAAGACATTCTTGTGTGGGCAGACCTTTCCAAATCGATATGGTCTGGGAATATTATGCCATTTAAATTTTAAGGTTTGTATTGTAACATTTGATTTTAATTCATAGCTGTTTTAACTTTTCAAATGGTTTATGGTAATTGTTTTGTTTTTTTAATTTTATATTTATACATTTTGATGTACTGTTTCTAAATTGCATTGTTTTAAATCTGCTGTTTGCTGCCTTGAATCTCTATATTGGAGAAAGGCGGGATATAAGAAAATAAAATAAATAAAAATAATTTCCTGAGTTGGTCAGCAAATGGGATACTGATATCTACTTCTTTCCCCAGCACTGAAGGGATTTCTTGGGGTATACAAAAAGATAGCTTGGAAGACGAAAATGATAGATGATGGAATTTCTTTCTCCATTGCTATTGATTTCTTGAAAAATCTGATATGTTGGGAAACCCTTCTGCAACCCACACATCAACTTTAATTACCACTGTCTATTGGCCTGGGTACATAACAGCAGGTCATAGAATCATAGAATCATAGAATCATAGAGTTGGAAGAGACTACAAGGGCCATCCAGTCCAACCCCCTGCCATGCAGGAACTCCCAATCAAAGCATCCCCGACAGATGGCCATCCAGCCTCTGCTTAAATACCTCCAAGGAAGGAGACTCCACTACTCTCCGAGGGAGTGTGTTCCACTGTCGAACCGCCCTTACTGTCAGGAAGTTCTTCCTGATGTTGAGGTGGAATCTCTTTTCTTGCAGCTTGCATCCATTGTTTCGGGTCCTAGTCTCTAGAGCAGCAGAAAACAAGCTTGTTCCCTCCTCAATATGACATCCCTTCAAATATTTAAACACGGCTATCATATCACCTCTCAGCCTTCTCTTCTCCAGGCTAAACATCCCCAGCTCCCTAAGTCGTTCCTCATAGGGCTTGGTTTCCAGACCCTTCACCATTTTAGTTGCCCTCCTTTGGACACGCTCCAGTTTCTCCACATCCTTTTTGTATTGTGGTGCCCAGAACTGGACACAGTATTCCAGGTGAGGCCTGACCAAAGCAGAATAGAGTGGCACTATTACTTCTCTTGATCTAGACACTATACTTCTACTCATGTAGCCTAAAATTGCATTGGCCTTTTTAGCTGCTGCATCGCACTGTTGACTCATGTTCAACTTATGATCCACCTGGATTCCTAGATCCCTTTCACACGTAGTCTCATTCAACCAGGTGTCCCCCATCGTATATCTGTACTTTTCGTTTTTCTGCCCTAAGTGCAGTACCTTACATTTCTCCGTGTTGAATTTCATTTTGTTAGCTTTGGCCCAGCTTTCTAGTCTGTTCAAGTCATTTTGAATTTTGATCCTGTCCTCTGGGGTATTAGCTACTCCTCCTAATTTGGTGTCATCTGCAAATTTGATAACTATGCCCCCAATACTGTCATCCAAGTCATCAATAAAGATGTTGAACAGCACTGGGCCCAGGACAGAGCCCTGTGGCACCCCACTGGTCACTTCTTTCCAGGTTGAAAAGGAGCCATTGTTGAGTACCCTTTGGGTTCGCCCAGTCAACCAATTACAAATCCATGTAACAGTTACTTTGTCTAGCCCACATTTTACCAGCTTGTTTGCAAGAATGTCATGGGGAACCTTGTCAAAGGCCTTACTGAAATCAAGATATACTATATCCACAGCATTCCCTTCATCTACCAAGCTGGTAATTTTTTCAAAAAAAAGAGATCAGATTTGTCTGGCATGACCTGTTTCTCTGAAACCCATGTTGACTTTTTTTGATTATGAAATTACTTTCCAGATGTTCACAGACTCTGTTTAATGATCTGCTCCAGAATCTTCCATGGTATTGATGTCAGACTAACTGGACGATAATTGTTGGGATCCTCTTTTTCCCCCTTTTTGAAGATGGGGACAACATTTGCCCTCCTCCAGTCCGCTAGGACTTCTCCTGTTTTCCAGGAGTTCTCAAAGACTATTGCCAATGGTTCCGATATTACATTTGCCAGTTCTTTCCTGGAGACTTATATTCATTTAGATTAACCAGGTATTCCTGTACTATCTCTTTACTTATTCTATGCTGAAATTCTCCTATTCTGTCCTCTGCTCCGTTATCCTCAGGTTGAGCACCCTTTGCCTTTTCTGAGAAGACTGAAGCAAAGAAGGTGTTGAGTAACTCTGCCTTTTCTCTGTCCCCTGTTAACTTTTTGCCATCTTCTCCACACAGTGGTCCTACCATTTCCTTTTTTTTCCTTTTGCTGCTGACATACCCCAAAAGCCCTTTTTATTGTTCTTAACCTCTCTAGCAAGCCTGAGTTCATTCTGTGCTTTAGCTTTTCTGACTTTACCCCTACACGTGCTAGCTATTTGTATGAATTCCTCTTTGGTGATTTCCCCATTTTTCCATTTCTTATACATGTTCCGTTTAAAACATAATTCAGTTGCAAGTTCCTTAGTCATCCATCCTGGTTTCTTGAGACACCTCCCATTTTTCCTCCTCGTTGGCATGGTTTGAAATTGTGCCTTCAGTATCTCCCTTTTGAGAAACTCCCATCTGTCTTGAACTCCCTTCTCTTTTAGTATTCCTGTCCATGGGATCACCCCCAGTATTTCTCTAAGTTTAGGAAAATCAGCTTTCCTAAAGTCTAGAATGCATGTCTGACTATGCCTGGCTTCTCCTTTCCACTGTATAATAAACTCCAGGAGGACATGATCACTCCCTCCTAAGGATCCAACCACTTGCACCCCATTAACTAGGTCTTCCCTGTTAGTTAGGATCAGATCCAAAATAGCTGACTCCCTCGTTGCCTCTTCCACCTTTTGGACAATGAAATTGTCTTCGAGGCAAGTGAGGAATTTGCTAGACCTTGAGGATTTTGCTGAGTTTGACTTCCAGCAAATATCAGGATAGTTGAAGTCACCCATCACTACTATATTTCTCCTTTCTGAGTGTGTGGTCATCTGTTCTAGAAAGGCATCATCCAATTCCTCTTCCTAAGTCGGGGGTCTGTAGTAGACTCCCACAATAACATCCCTGTTGTTTCCTTCCCCTTTAATTTTTATCCAAATGCTCTCCACCTGGCTTCCAGGATTGTTGTCCTGGATTTCTTCACTGGTATAAATATCCCTGACATATAATGCTATTCCTCCTCCTCTCCTGTTTGGCCTGTTTCTCTTGAAGAGGTTATACCCCTGTATTTCTACATTCCAATCATGAGACTCATCCCACCAGGTTTCAGTGATGCCTATTATATCATCTTTGCTTTGTTGTGCTAGGAGTTCGAGTTCATCTTGCTTATTTCCCATGCTCTGTGCATTAGTGTAGAGACATCTAAGACCATATGTCTCCTTTACTTGCTGCCTGTGCACGTTTTTTTGCCTCCCACTTTTGGGTCCCTCTACTGTTTGCCTTGTTTCCTCTATGACAGTTTGACTATTTTTTCCAGTCCTTTTGTCTTCCAGGGTGCTGTCTCCCTTCCCCACATAACTCAGTTTAAAGCCCTCCTGATCAAATTCTTGAGACTGTTGGCAAAAACGTTTCTTCCAACTGGTGTGAGATGCAGCCCATCCCTTGCCAGGAGTCCGCCCTCATGGAACCGCAGCCCATGATCAAAGAATCCAAATCGTTCTTGATGACACCATCTGCGGAGCCAATTGTTGACATCTGCTATTTTCCTCTCTCTTCCTGGACCGTGACCTTCAACTGGCAGTAGAGACGAGATGACAATCTGTGCCTCCATTTCTTTCAGCTTCTTTCCTAGAGCCTCGTAATCCCTTTTGATGTTTTGAAGGATGTGTCTTGCTGTGTCATTCGTTCCCACGTGGACCAAAAGGAAGGGGTATTGGTCGGTAGGCCTGACCAGTCTTGTCAGCCTCTCTGTCACATCTCGGATCTTTGCCCCAGGGAGACAACATACCTCCCGAGACATCTTGTCAGGCCCACAAATCACTGCTTCTGTCCCCCTCAGCAAGGAGTCCCCCACCATGACCACACGTCTCCTCCAAGGCTTAGCAGCGACTGTTCCCTGTGGTGGAACTCCCAGGGTCCCCTGCTCTGTCCCTGAAGTCTGTCCATGCTGCTCTTCCTCGTCCTCCTTGGTAAGGGAAAGAGCTTGAAAACGATTCTGTAGCTGCAAGCTCCCAGAACGATCTCTGGTCTCCCTACTTCTGCGTGTGACATTCCTCCACCTGTCTACCTCCTGTGTATGTGATGTGACCTTCTCTTCCCCAGCAACTTCCTCTGTGTGGTCTCCAACCAAGACTATTCATTCCGTTCTGTCTAGGAAAGCCTCTTGCTCCCTAATATGTTGAAGTGTAGCTACCCGCGCCTCCAGCTGCTGTACTTTCTCCTCCAAGAGGGCTACCAACTTGCACTTTGGAGCATGTGTAGTTCCCCACATCTGTAGGTAAGAAGATAAACATCCCACAGGTATTGCAAGTGACGGCAGAAGTTCCTTCAGTGTCCATACTAAGTCTTAATTAGTAGCTGAAAGAGGACTACGGCTTTCCTCCTCAAAGAAAATCCCTTGCTAACACCAGTGTTAAAGTCTGCTGATGACCCAAACTTTTCTACAATTAGTAGTGGTTATATAATTTGCGCACCGTTAGGTGCGCGGCTCTGGGAGCAGTTGTATAGAGCTAACTGCCTATCCCACCCCCTATTGATTTGCAAATGTGACTCAACAAAGCCCCACCCACTGAGTAACAGTCACCCTCTCCCCAAGTGTTTTTAAAAAGAATTTAAAAACTTACCCACTCAAATGGCTACCTGGAAACTGTTTTTTTCCTCTTTCCTAGAAGCAACTGGCCTGGAAAGCCTCTTTCTCTTTCTCCTTTTCTGGCAGAAACTGCCTGGAAAGCCTCCTTCTCTTTCTTACAGAAACTGGCCTGGAGAGCCTCCTCCTCCTCCCCTGTCCTGGCTGAAACTGACCTGAAACTGGCCTCTGGGAGCAGTTGTATAGAGCTAACTGCCTAGCCCACTCCCTATTGATTTGCAAATGTGACTCAACAAAGCCCCACCCACTGAGTAACAGTCACCCTCTCCCCAGAGGTCAGAGATGGTTGAAAACTTCTTATGCATTTTATATAAACAAGAACCTAACCAAGATTTGCAAATTACTTCATAAACATTTCAAAAATCAGAGATATCATGTATTGTTTTCATCATTGAGACCAGAGTTTGAATCCTCACTTGGTCATGGAAACCCTTGGGGAAACCATACTGTCACAGCCTCAGAGGAATGCAAAGGCAAACCTGAGCAAATTCTGCCAAGAAAACTCCATAATAGATTCACTTTAGGGTCACTATAAATCAAAAATGACTTGAAGACACGCAAAAACAACAACACAAATAACTTGAATGAGGAAGAAAGGTTATCTGGAAGATTTTCCCATCCAGATTTTAAGTGCTTTACAGTCTGACTTGAAATTTCTGTATAGTTAGTCATATTAATGGTGATGATATAAAGTTGCTACCTTTTTTTTTTAAGGGCCTATTCATAATGGAAATAGCTGTACTTAATTAGAGTTGACCAATCTAGATTAGTAGGAATTCCATCTGTTTCATTTTATATGAACTTACCAAAATTTGTGTATTTCTCCTGAACAAGTTATGGAAATAACTTGAGCTTTTTTAAAAAAAAAAAGTGGGAGAAAGTGAAACTGACAGATTAATCAATCTCTGAAGCAGATCTTTTATTTTTCTCAGCCTCTAGAACAAGTCAACATCAGTTTTAACTTGCAATCTCTGTACTTCAAACTGAACTGTGAAATATGATGGGTTCAGATATATGGCTTATTGGGCTACTCTACCCTAACAATAGTTTTCTCCTTTGGAAGCAATTCTTGGATGGGACATTTTTCATCTACATAAATTTGGCAAGTGTCAAAAAAGAGTGGAACAGAGGGAGAATTGCAATAATGCCCTATTTTTTAGATTACCAAAGGAATTTTGATAAATGTATTTTGTTGCAACTTCAATCACAGGTACAGCCTGAACAGATATAAAATCACTTTCTACAGTTTGTGAAGATGATTTATGTTGGAGGAAACAAGATGAACAAAATGCATGGTACCTTGCTTCATGCAATACTACACATCATAAATTTGTCCAACTACTTCCTTCTACCTAGTGTAGGATTTTACAATTAGCCTATTGTTTTTGGCTCAATTTTTGTCAGGCAAAGCAGAGCTCCGTTCTAGCTAGGTCTAATCTGTTCTATGTATATATCTTCCCTTTTAGGCATGCAAAGCACATGTCAGTTTTATGCAGGCTGTTTAATAGCAGGTTGTATAAAGGTTAAATGCCTTTAAACACCCACTTGTCTCTGCTTGGAGATAATCTACAGCCCAGATGGGATACCTCTCTGGTCTGGCTTGTGGACTAAAGGTCACCCATCTTTCCTTTAGGCAAAGTTCAATGGAAACTTTAAGCATCTACAAAGTCTTTCTTTCTTTTGTGCCAAGTGTTATTTTAAACTTTATTCTATGTTGCTACTCTTACCAAGGTATTTCCTGAAAATTACTTTTATGCTGTTCTTTAGATAGATTAAAAAAAAAGCCAGTTCATGGATATGGAATTAAAGTTATTCTTAATAATTAGTTTGATGAATTATATAAAACAGATATATTTAAGAAGAGGAATCCTTTTTTGAAGAGTAGTTTATTTATTTATTTTTATTGAAAACTGCAAGTTATGGAAGAATACTATGGGACATGCTAGGATTAATAATTAAGCCCCTTAAATTTACAAAGTTGCCCAATTTACAAAGCCATTCATATATATTGTACCATCACATACTACTTAACTTTCCTAAGGTTGTAAAAAAAAGCTTTATTAATTTGGTGATGGGATCAAAGTTTCCCAATCAAATCATGAAAAGGGGGGGGGGGAGCCTTTAGAATGCAGTGGAATTTAATATAAAGTAATGAAGTTTTATTTATCATTTTTATAGGATTTTGCTGATAATGACATAGAGATGCTTCTATAGAAAGAAGCCAATTTGGATTGAGGATGAGTCTTCATGTTATTTCCTGTTGGGTTTGAACAAATGATTACATGAAATGGAATGCCACCTGCACAACTTTATGTACAGAATGTACAGAATAAAAATATTTTTTTTTGTACCACTTTCTTTGGAAGGAAGGAAGGAAGGAAAATAAGAGAGATGAAAACTTCAATCCTAAATACTCTTCATAGAAAATACAATTTCCCTTGAAAGATAATTTTGAACACATTTGCTTTGGTTCACCATTCCCATGTCCTTACTGGAGATGTATTTTGAGCCTCATTCTCAGAACAGCTCCCTGTACATCAGCCACTGTCTGTTCTTAATTCCAGCTGCTAGTGACTGACATGGAGGTGGTAATGTACAGGCTAACAGCTCACACAGATTTTGCATGCATTGACTTTTAGCCTAGTGCTCTGAGAGGGCTTGCTGAGAAGCTTCAGTGACATGGTAAATGTCAAAGCTCTCAAAGTTCTTATAGGCTTGCATAGGACAACCACTGTGAGTAAAACTGGACTCTAGATGTGAGCCCAAGAAGTATACTAAGGGCAGCATGAGAATTGGCCTTTGGCATGCTTATCAATTTCACATTGCAAATACTTCAAAGGGAGCTAGACTCTAGCGTGTAAGCATATGAAACTGTCAGATTGTTAATGTTAAGTAGGTCTTAGTTTAGTCATTGATCAATGAATGTCTTTACATTAAAAAATACAGATGGTGGGGTAGTAGTTAAATTTTAAATTTTACATTGGAAGGATCCACTTACCTCAAGTATGAGATGCTCTAAAAACAATCTTGACAGTACCTAACTTTTCATGTGATGCACAGACCCAGTCACTCATATTCAGATGAAAACTTCATACATTGGGAGCCATATCTGGAAGGCTCAACATTACTTTTACATCACTCACATGTTTTGTTTTGTTTTTTTAAGAAGCTTGATTCAAAACTTCATAATGCTTAGAGTACACCCACCAAAATAAGTGGATCTTAAACTAGTCATGAATAAATTTTGTTGATTTCAATGCATCACTTCTAAAGTCTGGCTGAAGCTAGATCCAGACCCTGCTTTTTCCCCCCAGTGTTCTTGTGAAAATTGAGATAATTGGACATTCTTTCAATCTGTTCCATGTGTAA
Source organism: Phrynosoma blainvillii (assembly GCA_026167975.1). Lineage (NCBI taxonomy): Eukaryota > Metazoa > Chordata > Lepidosauria > Squamata > Phrynosomatidae > Phrynosoma > Phrynosoma blainvillii. The sequence continues at coordinate 183,843,331 of JANUYF010000004.1, read as the reverse complement.
AATAAGAATACTAGAGGCATGAAACATGTTGTTGTGGATCTATCGAATCATCTAGCATAGTCGATTTGAGTTTAATTGTGAACCTTTACATCTTTTCTGACTTACGGTGATCCTTAAATGAAAATATCACAGGGTTTTCTTGGAAAGTTTCTTCAGAGAGGAACGGCCATTGCCATTTTCTGAGGCTGAAAGTGTGACTTACCCAAGGTCACCCAGTGCGTTTTCAAAGTTAGTGTGTGCATAAAAAGTGAAAGAGAAGGGCTTTAAATTTGCTCCCTTGAGACAAAGGTGCTCTTTCAAAAACAGGCAGCCAGTAAATCATTTATGGCTACCTTAACCATTATTTAAAAAGGAAAAAAAAAAAAAAAGGGGGGGGGGAGAATCCAGGTTGGCAGATTCTCTATACATGGTTAGATGCTGTAACTGTTAGTTGGATTCTTAACTTTAGTTGGATTCTTAAGTTTTTAGGCATATATTTCCTGGTTCCAAAGCTCCAATCCAATTGCAATGTTCTCTTAAAGGTAAAGGGAGTCCCTTGGCCTGAATGTCTAGTCATAACCAATAGTAGGGGGCAGTGCTTATCTCCATTACTAAACCAAAGAGCCAGCATTGTCCACGGTCTGCTCTGGTGGTCATATGGCCAGCATGACTGCACCGAATGCTGTTACCTTCCCACCACAGTGATATCTATTTATTTACTTGCATTTACATGCTTTTGAACTGCTAGGTTGGCAGAAGCTGGGACTAGTGACAGGAGCTCACCCCATCATGTGGCACTTGGACTTCAAACTGCCAACCTTCTGATCATCAGAACTGGCGTCTTAACCACTAAGCCACTGTTCCTTTACCATCATTCAAAATTAGCTTAATCTTCCGATAGGATAAACAATAGCCAATTCAAAAGGACATAAAAAGTGACTAAGAACATCTAGAAAATAAAATGGTATAGCAAATGTTACTAAATGTTACAGTAGTTTGCTTCTCAAAAGTTTAGCAATCTTTAATGCAAGAACTCCTTTCAAGTTAACAGTTATATGCTCTCATATAGCAACATTACAGGAGGCAAGGTTTCTGAAGAATAGTTGATACTTAAAATTTGTCTTAATCTGATCCCACATATTTTAACATCTTTTCTTTTTGTGAAGTTTAAAGATGGATGAATCAGATGTTTCCACCTTGTCCCACTTATTTAAATTCTCAAATTATTTCCATCAAATTTATGAAAAAATTTGAGGGATTTCATATTAAAAAAACAAACTGAACAAAATTTAAGTTTCAGCTATTTTCACTATGGAGAGGATGGTGGTGGTGGTTGCGATAATAACAGCCTTGTTTTGGGGGGAATAGAAGTGGTAGCTTTAATCCAACCCCACAAACTTGATTCAATACACAGAGATCAAATTCAGACTTTGAAATAGAAACAGTTAAAGCATTCATGATGTATTTGTGAAATCTCAAGTCATTTACATTATCAGTCCACTTAATATAATAATTAGCCATTAGCCATAACAAAGGACAAATGCAGAACATAACAGAGAATCATGATTAAAAGATAAAAAACAACACTCTGTTCTTATGTACAAATATTCACACACACACACACACCATCAGGAACTGCGTCTTTCAGCATGCCTGCCATGGTTAAGATGGATTTTCTTGTTATAGCTTGGCTTGCCCACAATGTATTATAGAGTACTGCTACTAATGATGGGACATGTAGAAGTGTTCTAATTGCTGAGATTGTTGCCCATATTCCCTTGTGGTTAACAAGCAGGTGGGATAGGAGTTGATGTTGTGCCTGGTGATCCAAGGTCAATCTCATGAGCAGAAGGAAAAAGAAGGAAAGTGTTTAGGTTTGATGGCAAATGAAATTTTTTTAGCCTGCTTAAGATTAAATTCATGAATGCTTTCACTATGCCTTGTTATGCTGGCTCTTTAGTCCTGACAACTTTCATCTGTGGTGAACATCTAATATCTGAATAAAGAAAGCTTGACTGATTTTGTAACTGAAAGCCTGGATTTCTGAATTCAAATGTTCCTGTACATAACTTACATGACAGTTCAGTGACCACCTTCAAAATCAATTCCAGATGCCATCTACTAGGGTCACAATGAGACTTGACTAACTTGCTCCCAGTGGAACATACTAACATACAAAACTTTACAATTTTCAACATAGATTCTTTAGAGGAATCCAAAAGAAGAAGGAAGGTATAAATGCTATCAGGTATACCTTGGGATGTGTCAGAAGTTGGATCCATAAACTGAGAACATATAGCAGTCAGTATTCTGCATCAGGTATTTAGTTAAGCATACTTAAATAAGTAACTTCTCCTGACCCAATCTTTCATGGCAGAAACATCACTACATGTAATCTGATCCCCAGCAAAATGGACCTCCTCCTTTCTCATGCAATTGATGCCCTGGAAAGTAGGTTGGGTATAGTTACAATAAAAGCAATAGTGTCACAGTCATGACTTAAGTAGCAGTCATGGGCAGGGGGAAGGAGAGGTTATTTTATATTTAACTAGCAGCTGATATAGAATACTGACCATCATTAAAATGCAAGCTATATAACAGAACATGATAAACTGTTTCAACCATACCTGATTGACAGGACAGATATACTGTGTATAAGGAGTCACTCTGAAGGCAAAATGTTGAAATTCTATGTGATAATGTTAGGTTCTTGCTCTGTCTACCTGCAAGGCTATGTCACAGATCCATTGTTTGATTGTTTCCAAGGTATTCATGTGGAATTCAAATTCACAAAGAAATTTGTGAATTTTGGTTTTTTGAAAAAAATGAAAAACCCCAAACAAATAAAATTTGTGAGTTATGGAGGCTCTGATAGTTCATATGCCTAACTGACAAGTCATTCATAGTCTCTATGTAATTGTGAATTAGGTCATTAGAATTTGTTAGAATTCATCAGGTTGCATGTTAAGTATGAGACCAAGGGCCTTTGCAGACTGGCCCAAAGGGCCAGCCTGGAAGTAGAATTGGGTCAGGGCAGCCACATGTTGGCTAACCCCACACTGACACTGTCTTCCCCCCCCTTTATTTTAGTGAAATAAAAAAAAAAAAAACCACATCTTATTCTTTAACATTGACTAAAGAATATATATATATATCCAATAAATATAAGCTTATTCTTCAGCATTCACTCTTAACTAAATATATTATCATTTTGCTTATATGTATTGCCTATATACATATATATATATATATATATATATATATATATATATATATTGGCGGCACCTTTTTCTATATCCTCCCCCCCCCAAAAAAAAAGAAGCGAAAGAGAGACATGTCCTTAGTCACCATATACAAGATCACTTCTATTTCCCCTTTTTCAAGTTTCGTTTTTAACCTCTCCGTTTTATTTAATAAAAATAGTTTGGGGTCCATTTCAAACTGAATTTTGAATATCTCTTGTACCTTCATGTATTTTTTCCCCCAAAATTAACTGCCTCTTTGCATCCCTACCACATATGGAAAAAGTCCGCATTTTGGTGTCCACATTTCCAACAATTATTTTCTTTATTCTTATTTATTTTTGCCAATTTTCCAGGTGTCAAATGCCACCTGTAAAACATTTTATAATAATTTTCTATTAGATTTGCACTCTTTGTAAATTTTAAATTTTGTGTCCAAACATTTTCCCGCATATTCAATGATATTGTTTCATTTAAATCCTGCATTCATTTAATCATGCAGTTTTTAATTGTTTCTTCTTTCATTGTAATATCTAACAACATTTTATAAAGTCTGGATATCATATGTTTTTCATCCTTTTCCAAGATTTTTTCCATTTCATTTTTTTGTTTTGTTTCTATTCCTGTTTGTTTAATATCTTTTTTAAATCTCACTTTTAGTTGTAGATATAATAACCATTGTATTTCTATTCCTTCTTTTTGAAGTTCTTCAATAGTTTTAAGATTTCCCTTTTTCCCTGTTTTGTCAATACTGTGTTTATATGTTATCCATTTCCTTCTAAATGATTTTTCTGTTTTATGAAATGCTTCTTGCACAGATAGCCAACTTGGTATTTTAGTATATAAAACATTCTTATATTTGCTCCATATTTTATGTAATGATCTTCTTATTATATGATTATTGAAATTTTTATATATCGTTTCATTCTCATAGCCAAGATATCTATGTCATCCATGTTCCATTTCCATTCCTTCTAGTGTCAATAATCTTTCATTTTTAAGTTCTATCCATTCTTTTAGCTATGTAATCACAGAAGCATTATAATAAAGTTGAAGATTCAGTAGACTGAGCCCCCTTTCTTTTTTGTATCCTGCATTATTTTCATTTTTATTCTAGCTTTTTTTCCTCTCCAGAAAAATTCTGTAATATCTTTTCCCCATTCGTTAAATATGGTATTTGATGTGATGATAGGAATAGTTTGAAAAAGGTATAGCATTTTGGGCAGCACATACATTTGAATTAAGGCAATTCTCCCCAATAAGGATAATTGCAATGACTTCCGCTTTCCTAACTTCTCTCTGATTTTATTCCAAGTTTTTATATAATTATTTTCAAACAAATCTAGATTTCTATTCATCATTATTATACCCAAATATTTTGGTTTTTTGTACTATCCTCAGTTCTGATATCCTTTGCAGTTCATTCTCTTCTCTTTTTGTAAGTTTTTTTGTCAGTATTCCACTTTAATGTTTATTAATTTTAAAGCCTGCAATATTACACACTTCTTCCAAAATTATCCATAATTTTCCAATACTATTTTTAGGGTTGTCCAACACTATTGCAATATCATCAGCAAATGCTTTGATTTTAAATTGCTGATTCTTAATTTGTAAACCTTTAATTTGATTATCTTTTCTTATTTTTCTCATCAAAATTTCCATCATCATTATAAATAATAATGGTGAAAGAGGGCACCCTTGTCAAGTACCTTTGTTAATAATAATAATAATAATAATAATAATAATAATAATAATAATATTTATTTATATCCTGCCCATTGGTAATCCAATCCGGGCGGCTTACAATTAAAACATACGGTACAGGATAAACATACTATAAAGCAAACCCTCCCCCCCTTAAAACAGAATTAAATCAAGACAATTTAAAAACAATATAAAAGCAACAGTTGAAGTTAAAATATAATCATCCAGCCCAGTGACTCCCTAAGCCTGGCGCAATGATACTCCCATCACTTGATGGGGCCACGTGAGGATCGTCTCTTCAATAGCTGTTAATCTGAGGCTGGAGGCCTGATCTAGTATAGCTAGTCTGGAAAGGCCTGCTAGAAGAGATCCATCTTGACTGCCTTTTTGAAGCTGTCTAAAGATGTCAAAAGATGGATCTCGTCCGGCAGGCCGTTCCAGAGCTTAGGCGCAATAACTGAGAACGCCCCCCGGGAGGTAGCCACAAGCCTCGATTTCTGAAGCTGTAGCAAATTCCTCCCGGAGGATCGAAGAGCGTGGGGAGGATTATAAGGGAGAAGGCGGTCCCTGAGATAGCTTGGACCCAAGCCATTTAGGGCTTTAAAGGTGATAACCAACACCTTGTACCTGGCCCGGAAGCTGATAGGCAGCCAGTGGAGGGACCTCAAAACCGGAGTGATGTGATTCCCTCCGAGATGTTCCCGAAACAAGTCTGGCTGCCATGTTCTGTACCAGCTGTAATTTCCGAACCAGGCATGAGGGTAGCCCCATGTAGAGTGCATTGCAGAAGTTGAGGCGTGAGGTTACCAACGCGTGCACCACAGTTTTGCGATCCCTTACTTCGAGAAATGGGCACAGCTGGCGTATCAGCTGAACCTGATAACAGGCGCTCCTGACCGTCGCATTAACCTGATTAGTCATCAGGAGCGACGAGTCAAGGAGCACCCCCAAGCTGCGAACACAGTCACTGGAGGAGAGCATGACCCCATCCAGGACTGGAGGTTGCAACCCAATTCCTGGTTTCGGGGCCGCTACCGTGAGCAGCTCTGTCTTGTCTGGATTCAGCTTCAATCTGTTTTTCCTCATCCAGCCCATTACCGCCCCAAGATATTCATTGAGAGAGGAGATGCCATTGGCATTAGAGGCCGACGAACGAGACACAGAGAAATAGATTTGGGTGTCATCAGCGTACTGATAACACCCAGCACCATAACTCCGCATAATCTCACCCAGCAGCTTCATATAGATGTTAAACAACATCGGGGACAAGATAGCTCCCTGAGGGACCCCACAAGTGAGGTCCCTCTTTCTGGAGCTACAGTCCCCGAACAGCACCCTCTGGGACTGACCCGAGAGGAAGGACCGGATCCACTGCAAAGCAGTGCCTCCGATATCTAACCCCCTCAGGCAGTCCATGAGGATGCCGTGATCTATTGTATCGAAGCTGCTGAGAGGTCTAGGAGCACCAACAGGGTCACGCTACCCCTGTCGATGCTCAGATGGAGATCGTCGGTCAAGGCAACCATGGCAGTCTCAACCCCAAAGCCTGTCCTGAAGCCGGTTTGAAATGGGTCTAGATAATCGGTTTCATCTACAGCAATGTAGATTACTTCAGGAGGAATGGCAAGAGGAGAAACTCCCAAACCTCACCAAACAAGTTAGCAATATAAATAAGGATTTACAATCAATTAAGTCCTTCCTCTATGAATGCATTGCTTTATTAACAGTGATTGCTGAATCCTTAGTAAAACTAGATTCTGATCTTGAAACCAAGTCATTAGTTTCAAATATGAACTCACTGCACCTCAACAAAAAGTAACCTTCCATTAGAGAGCAAACTTCATGTCTAAAGAAGCCAAAGACAGCTAAGAAAAGTAAAAGTGCTATGAAATCAAGACCAGAAAGAAGAGTGACATCAAAGCATAACAAAAGAAATTCCACAACTCGACAAATAATAAAGCCAAGAAATCTGTTAAATTTCATGAATTGAGTGATAAAGTGGTAATTCACTCTGATCACAAACAGCTGCCTACTTAAAATCTGCTGGTTTCTCCACAGCCTTGTGCAGTGGCACTGAAAAACTAGATTCCCAGGATCTCTGGGACAAAGTCCTGCAGGAAGGCCTGAGTCATTCTGAGAAGAAACCTCCCCCAACTATAAATCCTCTAACACCTCAGGGCAATTCTACTAAAAATAAAAATTGGAATATGGTACTAATGAAGAGTAAATTGGTCATCAGCAATTATCTCAAGCCAGTTAGTATGGTATAGTAGACAGTGCACAAGGACCACCTTTTATATATTCTAGACAGTTGTGGGGCCCTCACTCCCACTGACATTGTTCAAGTGGAATACGTATTCTATAATTACAAACATGCGAGAGCTATTGTGAACTTTTCAAATGAACACACAGCCAGGAAGGTATTTCTTCTAAAGAACCAGTTATTAAACAAAGGACTTTTAGTCTTGATTCTTTCTGAATAAAGCTCCACCAATGCCTCTATTCAAATCTGCAGCCCCTAGACCAGGGGTAGGCAACCTTTTTAAGCCAGGGGCCAGGTTGCTAACCCTCAGACAATTGATAAATAAATAAAAATATTTCTTTTTTTTTTAAAATAAAAATTAAAAAAATATGCATGCACACTCTCTCAGCCTCAGAAAAGCCATGGCAAACCCCCTGTGGAGATTTTGCCAAGAAAACCCCAAGAACACGTAATAACAATATGATAATCAATATCATGGCAGGCAGCGGTGGGGGGGGGCAGTGGTGGCAGGAGCGGCCTGAGGCCGGTCCAAAGGCCTCGGGGGGTGAATCCGGCCCTCGGGACTTAGGTTGCCTACCCCTGCCCTAGACTAAGTCTTCATAGTAACATAAATGATAACATGAATAATAATGTTATTGATCTAGGAGATACAGTATCCAGCTCAAATCATTGCTGGTATGAGGAACAAATTGTTTGTGCATTCTCTGAATTAAAATGTCAGTCATCCCTGTTTAATGACTGCTGAGGAGGAGTCTCTCATCAATACATTTTAAATGTTGCCCCCAGCAGCTCAGTCCGATATCATAGATAAACTAACTTCCTTGGGAGCGATTTTACTTAGTCTCCAGGAGAAGAAAGAACAGAGACTGACAACTTATCCTACTTTGAGAACTAGTACAACAACAGATAAGGACAAGAATTATAAGATCACTGACTGGTTTGAGATGAAGAACCCAAAGGCAAATAATATCTCTAACTCCCCTCAAATAGCCCTTGATATGGATATACAGCCACTCACAATCATCACTGATGTATCAACAAGTGATCATAAGAGTTCCAGGGAAGACACCCAGGACAGTCAGTGTATTTTGATCAAGGGGGCCGCATTCAATAATGAAGTGGGACAACGGAAACAGCAACAAAGAACTGACTGACAATACAAGCATCAGGGTGTAACACCTAAAATTGTACAATCTTTTGGCTCTGAGGCAGATGTTCTAGCCCCTAATAATGCAAAAGCATTTCCACCAAAAAAATCTCTATTAAAGTGCATGTCTTGGAATATAGTTGGGTGGAATTCTAAGATCAATGATTTTGATGTGATAGATTACATCAGGGGTAGGCAACCTTTCCCCTTTAAGGGCCGAGGGACTTCAGGTCCCAGAAGCCTCAGCCATGCTGGCCAATAGTCCCATGTTGGCCAATAGCTCCTGGGATTCTGGGAGCTGAAGTCCCTCGGCCCTTAAAAGGGAAAGGTTGCCTACCCTTGGATTACATCAATGAGTTTGACATGATTTTTCTCCAAGAGGCATGGTGCACATCTGGATTAGATTGTAATGGATATACCATATTTGATTTACCAGCTATTCCATCCTCTGGCAGAAGAAGACCAAGTACAGGACTTGCTACAGTGCTTAAAGCCATTATTAAGTGCCTGCCACATTGTGAACCAATTGCTATGGCCTGTTTATTTGATTTTGGCACCCTGTGTTTGCTAATGATAAATGTATACATTCCACCAAAGCTCAGTAGGGACCGTAGCAAAAAAAAAAAAAAAAAAGGGGGAAACATTAGAAAATTACATTGTCAAATTAGAGGGACAATTCCCCTCAGCCATTTTAGTTCTGATGGGGGATTTTAATGCCCGAATTGGCCACAATAATGAGGCTCTTTTTCTTTCCCATGCTTGGTGTTTAGAAGAGATGGAGGAATGTATCTTGAATAATGATAGATATTCCAAAGATCGGGGGATTAATTATGCTGGCATATGCTTTGTCCAGATGGTTGAGTGTCTCGCTTTAAGAATGCTCAATGGGAATTGACCCATGTGGCAAGTACACATATATATCGGCTAATGGTAGCAGTACTACTGATTATGAATCAGTTTCTCATGCCCTTGTTGATTTTATAGTTAGATTCTCTATATCTACTAGGCTTGAAGGTGATCATCTCCCTCTTTCCCTCTCCTTTGAGATCTCCATTAATATTTACTCTTAGATACAACCCCACTTTATTGATTCAGCCATGGTACTCAGACATAAAAGGCTTTGGTGGACAGAAAATCTCCACGGAGAGATTTCAGTACTCCTTAATTCAGCATTGTGTCTGGGGCTTAAAAACCAGATCATTGAGTCACAAGAAGTGCAACATGCCCTAGAGAATTACTCTCAGCTCCTCACGACATTGGCAACATCGCTGAGGTGTACAGAGAGGAGGCCTAGAAATTTCAAGCATAAAGGATTGGCCTCCTGGTTTGATAAAGCCTGTGCTGAAGCTAGAACTCACCTAAGGAATATGTACATTATAGGAGAGATAACTGTCAGATACTGCCTCAATCCTATTACACCACCAGAAGACATTATAAATCACTTTTGGCAAGGAAAAATAAAGAAGGAGTTCAAAGGCAATGGACATCACTGATAAACGTCTCCTTACAAAAAAATACCAAGCTCTCCTGGGCCACAGTTACAGGGATGATAGGAAATACTGGTGGCTTTCCCCCTTGTAACATCCCCATAAATGTATGGGAGGATTATTTTTCCACATTGTATAGAGATAGTGGGGATCAGGTTTCTGTTATCTCCAATGAGCTTACCTCATCCTCTCTGAATTGCTGGGATATTCACCAGTGGCCCCCTGTGTCTCAAGAATAACTAAAGTTACTTATTACTCAACTTAAATCTGGAAAAGCCCAGGGCCTGATTTAATCTTGCTCGAGCTTTTGAAAGCAAACATCTCATTTTGGGCACCTCTACTTGCCTCCCTTTTTACCTCATTAATCAGACAGCCAGGCTACCTACTAGTTGATCAAAAGCAATTATAATCCCTATTTACAAGAAGGGAGATAGGAACGACCCTTCCAACTACCATCCTATAAGTTTACTCTCAGTTGTGGGTAAACTTTATGGCCAATTTCTTAACAATCATCTTACTGAATGGATAGAGAATGAGAACATTATTGGTGATGAACAAATTAGCTTTGGAAAGGGTAAGTCAACCTATGGTCACTACCTGGTCTTGAACCATCTGGGTGAGAAATATTCTAACTCCCAAAGTAAGGGTTTATATGCTGCATTCATTGACCTGAAATCAGCTTTTGATTTAATCCCAAGAGAAGGACTATGGATCAAACTTTTTGCCTCTTCTATTGACAGGAGATTATTATGGTTGATTATGAATTTGTATAGAAACACGACTATACAAGTGAGATGTGGTATCCAGGGTAATCTCACAAAATCTATTTTTGTTGATAAGGGTGTGCGTCAAGGTTGCATTTTGGTGCCTTTATTATTCAACCTATATTTTAGTGATCTTTCAGCCTTTGTAACCTTAGAAGCCCATCACCCACCCAAACTGGGCTCAGTTAGAATTCCTTTATTGCTGTATGCAGACGATGCAGTTCTCCTCTCATTTACTAAAATAGGATTGAATGCTGAGAGCTTTTGGGGGTTACTGTGAAGAAAACCTTTTAATCATCAATTATAGTAAAACTAAAATCATGTTTTTTTCCAAGAATTGAATTCAGTCCAATTGGGTTATAAATGGACATAAATTACAGCAAGTTAAACATTTCAAGTACTTAGGAGTAATATTTCAACCAACGAGTGGCTAGGCATCCCAGCGGTCTGCTGCTATTCACCCTGTGGCTGTGAGGCCTAGTGGGCCTAGCGTGTGGGGCCCGCGCTTGCTTGGGCGGCAGGACAGGTGCGGCTGCGGCCATCATACTGCTGGCCCCTGGGATTGAGTTAGGCTGTCGCTTGGAGGCCTTGGCTGTCCTCCGGACTTTGGAGGACGCAGGGACGAGCGCGGCTGTGGCTGTCATTGCTACCTGCTGGCCCCTGGGCTCGAGCCAGGCGGTCGGTGGAAGGCCTTGGCTGTCCTCCGGACTTTAGAGGACGTGACAACGGGCGTGGCTCTGGCTGTTGTTGCCCCCTGCTGGCCCCTGGGCTCGAGCCAGGCCATTGGCTGAAGGCCTTGGCTGTCCTCCGGACTTTAGAGGATGCGACAACGGGTACGGCTCTGGCTGTTGTTGCCCCCTGCTGGCCCCTGGGCTCGAGCCAGGCCGTTGGCTGAAGGCCTTGGCTGTTGTCCTCCGGACCTTTGAGGATGCAAGTATTTTGCTGCGGAAATTTAAATAATAATAATAATAATAATAATAATAATAGCCGCAAATAACTGCTTTTGGTTGGGCCCTGGTCTTGGTTTCCAGGTGTGCCCAGTGTGGCCAACAGGCCTTGTGTGTAGCACCGAGTGGCGCAGGAAGGTGGTATTGAAGGGACAGGCCCCTGGATTAGGCAGACGACCTGGACTCATAGGTCAGCCCACCCCACCCCCTTGGTTCCATTGCACAGTCACTGCTTAATGGGAAGGTAGTGGGAAGTGCCCCCTTCTGTGTCACTCCTTCTTACAGTTTCTGTGGACCCAATTCGTTCAGGCCTGGCAGGGGTTAATTAATTAACATCTAGGCCTGGCCATAATAATAATAATAATAATAATAATAATAATAATAATAATAATAATAATAATATCAATATCCATTATCAATAATATATTTAAATAAGATAACATTGAAAGGGGGTGGGTGTAGAGGAGGGCCTCCTCATTACACGTTGGCTAACCTAACTTGGTTGGCATATTGTTAAATGGGAATACATGCAGTTCGCATTATAATTGGTGACACAGGTACAGTGAGTTATTCCATATCCTGCATCAATCAACTTATTAATTATTGGTACTTAATTATTTTAAATCATGCTGTGCAGTAAGATTCATTCTAAGCGGTGTGCTACCTCAAATGGTCAAAAAAGTGGACAGCCTGCTCCTAAGCGACCGGCTAATATCTCAAATAATGATGACGATATCACCACACATTTAGCCCAGATAGGCCGCACTATGCAGGCCTGTGCGCCTGTATGTGAGCAGTTGGCTCAACATCACTTGCAAAAAGGGGCGCATGCTAATACCTCTTTGGTTGCGCACACAAATGCTAATGTTGGACAAGCCACTGCACATCTGGCTGTTGATAATTTAAGTCCTTCATATGACACTGCATGTAGTTCCCCGGGTACTTCAGCTATGGAGGTTGGGCAACCAACAATAGCTGATGTAATGGAACTTCTGAGGAAGGTTGAATGAGAGGCCTGGGCTGTCCTCCAAAACTTGGAGGACTTTCTGTTTGGTGCGGTAATTTAAAAATAAAAAAGAAGCCGCAAATTTGGTCTGGGCACCTTCCCTGCTGGCCTTGTGGAGGTGAGGCCTATTTGGCCTAGCTGGCGGTCAGACGGGCGCAGCTGCAGCCGTTTTCAATGCCTCACCAGCCCCTTGGGTTTGAGCCAGGCCATAGGTTGAAGGCCTTGGCTGTCCTCCGGACTATGGAGGATGCACGTGTCTGGCGCGGCAAGTTAAAAGAAAAAAAAAAGCCACGACTCTGTTATTTTGTGGCTGGGCCCTGGACCCGGCTTCCAGGTGTCCCCAGATTGGCCTTCAGGCCTTGTGTGTGGTGCCAAATGGCACAAAAGTCAGTAAGAAAGGGACAGGCCCCTGGATTGGGCAGACGGCCTGGATACATAGGTCAGCCCACCCCACCCCCTTATCCCATTTCACAGTTGCTGTTTAAGGGGAAGGTAGTGGGAAGTATCCCCCCCACGCCACTCCTTCCTACAGTTTCTGTGGGCTCATTTTCGATCAGGCCTAGCAGGGGTTAATTAACAGCTTGGCCTGGCAACAACAACAACAACAACAACAATAATAATAATAATAATAATAATAATAATAATAATAATATTCAACTGCAATTATATATATATATATATATATATATATATATATATGGTAATATTAAAGGGGGTGAGTTGGATGAGGGCCTCTTCTTACATGTTGGCTAACCTAACTCGGTTGGCAGTTGTCAAACGCGAGTACATGCAGTGTTCACATTCTGGTGGCACAGGTATAGCTAGTTATTCTATATCCTGCATCAGTCAGCTTTTTAATTATTTTGTACTTTAATTATTTTAACATTAAGGGGGTGAGTTTGGAAGTGGGCCTCCTCTTACAAGTGACTAACCTAACTTGGTGGGCAGTTGTCGAACGGGAGTATATGCAGTTCACATTATAATTTGGTGACACAGGTATAGTTATATATCCTGCATCAATCAGCTTATTAGTCATTTTTGTAATTTAATTATTTTAAATTATGCCACGAAGTAAGACTCAATCTAAGCGGCGTGCGACCTCAACTGGTTCAAAAAGCTGGCCAGCCAGCTCCTAAGTACTTCAGCTATGGAGGTTGGGCATCCAACCGTAGCTGATGTAATGGAACTTTTGAAGAAAGTTCCTGGTGTGGGGCACCACGGTGCCACGGTGCTTACTTCTAGTTAACCTACTTGGTCTGATTTATGTCACTTTCTTTGGAGTGTGGTTGTTACAGGCCAGAGTGATGTGTAGACACCTGAGACAATTGCGGCTTGCAGCGGTGATGTACCAGGTGCTCATGGCCGACAGCACAGCACCAGAGCTGCTTCAGTGACACTCACGGTGGGAGTTCAGCAAGCATCTTTGAATGCTTCTCCTTATACAATGAGCTCAGGTTTGTTGGATACTATAAATTTGCTGGCAACATGGCCTTTGGCAGTGAAGGTGACAGGTGGGCAGACAGGGTTGACATCGTCGAGCGATCGCCCTAGCCTGGAACCTGTAACAGCACCTTTAGATAGCTCTGCCCCAACACAAGGTTTTGGAATTGGGGTTACAGGGCAATACAAATATTAATACCACGGTAAGTCAAACAAAGGTAGGTGTAAAAGGAGCTCTGCAGGTTTGAGCATAAGTGTAATATCTGTAAGAAAAACCACCCAGGTTCAACATGCCTTAAAGTTAAAAAAGTCAGGAGGTGGAGTCCCTTCGCAACTCTTGGCATAAGTAGCCTTGATGGCAAAGTGTGATATTAAATCGGCCGTTAGGCTACTTCCAGGTCATCCAATGGATTTTGATCTTTGGGTTTTCAATTTCAAGGGAAATATGATTTTGATAAAGCCATGCCAATGGGATGTTCCATCTCTTGCTCATCATTTGAAATGTTCAGCACTTCTTTACATCGGTGTGCCTCTAGAGGGTTGGGTAGTCAAGCAATTACTCATTATTTAGATGATTTTCTTTTTGATGGTGACCCTGAGACAGTTGATGGTGCAAATATGCTATTGGCTTTTCAGCGCTCTCCACCCAGAAAATAAAATCTGAGTACATGTGGCTGAGGAAAAACCGAGGGCCCTGTTACACGTCTTACTTTATTGGGAATTGATTTAGATATTCTCGTCTCCCACCTGACAAGCTAACAGCTATGAGGCTGCAGGTGAGGATGATGAAAAGTAAATCAAAAGCCACACTTAGAGAATTTCAATCTTCATCTGGTTTGCTGAACTTTGCTTGTACGGTGATAACCCCCTGGAAGGGCATGCTGTTCACGTTTATTATAAAGCCACTAAAGGAGTGAAGGCCCCACATCATCATTAGAATAAATTCTGGGATAAGAAAGGATTTGGAGATAGGGGAGTCATTTTTGGAACAATTCAATGGTATTTCTTGCTGGAGATCTGACCTGCTACTTAATGCAGATTCTCAGGTACACCGATACTTCAGGGGCCTGTGGTTTTGGAGTTTACTTTAATGGCCAGTGGGCATCTGAGGAATGGCCAATAACATGGGTTGAGAAAGGTTGGACTAGAGACCTCACCTTGCTGGAATTATTTCCTATTGTGGTGACGGTTCATTCATGGCCAGACCAATTCGCAAACAAAATGGTACGCTTTTGGTGTAATAACCAGGCGGTAGTCTATGTAGTGAATTCCTTGTATGCCAAGTTTGACAGGGTAATGTCATTGGTGAGGAAAGTGGTGGCTCAATGTTTAAAGTATAATACTGTGTTCCAAGCTCAATATGTTTGTGGTGTACTAAATTCTTGGCGGATGCACTTTCGCGTTTTCAGTTATACAGATTCCGCCAGTCGGCGCCTGAGGCAGCAGCTCATCCTTTGGAGAACTGATTCCAAGAGACGTCTGGATACTTGGTCATAGTTTAGTATTCTGGGTGGAGAGACACTTCATCCAGCAGCGGCATGACTTGGCCGATGGACTTGGACTAGCGGGAACCGTGAGGTGGTTCGGGCTCAGAGGCATGCTGTGGGGAGCCATACTCCCTAGAATAATTGAACTGATGGCTTCATTCGCACAGCCAAAAATATTATTGATACATCTGGGGGAAAACCACCTTCCAAGAATGACTTCGTTGCAATTGGCTAGGCGCATAATTAAAGACATGAAGGAGATTCGGCGGATGTTGCCGCATACACTGGTCATGTGGACAAAGTTTCTTCCTAGGCGTGTTTGGCACGGTGCCAGAAGTGACGTTGCCATTGATGGAGCCCGGCGCTGGCTAAACAGATATGTGGCGAAGACATTGAAGAGGATAGGGGTGGCCATTGTTGATCACCAGGGAGTTCAGTTTGGGTCACCACATTTGTACAGGGGTGACGGAGTGCATCTCTCCCCTCAGGGGAATGATATGTACCTATCTACCTTGGAGTCTTATTTAAAGGCTTCTATAAGGGGGGGGGGGGGGGAGAGGGGATGCCAAGCTAGGCTGACCCCCTCTTGTGGCGGAAAGGGACCCTCCCCCCTTTAGGGAACTTCTAGGTTAATTGGAATTATTAATTGGAATTGAATAAAAAAGAAATTGGGTATATATCATTGATATTAAACAAATTTGTTATGACGTAATATTAAGCTAATGACATCATAAAATGGTTGCATCATAAAATGCTTTGACGTTATATCCGGTTGGGGGGGGGGATGTAATTGTTAGGTGCTTTACGAAGTTAAAGTTTTGACGCATGCCCTGAAAAGGTTTAAATGTTACAGCACCTGCGCCCAGAACATTTGGGCATGTGTCAAATAAATTATTGTTAAGAAATACTTAAATTGTGGATAGATAAATGTTATATATTGAATTTAAATATGTCAGACCCTGTACAAATAAAGTTTTGGCCAATGTTTCACCCATAATATTGAGTCGGTGTCCTTTTGTGCAGACGCAAAGACCCCCCCGACGAGTTGGGAGGGGGCCTTCTATTGCGTCTGCCATAAAAGGGCATAGACGCTTGATTGGCCAGGTGGACCAGAAGGCCCGCCTCTTCTGGTCGGCCTGGCCAATGGAAATCATCTTGCAGCTGAAGTCTCGCGAGATTTGAAGTCTCGCGGGATTTCACTGCGAGATTTGCGGGGCTATAAAGCCTCGTGCTGCCTCATGGCAGCAGCCATTTTAGATCCGGACAAGCAACCCACCCTTCCCACCCTTTAATTGTTGGTTAACATGTTGTGGACACCCAGGCTGCGGCTGGTCGCCATCAGGGGGGCCGGGAGGGAATTTTCCCAGTAAATGACTGGGTTTTTCGCCCTCCTTGGGGTAAACGACATTACCAACTATCATGATTCATGTTGTTGGCTATTGAATGTGTGGGAGAATATTATAGGGATAGGGTAACGTTATGGTATGTTAAATGTATTGTAATTTGAAATGCAAGAAGTTATAATTGTCGCAACTAGGACGTTGGGTCTGTCAATGTTATGAGATTGAAGTTTTGAGTGCTGGCGGAAAGGGACCCTCCCCCCTTTAGGGAACTTCTAGGTTAATTGGAATTGTTAATTGGAATTGAATAAAAAAGAAATTGGGTATATATCATTGAAATTAAACAAATTTGTTATGATGTAATATTAAGCTAATGACGTCATAAAATGGTTGCATCATAAAATGCTTTGACGTTATATCCGGTTGGGGGGGGGATGTAATTGTTAGGTGATTTACGAACTTAAAGTTTTGACACATGCCCTGAAAAGGTTTAAATGTTACAGCACCTGCGTCCAGAACATTTGGGCATGCGTCAAATAAATTATTGTTAAGAAATACTTAAATTGTGGATAGATAAATGTTATATATTGAATTTAAATATGTCAGACCCTGTACAAATAAAGTTGTGGCCAATGTTTCACCCATAATATTGAGTCGGTGTCCTTTTGTGCAGACGCAATCTTAGTTCTTCGATGGGAGTATTGGATCCCTCATCATTAAACCTAAGGATCACACAGATTGAATTTGGAATCCTTGGCTCCTGCATGCAAAATATGTGGTGTACCACTGAGTTTTGCAGGTCATATTTCTTGTTTAGGAAGGGGAATGGCAGAAATGATTTAGTTAATCAGTTGTGCAGGAATGTCTTCTACAGATTAACAATTTTCCAACCTTCTTTTACTAACAGATCTTTGTAGCTATCCAGTTACTGCTGTACTTATATTGGCTCAGCACTCTCTATTAACCTTTAACAAGCAAGGCATTTGAAGAGTGAATGAAGTATAAATGTTGGCAAGAAAAGAGATACAGATGAACAACAAAATGAATTAAAGCAAATATAAGATGAATTGTGTACTTTAGAACAAGATATTTCAGCTTAATATATTCAGACTCTCACCATTCCCAGGCAACAGCCACTTTATGGGCTCTGTAGTTCATGTGGGAAAACACTGCTTGTTTGTTCCAGCCCTTAAATAGGACTACTGTAAGCATGTTTGTTTCTGTCTGTCCCATTCTCTTTCTACAGCTGGCCCTCCATATCAATTAATTTTTTATCCCTGGAATCAGCTATCCACTACTTGAAAATATTTTTAAAAATATATAAATTCCAAAAGCAATTTTGTCATTTTATATAAGGGACACCATTTTACTATATCATTGTATTTAATGGGACCTGAGTATTCATAGATTTTGAAATCCATGTTTCACATGGAAGAGCAATCAGTCTTGTGAAAATAACTGAAAACTGAAAAGCTACAGCTCAATCTAAGGGTTACTTCTTTAGTGAGTAGTCATTAATTCAATGGCAATGTAAGTTGATAGTTTACATTCTTGCTTTGACACATGTCAAGGATATAAAAGAAAACAAATCATTTCAAGAAACTCCCTCCCTCAGGAAGGTACCTTAATTTTTGTTTCTTAAAAAACTATTGATATAAGGGACTTTTGTTATGCATTTATTATGGCAGGGTTATTCCATCATTTGAATAAAACTATGTGGCAGTTGTTAATATAAGTTATGCCTCCCTCTCTTCAGTTCTCAAGGTTGTTGAGTCAGAGAAGGGCACACCAAAATATCTTTAAAAAGGAACTTTTTTGACAGCTGGCTCCACAGTGACTGCTTAAAAATGATTCACTGTAACCAGTGACCTATTAGACCTTATGAAGCAACTTTGTTTAGGCTACCAACATATGCTCACTGCTAGGGTCTTTGACTTCCTTTTTAGCTTGAAAGCATTTAGCAAATCCATCCTATTCTTTGTTTCAAAAGATACAGCTCACCATGATAATGCTGAAAAGTGAGTCCGTATGTTAGAAAAGTAAATGTCACCCACCTGCTAACACTTGAGATTAATTAATTTTGAAACAGAGCCTGAGATAAGAGGACACAGAAATTGTGCTAGATGTTCCATTCAACACAAACGAGAGTTCAAAAGTAATCAAGAAATCTCTGCCATTCCAGGTGGAGTTTCTAATGCTCCATCATTTCTAGTTTAAGATCACTTATAATCTGTAACTTTTACTTCAAGAATGATTCTGGAAGTGCAAAAGTGAAGTTTTGTTATCCAATACTGGGACTGTATAAAGCATTTTATAGAGAGGTTCTTGGAAGAGCATTTGTATGGAAGAGGACTAAGAAATCAGAAAGCTGCACAAGGTTTGAAAGACTTACAGCAAACAATCTGTATCTGATCAAATAAAGACCCAAATTAAGCTGTTTGTGTGCACACCATTTGAAGATAGTGAGACTATCTCACATATTTATATGGATTTTTACATTAAAATCTAAACTAAATTAAGATAACCACACTAATATTTTGTGTTAAGTAGGGCATGCTTTGAAGCACAGAGGCTAAGGAGTACTTTATGGAACTGTTGTATTAACTCTGAGTGACCAGACACTAACTGTAACAGGGTGTGATATTCATAAAGCTGCAAACACACAGGATCTGGAACACATGTGGAACTTGCCTGTTCTCCCTCCCAAGTAAAGCAAATGAAAGGGGGAGCATAATATCACAGTTTGGAATTAACACATCAGTACTAAAACATCAATGGCAAACCTCCTCTGAGCAATTCTTACCAAGAACATCTAAGATAGGTTTGCATTATGGTTGCCATAATTCGGAAATGATTTGAAGTTACACAACAACAACAAGAAGTAAAAAAATCTCTGGTAGTAACATGTTATTTTGGTGGTAATGGGGTGCACTGGTGTCTACTTTAAGAAAGTTCAAGTGTCAGATTGTGGTCAGAAGAAAACCAAGTTTTAGCACTGGAAAGATGCCTCATCAGTAACAGGTCAGAAATGAACACACTCACTTGGACTGTGATGGAGTCTTCTTTGGAGGTTTTTAAACAGAGGCTGGATGGCCATCTGTTTTGGGGTGCTTTGATTATGTGTTCCTGTATGGCTAGGGGTTGGACTGGGTGGCCCTTGTGGTCTCTTCCAACTCTATAATTCTATTATTCTAAGCATTATCTGTAGTCAAGTCTGAGTAATCCAAGAGTCATAAATCCATCAGAAACAAAGAAACCATTCTAACAGCTGGGAGCCAAAAACAGTGTTGCTCTCAACAATGAGCTGGTGTTTTGATATTCCTTTATGGGCATAACTGTCCAGACCCTCACAGATCCCTAAATATATACAGATCCCATCAGTATCTGGCAATGATGCTTTCCTCAAGCCTTGATTCCAGCCTCTGACTGCATCTGATGGAAAGACTCTGAGATTTATACTGTGCAGCAGAAATAATGCAGTTTTACACCACTTTAACTATTATGGCTCAATGCTATGGAATTCTGGGATTTGTAGTTTTTTATATATTTAGCTTTCTCTATTAGAGAGCACTGGTGCCACAGCAAACTACAAATTCCAGAATTCCATAGCATTGAGCCATAGACATTAAAGTGGTGTCAATCTTTATTATTTCTGCAGTGCAAACTAGACTAGGGCTTTTTTTTTTTTTTGAGATTTTGGGTACTTTTTTAAAAAGGGAAGTAAAACCATCAGGAATGAAAGAAATCAAAATAAAACTGTGCAGTACTTAATAATAGTGAGCTCTTTCTTTTTGGACCCTGCAATTAGGTATTTTAAAAAATAATTGTAAGAACTGGTAGCATTTTTACTTTTTTTGGTGTACAGTAATGTTTTGTTTTACAGTTTTTCATTTTGGGGGAGCAAAAATGCTTTTATAGAACATTTCAAAAGGATTTTTGGTCAAATTCTAAGTCATTTTCTTACCATTTTAAGATTTCTTTTTTAGAAAAAAGGAACTAAAGCAATGAGTAATGGGGAAAGTTACAGTAAAATTGTTCAGTGCTAACAGTGAACTCTTTTTTTGGACTCTGTAATGAGTTGTTTTTTTAAAAGCAACTGCTATAAGCAGACACACCAAACCTGAGCTTCTGCAATGCTTGATTGTTTTTACTACCCATCTAAAGGAATGTGTTAATGCTATTCTTCTTGACAGCTTTGCTCTGCATTTCTATAGCAACATTCTTTCAGCTGCATAGAAGAATGCATGTGGGACTGGAGGATAGATATTTAAAAATTCCTTCTTTCCTTCTTCCAGATCATGGTCAGGTCAGACCATCACTTTTTAGCTAACCATATTCTTAGTGTACTTGATGAACTCAAGTCTTTCCAAATACTGAATGTGAATACCATGATGTGTTTTTCCATTTCCTTTTGTATTTACTGAGTTTTGCTGAATTCTTTAAAAACGACCAAAATATGTTTTAAAATGCAGACTTTGACAGAAATACTATGAGAAATAATACCTAAATTGACATTTAAAATTATTTTGAGCATTTTTAAATGCAGGAGTGGGACAGGAACACTTGCAAAGTGGCACAAACAAGTAACCATTATATTCATCCATCACTGTCACAGATTTAAACCTCTGTTGGATGTCCAATTTGGCCCTACAAAAAGGGTTAGGACTCATCCAGATCTAACAGCTATGAACAAACAAAAATGCCAACAAGGAAAAAATGTTAAGCATATTAAGAATGCAACATATACATACACTTTCCTAGAATAAGTCCCACTGTGGTATGCTTCTGAAAAGACATATTATTCACATTATACATTGTGAGGCTTAAATAGAAAGATACACTATGGAATACAATAGACCTGATGTTTGAGGAGATGAAAATAGAATTATGTTTTAAAATGTTACATACCAATGTATAATGCTGGTCACTATGTAAATAATTTATGGACTGCTACAGTTAAATCACATTCATCATTTCAGCATCAATGCATAAAAATTTCATTGCTTCAACACAAAGAAATAATACATTATCCATGTAGCAAATGTCAATTAAAATTGAGGTTATTAAACCCACATTTCATATTGAATTAATAAAATATCCATGTTAAAATATGACTATCTTTGTTTGAACACAGACTCTTGTATAATTAAAACTTCATGATTTTTTACCAAAATACTAGCACTCAGATATTTAATTGTTTAGCCACTGTTTCTTATTTCTTAGATATTTGTAACTTCCACCAGTAAAGATTTTATTAGTAATTAGGGATTGTTGCATTTAATTTCTTTTTTAAAAAGTCGCCCATAGAGTGTATGGGTGTTTCCTTCAATGCACAAAGGCTGATTTTTTTTTTATGCTAATGGAAGTTGTGCATTTACATCAAGATAAAACCAGTCTCTTTTATGTTCACTATTTTAATTAAGCATTTTCATTGTTTGATGTATACTATAATGGGCTAATTACATTGATATCTAATATCTTAAAGAAACTAAGTGAAGGCTAGGGGGAGTTGTTATTTTTAAGGGACAATAAAATGGGGAAACTGACAAATATATGCTGAGAAAGGAGAAAATAGCATGAGAAATTTAGTTGTATTTTTTTCTAATCCACTGTGAAAGGGAAACAGGAGAATGCCACACTTCCCTTCCTTTTCTATGCCAGGACAAAATGTGTTTTAGTGGAGGCAGTGTACATGAAGACAGAATTTAGAGAAGTGCACTGGTTTTACTGGTTTGGGAGGGAAAGGTAATCTAGGCACTAAATCTCTGCAGAACCTTATACACTGAAAGTTTTAAAAATGAACAATTAACCAGAGTGACTTGAAGTGAGAATGAGGTAAACGGTCATGCTGATTTTGCCCCACAAACAATTATTTCTTTATTTAAAAGAAAGGAAAAGATAGCAGCAGAAATCAATGGAACAGTCTATACTCAATGCAAGCTGTTTCTCAAAGTAAAAGAGGGAAATAAACTGTATGGGAGCTAAACCCATACTCCTGATCAATCTAAGGGCACTAGAAGGGTGTAGCCAAATTTAAGAGACTATAGACTAGAACACACAGGTGGATTTTTTCACCCTATTATGTGAGGATTGGGTGGAATACAGCTTCCAATTTGTATTGTAGAATATGGTTTGACTTTTTGCCAAAATGGACACCTACCTGTCCAGTTAACAATTTATACAGATTCTTAACAATTTATGCACATTCTGGCAATGGAGAGTTGTCCGGCCTTATGCATCAAAGTCTCATATTCATATTTATTTAGCATAATGCATAACAAGAGATATATCACTTTCAGCTATCCCCTGTCTATAGACGAAACAGTCTTATCTGTTTATATGGTTAAGTGTTTTGACCAGGCAAAAGGCATGAGATCACAGTGTTCTAAACTTAATTAACTAATTACAACACAGACAATCTAACAAACAATAATAGCTCACACGACATGTGTATGTGTATTAAAAATAAAGACTCCACAGAATAATTCCAGACTAATTTTGTATGCATCTACCAAGTCAAGCTCATCCTTCAAGGAATATAAGTCCAAAAAATAAGTAGTAGCATCTCCAGCAACCAGTTCATATGTGGTGATGAATGCTTGGACGGCTACCTCCGGAGTCCTTTTAGGGCCGTTTCGACATTGATGATGTCTTCCTCAGCAGATATAGGTGAGTAGTATCAGAATTGATATACTCAGATATTCCATTATTCTAAATGTGCAAAATTTATACAATTAATACAATCCCTATTAGTCTCACAATTTAACAGATATATGTTACATAATAATATGAGTCCTACAAAACAGTATTCTCACTCACCCAAATTCATCCACAATTTAGCTTGACTGAGGAGGAAAATGCTCAGCAAAAATCTACATCAATGTATGTCAAGATATACTCTGCCTTTACAATAGGCTACAGGTGGTCATCTATTACATGTGGATTCTTAAAGGTATATTCAAGGTGTATCACTTTATAAGTCCCAAAAGTAAGCCTGATCTATTGGCTGAAATTATTATAACTTTATAACATACCAATAACCATCAGTAATAATATACAACATATTGTAACCAATTATCTGTGTCATACAATCATCTCACAAATGATGACTATTATCCTTAATACATAAAAAACTATATATCCTCCAACCCATAACATCACTTAAAGGCTATAACTTTAGCATGTGAGTAATACAAATCAATAGTTACATGTCATAATATCACAAGAAAGGACTCAAATCCAAATGTTCATTTAGACCCTTAGGGGTGTAAGATATTAATTTATGAATCCAAAAAGCCTCCCTTTGCAGCAGTTTATTTTGTCTACTTCCACTATAAAATTGCCCAAATTTGATATGTTCTATTACAAAATTTTTTAAAGAGTCTGCAGAGTGATGGAATTGTGCACAATGTGTCACCAATGTGGTATCTGCACTATTGTTCCGATTGGTACTTTTTTGTTCGGAAATTCTAGTTTTCAAAGGTCGAGAAGTTTGACCTATGTATAATTTTTGGCATGGACATATAATCACATAAATAACATTTGAGGAATTACAATTAGTAAAGGATTTGAGTTCAAAACGTTCCTGTGTTGTTGGATGAATAAACACGCTTATATTGAGGGATGATTTACAGCAGCTACAATGTCCACATTTGTGGTGTCCTCTAACTAAGGGTGTCTCTGAAACATGTACTTGAAAATCCGTATGAACTAAAAAATCTTTGAGATTTCTAGTTCTCCTATAGGCAATAATGGGTGCCTGTGAACAGCCAGGAATGTCCTGTACTATATGCCAATGTTTGTGTATAATATGTCTAATGCGGTAGGCAGCGTGAGTAAAGATAAAAGAACCTATAATCCGGTTATCCAGTGTTTTATTGGAAGAAAGAAATAACGTAGAGCGATCCATACGGGTAGCTCTATTCCTTGCATCTTGTACTATGTAAGGAGGAAAAGCTCTCTCTTGTAATTCCAATTCATACTGGTCAGCTGCCCTCTCATAATGGGTATTGGAAGATGAATTCCTTTTTAGTCTTAAAAATTGAGAGTATGGTAAATTCTTTTTCAAATGACGGGGGTGACAACTTGAAAAATGCAGCATAGAATTGCGGTCTGTTGGCTTATGAAAATTGCGGACTCCAATCATGCCATTATGGACATAGACCTCTACATCTAAAAAGGAAATACATTGGGTGTTGAATTTACAAGAAAATTTAATATGTTGGCTAACTGTATTAACCCAATTGAAAAAAGATTCTACCTTAGAACTGTCAGAAAAAACCACAAAAATATCATCAATGTATCTCCCATAATATTGAAAATATTTATAGAAAGGATTACTCACAATGTTAGTAATGACTGTAGATTCTAATTGTGCCATGTATAAATTGGCAATACTAGGAGCCGCCGGGCTTCCCATCGCTACCCCTTTAACTTGCAAGTAAAATTGGGTGTTGAATCTAAAGTAGTTCTTTTCTAGGATGACATCCAAAATATCTAACAAAAAGTGAATCGGGTTTTTTTTTACCTTATTGGAGTGTAAGAATTGTTCTATCACGTCTCTTGCTTCTGCATGGGGAATGGAAGTATATAATGAATTAACATCCATGATTACCAAACACCCACCAGAATTGACTTTTATATTTTCTACCTGCTGTATGAACTGACGAGTGTCTTTAATGTATGAAGGTACTTTTGTTACAATGGGAGCCAAAAAAGAATCTAAATATTGGGATAAAGGCTCCAAAAGAGATCCTGACCCAGAAATAATGGGTCTGCCTGGTGGAGGAAAACCTTCCTTATGAATTTTAGGTAATACATAAAAAATAGGGATACGAGGATGTTCTTGTATCAAAAAAGAGGCTGTGGAGGAATCTATATATCCCAGAATTTCTGCTTCTTGTATCAAAATCTTAATCACAAACTTAATAGAGTTGGTAGGATCTTTATCTAAAGCTTGATAACTGATATGGTCAGAAAGTTGACGGAGCACCTCTTGTAAATAATCCTTTCTATCCAAGAGTACTATAGCTCCCCCTTTATCAGCTGGTTTAATTATAATCTCTTGTCTGGAAGCTAATTTCTGTAAGATACAATGTTCCTGATAGCTTAAATTATGCCATGGTTTCCTTAAAGAAGCCTCTAATTTCTCCACGTCTCTTAATACTACCTCTTCAAAGGTGGCTATGTTATGGTTATTTCCTGGGGGAATAAATTTAGACGGACGTTTAAAAGTATGTTGGAGCTTCTGGGTAGATTCACCAAAGAAAAAACGTAATTTGAGTTGTCTAATAGGTTAAAGATGTCAATCCTAGTTTGAAAAGCATTATAATTAGGAGTAGGTACAAATGAAAGGCCTTTGTTTAATAAAGAATGTTCTTTTTGAGACAATTCGTATGAGGACAAATTTACCACTAGGTCTTTGTTCTTCTTCTTGGAATGTAATTGCGAGAGCCTGTCCTGGCTGATCTGCGTGGGCGTGGGCCTGTTTGTAAAAAACTTTCATCTAAGTGTTCCTCCCTAGTAGATGTATCTGTGGAATAACCTCGTTCATCTGAGGACTCGCCATCTGAGGGGAAAGTAGATCTCTCTGCAAAACGTACTCTCTTGCTAGTAGAACTCCTAAGCCAAGGATACACAGTTTCATTAACATAATCAAGTTCATCTCGTTTAAATTTCTTGACCTTATAGGCTTTGAGTTCATTACTAAAGGATTCCAATTCCCTATCTAATGTTTCCATATGTTTTTGAATTTCCTGACTGGAGAATTCTGAAGATAATTTAGTAAGAGATTCATCAATCTTAAGTTTGGTCTGTTGTAGTTCAGTATCCAATCTATCAACCAGGAGTAACATCAAATCCAGGGAACACTTGTTGAGAATTATTTTTAATACACATACACATGTCGTGTGAGCTATTATTGTTTGTTAGATTGTCTGTGTTGTAATTAGTTAATTAAGTTCCTTCGCTGTTGTGAGTTTAGTGTAAGCCTGCTGCTTGGTTTTTTGGTATCACAGTGTTCTAAACCATCTAATAATAATAATAATAATAATAATAATAATAATAATTACATTTTTTTATTTATAGCCCGCCCCTCTGCTCGGCAATCGGAGCGGGTTACAGCATATTAAAACATACAAAGTTAAAAGCATTCCCTCATCCTGCAATCTAACCCTCCCATCCCATTAAAACAAGATTAAACTATTGAAGAGTTAAAATACAATAATGCAATTAAGACAATAAAAACAACAAAACAGCAATAGAACAGGCAGCAATGGACAGTAGGGCAGGCAGCAGCAGGGGGAACAAATGAAAACCATCTCCCCTGAGCCGAAAGGTTATTCCGGGAAGGCCTGCAGGAAGAAATCCATCTTTACTGCTTTTTTAAAAGCAGCAAGGGTGGTAATAAGATGGATCTCATCCGGCAGGCCATTCCATAGTCTGGGAGCGATAGCAGAAAAGGCCCTCTGGGAGGTCTGGGACAGCCTCATTTTTATTGGCTGTAACAGATTCCTCCCAGAGGACCCGGAGGGCAGTCAGCAGCACAGCAAAATGGGAATGCATAAAACAGATTAAACCTAAATAAAGGTTGTCTTAGTGGGTAAAGTACTTGTAATATAAATCAGAGTTGAGGAACATGTGGACCTAAAAATGCTGTTGGACCACAACTTCCCCAAATTCTAGTCAGCATAGCCAATGAGAAGGGAGTGTGGAAGATGTATTGCAGTAATATTGGGAGAGTCACACAATTTTCCATCTCTGCATTAAACTTTCATAAAATACCTATGAAACAGACATGAAGCAAAATTGAAAAAATGTGGGTGATGTACCTAAGTGCATGTCAGTTATTCTAAAGCATTAGTTATCTCCTGACAGTACACAGGAAATTATGAACACACTGATTTCTTGGTGAGCAATTGATGGGAGCAAATCGACTCTGC
This sequence comes from Phrynosoma blainvillii, assembly GCA_026167975.1. Taxonomy (NCBI): domain Eukaryota; kingdom Metazoa; phylum Chordata; class Lepidosauria; order Squamata; family Phrynosomatidae; genus Phrynosoma; species Phrynosoma blainvillii. The sequence continues at coordinate 183,815,585 of JANUYF010000004.1, read as the reverse complement.
AAAACAAATAAATAAATAAGTTGTGATGCAGAGTTTAGCTTTTCCATTTTATTTCTCCTCCTACTTGGTTTTCCATTCATGTCCTGCAACAGCCAATATTTAAATTTATTGGATTGGTTTCCAGAAGATGGGGTGTGAGTGAGTAGGGATCTAGTGATTTTTAGTACTTATGAGATTTTGGGATCCCAAAAGACTCATGTAAAGGTGTGTTGCCATCTTGCTCCATAAGCAATGTAATTCAAAGCCTGCATATTAGAAATAAAGCAGGAAAGACTTCAAAATGCTAAATGTGAAATGCTTCAGCCTAGAATTTCAGACACTCAATTTTTGACAGAATTATATGATATCCCTGTCTGAAAATTGAGTTAAAGGGAAAAAGGTATCCATTCTAAGCACTTGCTGTACCTACTTTTAAACCAGGCCAGTCTGCAATTTAGCACTGCTGTCGACCACATCAAGAACTTTGGTGGTGCCAAATTCAAGTTATTAGTTATCATTAAGTATCATTTTTAATCAGTAGAATTTAGAGGCTCATTGTTGAGGAAACTCTTTTTTGTGACTTGACTTAACTAAAATGACACAGCTGTCCTTTAATACAGGAGTGATTTCCTAATCATTCTAACATGAAATTAGAGGATTTTGTCTTTTCTTAGGTTCATATTAAGAGTCTTGTTGACCAAAACAAACAAACAAACAAACAAACAAACAAAAGTCCTTTTGGCAAATACTTTGCCTAGATCTTAATACACCTCACACACATACACACCATTTATACCTCAGAGCTCTCAAGATATCATAGCAATATTAAGATAAATAATATCATAAGGAGTACAAATAATCAAACAGATCAACCATTAAAATCAATTTAAAATTGGTTTAAGCAAGCACCACTTAAATACACAGCACAGAACTGTTTGTGTACTTATGTATTATGTCATAAGTATTAAAAATATTGATTCTTTACTTCAAAGTTCTTTTAAAACAGGAATGTTTTATCAGATTTTTTAAAAAAATCAATAAATAATAGCCCTGATGACCAATGCTACAAAGATAATTCCCTCAGGAGGCTCCTACCACTGAAAAAGTCTTATGCCAAATCTTCAAGGGCAAAATCACCAAGAGCTGCTAGTAATGGAAGGAGTAATAAAAAATGTAGTCATCCCTCCATATCAATGGATCCTTTATCCATGGATTCAAGCATCCATGCCTTGAAAATATTCAAAGAAAATATGAATTCCAAAAAGCAAACCTTGATTTGCCATTTTTACAAGGGACAAAGTTAGTGAAGAATTACACCCCTAAGAACTACACATATTCAGTAACCTCACACACTGGTGGGATAGGGATTATGGAGGAAAAGGTGGTCCCTAGGGTCAGAAATCACTCTAGAGTTAGTTAAATGATCGCAGAACAGCTTTGAATGCAGTAATTTTAACAAAATTGAAATACATGTCCACATGCTGACTGGTGTCTTTTTGAGATTCTATACTAAAGTCAAAATAGTTCCACATGCAAAGTAGCTGTGCTTCCTCAGGGGTTGTGCAAGTGCAGTCTATTATGCAAACCCTTCTACAAATACATACATCATCCTCTCAAACATTGTTTCTTTGGTAAGTAGAAAATGAATTGATCACTGTGCAATGGGAGGGTTCAAGGCTTTGGTTTCCTTTGTACAATTAATTTTGTGCAACTGTAGGATTCAGAGTCACTGCACTGGTGCAGACAGAAATATTTTTAGCCACTATATTTAATGTTAAGAAAAGGTTGGTGCTGTTTCTGAGGGTATGTATATATATATATATATATATATATATATATATATATATAAAGAATTTTATGCCAAATGCATGTCAGTTGCCAAGGAAACGACTAGCATGCAGGTGAAGTTCGAGGGTCATCTTGTGAAAGGATTGAATAGTGTCATGCTTAGATAAAAGGCTGCCAAAGAAATAAAGTACATCATTCAAAGATTATGAGTGCTCAGTTCCTTCAAGTTTCAAAGACTGACCCTCGAGATTTAAAAAAGAGGAAGAAAGAGAAAACCTATTTTTGACTTGTAAATTAAATACTGGTAATTTTGTTTGCTTCTAGCTATCTGTATGTTGACATTTCAGATTTGATTTATCTATCTATCCATCCATCTGTCCATCCCTTTATCCATATACTTTGTTAAGTTACTTTATCTTTTCTACCTGTATTACTCTGTGGTATTTCTGCAGAGGGTGGGTGTATTTAAGTTATGCCTATTGTCATTTCACTTTTTATTTTCTGTTGCTACCTCAAATACCATACAGAATTATGTTTCCAAAGGGCCTGAAACAAAGAATTGAATTTTGAGGTTGTGGAACCGTTTTAAGAGCCCCCACACAATACGAACAGGAATTAAGAACAATAGGATGGGGTTAGAAAAGTCCATCTTTGGTGTAGCATACAGTCTCACAAATCTGTTTTCCACAGCCTCCAGCCTCCCCAGACTCCACTTTTTGTTCCAAAAAAAGGTGGGGGGTGAACTTCATGTTAGGGAATCCTTCTGTGGGCAGTCATCATTTCAGTAGGACACAAGCCCTTTTACACTGTTAACTGCTAAACAAAAAAACAAAATAAAGCCACTTTCTATCAATTTCTGTCATATTTTAGCATTCCATGCAGACACTGGTGGGTTCGCAGGATAGAAAGTTGGCCTACAGAATCACCCAAAGTTGGCTGTCTTTCATATAAGAATTAAATTGGCTTCATCTGCACTGAAGAAATAATCCAGTTTGACATCAATTCAACTGTCATGACTCAGTGCTATGGAATTCTGGAAATTGTAGTTTTGTGAGACATTTAGCCTTCTCTGTCAGAGAGCCCTGGTGCCACAACAAACTAGAAATGTCAGAATTCTACTGAGCCATGGATAATGGAGTGCACCAAAGAATTCCAAAAAAGAATTGGCATGTGTTTTATAGACTACAGCAAAGCATTTGATTGTATAGATCACAAAAAACTATGAAACACATTCAAAGACATGGGGGTTCCACTACATCTGACACTGCTGATGAGGAATCTATATCAAGGAAAAGAGGCCATGGTCAGAACAGAATTTGGGGAAACAGAGTGGTTCCCTATAGGCAAAGGGATCAGACAAGGATGCATCCTATCACCCTACTTGTTTATATTATATGCTGAAAACATCATAAGAAAAGCAGAATTAGCATCAGAAAAAGGTGTTAAGATAGGAGGAAGCAACCTAAGATATGCTGACAACATTATAATGTTAGCAGAAGACATGCAGGAATAGAAACAGTTAATAAGGAAGGTCAAAGATGAAAGTGCAAAGGAAGGTCTGATGCTGAACAGAAAGAAAACAAAGATAATGACCATGGAAGAAATACACAAATTATGAGGAAAATGAAATAGTCAAAGAATTCCCATATCTAGGCTCAAACATTGACCAGAATGGAGACTGCAGTCAAGAAATAATAATAAGAAGAAAAATGAGAAGGGCAGCTATGAAAGAACTGGAAAAGATACTGAGGAACAAAGACATGCAACTGACCACTAAAATCAGAATTGTTCAGGCCATTGTATTCCCAATTACCATGTACAAATGCAAGAACTGGAGAGTGAAGGAAGGAGACAGAAAGAAAAACAACTCATTTGTGGTGCTGGAGAAGAGTACTTAGGATACCATGGACAGCCAAGAATAAAACAACCAGAGCTCTACTTGGAAGCTAAGGTGATCAAGTTTAGACTATCGTACATTGGTCACATCATGAGAAGGCATGGATCACTAGAAAAAATAATGCTAGGAAAGGTAGAGGGTAGAAGAAAGAGAGGAGACCACAAATCAGATGGATAGACTCAATCAGGGGGTTTATGGGCAAGGGCTTGAATGACCTGGGAAAGACAATGGAGGACAGGGACTCTTGGAGATATCTCATCCACAGGGTTGCCATTAATCGGAACCAATTTGAGGGCAGCTAACAACAACAAAAATGGCAGTTAAAGTGATATCAAGATGGATTATTTCTGCAGAGTGGAGGCAGCCATTGTTGGTCTTTCAGAGTATGGTGTGATTTTACTGAGAATCTGAGGGCATTGAGACAAATAAATGAATGATTAGGGAGGTGAATTTGGAAGAGAGACTTTCTGGTTCACAGCTACTCCTGTGCCACCAGTAATTATATTTACCAAAGTAAATGAAGCTGCCTTGTCTTGCTTATGAATAAGCATCCACTAACTCAATTTCAAATGGATTTACAAACTAGCCCCACATCATAAAAAGTTTGTGATGCTGTCTGTACACATAAAACTAAGAAGAAAAACACACATGAAATGTTAGTTATTTAATTTAATTTATACCCCATCATCATTCTCCCAACACGTGACCCAAGGCAGCTCATAGCACTTAAAATGAAATGCAGTTAAAATAGGAATAATAATAACAAAATTAAACAATCCTCTTAAAGCAGCTCTAATTTAAAAGACTTTATAAGCAGGTTAAAACAACTGTGAGAGGAAAGTGCAGCATGCGCATACATGCGCACACACAGACACTTCCACAACAATCAATTAATTGCTAAAGCCAGTGTAAATGAAGAGATCTTTGCCAGCCAGCTGAAGGACAACAGAGAGGAACTATAACAGCCTTATGTGGGACAGAATTTCTTACGTTGAGAATAGCCACCAGGGGTGTGGTGACTTAGTGGTTAAGATGCCAACTCCGATGATGGAAGATCAGAAGGTTGCCAGTTCAAGGCCCGAGTGCTGCATGATGGGTTGAGCTCCTGTCACTAGTCCCAGCTTCTGCCAATCTAGCAGTTCAAACACATACAAATGCAAGTCGATAAATAGGTACTACTTTGGTGGGAAGGTAACAGTGTTCAGTGCAGTCATCTAGGCCATAAGAATAGTCCTCAGACAATGCTAGCTCTTTGGCTTAATAACAGAGATGAGCACTGCCCTCGTCAGTTACAACTAGACATTAATGTCAAGTGACTACCTTTACTTTTACCAAGAAGGCCCTGTAAATTTGTCTTCAGTAGACAAGCCTGTGTCTTCCTGCAAGGATTTTAATATGTGGACAAACTTGTATAGAGAGATAAAGCTTTCTATAGACAGAGTGCCTGTACCAAAGCTGTATAGGATTTTGTAGATGTAACAAACACTTTGAAGTCTACCCAGAAGCAAACCAGTGGACCAGAAGTGAAGCTGTTGCAAGAAGTGGATTATATGTTCCCAGTCACCAGTCTAGCAACAACAATTTGGATCTCTGACATTTCCAAAGAATTTCCAAAAGCAGTTGCATATGTTTTTGTAATTCAAATGGGATGTAATCAAGACAGTTGTTATAACCAGATCTGACATCTTCAGAAATCAGTAAGGCTGATGCACTAGTTTTAATTGTGAAAATGTACTACTGGCTACTGAAACCTGGGCCTCCAAACTCAGGGCTGAGTCTAGGAGTACAGTCAAGCTGTGAATCTGAGATCTCAGAGGCATGTAATCCCATCCAGCCAAGGATGAACTTCTTTTCTCTAATCTTCCTTTCAACTGAACAACTTGTCCATATTAAGTTTTGCACTGAAACAGCTTCTTTGGAAAGGCAAGTAGCAGTAGGCATCATGAGCAAGCTGGTGATACCAAACACCAAAGTTCTGGAAACCTCTCCCAGCAGTTTCTTGCATATATTTGAAGCTCAAAGTGACCAGGGGAGGACATCTGCAAACAGCAACGGAGCCATTTTCCCTTCCTATGTCCACCAGGTTAGCTTCACAACATATTTTACTGCACCCAAGGTGATATCACTTCCAGCTGCCATTTTGGCTGATTATTGGCCTACCCACCTTTTGGGGGGGTCTGTTTTGGAGAAGTTAGGGAAGCAAAATGTTGCATTTTCAGTCAGTTTACGGAGATTTGGGGTGGTTTGCCACAAAAAAATCACCCCAAAATGTTCCTTTTTTTAAAAAAAGTGGGAACCTGTGGGGTCTTTGAGGGGCTCCTGGAGGCTCCTGGGGGCTGCAGTTAGGGGTCCAAAGGGATGCACAGGACACCCACAGGACACATTTTGTTCACCTTTGCTTTAGGCCAACAGTCACAGTGTCCAACAGATGTCCCTCAGCATCACTTTCTGAGATCACTCCTCCAAGAAAGATTGGGCCAGATGCTTAAAAAAAGAATTCTGAAATCCCATTCCAGAGAGGCAGTCCAGACAGTTACTATGGTTAATGGTATCAAAAGCTATTGAGAGGTAAAGCAGACCCAAAAAGTACACATCCCCCCGTAAAGCTTCCAACATAGCATACCTACCAAAGTTATCAAAGATATCTCCATTCTATAAGAAGGCCTGAGATGACATTGAATGGTTATTCCATGTTATCCAGGAAACCTAATCAGTAGTGTGCCTGCAGCATTTAGGGCCTGCTTAAGCTTTGGAGATTATTGCACGCAACTATTCCTGATGGAATAGACATGAATTTCATCAGTCAATGATGGATCTTACCACATTCCTGATATGCAACCTGTATGCAGCCCATTTGCAATCTGGGCTTATCCCATAGCTTTTCAAGAATGGGAAAATACCATTCTTGAAAAGTTACCACATAAACCTGGGTTGCATATGGGGTACATACAAATGTGGTAAGATCCGTCATTGATGGGTTAAATGCACGTCTATCCTGTCAGGGATAGTCACATGAAATAATCTCCTTTAAACAGTTTCCAAATGCAGAGTGTTTCAGTCATCCAAATAGAATCTAATAAAGGCATGAGTCATCATAGCTGGATCTGACATCTGGAGTAACAGAGGTGGGAGGCCACCACATGCTTTAGAAACATGTCCCTAAAAGAGTAGCAGGTAGATGTGCAACATATTAAGATGGGGGGGGCAGTTGTGTAAAAATAATTTATTTTATTTCTTTTTAGGACACTGAAGTCCTTACAACAGTATCACAAGAAAGACAGAACCCTCTCTTACTGCAGAACATAATTCATAACTCCTCTTAACCATCCAGCCAGAGCAATTCTGGTCATTTTTATAAGCCTGGATGGGTACGAGACCAACATGCCTATGCTAGTAATCAGCCCTCCAAAGATCCCGCCCTCATCCTCAAGTGGCATGAACAGAAGCATATGCAATAACACAGGAAAAGAGGAAATCAAGATTATCCCTGGACCTGTATCAGCTACAACATCCTGGTCAAAGCATGTCCAAGTGCTATGCGAATTCTTCACAGTTAAGTGGTCTTACACGGCAGGCTGTAAAAGGTACTGACTGCTCCAGACAGTTCACTGGACAATATTGTTCATACATAACAGTATATATGACAGTGATGAGAAAGTGAGATGGAGACTGGAATATAGATGATACAAAATTCAGTATAGGTCAAACTGAACAAAGGCTAGAATGTATTTGAAAGCCTATGCCTAGTGGTGGTATATAGTAACAACAACAACAACAACAACTTTATTTTTGTATCCCGCCTTTTGCCTTTAGGCAATCAAGGCAGCTCACAAAAGATATATAGACACACACACACACCACCACCACCACTAGGCATAGGCTTTCAAATGAGCCTATGAGCCAAGGAGTTTGTTTGGTTACACTCTGTGAGAGAAGATATTCAGTAGTGATCATGTCCACTGCTCCGTTCATTGGCCATTTCCCCATTCTAGGATTCAACCAGGACTTTGATGGGATCACCTGTCTAGGCAACAGGGAATTCCCCAAGTGCTAACAAGAAGACATTTAGATCCATCAAACCTCTGAGTTGGACCATCCTATTTAACTCTAAATCCAGTTGTGTCTACATGTAGTCATCAGTCTGTGACAATGAAACTGTGGAAAGTTATTCCACACCCAAATCATCATCATCATCATCCTTCCCACCACAAAAAAATAGATCTAATATGTGGCTTAAAGATTATTCAAAGTGACAAACACCACTTGTGACAGGTTCATGGTCATCATGGAGAACATGATCTGCTGAGCCAATTTTGACAGAAAGAAAGTCAGCATGATGTTGAAGTGCCCCAGCAGAATGAGTTAAGGAGATTCCAACACCACTGCCAACATCATTCACCCAGTCCAAGAAGAGAGACTGTTGAACTCTCATTATAAAAGAAACTAAACTTATTTTAAAATATAGCTCAGAGAATGCAAAGAAAGAAGGAAAAGTTGGTTTACAATTAACACAAAATAATTGTCTTCTCTTATTTCTAACTTGAAAAATGCATGTAAATGTGCAGGAATTAATTTACAAGTTCCTTTAACCTGTTTTGCCTATGAGTGCTTTTCACATATAGACACCCTCACAAACTTGATAACTATCATTTTTTCCTTTAAAGACTAGAAGAAAACTTTACATTAATCCCATTTTTGTACTGTATTTACAACAAATTGCCCAACAAACTGCTTGTCAGTTTGGTATGCTATACAAATACACATACTTGACCACAGAGCTACTCAGAATCATGTTATCTCATAGGATTAAATAGAAAATAATAGTAAGATTTTGGACCCAGTCTATCAATACCTTCAGGTACTTGACCAAACATTTAGGATTTATGGCATTTTGTTGCTTATTTAAATGCACATTCATGAATCCATGTTGACCACCCTTAATATTTACACCTAGGTTGATGTTCAGAATATTTCTGTTCAGGTCTGAGAACAAATTGCAAAATTTGGCTTTTTTGTGAGGAGGTATTGCTGAGTTTGGTCTATTTTTCATGGAACCCAGTGTGAAACAAATTTTAAGAAACATAGGTCCAAAACACACTGCAGACATAATCGAGTTTGAGACCACTAATTGTCCTGGCTCAATGCTAGGGAATTCTGGTAAATATAGTTTTGTGAGATATTTAGTTTCTCTGTCAGAGAGCTCTGGTGCAACAATAAAGTACAATTCCAAGGATTCCCCAGGACTTTGGATATATAGCAGCTACAAGTCAAGTTTTTGTTTCATTCCAACCATAACCAAAATCATCATATCCATCTGGACAATGCTGAGGGATCCCCTTAGTTTTTGTATAAATAAAGACCATTATATGATTCACTGTTATTAACTAAAGGACCAAAATTTCAATCATAATTTGTCTATCACATATCTATTGGGTAGCAGGCTGGGTCTGGGTACTTCCCTGCAGGCCCAAGACAAATTGATCAGATGAGATACACCACAGGACAGGATAAAATCATTGAATAGTGTTGATCCATCATGTATAACCAGATAAAATAATCAGTTATCTAGTCAGAAGCCAAACAAACTCACTAACTGAATCATAACAGGAAGCATCTAATGCAGCTTCCTATTTCCAACAGTGACTTCTAAGATAGAGGTAGGCAATACACAGCCTGTCATTCCACCTTTTTTGTGGCCTCTGGTTATCATCAGTTTTGATCCCCCTGCTGATTTTGCCACAGCAGCTGCAAAAACAAGTAATTTTCCTAACAACAACAACATCAATAAGTAATCAGTGAATGCATGTGTTGTTTTCAAGTCAAATCATGCTTTGTATGACCTGTCAGGATTGTAACTGGCTTAATAACAGCACACTTATTTCCTGTGTGTTGAGTGTTGTGTTTTGTTTTGTTTTCCTGATGATCCAGTAGTAGTATATGCATCCATTGGTGTGATAGGTTGCAGCTTCAGCTGGGTTGTGGGAGGGAGCACAGATAATGCAGCTTCTCCATTCCAGAAATTGCCCACTGCTAATGAAGACATTCACGACCAGGAAATGAAGTTGATAGCCTTGCCCTCTTTTTTATTATCAGTGCTTGGTGTTCAGAGAAAAGCACCTCAAATGCCTCTGAAGGGGGCATATTCACTAAGCTAGTTTGTTTCCCAAAACTGTCTTCCACAGGTCTGCCTAAGCCTTGTAAAAAAAGATGTGTGTGCTTGTGCGTGTGCGTGTGCATGTATCATCATGTCACATTTTCTGGGCTCCATAAACCAATGGAGCAAATTACTGTACACATTTGTATAGGGACCCTCTGGTAACTTTGGACTGTGCAAAACAGGATTACCTTGGTGTTAATTCCATTTTTAAAACATTTGTGGAAAACCAGTAGCACTCCAAATGTTATTGGGTTAAGCTACAAAATCTACCATATTAGGCTGCTAGTCATATTGACTGGCTTGATTAAGTGGTAAAATCCAATAACAGAAGGGACCCAGGGGCTCTAAAATTACCCTTTGGTAAAAGTAGAACTGGGGTACTTATACTCATTCATATGTTTTGGACTAAGATGCCTAAAGCCCTTTTCTGTTGGATCAGTGGGACTTCTAGAGTTGAAGTCCAAAACAATCTAGAGGGCTTAAACTTATCCATTCCTAATTTAGAGCAGATTCCCCAAACAGGCCTCCTGTGATTTTTCCCCCTGCTTCTGGGGCCTCATTAGTCTGTATTAGTATAAAAAGAAGGTAAAGAGAAAAAAGATGAGTCCTTCTGCATCTTTTGACTAATATATTTTTAAAGCAAGTTTTCATGGACTGCAACCTACTTCCTCAGATACGTTGAACTGCATCCTGCTCAAACCTGTACAATACGTACATGGAAATAAAATGACATCTTATCATGACATTTTATCAAAGAGACACCTGTGACTCACAATTTGCAGCTATGGGTCCATACATCAGATTACAATCAACTACTATCTTTCTCTCTCCATATATACATAAGTATGATAACTAAATGTGTGACTTATCCAAATCATGTACCAAGCATCTGTGCATCTGTATCAGTACCATATATTTCTGAACACTTCTGGTGTACTTTTGCAAACCCACATACTGAGTTGCAGTCATGTAATAATAACTATACATAATGGAGTTTGTTTGACTGACTTAATGGGACAGTGATCAGATTTGATTGCACCCCTTTCTCTAGCTTCCTTTCCTTGATAGTTTTTAAACCAAATGCATTGTTTAGACTATGCCCATGCTTAAGTAAACAATAGTAAATCCTTCAAGCCTTTGTCCATCTATTGTTTGATTCATGGCCAGGAGGCAGAAATTCCCTATAAGAACCCCTGGATTTTAGCAGACCTCATGCTACCTTGGAAGTGCATGCTGAATCTCTGTTGGTCTGCGCTCTGAGATAGTTCCCACAACCCCCTCTCTTGCCAGTCGTGCCCCTTCCATGGAACCTATCCGCATTCATCAGAAGTCTGGAGGAGTCTCTTGGGAGTGAGTATATCCCCCTCTATCCTGGTCTCCCTCTCTGCCTCCCCTGCTCTTGCTCTTCTCCGCTTAGTCTACTAGTGTGTGTGTGTGTGTGTGTGTGCCGCATTTGGATGTTTGCTTACTGTATTAATAAATATTTTCAGACTTTCATTAGAGTTTGGTCTGTTTCAGTGTCATTCCTTGCCAGAACTCTTACATCTCTGGTATACAATTGGACAAGATATCTGAAGCAAAGTTGGGCGCTTCACTCTCACATTTGAGCTAATTATAAATTCCCCAAAATTAGGTTTGTGTTTTCCAACAAGATCCCCAAAGTTATCCTTCTCTTGCAGCCCTCCTTTTGAGCTATAATTTAGTAAGGTTTGATTTGCATCTTGCTTAAAATATGTGGGTTGTTAACAGTTGTATTCAATTGCACATTTTGATCAATCAATTTAGGACTTCTCCATGAGGTTGGCAGCCTTGGATATGAATAGATGACCTAGTAGTATGTAAAAAATGATGAAATTAAAAACCTGACTGTGCAGGAACACTAGCCAGATACTCAAGCCTTCACATCTGCTTGATTGATTAAATCCTTTAAAAATGGCATTAAAACTGTCAAAACAAAGCTACAATGCAGGAGAAACATAATCTTAAAGCAATAAAGTATTAAGTCAATTTTAAATTATCAATTTGCATTTCTATGTGAAACTCATGAGAATTTTGCATACAAAGATTTGTAATATGAACTTGACTTTGGGGAAATTTTGAATATTTAGCAGGAGGCAAACGCAGTATTTACAGAGGTGGCTGAGGGACTAGATGTATAGAGACAAGGTTTTTATGAATTAATTTGTATTTTTATTAATGGATCAAGCATGCAAAGACATACATTCACTCACACAATCACACAAGGTCTCAGGAGCAAAGCAAGTTAGCTTGGGATAGATGAAATACTTTCTAATTGTGATAATTATCTGTCAGGAGTGGTCCAGATGAATGGATGGGAAAATGGACTCGACCGAGAGAAAGGAAGGGGACATGGACCAAACAGTAGCTGAATCAGAATTCAAAGTGATGTAGTGTCACCAGGAATCCTAACCAGACACACTTAACCAGAATTTTGGAAGACTATTTATAAGCTGAAAATAGCCCCAGGTGAAGACTGATAGCTGTATATCAAAGGGCCAAACAAACATCTAAAGGTTTCATTAAAAGAGATAGTTTCCAGCAGGGGGTGGTGAAGCTTATCTCTCTTGCTGTCAGAACCCATCCTGGTTGTAAATTTCCTGGCTTCCCTGTCTCTTGAGGTGTGAATCTTTCTGTTTTGCAACTCCTAAAACTGTTTGATCTGTAAATTAAATCTACGTGACCACCTGGCTTCAATGGTGTATGTGATGGTCTTGCTCTTGGGTAAATGGTGGCATAGCGATTTCCATTTTAGGGTCACCAGAACAATGCACACACACACACACACACACACACACACACACATTTCTTTACCACCTATCAGTGAACTCAGGACTATCTAAGCAGTTAACAATCTGTAACCCAATTGCCCCAAACAAGCTGGGGACTCATGCTTCACTTATTTCCAAACTGTTCTGTGCCAAAGAAAATTTAGGGATGTGAATTTAAAGATCTTAACTCATGGCTTTAGGGGATAATCTCAATTAGAAAAGCATTTTGTACAGGAAAGGGCTTTCTTCAGGAACGCATTCTCACACTTTCACACCAAATGTTAAATGAACCATCAATGAATTTGAATACAAATGAGCATAACCAAAATATAGGAATATATATATATATATATATATATATATAGTTTGCTTTTATTTTGATTATGCTCATTTGTATTTTGGTTGTATTTTGGTTTATTTTGGTTATGCTCATATATATATATATATATATATATATATATATATATTGTTTGCATTTGTTTTGATTATGTTCATTTGTACTTTGGTTGTATTTTGGTTTATTTTGGTTATGCTCATATATATGTAGTTTGCATTTGTTTTTATTATGCTCATTTGTATTTTGGTTGTATTTTGGTTTATTTTGGTTATGCTAACATATATATATATATATATATATATATATATATATATATAGTTTGAATTTATTTTGATTATGCTCATTTGTATTTTGGTTGTATTTTGGTTTATTTTGGTTATGCTCATTTGTATTCAAATTCATATGAGTCACTATCAAAGGTGAAAACATCAAAACAAAACAGGTATGAGTATATATGAAGTACTATCAAAAGCATGCAAAACTATAAAACATGAGGTAGGAATGCATTGTATCAAGCTGGTTCAGTCTTTAAGAGTCCATGGACCAATGTTCAAGAATTCTAAGACTAATCAGAAAGATAAGACACTATATGCATATGTATTCAAGTTTGTTTGGTTTGTAAGGCAGCACAGTTTGAAAGCAAGGTGGCACCAATAGCCAAGAGCCAATGTTCAGAAATCTGTGGTAGCTTGTGTGCTGGTGGACAAAGTCATCAGTAAACTGTCCATTAAGTTGGAGTGAGATTAGTGAAATTTTTAGAAAACTTTTGGGCTCCCGCCCAGAACGGACAAACTGAAAGTTTATTACTGGTAACTTGTAGCTATGACAGCTAATTAAATACATCATGGAAGGTCTTCTAAGAATTGATGAGGCCACTTAGACATTTGGAGGACCAATGAGGCCTTGGCAATACGCACAGGCAATGTCCATTACATGAGCAGGAGACGGAAGTAGAGAGGGACATCTGGAACAACGGGAAAAAAGCGATGATAGCATTCTCTCTTGTGTAGGAGACCCTCTGGCTTTTCTTCGCAAACGAAGATTCAGGAAGGACTCATCCCACGCTTTTTGCAAGTGTGCTGATGACTAAAAAGGCCAATCCGAGATAAACAAGTTTGGTTGCAGAAAGCACAGCAGAAGATCTCCTTCGGTGATGTTTCCAGGTTGTGATTCTTTCTGCGTTGTCGTTTCTCTTCGAGAATTGTTCGGCGTGACTTCTCAAATAAGGCTGCAGCATTGTGGATAGTGTGTCTCCATGCCTCCCGATGTGAGGCCAGTGTGGACCATTGTTGGTGATCAATTTGGCCGAGCCTGAGATGTTGTTTCAGGGAGTCCTTGTATCGCTTTTTTGGAGCACCCCTCTTACGCTGACCTGTGGTGAGTTCACCGTAGAGTACTATTTTTGGGAGGCGATGGTCCTCTATCCTAGAAACATGGCCTGGCCAGCACAGCTACGTTTTCAATAGCATGGCCTCAATGCGGGTGATCCCTGCTTGCTCAAGGACAGCAACATTCGTCACATAGTCAGTCCAGTGTATATTTAGGATTGTGCGTATACAGTGCTGATGAAAGCGTTCGAGAAGTCGTAAGTGTTGGCAATAGGTGACCCGTGTTTCAGACCCGTAAAGGAGAATAGACAGTACAATTGCTCTATACACACTGATTTTTGTGCTTCGCCTCAGGTGTTTGTTACTCCAGACTCTTTTGTAAGGTCTTCCAAATGCACTGTATATCTTTGCTAATCTGTGATCAATCTCTTTGTCAATCTTGGTGTCTGAGGAGATGATGTTTCCCAGGTAGGTGAACTGCTGAACAGACTTATGCACAGATTTGCCTACAGCGATGTGAGGATGGTGGTGTTTCTCCTGTGGTGCAGGCTGGTAGAGAACTTCCGTTTTCTTCAGGTTGACTTCCAGCCCAAACATTTCTGCAGCTGTTGTGAAGCAGGATGTTAGGCGCTGCAGAGCTGCTTCTGTGTGGGCAACAAGGGCAGCATCATCAGCGAAGAGCAGCTCATGGACTAGATAGTTTAGAGTCTTAGACAGCTTAAGTTAAACAAGCTACCATCAACACGATAATGTATATAGATGCCATCTTCTTCTTTGAGCTCTGCTGTAGCCCTTTGGAGCATCATGCTGAAGAAGATTGTAAATAAAGTTGGAGCAAGAACACAACCTTGCTTCACTCCATTAGTTATTAGAAAGGGCTCTGAAAGAGCATCGCCATATCTGACTTGACCATGCTGGCCCTCATGTAGCAAGATAATCATTTTGAGGAATTTTGGGGGGGGGGGCATCCTAGTGTTTCCAGGATCTGCCATAGACCTTTTCTACTCACAGTGTCAAAGGCTTTGGTGAGGTCGACAAATGTTACATAGAGTCCCTTTTTGTGCTCTCTACATTTCTCTTGCAGTTGTCTAAGGGCAAATACCATATGTGTAGTACTATTGGCTCTGAAGCCACACTGGCTTTCAGGAAGGAGTTCTTCTGCAATAGCAGGAACTAATCTGTTCAGGAGTATCCTTGCAAGGATTTTTCCAGCAATAGAGAGCAGTGTTATACCTCGATAGTTTGAGCAATCAGATTTTGCTCCTTTTTTCTTGTACCGGGGGATGATGACTGCCTATCGGAGATCTGATGGCAGTTCCCCTTTTCCCCAGTAACTCACAAGGAGTTTGTGGAATTTAACATGGAGTACATGACCTCTGTGTTTCCAAACTTCAGGTGGGATTCCATCAATCCCAGCTGCCTTGCCGTTTTTCATCTGTTGTATGGCCTTAAGGGTCTCTTCCAAAGTGGGAGCTATGTCTAGTTCACTTTTCATCGGTTTTTGTACCATATGTTGGATAGCTGAGCCTTGGACTACTTGGTTGGCACTGAAGAGACTTTGAAAATGTTCAGCCCATCGATTCAGGATGGAGGCTTTATCAGTAATTAGTGTTTGACCATCTGTACTGTATAAGGAGCTTTGGACCTGATAAGTAGGTCCAAACACTGTTTTAAGAGCTTCGTAAAATCCTCTAAGATCACCCAGATCTGCACAGTGTTGTGTCTTTTCTGCTATGTTGATCCACCACTTGTTCTGAATGTCTCAGAGTTTTTGTTGAAGTTTACTACAAATGAGACGGAAAGCTGCTTTTTTTCATGGCAAGTTGGTTGGGCGAGGTATGCCTGGTGAGCAGTTCTCTTTTTTGCCAACAGCTCCTGGATCTCTTGGTTGTTTTCATCAAACCAGTCTTGATTTTTCTTGTGGGAGAACCCGAAGGATTCTTCCGCAGACTGGAGGATACTGTTTTTGATGTGTTGCCAAAACACTGTAGGAGAAGGATCTGTAGAGTGGTCTTTAAGTTTTGTTTGCAGATTTGCCTGGAAGTTGTCTCTCATGGTAGCTTGTTGAAGATTGTTGACTTGGAGTCTCCTCTTTAAGATGCCACCCTTCTTAGGTTTGAGCTTGGGATGAAGATTTAGTTTACATCTTATGAGGCGATGATTTGTTTGGCATTCTGCACTGGGCATCACTCGAGTATGACGGACATCATGAATGTTTCTCTGGTGGACTAGAACATAGTCAATGAGGTCCCAGTGTTTGGATCAGGGATGCATCCAGGTTGTCTTCAAGCTATCTTTCTGCTGAAAGATAGTGTTTGTAATAGTCAGCTGTTGTTCTGCACAGAACTCTAGCAGGAGGCGTCCGTTATCATTGCAATTTCCAACACCATGCTTACCTAAAACACCTTTTCAGGCTTCAGAGTTCTTTCCTACTCTGGCATTGAAGTCACCAAGGATAATAAAATCACCAAGGATAATAATGTAGGAGAGAAGGTGCACAAAAACAGTAACTTTGACCTGTGGTTTGGCATCACTGCACAGGTATGGCAGTTGGTCAAAGATGTTGTAGTAGGAACTGGGAACCAGGAACGGCAAACACAAGGACCTTGGAGGACATCTGGAACTTTGGAGGAAAGGGCATCTGGGGAATTTGTAGGACATAAGGAGGACAGCTGGAACTGGGTGTGGATTGCAGAAACCAGGAACTGAGTTTGGACTGACAGGAACATTGTAGAGGACCTCTTCTAGCATGGAAGATATCAAAGGAGTGCAAACAGGAATGACATCCTGATGTCTGGAAGACCTTGGGAGGACCTCTTGTACAGCAAGGCATGGTGTGGAGGACATCCAAGGGAACTCGGTGGAGGCTTTTGGCTCAACCCCCCCCTCCCTTGAGACCCTTAGGCACCTTGGTTGAATCACAATTACTTAGGGACACACACACATATATATGAAGGAAATAAGGATAGAAGGTCTAATCTATATTTACGTGCACTGGGGGAATCATATTGAAAGAAGAAAAATATAAACTACCCCCCCCCCAGCTCCTCTGGAACCAAGTTGCTATAGAAAAGAGATATGGCAAAGGCCAGACAGTGATTCAGTAGAAGATCAGGAAATAAGGCTACAAATTAGCATGCTCACTGCACATCAACTTTGTGGAAGCTTCAGGAACTGGGGTGGAAACTGGTGGTGTCTGTAAATAAATTTTAGTGTTAATGAAAGACAAAGAATAGAGGTGCTGTGTCTTTAAGAAATTCTGTGGTGTCCATTTTAGGCTGGTTCCCGCTTCCTGGTCAAACAGAGAATTAGGGGAGAGTATGTAAATTAGCCTAAAAATTGGCAAAAATCTCTCAAAAATGGCCAAACAGTAGTCTTTTTGAGCAAATGAATTTCATTGTACAGGGGGGGACGCATTGAGAGTGTTCCTTCAGGACATGATCAATGTGTCCTTCACAGAAGGCACTATACCATCGTGCTTGAAAGAAGGGGCCATTAGACCCGCTCCTGAAAAAACCCTCTCTGGACCCCCTGGATAGAAATAATTACAGACCAGTCTCCTTGCTTCCTTTTTTAAGCAAGGTGATCGAGAGGGCAGTTGCTTCCCAACTCCAGGCAGTCTTGAATGAAACACATTATCTCGATCCATTTCAAACCGGCTTCAGGATAGGATTTGGGGTTGAGACAGCCATGGTTGCGCTGACTAATGACCTCTGCTTGGGCATCGACAGGGGTAGTGTGACCCTGTTGGTGCTCTTGGATCTCTCAGCAGTCTTTGATACCATAGATCATGTCATCCTTTTGGATTGCCTGAGAAAGTTCGGAATTGGAGGCACTGCTTTGCAGTGGTTCCATTCCTTCCTCTCGGGTAGATCCCAGAGGGTGAGGCTCAGGGACAGTTGCTCTTCCAAAATTGAGCTTAATTGTGGCATCCCTCAGGGCGCCATCCTGTCCCCGATGCTATTCAATATTTATATGAAGCCGCTGGGTGAGATCATTCGGAGGCATGGAGCACTGTTTCTTCAGTACGCTGATGACACCCAAATATATTTTTCCATGACCAAATCATCGGCTCAGACTTCAGATGGCATCTCTCCTCTTAATGACTGCCTCAGAGTGGTAATGGATTGGATGAGGAAGAACAGATTGAGGCGGAATCCAGACAAAACGGAGGTACTGACAGTCACAGGCCCGAAACCAGGTTTGGGAATACACTCTCCAGTCCTGGATGGAATCACACTCTCCTCTAAGGACTGTGTTCGCAGTTTGGGGGTGCTCCTAGACTCGTCTCTTCACATGACTAGTCAGGTGAGTGTGACGGTCAGGAGCGCCTGTTATCAGCTTCAGCTGATACGCCAACTGCACCCTTATCTGGATATGAGGGATCTGGAAACTGTCGTGCATGCACTGGTAACCTCTCACTTGGATTTCTGTAACGCACTCTACATGGGGCTACTCTCGTACTTAACTCGGAAACTTCAATTGGTTTAAAATATGGCAGCCAGATTAATTACTGGAACATCGAGGAGGGAGCACATAACACCTGTGCTTAAATCCCTCCACTGGCTGCCAATTAGTTTCCGGGCGCAGTACAAGGTGTTGGTTTTAACCTTTAAAGCCCTACATGGCTTGGGTCCATCCTATCTTCGGGACCGCCTCTCCCCGTATGATCCCCCCGCGCACTTCAGTCCTCTGGGAGGAATCTGCTGCAGCCAATAAAGACCAGGCTCCCACAGACCTTCCAGAGGACCTTTTCTGCAACTGCTCCCAGACTCTGGAATGGCCTGCCAGATGAGATCCATCAGATTACTACCTTGGCTGCCTTTAAAAAGGCAGTGAAGATGGATCTTTTCTGGCAAGCCTTCCCGGAACATCTCCCAGATCAATAAATAGTGACTTGGCTTATCCTAGTCCGCCATGTAGTGTCCCCCTGTCAAATTTTGTTTGTTTTTGTTTTAACTGCTATATTTATGTTTTAACTCGAATTTAGTTTAATTCTGTTTTATGGGTGGGGGGGAGGGTTGGGATTAGGGTTGTGATTTTAACTTGTTTTTTAATTGATGTACGCCACTTCGATTGCTATGCAGAGAAGCGGGATATATATAAAATTTATTATTAATTTATTATTATTATTTGTATAGCCCATGATTAGCTTAATCCATCTATGTGATTATTTTGTAGGGCAAAAGGCGACTCACCTTAAGCCAACAGGTCATTGAAAGTAATAGGGTCAACCTGGAAAATAGCTGAAAAATACACAGTCACCTCCAGAAGGAGTCCCAACCCAGGCATTAGCCTTGGCAGTGTTGCCTCCATGCAGTCTAACTCACCTGCAGGGGTTTAATGAACACTCCCATGGGAGGAGTAAATTGAACCTCAGGTTTTCAGCAATGGCTCCAAAGATGAAGTCAAGCTAAAAGGACTGTACAAGGCATTACTTCCAAGGCTTCCTCCCCATTATAATAGTAAACAAACAAACAAACAAACAAAAAACAGACAAGTGGATGGAGATTAAAAAAAAACCCTCTCCATCCTTCCTTAATGGTTTAAATAATAGAAGCAAAATTCCTCTCCTTGTCTGGCAGAGAAAGGCAGCTTGGCAAGGGAACAGAGCTCTGGGAGACAAAATAGGCTTCCCTCTGGATTCGGCCACCTTTTTCTTGATCCACATCACAACTGCAATGATGGCAGCTATGGTAGCAATCTGTAGACATAGAATTATGGCTATGGGGTTAGCCAGTATGTGTGAAAATGGCTTGTCCTGTTTTGGACCAGTCAAAACCACCCCACCATGATTTTTCATATATGTGATTTATCTCCTGGGTTATCTTAATGATTCTGTGTGCTTTTGAATCCACAGTCATTTTGATCTTTTCTTCTACATCTTTCTTTACAATATCACTCAGATTAGCCAATTGCCCCAACCATTTACATAATAGAAGCTCCTATTCCAGATGAAACTCTTGGATTTCATCCTCATTAAATTGATAAGGGGCATCCATTGCATAATCTCAGACCATCTCATGTAAATAAAATCATTTTCCAAAGCAATTTCTTAAATGTATGACAAAAACATGAATTCCCCAAATACCAATCTATTTGGAGCACATACTCTAAAGGCATGATTTTAACAAAACCACAGGGGGTTCTGAGACAGAAACAGTTGTGGGTTAGTTGTACTAAAAGGGTATTTTGAACTGGAATTATCACATGTTCAATTATACTATCAATGGAAGTAGCTTCTAAAGTATCAAAACAATGAATCCATGTATTGATTTTTGCGCATCCAGATAGATAATAAAGATGTGTACCATTCCTGCAATGGAACAGCTGGTCAGATAAAATAGTAGCATTTGCTTTGGCTATGGAAGACGCAAGTATGATACTGGATGTTCTGTTTTCAAATTCCACACCCATTCATGATAAATTCCAATTTGTAGCCATGCTGTGCTATTGAGCTCTGGCTATTCTTATTAAGACTATAGGTATTCCAAAGAATCAGGATATTGATTTCTAAGGAGACCGAGAACCCTGGGTTACATTAACTTCATTAACGTAGATTGTATGAGTTGGGAGGCAAATGCAATTAAACTACTTTGTACTTACATACATTGTATGGCAATTGACAAATTAAAAATGCTGTTTCCCATTGAGTCAATTGTAATGGATGTCCTATATCTTTAGCCCATGTGATCATTACGTCTTTTACAACTTCTTCTTCCATTTGCATTTGTAATTTTTTTATATATAGTAGTCCTATTACCTTCTTATTTTTCTCCATCAAAATTTCCTCTAATAGAAATAGAAACAAAAATAGAACTGAAGCCCGAAATCTTTTTATTAGAAATAATAGAGGATAAAATGGGAAAAAAAATAATAATGGGAAGGTTTTATTTTATTTATTGACTCTGGCCAGAATTGTGTATGCCCAAAATTGGGGGGGAAAGGAGATACCTACAAAATAAGATTGGATGTGGAAATTGTATGCTATGATAGAAGCTGATAAATTAACCCTATTACTGAAAGATGGTTCATTAAGAAACTTTTATAAAGATTGGGAATTGGTTATCAAATATATGAGAGAACAATGGAAAGATGTAGCAATATTGAGTTTGTTAGAAAAATAAAATAAAATAAAAAAGTGAAATATAAAGAAAGTAAATATAAGGAATACAAGGACATAAATAAATTTGAGATAAATGAAATGATAGTAAGGAAAAGAAAAAAAGGGTGAAAATGGAAATTACAAAAAGTAAAGAAGGATAAGTTTATAAGAGAAGTTACAGTAGTTTGATATGGTGAATACATAAGTAGGCTTATTGGATTCGGGTGAAAGTATAAGAATGATATTGTAATATAAGTGATAGAGAGAAAAGATAGTGGTAAAGAAGATTTAAATCATTAAATCAGTATTAAGATTTCAGATTATAAATTATTAAATATTGACTATTAGTTTGATACTAAGAAGGTTATGAAAGGATTTCAATAATGGAAAGAAATCGGTTGTGAGGGAGTTATGTGTGAAAGAGAGGAGTGAAGATGACTAAAAAAGTTACAGAAGGTAGAAGAAGGGATGAAAGTAGGTGGAGGAAAGTGTGAGTATGTGGATAGAAGAGTTAAATGAGTAGAAGAATGGAGTATAAGAAAGAGAGATGTAAGGGGAAGGTGAGAGAAGAAGAAATTGAAAGGAGGAAGAGAGGGGAGGTGGAAGGAGGGAGATAAGGAGAAAGAAATGAGAAGAAAAAGGTATAAATGAGGGAAAAGGATGTGTATAATGGGAAGATTGTAAGATGGTAAGACTGTAAATTGGTATGTAATGTTAATAATGAGCCTGAACTATAATAATAATAATAATAATAATAATAATAATAATACATTTTTATTTATAACCCACCCCTCTGCTCAGCAATCAGGGTGGCGTACAACAATTAAAAAGGCAACAGTTAAAACATTCCTTTATCCTGCACCCCAACCCTCCCACCCCTTAAAACTGAATTAAACTACAACAGAATTAAAAAAACGGGATGGTACAGATAAAATATAGCACCATGCAGTGGCGGCCAAGGGGTAGTATGAAATCACCTCTAGTTTGCCAGGCAGTTATTCCGGGAAGGCCTGCTGGAAGAGATCCATCTTTACAGCCTTTTTAAAGGCAGCAAGAGTGGTAATAAGATGGATCTCGTCCGGCAGGCCATTCCCTAGTCTGGGAGTGGATGCTGAAAAGGCCCTCTGGGAGGTCTGCGAAAGCCTGGTCTTCATGGACTGCAGCAGGTTCCTCCCAGAGGACCGAACTGTGTGCGGGGGATCATACGGGGAGAGGCGGTCCCTGAGATAAGATGGCCCCAAGCCATGTAGGGCTTTAAAGGTTAAAACCAACACCTTGTACTGTGCCCGGAAACTAATCGGCAGCCAGTGGAGGAATTTGAGCACTGGTGTTATATGCTCCCTCCTAGATGTTCCAGTAATTAACCTGGCTGCCATATTTTGTACCAATTGAAGTTTCCGGGTTACGCACAAGGGTAGCCCTATGTAGAGTGCATTGCAGTAATCCAGACATGAGGTTACCAGAGCATGTACCACAGTTACCAGATCCCTCATGTCCAGATAAGGGCTCAGTTGGCGTATAAACCGAAGCTGATAACAGGCACTCCTGACTGCCACATTCACCTGACTAGTCATGTGAAGTGACAAATCTAGGAGCACCCCCAAGCTGCGAACACAGTGCTTAGAACAGAGTGTGACTTCATCCAGGACTGGAGACTGTATTTCCAGATCTGGTTTCAGGCCCATAACTTGACATCAGTACCTCCGTTTTGCCTGGATTTAGTTTCAATCTGTTATTCCTCATCCAATCCATTACTGCACTGAGACAGTTATTGAAAGGAGAGACACCATCTGAAGTCTGAGCCGATGATCTGGTCATGGAGAAGTATATCTGGGTGTCATCAGTGTACTAAAGACACCGCGCTCCATGCCTCCGAATGATCTCATCCAGCGGCTTCATACAAATATTAAATAGCATCGGGGAAAGGATGGCACCCTGAGGGATGCCACAATTAAGCTCAGTTTTGGAAGAGCAACTGTCCCTGAGCCTCACCCTCTGGGATCTGCCCAAGAGAAAGGAACAGAACCACTGCAAAGCAGTGCCTCCAATTCCTAACTATCTCAGGCAATCCAAGAGGATGGAATGATCTATTGTGTCAAAAGCCGCTGAGAGATCCAAGAGCACCAGCAGGGTCACAGTACCCCTGTTGATGCCCAAGCGGAGGTCATTGGTCAGAGCAACCATGGCAGTCTCCACTCCATATCCTGTCCTGAAGCCGGTTTGAAATGGATCAAGATAATCGGTTTCATCCAAGACTGCTTGGAGCTGGGAAGCAACTGCCCTCTCAATCACCTTGCTTAAAAAAGGTAGCAAGGAGACTGGTCTATAATTGTTTCTATCCAGGGGGTCTGGGGAAGGTTACTTCAGTAGTGGCCTGATGGCCGCCTCCTTCAAACACGATGGTACAGTACCTTCCCTGTA
The DNA here is from genome assembly GCA_026167975.1 of Phrynosoma blainvillii. NCBI lineage: Eukaryota > Metazoa > Chordata > Lepidosauria > Squamata > Phrynosomatidae > Phrynosoma > Phrynosoma blainvillii. The sequence continues at coordinate 183,791,784 of JANUYF010000004.1, read as the reverse complement.
GGACGCATTGATTGTATCCTGTAGGAATACTCTCAGTGCCTCCCCCCCCGGACACCCAGCCAAGATGGACATGGATCAAGAGGGCAAGTTGTCTTCCTCATTTTTCTAAGGAGCTTGTCCACGTCATCAGTACTCACAGAATGGAACTGATCCAATAAATTGCCAGCAACGGAGTTGCTGGGTGCCTCATCTATGGATTCTGTCGGAACAACGGTGTCCAATTCGGCTCTTATCCGAGAGATTTTATCTGCAAAGTAGATGTTAAACGCGTCCCAGCAGGCTGTCATTGGGTTGAGTAGGGGGTTTGGCGCAGGAGGAACCTTTGTCAATTCCCCCACCACCCTAAACAACTCTGCCGGACAGGACTCTGCAGACGCAACACGTGCAGAACAGAAAGATCTCTGCACTGCACATAATGCCTCCCGATAGGAATAAAAATGCTTCCTATGGTGAGTTCTGTAGGACAAGAGTTGAGTCTTCTGCCATTTGCACTCTAGTCATTGCCCAGCTCACTTTATCCTCCTAAGCTCCTCTGTATACCACGGTTTACGATTAGAAGCAGGCTGGAAAGGATGCTTGGGAGCGATTGTGTCGATAGCCCTGGTGAGGTCAGTGTTCCAAATATTCACCAAGGTTTTGACAGAATCACCGGCATCGCCAACCATTAAACCCTCTAAGGCTTTCTGGAAACCAATTGGTTCTATTAGCCTTTGAGGGTGGACTATTCTAATAGGTCTGCCACCCCTGTGGGGGCGGATAGTGGCCTTTAGCTCAATCTCGACCAGTAAATAATCCATCCATGACAATGCGGAGGCTTTTGTAACCTCCTCCCATGGATATTCCTGTTCCATACTGAAAAACCCATTGAGGGTTTGTATGATGACCAGCACAATGTGTGGGCCCATCAACCAATTGGGATAGGCCCATTTTTGTAATGGTCACTATGAACCCCCTAGCTGCGCCTCTTGAGTTAGACAAGCCGGTCTCGAGAGGAATGTTGAAGTTGGCCAAAACCAAAAGTCTGGGCGACTCCAACAGCAGCTCTGAGACCAGTGAGGACAGCTCGGTTAGGGAGCCTGTTAAGCAACGGGGTGGCCGGTATACCAACAGAATCCCTAAACTATCCCTGGTTTTCAGGCTAAGGTACATACATTCAATGTAGGGTCACGGTTAAGGAGTTTCTATAAAACAAGGCCACTCTGCCCCCCCCACCCACTTTCCCTTATATGCTCACTTACCATGTATCCAGCTGGGAATGCCTGCGCCCACCTAGCAGTGCTGGCATCTCCCAGCCAGGTCTCGGTGAAGCATGCCAGGTCGGCTGCCTCATCCCATAAGAGGTCATAGATAATATGAGTCTTGTTTTTGACCAACCTGGCATTACAAAGGAGCAGAGTAAGGGTCTGTGAAATAGCTGGTATGCTCTCCCAGTTAACCTGAGAATCAGAGTGAACTGAAGAAGGGATAGGTATTACACATTGATCTCTTCTTCTTTTGTAACATTTGTGTCCCTGTGTTACCGCTATACCTGCCCTGCCCTGCCCCCAGACAACCTGAATGCCTGCTCTCAGATCATTCCCGGCTCCCTTGTATGATGGCAAAGATGGGCAATCCAGCTAAATCCCATCCTATAGTGAGCAGGCAATGTCTTGGTTATTTAAGTAACAAATCTGGTGATGGCTATGCTGGCCCAGTCCCATCCTCCGTGGCCCAAATGCCACTGCTGCCATGTGTTACCTGGGGAAGATGGTTCTGGGAGGGATTTTTATAGCTCCCACCACTCACCCCGGTGTCGCTGTCACTGCAGTTGCAGCCTGGCAACCCCAGGTGGTGGTAATCAGGGCTCGCTCTGGCTCTAACAGGGCTCTGTCCTCCAGCAGCCAAGCGCTGCCACCGCCGCCGCGTGTTGCCAGGGGAAGATGGTCCTGGGAGTGGTTTTTAAAGCCCCCTCCACTCTGCCCGGTGTCGCTGACACTGCGGTTGCAGCCTGGCCATCCCAGGTGGTGGTAATTAGGGCTCGCTCTGGCTCTGACAGGGCTCTGTCCTCCAGCAGCCAAGCGCTGTCGCCGCCGCCGCGTATTAACTGTAGATTGTTTATTGATGTTTTATGCAATCAAGGTTTTTTTTTAAAAAAAGTAATAGTGCAAATTGAGTCCACTTTAACTGCCCTGACTCAGTGCTAGGGAATCATGGGAACTGTAGTTTATTGTGGCACCAGAGCTCTCTGACAGAGAAGGCTCAATGTCTCAGAAAAAAATGCAATTCCCATGATTCCTTAGCACTGAGCCAGGGCAGTTAAAATGGACTCAGTTTGCACTATTTCTGGCACCCCAACCCCTTCCCCAGGTCGTCCTCGGAGCAGCCGGCCATCAGCACGGCCTGCGCTCCGAGGAGGACCTCCCGCTGCAGCGGCCATACACGCTGCAGTGGAAGAGTTGCCGAAGGTGCGCTGGCAGCCTTTTGCGGTGCACCTTCGGTGACTTGTGGAAGGAGCTCCAATTTAGCGCTCCTTCCAGGGGCGGCGAAGCTGCACCGCGGGGCCAAGGTGTGGGGATACCTCAGCCCTGCGGAGCAGCTTCCCGGGGCAGCCCACGGCCGCCCGTCTGCTTCCCCCCGTAGTTAGAGCTCTCAGTATAGCACCCTAATACTCCCAGACAAGGATACCTTAAGGCTATTAGTGATTTTATTTCTTTTTGTTCTCAGAAAAAGCTCACTTCAACTGTGCCAGTCCCTGTTCATAAGCTGTTTCACTATTGTGTGCTTGTACATGATAAGGGTTTGGTCCCACAGTCCATTAGAGGTAGACTGTTTGCCTTGGCCTTTTGGATTAAAGCACAGGGTGCTTTGGACATCATTGGTGATTTTTGAATCAGGAAAATGTTAGAAGGCTGGGCCAGGGAGAGGGGCTCTACAGCGGCTGTTCATCAACCCCTGCCACTGATTATTTTGAGGGAGTTGGCTGCTTTGGGTCAATATTTGTACTTCTCAATTTGAAGTTTTGTTATTCCATGCTATGGCACTAATGACATTCTTTGGGGCCCTGTGAATTCAGGAATTAGTTGTGGCTTCCAAACATGATAAATCTGCTAAGGCACTCCAGTTTAAAGATTTGCAGTTAGCAAAGAACTCAGTTACACTCACTATTAGATCATCTAAAATTGATCAACACCACAAAGGGGCCACATTGTCACTTTGAATGTCTAGTGAATTTGAGCTTTGCTCTATCATGGTGCTTCACAAATATGTTAAGGTTAGGGGCATTTCACCAGGTCCATTGTTCATGCTGACTTTTCTCTTATCAGATGTCAATTTTGGAAAGTTACTTCCAAGGATCTGTCTACCTTGTGTTTAGCAAACTGTAAATTTGTAATACATTATTTCCAAATAGGAGCCACTTCAACAGCTGCTGCTGCAGACTTTGATGCAGCTGATTGGATGATGGAGGTCCTTGGCTTATCATTGATATGTTCATCAACTGATTCACTAAGGGGGGTTGCAGATTGCCAGAAATAGTGCAAATTGAGTCCACTTTTAGGGTTAGGGTTAGTGCTAGGGAGTCATGGGAACTGTATTTTTTCCGAGACATTGAGCCTTCTCTGTCAGAGAACTCTGGTGCTACAATAAAATACAGTTCCCAAGATTCCCTAACCCTAACCCTAACCCTAAAAGTGGACTCAATTTGCACTATTTCTGGCAGTCTGCAACCCCCCTAAGCTGTTGTTTTCTCTTACAGATCCCAGGCCTGTGGCCTGTGAGGCATTGCGTGATGATCTGCAGCCACAGCATGGTTTATTGGGGTACCCAGCAAGCCTATTTGGGCCATTTCAGAACACACCTTGGATTGGGAGAAGGTGCTCTGCTCAAATGGCATGGAAGGAGATGTCTCCGATGACATGGCTTGTTGTCTCTGTTGTTTAAGGGGTAGAGTGGGCCACCTCCACATGTTTTGGTCATCCATTTGGGTGGCAATGATTTAGGATTGGTTAAAGGTAAGGTTTTGATCCTTCAAACAATTCATCACATGCAAGTCATCAAGGCTCAATGGCCTTTAGTTCAGATTGTTTGATATGCCATGTTTCCCCACAGAGGGGGGAAGCACACGAGTGCTTCCAGGACGGCGCGGGACAGTGTGCTGCGGGACTGCAGCATCTGCACCACGGTGCACCGTCGGTGGTGCGCTCCTTTCAGAAGTCAGTGAAAGTGCACCCTAAAAGCGTAGGGCGCACTTTCACTGACTTTTCCGCCGCAGCGTGTGCAGACGCTGTGGTGGGAGGTTGCCCTCGGCGCGCCGGCCATGCGGAGGGCCGGCAGCTCAGAGGGCAACCTCGGGAGGAGGAAGGGGCGCCGATCGTGCAGCTGCCCCTCTTCCCTGCCTCAGAGACGACTCTATTAGTCATCTGCTGAGGCCCCAAGTTTGGAGGGGAGAGCCCCTGTTTAATTCATTGGCCAGTGAAAGGCCAATAGAGACATTTGGAATGCCTTACAAAAAGTTTTGGTCACTTACAAAAAGTTTTGGTCACAGCGAGGGAGAGAAGGAGACTCAGTGTTGCGTGTGTTTGCACTCCTCCCTCCCCCTCCGGAACACCTGGCCTCCTAGAGAGCCTTCTTAAGGACGCTGCCAGCCCGACCATCTTGGCTACAGCGAGGGAGAGAAGGGGACTCAGTGTTGCATGTGTTTGCACTCCTCCCTCCCCCTCCGGAACACCTGGCCTCCTGGAGAGCCTTCTTAAGGACGCTGCCAGCCCGACCATCTTGGCTACAGCGAGGGAGAGAAGGGGACCCGGTGGTGTGTGTGTTTGCACTCCCCCCTCCCCCTCCGGAACACCTGGCCTCCTGGAGAGCCTTCTTAAGGACGCTGCCAGCCCGACCATCTTGGCTACAGCGAGGGAGAGAAGGGGACTCAGTGTTGCATGTGTTTGCACTCCTCCCTCCCCCTCCGGAACACCTGGCCTCCTGGAGAGCCTTCTTAAGGATGCTGCCAGCCCGACCATCTTGGCTACAGCGAGGGAGAGAAGGGGACTCAGTGTTGCGTGTGTTTGCACTCCTCCCTCCCCCTCCAGAACACCTGGCCTCCTGGAGAGCCTTCTTAAGGACACTGCCAGCCCGACCATCTTGGCTACAGCGAGGGAGAGAAGGGGACCCGGTGGTGTGTGTGTTTGCACTCCCCCCTCCCCCTCCGGAACACCTGGCCTCCTGGAGAGCCTTCTTAAGGATGCTGCCAGCCCGACCATCTTGGCTACAGCGAGGGAGAGAAGGGGACTCAGTGTTGCGTGTGTTTGCACTCCTCCCTCCCCCTCCAGAACACCTGGCCTCCTGGAGAGCCTTCTTAAGGATGCTGCCAGCCTGACCATCTTGGCTACAGTGAGGGAGAGAAGGGGACCCAGTGGTGCGTGTGTTTGCACTCCCTCCTCCCCCTCTGGAACACCTGGCCTCCTGGAGAGCCTTCTTAAGGATGCTGCCAGCCCGACCATCTTGGCTACAGTGAGGGAGAGAAGGGGACTCAGTGTTGCGTGTGTTTGCACTCCCCCCTCCCCCTCCGGAACACCTGGCCTGATGTTTTTGGAGGCTGCGGAGGACTGCCTTTTTACTTGCAGCCCCCAATGAAAATGGCCCATGATGTACTCTTATTAGCCATCCACGCGGCGAGCCGTGGCATCCTGAGGCGTCCTGGGGCCGCAGAGGACTGTTTTTCCCACCTTGCAGCCCTCGGAGGACCACAATGATATCGGAAATCATGTATTTTTAAATTGTATATTTTTAATCACTGTTATTTAATTTGTTTAGTATGTTTGGTGGGGGATGAGGGAAGGAGGGATGGGATTTGATTCTGACTTATTTGTTTTGGTGTTTTGTATTGTTGTACGCCGCCCCGATTGCCTAGCAGAGGGGCGGGATATAAATAAAAATTATTATTATTATTATTATTATTATTATTATTATTATTATTATTATTATTATTATTTACCACACCCCAAAATTGTATCCTGTAGGCCTGAGCTCTACAGTGCAAATAATGTCTATTTATCTGATTTGGGAAATAATATTTTCTTGGGAGACTTTCAACAAGGCATTATGGAGGTTGTGTCTAAGCTGGTGGGGGATATCCGTGGCAGACAGTGTGTGTGTGGGGGGGGAGATTTTGAATATGGTGAACACCTAGGTCACTGTTTTGGTGATAGAGAGGTCTTTGGAACTGCCTCTTTGGGTCTTGGGACTGGGGAGGCAGAGAACAGGGCTTCCCTTGAGGCTGGCCTGAAGGATAAACTCTCTCTTTAAGCCCTGGGGCTTGGGTGAGGGACTTTCTAGTTGGCCTTCTAATGTGGGCCAGCCAGGGAATAACCCAGCTTTTGAGTTGTCCCTGGGGCTCAGGTGTTATTACCCTGGGGAAGTCTGGAGTAGGGATCAGCTGCAGGAACTGCTCCCACACTAGGCTACTCTCTCTTTAGTTGCAGTTCCCCCAGGAAAACAGGAATCAAACAATAAATAGGTATAAAGTGATCCTTATTTCAAATGCATTTTCTGTGTTTGGTCTCTTTATTCACTGGTTGGTCAGCAAATAGCTAAGCATATGTAAAATTATGTAATGTACATCATGATAGAGGATTCTGGCCAATCTGGTATATTTTTATTGTGCATACCTGTCTTCCACATCTCTGAAACCACCCTATACTACATGTTGAGGGATTTTTTTAAAAAAATAAAGTACATAAACCAAAATGAAATTAATGAGGATATCATGAAGCATGATTAATTATACTGTCTACTTCTCGACAAACAAATGATGACATAATTCACCCCCATATATAAAAAGTGCTGCTATGGAATCAACTTTTAAAGAAATGAAAAGAAGCAATGTATTAACAGTTGTGTACCTGCAGTCTACTCAAATGTTCGATACAGGGAAGCTTTTGTAAAGCAAACACATTTCTAGTTGCTATCTCTACAACATAATGCATATTATTTATTAAAGAGATATTTTGAAGCTCTGAAAAGAGACAGGTATGCAGATTATTTCTTCTGCTTCCAAAATACTAGAAAACTATGCATGAAGTCATGTTGCAAACAGATGTAGTCCAGAAGAATTTATATCCAATGTTGAATGGAATCTTATAAACAGCCCAAACAATCTGACTAAAAAGTAGTTTAACACTTGTAGCTGAAATCAGTGTGATACATTTACCATGAGTAGATGAACATATCTTTTTTTTTTTATCCAATGTTATTAGAAGAAAAAGTAAAAGATTTAGTGTTTTTCTAGAGGACAAAATGTATATCACAGATAGTTGAAAGAAGTTAAGCAAGTTACATTAAAAGTGATCAATTCTTTTGATATAACATTAAAGTACAGCACTAAGATTTTCCAGATTGGCCAGCACAAAATTGTGAACTTCCTTATGTATGTATACATATATTAAATAAAACCACCTTAAATGAATTTAATACTGCTGGGTTCAAAGACATCACTTATTTGAAATCAGCAATTTGAACATAATATGCTCCACTACTAAGCTGCATTTTGAATGAGAGATCTCTCTTTCTTGTCTCCATGGTTATATTAAAGGAAAAAGGGGGAAATGTAGTATTTTCCTGGCTGCCCTTCCGTAACTGCTGGGGAAGCAAAAAGCACAAGTGACACAAAGCCTAGTTAACTTATGAGTTTTGGAATGATTTATGCAACAACTGGAGAAATGGGTTTTGCAAAGGCTACTAGAATAGCTTGTGAAGCACTAAATGAAAATCTATATTGAATGGTACTTTGCAATGGTGTTCCATTCTACATAAATATTTTGACTGAACAAGCAGGATCAAAGGCCTAAATCCAATTTATACTCCCAATTGGAGTAACCTCACTGAAAAAATAGGAACTTATAGTATGACAACATATATGTAAATTCCATTTACTCAGTGGGACTTCTCTAGTTAGGGTCTTTGCAGACTGCTAGAAATAGTGCAAACTGAGTCCACTTTAAGGCAGGGGTAGGCAACCTGTCCCCTTTAAGGGCCGAGGGACTTCAGCTCCCAGAAGCCTCAGCCATGTTGGCCAATAGTCCCATATTGGCCAATAGCTCCTGGGATTCTGGGAGCTGAAGTCCCTCGCCCCTTAAAGGGGACAGGTTGCCTACCCCTGACTTTAAGGGTTAGGGTTAGGGAATCATGGGAACTGTATTTTATTGTGGCAACAAAGCTCTCTTACAGAGAAGGCTCAATGTCTCAGGGGGGAAAAAACCAATTCCCATTATTCCCTAGCACTAACCCTAACCCTTACAGTGGACTCAATTTGCACTATTTCTGGCAGTCTGCAAAGGCCCTTAGTTTAGAAATTGTTTATACCATAGTATTGTCTTGAGTCCTTAGTTTGTGCAAGGAGTAAAAGCTCGGAACAGGTGCAATTATATTACTGGATACCACTCTTAGATCTCCAAAATAATTATTATGAATATTAATGTCATTAGCCTTAAAGCCTTCCATTCCATAATCCCCAGTGTTTGCAAGATACTACTAATAGTCCCAATGAATGGTAACATCTGGAAATTGCATGGTAACCTTCTGAATGAATCGGTCCATAAAAATGCATGAATAAGCCATGTGACTCTCTGAGGTATTCGCAATGCAGAAAACTGTCTGGCTCATGGCATATTGAAATTTGCACCATTGTACACTCATCCATAAAAGTGTTGTTTTTTTACAATCCAGCTCAAAGTCACTGTTCCATGAACTCTGTTATCAGTAACTGAACTGGAGTTTGTTTTTTTTTAATCTTGTACCTCATTCAAAATATACCAGAATTTTAAATCAATTTAACAACTCTCTTTGAAATGCAGAACAATTATGACCATATGATACGATGACAGAATTGCACTGATTAAAATGACTTCAGAACCTAATATCTTTTTAGACTACGAAGAATATGAAGTATGACACGTATATTTAGTATTCTGCAAAATAAGTTTTCACATGAAAAGGAAAAGTAAAGGAGGCATATTACATTGAGTGACACTTCTATTTTTCTGCTTGTAAATCTCACTAAATATATGCATTGGATAGAAGGCTCAAAATGGAAGGGGAAACGGGACAGATACAAGCAGGCTTAATCAAGTTCTGTGGCCTAATATTGCTGTAACACCACACACACACACACATACTTAAAGAGCACATGCTATGTATAAAATAGGTCCCAGGTCCCTTCCCCAGATAGTAATAAGAACGATTTTTGTCTGTGTTAAGGAGAGAGATTCTGCCAATCGGCACAGAGAATACTGAGCTAAACAGATTATTGGTAAGGATCTGTCCATTTTGAGATTTAATGTTGTATAATGTTTCATGATTCTTCAGGTTTAATTTTTATGCTGTTCTTATTTTGTTTCTTATTGTGCTCTGTTCTTAATGCACTCCTATTTTTCTAGGAGTTATGTAAAGTTTGAATATTGTTCTCATGTCCCCCCCCCACCCCCCCACCCCATGCAAGGCAGGCAGAGAAAAGGATTTGCAAATTAAACAAATTAATACACAATTGGAAAATGAACCACCCCTTGTGACTGGGAGAAGGAGGACAAAGTGAGAGAGGTTTGGCCCCAAAGAAGTTAAATTGTGATTTAAATGCTGAGGGGGCATTGAAAGGTTTAGATGACTCATGTTGGAAATGCCCTGGTTTAGACTTCATGTATTATCTCAGCCAGGCTTTCTGTGGGTTATATAAAACAAGAACAATCTGAACCCATCTTCTCCATAAAGACTGGAGAACAGCATTACTCAAACTGTGTAATAGCCATAAACCATAGATGTGGAATGTTCCCAGAGGGATCTGAGGAAAGCACCTTTGGAGAAAAATATATACCTGTTCCACTCCAGTGCACGAATAGCTTTGGGGAGTGCTTTTCATCACACTGGGCATTGTATGTGGAGAGATTTGATGTGCCACTTGTTACAGAGTGACCCTCTTTATGAGCCATGGGATCACTGGACTGTAACATGGGGCAATAAATCCCCCTTTGTAACTATTCTCTTTGCATATATTTAGAAAGCAGAGAATCTCAATATAACTGGGGGAAAATTGTATTCCATTAAGTTACTGAAATTGTTGGAGATAACCTGAGCTGCATGGCAGCCAGTATAACTATAGATATAGAAACATAAGTACGTACTGATATGAATGCATACTGATTCTTTCACATTATATTATCTTGTTTTACATACATATGGGGCCATTCAGTTACCTAATACTAGACCTGTGATGAGAGCAAAACCTAGGTTTGAGCATTGGATTATGACTCTAGAGACCAGCATTTGAATCCTGCTGGGACATTGAAACCCAATTGGTTGCCTTGGGCGATTCATACTCTCTCAGCCTCAGAGGAAGAAGGCAATGGCAAAACCTCTGTGAAAAAAATTTCCAAGAAACCCCCATGATAGATTCATGTTAGGGTCACCATAAGTTGGAAACAACTTGAAGACACAAAACAACAACAATCAACCACAATGTAAGTCCAAATTATGAAATAACAGTAGTCCACTGAAGCTGACATCACATATGCAGTCTCTGTGGCTATGGCATGTGTTTTTTTCAGTAGTGAGTTTTGTAAAGCAGTGCTCTGCTAGAGAATCATGAATAAATGTTGTTATGTGCCTTCAAGTCATCTCTGACTTATGGTGACCCTAAGGCTTTCTTGGCAGAATTCATTAGGGTTTGTTCTTGTCTTCCTCTGAGGCTGAGAGAGTAAGATCATCCAGTATGTTTTTATGGTCATGCAGGGTTTCAAACCCTGGTCTCCACGTGTCCTAGAACAATACTCAAGTCCAACATCATGTTGGCCCTATGAAGAAATATACATCTAACTACTGGAGATACACATAGCCTTAAACTGAAATCTATAGTCCATGCAAAACTGGGTCTTTTCAATTGATTAAAGGGGTTTTTTTACCCAAAGTTAACAAACACTAAGCAGGACCCCACTTAAAACTTTTTTGTTGTTAACTGCCCTCAAGTCAATCTTGATTCATGGTGACCCTATGGATGAGACATCTTCAAGACCTTCTGTCATCCACTGTTCTGCTTAATTCTTGCAACTCTTTAATAACCATGACCTCCTTAATAGATTCCATCCATCTAGCATGTGGCCTTCCTCTCTTCCTATTTCATTCCACCTTTCCCAGCTGTCGCGGGGCCGCAAGGAACTCCTCCCACTCCATGCTTCTTGGAGGTATCCATTTCGACGAAAGAAAGGGCAGACCACTTAAGTTGTATGCTCGGTACCTTTTAATCAACTCAGAAGCTCATTCACCAGACAGTGGCTCCCCTTCTGCCAGCGTTCCTCTCTCCCCTCGAGCTCCCGTACTTCTCGCTTCTCTTTCTCTTTCCCTTTCACCGTCCGCCTCACCGAGCCTTCTTCCGCGTTTTTCCCTCTCCCCGAACGCCTCCTCCTTTTCCCTTTTATCCCTGGGCCCCTCCCTCCTGGGCCTTGCTTCCCTTTCTTCTTTTCCAGGTGCCGTTAGACCTTGTAATTCCCTTCTCTGGCTCCTCACTCTTTCCCTCATTAACCCTTGCTTTCTCGAACAACCCTCTTCCATGGGCCAGCCTTCCTTCACTTTATCACATAACCCCCCCGACAAGAGGGTTGTTCCGTCTCCGCAAGCCCACGGGCCCTGTCGAGAAAAAAAATCAGCATTAGTATGATGTCTCCCCACTCGATGTTGGACCGTAAAGGCATAGGGCTGCAGAGCTAAATACCACCGCGTCAGCCGAGGATTAGCATCCTTCATGGTATGCAGCCACTGTAAAGGGGCATGGTCCGTGACCAAAGTAAACTGAGCTCCCCACAAATAATAACGTAGAGCCAAAACAGCCCATTTCACTGCCAGAGCCTCCCGCTCAATGGCTGCATACTTTCTTTCTCCCGGCTTCAGCTTCCGACTCAAATAAAGAACAGGGTGCTCTCCATCTTCCCACTGTTGAGCCAGAACGGCCCCAATCCCTCTCTCGGACGCATCCGTTTGGAGGATGAACGGTTTATCAAAATCCGGAGCTCGTAAGACCGGCTGACTACATAACAGCCGTTTCAGGGTGTTAAAGGCCTCCTCCTCCCGGACCCCCCACCATTGTCTCTTATTCCGCGATTTTCGTGTTAAATCTGTCAAGGGTCCTGCTATGCTGGCAAAATGAGGGATAAACTTTCTATAATATCCGTCCAACCCCAAAAATTGCCTCACCTGTTTCTTATTCATAGGCCGTGGCCACTTACTAACCCGGTTGACCTTATCTTCCATGGGCCTTAACTGCCCCCTTCCTACCCAGTATCCCAAATATTTCACTTCTTGCCGTGCCACCGCGCACTTTGCGGGGTTAGCCGTCAAGCCTGCCTCCCTTAATCTCTGCAGCACTTGTCGGAGGTGTTGAACGTGTTCTGACCATGAGTTGCTAAAGATAATTATATCGTCAATGTACGATGCCGCGCAATGTTCTAGAGGGGCCAGGACCCGATCCATTAGCCTTTGGAAAGTTGCTGCTGCTCCATGAAGGCCAAAGGGCATTCGTACAAAATGAAATAGACCCTTAGGCGTCGCAAAGGCCGTCTTTTCCCTGTCCCCTTCCGGTAATGGAATCTGCCAGTAACCTTTTGTTAAGTCTAAAGAGGACAAGAACTTAGCCTTTCCCAACTTCTCTAGCAATTGTTTAGTCCCTGGCATGGGATAAGCATCAAACCGAGACACCTCATTAAGCCTCCGAAAGTCTATACAAAACCTAATCGACCCATCAGGCTTCGGAACCAGTACCGGTTGACTTCGCCAGGGACTGTTAGAGGGTTCTATGACCCCCAGAGCTAACATCTTATCCACTTCCTCATTAATCCCTTTCTGCAATCTCCACGGCCAAGGTCTCTCTGGAACCCTCACCACCACCCCGGGCTTTGTAACTATTCTATGGCAAGTCATGGACGTGAAGCCCGGGTCCCTAGAGAAGACATCTGCAAAGTCCCGTCTCACCTGATGGATATGTCTAAGCTGTTCCTCCGAGAGATTAGAGCAGATAGGTAGATCATCAGGACCCTCTTCGTGCCCAGCCTGTGGGCCTAACTCTTCTTCTCCCTCGTCCCCCGTTCCTACTTGGGCCAAAAAGGCTTCTCGCTCTTTCCATTCCTTAAGGAGATTAACATGAAAAACCTGTAACCGAGGACGGGCCCCCAGCACCTCCACCTCATAGTCCACAGGGCCTACCTGCCTTTTGACCTCCCAGGGGCCTTGCCACTGAGCGAACAACTTCGCTCTCTCCGAGGGCAATAACATTAACACTTTTTGTCCCACCTGCAAGGACCTAGGCCTGACACGCCGGTCATATGCATCCTTCTGCCTTCTTTGGGCCTCCTCCAGATTCTTTCTCGCTATCTGCCCAATCTTTTCCAACTGATCCCTCATCCGTAGCACTCTTCCTAACACCGTAGGCCCTTCACTAACCTCCTCTTCCCACCCTTCTCTAACCAAGTCCAGCACTCCTCGAGGACGCCTTCCGTACAACAGCTCAAAAGGTGAGAACCCCAAGGACGTTTGTGGGACCTCACGATACGCAAACAAGAGAGGTCCTATCAACAAATGCCATTGGGATCCCTGTTCCACTACAAACTTTCTAAGCATGGCCTTTAGGGTCCCATTGAATCGTTCCACCAACCCATTGGCCTGTGGGTGATAAACGGAGGTCTTTAGGGGTTTGACTTTGATAATAGACCACATCTTTTGCAAGACTCTACTCATGAAAGAGGTGCCCTGATCTGTGATAATCTCTCGTGGAAACCCCACCCTCGCGAAAATTGCCAACAACTCCTGAGCCACCCTACCTGCTTGCATGGATCGTAAAGGGACTGCCTCTGGGTACCGGGTGGCGTAATCCACCATCACCAAAATAAACCGATGGCCTGCTGCAGACTTCCCCAGAGGCCCTACAAAATCAATGCCCACCCTTGTAAAGGGTTCGTCTATGATGGGCATAGGAATCAAAGGCCCGGCGGGAGCTCCCCTTCTTTGGGTCATCTGACAGCGGGGACAAGAGGCACACCAGTCTTTCACCTCTTTCCACACCCCCGGCCAATAAAACCTCTGCAAAATGCGACTTGTAGTTTTATCCACACCCAGGTGTCCCACCAGAGGAATGTCATGAGCTAAGGAAAACACCGCAGGACGTAGTGGTCGGGGCACCAATATTTGCCAGTGTGCCGCCTCTCCTTCCTTCATCTGTTGAACCCTATACAGTAAATTATTTTTAAAAACAAAGTAAGGTCCCTTCTTTCCCCTTTCCTCCTCTGGAACCGCTTGCTTAAGCGCTTCCTGTAGGGTCGCATCATTTTGCTGCCAAAAGGTCACTTGTTCTCTATTAACCTTGGCGATATCTACCCCTTCCGCCCTGACCTCTGCCGCGGCGTAACCCTCCTCCTCCTGGAGTAATTCCCGCCATTCGGGCCAATCCCGCCCTAGGAGCATGTCTCTTCCCATTGAGGGTACCACCCCCACCCTCATCTTTCGCTCCATCTTTCCAACTCTCACCCTCACCCTGGTGGTACAATAGGTTTTCACCTCCCCATGGATACATTTCACTGCCACCTGGGGACCATCCGCCTTTCCTGGTACTCTCCTCACCAAGGTGTGGCTACAGCCCGAGTCAACTAGGGCTTGAACTCTCTGTCCATTGACCCAGGCCGCGACCACCCGAGCATCCCTACCTAACACGTCCCTACTTACCTGGGCCGCCTCCCAGGCGTCTCCCCATGCACACTCCATGAGAGGACAGTCCTTCTTAATGTGGCCCTCCATCCCACAGGTGAAGCAGTTGATTGGATGCCGGGGACCTTCCTGGGCACCCAACAGCAGCGGTCTGCGGGCAGGGTTAGTTGGTTTGCCTCCCTCTACTCCTCCTGTCAAACCTTTGCTCGCGGTCCCCTCGGCTCCAAATCCGTCTCCCGTCGACAGTCCCCGCCATTCTGGTGGTCTTCCCCCGGCAACTCTAGTTCCCCGCAGTACCTTCGGTTCCACCGGTCCCCGGGGGTTCCCTAATTCGGCCTCCTCAGCCCCTGCAAAGGCCTCCATCAAAGCCACAGCCTCTTCCAACTTGGAGGGCTTGTGGCACCTCACCCAACTGCGGGCTGTCATTGGTAAGGCATTGATAAATTGCTCAACCATCACCATTTCAGCCACCTCTGGCGCCGATCGCACCGCTGGCTTCAGCCATCTCAAACCGCTGGCTCTAACCTTTTGCCCCAGGGCCCACGGATGCATGCCCAGAGTCCACTTTAACTCGCGTAGTCGGCGTCTATAAGTCTCCTCCGAGATGTTGAGAGTAGTCAAAATGGCCTCTTTAACTTTCTCATAAGAAGAGGCTTCCTCGGGGGCTAAGGTATCCACTATCTCCTGGGCAGGCCCCGTAAGACATGGGGTTACTATCAGAGCCCATTGTTCCTTAGGCCACTTGGCGGCTATGGCCACCCTCTCGAAAGCATGTAAAAATGCCTCCGGATCATCATTAGGGCCCATCTTGACCAATCTTATTGGGGCTGGGGCCCCTACCAGCGACTCCAAGGTAGGCTTTCCCCCCCGCCTTGGGAGCTTCATCGCCTCAGCCATCTGTGTTACCAACTGCTGTTGTGTCACCTGTTGTGCTGCAAACATTTGCTCCATCAACTGCACCTGGTGAGCATTCACACTCCGCAACAACTTTTCCTGTTGGTCAGCCAACCATGCAAACCAAGACTCGCTGGGTCCTGTAGCCCCGCCTTGTACCTGAGATCCCACTTCTGACACCAATGTCGCGGGGCTGCAAGGAACTCCTCCCACTCCATGCTTCTTGGAGGTATCCATTTCGACGAAAGAAAGGGCAGACCACTTAAGTTATATGCTCGGTACCTTTTAATCAACTCAGAAGCTCATTCACCAGACAGTGGCTCCCCTTCTGCCAGCGTTCCTCTCTCCCCTCGAGCTCCCGTACTTCTCGCTTCTCATTCTCTTTCCCTTTCACCGTCCGCCTCACCGAGCCTTCTTCCGCGTTTTTCCCTCTCCCCGAACGCCTCCTCCTTTTCCCTTTTATCCCTGGGCCCCTTCCTCCTGGGCCTTGCTTCCCTTTCTTCTTTTCCAGGTGCCGTTAGACCTTGTAATTCCCTTCTCTGGCTCCCCGCTCTTTCCCTCATTAACCCTTGCTTTCCCGAACAACCCTCTTCCATGGGCCAGCCTTCCTTCACTTTATCACACCAGCATTATTGTTTTTTCCAATGAGTCCTCTCTTCTCATGATGTGTCCAAAGTACGACAGCCTCAGTTTGGTCATCTTAGCTTCCAGGAAGGCTTCTGGCTTGATCTGCCTAGGATCCATTTATTTGTCCTTTTGGCTGTCCATGGGATCCTCAGCACTCTTCTCCAGCACCACATCTCAAAGGAATTGATTTTCTTCCTATCATCTTTCTTAACTGTCCAGTTCTCACATTCTATATGGTAATAGGGAATACAATGGCTTGTATGATTCTCACTTTTGTGCTGAATTGTATATCTTTGCATTTCAGAATCTTTTCTAGTTCTTTCATATCCAGCCCCCCCCCCCCATTCTTAGTCTTCTTCTGATTTCCTGACTGCACTCCCAATTTCTATCAATGTTTGATCCCAAGTATGAGAATTCTTTTACTATTTCTATTTTTTTATTGTCTAGGCTGAACTTGTGAAGGTCCTTAGTGGTCATTATTTTTATTTTCTTTATGTTCCCAAATTTATAAATTTCCTTTAACAACGATATGATGTCTCCACATGGATCTGAGAGGAAAATCATTAAATCATCAGCAAAGGCCTTCACTTTATAAGTTTCTCCCTTCATTCTGATACCCTGAATTTTCTCATTACTTCTGATGTTATTCATTAAAATCTCAAAATTTAGGATAAATAAGAGGGGGGAGAGAGGACAACCTTGTCTTACCCCTTTTTTCAATCTTAAATGATTTTGTGAGTTCTCCATTGACAATAATTTTGGCTTCCTGGTGGTGATAAATAGCCTTTATCCATTTCAACAAGTTTTCCCCAGGGTCTAACTTTTCCAATAATGAAGACATAAAAGCCCAATTCAAGTTATCAAAAGCCTTCTCAATATCAAAAAAATATTAAGGCCACTTTATTATTAATCATTTTATTATGGAATTCAATTAAATTGATCAAATGTTGCACATTATCCTTAATCATACATCCAGGCAGAAAACCTGCTTGGTCGTCATGAATCCATGTTGACAGCCATTTCTTGATTCTATTCGCTAAAATCATTGCAAAAATTTTATAATCGTTATTCAATAACGAGATGGGCCTATAATTTTTAGGGTTTGTTTTGTCTTTTTTTTCTTTAGGTATAACTATAATAGTTGCTTCTAACCAAGTTTTTGGAATCAATCCATCCAGAATACCATTCATTGTTTATAAAAGAGGAGCAACTAATTGATCCTTACATTTTTTATAATAATCGGTAGTCAACCCATCTGGGCCAGGAGATTTACATAATTTCAAACTTTTAATCACATCAAATACTTCCTGCATTTCTATTTTTTTACTCAATTTGTCCTTAAATTCTTCCGTAAACTTTAACAATGGTTGATTCTCTAGATATTCTTTAATAACCTTGGAGTTGTCACTCGTCTCCTTGTATAAATTCAAAAAATAATTAAATATAATATTTTTCATATGAGATTGGGTTGAAAACAGTTGTTCACCTTCTTTAAGAGTCACTATAATCTGTTTCTCTCTTTCCTTTTTTACTAATGAGGCCAGTAATTTACCTGGTTTGTTTGAAGACTCGAAATACTTTTGTTTGACAAATTTTATTTTATTGTGTATTTCTTCCATGGATAGCATGGATATTTGACTATGAATTCTTTGAATATTCTCTTTTATTTCTTTTCCTTTAGGGTTATCTTTCAATTGGTCCTCATATTTTTTAAGTTCTTCTAACTCTTTAACCTTTTTTTCTTTTATTTTTTTCCTTTCCCAATTTTTCTTTATAAAGAACCCTCTCATGTACGCCTTAGAGGCATCCCATACCATGTTGATAGGGGTTTCATCATTTATATTTTCCTTAAAAAATAGTTGCAGATAATCTTGAGCTTCCTTAAGAATCTTCTCGTTCTTTAACAAATGTTCACTCAACTGCCATTTATAATCTCTAAATTTATATTTCATTTTCATAATCAGTGGGTTGTGGTCAGACCAGATGGCAGGTAACGTATCAATTTTTACAATTCAATTATATAATCGGGAAGAGACTAAGAAGATATCAATTCGTGACCAGGTTGCATGAACCTGGGAATAATAAGTATAATCTTTAGCGTCAGTATAAAGTATTCTCCAGATGTCTTTTAATGCCAGAATTTCCTGGAGCTCAAAAAAACTTTGCGGAAGTTTACCCTGATTTTTTCTTTTCCTGATATTATTCAGGGATATATCAATTTGGGGGTTAATTACCCCATTCCAATTGCCCATTGCTATAATTAAATCACTATTTTTAGATTGGATTATATCTGATAGCTGATCAAAGAAAATTTTCTTGTTTGACAACAGGGCATATACTCCAACTATAAGTATCTTTTCCCCTCTTAAATTAAGCTCTACTAAAACGTACTGTCCATTAGGATCTGAGTGTATCAAATTTGATTCGAATTGTGTAGACACGTAAACCACGACTCCCTTTTTTTAATTCTTAGCTGCCGCAATAAACTCTGCCAATTTTTTTATATTCAAGATATTTAACATTTTTAAGTCTAATATGCGTCTCTTGGAGACACACTATATCAGCCTTCACTTTCTGGAGATAATGGTAAATGTTTTTTTTCCTTTTTTGGGGGGGGGGTGCTTAACCCACGTACATTCCACGTTAAGAATTTAAGATGTTCCATTGTCCAAAGGGGAAAACCTGAAAAAAAAAGTAACAACCTATAATAAACCTTAAAAAGTCCAATTTGTTAATAAGGGAATCTAATACTTACATTCTATATCTCTGTTAATTCTCTATTTCCCTCTCCATCCAAGTTCTCTTCTTGATTGTATATGTCCCCTTCTGGCTCACTTAGCGACTGATCTTCAGAGTCGCCCTCATCTCTCTTTCTTTGCCACTTTTCTAATTCAATCTCATCCAAACTATCCTCTCCACCTGTTCCTTTTTCTCTCACCATCTCCCTGTCGTCTGAAATTTGACTATCTTGCAAATCACCTCCTTGCTTTGGCTGCGTTTTTTCCTTCGTTGTTTTCTCTTTTCATCCAAATCCCAAAATTTACGCACTTCCTCTACATTTCTGATAACCACTCTTCTCTTCCTCCACCAAAATACCATTCCCTCTGGGGAGCCCCACCTATAAGGAACACTGTGCTGTCTTAAAAATACTGTTAGAAGGCATACTCCTTTCTCCTTCTCAGAATTCGAACTGGAATATCCTTTAAGATCTGCACCTGAGTGCCATTAATGCAAAGTGGAGATTCATTATGTGTTTTTAATATCAAATCCCTTATTTGCCTACGTACTAGATGGACAACAATGTCCCTAGGTAGATTTTTCTTTTTAGCAAGCCTCGAGTTCAAGCAAAAAATTCTATCAACCTCAAAGCTGAAGGAAGCTTCCTCCTTATTCATGACTTGGGCCAACTTGGGCACTAAAGACTTCATTAGATTCTCATCCTTGCTCTCAGGCAAGCCTCTAATCTTAATACACTTCTCCCTTAATTTTTACTCCCAAATTGCCTTCTCATCTAAATCTGTTTCTCTCAATTTCCTGAGGTCCTCTAATTCCTCAGCCAGTCTTTCCTCTCTGTCTTCCAAGTTTCCGACCCTATATTTCACTGTTGTAATTTCCCTTGTAATTTTTTCAATAGTTTGATTTATTTCCTGTAGTTCCGCCCTTATTTCCGTACGAATCTCAGTTTTAAATTCCTGCATTTCATATCTAATACATTTTCACATTTCATCTAGCAAACCAGCGTTAGGGTCAGTATTTTTTGTTTGATCAAAAGAGGCACGCCTAGGCAATTGGGTTGAGGTTTGCACTCTTGCAATTTGGCTCCGTGACATCATATTCTAACTACTTAAACAAAGGATAAATCCAATTAATATCCACGGATTATGCAATTATTTGGTATCAGTTGACAGTTATTAATTGTTCAAGATTCAAAGTACACCTTGTTTCTACAAGACAAGAGTGGAAGAAAAAAAAGGGAATAGGGCAAGAGAGAGAAAATTTCCTTAATAATTAAGAAAATATACGTGTCCAAATAGCTCTCTTATTTTTCTATTTCCGTTACTATAACTAATACATTAGTTTTATTATTTACCTGTATATCATGAGCCAAATTTTACCAAAACTGGGTGGGTCCTTGGAAGGGTGCAACTCCAAAAGCCTGAAGTCAACAATACTATATTTTCAACTTTTCCTTCCCGACCCCCCATTATGGATAACTGTCAATGACAATCCTACTAAAGCAAAGAGAGATGTAATTACATCAAACACCCCTCTATTGTAGTTTCCCCTTTACAACTTATTTACCTCCCCCTTCTTTTAAGCCAAATTCAAATGCCAAAGAAACTCAAATCCTTTCAGGGTTCCAATGTCTTTGCATTTGTTAACCCATTTTCTGCTCCACACAAGAAGATCCTCTTAAGAGAATTTTTTATCCCTTTTAGAAATAGTCACACAAGACATTTTTTCCGCCTATTCTAATTCGCAAAAGTCCTCCCTTCTAGAGCTTTAAGGTGAGAACCCCCAGAAGTTTCAAACCTTCAGGAGTTTTGACTTCTACTTTGCTTTCTTGAGCCAGGAGACACCACGTTTTTCCTTACTCTGATCCTTTTGACCGGGTCGCTCTAGCCCCACGTATCTCCTATTCCACGTCATTCCTCTGTACTTCTTGTCAGTCTAAATCCTCCAAGACTCCGCTGCTGTTTTTACCAGTCCAAGTCCTCCAAGACTCCGCTGCTGCTCTTGCCTCTTCACTCTATAATACTCCCCTCTGCCGCTCTCGCCTTTTCACTCTTTAGTGTATTAGCTCCAGCTGGGTTCCTTTTTATAAACGCCTTTTGCCACTTCTCACGCTTTACATGGGGCTAAACAGTATCTCGCCCTCTCTCTGCACCGCCAAGGTTGCCGCACTCATGGCCACCCAAAGTCTCACTCCTCCACAATCCTTCTCCGCTGGAAAAGGTAACTTCTTTACCCTTTACTGACCAGCTTGGTTTCTTAGAGCTGCAGCAGACTCTCTTCTTACTTATTTAGCCTAATTTTAAGCTATTCTAGCTAATGAGAGCCGCAAATTGAAGACTGTGTCCTTTTAAAGCTAACAGGCAAAGTAGGACACCACAATTGAGACCCACTCCAACAAATCATCCAGCAGGGACTGGGATTAATATTATAATTTAACAGTCTATTGGGTATCGAAAGATGAAGCGAATAAGGACTCCTTTTATTTAATTTAAACTTTTTTGGTATCTTCCATATCTTTTTCCTCCTTAGCCCACTAGGAGCCTCGGCAGTTGATCTCCTTTTATTTTATGGCCAAATAAAAAGTCTCTAAATGACGTTATCCAATGAAGTTTTGCAACCAAGTCCGTACTAAACTCCCAATTTATATGTTCACTCACAGTTCTTTTTCGTAAAAAATAAAAAGGAGTTGGTGGCGTCCCCGGTCTTCCAAGGGAAGATTTCCAGAGGCGCAGTCGTGGTCTCTAGAGATTAATTGCTCTCAGCCTCCTCACCTCTCGAAGAAAACGATCCACCAAGGGTTCCAAGACCTCCAAGCAAGAAAAGAGTCCCAAAAAGAGCCGTCCAGATCCCCTACTCCAAAGGGGATACTTTCGATCCTAGAAAAATGATCCCCTTGCAGATCGAAAACCGCGCTTCTATGAGAAGCCTCCAGAGGCTAATTGGAGAGATTCTCAGTAGGACGCCATACCGCCGGAAGTCTTTATGTTCAACATTAAGCCTGCCTTCGCACTTTCTTCTTTGATCTTCCTTAGTACATGTTCCAGGTCTGTGAGGTTTTCTGCTAGTACTATGGTGTCATCTGCATATCTTAGATTGTTGATATTCCTTCCTCCTATTTTCACTCCTCTTTCTTCTGTGTCCAAGCCTGCTTTTCTTATAATATGTTCTGCATACATGTTGAACAGATAGGGTGAAAGGATACAGCCTTCTCTGACCCCTTTGTCAGTTGGGAACTATTCTGTTTCTACATGTTCTGTTCTGACAGTAAACTCTAGTCGTGAGTAAAGATTCCTCATCAGGACTATCAGATGTGTTGGCACTCCCATGTCTTTAAGGGCATTCCATAGGCTTTCAGATCTATGTAGTCAAAGGCTTTGCTATCGTCAATAAAGCACATGCTGATTTTCTTTTGGAATTCCCTGGTGCACTATGTTAGCCATCATATGTTTGCAATGTGGTCCCTCATGCCTCTTCCTTTCCTGAACCCTGTTTGGACCTCTGGGATTTCTCTCTCCATGTGTGGTTGGAGTCTATGTTGCAGAATTTGAGCATGATTTTGCTTGCACAGGAGATTAGTGCTATGGTCCTATAATTGCTGTAGTCTTTTGTGTCTCCCTTTTTGTGGATGGGGATGTATATTGGTTACTTCAATCTGTTGGCCATCATTTTGTTTTCTGTATCTGTTGACATATGTTGGTTAGCACTAGAGTTGATTCTGTCAATGTGGATTGCAGTAGTTCAATTGGAATATCATCTATTCCTGGTGATTTGTTTTTCGCTATTTCTCTTATTATAGTTTCCACCTCACTTTTTAGAATTTGGGGTTCATCTTCATATGGTTCTTCATTCCATGTGACCTTAATTTTGTCATCTTATTTATTTATTTATTACAAGATTATAACATATATAAGAAATACAACTATGGAAATTAAAGACAAAAAGGAAAAGAAGAAGAGCAAACATGAAAAATACTATAAACATAATTCACATTATACAAGATAGTAACATCAAAGCTAACCCACATACTCTCCCCATTCCCTCCCATACCCTTGTGATTCTACCACGTATCTTACATCCCATATGCAGCATATATTTAAAAGACTTCTTTTCCCTCTAACATTCTGTTGTTGTTGTTATTATTATTATTATTATTATTACATCTATCTATTATTACAGTTCATTTATATAGCGCTGTAGATTTACACAGCACTGTACATACAGTCAATAAAATAGATTAAAATAGATTAAAAAGCCTGCCGATGGCATACATTCTACAAAATAATAAAATACATATTAATACAAAGAAGGCAACAAATTAACAATATCAAATAATTATCATAGAATGCCACCGAATGCTTCCCTGAACAGTATAGTCTTTAACTCAGCTTTGAAGCTGGTTAAAGAAGTGATGCCTCATGCTTGTGGGGGAAAGAGGTTCTAGGAATGAGGGGCAGCAAGTGAAAAGGGATAGATCCAGGATAGAGCAGTAAAAATCCTAGTCTGAGACAGCAGACCTTGAGTACCAGAGCGGAATGCACGAGTGGGACAGTAAGGGGAAAGAAGCTCTGATAAATAAGGTGGGGCCAACCCATGTAGGGCTTTAAAAGTCAACAACAGAAGCTTATACTGAATACAGAAAGGGAGGGGAAGCCAGTGAAGGGATGACAATAAAGGAGAAATATGGTCGAAAAGGTGAGCAGATGTGATAATGTGAGCAGCAGAATGCTGAACCAAAATTAACGGATGGAGATGAGAAAGAGTTGTGTTTTCTGAAGCCTCATTAATTTCCCCTTCATCATTTTGACCTCTTCTATTTCTGTTCATCCTACATAACTATGAAAGATACAAACACATCTGTACTCTATAATCAATGAGGTTCTATGCATTTTATAACTAATGTTTTCAACACTCTAAGTTTTGTTCCAGTATTTTCCATGTATATATGTCAATGTTTTAGTTGCCCACCTATATCTGTGTATAATCAATAAAATTTACAAAAGAAATCTATTTAGTCTCTTTGATATTGCATTTTAATTATCTCTCCCCATTTCAGTGTCAAGTAATCTATGACGCTTTCCCAATCATCTAAATATTTATTTGAGCATTCACATTCAAGACTCCTAGTTAACTTGTCAGTCTTGATCATTTCATACACTTATAGTTCCCAATCTTCTCTATCTGGATTTTTTTTCTTTTTTCCAACATTTAGTAAACCATTCTGGCCACTATAATCATGTGGAATAGTATTCTTCCATGTTCTTTTTTTTTCATTTTGTTCATTTGACATATTTAATAAAAAGGTTTCTGGTTTAAGTTTTATATCTATCTGTTATATCTTATTTATTAACTTTTGTATTTTGAGTATTCTTTTGCTTTGCTACATGTCCACATGAATGGTAGAGTGTACTTTTTTTTCTTTTTGGCACTTCCAACAATGATTTGATGTGTTACCGTATATCTTACTTATTTTATCTGGAGTCAGATACTATCATATATATATATATATATATATATATATATATCTTATAGTACTTTTCCCTCAAATCTTGACTTCTGGTAAAACTTAATCTTTTTTCCAAGTCCTTTCCCATTGTTCTATGTCTAAAGTATAACCAAAGTTTTGTGCCCATTTTAGCATATTGTCTTTTATTAACTAATCTTTCTTTTGTAGCTGTAAGATATATTTGTATATTTTTGATAGTAATTTATTGTCTTCCAATAACAAAATATTTGCCAAATCTATGTTTTTCTCTCCTATTTCCATCTTTATTGTCTCCGTGAAATTAGTTGTATGTATTTGAACCAATTATTTACTAACTCTTCTCTTTCCATCTCTTCTCCTGATCTTAATCTAAATTGATTACCTTTTTAATATATGATGGTATTGTATCTATTCCAACTCTCATTTCAAAATAGGTCTGTTCTATATAGTGCTTCATGTGGTGATGCCCAGAGTTGAATTTTAGGACAAATGAACATCGTATTTTTTTCCACACCTTGAATAATGCATTCCTTATGAAATGATTATGGAAATCTTTGTTTACCATATCCTTGTAGTATAGTATGTAAGCATGCCATTCATATCTCTAATTTTAATATGTGGGTATTTTGAATTTTCAACCACTCCTTAATTAGACAGCTGTCATCATAATATAATTTGAGATTTGGTAAAGCTAGCCCTCCCTTTCTTTTGAATCTTGAATATATTTTAGTCTTATTCTTGGTCTTTTCTTGTCCCACATGAAGATGCTTCTTTCTTTCTGCCATTCTAATAAATGAGTATTATTATTATTTTTTATTACAGGTAGTGTTCAGAATAGGAAGAGTAATTTTGGCAGAACAGACATCTTTATTGCTACTATTCTGCATAGCAGTGAATTTTTCAACCCTGTTCAACTATCTAAATCAGGGGTAGGCAACCTTTCCCCTTTAAGGGCCGAGGGACTTCAGCTCCCAGAAGCCTCAGCCATGTTGGCCAATAGTCCCATGTTGGCCAATAGCTCCTAGGATTCTGGGAGCTGAAGTCCCTCAGCCCTTAAAGAGGAAAGGTTGCCTACCCCTGATCTAAATCCTTTAAAATCTTTATCCATTTTTAAAATAATTATTTACAAATAAGTCTGCATTTTTATTTGTTAAAGTTATTCCCAAATACTTTACCTTTTTATTTATACTGAAACCAGATCTCATACTTAGCATTTGGTCTTCCTTTTGATTTATGTTTATTGTCAAAATTGAAGTTTTAGATTTGTTAACTTTCAATCCAGTTGTCCGGGAAAGCTGCCAACACGTGGCTGATAAAGACAGAGGCCTCTTCCAAGACAACAACCCAGTTGCAAGTGACGTACCAATGTTTGCTTGCAGCAGGCAACCAACAAGTCCAGAGTTCCGAAAGGCAGGTCCAGAGAGCAATCCAAGGTCCAGGGTTAATATGAGCAGGTAGTCCACAGCTGTTCCAAAGGTCACAGGATATAAATAGTCTAAAGTCAAGCCGAGAGCCAAGAGCTTCCACCGGGGAATCCAAAATAAGCCTTGACGGAGGGCTTCGCTTTTCCCAGCTGCTTATCTAGCCTCAGCTCTTCTCTCCCAGGTGTTTCTCTTTAGCTGCGTGTTTCTTAGCTAACTTTCGAGAATGCCGCAGCTCCTCCCTATCTGTTTTCCTCTGAGCAAAGGTAGGGATTTCAATCTCTTGCTCCTCTGCTTCTTCCTGGCCTGCAACCTCTGCTGGGGAAAGGCTTTCTGCTGGAGGAAGGCTAGGCTGCTGAGGAGGAAGGCTAGGCTGCTGAGGCAGGGGCTGCTGCTCAATGGGTTCCACACAGCTAGGTCCAGGTTCAGCTAGGTCCAGGTTCCACATCCTCCCCCCTCAGAGTCCTCCAAGTCCTCCACCTGGCTGTCCCTGACACCAGTTGCTTTTTCAAAACTTAATAGTTCTCTCAGCAATTCATTTATGTTGTTCAGTGGTTATTAAACAACAACAACAACCAAATTATCCACAAAAAACTGAACCCCAAATTCTGTTCCCTTTATTCTCAGTCCTGTTATACTTACATTTTCCCTGATGTTTCTTAACCATATCTCCAACACTATTAAGAATAATAGTGGAGATAGGGGGCATTCCTGTCTCATCGCTTTTTTTAATCATGATCTGTGTAGTTCTTTCTCCATTGATTAATAATCTAGCAGGTTGGTTTGAATATATAGTTTTAATCCAGTCAGTTATTCTGTTTCCTATGTCCATTCTTTTCAATATTTCCCAAATCACATTCCAATGTACACTATGAAAGGCCTTTTTAAAGTCTATGAATATCATAGCTAATTTTTGTCATTGTGAATTTCATAGTGTTCTATTATAATTAATACACATTTTATGTTATTGTTTAATTTTCTTTTTGGAAGAAACCCTCATTGTTCCTCATGTATCCAACCATTTAATACTTGTTTCAATCTATTTGCTATTACTGAGGTAAAGATTTTATAATCTATGTTCAACAATGAAACTGAACAAAAGTTTTCCGGGAAGGTTTGATCTGTACCTTCTCTTCCAGTCAGTATAAGATTTGCTTCTTCCCATGTCAATGGTAAATTATCTTTTCTGATATCATTCATCAATTCTGTTAGTGGGCCTAATATGATCTTTTGGAAGGCCTTATAGTAAATAGGTGTCAAGCCATCTGGCCCTGAGGCCTTTCCACTTTTGCATCTTTTAATAGCTTCTGTTGTCTCAGTGGATGTTATTTTCTTATCTAGTAATTCTTTTTGTTCTTGATTTAGTACAGGAATGTTACCTTTTTGCTAAATTTCCTTCTTTTCTCAATATCTAACTCTTCCTCTTATACAATTATTTCTAAAGAGATTTAGAAATAAGAAACATATCTACTCTATTCTCATTTTTTTATTTTTCCTTGTTCATTATAATACTTTATTCCATTTTTAATTTTTGTTATTAATCTATTTTCTCTTTCTTTTTTCAATCTTCTTGCCAGCCATGTTGAAAATGATTATATTGAATATATCTAATCTTTTTTTTATTTCTTCTGTTAAGTCTATGGATATTTGTTCTCTCAAAAATTCCAATTCCTTGTTCATTTTTTTTTATTATTTTTGGGGTTCTGTTGTAATTCTTGTTCTTATTTTTAATTTCTTCATTATTTTTTTGTATTTTTTTTCTTCTTCTTTTTTTTTAATCTTATGCTTTACTGAATGAAATAAACTCTCGTGACTGCTTTTGATGCATCCCATACTGTTCTGTCAGTTCCATGATCCATATTTTCCTTACAATATCTATCCAGGGTGTATTTTGCTTTGTCCATTATGCATTTATTTTTTTTTAGCAAATTATCATTGAGTCTTCATACGAAATCTTTTAGAATATCTTTTAAATTTAAAACTGTAGGGTTATGATCTGCTAGATTTTTGATTAAGATTATAGTTTTAATTACTCTGTTACAAAGAGATTTAGAAATAAGAAACATATCTATTCTGGAGTAGGTCTTGTAACGTTCAGAGAAGAAAATGCAATTTTTCCTGTCTCCATGTTTGTCTCTCCAAATATCAATAAGTGACAAATCATTGATTAATCTAAAAGAAGAATTAGACAATTTCCCAGTATTTCCCTTTTTGTTTCTCTCAGTAGTTTTATCTAAATTGGAATCTATTACACCATTATATTGTTATTCCATAACCTTTGGTAAAATTCCTCTTTTTTTGCTGTGGTGCATAGATCCCAATTAATAGGATTCCCCCCCTCCCCTTGGACAAATATCTCCACACCTATCATCTGTCCATTGTTGTCATTTAATTTCTTTACTTTTAATTCTGTCATTTATAAAGAATGCTACTCCTCTTTTCTTATTCTCAGCAGCAGAAATATATTCTTTTCCTAATTTTTTTTAAAAAATAATCTAATATCTTTCTTTTTTAATGTGTGTTTCCTGTAAAAAATAATATTTTTTATTTAAGTTTACCCAGATAGCACTATATTTTCCTTCTTTATTGAGGTCCATTGAATCCATTGATATTCCGGGACAATATTTCTAGATTATTATTTTTTTATTTCTCGCTTTATTAGTTCTCTTTACCCCTTGTTACTCCCTCAACCTTATCCCTTTCAATTTCTCATTATATGTCCTCTTCTTCTTTGGAGCTTTCCTCTTGTCTTCTTCTTCTCCATCTTCATTAGTTCAGATTCTGGCATTTCTTCTTCTGGTCTTATCTCTTCCTCTGTTTCTGTATTTCCTTCTTCATTATTTCTTGAAACTGATCCTTTGCTCTTTTTTCTTGGTAGGTCACATCATCTTTGAATTTCTGTATTTCTTTACCTTTTTTCTCAAAAGCCTTTTGCTTTTTGGATGGTATTTAATTTATACCATTTTTGTTTGTAATTTACAGATATTCCTTCTAGTTTCTCTCATTTGTAGATTTTTTTAAAATTAATTGTGATATTAGGAACTTATAATCATCTCTTTTTAAAGTATTTTTTGGGATATCTTTATATATCTTCATTTGTTTTCCATCTAATATCAAGTCCTTATGATAACTTTGGTAAAGAATATTGTCTCTTTTTTTTTTTCCTCACAAGATATCTCTTTGTATACTGTGTTCTTTTGTGATGGCAGAGCTCACTCTGGAGACTTTGTTTATTTCACAAGGAAATTCTTGTTTAGAAATTTCCATATAGTCTGCTAATACAGATGTTATGTAATCATACAGATCTTCATTTTTCTTTTCTTGTAACCCTCTAATCTTAAGGCAGTTTTCTCTAAATTTCAAGTCTTCCAATGTCCTTTGATCAAGTACTTGTTCTTGGTTTATCTTCAATTCTGTTGTAGTTTCTTCCAACACTTTGGTCTTACTTTCCAGGATATCTATTCATGCATTAGATTACTTCATTTGTTCCTTGACTTCTTCTAATGTTTTTGTGATTACTTTGATTTCAACTTTAAAGTCTTGTTTAATATCTGTTCTTAATGCTTTTATCTCCTGTTTTATGTTTTGTTGCATTTCAATTATTTTTTTATTTATCCCGAGAAAAAAAAACATTGATCTATTGATGTCATTCTTTGTGGATTTGCTTGAGCCTGAGTGGCTGCAGTCACTCTTCTTGTTGCTTTGTCCATCTTGTTTCTGTTTTCCCTATTAACTATTGCCTTTTTCTTTTTCTCTCATTTATTTATTTATTTATTTATATTAATACTGATTTGTGCTTAATATCCAATCAATTTTATTCAATCAGATGGTAATATGATCAGTTGATCCACTATGATTTTTTTAACAATTATCAAATATATAATCCAAAATGTTAATCAAAGAATATAATCCGATGTTTTAATCAATAATTATTTCATTGATCAATCAAATTTTCCAATCTATTTAAGTTTCAATTTAATTACCCAAAAGTGAAAACTCAGATGATCAACCACTCCAATCTAAGTTGGTTAAGTCAGATTCCAATATTCAGAATACTGTTTTAACAATTAATTACATGTTGTAATTTAATCAATGATACAATTTGATTAATTCATCCTGTAAATAAGGAGATGTAGAAGGAAGGAAATTCTTGTTTAGAAATTTCCATATAGTCTGCTAATACAGATGTTATGTAATCATACAGATCTTCATTTTTCTTTTCTATATCCCTTTTGTTTTTCTTCTCTTCTCTTCTTTTTTTGCTTATTGCTTTTTTGAAGTCCACTCAGCATTAATTAATCCAATTAGTCTAATCCAATCAAGTCTGTCAAAATTAATTTTCTTTTCTCTTATATATGTATTACTATGCCAACAAAATCTATTAGCATCCAACTTCTTTCAGTCTCCACTTCAAATCACAATCTCTCAAGTATAGTAAAAAACAGAGGAAGAATAATAACAAACTTATAGTCCTTGTAATACTCTTGCTGATTTCTTATTGTTTCTTTTTGGAGTCTTTAGCTGTGGCTTTCCTCTTGCTTCTTAAGTTTTAATGAGATTGAAACAAATGGGAGTTAAAAACCCAACAAAATAGTGTTTGAAGGTCAAAGAAAGTATAATGGAAGCTCTATGTCTCTATTTTAACACAATTTGGGCACCTGACTCTTATTAGTATTTCCACAACATGATAAATTGCTCCATCAAAAGAAAAGGGGGGAGAGGAACATTCATTTGTTACCGCTTTGTTTTTAGTGTCTCAATTCCTTGCTTTGTTGAACTTAAACAAAAGTCAAGATTAATAGTCTAATATAATTAGATTAATGTTACCTTGAACTATTTTTATCTTGTAGACTTCTTCTTTCTCTTTCTTTATCAATGTAGTTGGATTTCTTTCCTGGTGACTGGTTGTTTTTTCTCAGAATGTTAAAGAGATTATAGTAAAATAAAGCAATGTAGCGACTCTCTATGCTTTCTTCCTTTTACGTTGCCCAACCTTGGGTTTCATTGCTATTTTCCTTGATTTTCTGTAGTGTTATATTTAGTGTTATATTTGCACAGGGTTTCGGCTCTCCCACCTCTCTCCATCTCTCTCCAACCTTGCCCTACTCCCAACATTTTGTCATCTCTTTTTTATAATTCATCTGTCTATTGCATCCAATGTCTTTTTATTCCTTCCTGGTCTTGAATTATATTATGTCATAGATCGTCCCAGTCTTTGGTTTGAATTTTTCTTTGATTTCCCAGATCTTGTGAAATAGATCTCTTGTTCTTCCCTTTTTGTTGTTTTCTTCTCTTTCTCTGCATTGGTCATTGTAGTAATTTTATTTATCTTTCCGCACAAGCCATTGTACTGTTGCATTCATAATTCTTAGTTTGTTCCTATATCCCTTTTGTTTTTCTTCTCTTCTCTTCTTTTTTTGCTTATTGCTTTTTTCTGTCATCCATGTTTTTTTCTTTCATTTTGTTTATTGAAAATGTCTGTCTGCATTTATTATGTTTCTTGCTTCATATCATAGGTGCTCTGATTCTTGTTCTATTATGCTATGTGAATCTGTTTCTTATGTTGTCAGTAAATTCTGTTGAGATATTATTTATATTATATTTTGGTATCATCACTGGTTTTGTTTTCTTCTTCAGTCTTACTCTTATTTTTGATATGAGTAATTCGTGATCTGGTCTAGTCTTGGCCAGTATAGAGTTGTCACATCTTTTACTTCCATTTATATAACCTATTTGATTTCTGTGTTGACCATCTAGTGATGTTCATGTGTATAACCTTTCTGGTTGTGTGAAAAATGTGCTTGCAATGAATAAGTTGTTGGCTTCACAAAAATCTATGAGATGCTCACCTGCTTCGTTTCTTTTGCCTAATCCAAATCTGCCTACTACATTATAAATTTTAAAATCTTTTAAAGAACACATTTAAAATTCTCTCTCAAAAAACTTTTAGAAGCAGTCTAAGAACGGTCATAAAATACAACTGTAAAACAGTTAGAACAATCTCAGACATGGAAGGCCATGGAGAATGGTATTGTTTTGGCTGTCTGCCAGAAGCCCAAAAGAGATATGTCTAGCCTAACTTCCTTGCATAGGGAGATTGGGTAGGGAGTTCTGAATATAAGGACTTCAGAAATATTTTAAGCCAGACATCAAGTATCTTCTTATGGAGTGAGTGGGGAGAGGGGGGAGTGTCTCTCAGTGATTGATAAGACCACATTGAGCCCAGGATTTGTTTTATGAGGGAACTTCGTTGCTTTGGGTGAGGGATTATGACTTTGACATTTGCTTCCTCCTTGCTAATGCCAGCATGGTTCATTGTTTGTGGGGGGGGGGGGAGCTTTGAAATGGTTTGCAAGCATCACAATTCCCTATTCTACACCTGACTCTTTGATACCTACAGCTTTGTGCCTTAGAACACTGCTATGATGTCTGCCATCTTCATGAATTTTCCCAAAAATTATGGGAAATGCAAAGAGAAAGTTAATAAGCCCCCGTGGGCTTGTGACACAGGGCCACTTTTGTGCTGTTTTTCATTTTTTTTTAATACCATGCTCCATGAGGAACATAGGAAGATTAAGGACATCCTTTGGGAAGGATCTCTTCCAGAGGGTAAGACTGCTCTTGCACAAACATTTCTGTACCTATTAATATAAAACTTGCTATATCTGAAGCTCTCAAAACACACAGAGATGCACATAATTTCTACTACTTCCAAAAGAGCAGAATACTGTGCATAAAGTCATGTTGCAAACAGCTGTAATCCAAAAGAATTTATATCCAAGGTTGAACTTGAATGTTGTAAACATTCCAAACAATCTGACTACAAAGGAATTTAACACTTGTAGCTGAAATCAGTATGTTGTTCTCCCATGTCCAGGAAAACATGTCAAGTCAACCTAATCCAGTGAAGGAGAGGGAGAATTTTGGAAGTTAGGCTGGAAAAGTAAATTTAGTAATTAATGGTATGGAATGATGTCTCCACAGACAGTTCCACTGGCTCCTTGGACCACCTTCTGCACTGCTGGCAAAATAAATAACACCTCATAGTGGGTTTTAAGAAAGCATGTCCTAGCACTACCAATAAACCTGATCAGAAATGCTTTAAACTGAGTTATGTGGAGAGACAGAGAGCACTCCAGAGGGATAAGGAATACCAAGTATTAAGGACAATAGCCTTACTAATATAGGAAAACTGAGCCAATAGTAGAAGATCTTAATGATAGCAAGGGCAAAAAAAACCTGTAAGGAAGCATGGTCTTAGATGTCTCAGTCTACATTAATGTACAGGCCATGTGAAATAAACAAGATTGAATTATCAACACAGGAAGACAAATATCATCTAAAAGGCATAACTGTAATCTAGTAGGAGAGTCTCATTATTGGAATGAAGTAACAGATGGCTATAGCTTATTGCAAAATAAGGAAATACTAAAGAGAAAACAGGAAAGAGAAAGTAAAATATATCAAGGATAAACATACATGTAAGAAGATCCATGACTTAAAACATTTAAAATAGGTTAGGATCATTTGGATAAAAAAACAAGATAGGGGAGTACAGTGACATTTTGGGGATCAATAGAGTAGAAGTAGTGGGATTCTTGTGAGAGGTGATCATATCCTCTTGATATTTGTTATGGAGAGGAAAGGACAACAAATATACTTAAGATACACAATTAATTTAGGGAAATTCTGAGTGAGATCTCATGGTCAGATATACTCAAAGGGAAGAAAGTTCATGATGCATGAGTTATTTTTAAAAGTGAGATACTAAAAGCACAATTGCAAACAATTCCAATAAGGAAGGTGGATGTATAATGAGCTTTCAAGACAAGCTGAAATTTAAGAGGAACTTGCACAAAAAATGGGAGAATGGAAAAATAACCAAAGATGAATACAAATAACCAATAATTGTAGGAAAAAAGTCAGAAAAGCTAAAACCCAGAATAAGGTCAAATTTGCTAAAGAGGTTAAAAGAATAAAAAGGGTGCTTATTTGCTGTGTTCAGAGCAAGAAGAAGGAGAAGGAAATGTTACAGCCACTAAATGACCAAGATAGTGAAATGCTTATAGGACAACTACTCAACTTCACATTTTTCC
Organism: Phrynosoma blainvillii; assembly: GCA_026167975.1. Classification (NCBI taxonomy): domain Eukaryota; kingdom Metazoa; phylum Chordata; class Lepidosauria; order Squamata; family Phrynosomatidae; genus Phrynosoma; species Phrynosoma blainvillii. The sequence continues at coordinate 183,757,825 of JANUYF010000004.1, read as the reverse complement.
AGGAGAAGGAGATTGTTTAAACATTGGTGAAAATATAACAAATACTAGTCCAAGTAGACTGAAACAGACTGAATGTTGTCCTCATCTTTTAAAGGGCTGGGGGAGGACCTCAGCATGAATAACTATGAATCAGTCAACTTGACATTAGTGCCAGATTATAGTAAATGTACATGTTTTTCACTAGTCTTTGTTTGCTACTTAGTATCTATTTAGTCACCTCTTCATGTTGTGCTTATAGGTTTGTATTCGTACTACTGGTGTATTTTCTTCAGGATTTTAATCATACTGTTTATATTGGTTCACTGGACCCTCTTTACTTCCTTTTTACTATTTTGCAAATGTACAACACTTTTAAGAACATAGTTGGGACTAAGGAACAAGTCTTTCAGTAAAATATTGTATTCTGAAGGGCAATTGTGCACCACTGTTGAATGAATCAACCCAAATATAGTGCAAATTTTGTGACTGGCATCCCAAAAAATGGAAGCCAGCTTCAACTCACTTATGGTAGCTTTAGATTATTGAAATTGATAAGACTCTCAACATTTGTATCTGAATAACAAGTTTATCACAATATGTGGAACTGCAGTGAACTTATTTTTAGCAATAGCTTTTTGTTGTTGACTTCCAAACAGGAAGTCTTATAAACTGACATCACTCCAATGCTGAACAACTCTGTGTATCAAATGGTGCTAAATGTGACATATCATCATTTCTAGATGTTGGTGGTTCTTTCCCCAAGGAACTTGAACAGGTACTTTGGACATCAACTGAGTTTCATGGAATATCTGGACATCCTTGGTTTAAGTATGGATTCTGTTATTTCACAGTGGCAGTTGTCCCACGATTTAACATTTTTGGCACAGAGAAGAGGATTTTGCAATAAGGTTGAAAAGAAAACCTTGAACATCAAATGGCCTATGATTAAAAGAACCTTTCAAGTGAACAGAAAAATGTTATTGGCTATAGTAATTGCAGCTAAAACCTCCCCCCCGCTTCCAAAGACACCTGAAATCTCCTACTGACTATTCTACAGTGCACAAGTGTCCTCTTAAGACCTCATCTTTCAAATTCTGGGATTGGTAGTGGAAATGGTTTGAGAAAGCTTTAATGATGAATAACCTTGTACTAAAATGAAATATATTTTAGAGCTTCTATACCTTACACTTAAGAAAATTTAAGAAAGAGTATTCCATCATAAGGGAGGGGGACAGCACAACTGTAATGGCAGAGTGATGAAAGCCATCAATTGAACTAGAAATCCTAATATTTACAACTGATAGTAATAAATTACAATATTAAAACTATGTCAGAGTTCTAGTTATATAGTAATCTAGACAGCACACATTTGCTTAAAGCCATGGTATGGGACCTTTGGCTCGCCTGATGTTTTCAGATTCAGATCCCAAAAGCTTTACCCATCATATCAAATGGAAAGGGATTATGGGAATTATAGTCCAAAACATCGGGGGGGGGGGGGGCAGAGGTTTTCCATCAATGACTTACAGAGTTAATGACACTTAGAGATAAAACATTCTCGGGTTTGGGATGGTTTTAAAAGGGGTACCTCTCCCTTCTCTAGATTGGAAAGGAAAGATAGTCTATCTAGAGCAATAGTGGGGAACCTATGACCTCCCAGGTTCTGAGGAACTACCATTTCCATCATGCCTCACCACCAGCTGAAGCTGAAGGAAGTTCTTGCCAGGTTCATTTCCCCATTGGTGAGGTGCATAATGAGACAGCATCACAACAAAAATGAATTATTTTGGAAGGCACATTCTTTTCTTTGGGTTTTACACACTAGTTCCAAAGGCTTAAAATAAACACTATTGTACAGCATTGTATTGTGGGATCCAGTGGTTATGTTTTGACTCATTGTTAAAAGCAAAATTAGGAGTCAATCTGGGTCCTCCTCAAGTAAAATATCTGATTATTTTGAGGGACTGCCAAATGAGTTTCATCTAAACTGGCAAAATTTCTCAGAAGTGATCCCCCAATGAGGCACAATTGCAACAAAAAGAAAACACAAAGCAAAAATGCATTTCCTCTCCTTTACTTTTATTTTCTTTAATTTATATTCACCCTTTCTCCCATTGCAGGCTTGAAGGCATACAATACATCTCAAGATTTTTATGGGAAGCTGAAATAATTTAAATTCAGAGAAGAGCAACAAGGATGATATGTGATATGGAGAAAAAAAAACATATTAAGAAAGATTAAAGGAACCAGGTATGTTCAGCTTGGTGAGGGCAGGACTTAGGGGTGACATGATCACACTTTTTAAATTCTTGAAGGGCTGCCAGAAGGAAGAGAGTGCAGGCTTGTTCTTTGCTGTAAAATAGAACCATATCTAATAATTTTAAGTTACAGGAAACTAGATTTCAAGTGACCGTTAGAAGGAACCTCATTAAGAGCGGTTCAGCAATGGATCAATTACCTAGAGAGGTAGTGGGGTCTCCTTCTCTGAGAGTCTTTAAAAAGATGTTGGACAGCTACCTGCTGGGAATGTTTTTGTCGGAGATCCTGCACTGAGCAGAGAGTTGGACTCAATGGCCCATGTTGTGCCTTTCAACTCTATGGATTCTTCAATTCTAACTGCACTTGTAAAGCTAATGTTAGGATTTTCACATGCCCTCACTGAAAGTGTTAAAATCATTAACCCCACCACTACACACAGAGAGAGTAAAGATTTCCTTTCCTCATTTTTCTCTGAACCACTGTAAAAAGATATTTACCTTGTTCTATGTCATGTAAAGCTTGGCACAGTAAGCTAAAAGAAGAGACATGAGAAGAGGAGGCAATGGAAACAATGATCCAGTTATTAGACTCACTCTTCCAACCATTTCCCTCCAAACATTCAACCTACAGCATTAATCATGCAATAATGTTCAGATTTCTGTAAGTACATCTACATTTGTCCAACTTCTTATAATATTCTTCTGTACACACTAAAGGGAGCACTCATATATGTTTGGTGAGCGAGGGCTAGTCTACATGTAAGTGTACTGTGCAAATTGCTTTGAATTTTCACACATTCATATCAACACTTAATTGTCTTCACTTTCTTGCACAAATCTGCATCTATTCACCCTGCCTCTGCTGAAAATGCACAGCCATGTGAATCCATGTGAAGCTAATGGACAGGTACATGTTCAATGATGTGCATGCTCATGGATACCCTTAGCTATTCCAATAAAAACTATGAATCTTTTTCAGCTGAATTTACAGTGTTATTTGCATCCCATTGCAAAAAAGCCCTAATTCCTCTGAATTGTGTGTGACTGGATCACAGTCTCTTCAATTATAATAAGGAATATGTAAATCTTGTAGACAAGCCTTAGGTTATCATTCACTTGGTAGCAGTAGTAGATGGTGGCTTTCATGCCAATGGGGTGCTGAATCTGTTTTAGGATTTAGTTCAGACTCTAAAGGAGCTATCCAAGATACTGATGTCAAAATAGGTTCAGCCTTGGATAACTCCTTGCATGTTTAATCTAAAACAAGTGGATTCACCATGCCACTGACATGTTAAGAATCAACTGTTTCTCATTAGAAGAGTGGTCATAACATCTGCTATGTCTAAAAACAGGAAAGGGTTTTTCAGGAGCCAGTAGACCAATACTTTTTCATTGCCTTTGCTTCTGTTTGAATATTCAGAAATTACGTATTCACAACAGCAGCCTGTGCCATGCTAGTGTGCCAGTTGGTAGACATTTCAGTTTTTTATGCCTATGTGTTGTGGTGGTGTTTCTTCAGTTGTTCTCTGAAATATGTAGAGTTTTCATGTCACTTTAGTTTGGTTTCTAAAATATTTTTTAACAGTAGCTTCTTTCAGTCAATCATTTTCTTTCTTTCCCAATGGGGATTATGGGATCAAGCTTAGATTTTCTTTTCTGCCATTCAGGCTCACAAATATATCAAGTAAAAAACATAGCAGTGTTGAAAGCTATTAACACAAAACTTTGGCTCCATCATCTTTATTCTGACAAACTTAAATAAGGGGCTGGATGACATTTCAGAAAGCACAAGAGAGATCTGTTATCATAAAGCAAAAGAAGAGACATCAACTTGTAACTGTGCTTGTGCAATATTAGGAAAGCTTAATCAATTAAGCTATGTTCTGGCTGTTTTTCCTGTGGAGTTTTCTCTCAAATTTCCACCACAGGCACTGACCTGATCATCCATTCTCCTTGCCTCATACTGTTGTTATTAGCTGTCCTCGAGACAACCTAAGTTCATGGTGATCCTGTGGATGAGACATCTCCAAGCCCCCATATCCTCCACTGCTCTGCTTGGTTCTTGTAGATTCAGGCCTGTGCCCTCCCTTATCCTGTTTATCCATCTGATGTGTGGTCTTCCTCATTAGTATTATTGTCATTTCTAATGATTCATGCCTTCTCATGATATGGCCAAAGTATGACAGCCTCAATTTAATCATCTTGGCTTTCAGGGATACTTCAAGCTTGATCTGTTCAAGGATCCATTTGTTTGTCTTTTTGGCTGCCCATGATATTCTCAGCACTCTTCTGCAGCACCACATATTAAATGAGTCAATTTTCTTTCTGTGCATTTTCTTTACTGTCCAGCTCTCATATCTGTACATGGTGATGGAGAATACAATAGCTTGGATTATTCTAACTTTAGTGCTCAGTTGTATATTTGTGCTCTTTAGGATCTTGTAAATTACTATCATTTCATTTCATAATTTTGAGAATATTTATATGTTGCTCTTCTGTCCCACAAAGTTGGAATCTCACCCAACAAATAAATGATAAAATATAATAAAAAATTAAAATAGCAAAAAAGATGGTACAGCAAGGAACGGGGCAGAAACCCAAAAGCATTTCAATTTGCTCTACAAGGGAGTTGTTTTAAGGGAGCCTTGGTGGCACAGTGGTTAAATGCCTGCACTGCAGCCACTCAGTCACAAACCACAAGCTTATGAGTTCAATACCTGCCAGGGGCTCTGGGTTGACTCAGCATGGCATCCTTCTGTAGGTTGCTAAAGTGTGTACCCAGCTTATTGGGGGCAATTAACTCACACTTTGTAAGTTGCTTAATACACTGGTAAGTGGTATAGAAATGTACTTGCTATTGCTATTAAGATGAATGAAATGAATCACAACCCCTGTGATAATGAGCTCCACACATTAAGACATTCCTCTGTTCATTGGCTATGACTGGCTGTTGTAGTTGTTGTTGTTTTCAAACAAAGATCTGGAGTATGTCACATGATTATATAGATAATTTGTAGGAAGAGTGTAGCTTTATATTGCAGGTATGCCAGTTTCAAGTTTAATATTTTCTAATACCGTCAAGATGCTCTGAATATATTGTGAGGAGGAGGAGGAGGAGGAGTCATCTAATAAATTCAATACTCTTTTTCAGTGAACAACACCATCTGGCATCACAATGGAGTATCTGTTTCAGTTCTTTACTGATGACATCTCATTTAGTAATGGGCCAGTAAACAGGGTCTTCCAGTGAAAAACTGAGTAGGTCATCAAGAGTTAATCATTTCACTGGCATTTCTGGACTTCTTTTTTCTAGAAAAGTACCCAATAAAATTCTGAAGGAATGGTGCAAATTGAATTATTTGCTGTTTTCTTTCATGGTTGTATTATTTATTTTTATACTTGATTGTAATGTTTTTATCTTTTCTATTATCAGCTTTGCATCTTGAAGGTGCAGAATAGAAATTGAATAAATACTTAGATCAGGGGTAGGCAACCTAGGGCCCAGGGGCCGGATGCAGCCCCCTGAGGCCTTTGGACCAGCCCTAGGCCAGTCCTGCCGCCCCCTGCTGCCCCCCGCCGCCCGCCATGATGATATTGATTATTGTTGTTATTACTTATTCTTGGGGTTTTCTTTGCAAAATCTCCACAGGGGTTTTGCCATGGCTTTTCTGGGGCTGAGAGAGTGTGCATTTATTTATTTATTTATTTATGGTGCTTCAGCCCCCCAATTGTCTGAGGGACAGCAACCCGGCCCCCGGCTCAAAAAAGTTGCCTACCCCTGACTTAGATAAAAGAGTACTATGTTTTGTTCATCCTTTAGGATTACTCTCTAACCTATAAGATCATCTGTACCTGTTGATGAAGATCTGGTTGAATTTTCTTGGTTTTTAAGTTCAGCTGTTGGGCTCTTTTTGAATTTGCTTTTGAAAGAGGGGAGATATCAATGGGCTCCAATGTCAGTGGATAACACTTTAAAAGAGATATATCCAAGATGCTGCATCCTATTAAGTCAAGAATTTTGGCTACATCCTGTAAAGCTGGAGCAGACAGTGTCACAGACTCCACAGTTCAGAAGCCCAGTTGGTAAGAAGATGTGAGAGGGTGGCAGTGCAACACCTTGTGCTGGAAATCCTTGACTCTGGGACAATGGGGATGGGTGAACTTTTCAGTCCCAGAAGCCTAGCCATCATAGCCCATGGTGAGGAATTCTACAAGCTGAAGTCTAGCAATATCTAGAGCTTCCCTGGTTAAGAATCTCTCCTGCAGAGATTAAGGACTTCATCACACATGGCTTTTAAATTGCCATAAAAGTTTGATAATAGTCTTTTTGGTGTTACATATCACACAGTGCCATATGCCTCTTGTTGCTGCCTTGTCTTCCAATCACAGAATCTCTCATTATTGCTGGGGAAAACATATCAATAAGCTTCTAACATGCTAGTCCACAGGTGTGGTCCATTCTGGGATTGCACACACAACACACACGAAAGACATGTTGGATAGGGCATGGAGGCAGAGTTAAGGACTAGGGCAGAAGAAAGCATGAGGGGTCAGCAGGAGTGTGGTCATGCTTCTGAGTGCTCCCATACTGGTATCTATGCATGGAGATGGTGTCTCCATGAATTCATGGAGATGGTGACTTAGGAGGACCTAAGTCCTCCTCTTCTTTCTCGTTGTTCCTCCAGCAACAGAAGACATTTCTATTAGCACTTGTCTACATGTGTGTGCATGCACGTACACACACACACACACACACACACACACACACACAAACTATTAGTATTTGGCTCTGCTGTTGATTAATCTTATTTACTGGGTGCTAGTTTAGGTTTTCTGGATCTTTGCCTTTGCAGGTGCTATTTGGCTGTTACAAATTTGTTTTAATTACAGGTTGCTGTTTGCATGATTTTTTTTTAATTTTGTATACTACTTTGACTGGATTCTTATGGGGGGATGGGAAAAGACCTGCATAAAGCCCTTAGATAATCAATTAAAAATTTCTATACAGTAGTTTCATCAATCCTATTCAAGTAAAAACCTGTTAGTGAGGAAGTGAGTGACAATTCAGAAGAGAAAGAAATAGCACTGGCACTAGAATTATAAACAGTTGGTTCTGGCTTTCACTGAGGCAATCACAGCAGTTAGAGTAACACTTCACCTGGCCTGGCATTTTCTCCTACACATTAATTCCTAGTTTATTTAGCAACATAATGCATATGTAATTGCAAACTGTCACCTTGCCATTCACAACATAATTCTAAGCTGATTAATTCACATAAACTGTCAAAAATATATATTAATGGAAACCTGATCTCTCTGCTAAAACCACTGCAGGTCTTAACATTGCTCTCTTTTCCAGTTCATATACAAGACAGCTATTTGTAGATGGAACCATATAGCCCCTTTAAAAGCTTTAGACTGCATTGTGCAATCAAATCATTGCAGGCCAGTGTTGTTTAAAGGAAGAACTTTCCCACTACATGGGGAGAGTTATAAACATTCCTGCAAGAGTTTTCTGTGGGCTTATACTGCACATCCTGAGAAGTGGAAAACCTCTAGCCAGTTGATAGATAAGCCCATGAAGTCTCCCAGGCTAGAACATCAGCCAACTCAAATCTCATCTCTGTAAATTACAGGGAATAGGTAGAGGCAGTGGTGTCACTACAGCTGGCATCACCTGATGTGGTAGCTCATGGTGTCACCTCCCCCATTGACATCCTCCCATCTCATACCATACAGAATCCTTAGTAATGTTTTTTGTACTCAAGTTACTCATAAATTGTAATTCCCATATATCATTGAATGTAATGGCACACATTATGACATAAGCAACTACCAAATTAAAAATATAGCTTATATTACATTATCATTCAGCACCCATTCCTGATCTGGCTTTCAACTGATCATGATCCCCTCTGTTTTATCTGGATTAAGTTTCAGTGTGCTCACCCTCATCCAGTCCATTACTGACAGCAGACATTGGTTTAGCACACAGGCAGCTTCCTTGGAATTAGATGGAAAAGAGAGATAGATTTGGTTGTCAACAGCATCCTGGAAACACCTAATTAGGGCTGTAATTATCTACTAGGTTTCTTCTTGAAGGAACTAATGAGTAATTTTAGAAATTTTCTTCCTGCTGAAAGAGTCTTCTAAAACTATGCAGTTTTTGAACCCTATTCACAAGTTGGGACTGTGCAAAATTTGCATGTAGCTGTCTTACACAGAAAGCAGTGTTTCTGCACAGTAAATGCTATTTTCTATATGAATTATTCAAGTGATATTTTTGCACAGAATAAGTTCCCAATTTCTGCATTTTTTAACATAGAAAATATCTTTCCCTATGCAGGAAATAATAAAACACTGCTTTTTGCCCACTCACCCCAGTAATAACGAGACAAGAAACAGAAAGTGGGTTCAAACAGGGCCATTTATTAACTCGACCTATTTATTAATTTCTTAAGGAAACTGCAAAACAAGTGGGAAAGTAGTCAAGGATGAGAGCAGCTGCAGCCGGTGGTCTATCTCCAAGACCACCTCTGCAGCTTCCCCTGGGCAATAGCACCTGAACCCCAATGGTAATCCAAAAGTTGTGTTATCCACTGGCTGGCCCACATCAGGAAGACTAACATGAAAGTCCCTCTCCCAATGCCCAAGAATTAGAGAGAGGGGTTTATCCTTCAGGAGCCCCAAGGGGTGTCTCTTTCCCCACCTCCCAGGTCCCAAGGCCCAAAGAGGTGGTTCTGGAGACCTCTCTTCCACCCAAACGGTATCCAAGAAGCTCACTGAAATCCATTTTTTTTCCAAAACATATGCCCTGTTATCATCAGTAAGATAATAATAATAATAATAATAATAATAATAATAATAATTTATATCACACCACTCTGCAAAAACAACCAAGGTGGCTTACAAGATAAAACAAACAATCTCTTCTCCCAATAGCCCACCCCCTTAAAATGCAATTAAACAGACAAAATATAAAAACATACTTAAAAATCACAAATAACAAATAATTTTAAATGGCTATAGCACAAATCGGGGTCAGGCTTAACTATTTTCGATGGCCGGTTACCTACTCGGGAAAAGCCTGCCAGAAGAGATCCATCTGAACAGCTTTTTAAAAGCTGTTTAGGGTGGTCAAATGACAGATCCCATCCAGCAGGCCATTCCAAAGTGTGGGAGTGATAGCGGAAAAGGTCCTCTGGGCAGTTGCAGATAATTTAGTTTTTTATAGGTTGTAATAAATTCTTCCCAGAGGACCTTAGTGTGCGGGGTGGATTATATGGAAGGAGGCGGTCCCGAAGATAGGTTGGACCCAAGCCATTTAGGGCTTTAAAGGTAATAACCAACACCTTGTACTGCACCCGGATGTTGGGAAACAAAGACCTAATTTTGGGGAATTAGCTCAAATGTGAGAGGGAAGCACCCAACTTCGCTTCTGAGACCTTATCCAATTGTATACCAGAGATGTAAAAGTCCTGGCAAGGAATGACACTGAAACGGACCAATCTCCAATTAAAGTCTGAAATATTTATTTGACAAAAATAAGCAAACATCCAAATGCAGCACACACACACACACACACACTAGAAGAATAAGCAGGAAAGAGCGAGAGTGGGGAGGCAAAGAGAGTGGGGAGGCAAACTTCGCTTCTGAGACCTTATCCAATTGTATACCAGAGATGTAAAAGTCCTGGCAAGGAATGACACTGAAACGGACCAATCTCCAATTAAAGTCTGAAATATTTATTTGACAAAAATAAGCAAACATCCAAATGCAGCACACACACACACACACACACACACACTAGAAGAATAAGCAGGAAAGAGCGAGAGTGGGGAGGCAAAGAGGGAGACCAGGATAGAGGGAGATATACTCACACCCGAGAGACTCCTCTGGACTTCTGGTGAATGCAGATGGGTTCCGTGGAAGGGGCACGACCAGCAAGAGAGGGGGTCGTGGGAACTATCTCAGAGCGCAGACCGACAGAGATTCAGCATGCACTTCCAAAGTAGCACAAGGTCTGCTAAAATCCAGGGGTTCTTATAGGAAATTTCTGCCTCCTGGCCATGAGTTAAACAATAGGTGGACAAAGGCTTGATGGGTTTACTATTGTTTACTTAAGTATGGACATAGTCTAAACAATTCATTTGGTTTCAAAACTATCAAGGAAAGGAAGCTGGAGAAAGGGGTGCAATCAAATCTGATCACTGTCCCATTAAGTGTGAGACTAAGACATACAAACGCCATTATATATCTTTTCCAGTATAATGGGATATTCCCAAGGGCAACTCCCAAAATCTGCCTGTCCAAGAAATCTTTAGTGGTCTTGAGCAACCTCAGCTTGCTTACCTGACCTTACATTTAGGGGATTACGGTTGCCATCTCCCAAGGGTCAGGCTGGGGTCATAGGGAACTCCACATGGCTAAAATATATACGAAAAATGGAGGACATCCGCTAACACAGAAACTAATAGGCAGCCAGTGAAGTGATCTTAGGATAGGTGTTATATGGTCTCTCCTGGTTTTACCAGAGACCAACTTAGCTGCCATATTCTGTATCAGTTGACGTTTCCGTACTAGGCACAAGTGTAGCCCCATGTAGAGTGCATTGCAGAAATTGAGACAAAAGGTTACCAGCATATGTACCATGGTTTTGAGGTCCCTAACCTCCAGGAAAGGGTGCAGTTGGTGTATCAGCCGAAGCTGATAGCAGGCACTCCTGACCACCACATTCACTTGATTTGTCATCTGAAGCGATGGACCTAGGAGCAACCCCAGACTGTGAACACAGTTCTTTGAGGATAGTGTGACCCCATCTAGGACTGGAGATTGTATCCTAATACCTGGGTCCAGGGCCATTACTGTTAGTACCTCCATTTTGTCTGGATTCAGTTTCAATCTGCTTTTTTTCATAGAGTTGTCTGGTTCAGATAAGTGAACTTCATCCACTTGATAGAGCTCAGGCCTTTGAAATATGATCTGAGGATGTGGTAAATAGTAAGTAGTGGCCCAACCCACTTTCCAGAGCATGGTAAATTTCAGTATTAGCTTACCTTCAGGCTTTATCCAGCAAATGAGGGTTGCCCTCAACCCTCCATCCTTGACAGGGCAACATAGCAGACCACATCAGCAAAACCTAGGGTCACTGTTGCTTGATTGTCTTAAAATCTTGCTTTGCTTGTAAAATCAAAGCAATCCCTTTTAGCAGATCAAGATCTTTACCCCCTTAATGAATAACCACAACCTGGGGAGGAGGCCCATGGTGCTCCTGAGATAACAATGACAACAGGTCATGCCAATGAAGCCCCCATTTGCTAAGTCATTCAAACTGAGCCACGTCACTTAGTCCAAGATGGGCTCCAAAGTGGCTCAACTTAGCCTGGCTCAACTAAGATCATGCTGTAGCCATACATCAACGCTTGATGTCTCTTTGGCCACAGGCTGTGATCTGAAAAAGAAGAAAAGACATGTCAACTATGAAATTTCCAAATATATTTAGAATAAGCTGAGGACTTCCAATGACCAATCCACCTGATAGCTTGAGAGTGAAATCCCAGAGGAGCAGCAGTTGAAGTGGCACCTATGAGAAAAGAGTGCATGGTGAACTGAACATTTTTGAAACCTAATGAGGCTAAAGCCTTAGACATAATATTCCAAAACTGATATTTAGTAAAGGTGAGGTGTCTTGATAAATAAACAAAGGACCTGGAATGTTTCCCCTCACCCGTATATAATCACTGAGTGCTTGAACTGGGCAAATCTGCAGATCCAAGACCAGTTTCAGTAAGAACCTGTAAGTCATTACTCCAGAAACATAACCAAGATTAGTTCCAGAGCAAAACTGTGACATTCTTCTGCATTTCATGAAGAGTGATTTTTAACTTTTAAATTCTGGGAAGTGACAAGTTCAAAAATAAGTTCAAATGCAGTGGAGTTCTTTTTCTTGAACTTGGGGGAGATGCAGATGGTCAGCCCCGGGCCACCCTGGGAAGTGGAGATTGGGTCTGAGGCTGCCTCATGCTTTGGCCCCAATCCTTCCTTTTGCCAGCCTGAAAAAGAGTGGTAAAATGCTTCTTCTTTCAGAGCCAACAAAAAGGACACCCCAAGAGCCGCCGTTCACCCCTTCTGGCACAGCGCATCAAGACGCTGTACTGGGAGGATATTCTGATGCTGCATGCCGTGCGTAATGGCGCGTGGCATCAGGATGTCCTCAGAGAGGGGTTGTGGCATGCGGCTGCCCGTCCCCATCCCTGCCTTGAGGTCACTGCAAAGGGCCCATCTGCGGAGGCCCTTAAACACCAAGAATCCACCAGCCAGTACAGCTTCTGGTCATTCTGGTTGGAGATTTGAGGAGTTGTACTCAAAAAGAAAGAAAGAAAGAAAGAAAGAAAGAAAGAAGAAGAAGAAAAAGAAGAAGAAATTTTCCAAGTTCTGGATAGTTCTAGGAAAACTCCAGAAAATTTCCAAGTATTAAAGGACACTTCAGGTATGCACAGAACAAACACAGGCCTGGTCATATGAACTCTGCATGAACTTTGATAAGCAGTGCCCAAATATCCTTAGAACTATTTACACTGGAAGACACATGGGGAGCTGAGAAGCTACAGCCAGGTGAATCTGTCAAGATCAATCTTTTCACAATATTCATTTTTCACCTCTAGATTTGCTCTGTCCTGATTCTGCCTCAGATTGTGAATTGCCTTCAACAAATCCAGCATAGTAATTCATAGATATATTTTTGCATTTTTCTGGATGTGCACATTTTGTGAGAGAGATTTTTCCAAATGTATGGACTTTTATATACATTTTCCCACTGTTTAAAATGTGTTTAGACACATTTGCCAAACAGTAACCTTTTTGTGCATGTTCTCCAAATATGTACATATATTCTGAAAGATTTTGTGGCTTGTGAAATACATTGTAAAATTGGAAAAGTGAAGGTTTTAAAAAGCTGAAAATTGCATTTCTGTTTGTATTTACTTCCACAAAGGCTTAGTTGGAGACCCGGTTCAAATCCCCACTCAACCATGGAAACCCACTGGGTACCCATGGGCAAGTCATACACTTTCAGCCTCAAAGGAAAGCAATGGCAAATCCCTCTCTGCGTAGATTTTGCCAAGAAAATTGTGATAGGGTCACCATAAGTCAGAAACAACTTGAAGGCACACAACAAGAAAACATTTTTAAACTAAAAATGCATTTCTTTTGTATTTACTCCCACATTTAAATTAGGTAATATTGCATTAAAATGTGTATCTAGTGAATTTCTCCAGCATGGTGTAGTGTTTGAGCATTGGACTAGGACTCTGGAGACCAGGGTTCAAATCCTTGGCCATGGAAATCCACTCGGTGACCTTGGGCAAGTCATACTCTCTCAGCCTGAGAGGATGGCAACAGCAAACCCCTTCTGAAGAAATTTGCCAAGAAAATCCCATGACAGGATCACATTAGGGTTGCCCTGTGTTTGGAAACAACTTGAAGATACTCAGCAACAAGAACAACAACAGTGAATTTCTTGCCCAGCCTTATGACAGCTCACTGGGGGGGAAAAATTGTTCCACATGCAGAAGATCCCAGGGCCACTATCTGCCAACTCTAGTCCAAGGGCTCAGGTAGTAGGAAATGAGAAAGCCTTTTCTATACATTGGACCCTGGATATCCATTATCAGTTATAATAATCAATACTAGTCTGAATGGATGGACAATCTGACATAGCTAGGGCTGATGCAGATGGCCCATTTGGAGAAGCTTTGGGAGCAGGGGATTGGGCCCCTGATCTTCCTTTTTGTCACCCCCAAAAGAGCAGCAAAATGCTGCTCCTTTTGGGGGCAGCAAAAAGCTGCCCTTAGAGCTGCTGTGTGCTGTGCGGATGGACACATGGCATCGGGGTGGAGTCAGGGCAGAGTTGGGGCAGCCAACGTGCAGTCACCCCGCCCCAACTCCACCCCCAGGCCAGCTTATAGTGCCGGTCTGCATTGGCCTTTAGTATACTGCCACTCCCTGTCTTCCTACACTCATAGTCCTCAGCAGAAATAGCCTGTTTTTGAAAATGGCTGCTGTAGACAAATCTAACAAAAGATTGAAATAACCTTTCAAAGCCTGGTGTGCATGAGCCTCTCATTTCCTCCTCTCTGTGAGCTTTCCTATAGTTTTGGTTGACTGTTATTTATAGTTCCTCAGATTTGACCTGAAATGGAAGTTCAGGACTGAATTCAAAGAAGGAAAGCCTGAGAGATCTGAAAAGTGACCCAAGCAAAAACAAAAACGAAAAACAAATAAAATTAATATCCCATTAGACTGCTTTGCACAAATCTCTGAGCACAATTGAAATCAGCAGTGCTTGAAATGACAGAATAACTGGGACAGAACTAGGTTCTGTTTTGAGGCATTTCCTCCATGGATTTATCATAGGAAAGTTGTAAGTTGTTTTGTGGAGTTGAGGACACAAAATGATCAGCCAAAGACACCACACCCTGTAAAGCCAATACCTGCAGGGCTCAGATAAATAGATTTGCCAAAATAGATTATGTTCCATCAACCTTTCAGTGATATTTTGAAAATTAAATACTTTGGTTGAGATTGCTGCTATGTTTCTTCATTAATTTGCCTAACAGTAAAGTGAAAGGAACATTTGGTCACTGCTCAGGTGAATCCTTTATAAGCTATGAGAAACATGTCCAGTGATTTATTTGTTAGATTACATGGTATTGGAATATGTCTGAGGCAACTCTTTTGGCACATAATTCTTAAAAAATTCTTAATAAATACATTCCAGGTTTCATTAAATAATGTATTTAATGCAATTAAAGCAACATCACATCACTCTGATGTGTGTAGAAGAGTATCACACAAAGAGGAAATACTTGTTTCTTCCATGTTAAAGGCTTATATGCTGCAAATGTGTGAGCTATGAGGACAAAGATTTCTATATTCCCAGTAGATCAAAATATGGAAAAGCTTCTCATATAACTCCATGGATGCAGATTAAATTATCACAGCCACTAAATTAGGACATTAGCACAAATCCAATTGCTATTTTAAACTAGAGTAGGACTAGCATGGTGTAGTGGTTTCACTAGCAGCTGAATTCTGGAGGCCAAGGTTTGAATCCCTGCTTGGCCATTGAAATCCACTGGATAGTCTTGGGCAATTCACACTCTCTCACCCTCAAGAAAGGCAAGGACAAACCATATCTGAACAAATCTTGCCAAGAAAACCCCACAATAGTTCACCTTAGTGTCACCATAGGTCAGAAATGACGCACATCAAACACAACTTGTTCAATCAACAAGATTTAGATAAGTATTGACTTTCTATTCAGCAGCTGGTTCAACTACTTGTAGGGACTAGCAATTGGATTTACGCCATTCTATCCACATCTCCCCATACCATTATGGAGATCTGTGTTCTAACATCTCAATAGATATTTTGCATTGTGCAGAAAAGAGATGCTTAATTAAGCATGTTAACACCAAAACCTCTGATGAAAGATGATGTTGAGAGCATTTATTGTTTACTATGATTAATTAGCTTGTTCTTCAAAACCACACGGTCAGTTCATAAGCTGCTGAACTAGTAATGTTTTATCTGTCATTTCACTGTGCTCTTTATAAGTCCCTCTCTGCCAAAGAACATTGCAATGCTTTAAGAGGAAAGTGAGAAAATAAAATGCAGGATATAAGAAGTCACCTATCAAGGTCCAGGCTGCTGCTGTTTAACATTTGGTTTCTATAGTAACCACTCCATCTGATTGTACGGAAGCTCCCCAAGATACAGAGATGGCTGGGTCTTCAAACGGTGTGCTTTTCCTGGTGTGTGTATGTATGTGTGTGTGTTGCTGTTAAGAGAAACCCAGTGGTATCTTTCCAAATATGTTCCCTGCCCTCTATTTGACCTTCCACATACCCTCATCTAGGTGGCCTTCATCAGAAAACAAGCTTTTGACATCCTGGACTAAAGATGTTCCTTCCTCCATTTGATCAAATGTGCTAAAATAATTGGTTAGAGGAGATTTTATAAGATGATAAAACAAGTCTGCTCTCTATGAGATTGAAAAATGGCATGTAATAGTGGCGGAAATTATGTGGACCAGCCACCGGTCTAGTCAACAGGGGTCCAATTATTTTGTATTTGTAGTTCTTAGAAATGTGAGCTCCCAGGAAAGTCACAGTGAGTGAATAGTGAAATTTTATTTTGGGGAAAAAACAAAACAAAGCAAGCACAGACACCAAATTATTTGTTGTTGCCCTACAAAAAGCAGAAGCATGCTAGGTTAGTTGAGTGATTCTTGACAGGTATAAGTTTTACAATTGTGTGGCAGGATTAGGAAGTATATGTAATTAATCTTTCCTGTTGCTGCATTGTTTTAAACTATTTCACTTGGTTTTAATGTGTCTTCTTCAGTTGATAAAATGTTTTAGCCATTTAAAATCACCTTTTAAAATTTATTTACACTGTTTTAAATGTGTCAAATTAGTTTTATTGTATGTTGCCCTGAGATATTTATGTAGAGGCTGAGGTGTGTGTGTGTGTTTGTGTGTATCTTCCCATTTACTAAAAAGAGAGAGCCCTGGTGGCACAGTGGTTAAATGCCTGTACTGCAGCCACTCATTCACAAACCACAAAGTTGTGAGTTCAATACCAGCCAGGGCTCAGTCTCGACTCAGGTGTGCATCCTTCCTAGGTCGCTAAAATGAGTACCCAGCTTGTTGGGGGCAATTACCTTACTCCACTTAGGGAGTGATTAAGTGCACTGATAAGCGGTATAGAAATGTACTTATTATTTCTATTGCTATATATATATATATATATATATATATCACATTGCTACCTCCAATAGCATGCAGATTTTCAACTTGCTGGTTATTCAGCATGTGGATTTGGTGATATACCCAATGACAAAAGGAAGGGAGGGGAAAGGGCCACTGCCATTAAACTGTACATGTGTGTGGTTTTAGTTGATTTTCTTCTTAATGTGGCTTCAGTCCAGAGTATCCGAAAGACCATAGCTGAGATCCTACATTGTTGGGTGCTACAAATGTGCACTCATGGAGTTAACATCATGGTTGTGCTACATTATCCTTCTGCTGAGTATTGTTGTTGTACAACCAATAGTGTATTTGTCAACATAACTGCTTATTGTAGAATGGAAAATACACAGTGGCTGTTTATGCAATCCTGCTGAATTAAGAGTTACACTGAAGACAATGATGAAGTTATTGAAATTCCAAGAATATACAACTGCATGCCTGCAGTCCTGTTCAGGTACAGCCAACTAGAGCAGAGCAGTGAATTAATTATTGAATGGTAAGTATACACATAGGTAAATTATCAGCTGTTTCAATGGCTTTTTTCTAGTTAGTCATAGAATCATAGAGTTGGAAGAGACTTCAAGGACCTGTAATAAGCACTTGACCTTAGGGAATTTGTAATTAGCTCAAAATGATGATTAGGATCTGAACCCTTTGTATGCAAGGGTTAGGGAGGTAGTCCTTGGAGAGACAGCATTTTTCCAAAAGAATTGTACTTTTATTAAGAGAGAAAAATAAAGCAACAAGCAAGCACACACATACACAGAGGATACATGAAATCTGTAAGAAAGGCTTCACCCACAAAAATAGTTACCTAGAAATTTTCATTTCTTGTAGAAAAGTAGACCCAGCTGCTTGCTTGTGAACAGCTGAGGGAGAGACATGGGGGCTCTGCAGACGGCACAAAGTGCTGGCTTGGAGCCAGTGAAGGGGAGGAGCAGCTGGACACTGGATGCCCCAATCCCTTCCTGAGGACATCATCAGAGCACGCACCATTGCACATGGTGAGTGCCCTGATGACGTTCTCCCGGTGCAGCCTCCGCACTCACTGCATCGGAAGAGATGCAGAAGAGGTGCACACTGCCTCTTCCGGTGCCCTTTCTGGTACTTCAGGAAGGAGCATCATTTTAGAGCTCCTTTCTCAAGCACCAAAACGGTGGATTGGGGCCACTGCATGTGCTAACAGCGGCCCCAATTCTCAGTTTCTCAGGGCGGCCCATGGCTGCCCATCTGAAGAGGCCCATGGTTAGGAATCTCAGAGAAAGAGTGAGATTCCCCCCATCCCTTCCAAAACCAGCTCTCAGAACACAGATTTTGGAGATCTTGATATAGACTGGAAATAGCCAGGAGCAAAGACTGATTATTGTATATCAAAGGAATCTGGATAGTTTGCCTTTGAAGTAGATAATTTCCAAGGAGAGGAGATGGGATGTTGATGTTATCTCACTGTTAGCCAGTTGTAAATCTCTGTGCCTCCAGAATTCAGAGGGGGTAAATGTCCTGCTCATAGCTCCTAGTCTCTGGCCCTTTTGATCTGCAAATTGTTGTAAATGCAGATGTGACTTTTCAAGTACCTACCTGATGTGCTCACCTTGGGTCCACGGTGATCAGGACTCAAAAGGGGTCTTTATATCAAATCAGTTATTGTAACAGGCCATCATGTGCGACTGCCTGCCATGCAGGACTACGCAATTAAAGCACTCCCAAGAAATAACCATCCAGCCTCTGTTTAAAAACCTCCAAAGAAGGGAACCCTAATCTCTCTGAGGCAGCATATTCCACTGTCAAACAGCTTTTACTGTCAGGAAGTTTTCCTAATATTGAGGTGGAATCTCTTTTCCTGGAGTTTGCATCCATTGCTCCATCTCCAGATTAAACATACCAGCTCCCTAAGTCATTCCTCATAGGGCATGGTTTCCAAACTTTTCATCATTTGGTCACATAGAACACAGACCTGGATGCAGTATTCCAGGTGAGGCCTAACCAAAGCACAATAGAATGGCACTATTACTTCTAGACACAATATTTCTATTGATGCAGCCTAGAATCTCCTTGACTTATTTAGCTGCTGCATCACACTGTTGATTCATGTTCAACTTGTGGTCTACTAGAACTCCTAGATCCCTTTCACCTGTAGTCTTGTTAAGCCAGGTGTCCCCCATCCTATATCTCTTCATTTCATTTTTTCTACCTAAGTGCAATACCTTACATTTCTCCATGTTGAAATTTATTTTGTTAGTTTTGGCTTTATGACCTATTAAGGTCATTTTGAATTTTGATCCTCTCTTCTGGGGTATTAGCTACACCTCCTAATTTGGTGTCATATGCAAATTTGATAAGTATGCCCTCTATTCTTTCATTCAAATCATTAATAAAGATGTTGAATAGGACAGAACCCTGAGGCACCCTGCTAGTCACTTTTCTCCAGGATGAGCACCCTTTGGGTTCAGTCAGTCAACCAGTTACTAATCCACCTAACAGTTGTACTATTTATTATCTTGTTTGCAAGAATTTCATGGGAGACCTTGTCAATGTCCTGACTGAAATCAAGATATGCTACATCCACAGCATTCCCTTAATCTATCAAGCTAATAATTTTATCAAGAGAGAGAGAGAGAGAAGATTAGTTTGGCATGATTTGTTTTTGAGAAACCCATGTTAACTTTTTGCAATTATGGCATTCCTTTCTAAATGCTTGCAGACTCTCTGCTTAATGAGCTCTACTTAATGACCTTTCCTGGTATTAATTTCAAACTAACTGAGCAGTAATTTTTTGGATCCTCTTTTTCTCCTCCCCCCCCCCTTCCCAGTTGGAACTAAAAATAGGATTTAGGCATATGTGAAATGGTGACACTTGTGAAATCCTTCTTATGGTTGAGTTCAAATCCCGAATGTGGCCTTTGTGTACATATCAATGGGCCATTCACTTTAATGCTCTAAATCACCTTTCTCTAACTGTTCTGTCCTAATGTTGGGAGCTATAATTTCCATAAATCTCAGCCAGCATGTCTACTGGTCCAGAGCATCTGTAGGATCTTCAGGTTGCTAAAGACTTTTCTAAAGTGCTTGAAAACAATCATTTTCTGACACCACAATTATTGAAAAGTTGAAGTGAGTGTTTTCACATGTCACAAATTTTCCACACATGTTACAAATTCTGCATGACATTAAGATAAATAGAATATTTTTTTAAAAAAATATTTTCAGTTACAGCAAAAATGTATTTGTATATACTGTCATCTGTCATCAATAATTCAGTCTTTTCTCCCAACCTTTACTTTTGTAATAATTATGATTAATATTAATTATCATCATTTCTATATCCAAAAAATATTGTCTAATCCCATGCATGTTTGTTCAAAAATAAAACTGAGTAGTTTTTATTTTGTTTTAATTTAATAATTTAATTTAATAGGCATGATTTGATTGCATCAAATACCACACTATTCTTTGATGCAAAATCTCACTGGTACATAGAATGATCCTAGTCACTAGGGAAGACTTTTCCTTTCTTCAAAAAATAAAACTACAAAAACATCCACATGATACAGGCAGAAGTGTGTTGTCAAAAAAAGATGATGATTGACAGGAATAGTGAGTAGCTGAAAGAAATGACTGACAAAGGAGAAGCTGTGGCTATAACCCTGGAAAAAACAGTGCCTTCTCCAATGTTTCTTGAGGTCACTTTATATACAGATGTAAAAGCTGAAAGTTTCATGAAATGTACTTCTTTTTTTAACATTTATTTTTGGTCAACTTTGATAGGGAAGTCATAAGTATATTTAATTTATTTTTCAAAAAATATCCCTGTCCTGAGCAGAAAAGGTTCTATGAGTGGCTTACAGAACAAATAAATAAATAAACAAATAAATCAAGATTATTTTCCCTGCCCTCAAACTTGCAATCTAAAAGGTCCAGCAAAGGAAGGAAAAGAAAGGGAAGATATGTGAAAAGGGAAAAATATAGTCAAGCATTAGTTTTGAAATGACAGAGATCTTATAATGACCAGCAGGGATGGATATTGTTCAGAAGAAGAAATTTGAAAAAGTAGCTGGTTTCTTGGGAAAGCTGATGGAATAGTCCTCTTTTCTATTTTGCAGCCTGGTAGAATGGCACTTAGACTGTTAATGTAAAACTAGATGATATGTCTCGTACATCTTTAAAAGTGGTGGAAGACATCTGTTTGCCATCACACATTATCAATGATTGGTCATTGGAAAGTAAACAAAGGTTTAATTTGCAAGTCTAATTTGCAGAGGTGTACAACTCTGAGGAAATCTCACTGTTGGAAGAAAAGCAAAACAAGCCTTGGTGATATACATTCCACGTATGTAGAACTGACATAATGGTTCAGCTTCCATATTTACCTATATGCAGACTGATGAAATATCATAATGCAGTAAATGTGTTTTCTATGAAAGTAAAGTTATATAAACAAATATGAGCTTTTATTGCATAGAAGAGGGGTCAAGAAAGCAATCAAACTGAGATGGAGTCTTACTAACCAAACCAGTCATGAGTGAGTCTGACTAAATGTATATTGCTTGTGACTTTCCTGATAATTGGGTCTGATTTAAAGAGCTGTTCTTCTTTCCTAAATTGTTGGAGAGATACTCTTCAACTGGAAAGAGAAGAGAAGGAAAAATGAATGACCCTCAGAGATTAACTGCCTTATTGTTGACTCAAAGTTAAGTATAGGGAGAAATCCACTTGAAGACCACTGAACAACCTCCAGACAGCCACCAAATGTTACTGGAACAATATGAATAAATTCTTTCAAATTAGTTATTCTTGGGGTGATCATGAGTATGAAAATCGTACGTTGCAAATTCAAATGGGAATAGGGCCATTCTAAGTTCCAAATATTTGTAAAGCTTATGGGTTCTGATTTTTTTTTAAAAAAAAAAATAGAAGACTTTAGACAGCACACCTGTAGCACCAAAAGTTTTAAATTTAGAATCAACAGCATGAACATATTGTTCCCAGCATTTTCCCAGTGTTATAGCCCTGTTACCTTATAAAAATTGCTTTCAATAGTAATTAATGTCTCTGGTCATTCTAATCATAGGATTTCCCATTGAACCAACTCATCTTTAATGTCTCATGATAAATTCATGTCATTGGCCTTTCTGTACACCTACAAGTTACCTGTAGATAGGACAGCCAAGTAGCCAGGCTAGTAGAACCTCTTCAATTGCTGTCTTTGACACCCTTAGATATAATTCTTCACTAATTTCATTCTTGAAGGAAGCAGCAAATAATGTTAGCAGCTTTTTTCCTGCTGAGAGAAAGGCTTTAAAGCCTGTGTAATTTTTGAATACTGTTCACAGTTTGGGACATATTCTGTGTAAAATTCATAAAGGGCTACCTGGGGTGGGAGTTGCACAAGAAACAGCATTTTCTGTATAGAAAACAATATTTCTGCAAAGATAGAGAACAATATTACTGTAAAGAAATATTGTTTTCTATGCAGAAAATGTAGCGGTTGGGGACTTGTGGAGAAAGAACAGATTGGAGCATTGGCAATATCCAATCAGAGTGAGCCCGGCAACAGCCAATGGGAGTTTAGCCAAGAAAAGGTGGTGGCTACTCCCAGGAGCAAGTATAAATAGGCTGAGTGAGAAGTGTGGAAATAGATAGGAAATTGGATATGGACTAGATAAGGACAGAGCTCTGAGTTAGTGTTTGAGGTTTATTTAGACCCTGAGGGGTTTTAACAACCAAAGTGGCTGAGAGCCTTTGCAGACTCCCAGAAATAGTGCAAACTGAGTTCACTTTAAGGGTTAAGATTAGTGCTAGGGAATCATGGTAATTGTTTTTTTTCTGAGACATTGAGCTTTCTCTGTCAGAGAGCTCTGGTGTCACAATAAAATACAGTTTCCATGATTCCCTAACCCTAACCCTTAAAGTGGACTCAATTTGCACTATTTCTGGCAGTCTGCAAAGGCCCTGAGATACATTGCTGAAAGGGGCAGTTGGAAGAGGTTTGAGTACCCAGGTTGGCCTAAAAAGAGGTCAATTGTGGACACTGAATTAGTGTGGCTGGAAAAGTCATAAAGTAGCAACAAAGTTTTAAAGCTCAGAGTCTAGTCAAAAGTCTTATGTGAAATTGCAACCTACAGACCACTTCTAGAATAGAGTTACAGGTACTGTAAATTTTTGTAACTGTTTAAGCACCTAAACACTTTTTTCAACTCTGAATATCAACCAGAAGAAAGATACTGTAACCAACTATCTTGTAAATAATTTTTTCTGTTCTTAGTTCAATGTGTGGTCACTTGAAGTATTTTAGGAAATTGTAGGAGGGATGTAGATGGTGCAAAGCCAGAGAAGGGGAGGAGCAGCCAGACACTGCATGCCCCAACCCCTTCTCAAGAACATCATCGGAGTGCTCACCATTGCACATGAGTGCTCTGATGACGTCCTTCTGGCTTAGCATTTTATTTTAGTGCTCTGTTTCAGAGGCACCATAAGGGTGGATTGGGGCTGAGGCGTGGGGCAGCCTTGGTCCCAATCCATGGCTTCCTGGGATAGCCCATGGCCACCCATCTGTACAGGCCCTATAAGTCAAATACTACTAGGAATTAATAATACTTTTATTGCTGAGAACACTCAAAATTATGAGTGCTCTGTCTTCCTACAGAGTGGCCCAGAGGAAAGGAAAAGTGTGGTAGTCACTCAAGAGAGGGATCTGAGTTTGAGAGTCTTGTCATGCAATTTGGTGGCAGCTAGGGAGGTAGCCGGCACATATTGGTGGCAGTGGTGGTGGGATAAAAAGACTGCTGCAATCAGAGAAAAATAGTTGAGTGAGTGAGGGGCTATGCAGACGGGTGGCTCTAGG
Source organism: Phrynosoma blainvillii (assembly GCA_026167975.1). NCBI lineage: Eukaryota > Metazoa > Chordata > Lepidosauria > Squamata > Phrynosomatidae > Phrynosoma > Phrynosoma blainvillii. The sequence goes on along the minus strand of JANUYF010000004.1, from coordinate 183,733,934 downwards.
CTGCCCCTGCTAGCAGTGGATCTGGGCCACAGAAACCCAGTGTCACAGCCCCGATCCTCCCTTTTGCCGACCCTAAAAGAGCAGCAAAATGCCGCTCCTTTTAAGGGTGACAAAAGGCCGCTCCAAGAGCCAGCGCTGCAGCACTTCCGTGCCCTTTCAGTGCAGTGTGTCTACACGCTGTGCCAGGAGGGCGTCCTGACACTGCGCACCATGCGTACAGGCATGCGGCATCAGGACAATGTCAGGCTGGCATGAAATCATGCAAATCCCTTTATTAACCTGGCATTAACCCATCATTAAACAAATATTGGCTGACATTTTGTATTAATTGAAGTTTTCATTATTACAATGCTGTTTTAATGGTGGTTAATGGCAGGATTGGTGCAATGATTTGAAAGCCTTTTGTGCTATTGGATTAAGGATGGGATAAGGAAAGGGCAGCGATCCTGTTCTTATCCCATTCCCTTTGTGATAATCTCTCCTGTATCTATCTAAAAGTCCAATATATTACACCTTTACATATATTAACCAAAGGATGACAATATCCTGAGTGGATCCCAAAGGGTTGCCAAGACCTCTGGGAGTCTTGATTTCTAGTGCAAATAAGGCAAAATTCCCCTTTCATCACTAGGATGTTCACCAGAACTTATTTATTTTTGTTCTGGTGTTTCTCTGCCAAGTAGCCAACTTTATAATGCAATAGCACAAAAAAATCTCCTTGTTCATTCAGAAATCAGTGGATGGTAGGTGAAAAATAAACATGTCGTATAGCAAAACAGCATGATCTCTCCCTAGGAGCAAAGATGACTAACCTGAGACTGTCATTCTTTGGCCATATTGAGAAGACATGACTCACTCACTAGAAAAAACAATAATGCTTGATAAGGTAGAAGACAGTAGGAAAAGAAGACCACATTCCAGATGGATAAACTCAACTGGAGAGCAAATACGGAACAAGGCTGTTGAATAACTTGAATCATTGATAGGGATGCCATAAGTCAAAGTCAACTTGCTGGCAGTTAACAACAGGATGACAACATTACTTTTTCCAAAACAAAGAGGGGGGAAACCAAACATTCCTATCCAACCCTTAAATGACCACATGCAGCTTGCCCTGACTACAAGGGATGGTTGGATAGATGCAAACTATAGCATATTCCCAAACACTGGGTTTTTCGGGCTGTGTAGCCATGTTCTAGAAGAGTTTCTATCTGACATTTTGCCATCATCTGTGGCTGGCATCTTCATCTTCTCTGAAGATGCCAGCCACAGATGCTGGCAAAAAGAAAGAAACTTCTAGAACATGGCCACACAGCCTGAAAAACCCACAAAAACTATGGATGCTGGCAATGAAAGCCTTCAACTTCACACTGATTAGTTATGCTTTTGATACTATTGTAACTTCCCACCACCACCACCTACTTTACTGGGAATTAGCTGCATAGGGAGAAAGGAGCCATTCTGCTAATGATCAGAGCATCATTGCATGATGTTTTCATCAGATTTGAGAGTGGGTGGGCAAGAGAAGTTACTCAATTGACTACTTAATTAAATATAAAGACACAGGATTCCTGCCCATGCCAATAAAACTGTTGCACAAGCAAATACTCTGGCCACATGTGGGTGACATCACACTCTTCTGCTGAATATTTACCTCTTATTATGTGTTAGACCATATGAACCACAGTTTTGTCACTGAATTTACAGGGAAGGAATTGTATACTTCCTAAATTAATTTACCTTCAAAATAAAAATCTATTTCCCATTTCTTATTTAGCCACTCAAAGCCTGAATTTGCATCCAGTTCCCTGTGACTGTAATTATTTACCCACATTAAATATATTGGCTGGCTTGTCCAAATAGTTTTATGTCCCCTTCTTTTGTTTAGCAAGCTTCTAGTAATTAAAATGCATATTGGATTTCCCCCCCTCAAAAAAAATATTTTAATTTCTCTAATGGGCTTTTCATCTAACTGCACTACAGCTTTCTCCATTTATTGCAGATAAAATAACTCTTCAGGCATCATCAATGACTCTAGAATAGGTTTTTGGTTTATAGATTTACATTTCTTCCTTTGGTCTCTAAACACATTTCTTCTGTATGGATGCCATGCATATTGTTACATAGGCCATTTCCTTTTACAGTTATGGACATTTTGAGGAGTATTGAAGTATTAAAACATCAAATAAAGTGTTCTGCTTCCTGACTGAAAATGGCAAAAGGATATATGTACAAACACGAGAAAGTTGTAGATGAATGAGCACAGTAAATAATCAATGCTCACCACAGTCAACCTGCACCATGCACAGCAGACTTTTAAAGACTGACTGCTGACCTCACTTCCCCAGCAGTCTGCTCCAATACATATACATCTTATGCTGATATCATAATGTCATTGGGCAACACCATCCCTGAGAATCAAAGTTGAGTAATGTATGGACCTGGGGCCATGTGTCAGCCCCAATACTGTTTTTTGTAGACCTCAACATACCCCCCCCCAGCTTCCCAGGCTTCCATTTTCCTGACCAAAAACAAAATATGCCTTTCTTGAAAGCCACCAGGAGAAGTGATTCACTTTTTCAGTAAACCTGTGTAAAAGGGTTCCTCTGTATTTTTAACATTAAAAACAAAGAAAACAAAACAAATGTAGGATTCTGGACACTTCTGCTTTTGCTTCTTTTTCTTTTCTCTTAGGCAGAATGTGCCCCTGGGGGATTGAAGGAACAGAACATCTCCCAAACTAACTGCACTTCCCCACCCCTTTTCTAAATTATGGGCGGGCAACATGTTGTTGAGGGGCAAGGCAGCCCAGTAGGACAAGTGGAGAACGAATATCACCTTCCCTCCTGTGAGCCCGGCATCAGCTGTGTCGGCGAGCCTCCCTGGAGAGCAGGCGGTAGCTTCAAAAGCCGCCCAGTTTCCACCTTCTCCAAGGGCAGGGCAGCCAAGGAGGACAAGCGGAGGACGAATATCCCGCCCAACACCTTCCCTCCTGTGAGCCCGGCATCAGCTGTGCCGGTGAGCCTCCCTGGAGAGCGGGCGGTAGCTTCAAAAGTCGCCCAGTTTACAACTTCTCCAGCGGCAAGGCAGCCCAGGAGGACAAGCGGAGGACAAATATCCCGCCCAACACCTTCCCTCCTGTGAGCCTGGCATCAGCTGTGCCGGCGAGCCTCCCTGGAGAGCGGGTGGTAGCTTCAAAAGCCGCCCAGTTTCCACCTTCTCCAGGGGCAAGGCAGCCCAGGAGGACAAGCGGAGGACGAATATCCCGCCCAACACCTTCCCTCCTGTGAGCCCGGCATCAGCTGTGTCGGCGAGCCTCCCTGGAGAGCGGGCGATAGCTTCAAAAGCCACCCAGTTTCCACCTTCTCCAGGGGCAGGGCAGTTTCCACCTTTCGCCGGCACCACGCGACGAGCGACGGCGTCCTATGGCCTTGGAGGACTGTTTTTGCCAACTTGCAGCCCTTGGAGGCCCACAATGGCAGGAACTATGTATTTTTAAATTGTAATTTTTTAATTAATCTTATTTAATTTGTTTAGTATGTTTTGGGGGGATGGGTGGGTGGGAGATGGACAGATGGGATTTCATTGTGATTTATTGTTTTGAAATTTTATAATGATGTACGCCGCCCCAATTGCCTGGCAGAGGGGAGGGATATAAATAAAAATTATTATTATTATTATTATTATTGTTGTTGTTGTTGTTGTTGTTGGACTACTACTCTCACAACCCTAGCCAGTTTAGCTGACAGCTGGAGAGCTTGAAGCTGACCAGTCCTGCTCATACAGCCCCTTTGTACTTCACCAAAAGACCACTCCTTGTCTACATCCAAATTCATAACTATATCTGAGATCATGCATCAGAAAATGTAAAGTTCTTCTCAAGATGATCTATGATATGTCTTCCCTCTTCCTCCCATATGGCTCACCTTCTTCCAGAGGGCCTCATTCTCCATTTTCATTTTGTGTCCAGTGGAGAGCAGCAGATGTCAGAGAAGCATCTGGCTGTGTACCTATAACAAAACCAATAAAGGTCCCAATGGATGATTTTGTTATTCTGTGTCTGCTGTAGTGACAGAGCCAGAAGCTTCTCCAATGCCCCCCACTCTCCACCAGTCACTATATGACCATTGGGGAGGGTCACAGCAGGAAGGTGAATCTTGGTGGTGTTTTGATTGTAGCATAAGGGAGATATTCCTCCCTCTATAATGGGCAAAATAGTTCAAGTACACAAGTGTAACTGAACACTTGCATCTGACACTTACAGGATTACATAGGGAATTAAGCAAAAAACAAATTGTCAGGACACCTGAAGAGGGCAGGAATCTCTTAGCTGCACCTGCTGAAAAGCAGTAAATTCAACAGGAACTGAGCACAGACCTGGGGGACAGAAGATGATGCAGCAACTCTTTCACTCTGCTATGTGCATGATGGAGATCTTCTGGTTCAAAAGCACACATAAAACAATAGATTTTTCAGAATTTGGAAAAGGCAGGTAGTTAGTACATAGATTAATCTAACCCAAATTGTTTCTTGTTATGTGAGAACTATCCCATGCAAAATGAATTTGTATCAGATTGTGCTGAAAGAGAAGATGACAAGATATGTGTACAATATAGCAGTTACCACCCTACTGTTAGTACACTGAAAATACAAAGCAACAGTTTTTATATACAGTGGCCCCTTTATATCCACTGGGGGTTGGTTCTAAGAATCCCAGTGGATACCAAAATCTATGGGTGCTCAACTCTCATTATATATAATGGTGTATAAAATGGTGTCCCTTATATAAAATGAAAAAAAATCAAGGTGTGCTTTTTGGAAATTTTAAAAAAATGCTTTCAAGCAATGGTTGGTTGAAACCATGGAAACCGACGGCTGACTGTATGCATTAATCAGAACCACATGGATGAGTGGTTTCTTTCTTTCTTTTTTAACTTTCTTTCTTTTTTTATAAATTGATGATGTCTTCCACCTATAAACAGAAATGATAACAGTCTAGGAAAAGCTTGATCAAGTGATTTTGATTAATATGTATATTAGCTATAATCAGACAGATTCTATGCATTTTTATGGCTATATGTTTATTTCTTTTGATTCCCCTTCTCCTTTGCTACAGATGCTAGGTACAGTTACGCAAGCAATTTACTTATACAGTAAGGCACACCTTCAGTGTCCTTCCCCCCCTTTTAAATTGGTTGCTCCTCCTAAGCAAAGTATCAACATTGTCATTTGTAGTTTCTTCTATTGTTAAAATATCTTAATAAAATATAATTTCTATTCCAGGCATGGCTATAAACAGATGCTGAAGGAGTGGGATTTTACCCCTAGTTTTGCCAAACTGGCTTACCCCTGAATTATACGGATGACATAATAATAATAATAATAATAATAATAATAATAAATTTTATTTATATCCCGCCCCTCTGCGCGACAATCGAGGCAGCGTACATCAGTTAAAAAGAACAGTTAAAATCTCCCCCCCAGCCCCAGCCTTCCCCCCCATAAAACAGAATTAAACTAGCTTAGAATTAAAACATAAGCATAACAATTAAAACAATAAACTAAAAAGGGTGAACATGTCATGGCAGCCAGAGGATGAGCGAATGATCGCCATCAGTTAATCAGAGAGATGTTCCGGGAAGGCCTGCCGGAAAAGATCCGTCTTTACTGCCTTTTTAAAGGCAGCCAGAGTAGTAATATGATGGATCTCGTCTGGCATCCATTTTAACTCACATCATCATAATCATTTATAATACCCAATTCACCAAACATCTTTAGAAGAAAATCTTCCTGAATGCCAAACAAAATATGCTTCCTTCCTGACTCCAGTTATCATAGTTCTACAATTTGAAACTGAATTCCTCTCTGTAAGTGAAAGATTTATTCTAGGTTAGTTGGGCTTTATTTATCCAGAGTTTTCCTCACAGACTTAAAAACGACACACTAGCCTGGGGTGACATATTCATATTTCTGTAACCTGAGGCATTTTATTTCCTAAGTCTGTTATCAAAAATATTACTGTTTACTCATAATTACTTTCCCTACCTGTCTCTAAACAAACAATACAAATTGTATCTCAGACAATCCACTCAATGGTGTTCAAGATTTCCACAATTTCTTAAAATCAATAATTTGAAAAAGAAAGCACCACAGAGAGATAATGTGCATTTTTTTACCAATAAAGAAAAATTGCTACCACTGCAAGGGGTGGCCAAGTGATAAAAGGCAAACAAATACTTTAAATGGCATACCTTTTAAGATAGCTTGAGTCATCATTGTCCACATTCATAGGGAAAGGATGTCTAATTCTCATTCATCCATAAAACTGGGGATCATTTTGAAATTAAACAAAGACATCATTTTTTGGGGGGGGGGTTATTCTGAGAGGATAGAAAAAATTGAAGAAAATAGCAGACAAAGAGGTTTCATTGAAGGAATAAGAGTGCCTTGGATCCACAGATGTCTTGTTCTAAGTTGAGAAAGGCCTGCTAATTTATCCTGATTTTCTCATCCCATTGTAGTGCCACCCCATAATGCTTCACTAGGTTGCCAGATCTTCCGAGAGGTAATTATTACTTTACTATACCCGCTTGTACATCTCCAACTTACACTTTAGTCACTTTGGGCAAAACCTGTAACAAAAATAAAGGACACAATGAGCTGATTTTCTTAATATCATGCATTTAGGGAACAATGATGACACTGACAAAATTTCATCAATATACCATAATAACCTCTGGGTGATAATTATTACTTTATGATATCTCCTCATAATGCTGCTATCTGTAATTAAAAGTTGTCAGGTGAAAATGGAGAAAGTGGGCAAAATACAGTAAGATCCTTTTTAATGCAGATTCATTTAACATGGTTTCACCTATGTGCAAAAAAGATGTGAGTCTTTTGAGCCTACAATAGAATTGCACTGGAGGACCTAGAATTGCCTAGAGAGAACATTTCTCTAGGCATTTCTAGGTCCTCCCACACAATTCTATGGGCAGGTTCCTCCCCAAGCATAGAATAGCACTGCACTGGAGAACCTAAAAATTCTATGGTACAATTTTATGGTATGCTTCCACCAGAATCCCAAGCTGACATTCATTTCTGGTAGGAAAAATAGGGCTAGCAATGAGCTGCAGTTTTTGTTCTATGTGAACAGTCTCAGAACATAACCTTTACAGTAAACAGAGTCTTACAGTATCTGCTTCTGAACATCGAAGAGCCACTGACAGAGTAAATCAATGTTTTTTTTTATTTTAATTTTTATTTACAGTATTTATACAACTATACCCATAGAAACATATATAAACATATATATTCAGCTACTCTAAACATCTATTCTTATTCTATTAGAAACATATAAAACAAACATAAAATGACTTCCTCTCCTTTACTATGAACATTTCATATGAATCTCATTCAATTCTGACTTTCTGATATTCATTTAAGCTTCTTACTATACAACTCATATTTCTATAATTCCATCCCAAATTTCAATTATATTTCAGTATAATTCAATATGTTCTTTTTTCCTTTTTTGATCCTATGCTTTAGTAAACAATTTTAGACATTCCTTTAGTTCTTTAATTAAAACAGTAAAGTATTTGAAATCCAATAATTAGACATTTCTACAATATTTTCTAATTATTATTCTACTAGAGCTATTATCCTTTTTTGTACTGGCACAAAGGACACAAGACGCCTCTTTTGGGTTTAAACAGGCCACAACATTTGTTTAATTGTACAGGGTCTAATGATAAACAATAAATAATAACAATTTGTCACGTGTGTAAGTGAAGGTGTATCCACCCAAGTGGGTGTTTCTTCACCACACGTGACAAAGCAAATAAACAAACGACAGTAAATTAACAAATAACAAACCCCTCCCCCAGAAATGACACCATATTTCATCATATGACGTCATGTAGTTTTATGACGTCAAGCATTAAGTGCCTACATCATTTCCTGTCAATTTGTTTTCTGCCAATTTTCTTTCCCAATTGTGATTAGCTGAATTAAATTATTCTGGGGATGGGGGTCATACCCGCCACAAGAGGGGGCCAGCCCAGCTAGGCATCTCTTCTTCCCCCCCCCCCCCGCCCTGCTGATCGCCTTTTCCACTTGGTCAGCAAGTGCGTTTACATACATCTCTGACCCCTCTGAAGAGAGGTGAACCCCATCTGCCCTGTACAGCTGCGGCTGATCAAGTTTAATGCCGTGTTCTACCAAGGACATTCCCAATTTAGTAATGTGTTTAGCCACATAGTGATTGAGCCAACACCGGGCATTGTTAACAGCAGAGTCCTTCTGTGCTCCAGGCCAACAACGCCTGGCACAAGCTTAGTCCAAATGATGACAGCAGCAGGGAAGATCCTTTGTACTTCCTCCAAGCCCTTGAACATCTGCTTGGCCAATTGCAAGCATGGAACTCATACCAGGTCATTCTCCCCCAGGTGCACTATCACTGCCCGGGGTTGAGGACGCGAGCATTGCAACTCTATCAGCATAGGCAGGAGAGCTGGCCACAGCATTCCCCTTTGACCAAACCAGATTGTCCATCCAAAATTGGCTAGGCCCAAGGTGTTGTCATAACAATGCTCCAAAAGGTAGAGTTCAGCCCAAAAAATCAGGCTGTGTCCCACTATCCAGATGTCTCCACCTAGAAAGCCAACTGAAACAAACAACAGGTTAATGTGGCTTATCAGGAGTCCCATTACCCAATCACCTGACATAGGACTTAAATGCATGTGAACGCCATCTGCCAATTCTGCAAATTTCGGCTTCACTCAAACCATGAGTGGCCGCAGCTGTCGCAGCTCCTATGCAGAAGGAGTGTGAAGAAAAACTTCCTTGAGGCAACTCAGCCTTCCTTACCACCTCTTTTAACACAGCCCTAAATTGGAATTGAGTTAAGGGCAAGCCAGACAAGTGAATAAACAAATATCCAGCCACATTAGGCCTGATTTTCAGATAGTTTCCCATCGCAACCACTGGGCAAATTTGACCCTGTTGCGCCTTGGCCAAGAAAATAGTCTGACCTTTTGCAAACTGATCAGTCTTGGATTGCCTAATGTGAATTTGAATCCCCTGTTCAGTTAAACCAATATCAGAAATCAATAATGCCCTGCCAGATTTATCGTTACGAGATCCATGCACAATTTTACTAATCCTCAAGTAGCAAATACTGCTTTAAATAAAGCCTCTTCCACTTCTGTTTCAATCATGTTTGTCATATTCAATAAGAAAAATGTTGGGTCCAATGGTATTGGTGCCTTCAACATCCTAGTTGTCTCCTTTTGGATTCTTTTCCAAAATTCTTTTGCCATCTTACATTCCCACCATTGATGAAATAGTGTTCCTCTTGCTGAATTACATTTCCAGCATTTTTCACTCCCCATACTATAAATTCGATTTAGTACAGTTGGTGTCATGTACCAGCGATAAAAGATAAAAAGTATAGATTATTATTACTATATATAGCAACTTCTGCAAGAACAGTATACGCAAGATACTGGAAACAAAGTAATATACCAACAATAAAAGAATGGGAGAATAAAATGAAAGAAGCAATGATACTAGATATGTTAACAGCATTAATGAAAGATAAACCAAAAGAAGAAGTAGAGAAAGAATGGTTAACAGTTAAGGAATATTGGAAAATGGGAGATTATTGATCTTTTATAGAAAGATAGAAAATTGGAAAATGGGCAAGTCAAATAAATTAAAGGGATGAATAAGAAAAAAGAAGAACATAGAAAGGGGGGAAGAAACATAATGAGAACGTATAAATTAAGATTACATTTCAATTGAAGGTTGTAAGAGGTAAGATGAGGAAGTTATCATTAACTATAAGATTAGAACAGAAGATAGAATTAATAATGAAGAACGAAAGATAAAGTGTAATAGGAATGTAAGTAATAACAAACTTGTATGTAAGTATGAATAATTGTGAGAATGGTTTATTTTATATGTCTGAAGGTATGTATATATGTATGTTTATTTATGTCTGTATGTATGTTTGTATTTTCAAAATAAATAAATAAATAAATAAATAAAGCCTCTTCCCCAGGCGAATAACATATTTGAGCCAATTGGTCCCATAACTTAAGAAGGACAGGGCCAATTATCGGCCTACGAGAGTCCTTTGTGAAAAGGGATTCTCTTCACCACCCTTCCACTGCTCTTTTGACCCTGAAATCATTAGTAGGGTCAAAACAGCCCTTCGCCCTAGAGTAAAAGGCAAGGGCGGCCAGCCTGCCCCTGTACAGGTGAAAGTACAGATTGCCTAAGAGTTACAATGAAGTGAAGGACCAAGTCCACCTTAATGGGCCATTTTAGGTCCTCCCCAATTTCTAACAAGAATTGGCTAAACAAATTTAAAGCTGTTTGGTATAACTTGCATGTTGACGGGGCAATGGAGTTTAATATTGCCCTCTGAACTTCTAATCTCCAAGGTTCCAGAGAAACGCCAGTACCTCCAGTGGGTGTGAAGGTGCCTTGGGAGCCAGCTGCCGGAGCCTGGAGAACTGAAAACGAGAACGGGTGTCTGCCAAAGGGTTAAGCAAACCAGGAACATGTTGAGCTCTGAACAACACGTTATATTTCAAACATTGTAGCACCATTGCCCTTACCAAACTCATAACTTTAGGACACTTGGAAGACTGAGAGTTAACAACATACACGACTGCCTGGTTGTCGCACTAAAACCAAACAGTCCTGTTAACAAACTGGCTTGCCCATAAGTGCACTGCCACCACAATTGGAAACAATTCCAAGTATGTAAGGTCTTTAGTTAGACCGCTTTCAACCCATGCAGAAGGCCATGCCTCTGCAGTCCACTGGCCATTCCAAAAAACACCAAAGCTATGGGCACCAGCAGTATCGGAATGCACCTGAAAATCTGCCCGAAGCAGCATTTCAGTTCTCCAAAAGGATATACCATTAAAATGCTCCAAGAAGGAGCCCCAAACCTTTAAATCCTCACGAATGCCCCTTGTGATTCTAATATGGTGATTCTGGGCCACTATGCCTGCCGTGGCCCTATATAATCTAGCACAAAATGCTTGTCCTGGGACTACAACCCTACAGGCAAAGTTCAACAGGCCTGTAAGGGATTGAAATTCATGAAGGGTAGCCTTTTGCTTCCCCAACATGATCTCAACTTGTTGCTTCATGGCCACCATTTCTCATTGGGCAAACGAGAAATTGTAACTATAGTATCAATCTCGATGCCCAAAAAAGTAAGCTGAGTGTGTGGCCCCTCTGTCTTTTCCTCCACTAAAGGCACACCAAGCTCCTGCATCAGTTCCTGAAATTGAAGTAAAGTATTCTGACACTGATAAGAATTTGGATTACCAGCAATTAGGAAATCATCTAAATAATGGGCAATGGCTCTATTACCATTTCTTTTAACTTCACACCAGTGAAGAAAGGTACTGAATGTCTCGAAAGCTGAACAAGAAATCGAGCACCTCATTGACATAGCTTTGTCAAAATAGAATTTTCCATCAAACTGAAAACCCAGTAGGTCAAAATCATCTGGGTGTACAGGAAGGAGTCATCTTAACAGCTAGTCAAACGATGTGTACTTAACTGAAGTAAGCCTGGGGCCAATAGCATCGTTCACTGACTCCCCTTTAGGGTAAGATAAATTATGAATTAGCCTAAATTCCCCAGGGGCTTTTTTAGGCACTACACCCAACGGGGATAAGCGCAGTGAGGGAATGGACAGCTGATCATGGGGTCTCGAAATTCTCCCTGCTGCCATTTCCTTAACTAACTTATCCCTTACCACATTCGGCAAGTCCCTCACAGAATGAGCATTGGGTGCAAAACGATAAACCCTAGGGCCTGTATAAGGAATACAAAAACCTACAGAGAAACCTTGAAATAAATATAAAGCAGCCCCCTTGTTAGGGTAAACTTTTAACCATGCCTCCATGATATCCAATTTAATTAGTGACGGGGCGTTTTACCCCAGGCGAGACTGGCTGTGAGACAGCGCCCCCTCCTGTTCGCTTACCTCTAACACAGGAATTTCCAGGGTGGCCACCCCCACAGGTGTTACACTTGTGGTCAAACCTGCAGGGTTGTCTTTTACACTTGCTGGCATTAAAGTCTCAGCGTATACCAAACTGCCTTTTTTCTCCCGTGGTGGGCCTTGCATTTGGCCCTATCGGCAAGGTAACCATTGGGACAAAGCCATTGTCACACCTGCTCAAGGGGGAGGTCCCCACCATAACATCAGCCCAAAGCTCAGATTGCACATGTCTCCAAGATAAGGAGCAATCCTGCGCCACCCTCATCCTAAATCAGGGGTAGGCAACCTTTCCCCTTTAAGGGCCGAGGGACTTCAGCTCCCAGAATCCTAGGAGCTACTGGCCAACATGGGACTATTGGCCAACATGGCTGAGGCTTCTGGGAGCTGAAGTCCCTCGGCCCTTAAAGGGGAAAGGTTGCCTACCTCTGTCCTAAATTGTTCATCATATTGGAGCCAGGCTGCACCCCTTGAATTATAGTGACAATTAGTATACACTTTTATCATGATCTCCTGATATTTAGAAAAGTCAGGCGATCTAAGAGGCTCTTTTTCTTCAATAACACCCCTGTAAATGGTGAAGCCCATAATCCAATTAACAAAGTTACGTTCAAGCCTAGGGCGCTTGAGGGTCTGAAACTCTTTTGGCAAACTAAAAACAATCCCATCCTTCACCATAATCCTTGGCTCAGGATCCCTGAAAGTTAAAGTAAATAAATCAATGTATTCACCCTTCCAAATCCTTTCCTTAGTGGAGAGAGGAAGGTGAGAACCAAGGGGTGTAGACATATCAGCATAAGGAGTAGCTTCAACATTCCCAACTGCTCCTGGCAACAGAGGAGCACCAGAAATAGGCGCCACTGGTGTGCTGGTAGCAACAGCCAAAGGCTGACCACCCTGCATCCGCATGTCAGAGACCTGTGAAGTTGCAGGTGCCTGTCCAGATGCATTGATAACCAGAGGGCTAGGCCTTTCCACAGCCGCACCCTGCCCAACCTGGCTACCTGGAGCCCACACCGAGGTAGGCCAATTAGCAAGTGCTGTATTAGGTGAAGCTTGCTGTGAAGCTTCATCACCTGACCGCAGCGGTCCCCCAAAGTGTGGTTCCGCAACAGCTCGGGTGTCCAAAGCAGCAGAGGCAGCAGCAGCTTGATCACCTCCCTGATCACCACCGGTCTGCTCCATTGCACCAACAGGAAGAACCACTATTGCACTATTTCTAGCAGTCTGCAAAGGCCCTATGCAGAACAAACTGAACTACCAATGGGAAATCTGGAAGTGCAATCCCATGGTACCAAATGGACTTTAAAAATGGAAAATATTATAAGTGCTTCATTGAATACAGATGATTGTCTTACCATACGTAACATTTTATTAACAACAAAGGGGGGGTGCAGACTGCCACAAATAGTGCAAATTGAGGCCACTTTTAGGGTTAGGGTTAGGGTTAGGGAATCATGGGAACTGTATTTTATTGTGGCACCATAGCTCTCTGACAGAGAAGGCTCAATGTCTCAGAAAAAACAACAACAATTCCCATGATTCCCTAGCACTAACCCTAACCCTAAAAGTGGACTCAATTTGCACTATTTCTGGCAGTCTGCAACCCCCCAAAATCTCCCAATATAATTTTTGAATCCTTACAAAACCTAATTACAATAATCAAGTCTTCGTTATGTCAACTGACATCCTCTAGAAAAACTAATACTTCTTATAGATCTAAAAGTTGGTTCGATCAAGATTGTACAAATTTGAAACAAAAACTCCATGAGAAATACAGAGAATTCAGAAATGGAAATATGCAAACACCTCCATGTGAATGGTTCAAACTAAAGGAAAGCTATAAAAGACTGATTAAAGGCCTTTACAGACTGCCAGAAATAATGCAGTTTGAGGCCACTTTAACTGTCCTGGCTCAGTGCTAGGAAATCATGGGAATTGTATTTTTTTCTGGGACATTGAGCCTTCTCTGTCAGAGAACTCTGGTGCCACAATAAATTACAGTTCCCATGATTCCTTAGCACTGAGCCAGGACAGTTAAAGTGGCCTCAAACTGCATTATTTCTGACAGTTTGTAAAGGCCTTAAATCAAAGAAAATACAAACCCAAAAAGATTTCTTGGCTAGCTTAATTAAAGCTGCAAGAGACAAGGACCCAGCCACATTTTGGAAATTGGTATCTACAGGTTGGCCAAACTGCTCAAATTATATAAACTATCACATCTCCGCCTCTAGTTGGGAATGATACTTTCTGAAATTGTATGATCAACCTCAGGCCAGTTGCCATCTTTTCATTTATGATGAAAATCTACCAAATTGACTCCCCGTTTCAATCCAGGAGACCAAAAATCGGATTACCAGATTAAAAATAGGAAAAACTCCTGGCAATGACAACATCCTGGCTGAGACATTTCAATCCAATATAGAATGGTGGGCTCCCGTTCTAGCCACTTTATTTTCAACTATTGATCATACAACATCTATTCCTGATGTTTGGGGACTGGGTATAATCGTCCCAATCTACAAGAAAGGTGATAAATCCAGTCCGAGAAATTATAGGCCTTTCAGCTTGTTGAACATCATAAGTAAGATCTATGCATTACACCTGATGGACAAATTACAAGACTGGCTGGCTGAAGAAGATATTATTAAGGACAAACAAGCCGGCTTCCAAAACAACTGTTCTGCTATTGATCATGCTTTGGTTCTCCATCATATAACTGAAAAATATGCATCCTTAGACAAGAGAGCTTTGCACACTGCTTTTGTTGACTTCAAGTCAGCTTTTGACCTTGTCCCAAGAAATAAACTCTGGGGGAAGTTTGAATCTATGAATATTGATAGACGATTGTTGACCCTAATCTGAAAACTTCATGAGAACTCTCATCAATCCGTACATGTAGCAAGCAAGGAAATTTAACAAGTCCCATCTCAACTTTCAATGGAGTAAGACAAGGCTGTGTATTAACAACCTTTGTTATATAATTTTAGAAAACTGTGCTGCAACTAAGCTGTAGTATTGTTTAATATCATAAAATGTCTTGAGATTGTTCAATCACAGTTGTATAAACTCCATTAAATTCCTACAGTGGGCAATTTTCTGACCCTACCCTATATCTGATCGTGCAACTATGTGATCTAATACTATTTTTGCACAACTGTACTTCTGGGACTTTTATGTCAACCTTCTGCCAACTAGGACCCAGATGATGATTTGTCAATAGTCATCTTGAATAGAAAATCTGAAGGTAACAGCATATATGCTGATCTTGGATTGATTTTGAACTTAATCTCTTACATCTATCCCACCATCTGATGAAAAAGGGTGTGAGGAGAGAATCAACAATTTAGTCAAATTAACAATGAATTAATTATTTAAAACTCCTCTATTAATTTTTGCAGATAGGATCCTTATTTCATTGACTGACACAACAGATTAAAATTATTTTACTCTGTAACAATTTTATTTTATAAATATTTATAACTATCTTACTTTAAAAATTAGTTAAATTTTCCCTGACTACAGTCATGATCAGATAATTATATGGATATGTTATTGTCTAACTGTACAACTTGGATAATTTGGAGGATTGGAAAGGTTTGTCTGCAGATACTTGTGTGCTTACACAGTGGTTTACTATATAGTGTTGTATTGTGTAGTTTTTGGATTGTACTTTTGTTTTGCTTTTGTGCTGGCCAAATGGCTGTAATAAAGATGTATGTATGTATGTATGTATATCACTTGCAGTTCCAGTGTAATGTGTCACTGCAGCCTGTCAAATACTGGAACAGAATCACTCACTTTTGGTACATATTCTAATACCTGATTGATATAAAGGTCTGGATCTTGAGGCAGACAAGAAGAAATATATGGGCCTTTCTTTCCTCCTTTATCTACTGCAGTTCCCTGCTGAGGGTTTCCCTGTCTCTGAAACAGTTTGTGATGGTTAGGGTTGCCAGTTCAAAATTGACCTAGGACCTCAGGTTTCTAGGAGAAAACCTAAAATCTGGTGATATTCCATGGTGAAATCATTTACTGTTTTCCACTAGATACCAGCCACTCATGCTAACAGCTTCTCATCCAAACATATATAGCACATACGTACATACACATACACACATAGAACATATTCCCTGTTTGAAAATTAAGACAGATCTGGGCTGTTCTCAGATCAAAGTGAAATAAGGGGATTATTCATTCTCATTTAAATAGAAACACAGGATAAGGAACATTTGTCGAGCATCCTTGCTTCTAGCTAGAAGGTGGATGAAGAGCAGAGAGGAAGATGAGCCCTGGCCCTAGAATGAATCGAAGGAAACGAGAATGGTAATTAAGTAAATTCTTAGATTGTCTCCCTCCCACTAGGTGGTCTTTGCAAGTTGCAGCAAGAAATTAATAAATTCTTGCAAATTCTAGCAAGCTATTGGGCTACCAGTTGAGATGAAGATTTGGACAGAGGCCTTTCCTCTTGCCCAGAGATGAGTCCTTCAAAATTGTAGAAGTTTGAACCTCATTTCCTGCCTGGAGATCATAGAATCATAGAACCATAGAGTTGGAAGAGACCACAAGGGTCATCCAGTCCAACCCCCTGTCATGCAGGAACTCAAAATTAAAGCATACCCAATAGGTGGCTATCCAGCCTCTGTTTAAAGACCTCCAAATAAGTAGATTCCACAACACTCTGAGGGAGTGTGTTTCACTGTCGAACAGCTCTCACTGTGAGGAAGTTCCTTCTAATGTTGAGGTGGAATCTCTTTTCCTGTAGCTTGCATCCATTGTTCCAGGTCCTGTTCTCTGGAGCAGCAGAAAACAAGCTTGCTCCCTCCTCAGTATGACATCCCTTCAAATATTTAAACAGGACTATCATATCACCTCTTAACTGTCTCTTCTTCAGGCTAAACATACCCAGTTCCCTAAGTCGTTCCTCACCATTTTAGTTGCCCTCCTCTTGACATGCTACAGTTGTAAAACCTCCTCTTTGAATTGTGGTGCCCAGAACTGGACACAGTATTCCAGGTGGGACCTGACCAAAGCAGAATACAGTGGTACTGTTATTTCCCTTGATCTAGATCAGGGGTAGGCAACCTTTCCCCTTTAAGGGCTAAGGGACTTCAACTCCTAGAAGCCTCAGCCATGTTGGCCAATAGTCCCATGTTGGCCAATAGCTCCTGGGATTCTGGGAGCTGAAGTCCCTCGGCCCTTAAAGGGGAAAGGTTGCCTACCCCTGATCTAGATACTATACTTCTATTGATGCAGTCTAAAATTGCTTTGTCCTTTTTTAGCTGCTTCATCACAATGTTGACTCATGTTCATCTTGTGGTCTACTAGGACTCATAGGACCTTTACAGACTGCAGAAATAGTGCAGCTTGAGACCACTTTAACTGTCCTGGCTCAGTGCTAGGGAATTGTATTTTTTTCTGGGACATTGAACCTTCTGGGACATTTTCTTAATCTTTCAATTTTCTGGGACATTTTCTTAATCTTTCAATTATATTCAAAATTGTCAGCACAATTAGCATCATGACAATAGATATACTGTTGCACTTTCAAGCTTCTGTTCTCTTAGGGCCTTTGCAGACTGCCAGAAATAGTGCAAATTGAGTGCACTTTAACTGCCCTGGCTCAGTGCTAGGGAATCATGGGAATTGCATTATTTTTTTCTGAGACATTGAGCCTTCTCTGTCAGAGAGCTCTGGTGCCACAATAAACTACAGTTCCCATGATTCCTTAGCCCTGAGCCAGGACAGTTAAAGTGGCTTCAAGTTGCACTATTTCTGGCTGTCTATAAAGGCCCATAGATCCGTTTCATACATAGTCTTGTTAAGCCAGATGTCTCCCATCTTATATCTATGCATTTCATTTTTTCGCCCTAAGTGCAGTACCTTACATTTCTCCATGTTGAAATTCATTTTGTTAGCTTTGGCCCAGCTTTCTAATCTATTAAGGTCATTTTGAATTTTCAATCTGTCCTCTGGGGTATTAGCTATTCCTCCTAATTTGATGTTATCTGCAAATTTGATAAGCATGCCCCCTAATCTTTCATCCAAGTCATTGATAAAGATGTTGAATAGCACTGGGCCCAGAACAGAACCCTGTGGCATCCCAGTGGTCACTTCTCTCCAGGATGAAGGGGAGCCATTGCTCTGCAGAAGGACGGGATATTATTATTATTATTATTATTATTATTATTATTAGGCACCCTTTGGGTTTGGTCAGTCAACCAATTACTAATCCACCTAACAGTTGTATTGTCTATCCCACATTTTACTATCTTGTTTGCAAGAATGTCATGGGGGACCTTGTCAAAAGCCTTACTGAAATCAAGATATGCTATGTCTACTGCATTCCCTTCATCTACCAAGCTGGTGGTTTTATCAAAAAAGAGATAAGATTCTTCTGGCATGACTTGTTTTTAAGAAACCCATGTTGAGTTTTAGTGACTGTGAACTCACTATGAATGCTGACTAATTCTGATACGTCCATTCCCCACCACTCACCAGAATGGCAATGTTACATGCCACACAAACCAATTAAATCCTGGAGCCAAGCCTCATCTTGTGTAAATATTGCTATTAGTTCAGCCTCTAACTATTCCAATGCTAACTCCTGATTTCTTTAGTCCTTGTATGTGTCTGAGTGAAAGTGCTTGCTGTGTGATTTCCCCTTTAATAAAAGATATAATTCATTTCGAGAATTCTGCCTCTGTGAGATTCTTTAAGTCTCTTTTCCCTTGGTATACATATGGGAATGACCCCAAAGGGTTGCTTGTAGCACAACACATTAATACATTGAGCTAATTAAAAAAAACCCTAGAAAGATCCATTGCTACAAAAGCTTACTACAATATTTGTGGTTATGAAAAGGAATATATAGAGCATGCAAGCAGATATGTTCTAGATATTGCCTGTAGTGACAGATGACCAAAAATTCCTAACATAGGAGTAGGGGACTGTCGCCCTCCAGATATTCATATCACCCCTCAGCATGAGCCAGGATCACTGAGTTGATGGAAATCTGTCAAACAACATCATATCTACTAATTGTCCTGATTTGGCAGGAACAGACTCAATTAATCCTCTGTCATCCCACTTTCCAATTGCTTTTAAAATGTCCAGGTACTCTCTCCATTTCTACCTTTCCCCTTTTGTCCTTAGCTAACTTCAATTGCTGCAAATTGAGTTGGGAGTGCAAGAGCAGTTTGCACTCAATTCAGTGGAGGGAGGGGAAAGGAAAGAAGGGGCAAATCTGTTGACTTTGTAGTAGCTGAAACAAATGCAGATTGCTGCAGCCTTTCTTAACGTGTATTCTTCCTCATTAATAACAGTTGCCATTTTGACCACATTCTGATGTTGCTTGGCCCTACATGTGCCAGTTTTTGTCTGTGAAATGTTGGAGGATATGCTACTATTTAGACAACCAAAGGCTTCCTAGGCTGCATCTGCACTGCAGAAATAATGCAGTTTGACAGAGCTTATCATGGCTCCATCCGAGCAAAATCTGAGATTTATAGTTTATTATGGAACCAGCACTCTGATAGAGAAAGCTAAATATATCACTAGGCTACAAATCCCAGAATTATACAACATTGAGCTATGGTAGCTAAACCAATGTCAAACTGCATTATTTTTGCAGTGCAGAGTAGACCTTAGTACATCCTGTAGAAATCCACATAGGCCCTGTGATGTAGAACTGTGAAAATGGAAGCAAAAATTCCATAGGCCCCGTGAAACCCCGAGGTTTTCCTTATAAATTTGGGGAACTGAAATCTGGGGCTTCAGACTTTTGTTTCCCCTCAGAGTGACAGTTTAGTGTCTATTCTGGGGAAAAGGCCTGACCTTTGATTATCTATTTTGGACCCTGAAGAGCAGTTCCAAGCAACAGGAAGGAAGTTATGTCTGCCACAAGTTTCTCATTTACTGCTCCAGGGAGACAGATTTTCCCATAAACTTTATGGTTTGGTCTTGAAAGAATTCGCCTTGCATTAAAAGAAAGTGTGTGGCAATTTATAAATTACAGTTAGAAGAGAGATTGAAAGCCAGCCTATAACAAAGAAATATACAATGACAACTGCAGCTTACATACTGTCTTTTATCAAATAAAAAATGCAGGTGATGATCTTTCTTTTCCTGACTGGTGTTAAGCCCAGGATTGCAACAGTCACCCATTCAACAAGATGCTATTATGACAGCATTAGCCCTTCTGGATCAATAGCAAGGTTAAGCGCAAAAGAGTAATAGTGTAAGCTCTTTCCTTGGGCTTATAAATAAGAACCAGTAGGATTTCCACACAGCCTTAGTGGGTCATAATACAGATATCTAACACCTTATCTTCCACTGTCTACACTTGTCATTGTGTGCCTCCTCCTGCAGACAAACCAACTAGGGTTCATTTTTTTGTATTATTTTTTTAAAAATAAAACCAATTTTATTTTAGCCCAATGGGCCAATTTCATATCAATTTTAGACATGGAAAGAGGATTGTACTAGGAGCCAGTGTGGCACACTAACTAGAATACTAAACTTGCACATTTTTTGGGGAAAAAGTTCACTGGGTGGCTTTGAGCCAATGAGTCCCCTGTGCATAGAATCATAGAATCATAGAGTTGGAAGTCCAACCCCTACCATGCAGGAACTCCCAATCAATAAAGAATCTCACAGAGGCAGAATTCTCGAAATGAATTATATATTTTATTAAAGGGGAAATCACACTGCAAGCACTTTCACTCAGACACATACAAGGACTAAAGAAATCAGGAGTTGGCATTGGAATAGTTAGATGATGAACTAACAGCAATATTTACACAAGATGAGGCTTGGCTCCAGGATCCAATTGGTTTGTGTGGCATGTAACATGGCCATTCTGGTGAGTGGTGGGGAATGGGCATATCAGAATTAGTTAGCATTCATAGTGAATCTATTTGTCCTAGTCTATTTAACTGGATTGTCAGGGCAAAATTGGGAAAATCTATGTACAGAGCCCCAAGTTCTTTAGAAGGAGGACAGAGTAGAAGGGCACTAGATAAAGTATCACACATCTAGCTCCAATGGAATAAAAAAGAAAGACCTTTGTTACTACAGAAAACTATATTGCCCACTACAAAAACACTATGTTGAATACAGGCTTAATCGAACATATGACTACATTCACTGGAATTCAGTTTAGTGATGGTTAACTTATTCCAATAATTTTATCCAATATACAGTTGTATCCAATATACAGTTGCCCCTCTATTTTCACGTTCCATTCTGAACCCCCCTGCGAAAATAGACAACCACAAATATTCAAGCCCCATAAGCTTGAATGGGGTCATGTCCCCGTGAACGCATGCCCCATTTTATCCCCCTCCAGACTTGAAGTCTGTGAAAATGGAGGGGCAACTGTATTTTAAGAATAAAAAGTCTGGAGCTAATCATTATGACTTTCAGGCATCAACCTGAAAGTTGATAACCTAATAATCACTGAGTTGAAAGGGAGGTAGACTCTTTGATTTATTTTAGTAGCACATAAAATAGTTACCATAGGTATTAGCCAGGTTCTGCATAACACTGCATTCATCCCTAATTGCTTTCAAAATAAAATTTGCATTACTTGGATGTCAAATAACACTATCCCTAGTTATCTGTTTCTCTTGAAAATGATCATTTCAATAGAAGTTCAAGGGAGGTAGACTTTTTCATTTATTTTAGTGACGGTGTTGCAAATAGGGTAAAAAGTGTGTTCCCATTCAGAATGAGGACAAAGGTTGATACTCTCACTCTAAATTAGCTTTGTGATGCTGTCACATAGGTGTAAGTTGCACTGTAGAAATAATGCCATTTGACACCACTTTAACTGTCATGGCTCAATGCTATATTCCAGGATTTCTAGCTAGTTGTGGCACCAGAGCTCCTTGACAGAGAAAACTAAAATCTCACAAAACTTCAAATTCTAGAACTCCAAAGCATTGATCCATGGCACAACTTTTTAAAAAGGTCCATTCCAAACTAAATTTATGGGGTTGCTGCTGGAAAGTATGGAGAGAAAATTGATACTGTATAATGTATTTATTTTGACTAAACATTGTAAAGGGAATAACAAGGAGGAGAGTGTGGAGGTTGTTCTGCATGTTTCAGCAGCTGCAGAGATAGTATATTATGGATTCAGCCAGAAAATCTACAATTGGTGGCTAGTGTTTACCATTGAGTTCAGCTCCTGCCTAGCAAGTTCATGCTAAATAACAGGCCTGTTTGCAAACAGGTTCTTCCCTCTTCCCTTCTCTAGTATTTTTGTATCATGTCTATTGTAATGTGATTTTCATTTACCCATATTAGACAACCAGCTCTTCTCTCTTACTCCAGGCACTGAGGATATTTTTCCTCTCTTGTCTTTCAAATAATATCTAGTAATTTAAAAAGTGTACTGAGACATCATCACACTCCTAGCTTCCACATTTCAAACTCAGATTATGTGGTTGTTGCTTGAAAATATGGGGAGCACCTTGATATTGTGTACTATGCTTATTATTGATAGACAGTGTAAGGGGGTAGGGAACACCACATGGGACATCTGTGGCTCAACTTCCCTTATGACATCTAATTTCACTCCACAGTTTAAAGTTACATGAATGTGGGAAACAGTCATGCATCCCTGAGGACAAGGGACTCCCTGAGGACAAGGGACTCATCTCAACTGGACAACTGGCTAAATATTTGTGGACACAGTAGTTTTCATTGCTGTGCTTACCCTTTTTAATTTTTAAGCCAAATAATGCTGCTCTTGTCTCTAAGGGAAGTTCAAAAAAGAAAGAAAAATCCTTTGTCTTGTCTTAGTCCATTTCAGTATATTTTCAATTCCAAATCCACACTATTGTGGTAAATTTCATTTTGGAGCAGTACTCTATCATACAGGCTGGAGCGTGGCAACCTTTTGTGGTTTTGCAGCCCACCACTGTGCCTATTTCATTCCCATTCAGTCAATACATCTCCAGGTAATCTGGTCAAACTCTTATGAAGAGAACTTTAAAAAAATCTCTCTAGAATTGTAGCACTATTGCTAGAACCTGCTATGGTAGAAGTTCCCACCCACACTGGTATGAGATCACATACACAGTATGGAATGAGACATTGGAGGAGATGGATGAATGTGAAAGAGGAAATGCATAGGGTGGTGGAAATGCATGGGGGCAATCTTGTGTCAAGGAATCATACATTCATGCCTATATATATATATATATATATATAGCTATTGTGTAAATTTCCAGATTTTTTTAAAAAAATAAAAATGGTAAGGAGGCATTTTGGAGAATTGCAACACATTCCAAAACACATTGGGGAGAGATGTGAGGTAGTTATCATAACAGCATAAGCCAGGTGGCCACAAATAACCCAAAGTAAGGGGGGAGGTTAATAAATAGATAGATGCAAGAGTGATAGGATATGCCAAGGGTCAAATAGTGACATTAAACTGTGCAGCACTAATTGGCACAAATTTCCAATCTAGATGCATCCTAAATCTGCATTTAGTCCTCTGAATAAACATTGGTAAATAAATACATAACTTAGTTTGAAGTAACATTAGCAGGCTTTCTCACTCTCCTCTTCATAGAAGAGGAAGAAAGACTATGCAGTCCCATAAATTAATTACTTATCGCCCACTGCCACTGAAAAGAAAAGCTTTTTGAGACTGAGGTGAGTAAATAAATAGCCAGAAAACTGGTAATTTAATGCCACAATTATTTCTAACTTTAAACCATAAAATGTTTACATTTAACTACCTACTCTCTGCTCAGTGGAAGGAAGCTCTCCTTGGCTAAGCAAACTGTTCATGAACATTTTACTGTTTGTGAACATTGAGAATGATAGCTTTGTTCTCCAATGCATTTACCATCCACTGCAGCAGTGTAAATATTCAGTACAGCATATTGGGATGTAGCTGTGTTATTCCTATTAACATGAATAAATGTAAATATTTACAACATATTTTCTCCAGAATATTTATACTGAGATTTAGCACAAATGCAGAACTGAAAAGAGTGCCAAGAAATGGGGGTGGGTGGAGGAAGAAACATTTACAAAGAATATATTTTAACATTCCATGCAAATAAGAATCCAATCTACGAAGTGCTTACTCTGACAGCATCTAATGTTTTCCCATATAAAATGAATAGTCAAGCACTTCCTAGACATAAACTATAGGTAAAACAAAACTACAGAAATTATCTGAGAAAGGCTTCAAGAAGGAAAGAAAAAAGGTGATGGGGTATTACAGAGTGTATCTCTGAGCAAAGCTAGATATTGGACTTCACCACTCAATGCTAAGAATCAGAAATTTAACAGGATGAAAGTGTCTTTGGCCAGTACTTATCACACAACATTGTGTCCATCCTGCTGCTGTTTTGCATTCAGTTACTGTAGTGCACCTTTTCATTGATGAGCATAACCCATCAATAGGCTCTCAATCTCACTGATAATCCATTATTGCCTTCATGCAATAGGTCCCTTCCACATCAATTCTGCTTCTCAGGCAGCCACATGGTGTGAGTGAACATGATTCTGCTCCCCTCCACCTCTTCCCTCCTCTCCCTTGCAAAGATTGCACAGCCAACAGCTTCCCAGAGCTGTCTGCTGTATCACATTCCACAGCACTAGTTTCAGGAGGCAGTTGATAGCCCAGATTGTTTATGTTCCCTTCCCAAAGTGTGTGGCTGCTGTGCGAATGTGCACACAGTAGTTTCGTGCTTTGAGAATGGGGCAGAGTAGCAACCTCAACTGCCAAAACCTTCCCAAAGTCAACTGCTGTTTGTACATGCACACAGCAACCAGCTTTGGAAGGTGGTTGGCACCTGGGATCACTTGTATGCCACCTTCCTCCTAAAGCATGGGGCTGATGTGCAAATGTGCACACAGTAGCCCCACCCTTCAGGATGGAGGAGAAGGTACAATCCTGGCTGCCAACACCTTCCTGAAGCGGACTGCTGTGTTCACATTCACACAGCAGCTGGCTCCTGGAACGTGTTGTCAACCAGGAACACTTATCACCCCCTGCCTACTGAAGGTGGCCTCTATTGGTCCAATTCTCAAATGGAATATTCCTGGGATAATTATTCTTTGGATGCAACATTGTGTGAAAATGTTAATCGTGAATGCGTGATTTTGATGGGTTAATCACCATTTATATTTCTAATTGTCCCTGTGTGATAAACTCCTGTGTTACCTAATGATAATCTTAAATCTTAAATTATTTTAAAATGTTGCCAATTTCAACAATTTGGATCTAAAAACTTTAATACAGAATACCTGTTTTTGAATTACATGAAAGGGTATTCCATTATAGCCATATTAGGATAGTATCTTATTTTTCTGCCCTCTAGTAACACACATGAAATGGTTCATGGGGGGGGGGGCAATTTCTGTTCAATTTAATTTGAAATTCTAAGGGCCTTTGCAAACTGCCAGAAATAGTGCACATTAAATTGAGGCACTGTCCTGGCTCAGTGCTAGGGAATCATGGGAACTGTAATTTATTGTGGCACCAGAGCTCTCTGACAGAGAAGGCTCAATGTCCCAGAAAAAAATACAATTCCCATGACTCCCTAGCACTGAGCCAGGGCAGTGCCTCAATTTAATGTGCACTATTTCTGGCAGTCTGCAAAGGCCCCATGTCTCAATAAAAAAGCACAGCTCCTTGCTGCTTATTAAAGATGTATATTTATATTATATTGTAAATCAGTACATTTACAGATGTGACATACAAATCATGCTCCAACTTTCAAATGTTATCTATAAAAAATCAGTGCCATCTATCCTAGTTTAAACATAGCTGTGCAAGGAAATTTTGCATTAGAGCCTGATAAGAATTCTATTGTTATGACTACAGTTGATGCAATTTATTGTTGATAGCCATCAAGTGAATTTTGTATTATGGTGACCCTATGAATAAAAGAGACTGCCAAGTCAGTCTTGCGTGCTCAGGACCATGGCTTCCTTAAATTGGTCTATCCATCTATAATGCAATCTTCCTCTTTTTCTATTGCCTTTTTCTTTACAAAGCATAATTAGTCTTTTCTAGTATATCATGTCTGTATCAAGTACAACAGTTTCTATTTAGTCATCTTGGCTTCTAGGGAGAATTCAGGGTTGATTTGCTCTAGAACCCATCAATCTGTCTTTCTAGCAGTCCATAATATCCATAGAATTCTTCTTTAGTACCACATTTCAAATGAGTTTATTTTCTGGCTATCAGTTTTCTTCATTTTCAGCATTCACAGCATTCACACAGAAAAGGGAATTATGATGGCATGGACCATCCTAACATTAGTATTCTATGATATGTCTTTGCACTTCAAGATCTTGTCTAGTTTCTTCATAGCTGCCCTTCTAAGTCCTAGTTTCCTCCTAATTTCTTGACTGCAGTCTCCATTTTGTTTAAAGACTGAGTGAAGGGATGGAGCATCTTGAACTATTTCAATGTTTTCATCGTCCGCTTTAAAGTTTTGTAAATCATTTGTGGTCATTATTTTTGTTTTCTTAATGTTTAGCTGTACAGCTGCCTTTGCGATTTCTTTCTTGAATTTCATCAGTAATGATTCCAAGTCTTTGCCATTTTCTGCTAGTAGTATGGTAGTATGGTATTTTATTACACTTAAACCCAGGATTTTTCAATACAGTTATATGGTACAAATTTCCTAATGGGAAAAAGGCAATACAGCACACATGCACCAACCACAGCCTTGCCATCCACGGCTTTGAGCATCCATGGATGGCAAGCATCATTGACTTCAATGGTGGTGCATGCACACAGTCCCAGCAGAGCAGCCACACATGTGCATGCTGCCATTGAATACCATGGGACTTGAGGCCCTGTGGTTTTTGTCATGGGGGGAGGGGTCTGGAACAAAAACCCCATGGATAAGAAGGGCCTACTGTACTTTGCACAGAACATAGCTAAACAATGAAATTTGCTGCCACACAGCCATTAGACAGATAACATTAAAATTGACACTTTGGGCAAGTTTAATTATGATGCCTACTGTCTTTACAATCAGAGACAACATAGCTCTGTGTGCCAATTGATGAAGAACATCATTAGACCATGTCCTGTCTTGTAGCTTTCCAGAATGTTCATCTGTTGAAATGTGGGGTCCAAGCTACATGTTGCTTTAGCCCAATTTAGCAGGACTCTTCTTATGATCATAACTGAAATCTCAGATAGAGATGTTTTTAATCCACTGATTCAACCATCCACAGCTTGAAAATATTTAAAAATAATATAAATTCCAAAAACAAACCTTGCTTTTGCCACTTCATATGAGACACTATTTCACTATGGCAGTGTATTTAATGGAACTTAAGCATCCATTGATTTTGTTATCCTTGGGGGATCCTGGAACCACATCCCAGTGGATAACAAGTTCCCACTGTAGTTTAAAATTAGTTAGGATTTTCAAAGAGTAACTTTTACATTCCAGTTTCCTAATACCGTAATAATATTTATGCTTTCATTTCTTTAATGATTGCCATTGATTCAGACACATTCTTCTCCCATCCACCTCACTCTAATCTCAACATCTAGAAGAAAACATGAAGCAGCATTATAGCAGAAGCCAAAATTTGAGCCACATGATTGTTCTCCTTTACCATTCTTAGAACTATATCCTTCAGTGGTTATAAATGTAATTAAAAACTCAGGGTTATTGCAGACCCGGCCCAAAGGGCCGGCCTAGGGGTAGAGCTGGGGCAGGGCAGCAATACGCTGGTTGCCCCAACCCCACCCTGATGTCATCCTGACACCGCACAGCTATATGCACAGTACATGGCATCAGGATGCCCTTATGGCACATCGTGCAGACAATCTGCACCAAAAGGGCGTGGAAGAGGAAAGCAAAGCAAAGCAGCTTCATTTATATACTGCCATATTGCGCTATAGGATGTCTAAGCGGTTTACAACTGTAAGCTCATTGACCCACAACAGTTGGGTACTCATTTTAGTGACCTCGGAAGGATGCAGGCCTGAGTCTAGCCTGAGCCCTGGCTAGTATTGAACTTGCAACCATGTGGTCTATGAGTGAGTGGCTGCAGTACAGGCATTTAACCACTGCACCATCAGGGCTAAGAGCTGTTGTGCCAGCTCTTTGAGTGGCATTTTGCCACCCCTAAAAGGAACAGCATTTTGCCGTTCTTTTAGAGCTGGCAAAAGGAAGGATTTGGGCTGCAGCATGGGGTTGTCGCAGCCCCTATCCGTTGCTCCCCAGGGAGGCGCTCTGCCACCCCAAATAGGCGTCTGCATCGGCCCTCAGTTTCCATTCAAAAGAAGTGATATTATCCCTTGCTTGAATCATAATCATAATAAAATTAAGCTATATCATTTGCATTGGAAAGGCCAAGCCATAGTATTTCCCATCACTATGTATGGATGTGAGAGCTGGACAGTGAAGATAGCAGATGGGGGTGGGGTGGGAATCAACACATTTGAGATGTGGTGCTGAAGAAGTGTTTAGGATACTGTGGATAGCAAAAAGACAAAAAATGGGTGTGCTCTATCTAGTCTAAGTTCTCCCAAGATGACTCAATTTAGGCTCTCATACTTTGATCACATCATGACAAGGCATGAGTCACTATAAAAGACAATAATGTTAGAAAAAGTGGAGGATAGTAGGAAGAAAGTAAGGGGTTTGCAGATGGCGCAAAGCACCATCTTTGAGCCAATGAAGGGGAGGGGCAGCCGGATGTCGGGCACCCTAACCCCTTCCTGAGGACGTCATCGGAGCTCCTGCTGTTGCACGTGGCGAGCACTCCGATGACGTTCTTCCATCGCAGCATCCGGACACGCTGTGATGGGAGAGACGCAGAAGAGGCACTTGCCACCTCTTCCGGTGCCCTTTCCATGCCTTGAGGAAGGAGTACTATTTTAGCGTTCCTTCTAGGGCTGGCCAAACAGTGGATTGGGGCCGAGGAGTGGGGCAGCCCCGGCCCCAATCCTTGGCTTCTCAGGGCGGCCCACGGCCGCGTGTCTGTAGAGGCCCTAAGATACCATGCAAGACATATAGACTCAATCAGGGAGGCCATAGGCCTGAATCTTCAGGTCCTGAGTAGAGAGGTCAAGGACAGAGGATCTTGGAGATGTCTTATTCATGGGGTCTCCAAGGGTCAAAATAGACTTGAAGGCAGTTAAAAATTAGTTTAATATAACTGGTAAAATCACTTTGTTATTTCCATGCTCTGGGATATCTATTATCTATTTTAAATTTCATGTTGCTTACTAAGCTAAAGATGGAATGGTATGGAAGCAGGAAATACCTCTGTTTCAAATGGTCCTGAATCTACATTAAGATGCATGTGGCATTGGAGGAGGTTGGTGGAAAGAGAAAGGCTGCTTTGCACTCTGATGACAGTGCTTATGATTGAAGGATCATGCCATCTCTTTGCATGAGGACATTTGTTATAATTGGTGATTTACTTTTAATACATGGTATGTAAATGACAATTTCTCTATTTTTTTATTTGAACATCTTAGAACTAATGCAACTTATTATTGTTGTTATCCCTTCAGTCCTCACTTCTGTGATCCATGATATCAAATTAATATCAAAAAGGGAGGTTGCTGGCAGAAAGCCACAAGAGGGATCCTCAGAGCAGGAAACCAGCCAGACCATATTGGGACATTCAGATGGTTCAGCATGGGAGAAACCAGGGGAACTCAACCAAGGTCACTTAAAATTGGAACTGCATAATCCCTTCACTAAGGGGTGGTGGTGGTGAGCTGGACTTGAAAATTGTTTTCATACAGCAGAAAAAGGGTGTTTCCTTCTGAGAATTAAACTTCTTTTGTCTAGGACATTCACACCAATTGTTCAGATGTTCTTGCATATTGCACCCCATTCTTCTTCCCTGGGAAAGTCACTTAAACCTATTAAGTCCTGAAATACTGCCCTCAGGATCCATTTCTTGCTATACATATATAAGTGCCTTGACAATAGAAAATTATTCTAGTTTGAAGCCAAACAGAACCTTTGTTTGATTTTAGCTGGACACCTCAGTAGCTGCTCATCCCATATGCCATAGGTAGCTATCTCATTCCTGCAACCCCGCAATTGGAGCTGCACTTTGGAACAATACAGTATCTCCTCTTAGCCACCCTGCAACTCATTATTACCTACTACCTTTGCATTGTTAGTTCTTTGTGTGTGAGAGTGTCCTTTTTAAATAAACTAAGGGGCTATACAGACCAGCCTATAAAGGGCCAGCATCAGGGTGGAGTGGAGGCATGGTGGCCGCACACTGTACATCCCAAATCTGCCCCCAAGCTGCCATTACACTACCCAACCGACCAGATGGCTGGCAGCATTGGGATGATCCTGCAGCACAGCAACTACACACTGCATGCCACAGGAGCAAAGAGGAGCCATGGCAGTGGCAAAAGTTAAACCTTTTTTTCCAGCACAGAAAGGAATGGCATTCTGCTGCTTCTTTATGTGCCAGAAGAATGCCAGATCAGGGTTGTGGTATGCGGTTGCCACAGCCCCAATCTGGTGCTGAAAGGGGCAGCATTAAGCCAGCCCTTACCCACCGTCTGTTTTGCCCCTAAGTTATTCTGGAAACTGCCTGTGGAGTTCTCTGGGTTTGGAACCATTGTACAAAGGCAGAGATCCCAGCTTTCCATTACCAAAGCTTTCTTGCTACTTCCTATTGTGCTAAATTAATTTTCACATTGTATTCAATTTGTGGGTGCCCTCTCAGGACCCCCTGCGTTTTAGGTAATATTGTAAACAAGCTGGAGCTCTTTTAAGAGGACTTTTGCTGAAGAGACGTGTTTTTCTATTTTCTGCTCATGTAAAAGAGAGTTCTGCGATTTAATTTATTCTTCAGCAATTCAATTTTTTTTGCCATTTAACACCCCCCCCACACACACACTTTTAATATGCCAAATATTCAGCAGACTATTCACACATGCAAGCTCTGAATTTTTTACAAGATGTGCTAAGTTCCTCAGAAACTTAACAAAATGAGTAATAAGTAATGCAGTCTTCAAAATATTTTCTATTCATCTATGCTATTTTTAGAGTATCTGAAGCAATGTCCATTGTTCCTTTGAGTGCTATTTCCCAACCATCATGGCCCAGCTTCAGTTAAATGCATTTCACATGTTCTACCAGCTGTACAGTGTTTTCTGTCTAGCATCCATTCTTTTCTAATCTAAGGGGAACACGTGGAGGCGGCGTTTGGGGACGCAGAGGACTGAAGCCAGTGCTGGGGACAGCCCAGAGGACCACCTGATTTCGTCCTGTCCCTGCCGCAGCTGTGCAACCCAGGAGGAGCATCGGAGGGGGATAACCCCCCCCACCAGAGTCCATCTCTCCTCCGGGGAACACGCAGCGGTGGCGGCATTTGGGGCCACAGAGGACTGAAGCCAGTGCTGGGGACAGCCAGGAGGACCACCTGATTGCAGCCTGTCTCTGCCACAGCTGTGCAACCCGGGAGGAGCATCGGAGGGGGATAACCCCCCCCCCATAGTCCATCTCTCCTCCGGGGAACATGCGGCGGCGGTGGCGGCATTTGGGTCAACGGAGGACTGAAGCCAGTGCTGGGGACAGCCCGGAGGACCACCTGATTGCGGCCTGTCCCTGCCACAGCTGTGCAACCCAGGAGGAGCATTCGGAGGGGGATAACCCCCCCCCCCCCGAGTCCATCTCTCCTCCGGGGAACACATGGCTGTGGCGGTGGCATTTGGGGCCGCGGGGGACTACAACCAGCTCTGGGACCAGCCCCCAGTCAGGGGTAGGGCTAATACAGACACTATCAGTATTGCATTAATGCACTAAACAGTACTGTATTACTGGTGCGTTATGTATCTGACTAAATCCCGTAATGTGAATATAGGGAATTATCAGGATGGGAAGATACATCTGGGAAGATCCATTCTGCCCTTGGCCTATTAACTAAAACCCTGCCTACTTTTATAAATTAGGATTAGCTGGATCGCCTGTTACTGTCACCTTACAATGATCCTGGGAATAATCTGGGAGCAGGCATTGAGGTTGTGCGGGGGCAGGGGAGGTACGGTGGCAACAGAGTGGAGAAATGTTACAAAAGAAAAAGGGATCGATGTTTGATATCTATCCCTTCTCCAGTCCACTCTGTTCCCCAGGACAACTTGGCATGCACACCATCCATTCCAGCGACCCTTAGTCTGCTCCTGTGCAACGCCAGGTCGGTTAAGAATAAAACTCACATTATCTATGTCCTCTTATTGGATGAGGCGGCCAACCTGGCATGCTTCACGGAGAGCTGGTTGGGAGATGCCAGCACCGCCACTTGGGCGCAGGCTCTCCCAGCTGGGTACTCTGTTAGTGAGCAGATAAGGGAAAGTGGGTGGGGGGGGGGCGGTGTGGCCTTGGTTCATAGAAATAATCTAACCTTGACCAGGAAGCCTATCTGGAAAACAACCCACATCGAGTGTATATACTTCAGCCTGAAAACCAGGGATAGTCTGGGAATCCTGTTGGTTTACCGGTCACCCTGTCACCTAACAGGATCCCTAACTGAGCTGATGCAGCTGGTCTCGGAGCTGCTGCTGGAGTCGCCCAGACTTCTAGTACTGGGTGACTTCAACATCCCTCTCGAGACCAGCTTGTCCAACTCAACTGGGGCAGCTCGGGAGTTAATGGAGACCATGAC
The DNA here is from genome assembly GCA_026167975.1 of Phrynosoma blainvillii. Lineage (NCBI taxonomy): Eukaryota > Metazoa > Chordata > Lepidosauria > Squamata > Phrynosomatidae > Phrynosoma > Phrynosoma blainvillii. Next base: position 183,701,248 of record JANUYF010000004.1, on the reverse strand, counting down.
AAACATGGGCCTATCCCAATTGGTTGACAGGCCCACACATTGTGCCGGTCATACCCACGATGGGGTTTTCAGTACAGAACAGGAGTATCCATGGGCGGAGTTCATAAAAACCTCCGCATTGTCATGGATGGATCACTTTCTGGTCAAGATAGAGCTAAAGGCCATGATCTGCTCTCCTGGGGGTGGCGGACCTATTAGAATGGTCCGCCCTCGAAGGCTAATGGAACCAACTGGCTTCCAGAAGGCCCTAGAGGGTTTAATGGTTGGTGATGCCAGTGATTCTGTCAAAGCCTTGGTGAATACTTGGAACACCGATCTCACCAGGGCTATCAACACAATCGCTCCCAAACGTCCTTTCACCCTGCTGCGAATCGCAGGCCTTGGTGTACAGAGGAGCTTGTGAGAATGAAGCGGGTTGGACAATGACTAGAGCACAAATGGCAGAAGGCTCAACTCTTATCCGACAGAACTTGTCATAGGAAGCACCTTGATTCCTATAGGGAGGCTTTACGTGCAGCACAGAGATTTTTCTGTTCTATACGTATTGCGTCTGCAGAGTCCCATCCAGCAGAGCTGTTTAGGGTAGTGGGGGAATTGACGAAGGCTCCTCCGGCACTGAATCCCCTACTTAACCCAACAACAGCCTGCTGTGATGCATTTAACATCTACTTTGCAGATAAAATCTCTCGGATAAGAGCCGACCTGGATGCCATTGTTTTGACAGAATCCGTGGGTGAAGTGTCCAGCAACTCCATTGATGACAATTTGCTGGAGCAGTTTCAATGTGTGAGTAATGATGACGTGGACAAGCTCCTTGGAAAAATGAGGAAGACGACTTGCCGTCTTGATCCTTGTCCATCTTGGCTGGTCGTCCAGGCGGGGGACGCATTGAGAGTGTTCCTTCAGGATACAATCAATGTGTCCTTCAGGGAAGGCACTATGCCATCATGCTTGAAGGAGGAGGCCATCAGGCCACTCCTAAAAAAACCCTCTCTTGACTCCCTGGATAGAAACAATTATAGACCAGTCTCCTTGCTACCTTTTTAAAGCAAGGTGATTGAGAGGGCAGTTGCTTCCCACCTCCGAGCAGTCTTGGATGAAACCGATTATCTTGATCCATTTCAAACTGGCTTCAGGACAGGATTTGGAGTTGAGACTGCCATGGTCGTGCTGACCGATGACCTCTGCTTGGACATCAACAGGGGTAGTGTGACCCTGCTGGTGCTCTTGGAACTCTCAGCGGCTTTTGATAGAATAGATCATTCCATCCTCTTGGATCGCCTGAGAGAGTTAGGAGTTGGAGGCACTGCTCTGCAGTGGTTCCGCTCCTTCCTCTCGGGCAGGTCCCAGAGGGTGAGGCTCAGGGACAGTTGCTCCTCCAAAATCAAGCTTAATTGTGGCATCCCTCAGGGTGCCATCCTTTCCCCGATGCTATTTAATATTTGTATGAAGCCTCTGGATGAGATAATTCGGAGGCATGGAGCACGGTGTCATCAGTACGCTGATGACACCCAGATATACTTCTCCATGACCAGATCATTGGCTCAGACTTCAGATGGCATCTCTCCCCTTAATGACTATCTGAGAGCGGTAATGGACTGGATCAGGAAAAACAGATTGAAGCTGAATCCAGACCAAACGGAGGTACTGACAGTCACGGGCCCGAAACCAGGTTTGGGAATACAGTCTCCAGTCCTTGATGGAGTCACACTCTCCTCCAAGTCTGTGTTCACAGTCTGGGGGTACTTCTAGACTTGCTGCTTCACATGACTAGTCAGGTGAATGCGACGGTCAGGAGTGCCTGTTATCAGCTTCGGCTGATACGCCAACTGTGCCCTTATCTGGACATGAGGGATCTGGAAACTATGGTGCATGCTCTGGTAACCTCACGTTTTGATTTCTGTAATGCACTCTACATGGGGCTACCCTTGTGCCTAACCCGGAAACTTCAATTAGTCCAAAATATGGCAGCCAGGTTGGTTACGGGAACATATAGGAGAGAGCACATAACACCCGTGCTGAAATCCCTCCACTGGCTGCCAATTAGTTTCCGGGCGCAGTACAAGGTGTTGGTTTTGACCTTTAAAGCCCTACATGGCTTGGGTCCATCTTATCTTCGAGAGCACCTCTCCCCGTATGATCTCCCCTCCCCTGCACCCTTCGGTCCTCTGGGAGGAATCTGCTGCAGCCCATGAAGACCAGGCTTTCACAGACCTCCCAGAGGACCTTTTCCGCAACTGCTCCCAGACTCTGGAATGGCCTGCCAGACGAGGTCCATCATATTACTACTCTGGCTGCCTTTAAAAAGGCAGTAAAGATGGATCTTTTCTGGCAGGCCTTCCCGGAACACCTCCCTGATTAACTGATGCCGATCCTTTGCTCATCCTCTGGCCACCATGACATGTTCTCCCTATATAGTTTGTTTTAATTGTTATGTTCATGTTTTAATTCTAAGCTAGTTTAATTCTGTTTTATGGGGGGGGGGAGGGTTGGGGTCGGGGTTGAGATTTTAATTGTTATTTTTAACTGATGTACGCCGCCTCAATTGCCACGCAGAGGGGTGAGATATAAATAAAATTTATTATTATTATTATTATTATTATTATTATTAATCCACTTTCCTGCTGAACCTTGAATTCTCCACCATGATCAAAGAGGAGTGACAACCAACATTGGAGATAGCACAGCTGCAGCTAGCTTGCCATTCTGCAACCTCAATGTTGAAATTCAATTTATTGATTGAAAAGACTTTTAAAAACTCAGAAAGAATGAGCAAATGACTCTGTAGTGTGGGTGGGACATGAAGTGGGAAAAGAAGAAACACATGTTACATGGCAATCATATTTGTCAAGTCTATATAAATGTCTCACAAAGTAGGAAAGGAAGATATGGGTTCCTGAATGTTTGAGTGGATGAGTGTCACCCACCTCTCTTTCACGTTATGTTTCCTTAGCATGGAGTCCCTGTCACCTACCTTATTCCTTCTCCAGAAGTCACTCCAGATTATTTTAAAGGAAAGAAGATGTTTCTTAAAAGTGCTCTTTCTCTGTGTGTATGTGTTTGAGTATTTGGTGCTGCCATCCTGCCAATAATCCCATGACACAATAATAATAATAATAATAATAATAATAATAATAATAATAATAATAATAATAATATGATTTATTTATATACCGCCCCTGTGGCAAGCCAATCGAGGCGGTGTACAGCAATGATAAAATACAAACAAGTTAACAATATCATTCCCTCCCCCCCCTTAAAAATATATTAAATCAAATACAATTTAAAACAACTACAATAAACAAAGATTATTCATTAACAATTTCAAAATACAATACATAGCAACAAAACTATCAGACACTCCGTGCTAATAGGCTCAGGCACTTTCCCCTGAGATCACATTCTAGATTCCCTTCTCCAGCATGGGGAGTAGATTGTAGTAGTTATAGTCCAAAACATAATAAACATGACAATTAACCATGCAGGCAAGACAAGATTATTCAGCTCCATTCCAATTGTACCTTCCTAGCATTTTCCTGAGCTCTACCACTCTTCCCTCCTAGCCTTGTAAATGTACTTTCTTTATATATGTATTGCCTTTATTCCATTTACAACTATTACTGTATTATATATACATATTTTGTTTGACCACAGAGATTGGGAAATTGCATCAAAGGATTCCAGGTAGTATGTGGACCTGGAGGAATAGGCAGTCAGATCCTTTGATCCTTCCACATAGCATATATTTATGAAACTGAAAAAGAATTTTGTGTTCTGCAGGTTCCTTGAGCATCCCTCCTGACAAGTAACAAGTCAAGCAGTAGATGGATGCTTGAGGATAATAAACCATGCAGGCTAGACAAAAAGTAGACTATGCCAAGGGACCTGACAGGAATAAAGGAAGCAGCCCAATTACACCACTAGCCCTAAGGTGAAGGTATATATAGCTCACACTCTGTTCTGTGAAAACCTGCATACAGTGTGATCCCCCAATTAGGGATGGGAAAAGAGTGTGGATGGTTTTGAGAATCTTGCCAAAAATTATCTATTTCATACTCTACTCCTGAAATTAGAACATGGAAAAATACATTTTTGGGACCATAACTTCCAGACTCCCCTCCTCAGCATGGGCAGTAGATTGTATAGTTGTAGTCCAAATATATAACTTTTCCAGGCTTTCCCCAAGGCTCATTGCAAGAAATGTTACCCCCTGACTCAGAAATATACATGCTTTCATGGCTTGTGGTCCATTTCAGAAGAATTAACTATGTAGGAAATTAGGTATACATTTTAAAAATGCAAAAGGCTAAAAAAATGTACAACTGAAAAATGTGCACAAACATTCTTCAGCTGAGAAAGTGTACAAAAGTTGATAAAGTGTACAAAAAAGTGTAAAAAATGCATGTATGAAGGAAACACATGCAAATACATGTATTCATTATGGGGGAATATGTACAGAGCATTCAGGCAAATGTTTTAATTAAGACCTGGAGCTATTTTTAGCAACTATTTCTCCTGTTTCTAAAGTTTAGTTCCCTACTTATCAGAGTGAAATAATTAATTCCTCTTATTAATGTGACGTATTTCTGGTGTACCATTTAGTTTATGTTTTACAACATCAAAACATACATTTTTGTCAGCTATGTTTCAAGGATCTCGTATTAATGGAAAGAAACAATAACAACTACTAAGACATCCTTCATCCAACACCAAGCAATTAAGAAACTGTTATTTTGATGCTTAGTGGTGCATCTTTTTCACCTTGAAAATCTAATACTTTCTTTTTCTTTTTCATAGTGCTGGTGTTTAATCAATCATGGACAGCTAAGCTGTAGCCATATAAAGTTTATTGCAGACCTATTTCATGTCATCACCAATGTTGTTGTGGTGGTGATGTGTATGACTGCTGAAACTGGGGGTTTTTTTTAGCAAAAAACAAAACCAAACAAAACACCCTATAAAATATATGTACAGTCAGCCCTCCATATTCACAGATACTTATTCACAGAGTCAACCATCCATGGCTTGAAAACATTCAAAAATTCTAAAAAGCAAATCTTGATTTTGCCATGTTATATAAGTGACACCATTTTATTACACCATTGTATTTAATGATATTTGAACATGTACAGATTTTGTTATTCATGGAAGGTCCCAGCAGATACCAGGGGCCCATGTAATGCAATTTAAAATAAGGTCTCGGTTTGTGTGTGTGTGTGTGTGTGTTTACAAAAAGAAGAAGAAGAAGAAGAAGAAGAAGAAGAAGAAGAAGAAGAAGAAGAAGAAGAAGAAGAAGAAAAGAAAGGAAGAGAAAGAAGAAGAAAGCTTTCACATCTTTGTTTTGAATCTTTGCCCCATGATTACTTGAACTTCCATGAAACTGATCATTTTCAAGAGAAACATAACTAGGGATAGTGATGTTTGACAAGTAATGCCAAGTTGATTTTGAAAGCAATTAGGGATCACTACACAGTGTTATGCAGAACCTGACTGACAACTATGGTAACTATTTTGTGTAATTCTAAAATTGGATAAAGATGGGTTTCTGTGACTTGAAAAATGGGATTTTTCTCTCTCAGGTTTACTCTCTGTTCAACCACTAACACTAGGCAGTTTAAAAAAAATCTAGTTTACCATCTAGACTTAATCTTCACTTTTCCTAATATACATTTGTGTTTATTTTTCTTTCCTTGTAAGAAACAAACATGTACCTTCTACTCCAGGTTGTTGAAAAATCCAAGTAATGTTCAGCTTTTATGTTAAGTGGTGAATGAGCCACTGCACATTTCTTTTTCAAAGTATGTAGACAGGCTAAGGCAAAAAATTGTTAATGTTAACAAATTATTGAACAATGTAATGAGTTACTTCCATGAATAAAGTACTTCAATGGTAATGACCATGAGCACCTGTGCTCAAAAATACTTCACACTCCTTTTTAAAGGTAAAGTTTCATGTGCTGGGTTAGATGGCTGACTATTATAAAATGTGACTAAACTCAAATGTGGCCCTCAAGCAGATGGTGGTCTCTTTGGTGTTTCTAACACAAACATGTACATGTGCACACAGAGAACTAAACATGAAAACCCCTTGCTTTCCAGCCCTCAGCATACATTTCTAAGTCAAACAATTTTAAAATAATGATTGGTTGCAATAATGTAGATATTAATTTTATTATTTTAAAATAGTGAGATTACTGGGTATATGTAAGTAGCATGTGGCCAAGCTTGGTGTTACATCTAACACTGCGTTGCCACCTGAAATGGAAGCTAAGTGTCAAATTTATCATACCAATTATATTTAGCTGTACAAATCCATGCTGTAAGTTGGTGGATTTAGGCATTTTCTCATCTGAAGACCACATTATTGGTTACCATTGGTGGATGGTGGCAATGGCATGAATAAGCAAGTTTAAATTTTAAACTGAAAAAAAAAATCACCATGACATTGTCATTTTGGGTTCTGCCCTTGTGTCAAGGCTATGTGAAGTTCTACCCTGAATGTCTCTCTTTATTATAGTTCTGTTAAACTAATGTCTCAAATGCTTCATTGTTATTAGATAAGATAAATTAAATTATTACTTGACTGGAAGTGGGTTTTTTTTCCATTTTGCTACATAAATGGCGAATCTAAAGAAATATGCACATTTCTTTAGAGTAAGATTTCCTCCAGTGAAAAAGCTACCACACACTGCATATGCAAGTCATTCTCGAATTTGGCCCTATGTGTCTTTGATTCTTAATACTGTTTGGTTGACAGCCTATTATTTTTGGAGCTAAGAGCAGTTTCTCAAGGAATCTGCAAAAACATTTTAAACTTGGCAGCCAGGCCAGGAAGTCAGACTGATGGATGATACAGAGGGTGATAATATAAGAGTTTGAGTCATGCAAGGAAGAGCCTACCTGATGGAGGCTATTGTGTGGATGTCACCCTAACAAGCATATAAATTCATTGATAGAGTTAGTGTCATTTTCAGCCAAAGCTCTCCCTTCCAATATAAAAAATGCTAATATTGGTGCCACCTCCTTCGAAAACCTGAATGCATCTAGGCTGAATATGTTTCTGCAAACTACATAAAGACAGCTGCCTTCCATAGTTTACATTGTAATGTGCATATGTGCATCTGCACAAATAGAATACAACAAGAAATGGGCAACACTGGGCAATCTAAACACATCCCATTTCTGCAACAAATCCTCAGTTACTTTTCCCTACAAATAATATAATGAGAAATGTCATCTAAGACATTTTGCTACCTCTGAAAAACCAATAAATATTCCTGACATGGCCAGTCAAGAAAAGTTGCATAATATTTAGGCCAGGCAAGTTATTTCTGGTGCATAAGTTAAAGATCTCCGCAAGTACTTATCTCCATCTCTGATACACTCATCCCTCCACATTCTGGGGTTAGGGGCACAAAACCCCCTGAATGTGGAAAAACTATAAATAACAAGAACACTATGTTTTTACCTGAGACAACATCTCAATAGTAATCTCTAGGTCTTCCAATTCAACTCTGTGGTCAACATCTACCAGACATTGGCCATGGAATTGCGCTGGAGGAGCTACAAATACTTGGTGGAGAATTTTCTCTAGGAATCTCTAGGTCTTCAGTGTGACTTTTGGTTAAAGTTGACCATAGACTTGCATTGGAGGACCTAGATATTCCTAGAGAGAATATTAATATTAATAAATATTTAAAAACATATTAATAAAATCCATTAATAATCAAATCTGCAAAAGTCAAAGCCACAAATGTGGAGGGACAAGTATACTAATAATTGCAGTGTGTAAAAATACCATGATTGTACTATCTGGGGAATTCTGTGAACAATAGTCAAGTTCTTACAATGATAATTTAAATCAGGGGTCTGTAACTGTTGAAGGATAGGGGGCTGCACTAGTACCCCCCACAGGAGACAAGAGTTATCCATTTTTGCTCTGTATTTAATGCAAACACACCACATGTTACTTACTAGACCAGCTATACCAAATAATCTTTTGCAAGCCATTATTTCTCTCTCTATAAAAAAAACCCACCAAGTAAAGACATATGGCAAGCAGAGTAAATAGTTAATGCAAGTAAAATATTACATGAGAAGTCTATATGTTTCCCATCTTCTAACTCACACCTGAAAGAAATGTCTTCCTTTCTTCAAAATAGCAGATAGCAGATCCTAAACAAAACACTATTTTTAGATGCCATTAAAATAATTTTTGATGGAAAAGAAGTGTAATTTGACTAAAATTGCTTATTTCTTTTTAAATTAAGAAATTATTTCATTCCCCCTTGAATACTTTCCATTGATATATAATGAATTCAAAAATATTATTCTTTCACAGTAACAATTTTGATATAAACTGCAAGGTCAAATGCAATATTTTATTATTGTGATTTTTGCTAAAATTATGAGCATCTTCTTTGCTCATTTCTATTCCTTCTTCTTTTGAATTAATCACTTGAATTAGTCACTGAAATTGACACTATTAATCCTGAGTCCTTTAGAAGCTCTCAGTCATGTTAATCTTTCTTATTACATTCATAAGGAGGTGTGTGAAAACTATACTAGATCACTGTTCATACGAAAGCTTACTGCAGCTTCACTGTTGTCCCTAAATGGTCATTTAAGTATCTTATGAACTGCCTGCATTATGAGAAAAATATCTTTAGTAGATCTTTCTTGGGTAGGGATTGAGGAATATGTCAGTTTCACAAATTTTGGTGGTTTTTTTTAAAGTTCCTTCTATCAATCATATAAAGATTTTAAAAAAAAACTTTTGATAATAAAAATCAATATAATAAAGTTCTTATTATTAAAGTTCCCATCTGCATTGACCTAAATTCTCAACCACCTGAGGAGCCTTTTAGGGGGGGGGGGGGAAGCAGAGGGGGGGGAGGAGAAAAAGAAAAAAAATGGCAACCCTAGTTAGCACCCAAAACATGGTTGAATATGCTGGAATGGGATGCCTTGGCAGACGACTAATAGAGTCGTCTTCCGGGCAGGGAAGAGGAGGGGCAGCCGCACGAGCGGCGTCCCTTCCTCTTCCTGAGGTCGCCCATGGAGTCGCTGGCCCTCCGCACGGCCAGCGCTCCGAGGATGACCTCACGCCACGGCGACCACACGCGCCGCGGCGTTTGAGTCAGAGAAAGTGCGCCCGCCACTTTTGGGGTGCACTTTCCCTGAAATCTAAAAGGAGCACCAATTTGGTGCTCCTTTTAGAGTCGCCGACGGTGCGCCGTGGTGCGGCTGCCGCGGTCCAGCGGCGCTCCGTCCTGCGGCGCACGGGAAGCTCCCGTCTGCTTCCCCCCTTAAAGCCTGACCTTTAAGTGGTATACTATGCCTGAATGGGCAAATCTGTATTTTTTATTTCTCCCAGTGGCAAATGTTTTTCATATCTCTTTTCTGTCAAATTTGCAAAATAATTCGTGGACTAAATCCACTGCTACATTCTGAATAGCACAAGGCTTCCTTCCCATCTTCTTTTCCTCAGCTACCTTCTACAAAGCTGAAAAACATGTTTGGGGGTTCTTCTAGCCTTTTGGAGTAGGTTTCTAGGACATATATAAGGCCACAGAAAATCAGAGTGATTGAATACCCCCTTCTACTGAGAAAAGCACCTTCCAGGAGTGGAAGCAGCCTGTTGGATAAGGTGTGTGACTTTTGGAAAGGTCTCATCTAAACAAATGAACAAACAAAACTCTCAGCAAGCCATATTCTGGGGTGACTTTCATTAGTAGATCAGAGGCACTATTTTCAGTGTCAATAACCTACCTCTGGCAAATTGTCCCTGAAGAGTTGCTCTTTGTTCTCTTCCTTTATTGTGATTGCAACCCAGATAAAAGACATTTGATTCTGCCTGCATGTCTCCCTCTATCTATATCTATATATTGGACCTTAATCACTACTGTGTCCACAGAAAGATAGATATATTAATTACCTTGCATCACTTAGTGGACACATTAGTGATTAAGGCCTAATGGATACACTGGCTGGAATCCTGTTGGTGGTATATGCATTCTTCAAGTTGTTGTATATCATTTCATAATTGTTCCTCAAGGAACTATCTAGTAAACTCCATAAGCAATACCACCCCCAGTGCTGCAAGCAGACATATGTTATCTCAACTATTTAATGGATGAGGAGGCATGGTCATTTTGTTGCAAAAAGGAGTGTGGGAGGAGAAGGTAGCATTCTGCAGAAAAGAGAAGCCATTTCCTTCTCAAATCCCTAGTGTACTCACAGAACTCTTATGTACTCACTGCTGATCCAGGAGGAGGACAGCTGCTGATTTCTTTTTTTAAAAAAAAATCTTTTTATTCAAATTTGCAAAGTTAAATACACAAAACAAGTTAACTAGTACAAACAATACAAACAACATCTATTAATTACTACATAAACAAACATTTTACCTATCTAACATTAACCACAAATATTACTTCCTCTTTTGTAATATTTTAGGGTATTCATTTTATATCACTGGTGTAAATTCACCAGTTATTTTAAACATGCGTATTATTATATGTAATTTTAAGGTGGGTAAATTGTTTTTATGTTAATAATAATAATAATAATAATAAAATTTATTTCTATCCCACCACTCTACTGAAGTAATTGGGGTGGCTAACAACAATAAAATCACCCAGTAATACTCCCAAGCCCAAACCCACCCTCCCATTAAAACAGTATTAAACATTGTAAATTTAAAATAAATTAACAATAATAAAACAGTTATACTAATTTGCAGCAATAGCAGTTAAAAAGGTCTAATAGGCAGTCCATTTAGTGCAGCATAGTGTGGCAAGATTGGCAGCAAGGGGGAAGAATTTACTTAGTCCTTTGTCCTTGGCCGGAAATTTGATCAGGAAAGGCCTGCCGGAAGAGATCCGTTTTGACAGCCTTTTTAAAGCTGTCTAAGTTGGTAATTTGATGGATCTCATCCGACAGGCAATTCCATAATCTGGGAGAGGTTTCTGAAAAAGCCCTCTGGGAGGTTGTCGACAATCTAGATCTAGCCAGCTGAAGCAAATTCCTACCAGAGGACCAAAGTGTGCGGGTGGGATTATACGGAAGGAGACGGTCCCAGAGATAGGATGGACCCAAGCCATGTAGGGCTTTAAAGGTGATAACCAACACCTTGTACTGGGCCCGGAAACTGTGAAGAGTCTAGGAGCACCCCCAGGCTGCGAAAACAGTCCTTCACGGTAAGTGTGATCCCGTTCAGGCCTGGAAGTTGTATCCCAATACCTGGTTTTGGGGCTGCTACTGTAAGTACCTCCGTTTTGTCTGGATTCAGCTTCAATCTGTTTTACCTCATCCAGTCCATTACTGCCCTAAGACAGTCGTTAAGAGGAGAGACGCTATTAGAAGCCAAGGCTGATGACTGGGAGATGGAGAAATATATCTGGGTGTCATCAGTGTACTGATGTTGTTGTAATGGATTTGTTTGTTTTATATGTAACTTTTGTGAGCCACCTTGATTGCCTAAAGGCAAAAGGCGGGATACAAAAATAAAGTTATTATTATTATAATACTCGATGCATAAATATTATCTGACATCGTGCTTCTTATCTTTGTGAGTAAGTAAATTTTCCATCTGTTTACACTAATTCTTTTATCGTCACAATAAATCTGATTGACCTTTTAGTATGCATAGCTAATACATTGTTTTAGTTATACCTTTTATTTTATCATTGCTAACTCTGCATGTTAATAGTATCTGTAATCCAGTATGATTTAATCCATTGACAGAAACAAGCAACTAAACTTACAACTAGAAAGACACCCCCCCAACACGTTGGGAGGGGTCCGCTGTTGCGCCGGCCCATATAAGGGCACCAATGCATGATTGGCTGGGTGGACCGGAAGTCCCGCCCTTACTGGTCCACTCAGCCAATCAGATTAGAATCCCAAATCTTTCCTTCACGCAGGCTGATCTCACGAGACTTTAAGTCTCGTGAGATCAGCCTGCGTGATTTTGGGGCTATTTAGCCCCAAGCTGCCACATGGCAGCAGCCATTTTTTGGTCAGGCAGTTGAGCAAGTTGCTCGACTGCTGAGCAGGATGCAGGGTTTTTTTCGGGCCTGGACACAGCCTAACTCCCTTTTATTGGAGCCAGGCGGCGAGGAAGGAGCGGAGCACGGCTTTGACGATTCAAGCCGTGGCTCCCTTTTGTGTCTGAGAGCGCGGCTTGGGAGTTTCAAGCCGCGGCTCCTTTTTTTGTCTTGGCCTGGGCACGGCCTTGCTGGCTGGCTGCCCAAGGCCTAAGGGGGCTTTGAGATCTGGTGGTAGCACCATCAAGGTGCGGTTCCCGGGGGGTAAGACCGGGAGTGAGGCCTTGGTGGTCCGAAGGGTTAATATTACTGGACCTGCCAGGCCTTTGGGTGTACTGGTGAGTGTCCCCCCAGGTGGACTGATGGACCTGAGTTTCAAGCCTTGAAGGCCCTGGGCAGTGCCCCCCCCCACGCCTAATTGATAAGGAGTGTGGCCTGGGCTTTAGCGTCTGCTCGGCGACGCAGGCCAACTCCTTCAGTCATAGACTTCATTGATGCTCGGATTGGGGGCTATAGGTGTTCCTGGTTGGGGGACATGGTGCCCCCCCGTGGATTAGTGTCTTGCCTATGGTTCAGGCTACACTAGTGTTGGGACATTTGCCATTAACTGAATTCACCTGCTCGGGCTTTATCTGCATTCCCCCCCTCTTCAAGAGTGGGAGTTAGTTGGGAGAGGGCAGACGTAATTCAACATTACTCATAAACTGAGTGTGGCCTGAAGGTTTCTTCCCTCTCAGGGCATATTAACTGAGCTGTTAAAGGTTTGTCCTTTAGTTTTGCTAACTTCAATTTAACACAGAGGTGTGTGGCAAATTAATTCACCATATTATTTATTGAACTAATTACAACTTACTTAAACTTACAATTACTTAAACTTACAATTAGAACATTGATTCTTGTTTCTTACTGCTTCTATAAATGTTGCTGTTTTAATTTGTGACTTATTTATCACTTAACTATAATAAAGATAATTTGGAATCTACCTGAAATATAAAGACTGTAGGCCAGATTTTGTTTTTTTAAAACAGATGAATACTATTGTTTGACTTGGTATATTCCCTATTGCTATATGAATTTGTTCTGTGACAGAGATAAATATAGGTCTTATTAATCCTATAAATTGCCAGATTTAAAGTTCATGAGGTTTATGAAAGGGAACATGTTGCTGTATACAGTATGTGTTTAACCCAAGACATTATCTCAAAAACATCAAAGAATTTTTAAAATAACATGCAATACTTTGAGGATAACAAGGCCTCAGTAATAAGTTAATTTGATATTAACTCGTGGGCTGGATTTTCAAGGCTACATGAGTCATTGTATAAACTGTATTACCCAATATATTCTTCAAAGGCTGACAGAGGAAAATATATCATTGGTTTCTGAAGCAGTTCAGGTTTAGAGATATCACTTTAGTCATAAAGTTCTTGTTTTTAAAAATGACCAATGTGCATTTTGCAAAAATATAGTGCTACAAATTTTTAAAATTATCCCAAATCACTAGTCTTCCCCTGTAGAGAATAACACAAGTCTAGTAGAGACCAATAAAGGGTGCATGAGGAAAGATTTGGATTTGGATTTGAATGAGCATTTGGTCAGCCCAGATAGCTAAAATTTTCATACAGGTTGTTTTTAAAAAAATATTTATCAAAATTTAGAAATTTGATAGAAAGAATATGAAATTTAAAACAAACAAATGGGAGTCAATTTTATCCACCCATATTATTCAAAATCTACATAGAAAGAGTTATGGACTGGAGCAGTAATCTAATGAGACATTACAGAACATTCATTCTAATGCTGCACTCTGAGATCTAGAAAGGTATGGGTCTTCTGTGTTTTCAACCCATAACAAGTTGAAGGGACATTGATGGTTCAAATCATATATCCAACAGAGATCAGTAAAGTCTTCAGCTCGAGACCCATGACTATACTATTTGCAAAGAGAAGGTCCCCCTTGCCCCACAAACCTTTTTTCTTCTCTGAATGTTGAATCTTCCTGCAAGTATTGTGGGATGTCTGGGTGCACCCCAAAATGAGTTCTCCCAAAGAATTTCAGACTGACCGACCTTATTCTTTATAGATATACATGGGTGTGTAAACCATTTATATTGACTTTGCAAATGTCATGATCTGTTACCTGGTGATCTGTAGTTTCCATTTCACTACCTTTGAAAACTTAACTTATTTTTGATGTCTTGTTTATTAGTAATCCTTATACTGAACTCTAAGGAGAGTAAAGCCATACTAAATTAAAAAAATCTAGACATCTAAAAGGATCTAAAGATATAAAGAATATTCAAAAATGTTCTCATCTTCTGATGAGAAAGTGTGTTTGAAGACACTATGGTGGTGGTGGGGAATGTTTTTGCACCTTACATGGAATTTTTTCAATAAATAAATAAATACATAAATTCCCCAAATGTACAAAATAATTGGAAAATGTGCAACCCCCCTGTCATAAACTCCCTCAATGGGGATAAAACTTTTGAAATGCTTGAATGTCAGAACAAAAGAAGTGAATATTTACATGAAGCAGTCACCATAAGTCAAAATCAATGTGAAGGAAATTAACAACAATAAATGAATGAGAAATTTCATCTCAGTAAAAGTCACCAGCCAGTATTACAAATTATATCAAATTGACTGAGCCATTTAAAAACTCATGGTCCAAAACACACTACAGAAATAATCCATCTTAAGACTGCTTTAACTGCTCTGGCTCAGTGCTAGGGATTTCTAGTTCATTGTGGCACCAGAGTTCTCTCACAGAGAATGCTAAATGTCTCACAAAACTACAGTTCCCAGGATTTCCTATCTTTGAGCCAGACCAGTTAAAGCAAACTGGATTGTTTCTGCAGTGTGTTTTGAATCTTTAATGAGTTTGAACTCTATATTGAAATTGATATCTTCAGTTTCAGATGGGAAACTCTCCAAAGTCAGCTTTTGGAGGTACCAAGAACCTCAAAGGAGCAAGGAAAAAAGAAGAATGTGCCAGTACACTGGCTCTCCAGTCCTAATGATTTTAGATCATTGTATGTAAACAAAATTGTTCTTCCTGGATTTCTGTATAGGGACTGCATGCCTGATTTTCAAGCAGAATTATACACAATTCTCTTTAAATATGTGTCTTCCTCCACCTTGCTTACAGAGGGACGGAGCAAAGATTTTGCCAAACTTGGTAGGGAGGAGGTTCAACAACTTGTAAGTTGAGCAACACTAACAGGAAGCACCATAGCTTGCTTTACTTACAGAAATCTCTAAGTCAGACATTATTCATATTTGCTTCCCCCAAAAGGCTAGTCAGGTCCTTGTAGGAAAAAAATAATAATTCTACAACAGTTCAGAATAGACTTAACATTGTTTTAAAATGATACAAAAAGTTATACTGTTTTTCTCATCATCAAGCTAAACCTTCCTTTTGTAGCCTTCATTTTATTGTTAAGATGAATTTATTTTAACACCAAAGGTAGAAGAGAAAGGAATTGACAGTGGCGTTATTAAAAAACATAAGGGGATTTTTGATTTGCATACAGATAACAAAGATGCCAAGCTGACCTCTGGTGTCAAAGCTTACTTATACACCATTTCCCCCCCCCCCCCCACTCCCCAAGGTTTACTGTTTCAAAACAGATCTCAGGTCACAAATCTGGGAAGGGATTTAAACAGAGACTTTAGGTGTCTCTGTTATCAGTTCAGGTGCTGCACTAAGTTAATGTGTTGTCCTCATAGATGGTTCATCATAAGCAGGCAATGATTTATATTGCAGGAGTGAGAAAACCTTCCTTTAGGCAAATAGTCTGATGTCTCTAGCTGTGTTACCACTCAGCTGACCCCACTGTTTTCAACACTGACAGACACAATGGAAAGTTGTATCTCAAAGTACTCTTGAAAAGCACTCTAATAGCATGGCAGTCATTTCCCTAAATACTTGAGAAATTAGGTTTTTAAGCATTTAGGGTGGGTGGGTGAATCCTGACCTGATATATACATCTTGGATTAATGTGATCTGGACACAGTTATCCAATAGAATTTTCACTTCCTGAATTTCTCATGCATTTTTTTAAAGTATCAAAATAGATCAAAGACATGTATTTAGTAAGGAAAATCCTCCAAAATATAGTGGACCTTTTGTACTGCTGGACATGCAATCTGTGGATATGGTGTGTTTGCATGCACATCTCCACCATTGCATAATATAGGATGCAATTGTTCCTTTTTTTTTTTTTTTTTTGCCATCTGGGGAGGGGTAGAAACAAACCCCAATAGAAAGAAAGGATCCACTGTACACTTTTAGATTTTTTTTCCCCCCAAAATACATATTAAAATGCAGATTTTTATAAAGATAGCGAATAACCATCTGCAGATTAAGGGAAATTGCATGCAAAAGTGACACCAATTTGGAAAAAGAGATTACCAAAACTGTTCTTTCACTAACATATTCTCTGAAGTCTATCAGTTTTCAATTTGCTGGAATCTACTGTATTTTGCAGTTGAAGACTTTGGGGCGAAACAGACCAGCAAGAAGATGGATTGGGGCCACAACAAACACACACCGTGGCCCCAATCTGCCTTGAAGCCAGCCCCCAAAAGAGTGAAAAGCAGGCTTTTGTGGCTCCGCCAAAACCCAAAGCTGGCTTGAAGATGCTCTAGTGATGTACAGCATGTAAACCCCATGTCGCTGCATCATCTTAAAGCCACCAATGTCTGGGTGGCCACCTGCCTTCCGGGCAGCTTCAGGGAGGTGTGGGAGCATGCAGTGTATAAACGGCAGCTTTAAAGTGCTGTCTGTTCCAGCCCTTTGTCTCAAAAAATTACACTATACTTTCTGACATCTGTGTTAAAATAGAAGAATTCTTGCCCTTATTTTAAAAAGGAAAACTATCTAATCATAATAACTAATGTCACAGTCATAAACCATGTTTTCCATCACTTTCCATGTAACCCAGACTAATACCTTGACACCAGGCAATGAATACATCCTCAAGGATTGCAGTCACAGCTGATAAGTCAAACATACAAAATAAAATGCATAATAATAATAATAATAATAATAATAATAATAATATGTATTTATATCTGCTTCACATCTTTACCCATGGATTGGTGAAGTATTGAGCAGACCACTCTTATTGACTGGATTCTTTTGGTATCAATACAAGACTGTAAAATAAATAAATAAATAAATAAATCAGGGTATTCTTATCACAGTCCATCTTCATTCAAAGGGAGTCACTAGGGAAAGACACATAACAAAGCAGATATTTCTGTTTCCTTTGCTCCCATGTGAAACATGTTAAGGAAAATGCAACATGGGACATACAGTGATAGAAATAAAATATGTATGTGAAAGTCACAATGACTAAGCAAGAGCAATTATGAAGCTACACAGGTGCAAAAGCTAATGTAATTTAGAAGTCTTGAGAGCCAAGGACAGAGTTATAGAATGCATATTGGAAACACCTGAGATTCATTAAGTGTACAAGGTAAAATGATGAAATATTTGGGTTGGTCTTAAGTATGGGTTGAACTATGTGAACCAATCAAAATAAATATTCACACCCACTGGGTGGAAACTAACTAGTGGGTGGTGATTAACAATGGCTATAATAATTGCAATGTTTGCCAATGTATTTGTGTGGAGTAGTTTTGGAGATATTGTGGGTAGTTGAGGAGATTTGTAGAGATTGTGATTTGTTGGGCATATAGTACTTGTATATAGTAGAATAAAGTAGATCTTTTATATAAGACTACTGAGTTGTCTGGTGTCTTGAGTGAAGATACAAGAGCCAGCAGAATCCTGGAAAAGTTTGGAGACATCTGGGGAAGAAGAGTGAGAAGGCTTGGAGAGTAAGGACCTCGGCAGACGGCTAATTGAGCCGTCTTCCAGGCCCGGAAGAGGAGGGGCAGCTGCACGAGCGGCACCCCTTCCTCTTCCTGAGGTCGCCCTCGGAGTCGCCAGCCCTCCGCACGGCCGGCGCTCTGGGGATGACCTCATGCCGCGGCGACCAGACGCACCGCGGCGTTTGAGTCAGGGAAAGTGCGCCCACCGCTTTTAGGGCGCACTTTCCCTGACATCTAAAAGGAGCGGCAATTTGGTGCTCCTTTTAGAGTCGCCGGAGGAGCGCCGTGGTGTGGAGGCTGAGCTCCGCCAGCACTCCGGACCAGGGCATCCCCGACGCCCTGGTCTGCAGAGGGGGTTTGTCAGCCTATTCTCTGAAACTCTGATGCTTTGGAGAAAAGCATTAACCACTGATCAAAGCTGGTCAGCTCTGCTGCATAACAAGGTGGTGAGTTAGAGCCAGAGGTGAAGAGCTACAACTCTCATCATCCATGCTAAATGATTGTCATGTTAACAAGATATGCAAATTATTTATGTGCCCTTTGCTTGCTATACAATGAATGCTGTGGCAATGATTCTTCTTGTGTAGGAACAACTGATTTATAGGGGATCTCTAAATATTAATGAAACCAGGTTTCACCTAGTGATTCTATATAATTTGTAGATGTAAACAACTCAGAAATTATCTTGAGTATAAATTGTGCTCTTAGCCAGAATTCCAAAAGACAAAGTGAAGAAAGTCAGATGAAACAAAAGTGACTGGCAACAGAACATCGCAAAATGCAGTGTTCTTGTTGAAAGTTCTAGCCAAACGGCCATACCTCTTTCTAGGATACTCTGTTTCTTTCTCCAGTTTTCCATTCCCTCTACAACTGTCAACATTCTATACTCATTAGGAATGTACAGTCCTTCTCAAGTTGTTTGAGGTATATATTTTGGGGTCGGGTTGGGTTTGTAATTTTGGGTATCTTCGGGCATCTCTAAGATTGCTCATTCATCTACTCTTGACATGTGTGATGTGATTTTCAAGCCTAATACCCTAAGTCACCAGATGTCAGAACCAGTGGACTCAGTTCCTAATAACCAGGAACATATCTTAGTGTGCTAGAAAACAAAAGATTTTTATTCCAGACATCAAGACAGAAGTCACCAGTAAAAGGTTTTTGCCAAAACTGAAAATTCCTGTCCCATACCATAGCTTTAGAATACAAACTATCCAGCCCCCCTTTCTGACTGTTGGTGCTTGGCCTTTGATCTTGATCAAAGCAAATGCTAATGGTCCTTACTTCCTCTACATATCAGAATTCCTGCAAGAAGGATGAAGTCATAAAACTATAAGCTCTTTCTCTCTGCTTACCATTTGCCCCCTTCTATATGTCCACTCTGCTATTTCCCATACACAGGACCCATGTATGATTCATGCAAATATTTAAATATTCCAATACACTTCCATATTTGATACATACATCCTTTCCAATAAACCATACCAATCATGCCCAGGGATTCTGACATCCCATCACCCTAGGAATAATCTCCCCCACTTCCACCCGGTTTGTTGGGATACTTCTTGTGAAACCACTGAGTCAGTTCAGGAGTATCCACATGATGGGTGTACACCCATTCATTTTCAGACTCAGGAAAGTGTTTCCAGTGAACCAAATACTACAGCTTGCCCCATGGGTTCTCAAGTCAAAGATCTTGGCAACTTCAAAATATTGCTCCCCTTCAACTACCAGAGATTAGGGTGGTTCTAAATCCATGTGCCAGGGATCCATCAATGAAGCTGGCTTCAGCGAAATGAAATGGAACTCTGGGTGCAGGTGTCTATTGGACTTAGGCAGGTCCAATTCCACAGTCACTTCATTAACCAGTCTTTTCACAACAAATGGACCCACATGCTTCAGTCCCAGCTTCTTAGTTGGTTGCCTAGTCTTCAAATGTTCGGTGGACAAGTAGACGTTGCCCCCCAGAACTAAGAGCTTTTGCAGACTGCCAGAAATAGTGCAGCTTGAGTCCACTTTAACTGCCCTGACTCAGTGCTAGGGAATCATGGGAACTGTAGTTTATTGTGGCACTGGAGCTCTCTGACAGAGAAGGCTCAAGGTCTCAGAAAAAAATACAATTCCCATGATTCCCTAGCACTGAGGCAAGGCAGTTAAAGTGGACTCAATTTGCACTATTTCTAGCAATTTGCAAAGGCCCTAAGTCCCTTTCCTTGGCCCTTTTCCAAACCGTGAATCTTTTATAGTTCTTCTTTGCTTCATCTAAAGCTGTCACAATCTGAGGCTAGGCATTCCTATTTTTTTTTTAATCCATTGTGAGAGTGGAAAAGGATCTGTTGGTTCTGCCATCAGTGAGGGCAGAGTCTTTGGTTTGTAACCATCGACAATTTCAAATGGGGAGTGACCTGTTCTTTGGTTAATAGCCCCATTGAAAACCACCTCAGCATGGGGCAACAAGTAAAGCCTACAAATAATTGCCATAACATTGCAAATATTGCTCCAGAGTGGCATTTATTCTCTCTGATTGAACATCCATTTGCAAGTGAGGGGAGGTGCTCAACACCTGTTCAATTCTCAACTTTCTCTGCAGCACCTTCCAAAACTGTGAAGTGAACTGGCTACCCCTGTCACTCACAATCCTCTCAGACAGTCTGTGTAATTTGTACATATGCTCCAAGAAATTGGCCAGCTTGGCTGCTGTCCGTAAGCCTTTGCACCCCACAAAGTGTGCCTATTTTGAAAACAAGTCCATTACCACCTATATGATGTTTCATCCACTACTATCAGGTAATTCTGGTATAAATTACATTGCTATGTGCCTCCAGGGGGTGCCTAGTGTGAGTAGCAGTCACAGCAGTCCCCGGGGCTTGCCTCCCTCTGGCTTGGTGTGGGTGCAAGCCGGGCATCCTTTGACATAAGTTTCCACATCTCACCTTATTCCATCCCACCAGTACTGTTTCCAGATCAAGTGCCAGGTTCTCAGAAACCTCCAATGTCCAGTGGCCTTGGTATCATGCACAACTGTAAAACTTTAAGCTTCAGTTTCTCTGGGATGTAGACCCTCACCCCTTTATACCATAATCCATCTTTCTACTCTAGGACATCTGCATGCTCCTTAAGCCACTGGTCTATCCCTGCTACCACACAGAAACTTTGAAGCACAGGATCTGTGGATGAGGGTCCCTCTCCTTCCTCTGCAGGCTTGATTCTGTGTCATCACCATGAGCCCCAGTTTCTCCAGGGTGAATACAGTCTCTAGTAGAGCTTGTCTCTTGCTTTCATGCTGGGGCAATCTAGACAAGGTGTCCACCAACACATTTTGCTTTCCTGGAAAAAAAAATTCAATTGGAATTTAAAGTGGTAAAATTCTTTGACTCTGCTTTGTGTTCAGCTTTCTCAGGGTCTGCAATGCTTCTAAATTATCATGGTCCATCCAGACCTCAAAGGGATGAGGCACATCCTCTAGAAATTGGTGCCAAGTCTGCAGGTCCCACTTGACTGCAAAAACTTCCCTTTCCGCAGTGGGTCAGTCCAATCCTGTCCCCTGAAACTTTATGGACAGGTAGACACACAGCCTTAATTCTCTGTTCAAACCTTTTGCATTAGCACCACTCCCAATGTCATGTCAACAGCATTGGCCTGTATGACAAAAGGCTGGTCTGGTTCTGTGTCCTTTAGGATGGGCTCATCGTGGGCTGAATGTCCCACCAGGATTCCTCCTGCTCCATGAGCCTACTGCCTCACCACGGTTCCTGCTGCATTGTGGGCTGACTGTCCCACTGGGATTTCTGTCACTCCATTGGCTGACTGTCCCATCAAACTTCCTGCCACTGAGTGGGCCAACTGTCTCACTGAGATCCTTGCTGCTCCATGGGCCAACTGTCCCACTGAGATTCCTGCCACTCCATGGGCCAACTGTCCCACTGAGGTTCCTGTTGTTCCATGGGCTGACTGCCCCACCGAGATTATGGTAAGTACATTCACTACCTCAATCAGGAAGTCACATATCCAAGGCATTTCTCTCTGTGTCTGCTGCCACCAGGTTTCAAAGTCATCCCCCCTGGGGGTCCAAATTTAGTGGTCCAGCTACTGTGACATCTCAGCCCAACACTCTCATTTCTTTGGACCATGCCCTGCCTCTCTTTGGTGCCAGGATTTGGAACCACATGTCTTCTCTCACACAACCCAGCGTGTCTTGCTGGATTTCTCCCCAAAGCCAATCTTTGTCCCCCATGTCTGCCTCGGTGCCCTGGGGTCACTCCTTCACACAAACTGGCATGTTCTGCTGGACCTGTCCCTAAAGCCTGTCTCTAGTCACTGCATCATCCTCAGCATATCGGGACCCTTCTTCCATGCAATGCTGAGTGTCTGGCTAGGCTTTTCCCCAAAGCCACTCACCATTCCTTGCACCTCCCCTGGCACATCGGGGCTGTCTGGGCTGGGCTCCTGAGATGTACCTTCATCCAGAGTTTCAGCTCCTTGACCGCCCTCTGATTTTCCCTCAGGAGGCTCCTCTGCAATGAGTGCACCTCAGTCTGAATGCTGCTGCATCATATGAGGTGTTGTTATGAGTTCTGGCAAACTGTCAGAACCAGTGGACTCAGTTCCCAATAACCAAGAAAACATCTTAGTGTGCTAGAAAACAAAACACTTTTATTCTGGACATCAAGACAGAAGTCACCAGTAAAGGGTTTCTGCCAGAATTGAAAATTCCAGTCCCATACCATAGCTTTAGAATACAAACTATCCAGCTCCCCTTCCTGCCTATCAGCACTTGGCATTTGATCCTGTTCAAAGCAAATGCTAATGGTCCTCCCTTCCTCTACATACCAGAATTGCTGTGGGAATGATGAAGTCATAAAACTATAAACCCCTTCACTCTACTTACCATTTGCCCCCTCCCTTGCTATTTGTCCATTCTCCTATTTCCCATACACAGAAACCATATATGATTCATCCAAATATTTCAGTATATTTCAGATTCGGCGATAATAGAGTGAAACTGTGTTTCAAAGGAAGGCGGGTTCGATGCTTGAAAGTGACAAACAGCAGTGAATATAGGATTACATTTACATACTAGTGGACTTTTCCTTTACATGTGTGCTCTTTTTGGCTTTGATAGTTATGTCCTAAGTTTGTGAATCATATTTTAAAATTTTGATTTTGAATATTATAGGAAATTAAATTAGCAAAAAAAAGTTTCTCTAGAAATAAGAAACCGATAAAGGACCTTTTGCTATTTAAGAAGGTACCAGAGGGGAAAAAGAAAAAGAAAAATTAGGAGATATAATGTCATCGTTTCAAAGATGAAAATAAGAAAGTGAATTGAGCACTCTAGTTGAAGCTCAGGAAGGAGGGTTGTTGTTTTTTTCTTTTTTTGAATGGAATGATTGAATGAGATTCATGACATAAATATCTTGATCTGTAGAAAAATATTTGTGAATATAGATGTAGATGTTGTAAGATTGTATGGTTGTTATGTTGCTGTTATTTGTCTTTGTGTTTGTTGGTTTATTTTTAAATAAATGAATAAAGTTAAAAAAGAAAAAGAAAGTGATCCCGCCTTCAGTTCATTCTGTTACCCGAAGTGGGATAGGGAGCTTACTAACCATGCCACAGAACCTTACCTTGCTCTTCTGTAATGCCAGGTCAGTCAAGAATAAGACTCACATCATCCACAATCTTCTTGTGGATGAGAAAGCTGACCTGGCTTGTATCACAGAGACCTGGCTGGGAAACGACAGTGCCATCATATGGACTCAAGCTCTTCCAGTTAGGTACTCTGTCAATGAGCAGGTAAGGGAAAGTGGGTGAGGGGGCGGAGTGGCTCTGGTTTATACAGACAACTTCACCTTGACCAGGATACCTATCTGGAAAATAGACCACTTCGAGTGCATGTACCTGAGCCTGAAGATTAGGGATAGTATAGGGATTCTGTTGGTATGCTATCCACCCCATTACTTAACAGACTCCCTATCTGAGCTGATGCTACTGGTCTCAGAGCTGCTACTGGAGTCACCCAGACTTTCAATTTTGGACGAATTCAATATCCCACTCAAGACTAATTTAACAGGTGCGGCTTAGGAGTTCATGCAGAACCCCTTACTTAACCAAACAACAGCCTGTTGTGATGATGTTAACAACTACTTTGCCAATAAAATCTCCCAGATAAGAGCCGACATAGATGCTGAGTTATAGCAGAATTGACTGATGAGGTGTCCAGTAACCCCATTATTGAGATTAAACTGGATCGGTTTAAGTCGATAAGTACCGATGATGTGGACAAGATCCTTGGAAACGTGAAGAAGCCCTCTTGATCCCTGCACATCATAGCTGACTGTCCAAGGGGGAGACGCCTTGATGACATTTCTTAGAGATGTCATCAATGCGTCCCTTGGGGAAGGCTGTGTTCCACCTTGTTTAAAGGATGCAGTCATTAGACCGCTCCTGAAAAAGCCTTCCCTGGACCCACTGAATATGAAAAACTATAGGCCTGTCTCTCATCTGCCATTTTTGAGCAAGGTGATCGAGATGGCTGTCGCCCTTCAATTCCAAGTCATCTTGGATGAAACCAATTATCTAGATCCATTTCAAACCAGCTTCAGGACAGGATATGGGGTGGAGACTGTCATGGTTGCTCTGTCTGACGACTTTTGTCTAGGCATCGACAGAGGAAGCGTGACCCTGTTGGTGCTTCTAGACCTCTTGGTGGCTTTTGACACTATAGATCATGACATCCTCTTGGAATGCCTGGGAGAGTAAGGAATTGGAGGCACTGTGTTGCAGCGGTTGCCTTCCTTTCTCTCAGGTTCATTCCAGAGCGTGATGCTAGGGGGCATTTGCTTCTCCAAAACAAAGCTTAATTGTGGCATCCCTCAGGGCACCATTTTGTCCCCAATGCTGTTCAATATATACATGAAGCCACTGGGAGAGATTATTCAGAGACATGGGGCAGGGTGTTATCAGTACGCTGATGACACCCAAATATGCTTCTCCATGTCGGTCAGCAGCTTTGACAACAAATGGCATTTGTCCTCTCAATCAGTGTCTTGAAGTGGTAATGGACTGGATGAGGAAAAACAGACTCAAACTGAATCCATACAAAATGGAGGTACTTTCAGTAGGGGGCCCCAAACCAGGTATTGGGTTGTAACCTCCTGTCCTAGATGGGTCACACTCTCCTCAAAGGATTGTGATCGCAGTCTGGGGGTGCTCCTAGATCTGTCACTTCAGATGACAAATCAGGTGACTGCGATGGTCAGGAGCGCCTGTTATCAACTTTGACTGATACACCAGCTGCGCCTTTTCCTGGAAGTAAGGGAACTAGAAACTGTAGTACATGCACTGGTAACCTAACAACTCTATTTCTGCAATGTGCTCTACATAGGGCTACCCTTGTGTCTAGTCTGGAAACTCCAATTAGTACAGAACATGGCAGCCAGGTTGGTCACCGGAAAATCTAGGAGTGACCACATAACGCCTATTTTAAAATCACTTCACTGGCTGCCTGTTGGTTTCCGGGTGCAGTACAGGGTGTTGGTTATCACATTTAAAGCCCTACACAGCTTGAGTCCAACCTACTTAACGGATCGCTTCCATATAATCCACCCCACACCCTACTGTCCTCTGGGAGCAATCTATTGCAGCCTATGAAGACCAGATTAACTGCAACCTCCCATAGGACATTTTCTGCTACCGCTCCCAGACTGTGGAATGGCTTGCCAGAGGAGATCCATCAATTTACCAATTTAGATAGCTTCAAAGAAGTTGTGAACATGGATCTCTTCCAGCAGGCCTTTCCTGAATAGAATCCCTTGGCTATAAACAAGCCCCCTTACACTTGTATTATGCTGTCTTTCTGCCCAATAGACCATTTGCTATTAATAGATTTTAACAGACTATATTTTTTAAACTGTGCTAAGTTTAATTCTTTTTTAAGGGGGGGGGGGAAAGATATATTATCACATATTGTTATTATGTATTGTATTTGTTTGTTTTAACATGTAAATTGCTCAAATTGCTGTTATAGTAGAAAAGCGGGATACAAATAAAAGTTTTATTTATTATTTCTTTTCTTCCATATTTGATACATACATCCTTCCCAATAAACCACACCAATCATGGCAGAATCATGCCCAGGGATTCTGAAACCAGATCCCATCTGATCTTGAAAACCAAGCAAGGTCAGCTTTGATTAACCCTTGGTTGGGAGTCCACCAATGAATTTATCAGGTACTGTAGACCATATTTCAGAGGAAGAAAATGAGTAAAACCACCTCTGAGTACTTCTTGTCTAAGAAAACCTTATGAAATTAATGGGGTCACCATTAATCAACAGATGACCTGAATACAGGTACACACAGAGAGAATTCATTATAGTACAAGGGATGCAGAACTGCTTCTTATTGGGGGGATGGAGACAGGTGGCCCTGGGCTGCCCCGGGAAGCAGAGGATCAGGGCTGAGGCTGCTGGACGCCTCAGCCCTGATCATCCCTTTTGCCGGCCCAGAAAAGAGAGGCAAAATGCCGCTCCTTTCAGGGCAGGGAAAAGGGTGCCCTAAGAGCTGGTGCATGACTCTTTAGTGCCCCTTCCAGCACAGTGTGTCAAAATGCTGTGCTGGAAGGACATCCTGACGCTGTGTGCCATGCATAACGGCACACGGTGTCAGGACGCCACCAGTGTGGGGCTGGGGCGCCCAGCGTGCGGCTGCACCTCCCCATCCCTGCCTCCAGGCTGGCCCTTTGGGCCAGTCTGTAGAGGCCCATTGACATCTGCACAGGCACACATTGTTGATCAAAATTCATTTTACCACATTGTGAACATGCATGCAAAAAAACCCTCCAAATGTCTGGATTATATGTTCAGCACAACAGTCAACCTTCTATCTTTTTTAATACTCTTATCTATTTTCCCAACTATCTCATGATAAGAAACACTTCGTAGATCAAATGGATTATGTTCCAAAGAGGTGGGACAGAATTTAAAGGCTAATGTTGGTACCACCAACTCCTGAAAATTCTGGGAGAAAAAAGTGTTGAGTACAAAGTATATTTTTGCTACAGGTACAATTGAAGATTTCAGACACTTTGCACTTAACATACTTTCTAATGGAATACTTGAGGCAACTAGGAGCCTTTACAGACTGCCAGAAATATTGCAGCTTGAGGCCACTTTAACTGTCCTAGCTCAGTGCTAAGGAATCATGGGAACTGTAGTTTATTGTGGCACCAGAGCTCTCTGACAGAGAAGGCTCAATGTTCCAGAAAAAAAATACAATTCCCATGATTCCCTAGCACTGAGCCAGGACAATTATTTCTGGCAATCTGTAAAGGCCCATAGTGTATTATAAAGCACTGGGAACCATTTCAAGAGAAGCTAGGAGAGTATTGACAAGATTAGATAAATTACCTAGTGGGCTTTCTCAAAACTCAAGTTTGTGGCCAAATTATACCCAGAAGATATTTTGGAGGAAAGTTACCACAAATTTTTGCCTAAAGTAAATTTCAAGGTGAATTTATTAACTCTACCTAAAGTAGAACATCTGAAGAATTTGGACAAAAGCTAAAGAAGTTTCGGTGATATTAGTAAAAGCTCCCAGAGCAATTTTGTGCACCCAAAATTTGAGGAAAATTAGGAACAACTTCCTGAGGCAAAGCATTTATTTTTAGGGAAGTTAACTAAGAGAACAGAAGCTTGAAAGTGCAACAGTATATCTATTGTCATGATGCTAATTGAGCTGACAATTTTGAATATAATTGAAAGATTAAGGCCACTGAGCAATCGTCCTAAAAGGTAATTTGTAAAGTACAGACAAAATATCAATCCTGCTCCCTGCCTCCAGTTTACTATTTATGCAGGATAAATAATAAAGCATAAAACAGAATTTATAAAGAAAATATACTATAATGAAACTGCAATTTTCTTCTTTGGATATGATAGGTCTATTGACAGCTTTGGATACAGTAAGTACAGCTGCTACATAATGGCTTCATATTATTAGGATCTTGCACACTCTTGTATTCTAAATAGCCAGCTACAAGTTGTACATTTTGTAACATTCACAGTTAGTTGTGCAGTGAATAGCTAGGATACCCTGAAAGACATAAATGAAGACAAAAATGGCAAGTTACTTTAAAAACAGAATGATAACACATGAAATAAAATTTGCATTCTTATACATCTTCATATCCCAAGCCATCCTTCCCTGAGGACCAGTGACCACATAATGAACAGGGAAGTGCTATTTGTAAAAGTAGTCTGGAGTGTGCCAAGAAAAGGTCAGAAGACTAACAATCCAGGGTTTTGAACTATGGATGTTTTCTTACCATAGGCATTCCAGATAACTTTTGCTTGCATCATCTATGAGGAAAATGTTTCATAACTTTGCCAAGGCAAAAATAATTTGTTTTGTTCTTGTGTAGTTACCATGATGGAAAGAAACTAGTTAATACTTCAAAATACTCTACTTGGAGAAATGTCATTAACTTCAGCAGGACCAATACCAACAAATATTCTGAGGATTGTCCTGCAATACCTAGGGATAGAGATGAGAATGCAATAATTTTATATTAGAAAAAAGAACCAAGGAGAACCTTTTGTCAAATATATGTCTTATAGTCTTGTTTAGCACATTTTTTTTCACTTTCTGTAAAAATACATCCAGTATAGTTCATTCTTCCCCTAATCATTTTAAAAGTATGCAATCAGGTCTTAGATATGAAGATATTTAGAGAGTTGTTCTATTAATAATTGGACTAACTAACACACACTTGCTAAATCTAATTGTAAGTATTAGTCAGAGTGCACCCAATGAATCATCTGCCGAATGGCAAATCAACACTTATGTAAATCCAATTATTTAATGGGTCTACTCAAGTTGGGATCAGTAATTGGATTTAAACCATTGAACACTGAAAAATTAATCCAAATTATAGTCTGTGTACAGATAAAGCAGTTTAGACTCTGTACCAAAGTAACTGCCTGATTGCAGAACATCAATTTCTGGAAGACAAGACCATGTTAGAGTCTTCAGGCTGTAAATGGGGAACTCCAGATGTATCAAACAAAATGAAAAAGTATGGAGGAGACTGTTGGAAGAATTATGTATTGCATTCTCCTGTCTCTCCTTAGTTAGACAGGGATTCCCTCTATCTCTCTCATTCTGTCTAAACATGTGGCTCTTGTCACTCTTGGAGGCAGTTTAACAGCTCTCTCCCAAGATTCTAAACTGCTTCAAGCAGTCAGTAGTTTTAGTTTTCATCCTGCTATCTAAAAGATGGTGAGATTTTAGATGGTGACATCATGACAGTGAGTGCCATGCACAACAGCATGTGCCGTGATGACGTCTTCAGGGAGGGGTTGGCTGCTCTTCCCCTTCCCTGCTCTTCCCCTTCCCTGCCTCCAAGATGGTGCAAAGGGCTGTCTGTAGAGGCCCTAAGTCTATTAAAAAGGTATTCCTACTTTTGAGACATTTGCACATGGATTAAATGGGGGGAACAGAGTGGAATATAATCAGAGGCTATAGGATTATCTGCATAGGCCAAATAACATGTCTTCCCACCATCCTCCTGGTGAGCAGTCTGGATGACTCAAGGCCCAACAGTTCTGGTGCAAACTATCCAAACAATGCATGATCAGTTCAGCACCAAACCTGAAGTCTAGTTCCCTTAAAATGGATTAATAAAAGTCACCTTTTGTTCCAGATTTTCCTTAAAGATCCAGAGCCCTCTGTTGTGACATAGGGTGGCTGTGTTTCCTACTATGCTTGCTGGTGCCATCACCACTGGTATGAGTTAATCACAGTTTGCAAAACAAGAGTTTGCAAAACAAGAAGGAATCTGTACAAACAAGATGTGTACCTGTGCTCTGAGCTGCTCAAATGTCAACTGATAAGAACTTGGTGTAATAGTTCAAGATGTTTTAATATCAACAAGACACTGACATGTTTTGAAACTATGGAAACCAAAGTAAAACATGCTTTCATCAAAAGAAAGATGAACAAGGTATAAAAGAAGTGGTCTATCAGTCTCACTTTGCTGGCATCAACCACGGCAAGGTGTCATCCCATCTCTTTGGGGACAACCTGATCAATTGTCCAGCAAAGGGACCTGTGAGTATGTCTGAGTGAATGTGTGTGTGCCAGAGCTCTTGATACCTAGGTGATTGTCTTAATAAATGTTACATGCATAGTGTTTAAACCCAGATCTGGTTTCCTACATGTCTTTGTTGAAAATTCTATAGTCTAGGGTGGCTAAATTTCTCTTGTTCATCTTTCTTTTGACGAAAACATTTTTTTCTTTGGTTTTGCAAACTCTTGTTTTGCAAACTCTTTCTGCTCTGGCCAAATAATGCATTTCTCTTAATTTCTCACTTTCAATGTCCAAATTCATCCCCCATCAATGCATTGTGCCCAGCCATATTCTCTGGTTTGGGACCATACAGTCAGCTCGGAACCCACTCATTCATTACATGACATTTAAAAGTAGTGTCAAACTACATGAATCCTGTAGTGTTAATGCACACAGAGAGAGAAAGAGAGAGAATTTATGACAGGCATTGCTTAGTTGCCATTGGATTACAGCTCCCATGTGTTGAGGAAAAACAGTGCTTGCAAAGGAGGTGAAAACAATACTGGGAGAAGGTGAGCTTTTCTCTGTTCATTTCATAGTTTCAAAAACTTAATTTCCAAGCAGATAAATATTTTACAATTTACTAGATATTTCTTTGGATGTTATGCTCTGAACTATAGTTGGTGCCTAATGTATCATATTTCATAAGATCACCAGAGCCTGCCTCCTATGTCATTATCAGGGGCATCTCCTGTCATTAAAGAGTAGGCATTGTCTCTAGGCAGCAGCATCACTACCCTTGGTGACACCTGGTGTGGAGGGTCTGTTGGGATGATGACATTTGTCCCTCCCCCCCCCCACTACCTTGTTCACCTGCTTCCTGTTGCCAGCCATGATGGCATTGGATTCCCCTCCTGCTACCTCCCTTGCTCTCTCGCTTGTCTGGCTACCCACCCAGGGTGCCTGAGGTACAGGCAGGCAAGTGAAGCAGTGGGAGGAGACTGAAAAGATACACTCACCCCCTACTCCTCCTCTGCAGAAAGCTGAGCAGTAGAGAAGCCTTGAGGAATGAGCATTCATCCCTTCTCCTCTTCAGCTCAGCTGCCTTCTCAGGGAGAGAGCCAGGGAGTAGATAAGGGGTCAGCACTGGTTGCAGTAGCACAAGTGTGCACTTATCTCCCCTAGAATGGGAAGAAGGCCTGACTGGTTGTAACTCTCCTCTAGGGCATCAACTGTTGTGATCTGCATGCCTTGAGCACACACCATGCCACTGTCTCTAGGTCTGAGCTTTTGAACCTGGCAAGCTTAATGATATTTCCCCACCAGAGACCATGAAGAATGTTCAAGGATTCCATGTGATCAATGCAAGCATAGAAACATGACAATCCAATTCCAAGAAAGGAGCTGAAGGCCTATATAAGGAGAAATTATTATCACATAGTTTGAAGACTTGAAGAAATTTTCATTATCATATTGGGATGGAAGTGTTAATTCCTGGTTGTCGTTCTGTACTGTTTTAATTTGGGTCACTCTTCTCACCAGGACTGACTCAGGAGGGAATATTGTTAATGAACTTAGATGCCATCTTTTTGTAAGAAATGTCTCTATTACCTTTGTGTTCTTTTTTTTGAAGTTTCATAGAAATATACTGCTCTGAGCTATAACTTGATCTGTTATTGATTTCTGAGGCAGATGGATTTGGTCTTTCAACCCCTTGTGTGAACACAATCTCAGGGGTTGTTAGTTAGGCTGGGACTTTGCCATATGTCTTTGTCTAAATAGATTTAGGTGTCAGAAAATAGCAAGAAATCTCTGTAAAAAAACATACACCAAAATAAAAGATCAATTGCTTTTTTACAGTTTCATACTGCAAATGCACTTATTGTGCATTACAGGGGAAAAGATAAAATCCATACAGACATAACAATCAATATTACTTGTGGAAACTGAATCCATAAAAGCACTTAAACTTTATCCTATATTTTCAATTATTTGAATATTTGTTATTGATAATTTTTCTTTAAGAAAGAGTCTAATTAAAGGTAAGGAAATTCAGCAACACCCAATACTATTTTTCATTTTATACATGTATTGACCAGCAATTCTCTTCATATAGCAAATATTCTTAAACATTATGTTGCACATATCAGAAGAGAAAACCCGACAACTATCAACTGTTGTACTTTATGTTGATTCGAGAAAAGGTTCTGGAACAGGTTGTTTAATAGTCATTCTGTGAGCACTTAAAAAGAATGTTGTTGTTGTTAGCTAGCATGTGCAGGCATATGGGCTATATGATGCTACTGTTAGGTGGATATGTAGCTTGCTGGGGGACCAAACCTAAAGGGTGCTCAACAACAATAATTCTTCATAACTGTGAAGAGATGATGAAAATATCACAGGATTAGTTTGCTGCAGGGTTCTGTCCTAGTCCAAATGTTGTTCAACAACTTTATATATGCTTTAGATGAAAAAATGAAGGGAATCTTTATCATGTCTGCAGATAACACCAAACTGAAAGAGTAGCTAATTCCTCAGAAGACAGAATCAGGATTTAAGATGACCTCAACAGATTGACGAAGTGGGTGAAAGCTAACAAAAGGTATTCCAACACAGATAAATGTAGAGTTCTGCCTGAAGATAGAAAAAAATAAGATAAACAAATATAGGATGTGTAGTACCTTGCTTCATAGCAGTATACATTCAAAGGATCTAGGGCAGGGGTAGGCAACTTTTTCCTACCTGGGTCTGGTTCGCTGGTCCTGAGGTCTTCCACAGGCCAAGGGGGGGAAAATGGCACTGTGTGCACATGCTTGTGCGTGCATGCATAGTACACTGGAAGTACTACGCATGCGCGTGCACGCTCGCTCGTGCATGTGCAGTACTTCCGGCGTACTGTGCATGCATGAGAGAGTCACGGCTGTCATTTTGTTTTCCAAAATGGCGGCCGCGACTTGTTTGTGCATGCGCAGTACTCCGGTGTATGCGTAAATGAATCGCGGCACCATTTTGCAAAACAAAATGGCGGCCGCGACTTATGCAGCAGTGGAGGTGGCTGGTGGCGGGGGCAACGTGCGGTGGCAGGGGCAGTGGCAGGACCAGGCTGGGGCTGGTCCAAAGGCCTCGGGGGGTCAGATCCGGGCCCCGGGCCATAGGTTGCCGACCCCTGATCTAGGGCTTCTAGGGGACCACAAGGTAAATATGAGTGACTGGAAAACTAGTCCTACAGGAATTAGTTCAAGGAGCACTGTATGTTTAGCCCAGAGAAGAGAAGACTGACATTGGTATGATAGCCCTCTTCAAATATCTGAAGGACTGACACATGGAAGTTGAATTAAGCACATCTTCTAATTTTCCAAAGCGGGGAGGGATATGTAACAATGGGTTTAAATTTCAGGAAATGAGTTTCTGACTAAGCATTAGTGAACAATGTACTGATTGTAAGTATCAGTCAACAATGGAACTGCCTACCTCTAAAAGTGATGGACTGTCCTTGGCTGGAGGGCTTTAAGCAAAGATTGGATGCCATGTGTCAGAGATGTTTTAGCTGTAGAGTCATGCATTGGAATGAGGGTTGTCTAGATGACCCTTAAGATCCCTTTCAATGCTACTATTTGAATATCTTTCTTAAACAGGAAATCTAGGGAATTTTATTCATAGTGTTTATTCCTTTAATTTTTGTAATGTGGCCACAGTAAGCACGTATAGCAATATCACTTTAGGTTCCATGATTCTATTCTGAGGAATCCTGGGATGTGTAATTTAGTGGGGCAATCAGAACTCTCTGATAGGGACTGCAGTGTTATATTTTAGAGGATCTGATTGGACCTCTCTAGCAAATAATCACAGCCAATACCTTTACACAACAGTTTTCCTGCTGCATGTTTGAGACCAAAGAATATACGTTCCAGACCTGAGATAAGAAACTCTTATCTCTTATTACTTCTGATAATGTATCAGACTCTATCAACTATTATTTTGTTTGTTGGTTTGTGTGAGCACTTGGAAGGTAAATTATAAGCAACCATAATTTGTAACATAATACATCATTATTACTGATCTTGAAACATACCTGCTAAGGTATCAGTCCTAAATGTAGAGTTTAACAACAGAAGGGAACCTTAACTCTGGTTTTAAACTGGTGGTTTCATTAACAATCTATTTGTTCATTTCATTTTTTTTTCATTTTTAAACGTACAACTAGTCTGCATATAAGTCAAGGAGCATCTGTGCACTGATTTGCTCTGAAAGGAAGTCTGAGAGTACAAGCGTATAGATGAAACATTTGTACCTGTCAAAGAAGTATTGCAAATTTTGATTAAGAAGCCAAATCAGACTCAACCTTCCTTTGACTTGCAATATTAATACTGGAATATGGGGTTCGACAGACCTTGCCTAATAGGTGGCTCCGTGCCGCCACTGAAAATGCTGGTTTGGGGATGCAGCAACTACATGCTACGCCCCCAACCCGGTAATTCCATGGCACAAAAAGAAGCTGCAAAAAGTGGCTCTTTTTTGTGCCACAGAAAGGGCGCCCTTGTCACCACTGTGGTGGCTTTTCTGTGCTCCTTTGGCACAGCGTGTGTAGACACTGTGCCAAGGAAGCGCCGTGACGCTTCCCGCCATGTGGTGGGACACACAGCATGAAGCTGGCATGGGAGCAGAGTTGGGGTGGCCGGCATGCAATTGCCATGCCCCCACTCTACCCCCAGGCTGGCTCTTAAGGGGTGCAGCAGTAAACTACAGTACAGAGCTATTGTGTACATCTCTGTCAGTCCAGCCTACAGCACTGATACAGAAAGGAATCAGTAGCATTTAAAAGTTGTTGTAGAGCTTTGTTAGTGTTAATTTATTATTTATTTATTTAGAATATTTATACCCTGCTCTTCAGCCACAAAGGCTTTCAGAGTGGTTTACAGACTGTTAATCTGACAGGCTTGCAATCTTAAAAAAAGAGAGAGAGAGAGAGAGAGAGAGAGAGAGAGAGAAAGAGAAGGGAATGGCAGTGGGGAAGGGGATCAAGTCCAGCAGTTACTGTTAGTTCTTATCTCTCTCCAAGGTGAGGATGAGAGCAGTTAAAATGGAGGGAGGGCCTTCCAACTTCCTCCTTGGCTACCATCATAGAGCTGTGCCTGCCTTTCCTGATCTCCCTCCAAGGCCACAATGGTAGCAGTTAAAATAGCAGGTAGTCACCACCAGCACCACCACCTCATTCCTCCTGTTTCTGACTTTACATTTGCTTTATCCTGAATTTGTTTTGTCCAAATTTTGCGATTTCTAAAAGCCTACATGAACATTTGCATGCATTTTACACATTTCTCTGAATCCTTGCATTTTGGCATGCATTTTTTTCCGGAAAATAGCATATTTTCCAAGCACATTTCCTAATATAATCCACAAAAACATTACTGTCACATTAACACTTTCCTAATATACACCTTTTGTGTCCTTTTTTAAAAACTCTATTGTGGCATGAAGAAAAGCATAAGTTGTGATGTATCACTGAATTTCAGTTTGTCAAGTAAAACTTAATTTTTCTTTAAAATCATCTCTGTGGGCACACATATCTATCTGTGTGAGAGTGTGTGTATGGGGAGGGAGGATAAAAGCATGTGAAACATGTATTTTTTTGTAAGAAGATATATCAATTCGGAAAAATGAAACTGATACTTGGAATAATACAGTAATTAATGCTTACTACTACTTGGTTTTTGTGGATTTGTGAAATCTCTTATTTCGTACTAAGATAATACGATTCAGTGTCCACTTTTAAATGAAAATTGGAGATGAAATGCTTGTTATATCTACATGTTGTTTTTAAAGGGAATCATACAGGAAGGGGTATCACAAATGGTCTAATGAACCTTGATAACTATTTCGTACTGCTTCAGTTTTCTGGATCTCTTATAGACATATATATTTAAAGCAGACTAAAACTTGTAGATAAGTGATTATTAACATAATAGTGAAAAGGAGAGATTAATCTGAAGTTAAATAAATAACCCTCTCTTCCCAAAGCATCTAATGTAATTGTCTTGCTTAAAGTTCTCTTATCCTGTCATTTTTATCTTTCTTGTTAATGCATTTGCAGTCACACTCAGAGAGATCATTTACACTTTGTGGCCATTTTTCAGCCCTTCTCATCTCCACAGATCTTCCTGTGTCTGCCTTGTAATGCAGTTATGGAATCATTAGTGGATATAGAGTTATCCCTAAGTCTCACAGGCATATCAACAGAAATGGATAAAGTGTGTTAGACTAGAAAATTCCCATGAAGATTTTTTGGCTACAGCAAGCAATACAAACCATGCATTACAGCAGGTGGTCCTCAATTTTAGATTAACTTTTGGCTGCTTCCAGGGAGAGAAAGAATGAAAAACAATGGAAGTAGAAATGGTTCCTAAATTACGAGAAACTACATCAACTAATCAGGAGTGTTATTGGATTATGTGTAAGCAATATTTCAGGTTTAGACAGTGCATTTCAGGAGCATATTTAGCTGCTCTCTACTTAGTTATTTCTTGATTTCTGATCACTTCTTTTCCATTATGGGTAGGGTCGGTAGAGTCAATATGAACGTGTTTAGCATTACCCCAAAATGTTCATATTCCTTTTAATCATCCCCTGTGAAAAGGCAAAGAAAGTGCTCACAATGCTTTAAAAAGTGGATGGTCCTTCTTAATTTGGGTTTGTGTGCCCTCAGTAATGCCAGCTCATAGGCACATGTCACCAAAACACATAGAACATATCTAATCTCATCTTATTAGGAAAGCTATGCAGAATTGGACCTGGTTAATATTTGGATGAGAGACGAAGCCAAGAGAATGCCAGGGATTGCCAGATAGGGCTAGGAAAGAATCCTGTCTGAAATTCTGGACAGACTTGACAACATATCCCAGAGTTAACAGAATATGATAACTGGGCTACATATCTGATTAGTCTCTAGCATTGTTATGCCATGCCATCCAATTTGGTTTGTCTAACTGGCAAATCATGCAACTAAATGAATTTAAATCTTTAGAGCCAGATGAACAGCATCCAAGA
Source organism: Phrynosoma blainvillii (assembly GCA_026167975.1). Taxonomy (NCBI): domain Eukaryota; kingdom Metazoa; phylum Chordata; class Lepidosauria; order Squamata; family Phrynosomatidae; genus Phrynosoma; species Phrynosoma blainvillii. The sequence continues at coordinate 183,664,242 of JANUYF010000004.1, read as the reverse complement.
ATATTAAAGAAATTTACATCCCAGGACAGATGGGACTGTTACTCTCAGCTTCAAAAAGGGCAAAAAAGGGACCCACACAAGTTTTTCTTCAATACTTGGAAAAGTTTAAGAACAAATCATTAAACAATCAGTTTCGGAAAACTTAGAAAGGAATTCTGTGATTACTGGAAGCTACCATGGGTTTCTCAAAAACAAGACATGCCAAATTAATCTTACCTCTCTTTTTTGATAGAGTTACAAGTTTGGTAGATCAGGAGAGTGCTGTGGTTGCAGTATATCTTGATTTCAGTAAGGATTTTAATGATGTCCACCATGATATTATTACAGGAAAGCTGGTAAGCTATGGGATAGACATTGTTACAGTTAGATAAAACTGTAATAGGTTGACAGACAGGACTTGCCACTGGCTGTTCTTCATCTTGAAGAGAAGTGTCTAGTAGAGTGCCACAGCTTTCAGTCCTGGGTCTGCTGTTAACATCTTTATAAAAGACTTATATGATGGACTAGAAGGCACACATCAAATTTTCAGATAACATCCAATTGGAGTGGTGGTGGTGGTACTAAATGTTAAATTTAGTAACAATTGTTCAATTTGAACAATTTAGTTCAAATTGATTCAAATTGACCTTGGAGGGATGGTGGACTCTCCATCTTTGGGGATGGTTAAAACAGAGACTGGATGGGCGTCTTTCAGAAGTCCTTTAGTTGTATATTCCTGTAGAGCAGGGGGTTGGGTTAGATGACTCTTATGGAACCTTCCATCTCTAAGACTCTATGACAACCTAGGTCACATTTGCTTTACTTAGACTTTTATCCATGTGTTTCAAGCATGGATGGAAAGAATATTCATAATTATTCATTCCCAGGTTAAAAAATTGGTTTCCCAACAGGAACTTTCCACAACTTTTATCTGCTATTTAATCAACCTGAGGTGTTACAGAGGAATTATTCTACAGCAAAAACACATGGATTCTTTGTGTGCTGTAACCCTGTTTACTACAGAGAAAATGGGGTTCCTGAAGAGAAAGTACTATTTTTCTTTTTTTCTTTTTTCTTTATTTATAAGTTATATGCTCCATAATACTATACATCATATATAATAAATCTTTACTAAATATTAACATTATTATAGCACATGCAAGTACTATTTCTTGTACAAGAAACTGGTTTTCTTCAGAGAAAAATAAATACACATGTATACAAAAAAACCTCCATGTTTTTTTTTCTCCATAGGACAATTCTTTCAGAAGGATAATACCCTGGAGCAATATTCTTTTTCTCTCACACACATCAGTGAGAAAACTATCATAATTATTAACTGTAACATGTAAAAATAAAATACAGTGTGCCCTCAGTATCTGTGGACTTGCCATCCACAGATTCCAGCATTGGTGGATGGCAAGCCCTGGTGGGGGTGCAGGGTAGGAGAGGAGGAGGAGGAGAAGGAGGAAGCCGGGTGAAACCACAGCCCCTGCAGGACAGTGGGGGACAGGAGGAGGGAGGAGGAAGGTGGCTGCAGTGGCAGGAGGAAGAGGAAGAGGAGGAGAAGGAGGGGAGAGGAAGAGGAGGAGAAAGGCATCCACAGCATCTGGGAGTGGAAGAGGAGGAGGGAAGAGGAAAAGAAGGAGGAGAAGGAGGAAGGTGGCCACAGTGGGGGGAAGAGGAGGAGGAAGGAAGAGGCAGCCACTACAGTGGTGGAGGAAGAGGAAGGAAGATGAAGGAAGAGGAGGAGGAGGAGGGAGGAGAAGGAAGGGATGGCTGCAGCAGTCACAGGGGGGTGGAAGAGGAAGAGGGAGGAGGAAAAGGGGGAGGAGCAGAAAGAGGAGGAAGAGGAAGTGTGGGGTGCAATTTTAGTTTCCCAGGGTGTCAACCCTTTTAAAAGGAAAACTAAAATAAGCAGGTATGAAAGTTACACTTGTTAGAGGTCAGCTTTCGTCAGCACAACAGCACAAAACATGGGTCTGACTATATTTAAATATGCCTTCCTAAACAATAAAGACTAAATAAAAAAAAAGGACAAACATGTAGTTTGTGGTTTAAAAACAAACAATAATGGTTCATATATTATTATTATTATTATTATTATTATTATTATTATATATTATATAAAATTTTAAATATTAAAACAATCACATATCTTATGGGTATCTGAAACCTCTTGATAGACATGCACCATGGGATCATCATGTCTAATAAAATTCGATCTGGCATCTTTAGTGGCTGTCAAGCTCCTTGCTCCTTGTACCCTAAATGTTGATCCCTACTGTTAGCCTTTCTTTTGCTTGATCTGCACTACAGAAATAATCCAGTTTGACACCATTTTAACTGCTATGGCTAAATGCTATGGAATTCTGAGAATCATAATTTTGTGAAACATTTAGCCTTCTCTTTCAGAAAGCTCTGGTACCACAACAAACTACAGTTTCCAAAATTCCAGAGCATTGAGCCAGGGCAATTAAAGTGGTGTCTTACTGTATTATTTCTGCAGTGTGAATGAAGCCTTTGTTGGCAATTTCAAAAGAAATGTGGGGTCATTACAGCTAGATTACTCATGCTAGAATTTGTATAAGTGATGCAAACAGAAACTCCTGCAAACCAAATCGATAATACACAAGGAGCTGCTCTGAAATCTGTATGGGTTTCCCAGCCTGGCCTCCTGCTGTCAGATTAACCCAGTTCCACTCCCACCATGCTTCTAAACCCTATTTAGAAGATACATTGCCAGATACACTGATACATTGTAAGATACACTGCCAGACTAATCTGGTCCATGTTGGAAGGTAATGGTTAGCACTGATAAGATTGTCTCTAAACATTTCACCTGCTCTCAGATTGGTGCTGTAGTAACATCCCCATTATTTTGTGGATGAAAGTTTAATAACTGGGAAAGGCACATACCTGAAACCTTTTTTCAGAGGCTTTCCACATTTATTATTATTATTATTATTATTATTATTATTATTATTATATCCTGTCCTTTCCCCAAAACTGGGGCTCATTGTACAAGAAAGCTCTTAGGCTGCTGGTGGAAGGACAATTAAGAGGGAGCCATTCTGGCCACCCTGGGAAGGGTGTTCCAGAATCTAGGGGGAGCCACAGAAAAGGCCCTTACTCGTGTCCCCACCAACCATGCTTGTGATAGAGGGGGAATGGAGAGAATCTCAGAGCCTGGGCCAGCTCATATGGCCTGCCAAATAGCCTGGACCTGAGGCATATAGGGCTTTATAGCTCATAACAAGCACTTTGAATTGTGCCTGGAAACAAACTGGCAGCCAGTGGAGCTGTTTCAGCAAGGGCATTATGTGATCTCTATGGAGATTATTGCATTAGCTTCACTGCCAAGATAGACCCAGGATGTAACTTTCTTAAGGCAGGTCTGATCTCATTCACCCATCACCAGGCAGTATGCACCCCATATGCAACCTGGGCTTCTCTCGCAGCTTTTCAAGACAGTTTGCAGTGAAGATTAGGTGAGACCATTTTAAACACCTGTGTAGGCAAGTCCTAAATTTAATGTTCCAGAAAGGAAATGATGCAACAGCTCAATATAGAGAGGAAAAAGAAAATCACATCTACTGAATTATTTATTTTTTAGAAATTTATCCCATTCTCAATGAAAGCATGTAAATATAGTTTCAGTTTCTCATCAACAAGGGAAAGCTGCAAATGCCAGATTACCTCACTTCCCCCCTCCAAGCAAGACATGAATGAATATCACTAAAATGAATGTCACTAAAATGTGTATATTTCTAATATGTCCACAAAAGCAAAAAATGCTTTAGTGAATGTGTACATTTAGAAAAATATACAAAATATGTGCAACAGCAAAATATATACCAAAACATGGAGGAAGAAAAATGATCTTGCAATCCAATGAGGAACTTGGATAGGATGAGAATGTTGGTGGAATTCTGGCAAATGTATTAAAAATGAAAATAATAGATCTTCTCACCTCTGGACCAACCAAAAATCATGTTTTGTGACTAAAGATCATATATAAATGTATGTGTAAGTATACTGACACAAGTGGTGAACCAGATTCAGGGCATAGGAGTTTTGTTTTAGTGATACACCCCATGAAAACAAATAAATCTATCAGCCAGGGAAAAAGAAAACATCCAAAAATTGTCCACAACTTTCATTTGATACAAATAAATTTAGCAGATATAGAAATTATGATGACATGCATTTTAAAATTGGAGGGGTGGCGAGAGAGAAGGAGGCTGATATAATGAAACAAGTCTGAAGCAAAATATCCATAGCAAAAAAATCAAGCAGAAGCACTTTACTGAAAAACAAACAATCTGTGTAGAATCCCAACTGTTGTGAATGCAAATGTGTTTTTTTTTCATGAGATGTGACTATATTCTGCTTCCTTGTAGGAGTACTGTGATGTGCCTGTGTTTCGTTTGCCTAAATTGGAAGGTGTTGCCTAGAAGATAATGTATGTAGATTATCTGAGTGACAAACTCTTCAAAAGAAATAATTTTCTGCCCATGTGCAGCTGTGCGTCTTCATTGTATCTATAATTAAACATTTTCTTTCAGGTTTGGAAGGCATGTAGATGTCTCTACACACCATTTAATGCTATGCAAAATGAGGATTTAAGCACATTAGAGGAATCCTGCCAGTGTTTTGCCAAGCTTCCTGTTTACCTCTGTTAGCTACAAAATAAAAGTATCTGCATGCTGCAGTGCTATTAGGAGACAATATTTTCCCTGCCACTACTACCTTGTTTATATTACATGATAATGGGTAACTAGAGCTATGTGTAAAATGGCTTCTTAAAATCCTCTACCCTATTTCAGACAGAGAAAATGTGGAACCATTTCACAAAATATATTCAGGGTGAAGGAATTTTTTTCCTGATAGTAATATTTACTTAGCATTGACATGGCTTTTTGGCCATAGCTGAAATTGCTTGGCCAGCACTTTACATCCTTCACAAGACCTAGTGTTATCCTAGAACACTATGGGATATCAGTGGTAGCCATTGCCTACGAAATGATGGGGAAGATGCTGTAAACTAGCCTTCCTATTCTATGCAGATGAGGGAAATGGCACTTTATTGGATCTGACCTTAGTTAATATGTCTGGGGGTGGCAGGACATTTTGTGGGGTTTATCATTCCATTTTATTTCAGAAGGAGAAGATATGCTACAATTCCAGGCAGAATGTAGTCCTGAAATATGGCATTTGAAAGTTGCACTGGCTCTTGTTTGAATTTACATGACAAGTAGTTAAACATCAACAGCCATGCATTCCACTGTTGAAGTAGCCAATTGCCTGAAAATGACTGTCCATGATTGCCTATGATTTGGGGTCAGACTAGATAATCAATTGTGACTCCAGATGAGATTTTGAAAATTTTTCTGTCTGTCCATTTGTTCCTCTTAATTGTGCTCTGTACTGCTGTCAAGGCTGCATTGATAAGACCATAGTCATCTTATACTGTAAACATTTTCTACATAAGACTCCTATGTTTTGAAAACAATATCTGCTTAGCAAGAAATGCTGAATGTTGTGAAACTAGTGGACCAAGGAGGAAGGGAGAATTGCTCTTTACAGTTGTGGGATCCTATAAAAGGTTTGTCAGTTGTTTACTCTGGGCTCAGCATTTTTGGAAAGCTATTTCCTGTTGAGCCTGCTAGCGTAATTTTGTTTTATTCAGAATAAATTCTCTTTCCTTCAGTCTGTGGTGTCTCTCTGTCCCATTTTTCCCACATGTCTACCTTATGCAAGGTGACATGAATACTCAAGATGATTACACAACATGTGGTTTGCTTTCCTGGGAAGCATAGTATTGAAGTGACAATTGAGTAATGTGGAAGTTTTGTGCCTCTCTTTGTACATCCTACCATAGAAGTAATGTAGCAGTTTGGAAGAAGAGTTGCATACCATTGCATTCCATGTAGTAGACAGTCTGCAGTATGAATTGGGGCTTTTCTATGAATAGACCTTCACACATACACACTCAACATGCACTTCACTACCATCATATGATTTAATTTGCCAGCAACCTCATTTCTCTTCATTCCTTTTAGGCACATCTAACATCCTGCTAAAAATTCAGTTTTGTTTTTGGACAAACTCAGTGTTCAAGGGGGGAAGGGGAGAACACATTTTTGTAAACAATAACCAGTTGCCTGTTACAATCAAGGATGCTTTGCCGAAAGCAAAAAGCATTGTACTGAGCACTCGCAGGAAGGTCTTTTACAAAGAACATAGCTATTGTAAGTTATTTTTTTCTCCCTCATGTTTATCACATTCTTGTCTTTCCCATCCTTTAATCCTCTTAGAGCTTTTAGTTGAGCAAGAGTACCATTAATGGAAATGAGATTTTAGCTCTAAAAAACACTGTGGGATACTATTCAGCCTCATTCTAATAATTCTGAATCATTCTAATGATCTTTCTATTTGAAGTCCTGCCTTAGGAGGAACAGGTAAGTTTCTCCTAATTCAACATCACTGAGATTTCACTTAAAAAATGAAATTAGAAGGCATTTAAGAAGTTTTTCCTGAGGCAAAACTTTTGAGAAATTTCAGAGCGAGCCAAAGGAATTTAAGTGAAATTCCAATATCTCTAGGGAGCTTCCATACATCCACAACTTGTCATAGAGTTTCACCTAAATCAACATTTTAAATAAAATCACAGGTTTCTCATCAGGCAATTTATCTGGGGATTTTTGAGAGAAACATTTAGAGAAGTTGAAAAGAATATCAACAAAACCCACAGAATTTCTGAGAGTGAATCAGCACTGGTGTGTGTGTGTGAGATTCAACAAAACTAGCAATGTTTTTGAGGGTCAATAAAAATACACATAATGTATGGTAATATAAGGACATGGTGGCTCGAGTAGTTAAGACACTGACTCTGTTGGTTGCAAGATCAGCAGGTTGGCAGTTCGAGGCCCAGGTGCCACGTGATGGGGTGAGCTCCTGTCACTAGTCTCAACTTCTGCCAACCTAGAAGTTCGAAAGCATTCAAATGCAAGTAGATAAATAGGTACCACTTCAGTGGGAAGGTAAACAGTGTACTGTGCAATCATGCTGGCCCCATGATCCCAGAGTAGTCTCTGTCAACACTGGCTCTTCGGCTTAGTAACAGAGATAAGCACCGCCCCCTATGGTTAGGCATGACTTGACCACCTTGTCAACACAGAATACTTTTACCTTTTTTATGGTAATATACCATTGTGGTAATATACTTCTTGTATTCCAGTTGCAGTGGAATACTATGTATGTCTCATTGTATTTAGTGACTCTTACTTACAAACATTTCATGGACTTTGGATTGAAGCCATATAACATAGGGCCTTTACAGACTGCCAGAAATAATGCAGCTTGAGGCCACTTTAACTGTCTTGGCTTAGTGCTAATGAATCATGGGAACTGTAGTTTATTGTAGCACCAGAGTTCTCTGACAGAGAAGGTTCAGTGTCAATTCCCATGATTCCCTAGCACTGAGCCAGGGCAGTTAAAGTGCCTCAAGCTGCATTATTTCTGGCAGTCTGTAAAGGCCCATAGTTGTTCAGTTGTTTTCTCATGGTAATCCCCAGTGTTTTCAGCTGAGCAGCATGCAGCCTCCAGATGTACAAACAGTATGCAGCCTCCCAAAGCTAAGTTACTCATACTTTAATCCAATTGAAATAAATTCACCCAGTTATTAATTATCATTATGTGCCTTCAATTCATTTCACAGGGTTTTGGCAAGGTTTGTTCAGAAGGGACTTTGCCTTTGCCTTTCTCTGAGGCTGAGAGAGTTTGACTTGACCAAGGTCACCCATTGGTTTTCCATACCTGTGCATGGATTCAAACCCTGATCTCCAGTCCAATGCTCAAACCATTACACCATATTGGCTCTCTGAATTATTAATTACTATATTAAAACTCCTTGGCTCCATTGGGATCAAAGGATGACTAGCTTACCTGGATTCCACTGCATAATTAAACTCAGACCATGAAAGTTCTACCTTCACAGTAGACACAGTTTTCAACCTTTTATAAGGGAAGGATCGTAAATGCTGTGTGTACATAAGTGTTTCCATGCAAAATATGTAAGTTTTGTTTCAGGCCACTTGCATATTTGAGCACCATGTTGGGAACCATAGGCCATACATTATGTCTTTGATACTGTAAGAATTTTCAAGGGAGACAGCAATATAACATTCTGCCATTACATTTATAAAGTATTGAACTACCCATAAATTTTCTTTACTTTTTAAATTTCTTTCCTGAGTGGCAAAGAGGATCCTGAAGCAGTCAGAACTTCAAATGTTCCACTTCATGGAAAGGGCACTAAAGATTGCTTTTGGAATGTGCAACTTATGTTATGTTACGTTAATTCTACTTCAAGCTGAGATAGAATTGTGTTCTGATCTGGGATCAAATTAGATGATCATAAAGAGCTTTGAAAACACAAAGAATGTGTTTAATGATTCACATCAGATAGCAAATGTTTGGAACAATGTATGGTAGATAAATAAATAATGGGGATACCCTGATTATTTACTGCAAAGAGGAAATATTCAACTTGGCATTATTCAGGTATTTGGTTTTTACCATAGATCATCACAGCAACATTCAGAGAATTAAATGTTCCTGGGAGCTATAGTAGCAGAAGCACAATTGCATATCTTTAAAAACACATTAAAATCCAATTTTAACTCCATTCCACACATCAGCAAGGTGATGAGAAAATAATTTGACCTTAAATTGCAGTAGTACACACAGCATTAAAACAGAAAACTGGGTGGAAAACAACAGCTTGAAAATGTAAGACAAAAGGAAAACAAACTCTAATCATTCCAAAAAATCAGTGCTACTCCTATGCTTATTACATGGCAAATTATCAAAAAGACACTCTTGTAGCTATAACTAATCACAACCTTTACCTTAGTGCACTTTGAACTTGATGTGACTGAAGCAGATGGAATGTCTTCACACTGACTGGGAGTGGCAGGATTAAGTCAATTAAAAAGTATTATTTGAATATGAGTGAATTTAGTGAACCATAAAACAACTGTAATTCTAAAATTGATTCTGAATGGGTATACTGATCTTGCTTATATCACAGAGACCTAGTTGAATGAAGTGAGGGGGAGTCAATTTCTTTCAGTTTGGGAGACCAAGGTTCTCTGTGTACCATCATGTGAGACTGAGGGCCTTTGCAGACTGCTAGAAATAGTGCAAATTGAGTCCACTTTAAATTGAGGCACTGCCCTGGCTCAGTGCTAGGGAATCATGGGAATTATATTTTTTTCTAAGACATTGAGCCTTCTCTGTCAGAGAGCTCTGGTGCCACAATAAATTACGGTTCCCATAATTCCCTAGCAGTGAGCCAGGGCAGTGCCTCAATTTAAAGCGGACTCAATTTGCACTATTTCTAGAAGTCTGCAAAGGCCCTGAGTTGGTAGAAAGGTGGGGGTGCAGCAGTTTAACAGGATTCTATTCACCTATCTAGTTGACCCCAGAGTTTGAGTCTGTGTTCTTCAAGATGAGTGGCTGGGGCAGATTAAAGATTCTTGGTTGTTTTTGATTTTTGGTTGATTTGTGTTTGTGTTTTGTTTGCTGTTTGTTTGTTTTGGTGCTTATTATCCTGCTGCTCAATAATCCCCTTTCCGCCGTAGCTGAAGTGATCATGAGATTGAGGTCCCCTTGTCTTTTGCTGTTGAAGAACTTCAACATTCACTGTGAAACTGCTCTGTCAGAAGTGGCTCATGACTTTATTTAACCATGAGCATAGACAAAATGATATCTCAGTGCTAAACCTTGTTTTCTGTATGTAATGAAGGTGGTTCTGGAAATCAAGGAATTTTTATAGCTCTGTTGGCATGAACAGGTGAGGTTTAGCCTCACTGAACTCTGATCCCCAGCAGGGTTGAGGAAACCATTAAGCTGATCTGCCCCAGAAGATTGATGGCTCTAGATTGATTCCTGGTGTCCTCTGCAGATTCTATTGTTGTCTCAGAAGGTTACTGTGTCAAAGCCCTGTTTGAATTTTGGAATGAAGAAATGGCCATGATGGTGGACAAAATTGCTCCTGAGAATCTTCTCTTGCGGAACAGAATACACCCAGGCCCCTGATTCTCCAGACAGCTGGCAGCAATGAAATAGTGAATTCCTAAGCTGAGGCAGTGTGGCCAGGAAAACCAGAACCAAACATTTTTATTTGTCACCATTGCATCAGCAAAGAGCCATTCACAACAGCTGTTTTGATTCATTATAATTTTTTTTAAGGCTATGATCTTTCCTGGTTTTCTCACCAGTGTGTGACCTAAAGGCACTGTTTTACAGTGAACCTATATATTTTTCCTGGAGAAGAAAGCCCAGAAGGTAATGCTTCTTGTTAATCAATATGTGCAATTCATAACATGAGCCCAAGCCTCTAGAATGGCCAATCACCTGTACAAGGTGCCTCCCGAGGCTTACCAAAACTTTCTTATCAGCCCAAGTCTAAATTGGCCTGGCTTGCTTTATTAATAAACTACTTTATCTGATATACTGACTTCCTTTCAACATGAGACTCTGAGCCCCCCCTACATATTTACATCAGAACAAAGAAGCCAATTAGCCTCTGCTTGTTTTTACTGTTGTGTGCCTCCAAGTCATTTCCAACTTATGAGGAATCTAAAGTAAACCTATCACAAAGGAAAGCAGATGGGTATGAAGGAGTGCCTCTGGCCACTCTGCCCCACAATTGGTTCACAATCAGCCAGGGACAATCAGCCAGGGACTGTGGTGACCAGACAGCCCACTCTCAAAGTGGGCCGCTGCCACAGTCCCAAATGGGCCACCAGCAAGGAATGGATTTTCCCCACTCCTTTGCTGGTGGTTTTGGAGTGGCTTCTGGACACTTCGGTGGCATGTGTCATCTGCATGCCAATCCCCCAAAGCAGCTGGAAGCAGCTCCTTTTGGCCCACCTGTTTTGGGCCAGGGTTATCTTGGCAAGTTTCTTCAGAAGGGATTTGCCATTGCCATTCTCTGAAGCTGAGAGCTTGTGACTTGCCCAAGATCACCCAGAGGGTTTCATTTAAAAACAACAACCCAAAAACAAAAAACAAAAAACAAAACACTGGACCTTGTCAAAAGGGAAAAATTCCTATTTAGCCTCTCAATAAACTGGTAGCTAATTTTGTAGAGATTACTCTGGTGTGAACGTGCTGGAGGGGAGCCTGCAGGCTATCAGGGCTCTCTAACATTTATATAGGTTCATGCTAGCCCTGCATGTCAGTGAGATAGTGACTTTCTGGTTTGACTTCAAAGGCATTCTATTGGAAGAATTATGCATTGCATTTTCCTGTTCCTCATTATATACATAGGGACTCCCTCCATCTTTCTCATTTTAACTATCATGTGACTTTGTTCACTGACTCTTGGAGACAGTTTAACAGCTCTCTCCCAAGATTTAAACTGCTGGTAACTGCAGATTGTTCCCATATTCCTGCTATAATAAAAGAGGGTAATGCTTTCTCTCTTTGCCCAAACTCTTTTTAGTTAGATTAAGGTTTGGTTTTTGCTATGTAATTATTTATTAAAGCAATTATTACTGTTTTTAAACTACAAACTACATGTTTGTTGTCTTTCTGAGTAAGATTTTATTCTTTAGGAAGTCAGATTTAAAATAATAGTCTGACCCACACTTTTGTCATTCTGCTGATGAAACTTGAACTCTAACAAGTTTAACTTTCGTACTTGCATATTTTTGTTTCTCTTTAAAAGGGCTAACTCCCTAGGAAACAAAAATTGCACCCCACATGGGAGCCTGCAGGCCATCAGGGCTCCCTAACATTTAAATAGGTTCATGCTAGCCCTTCATGTCAGTGAGCTAGACTTAAGTGCCCTTCTCGTCTGACTTCAAAGGCATTCTCTATCCAAAACCTTGTTGTACCAAATATTTAATAATATTATGTTACTACATAACTTTGAAAGGGCAGTCTTGCTGGTAGTGGCAATATGCAATAAGAAATGTGTTTCAGGTAACATTACTGTAATGTGTTGCTTCCAAGCTCTATGATACATTAATTTCAACCAAATTTATATTCAACCTGTGAAAAATGTTTTATCACTTTTTTTTTATTTAATTTGTGTTGGATGCAAAGTGAATGACGTTTGTCTTCAGGTTTTTAGAGAATAATCAGCTAAAGTTGGCAATCTGATGGACTTGCATTGATCAGTTTCAAAAGCTGTTTCCAAAACAAAAGTTTGAGATGCATTTGAGATTTATCATACTCTTCCTATGATGGAACACAAAAATCACTAAAAGACTAACACAGGGGTAGGCAACCTTTCCCCTTTAAGGGCCGAGGGACTTCAGCTCCCAGAAGCCTCATCCATGTTGGCCAATAGTCCCATGTTGGCCAATAGCTCCTGGGATTCTGGGAGCTGAAGTCCCTCGGCCCTTAAAGGGGAAAGGTTGCCTACCCCTGGACTAACATGTATTCTTCCAGGTAAAAATCTGACTGATTGGGAAAGAATATGATGAGAATATGAATGTTTTATTTCAGCATGGGTCAAATATATTTTTAAAGCATTGTATTGTGTTACATTCAATTGCTTTTAAAGTATGACATAAACGGAAGAGACTAAGAACAATATACCAGAAATAACTTTCATTCTATTAGAAAATTCCAGACTATTTTCCTTTAACAATTTCCTCCATGGTAATAGATGTTTAACTGACAAACATGTTATGGAACTTTTGGATAAAGGAGACAGCAGAGTATTTTTATTTCTTTGTCCAATTAAACCTTTTATCTTCTTGAAGACTGAATATAGTTTCACTTAGGACATTGCTATGACTACACTTTTGTCATAGCAATACATGCTACAATAATAGGAACTGTAGCTCTTGAGCCATCATAGTGACAACTGTGTAAAACTTAAAATGTGAAAGTAATGTGAATTTTTTGAAAAGAAAAAAGTTCTACTCAAAATATTCAATTGAGTTCATTCCAAATACTCAACAGGATGTTTGAGAGTGTGTCAGTGTATGTGACTTCACATTGCCTGTTGACTTATGGTGACCCCATACATTTTGTAGGGTTTTCTTAGGCAAGGAATACTCAGAGGTTGTCTTGCCAGTTCCTTCTGTCTGAAATATAGCCTACAGCACCTAGTATTTTTAGGAAGTCTCCCATCCAAGTACTTACCAGGGCCGACCCTCCTTATTACATTCTAAATATTTAAGATGACTGAGAAAGCATATTGAGAATGAAAATAGGTGGACATAATACCTGTGATGAGATTAGTAATGACTTTTAGCAAGTGGTTTTTTTTTTTATACAACAGTTGTCTTTAGAATCTTGTAAAATGGGCACAGTGAAAAAACAGGTTTTGATTCCAGCTTTATTTCATTGTTTAGAGTTCAGATTAAACTGGAATTTCCTTTTTCCCATGTAACGGTAAATTCTGGTTTAAAATAAGCCTGATGTAATGCCAGATGTGGCATAAAAGGAATAGAGGGGAAGGGAAGAGAGAACAGCCCTCATTTCTGACCTTATGAACCATAGCATATAAAATTGGTATTATGTACGAACCAATATATATTAAGCCAGCCAAATGGTGCTTTCCTGAATATTCTTCTAATCACAACATCTGAGTTTTATATATCACTTTACTGATATCCCGGCTCTTCCCCAAAGCTCAGAAATAGTGCAAATTGAGTCCACTTTAACTGCCCTGACTCAGTGTTAGGGAATCATGGGAACGGTAGTTTATTGTGGCACCAGAGCTCTCTGACAGAGAAGGCTCAGTGTCTCAGAAAATATACAATTCCCATGATTCCTTAGCACTGAGTCAGGGCAGTTAAAGTGGACTCAATTTGCACTATTTCTGAGCTTTGGGAAAGAGCCGGGATATCAATAAAGTGATATATAAAATTCAGATGTTGTGATTAGAAGAATATTCAGGAAAGCACCATTTGGCTGGCTTAATATATATTGGTTCGTACACTTTAACTGCCCTGATTCAGTGTTAGGGAATCATGGGAACGGTAGTTTATTGTGGCACCAGAGCTCTCTGACAGAGAAGGCTCAGTGTCTCAGAAAATATACAATTCCCATGATTCCTTAGCACTGAGTCAGGGCAGTTAAAGTGGACTCAGGGGGGATGCAGACCAGGGCATCAGGGACGCCCTGGTCCAGAGCGCTGCGGGACCTCGGCAGCCGGACCGCGGCGCTCCTGCGGCATCCCTGGAAGGAGCGCAAAAATAGCGCTCCTTCCACAAGACAGGGAAAGTGCACCCTAAACGCGTAGGGCGCACTTTCCCTGCCTTTTCCACCACAGCGCGTCCGGTCACTGCGGCGGGAGGTTGCCCCGGAAGCGCCGGCCATGCGGAGGGCTGGCGACTCCCAGGGCGACCTCAGGAAGAGGAAGGGGTGCCGCTCGTGCGGCTGCCCCTCCTCTTCCGGGTCTTGCAGACGACTCTATTAGTCGTCTGCCGAGGCCCTCAATTTGCACTATTTCTAGCAGTCTGGAAAGGCCCATAGTGGCTTACAGAAAAATAAGAAAGGTAGGTAAAGTTATATAGAAGGTATGATTAAAATGAATGAAAATATCGATAGATTTAAAACCAATTAAAATTGATTTAAAAGCAAACAATAAAAGTAACACAGTACACTAAGAAAAGACATTTCTTGTAAAAAGATGATCTCCAAAAGTTTGCTGAACTAAAAAAATACTTGACCTGCCTGTACTAGTGGGATTCTGCCCAATGGGTAACTGGGCAAATCATACTCTCTCAGTCTCAGAGGATGGCAATGGCAACCCCCCTCTGAACAAACCTATCAAGAAAACACCATTATAGGTTCACCTTAGGGTCACCATAAGTTGGAAACAACTTTAAGGCACACAACAACAACAACAACAACAACAACAACACACACACACACAATGTTAGATGTATATTCTGTAAAGATGCTGTTTACAGATAAAATGGTATGGATGGATATGTATGTAGGCAGTCCACTCCTCCTCATGGCCATGTCATTTCTGGATGACAAAGAATCATAAAGTAAAGTATAGCAGGTTAATTAAAGTATTTCAAGATAGATTATGATCAGAGTATAAAAATAGTTTGTTTTGTTTCTTAATAACCTTGTCTTCCCTTTCTTCATCTTCTAGGCCCCCTCCCCCCTTCCCTATTTTCTTTTTCCTTTCCCATTTTGGGGTATATTTGAGTAAAATAAAGGAAGAGTTGAAATTGAAATGGGATTCAATATATTAACTTGGAATGTGATGGTTTAAATTCTCAACATAAACATAATAAAGTATATCATTTTTTGGAGAAAAATAAAGTGGATATGCTATGTCTTCACAAAACACATATTAGAAAGAGGGAGATAAGATTAATTAAGAATTATAAATTAGAGAAGGAACATATAACTGCATCTAAGGAGAAGAAAAAAGGGGTAGTAATATATGTAAAAATGTATATACCAGCAAAGGAAGTGATAAAATACTGAAATGGTTGTTATATAGCTATAGAAATACTGAGTATGGGGATTAAAATATTAGTAATAGGCATATATGGGTCCCTAGAAAATAAAAGAATCTTCTATGGAAAATTATATGAAGAAATAGCCTTGACTATGAAAAAATCATCTTATTGGGAGACTTTAATGGAATACTAGACCCGGAATTAGAGAGGGAAAGGGAAAGTTACCCCCCCCCAAAAAAAAAAAATTAAGTTAATAGTCAACTTCTCATTGGTGGATTCATGGAGACATGTGAATGGTAATGCCAAAAGTTATACTTTCTCTTTGAATAGACATAAATAATTATCAAGAATTAATATGTGCATAACCTCCAAAACATTATTAACACAAATATTAGTGGTAGAACTACTCCCAAGAGCACTTTCAGACCATAACCCCCTAATGGTTAAGACAGCTGAATTTGTAACAGACCTTAAGACTGCCCAAAGAGCAAAAGAAATAATAAAATTTTACTTTCAAGAAAATATGAATGAAGAAACAAAAATGACCTTAGTCTGAGATGCCTTTAAAACTGTGATAAGGGGATTTTGTATCCAACAAAATAAAACAGTACAAAGAAACAAAAAAGAAAAATTAAAGATATTAAATAATAATTTCAAAGAGAAAGAAGAGGAATTGATTGAGAGAAGCAATAGATCAGAAGTGATTAAAGAGATAAATATTTTGAAAAAACAAATTTCAATAGAATTAGTAGATGAAATAGGGGAAAAAGTAAAGGCAAGCAAACAAAGAAATTTTGAACAATCCAATAAAGTGGGTAAATGGTTAGCATATGAGTTGAGGAAAGAGAAAGAGAAAAAATATAATGGAAATAAAAGAAGGAAATAAAATAAATAAAGATCAAGGAACGATTCAAGAAATTTAAAAAAATGCAGGTTATGTAAAGAAAGAACAGTAGAGGGAAAATTAGAAAATATCTAAACAATAGCAATTAAAGGAAATAGAGGAAGACCATTATCGAACATTAAATGCCCCAATAACATTACTTGATGTAAAACAAGCTATCAAGCAATGTAAAAAAGATAAGGCCTCTGGCCCATATGGAATAATAGCATTGTTTTATAAAACATTCAACTAAGAGCTCTGAAAAGCTGCAGCTTACTATGAATAGCATATTAAAAGAAGGGTTGCCTGAGACATGTAGGGAAGCTGATATAGTTCTTATACCAAGAGAGACTAGAGATCTATTATATCTTAAAAATTATAGACCCATTTTGATCTTGAATATTGATTATAAGATTTTTGCACTGACTTTGTCTGAGAGACTCAAAAATTGTTTTAAAATATGAATAAATGAAGATTAACGGGGGTTCCACCCACAAAGAGAGATGAGAGAGAATATAAGAGTGATCCTAGATGTATTACAATATTATGAATCTAATAATGATTAAAAAAAATGGCATTTTTTTTTTTTTTTAGATCTTGTAAAGGCCTTTGACAGTGTGAATTGGCACATACTGTTTGGAATTATGAAACATGTAAAAATGGGCCTTAATTTTATGCATTGGATCAAAGAAATATATATATAAAATGGAGAGAAATAAAAAAATTAAAATACAAAAAAGTACAACGCAGGGATGCCCAATGTCACGTCTCCTATTTCAAATTGTGATGGAACTGCTGATGTTAAATATCAAAAAAGATGAGAATATGAGAGGTGTAGGATCTAAACAACAACAATATAAACTGTGGGGATTTGCAAATGATCTTGTAATTATATTGGACAACTCTACAGAAAGTGTTGAACACATGGTGAGAATATTGAATGAATTTGGAGAGATTTCAGGATGCAAAGTGAATATGAAAAACAACAGCAATAATTGGGGGAAAATTGTCTAAATTTGAGGTACAATCAATTGAGAGAAAATCAGGCATTAAAACAAAGAAAACCTCTGAGTTGTACAAGAATAATTATAAAAACATTTGGTCCCAAATTAAAAATGATTTGACAAGATGGAAGAAATGAAATCTATCTTTATTAGGAAAGATTGCTATTATCAAAATGTTGGTACTACCATGGCTATTATTCTTTTTTTAGATGATCCCAATTATTATGATAGTTACTCCCTTTAAAGAACGGCATAGGGATATATCTAAATTTCTGTGGAGTGGGAAAAAAAACTAGGGTAAATATGAAAACACTTCACGATACCTAAGAAAGAGGGGTATCTCTTACAAACCTACAACACTACTTTGAAGCCAGCTGCTTAATTTGGTTAAAAAAATGGGTCAAATTAATTGATGTGAGATTCTTGGAATTAGAAGGGAACAGTTTGCAATATGCCTGGCATGCATACTTGGAATATGACACAGACCAAATTAATAGAGATTTCAATAAACACTGCATAAGGAGATTGTTATTAAAAATATGGGGGGGAAAATATAAGGATAGCTCCCCAGACACCTCTTTGGGTTTCTCTTTTAGAAGCATTTCATAAAAAGACAAACAACTGGATAAAATGTGAAGATATTTTGAACAAAAGCGAAGGAAAACAAAATGAAATCCCAAACAGAATTGGAAGAAGCGAAAATGTTTATAAGATGTTCTACCAATGGTACATGACCCTGAAAACAATCAATATGGTAATTAATAATAAGTTAGAGTTAAATCTCCAATTGTTTCCAGAATTCTATTTATTAAGTATTTTTGAAGATGAACTAGAAAATAAATTTGGGAAATTTTATTTTACTTGAATACTGCAGCGAGAATGACCTTTGTCTCAAAATGGAAAAATAAAGAAGTGCCAGAGGAAGATGAGTGACTATATGAAGTATATGAGGCCATATAAATGGATAGGTTAAAACAGATATTAAAGAACAATTCAATGAAGGAAATAAATAGAGAATGGAGAGTAGTAAAGGAATATTTTGAAAAGAAATGGGGGGAAATTGCAGTGATAGGTTTCCCAGCATAAGCAAAAGAAGGTGATAAAGTAGATAAAGCTCATTTCATTACTTTTCCTTTATTATTTTCCTTTATTCTAAGAATAAGAGAAGAATGGGGTAGGGTGGTAGGAAATTTATGACATATAAGATAAGCCAGTAGAAAACATAGAAAAGCAAGAAAAGAAAGCAGTAAAGATGGATCTCTTCTGACAGGCCTTCCCGGAATAACATTTTCAGAGGGATGAGTTCTAATTGGATTTACTCTGTCCCTAATCTTCTCGCCGATTTTAGTATTATTGTTGTTGTTTATTTTTTGTTGTATTTTAATTTTGTTGTATTTTAATTCTTTCAAGTTTAATTCAGTTTTAGGGGGGAGGGTTGTTGATTGAGGGAATGTTTTTAACTTGTTTTTTTTTTTTAAAAAAAATGCTGTAACCCGCCTTGATTGCTGTGCAGAGGGGCGGGCTATAAATAATAATAATAATAATAATTATTATTATTATTATTATTATAGTAATGAGTATATTAGATAAGTTTTAATAATAATAATAAGGAAGTCATCAAACTCTTATTTTTAAACCAGAAGAGACAAGGGATGAAATCTAGGTGTAGAAGGATGAGAGTATGTAAGAAGATAAAGTAAATGAAGAAGGTTTGAGTAAGTGTGGAAGGTGTGTCTGAGAGAGAGAGAGAGAAGAAGAAGAAGAAGAGGGAAGATAAAGGGAAGATTGAAGGTAGGAAGAGGGAGATTTGAATGGAAGGGAAGGAATTAGAGAGGTATGAAAGTGTGGTAAGGATGGGAAAGGGAAAGATTGGATATAATTGTAGGTGACAAAAAGAAAGATAGAGAAAAGGTATAGTAGACAGGGAAGACCTAAACATAAATACAGGATTAATGAGAGACAATGGGGAGATGCAGACGGCGAAAAGCACTGTCTTCAATCCCAGGCAGCCGGACACTGGGTGCCCCAACCCCTTCCTGAGGACGTCATCAGAGCACCCATCATTGCACACAAAGGGCGCTCCGATGATGTCCTTCTGACTCAGCATCCAGACACCCTGAGTTGGAAGAGATGCCGAAGAGGCGTGCGCTGCCTCTTGCAGCGCCCTTTCCGCACCTTGTAGAAGGAACACTATTTTAGCGCTCCTTCCAGGAGCCAACATGGGCCAACATGGGACAACATGGGAAAAAGAGTGGATTGGGGCTGAGGAGTGGGGCAGCCTTCGCCCCAATCCACGGCTTCTCAGGGTAGCCCATGGCCACCCATCTGCAGAGGCCCAACATTGGGCAAGAAGAGTTGGAAGAAATAGAAATGGAATAAGATGAAGTTTAAATAGGAAATAGGTTAGCATTACTAGATGAGATGATTGAATGTTGTTTTGGTTGTGCCTTTTTAAATAAGCAGGCTTTAGGCATCAAAACTATGAATGATAATTTTTGTTTGTATGTTTATAACACGATTGTTACAAGAACTAGTGCCAAAATGACTATGATTTTGCCATGATTTTCTGGGTGTGTATGTTTCCTCTTGGATGGCCCTAAATGGACTGGACTGGCAGACATGGACCCAGGAGTGAGCAGGTCACATAGGCAATATTGCCATGGACCCTTAGCGGAGACACCATGTACTCCAGGGGTAGGCAACCTTTCCCCTTTAAGGGCCGAGGGACTTCAGCTCCCAGAAGCCTCAGCCATGTTGGCCAATAGTCCCATGTTGGCCAATAGCTCCTGGGATTCTGGGAGCTGAAGTCCCTCGGCCCTTAAAGGGGAAAGGTTGCCTACCCCTGATGTACTCAGTGCTTTGAAACAAAGATCAAAAATATCCTAGTTTGGGGGTTGGTAGCAGGGAAGATTCATACCTCTGCTAGTCAGAAAAGACAAGTGATTTATGTCGCCGCTAGCTTGGCACAGCCAGGAAATAATCATTTCCCATCTTTGAGAAGTGCCAGTATCAAAGTGATCTTTGCTATGTAAATTAAGAAAGTGAAGTAAACAACCTTTCACCTGAAGCCAGTTTTTGGCTATTTAAGGACTCCAAAATCCTTTGTTCTTTGAGCTAGCATGGAAGGCAAGAGGGATTTTTATGTCTGTCTGGAATTCTTTGCTAATCTCCTTCATGCTCCCCCCCCCCCCCCCCCGTTCTGCTGAGCAGCTGTGAGAACTCTCAATCATGGAAGGAGTACCACACTATGGTAGCTATAGAATGGGTTTGGAATCAGGGAATCAGTCACCAACTGGAACCATGATCCAAAGAATAGTTAGGGCACCGGGATTAAAGCACACCACTATCCTTCTCCCTGGGCCTCTTCCAATAGACATCAGGCTGGCCAACCCCAATATAGTGAGGAACATAAGCAAATTTGGAAGACCCTCCATATTCATAGATTTGACACGGTCCAATTTGATGGAAAGCCTTCCAGTATATTGTTGGAAGCCCTGCTGTATCCCTGCAACAACCCAAAGTTTTGATAAGAGCTTGTGTTGGTTTAAAAGAAAGTGAAGAAACAAATCTTTAGAAGTATAAAACCCTGCAGTTGTGTAAAAAAAAAAAAAAAAAAGACCTACAGAGAACATTTTAGCTCCACAGATTGGTTTTTCATGACTGTTGATAAAGGTTAAAGGATGATCCTCCAGGTGGAAAACATGTGATAGTATGTAAAAAAAAATGGTGGTTGGAGTAATGGAAAGAGATCGATGGAGATAAGGTGTTAGAAGGATTGTATTGTTTGAAAATGTGCTGCTTTCAGAGATTCTTTGGGAAAGACAGTGGAGATGGGACTCTGTCAGCATCAGCCCCCCTAGCTCTCAATTCTTGGGATGGAGCCTAAGATACGGTTTTTTGAGTAAAACTTAGAGCCAAGAAATTCCTGCAAAATCCCTGCATAAAATTGTTGTGATTTTAGAAGCTGAGTGTTTTCCCCTTAGTGGGTCTAACATGACCTTAAAAAAGAGTTGCAAAGCCCATCGTCCTACAAAAAAAAGACATAGCCATTTTGGTAAACTGTTCTTGTTGTTCCTTTCTTGTTTGTTGAATTTTGGCGATTACTGTTTCAAATTAAGATTTTCATAGTTTTGCCTCACTTTGTTTTGTCTTTCATTAGGTTTTAAAGAGAACTCTTGCTTCAATTGGATTGGCTAAAACTTCCATTTTTCCCATTGACTCCAATCTGATTAATGATCCTGCTTCTAGCCTATCTTCCAAGGAGCTGGTCCTTTGTACTTGTAAGAGAAGAAAAAGAGGTTTAGAGGCTATGCAGATGGGCAGGAAAAGGTGACCTGAAGCTGCTTTTCCTGCGCAGGATCTGTCATGTGCTAGTATACAGTCTGTCACACTCTGTGTACAAAGGTGACTGAAATTTGGTATAGTGTGATATACAGTCTGTCAATTTGTCTGTACAAATGTGACTGAAGTTCAGCATCCCTGTACATCTGCACAGGACCTGTCATACATCCACAGATCATGCAAGGATTTACTGACCCCCCACTTCCCCCAAGGAGTGGGTACTGTAGACAGGTGCCACTGTTTGATTGTGCCACCTTGGGGTGAAGGAATGAGTTTATCAATTGAAAAGACACCTACTCCATAGTCCTCCACAAAAGAATTCCCACACAGATCAGGGGGGAGAGGAGAGGTACATGCAAGAGAGGTTTGTGTGGATAGACTGGATACATGCAGCTGGTGGTCATGAAAGGGAGATGGTCAACAGGACACACGGACAAACATTACTCCAGAGCTACTGCCCCCCAGCATGCCAGGAAGTGGTGTGCAGGTCTTAGGCACACCTGCATACCTGCACAGAAGAGATCACAAAAGCCTCTTTCATGCAAATTGCTGTGCATGCTGACAACAAGTGTACATGTGACATAATTCATTTATTGTCATAATAGAGCACAGTTGCTAGGGCACATGTGTAGGGTTACAATTAGGGTTAGGGTTCTAATAATCAAGCGCACCTGCACCAGTGCATCCACACCTGGAAGCATAGGGCGCTTTAAATTAAAGCCTGCATTGTAAGGTGCATGCTCTGGATTGCCAAGTCAATTTCCACCACATGTACGGTGGTGCATTTTACAGCCTTTTTCTGGTGCACTGATGTCACTGCATACATACATTCATGCAAAGGTGTGCATCTTTGCCGAAGGAGCGGAAAAAAGGACCGGGTCAGCATATGACCCCGGCTAGAGGGCGCTTTCCTGGTGACTTTTAGGCATGTGTCATCTAAATGCCATGCCTACAAGTCACCCTCAAAGCACCTCTTTTTGCCTGTCTGTATAGCCTCTTAGAGCTCTCTCCTTGTGAGAACAGTGGTTCTATGATTGGCTGTTTTGTGATGCTAGACATTTATATAATTCAATTTACAAGCAATTTATATAATTCAATTTACAAGCAAAAAGTTTAAAAGTTGAGAATCTGCACTTTATTAAGCTGTACATCTTTTTTTTTCACACAGAGTATGTAAAAATGATAGTTAAAAGAGAGACTGATGGGGGATGCTGACCGGCCTAAAGGGCCGGCCTGGGGGTAGAGTTGGGGTGAGGTGACCACATGCTGGTTGCCCCAACTCCGCTCTCACTCTGCTCCAATGCCACACACTTGTTTGCATGGCACACGGCAGCTCTAGGAGCAGAATTTTGAAGCTCTTTTGGGGGAGGTAAAAAGGAGGATCAGGGCTGCGGCATGTGGTTGCTGCAGCCCCAATCCACCACTCCCAGGGTGGCTCTGTGCCACCCCTTTTGAGCCATCTGCATCAGCCCTAAGAAAGTACAAAAGTTTGGGGATAGTGAGTGATGATGATGATGATGATGACAAAAAAAAAAGGAGATGTGGGCAACCTTGTAAAGAGGAAAATTTGGGATGAACCAGAGCATGGCCAGGGTGAAGACTTCAAAAGATTGTATTGTTTATAAGGCCTTTTGAAAAGCTTGATTGCCTGGATTGAGGAGAGCCTTTGTTTTCTCTTAGAAGGAAAAATTCTTGTGGAGTGGTAGTTTTGTAGTTGGAAAGACAGGAGTTTCTAGTTTCCCTTTTTTGGTCCAAAGTCTTGTTAATTTTGTGATTTTGTTGTGGCAAAATATCTGTCTGCTCTCCTATGTGCAAGTCAGACAGGCATAAAAAGGCTAATATTTTGTTAAATTTAAACTGGTACTTGGTGTGGAACATGGAAAAACTAAGGGCCTTTGCAGACTGCCAGAAATAGTGCACATTAAATTGAGGCACTACCCTGGCTCAGTGCTAGGGAATCATGGGAACTGTGATTTATTGTGCCACCAGAGCTCTCTGACAGAGAAGGCTCAATGTTCCAGAAAAAAATACAATTCCCATGACGAAGCCAAGTCAGCATTGTTATTACCCAAATTATTCCATTAATTTTATAGATAGGTCACGATAATCACTGGTTTCCAAAAAAGTTATTACTGGCTTTTTTCTGTCTTTCTCATGATTCCCTTCTCAGTAATGAAGTAAACTTATCTGCCGCCACACAATCTGTCAATTTATATGTCCAGTCTTTAATATCATGACATTCTATACTTTTCCATTTGGCTGCATATGCCAATCTAGCAGCAGTCACTATATTAAATAAAAGTTTACTATGCTTTCTTTCTAATGTTGCATTTGAATGTATTCCCAAAAGATAATACTTTGGGTCCATATATTCTCTAGAAGACACAATTTGAGTGACAATCTTATGTATATTCTTCCAATATTGTTTGGCCATTTTACAATGTCACCACATATGTATAAAAGTGCCATCCTCCTCCTGACATTTCCAACATTTTTTGCTGACCAGTCTTTGCATCTTTGCCACTTCCACCGGTGTAAATACCACTGATTTTGTATTTTGTGAAAGTTCTCTCATAGATCAAAGCTTAATGTATACTTTCTTCTGCGCTTTCAGGATTCTTCTCATTGGTCCAATTGTATAGTTTGTTTTAAATTGATGGCCCATTTTATCATGTTCTCTTTAATAACTTCATCCTCCTGTTCAAATGTTAACAATAAATCATAAAATTGTGATATTTTAGATTTATTATTATTATTATTATTATTATCCAAAATCTTTTCAAAGTCTGTGTCTATTTTCCCAATACCTTTAATATTTTTATCTTGTATAAACTTTTCTTTAAGCTGTCTGTGAAGAAACCATCCACACCGATATCCTTTCACTACTAGTTCCCCTTGAGTCCTAAATTCTATTTTGTCTGTTTCACTATTTATATTAGTTAGATCCTCACATGTTATCCATTTACTGTCCTCTAACCTTTCTCTTCTAAACAGTGCTTCATTTGTGGAGGCCCATAGTAGAATTTCCCTACAAAGAATATATTTCTTCTAGACTCGAATTAAGCATTTTCTAATAAAGTGATTCTCAAAATACTTATGCACTTTAACTTTATCATAAAACAGATATGCATGAAAGCCATATTTTAAATCTGCCCCTTCTAATAGTAACACCTCATTATTTTTTAAAGGAAACCAATCTAATAGCCATGCAAAACAGCAGCCTTTGAAATAAATTTTTAAGTTGGGCATTGCCAGATCGCCTCTCTCCACTTTGTCTTGCAAAATTTAATCCTAACTTTGGGACTTTTCCCACTCCATAAAAACTTAGAGAGGTCTCAATGCCATTTTTTGAATGGAATTTCATTTTTTACAATTGGTAAATTCTGAAACAAAAGGAGTATCTTGGGAAGAATCATAGAGATTTTCCCTAGCCAAGAAAGTTTCAGATTTTTCCATCTATCCAATTCCTTTCTTATCTCTCTCCATTTTTATAGTTGTTTTTAAATTAGTCCACATTCTTCGTTGTAGTAGTTATTCCCAAATATTTCACTTCCTTTTTAATACAGAATCCCATTCTTTCTTTTATTTTTCTCTTTTCTTTTCCAGAGAGGTTAATTGCCAAAATAGCCATTTGTCTTTATTTATTTACCTTCAACCCTGCAGCTTCACCAAATTGGTCTAATTATTTCATCACTATCAACATTTTCAGGATTTGTTATGGTTATGGCCATCGGCATATGCCCTTAATTTCATCTGCCTTCCTTTATTTTAAAATCTTTCTTTTCTTAACTCACTGTATATGTATATAAAATAGAATCTCTATCTAATCTTAAAAAAAAATCTAACCTTTAAAATAAAAATTGAAAAATAACAAACTGGGGCAGCTCAAAACAAAAACAAAAAGAACTTTTATATGTTTCAAATTTGGCAAAAAAAACCCCCTCATTTTGATAACAACTTTAAAATGGAAAGTGATTGGTAAATAAAAGTAAAAAAAAAAAAATTAGGATCGTTGTATTTTGGCTTCCAAAATGGTGCCCATGCATGCCCACAACACCATTTGTTGTGGGGCAGGTGTGGGCCCAGGGAAGCCCCCCCATGCCTGCGCCAGATGAATTTGCCTGCCACGGGCATGGGGGGGGGGCTTTCCAAGGCCCAGGGAAGCCCCCTTGCGGCTGTGCTAGGTGAATTCGCCCACCGCGGGTGCAGTGGGGCCTTTCCAAGGCCCAGGGAAGCCCCCGCGTGGCAGCACTGGGCAAATTCGCCCACCACAGGCGCGGGGGGCTTCCAAAATGGCGCCTGCATCATGTGTGCATGCACACGTGGGGGGGCAAGCACACCCATGCACCCACCCACGCATGCACGCACCCACCCAGCCCCGTGCACCATTCCCCCCCAGCCCCCCAGCAAGAAAGGTTGCCGGCCCCTGCCTTAGCATCTATCACAACTTGCTCCTCTTTCAAAAGTAGTTCATTTAATCTCCAGTTAAACTCTTTCTGTCCCTCTCTAAACTCCATTGTTATAGGATGATGATCAGACATAGCTTTGGGCAATATCTCCATCTTTTTAATTCTTATCCTAATATCTTTAGTTGTTAAGAACATATCAATTTGAGCCCAGGATTTATACCCTTCGGAAAAATAAGTAAATTCCTTGTTCTGTTCATATTTCACTCTCCAAACATCTATCAACTTATATAGGTCTGTTAGTTCAAAAAATTGGGGGGGGGGGTTCCCCTGATTGGGTTTTACTTTTTTTTCCTCTGACAATCAATCTATTTGTGGCTCTATAACCCCATTGTAATCTCCCATCATAATCATTGATACAATGTTTAAATCATTTATCTTATTCAATAGTTCATTATAAAAATTTCCTTTATTTTCATTTGGTGCATACACTCCTATCACAGTTAATTTAACACCCAGCCACAACATTTCGATCCCAATATACCGACCTTAACACTTCTTTTGGCTCATATTTGTCTTTAATATATAAAACCACCCAGGGAGCCGCTATAAATTCCTTACCTAATTTATCATTTTTTAAATATTTCAGTTCATCTGCTCTAATTTGGGTCTCCTGTAAGCACATCAGCTCACATTTTAATTTCAACAAATTAAAAGACACATTTCCTTTTAATTGGCCCATTAAGGCCCTACACAGTCCAGGATAGGAATTTACTAGTCCTAATCATTCTCTGAGATGTACTCTTCCTCATCTTATGATTGTTTTTCTAAATCTCTTAAATTATCATTTTCATTATCCACTAAATCAGTTGTTTCCCTCCTTCTTTGTTAGTCCACATATTCTCTTTTCCCCTTCTTTGCATCCTTTCTTATTTCCATCAATTCTCCTTCATTATCCTTCAACTGCTGCCTTCTAGATACATCACTCTATCCAATAATCTCTTCCTTTCACCTTCCATTAACATTCTTTTATTTCTGTTTCCTCCTCCCCTGCTTCTTTCTCCATCATTCCATCCTCTCTCTGTTTATTTATATCTTTATTCCTGTCTTCTGTCTTTCCTTCTTCTTTAGGGCCTCTTTTACTTTCAAATCTTTCATCCACCTTAAACTCTCCTCTATACTTTCTCTAAAATTCTCTTGCATCTAACACAGATTTCAATTCAATTTTTGTTTTCCTAAACCAGAAGGTTAACCCTTCCAGAATTAACTATCTATCTGGAATTTTATCAACTGATTTGTAAGAAAGGAGTATTCCCTTCTTCTTCTCATAACATTCGGCGCTACATCTTTAAATATCTTTAACTCAATATCATTAATTATAAATGGGACATCATTTTGCAGACTTAGTGTTTGGTCTCAAACACACATTCTCACAAAATTTACTGCAATGTCTCTAGGAACCTTTCTCTGGAATGCATTTTTTTAATTCAATCTGAAAATTTTATCTATTTTTAGATCAAAAATATGTTCTGGCTTTCCCAAATAATTTGCTAACGTTGGTATCAGGGTATCCATTAAAATTTATCTTGCTGGAAGACCTCTGATTTTTATTGATCTTTCCCTCTGCTTAGCATCCCCTTTTGCTCTTGATGGGTCTGATTTGATAAGAGAGATTTGTCTGCTAAAACTCTATACAGCATGGTAGAAGGATTGCATGTTCCATCTTCCTTCATTGTAGAGTAAATTTAAACCTAGAAGTTGTTTGTTTATCTGTTCGTGTTTTGGAGATCCTGAAAGGCACCTTTTCTTTGGGCCTCAGCAGATGACTAATAGAGTCGTCTTGGAGGCTTGGAAGAGGAGGGGCAGCCACACGAGCGGTGCCCCTTCCTCTCCCTGAGGTCGCCCTCGGAGTCGCCAGCCCTCCGCATGGCCGGCGCTCCGGGGATGACCTCACGCCGTGGCGACCGGACGCGCCGCGGCGGAAAAGACAGCGAAAGTGCGCCCGCCACTTTTAGGGCGCACTTTCGCTGTCTTGAGGAAGGAGCGCTGATTTAGCGCTCCTTCCAGGGACGCTGCCGGTGTGCCGAGGTGCGGAGGCTGCGGCCCCGCGGCGCGCCAGCCCAGGGCGTCCTGGACGCCCTCGTCTGCTTCCCCCCTATGTCTACTTTTTTTAAAAGTATATACAGGCCACCCTAAGAGCCAGCACTACGACTCTTCAGTGCCCTTTCGACACAGTGTGTTTAAATGCTGTGCCGGGAGGGCGTCCTGACACTGAGTGCCATGCGTACACCCACATGGCATCAAGACGGCATCGGGCTGGGGTTGGGGTGGCCAGCGTGCAGCTGCACTGCCCCAACTCCAATCCCAGGCCAGCCCTTTGGGCCCGTCTTCAACGGTCCTAATTTTGTTTTTGTTTTTTTTACTTTGATTTATCAATCACATTCCCTTTTAAAGTTCTTATCAAAATGAGGATTGTTTTTTTTTGCCAAATTTAAAACATATAAAAGTTTTTTTGTTTTTGTTTTGAGCTGCCCCAGTTTATTTTTCAATTTTTATTTTAAAGGTTAGATTTTTTTTTTTAAGATTAGATAGAGATTCTATTTTATATACATATACAGTGAGTTAAGAAAAGAAAGATTTTCTCTCCTGTCTTTTTGATTTTCTGTTTAAAAGTTTTTTTGCTTAGTCAAAGAGTTTTGTTTGACAGTTCTTCCAAATTTAAACAGTCAGATAGGAGTTTTTTTATTTATCAAGGAGGGATGTCATCCAGAGGGCCTCCAACTCAACCACCCTCCAGAAGTCTTCCAAGGGAGCCCCATTGTGCCTTTATAGACATTTGAACATTGTTTACTACCTCACATTAGACTTATCAAACTTCAAACTGGTCTATTGTGGCCAGCCACAACTGAATTCTATAGACATTTAAAAGGCTAATTTTTTACTGCTTCACAATTGATTTCTTGCTCTGGTTGTTGATGTATGCATTCACATGTACTCATTGGTATGTTAACAATTTTACTGTTTTATAGTGTACATGCATGTATGATAGTCCATTATAGGTTATTCCTCCATTCCAAGACCCACAAATGGGTTTCAATCATGAGAAAGCCCAGGTTAAAAGCTCTCTATACACCCCTAAATTTCTTTTCCTGGTGAAAGTAATTTGAGGACTCATCTATTTCATGTATTCCTCTGACACAGATGGTTTTCAAGGAGGGGAATATGTTATGAGAACTGGTGCCAAAATGGCTATGATTTTGCTATGATTTTCTGGGTGCTCTTTCCTCTTGGATGGCCTAAATGGAGTGGATTGGCAGCCATGCACCCAGGAGTGAGCAGGTAATGTAGGCACTACTGCCATGGACCCTTAGCGGAGACCCCACATCTACAGTGCTTTGAAACAAAGATCAAAAAGATCTTAGTTTGGGAGTTGATAGCATGGAAGATTCATACCTCTGTTAGCTAGAAAAGACCTAGTGATTTATGGCATCACTAGCCTGGCACAACCAAGAAAGAACCATTTCCCATCTTTGAGAAGTGTCAGTATCAAAGTGATCTTTGCTATGTAAATTAAGAAAGTGAAGTAAACAACCTTTTGCTTGAAGCCAGTTTTTGGCTATTTAAGGACTCCAAAATCCTTTGTTCTTTGAGCTAGCATTGAAGGCAAGAGGGACTTTTATGTCTCTCTGAAATTCTTTGCTAATCTCTCACATGCTGCCCCCACTGAATGTTGTTCCACTGAGCAGCTGACAGAAATCTCCATCATGTAAGGAGCACCACACTATGGTAACTATGGGCCTCTACAGACAGCACTTTGCGCCGTCTTGGAGGCAGGAAAGGGGAGGGGCAGTGACACTGGATGCCCCAACCCTTTCCTGAGGATGTCATCAGAGCGCCCGCCATTACACATGGTGAGCACTCCGATGATGTCCTTCCATCACAGTGTCAGGACATGCTGCGCCGGAAGAGACACCAAAGAGGTGTGTGCCACCTCTTCTGGCAGCCTTTCCGTGCCTTGAGAAAGGAGCACTATTTTAGCGCTCCTTCCAGGGCCAGAAAAAGAGTGGATTTGAAGCCCCAATCCACCGCTTCTCAGGGCGGCCCATGGCCACCTGTCTGCATCCCCCCTATATATATATATGAATGAAGCCTTTCTTAGCAATCCCTAGCCCTTGTAAGTATGCATGTGGGTACTTGTATTAAATAATCTAGTTTGTGCATGTGTGTGTGTGTGCACATGCGTGTGTGCGCATGCGCACTTGCATGACTGATTGATTTCCCCCCAAAATAAAAGAACAATTCATTGGAAGAATTTTGTCTCTGCTAATCCTCTATTCTATCACCCTGCGTATAAATAGGGATGGTTTCAGAGTTAATTAATTTAGTTAATTAAAATTCCTCAAAGTCAAGTTCATCTGTAATATGATGAATGGATGTATTATGTATTGTGTATTTTATATATGTTTAAATTTCAATAAATATTATTTTTTTTAAAAAAAGTCCAGGAAATAAAATTTATTAGCAAGAAGAAGAAAAAACCTTTGATATCGAGATTGTTCCTGTCCTTGCAAGGCTATTAGCCCTTCCTTGTTAGACATAAGATACTGAATTTCTCAAAAAGGTGTCATCACTATGCATTGGGAAAACTTTTAGATGCTGTTTAGATAAAACATGGCAAATTCAGTCCCAATTTTTAAAAGTTTTACCTTTTTTTGAGGTAGAAACCTCAAAGACTAAAGTTCCAGTTCCTTTGCTCCCTCTTTGGGATTCCTCTGGGGGGATGCAGACCAGGGCGTCCAGGACGCCCTGGTCCGGAACGCTGCGGAACCGTGGCAGCCGGACCGCGGCGCTCCTGTGGTGCCTCTAAAAGGAGTGGCAAATTGCCGCTCCTTTTACAAGACAGAGAAAGTGCGCCCAAAACGCGTAGAGTGCACTTCCTCTGTCTTTTCCGCCGCAGCGTGTCCGGTCGCTGCGGCGGGAGGCTGCCCTCGGTGCGCCGGCCATCCGGAGGGCCGGAAGCACCGAGGGCGACCTCAGGAAGAGGAAGGGACGCCGCGCGTGTGGCTGCCCCTCCTCTTCCGGGTCTCGGAGATGGCCCTATTAGCCGTCTGCCGAGGCCCTCTGTTGCATCTAAAAAGGTGCATCTTTCTATCCAGAAAACTTATCCAGGATAGCCATGTTGGTCATATAGCAAAGTACAATAACTAAGGTATATATATAAAAAAACCTACTAACTTCCCCCTCTCTAGCCAATGGTTATACTCCCCCTTTTATATTACACTTTATTAAAATCATTATCTATTTTTCCTTCTATTTTAAAATCAAATTTTAAGTAAAACCTAAAATCAATACATGTCCCTAATATGACATTATAAAAGAAATAAACACCTCCCAATATTTCTTATAATTTATCAGAGATTTTCCATTAATCAAGATTGTGAATTTGTCAAGCTTTGCAAATTTTCTTTTGTATTTCCACATGCTTGTGAAGGTGGTAGGGTCAAGCCAAATGCCTCACTTGAATATATTAGACCTTGGAGAGTCCCATATTGCCTGGACCCAGGCTGTGTAGGGTCCTGTATGGTATAACACGCATTTTGAATTATAATTTGAAACAAACTGGCAGCCAGTGGAGCTTTTGCAACAAAGTAGTTGTGTGCTCCCCATAGCCAGCCCTGCAACTTTTTGGACCAATTGAAGTTTCCTAATGTTCTCCAGGAACAGACCTTCATAAGCATGTTACAATAATCCAAGAGCATTTTACTAAGGCTGGCAGTACCATGGTTAGATTAGATGTTTCCGGGAATGAAGAAAAATTGGTACACTAATTTTAACTGGGAAAATGCACTTTTGGTGATCAGTGAAATCTGAACATACTGATGAGGAGAGCTTCTTCCACTCAAGTCTTAGGGCCTAAGCAGACAGCACAAAGCACCGTCTTTGTTGCCAGGATGGGGAGGGGCAGCCTCACACTGGGCACCCCAATCCCTTCCCCAAAATGTCGTCAGAGCGGCCAGCCCTCCGCACGGCCGGCACTCCGACGACGCACTTCCGCTGCAGCGTCCACACACGCTGCAGCAGAAGAGGCGCCAAAAGTGCGCCGGACGCCTTTTGTGGTGCACCTTCAGCGTCTTGCGGAAGCAGCACTATTTTAGCACTCCTTCCTGGAGCAAGGATGCTGCGCCGCGGGGCCGAGGAATGCGGATGCCTCGGCCTCAATCCGCAGCTTCCTGGGGCGGCCCCATGCCGCCCGTCTGCTTATGACCTTACTCTTTAGGTCCCAAAATAGACTGGCACAATATGCTGGCTTCCTGGCAACTTGGGGGTGTGGTGTATGCACAACACCCCCCTCAAGACATGGAAAGATAGCGTCACACTGCCCTCTGACCATACAGTGGGCAGCTTTTTAGTGCTCCAGTGGCCTAGCATTTACATGCTGCACATGGCAAGAGCACCAAAAAGCTGTCGCATTTTGCTGCTTCTTTTTGTACCAGAAAAATACTGAAGTGGGACTGTGGCATGCGGTTGCCACAGCGCCCATCCCACTTTCCCGGGGTGGTATGACACTGCCCCTTCGGGGCCATCTGTTTCATCCCTGAGTCATTGAGTGTACAAATCATAGTTTTATTAGTAACAAATAGAAAGGATGCTGAAACAGAAAATATATGCAAAGAAAGTGGTCTCATGTTCCTTTGGCTGAATACTGATGCAACCTGAAGTGCAGATGTTCCCTTGGTCTGCACTGCTAGACATTACATTGTTCTCTTAGCCCTTCTTAAAAATGTAGCACACTGTAGGACAGGACATTTAAAGCCTTTGCAGACTGCCAGAAATAGTGCAAATTTTGAGTCCGCTTTAACTGCCCTGACTCAGTGCTAGGGAAACATGGGAACTGTAGTTTATTGTGGCACCAGAGCTCTCTGACAGAGAAGGCTCAATGTCTCAGAAAAAAACCACAGTTCCCATGATTCCCTAGCACTGAGCCAGGGCAGTTAAAATTTGCACTATTTCTGGCAGTCTGCAAAGGCCCTTAGTATGACTCCACCTCCATGCCCTCACAGTGGCACTTGTTGCTACATAGAGAACTTTGGTGGGCAAAACTGAGAGAGATTATCACCCCACCTCATCCAACCAGCTCTCTATATTGAATGCCAGCAAGCTTACCCAGGATAAAGTTCTGGATAACAGCTGCTTTTACGTTCAGTGATCTGGCATTGAGCAGCAGCATTTTCAAACCAGCAGGACCATCACCACATCTATTCAGGCTATTTAAACCAGTTGACAGTTTGGGAACAACTAACACCTTATTATGACACCATTTCCTAAAATAAAATGATTGCATTCCTTGCCATATCTTCCTCTTCAATTAGGGTTGCCATAATTCTCTACCACCAAACTGAGACAAAATGTAGAAAAATGTTGGACAAAATGTAGGACAAAATTTAAGTTAGAATGTAGGACATTCAAAAAATGGAGGACACAACCAACTAAAAGCCAAAAAGATTAGTAATTTTTTAAAAATAAACATTAATATAAATCCATGCTTCTTAGTCATGCTCAAAATGGAGGAGATTTTGGGCAGACTGGCACTTTAGGCCAGCCTGGGGGTGGAGTTGGGGTGGGATGACTGCATGCCGGCCACTCTGACTCCACCCTGACTCCGCCCTGATGCTGTGCACCCGACTCCATGGTGTGTGGCATCAGGGGACCCTCTTGGGACAGTGTGCATACACACTGTGCAAAAGGGACACAAAAGAGCTGTGGCAGTGACTGAAAGGGTGGCTTTTTGCCACCTTCAAAAGGAGCGGCATTTGCCCACTCTTTTGGGGGCTGCAAAAAGGAGCATCGGGACTGTGGTATGTGGTTGCTGTGGCTTCAATCTGCTGCTCCCAGGGACAGCACAGAGACGCCCCTCATGAGCCATCTGCATCAGCCCTTTGACATTCTTCCTGACCAGAAGGTTGAAATGTAGCTCCTCCTTTCTGGAAATAACTTGAAGGCACACAACAACAAACATAATAAAATACATCTGAGGAAACAGACTTTAGTCTAGGTTTGGCAAAAAGCGTGGCCAGGGAGGCCAAGGCTGCAAAGGCAGCCCCAATAACCCACACTCCCCTGAGACCTACTAGACTCACCGCCTTACCTGAACCCAGTGCCTCCACCATCCTCCAGCAATTCTGTGGTCGTCCTTGCCACCACAGCCTCCCTCATCTCCTAGGGGCCCGGCTGGCTGGCCGAGGCCCCACGCAGATCTGCCACTGCCCGAGAACAGGCCTGGAGAGGCCTTGCTGTGGCGTCCTCTCTCTGTGGGGCCTAGCTGGTCTTCTGAGGCCCCTCATGGCTCTGTTGCCCCTGGAGGTGAGGCCTTGCTGTGGCAGTCTCACTCCCTGGGGCCCAGACAGCCGACTGAAGCCCTGTGCGGCTCCAATACTGCAAAAGGAGATGTCTCACCCTGGCAGCCTTACTACTTGGGGCCCAGCCAGCCATCTGAGGCCCCACACGGCTCTGCCACCACTGAAGGGTAAGCCTCACCATGGTGGCCTTCTTCCCTGTTGCCCAGCTGGCCAGCTTAGGTCCCATGCAGCAGGCAGCAGTGGAGGCCCTGCCCTGAAACACTGCCCCGACCCTAGCAAGCCCTAGCAAGGAAGCTAGGCCTCTTGTGACACCACCACTGTGCTGAAAGTGCAGCAGAAGGAGGCAGCCATGGTGGCAGTGGAGGAGGAGGAGGAGGAGGGAGCCAGGAGCTGGGACTAGCTCCAAACCCAGGTGGAGATATTCACAAAGGGTTAAAAATTGTGAATTTCCTGGCAAAACCTGGGATATGGCAATCCTATCTGCAATGCATCACTGGAGTAGCTATTCCATGAATACCATCACACCCCCTTTAAACACACATACACACAGAGTCCTTCTTGTCATCAGTTAATCCCCTCACTTTGACTCTTAAAGAGTTAACATCCTATTTTAGCAGACAGGTGCTAAATTAGGCAAGAAGTCCTACTCCCTACTATCAAACAAGAGAGCAAAGAAGCTGAGATAGCAAGCAGGTAAGCTGCATCCCTTCCACTTCTAGCTGTTTCTTCAAATTCTCTTCATAGGGATTCTTATAGGCTTTAACCCATGTCAGCCTCAAATGCATTGATCCACCCTGATAGGTGATTATTTACATCTGTCTCTGTTATGTAAAATAGAAACTTACTGACTGCTGCAATTATTTCAAGGACCAAATACAGAATTACAACTTTAAGAGCATGAACATAGTGAGGGGGATAAGCAGTAGCCTATCTCATTTCATTGTTTAAGCATGTCAGTTTACCTGCTGTTTCCTCTTGCTTTATCAGGTAAGTTTTTCCTTGGTGTACTCCAGGGATGGGCAGAGAAGGTCACTGGAAATTGAAAGTTAATGGATAGGCATTTTAAGTTTTGAAAAAGATGCCTTTTGAGGGGAGGGGAAGGAGGCTATTGGAGACTGCATCCCACAAATTCAGGGAAGCCCCCCCCCAAAAAAAAAGTAGGCATAAAAGTAGAGAATTTCATTCCTTGGAGGTTTTTGAAGGCTCATTCCTCCATTTGGTGACTCAGGGTCCACACTGGCAGTTTTCACAGGCCACCAAATCCCAGAAGAATAGGCTGCTTTCTTTCTTATTGAACAGCTGTCATTAGCTTAATCATATTTTTGGCTTGTAGAGGAGAAAATAGACAATTTCATATTTTCCTTTGGGTCAGGGAAATCATCAGCATCTTGTTTTGCCTCTCCCCCCAAATCGCCCCCCCCCCAAGTTTTTATAAAAGCAGAAATTGAATTTGGGCACTTCTTGTTTTGTTTTGTTCATTTTTTTAAAAACGATGCAATAACGATGACCCACAGTGGATCTTAGACACCAACTAAATATTAGCCTCAAAACCTACAGAGCTTGTCTATCCCTGCAACAGATCTGTGACATACCATTCTTCTTCTTCCATAGATTCCAGCAGTCATCTTTCCTCTAAGTTCATCACAGCCCAGTCAATTTCATATAACATACATCTGCTGCCTTGTCTCACAAAATGTTCTCCTGTTGTTTTGATATGAATCCTTTTGATTCATAAAAGGGAATTGTATTACCAGCTGAGAATGATGGGCACTTGAACTTAAAAAAGGAAAGGGGGAAAAGCAACTTCCCTTTTAATCCAATTGTAGAGGAGATCAGGACAAAAACTTTAATTATCTGTGACATTGCTCTTTCAAATGGTCATCTAAGAACACTTCCTATGGCCAGATAGAAACTGAGGAAGATTATTGAAGGATTTGTCTACACCGGTAAAAAGCGCCATACTCACCCTGATGCCAGTGCTGACACCCTAATGATGTGTCCCTACTTCCAGGAGAGATCTGTGGGGTTTTTTGCTCTTCACTTGACTTTGCTCTGAACTAAGTACAGTCAGGGAAAATCGGTGTGTTTCCTAGAAACCATGGAGTAACATTGAGTTCTTTTGCTGTGTGAACATCTGGATTGGGTCTGATTGGATCTGCTTCAGCTCAGTCCAATTGTTCACACATCAAGAGCTGTGCTTTCCCCCTTCCCTGTGCTGAGCAGTATAGAGAAAGAGGATATCCTGTTTCCAGAGCTACCATTGCTGCTTTCTCTTGGCCAGAAGCTCTGTGTAAAGCCTACACAGTGTGCTGCCACTTGTACTGAATTCAGAAATGGACTCCTTGTTGATCATACCTCTAGGCAGCCTTTCTGACCCAGCAAAAGCAGCAGCACACAGGGCAGGGTTTACACAGAGCTCCTTCCTGTGAAGAGGTGGCAGCATTGGCTCTGAAAACAGGTGATGGACCAATGGGACTGATATAGTGTGCAGAAAAATATGGCATCTTACCGATTTGGCCCAGTGATGTAGTTGCCATCCTGGTTGAGCCAGGGCCAGTCTAGAGCATAATGCTTCAAACTGGCCCCAGATTCACACACACAGCTTTGTTTTTAATTCATTCAGCTTCTAGTAGAATACTATGGGCCTTTGCAGACTGCCAGAAATAGTGTAAATTGAATCCACTTTAACTACCCTGACTCAGTGCTAGGGAATCATGGGAACTGTAGTTTATTATGGCACCAGAGCTCTCTGACAGAAAAGACTCAATGTCTCAGAAAAAAATACAATTCCCATGATTCCCTAGCACTAAGCCAGGGCAGTTAAAGTGGACTCAATTTGCACTATTTCTAGCAGTCTGCAAAGGCCCGATGATGTTAATTCAGGGATTAATGAGGCTGCCAACAGCTGGAGGATTCTGGGAGTTTCTGAGAATGAGAGCCTGGTGGAGTGGTTAAATGCCTGTACTGCAGCCACTCACTCACAAACCATAAGGTTATGAGTTCAATCCCAGCCAGGGGCTCAGGGTCAAGTCAGCCTAACATCCTTCTGAGGTCGTAAAAATGAGTACACAGCTTGTTGGGGGAAATTAACTTACACATTGTAAACTGCTTAAGGAGTGCTTAAGTGCACTTATAAGCAGTATAGAAATGTACTTGCTATTGCTGTTGCTCAGTCCAGAAAAGTAACCTTTCCAAGCTCGTTTGGATGCAGCTTTTCCTGTATACACATTTTATAAAGTGTCTTGTTTATATGCAGTTGCAGAACTGAGAATTACATCATACAATTCAGAGATATGTCCAGTCTGAAGCATAAATATCTATGCATACTAGTCAGGGAAGTGTGAATTAGCTTGGTTCACTTTTTTTTTAATAAAAAAAGGGGAAAAAATCTGCCCCATCCCTGCTTCCAAGTAGGTACACATGAAATTGCAGCTGTAACAATCTTTGTGCATCTTCAGTTCACAAAAATGAGCAGCCCTTAACACCAATCCATAATATTTCTCTCATTTTTAGGTGGCTCTCTTTCATCAGCTACTTACCAGAGTTCAGTTAGTAAGTGTCATCTGTATCTTTCATGAAATATTTCTCCAGGCTAGAGTTACAATAACATTATGCACTATTGAGATGGGCATTAATACTTTCTTGAGCAAAGTAAAAGAAGTATCTGCAAAATTCATCAACTAGTATAAATGAAGAAAGAGAAGGAGGAGGAGAAGAGCTATGCTCTTTCTGGAAACTTTCTGGAAACTTTGAAATCATGGAAGGAAAAAAATGCTTTTTTTTTGGAGGGGAGATTACAAATTTTGAAGGAAAAATCAAAATGTGATATTAGCAACTTTAATAGATTAGAAGCCATATTGCCACTTTAAAAACATAACAGAAATGATGTCATGTGCAGAAAATGGAATACCTTATACAAAGAATACTATTTTCTCTTAGGAACATTATTTTTGTACAAAAGAGCAGGGTTTTGTACAAAAAGTGCCTCGCAATGCTCAAAATCTCAAAATGGTAGATGACAATTTTCTTGATCTAGGGTAATTCAAACTCCAAAATCATGGTGCTGTTATTCCACTTTAACTGCCATGGCAATGTCCTATGGAATCCTGGGAGTGGTACTTCAGGAAGAGTCATTTAGACTTCTTGGTAGACATAGAGCTTCAGTGGCTCACCTAACTACAAACCTCAGTATTCCACAGAATAGAACTATAGCTGTTCAAGTAAAGTAATATTGCTACAATTTTGTAGTGTGTATAGGCCCCTAATTTAGGGATACCAACAGAAAGCAAGACTTGGGAAACCAAAATTAGTAAGCAAAAAGGCATGCTTTTGTGTCCTCCCAATTCTGTACCAAAAAAATTCTGTCTTAGAGGCAAGTGTTTATCAAATACATTTACATATCAGTTAACAATTTCAGTTGATATTTTTATAAATGGCAATAGGGGGGGGGAAAGCCTGATAGACTAAACAATTGGGATCAATAATTCTCTCTTTTCCCGAAACCCACCCTCACCCAAAGAAGGTGAATTTTTTATATATATTCTTCAGTGATATATTATTTTTTTCAAAAAAGCCTCAAGGGGGAATGCTTTGGGCATTGAAGAGAATTTCATACTCAAGAAAACATACAGTAGTTTTCTACCTCAGGAAAAAAAGGAAAGAAAAGGCTCTTTATAGATCTTAAGTTGAAATCTTTAAAGTATTAACAAATGCTTTATCTGAGGATCAAATGGCTTTTGAAGGATGATGAATAAAGCACAGTTGAGTCTCTGCTGGCTTCAGGTTGTGAAATTTTTGCTCTAGTTCGTATGTCATTTTCCCTCTGTTGGGAAGAAGCTTGGTTTGACATCCCAGTTCCTCCCTAGCTCCCAGGTTAGATGTGATAAAAAATGCAGCATATACAGACAAACCCACTTTCAAAACTAAGAAGCAAAGAGTCAAAACCAAATCAGACACCAAATCAACCACCATGTGGTGGTGGCCACAAAGTGGTTTACAATGCTCTGGTTATGCAGGAAGTGATACATGAAGTGCAGTTGAATTTTGTTTCATTAAAAAAAAAACATTACTGTTTAACTCTTGACTCATCTCTGGCATGGGATGGATTAGATGACTCTTTAGGTCTCTTCCACTTCTGTTGTTCTCTGTGAATATAACTAATTGGCAGTTGGGTACTGGTAACGCATTGTCATATCCCCTCCCCATTGAAGATGGTTCATCAGATGAAGCCACACATACTTTTTTAGCAGACACTCACTCAGACAGCCAAAGACCAGCCAATCCCTTTTCTGTTAGACCAGGGGTAGGCAACCTTTCCCCTTTAAGGGCCGAAGGACTTCAGCTCCCAGAATCCCAGGAGCTATTGGCCAACATGGGACTATTGGCCAACATGGCTGAGGCTTCTGGGAGCTGAAGTCCCTCGGCCCTTAAAGGGGAAAGGTTGCCTACCCCTGTGTTAGACAATATAGCTCAGGGTCTGAAGAGAAGGGAGAAAAGCCATCAAGTGCCTAAGAAGGCATAGGCAGAAAAAGCTAGTCCAAAGTGTCAATTGCAGTATAGAGCTTCGATCTGGTTTTCCTGGATTAAAGTCTATCTGAGAAATCCCTAACTAATACAGGTAGGAAACTGAGGGCCTTTGCAGACTGCCAGAAATAGTGCACATTAAATTGAGGCACTGCCCTGGCTCAGTGCTAGGGAGTCATGGGAATTGTATTTTTTCTGGGACATTGAGCCTTCTCTGTCAGAGAGCTCTGGTGCCACAATAAACTACAGTTACCATGATTCCCTAGCCCTGAGTCAGGGCAGTGCCTCAATTTAATGTGCACTATTTCTGGCAGTCTACAAAGGCCCTGAATGTGGTTGGGAGCCTTCAGCCTTAAAGGCCATGCAATAGCTCAGACCTGGTGTTAGAAACAAAACTCAGTTTGGTGAATATCCACGTGAAGTTATCTATTGCTGCTTTGGATTCTTGTATTGTTTTACAATTCTCAGATTGTTTTACTGTTTACTTCTGAACCCTTGGATGCTGATTGACAACCTTGAACTCAGCCTTGTATTTTTATTGACTTATTTTCTTCTCTTTTCTCTTGATAGCACCCATGACCTTACAGTAATGAATCTGATTGTCCTTAATCAAACTTTACACGCCCCTGCACTCTGGCCAGATGGACTCACTGTACAGGACACATGAAATGGTAGCTTCAGTGCACAGTGCCTTTATTTTCATAGCTTCCATATATCTGCTACAGAGAAAAATATGTAATTTTGATATGCCACTATACCAATATCAGCCACCCAGCTCCAAGGCAGTGATGAAGTTGGCCCTGACCACAACAGAATCATCTCATATTGCCTAACCAACATGTGTGTTAGGGCCATATCTTCTAACTTAGGGCCTTTACACACTGCCAGAAATAGTGCAGCTTGAGGCCACTTTAACTGCCCTGGCTCAGTGCTAGGGAATCATGGCAATTGTATTTTTTTCTGGGACATTGAGCCTTCTCTGTCAGAGAGCTCTGGTGCCACAATAAACTACAGTTCCCATGACTCCTTAGCACTGAGCCAGGACAGTTAATGTGGCCTCAAGCTGCACTATTTCTGGCAGTCTGTAAAGGCCCATAGTTTTTCCTAAGATATCTGATGTGGGGACCAGCTGTTCCCCCCTTCATGTGTCAAAGACTGTTATGGTATTTGTGCTTATTGGCTACATTTTTCCCCTTGCCAAGAAGTTCTCCAGGAACTGGCAACAGATGTGACAGGGACTAGTACTAGTCTACATGATGCCACTTTGAATACCACTGCCCTAACTGATTCCTAGCATTTGGTAACCTATGTAAATGTAGAAAGCTGTTCTCACAACTTGTGAAACTGATTTTTTTTGTTAATTTAAATATATTAACACCCTACTTTTCAGGCCAAAGTGGCTCAAAACAAGCACAGAATTAAAATTCATACACAGGTATAATTAACAATCTGTTGGAAGGGGAAGCCTCTTCTGATGTCTGGCAGGCTATTACTTCAAGAGAGAGGGAGCAGAAGAAGCTACAGGACTTAAGTTGGATGATTATTTTATAAATATGGTTTTGTCTTGTAGTCATTAATCAAGACATTTGTTTTAAAAAAGATGACATTAAATTGCAAACCTTACTTTCACCTCAACCCCTGCTTTTAATGCTCCAAAACTGTATTGGGAAATGAAAATGTATAGCTGTATAGCTGAAAATGTATGGTTCCTGCTTCAAGTTTCCATCTTCTTCTGCTACCACACTGCAGAATTAATGCAGTATGTCACTACTTTAACTGCCATGGCTTCATCCTATGGAATCCTGGGGTTTGTAGTTTGTTTTGGCACAAGAGCTTTCTGACTGAGAAGGCTAATTATATCACAAAACTACTAATTCCAGAATTTCATAGTATTGAGCCATGGCAATTAATGCCCTGTCAAAAGGCACTGATTCTGCAAATAGATGCAGCTTCAGAAACAGAAATTAAGGCCCAATGCAGATGGCCCGTTTGGGGTGGTACAGAGCCACCCCGGGGAGTGGGGATCGGGGCCATGGCAACCACATGCCGCAGCCCCATCCCCCTTTTTGCTGCCCCCATAAGAATGGCAAAATGCCGCTCCTTTTAGGGGCAGCGAAAGGCCACCCTAAGACCTGGCACCACGGCTCTTCCATGCCCTTTTGGTGCAGTGTGTGTACACACTGTGCCAGGAGGATGCCCTGATGCCACATGCTGTGTGTACTAGCACATAGCATCAGGACAGCGTCAGGGTTGAGTTTGGGCAGCTGGCATGTGGCTGCCCCATCCCAACTCCAGCCCCAGGCTGTCCCTTTAGGCCTGCAAAGCCCCAAAGTTTGTATAGAAGCAACTACTAGCTTACAGGGATTTGAGTGAGGTTCAGATGAGTGTACACACTGGCCCAAAAAAATTTTGTGGCCTGAAGGGACACATGGCCCTAGAATTCTCCACTACAAGAAAGAGAGAAGAGGAAACAAAGTAACAAGTGGGATGTTTTGAATTGAGATAGATGAATTTCCATTAGCTTCACTGGGTGTCCATTCCCAGATATTAGCCTCTTTTTTTTTTTTTTTTTTTTTAAAAGGCCTTTTTCTCTTGTGGTGACTCCGGTGGTGACCCAGTTCAGGCTTCCTGTTTAAGTGAAGCATCTTGCTGTCCATGAGCAGTATTTTGTGTGCAGAATATTTGCATTATCAGGGGTCTATGTTATGGTATTTTTGTTATGAGGTGAATTCCACTATTTTCTCTCAGTGATTTTAAGTACTTCTAGATCTTAGCACACTTTTCACTGATTTTGTTTTGGCTTTGTAAGTTGTGTGTTTAATACTTTGCTGCTCATTTTATCTGTTTTATTGTGTGTTTTCATCAATGTTTCAGTTGTAATTTATATTTTTAAAGAGGATCCTTATTTTCAGACGGTCCAAAAATGTAATAGAAAAATTAATTCACCTAACTTCCCCAGTCCATCATCGCTTTGAATTAATTGAATTGAATTTATTTTATATTTCACATGTAACGTCTGCCTTCTAATCACCTACAGTTACTTAGCTGGTGAAGTAAGTCAATTATCCCCAGCCAAAAGTGACAGAGAATTTCTGTTAACAGAAAATGTAGATTATTTTGATGGCATCTGACTTCCCATTCTCACTTCTGTATCCACAGCAAAAAAGTGATAATGCCACGGATAACAAACAGCACATTTTCTACATAAATTATTTAGGGATGGCAAACCCACAGATCCATAGAGGAAGTGCCTGTATGTGATCATCTCAGACTGTACTCAGATCTAGCATTTATGCATTTATTTAATCTAGATGGGATTAAGAATATGCTTTAGGTTATTCCCATCAGGATAACACATTTTTCCTACTTTCAGAAAAGGCATTAAATGCATATGTTCAATCTGATCTTTTAAAACTGCTTGATTTTAAAGAAAACAAGATTTATTTATTTATTTATTTATTTTAAATGATATTTAAATATTTTTTTACTTTGCATATTCACAGATCCCACATATTTGGGAAGCTGAAACATCAGGGGAAAAGCTAGTTATTACTTTCTACCTCATTATGTCTAAAAAGGTTTTTCAGATAGGAGCTGCATTAAAATGTGGAAGAACCTCATCACCTGACTGTTAATGTACTACATTCCCAGTAGGGATGAGTCAGAATCTAATTTTCTTCATTTTCACTAACCAAAAGAAAGATAATAGAATTTCAGAATCAGAATCGGAATTTATTTACGGTGTTTGACTAAAATATCACAAAATTATATGTAGATCCACAAAAAACTGAGAACATGGCCCAATTTTGTGCTGTAGTCATTGCTACACGCAAAGAAATTATTGAAGATCATAACTATTCTTAAATGAGCGAAACGAGATGTTAAAAGATCCTTTTCTTTATGTTGGTGTGTAATGTTTCCTGTTTACATGTATATTTGTTTTAATTTGATTTTATTTAGATTTATCAGTTTTGTAAGTGTAATTTTATTGGCTATATTTATATAATTTTGTGATATTTTGGTCAAAGACTGTAAATAAATTCTGATTCTGATTCTGAAATATTTATTTAGAATTTCTTCACAAGCAGACTGAATCTGACATTCAAAGCAACAACAACAAAACTTACAGAGAAAGGGAAATTGATGGATAGATGGCTAAGTCTTTGCATTCAACCCCCCCCCCCCGGCTTGTTTTGTGTCTCTCAACTACTGCGGACTCCCTGGGCTGTTCTTTATGGCCCCAAATAGGGCAAATCTCCAGAAACCCTCTCATATTACACAATTGTTGCACTAGAGTTTCAGCATAAACTTTTGTTATGTGCCTTAAAATCATTTCCAACTTGTGGTCAATTTATCTTGGATTTTGTGGTAAATTTTGTTCAAGATGGGGTTGTCTTTGCCTTCCTATGAGGCTGAGAGAGTGTGATTTGCCAAAAGGTCACCCAGTAGGTTTCCATGGCTGAGTGGGGATCCAGACCCTCATCTCCAGAGTCACAGTGTCTCACCAAGCAACAAACCCTAGGACCCATAGGATGTTGCCATGGCAGTAAAAGTGGAATCACAATGCTATGTAGTGTGGAAAAACCCCAGGTCTTCTAACTTTGATTTTATATATAATTGTAGGGATGTGGTTTTAAACCAGGGGTAGGCAACCTTT
This sequence comes from Phrynosoma blainvillii, assembly GCA_026167975.1. NCBI lineage: Eukaryota > Metazoa > Chordata > Lepidosauria > Squamata > Phrynosomatidae > Phrynosoma > Phrynosoma blainvillii. The sequence goes on along the minus strand of JANUYF010000004.1, from coordinate 183,619,631 downwards.
CCCCTTTAAGGGCCAGGAGACTTCAGCTCCCAGAATCCCAGGAGCTATTGGCCAACATGGGACTATTGGCCAACATGGCTGAGGCTTCTGGGAGCTGAAGTCCCTCAGCCCTTAAAGGGGAAAGTTTGCCTACCCCTGTTTTAAACACTGGATCTGCCACAAACATGTACAGTTTGACAATACAGCTAGGATTACATGTTACATGGCCTAAGATCTATTTGTTTCCCAAATAAAGTAAACCAATTGAATCAATGGGATGTACATATGTGTTGACTCATCACCCAACTACTGATTCAATTTATTAATTTGATGTGATTTTAGTTATATTCTGCTTTCCAACCACCAACCCTAAATGGGACTCAATAGGTCTATTTTAGTTGGGAATGGCAATAGGATTCAGACAATGATGTTTTCTCCCCATCCTCTATCATTTTGTACTGAACAACAAAGGACAGGTTGTAAATATTTTAGGAAAAAAGTAGATAGGGACAAGCTTCTGCATTCTTTCACCTGTCGTTGTTTTCCAGATCAGGCTGCTTGTTCACCTATTGAGGAAAATATGTTGGAAAGAAATGGCAACCTTATATCTTTGCCCACAAAGGAAAAAGATTTCTTTTTTTAAAAAAAATGTGACATTACAAGTAGCAATGACACAACCTAGCACTGCTGTGTGACTATGGAGTCTAATTGAGAGGTTGTGGAATTTGTGATTTTCCAGCTGTTGCTGGACTGCAACTCTCACTATCCCTTGCTATTGACTATGCTGGCTAGGGCTGATGGACGTAACAGGTAATCAACATCTGGAGGGCTATGCTTTTTTCAGCAGGGGAGGTGTTATGAGGTGTGATCAAATTTGAAAAGAGGTATTTTAAGTATCTCAATAATTTATAGAAAGCTTTGTTCTGAGTATACTGCCTATGTGATGAAGTTCATCATACGCCTGTGGGGATGGGCAAGCTTGCTTCGGCAACATGTATACTAAAATTGGAACAATACAGAGAAGATTAGCATAGCGCAAATTCATGGTTTCACTTAGGTACAATCTGAAATCTCCCTGCTCCTCCCATTAATCTGATCCCTTTCTGTAAGTCAAACTGAAAGATTTAGGGAGGAGGGGATCCAACTTTCCCCATTCCATGCTATTCTCACCAGCCTTTATCAATATACATACCCTACATCCTTCCTTTCCAAGCAGCATCCAAAATCAGAACCATATCAGGAGTTCAAAGTAGCTTTTTGGCACTCTTTATCATATTGACTATAGTCCCATAAGAGAACATAGTCCAATGACTGATGTGAAATAATCTCCCTCATAGGACAGGAATTTCCTTCCAGGTTGCTACTACTTCAGCAGTCCTAGAATCATAGAAGAATCATAGAGCTGGAAGAGACCCCAGGGACCATCATGTCCAACCCTCTGTCATGCAGGAATGGACAATCAAAGCAGCACAAACAGATAGCCATCTAGCCTCTGTTTAAAAACCTTCAAAGAAGGGCACTCCACCACACCCCAAGGCAGCATATTCCATTCTCTGTAAGATTTTACTGTTAGATCTTACTGTCAAGAAGTTCTTCCTAATGTTGAGATGGAATCTCTTTTCCTGTAATTTGAACCCATTCCTCTGAGTCCTGTTCTCTGGAACTGCAGAAACCAAATTGCTCCATCGTCAGTATGACATCATTTCAAATATTTAAACAGGGCTATAATATTTCCTCTTAACCTTCTCTTCTCTAGGCTGAACATACCCAACTGCATAACCCACTCCTCATAGGGCATGGTTTCCAAACCTTTCACCATTTTGGTCACCCTTGTCTGAACACGTTCCAGCTTGTTGACATCATTTTTTAATTTTGGTGCCCAGAACTGGATATAGTATTCCAGGTGAGGCCTGACCAAGGCAGAATAGAATACATTCTCCTAATGAGAGTGTAATTTCCCTATTAGCTAACTTTCTTCAGCTCTCCTCCTGCTCCTGGTGCTGAACTTCAATATGAAGGAAAGTTGGGTGTGAACATGAATTAGGAAAAGGTGAACAACATTTGGCCTATGGGGCAGGTGTAGGTGGAATGAGCAGCAAGTGCTACAAGCTCTGTCCCAGTTTTAATGTTCTATAGATCAAAGCAGAATATGGGGACCTTCTTAAGTCTGTCACTGAGGTAGTATTTAACAGATTCTCTTTTCTGGACCTGAGCCTGGAAAAATTAAACACTGTCACAATGGCTACCTGTTCATGTCCAGATACAATTCAAAGTGCTGGTTATGACCTGTAATGACCTATATGGCTTAGGTTCAGACTATTTAAAATACCTATTTCCCTATTATCCATCTGTCTAAATTTTAACATATTTGTTGGAGTGCATGCCTCCACTACCTTTACAATAATGTTTAGTGAGGACATGGGAAAGAGCCTTCTTGGTGGTGACTTGGAGACTTTGGATCTCTGTGTCCCCAAAAGACTAGGCTGGCTTCCTCTCCATGTTCAGCCTGCCAGTAGGTGAACACCTTTTCATTTGAACAAGTATTTTATGCCTAAGGCAGGGGTAGGCAACCTTTCCCCTTTAAGGGCCGAGGGACTTCAGCTCCCAGAAGCCTCAGCCATGTTGGCCAATAGTCCCATGTTGGCCAATAGCTCCTGGGATTCTGGGAGCTGAAGTCCCTCGGCCCTTAAAGGGGAAAGGTTGCCTACCCCTGGCCTAAGGGATACTCTGCACTGGCCAAATAAAGTGGCTTCTAACCACTTTGTAGGTGGGCTTTTAGATGATGCATGAGGTAAAGGCAGGTGGAAACTGAAACAAAGCCATGCTCCTGGGCTAAAAACCAGAGCCAAAAAAAAAAAAAAAAAAAAAGCTAGAGTCAGGTCTTTCTTTAAACATATGTCTAAAGCAGGGGTAGGCAACCTTTCCCCTTTAAGGGTCAAGGGACTTCAGCTCTCAAAAGCCTCAGCCATGTTGGCCAGTAATCCCATATTGGCCAATAGTTCCTGGGATTCTGGGAGCTGAAGTCCCTCGGCCCTTAAAGGAGAAAGGTTGCCTACCCCTGGTCTAAAGAGTGATCCACCACTGTTTAGCGACATTTTATTTTCTTTAGTCAAACACATGGCTTTGATTTTCATAGTTTTAAATTTATTATTATTATTATTATTATTATTATTGCCATCACAATGTTTCTTGCTAACAATGAATATGGTCCATCTGTAGGCTAAATGCAATTTATCATGCAACCAGTTTCATACTTTATTAAGTTCTTTGTCTCTCTCTCTCTCTCTCAATCTCTCTCTCTCTCTCTCTGGTCTAGAATGCAGTTCAGGCAAATTTTGTATAATGATCATTTCTCTTAGATTTAAAAGCATATATAGGTGGCACTTTCCATATCCAAACAGTGTTAGCTTAGACTTGAATACATTCACAGGGCATCAAAGTTTCAACAGCTGATATCTAAAATAAAAGAATACCTTTTTTTGACATTCCAGGAGTAATGAGCTCTACTCTTCAAAATGAATTTTCAGGTTGCAGTCTATCATTTCTTCCTGATTTCCAAAGACAGAGGGATAGATGTTAACACTCTACATTTTGTTTTCAAGTAATATCAAGGCCCATATAATCCAGTTTTCATTTTCCAACAGCAACCATCAGCTAAATTGGCCTCAAAGCTCATTTTCAGGATTGGATCATGAGTTGCGAGTCCTGTTGTTTGCCTATAGCATTTGATACTCAGTGGTAGACAGGCTTGTAACACAGAGCACCCAGTTTTGGTTATGATTGCTAAAAGTTATGGCTAGATCTATCCTCTGTGGATGTATCTATGAATATATGAAACCAGGTAGGTGAATGACTATTACCTTCCATGACTTTTTTTCTTTTTTTTGCCTTTCAATGACTACCTAAGAAGTCTACACACAGGTAACAGAGAAAATGGCCTTTTGGACTTTGTGTGTCAAAATCATTTGGCTAGATTTGGGTACTCTGGACCATGACTTGGGAAGAAGACGGTGTCACCTACTCTTTTGTCCCAGCCAACAAAATTGTCCCTACCCTTTCCTCCTCCCTGACAATTGCCAGACAACATTGTTGTTGGCCCATAAATCTAGTATATGTATCTGTTTCTTCCCAAGAAAATAAATTAGTTGAAAACTGTTCATCTTATTCAAAGACGAAATGCTGCTAATCAATAGCTGGATTTGCCATCTGGTACAGGCAGTGGCTCTGTTACTGAGTGGTAGTGATTTCATCCCCAATTTTCACAGCACTCTCTTCAGTTCCAAGTGTTAGGAGCTCCTTCAGGGATACAGGAGCTACTCTGGTGCTGAATCATATTCCTGACATAGGGTCAACATCTGTAGCACTCCTATAATACTTCATGGAATTGCATCTGGAGGAAGCCAAGGGTGAAACTGCTGTCTTGGAATATTGAAGTCATCAGCAGTTACTTAACAATGAAACATTCCATTTCAGACCTCAGAAAAACAGTCCTTGAACAAAAGAACTACAAAGGTAGATTGGAAAGAGAAACAGCAAAATTGGGATTCATCCATAAACTACAGTCTCTCAGCAATTGATTGAGCGGGGACAATGGCTTTCTGACTCACTACACACACTTCAACTCTATCTGACCCCACCCTTGGGAGGGGGTGTCCTACACTCATCTATTTCCTTCACCTACAGACTAGTTTCCAAAGCCAAACTGGTCTTGCCTGTTCATTTCCATATACACTGGCCAGTTCACAACAACCATAGTTAAAACTGGGCTTGCGACTTCATTTCCATACACAAAGGATTTTGAATTTGAATTGACATTCTCACATACCAATGGCATATATATATATATATATATATATATATATATATATATATGTATGTCCCTGGTTTCCACTCCACTATATGCATCTGAGGAAGTAGACTGAAGTCTACAAAAGCTCGTGCTGCCAACTTCTTTATTTCAGTTAGTCTCAAAGGTGCTACAAGATCTCTCCATATTAACAATGAAGATTGCTGATCAAGGATGGATAATGCATTTCTCTACAAAGATGCTCACATGATTTATAAGGTGGTATGGATTGGATTGACAGAGGATAGACATGATCTTGCATCATACTGATTCTTGCTCCCAGGCAGATGTCAAGTCTCCAGCTCACAAAAATGACCATTTACTGACCATGAGGGGAAGTTGGTGAAAGCTAACCAGTCAGTGCCCAGCTTCAATTCTGAAGTAGAGGGAACTACTGTGATTGCTCTGGAGACTCATTAGGAATCCAGGACAGTGAGCTCATTTTATTTGTCCCAACAGGTACTGCCTAAACACTACCACCTTCCCCCAATGACCTACAAATGGCCATGGCAGAACCCTAGGATTTGATAGCTGCCTTGGAGGTGTTTGGACATTGCACAAAGAGGTAGTGAATACCTTCTTGCAAAACATCCAGAAAGGGTATCTGTGTAGGCAATTCTGACTTATGCATGCAGATGTTACCAATACAGACTCAGCAACTGTGAAAGCCAATGACATAGCCCATTGCACATGCTGTGGCAAGGACACACCACTATTATCTGAAGCATCCTGTATCTTGCATTTCTCTTTATTTCTAAAATTTATTAGTTCTTTCATTAATAAATCAGTGAATTTCAGTTTAGAAAGCACAGAATTACTTATCTGGTTTCTAGCTCTCTTCTCTTTCCTGTTTCTCAACTAGAATGTGCTTTTAAAACAAACAAACAAACAAACAAAAACTACTATGTCTTGAGGGGGAAAAGTTCTTACAATGATATAGCCAGGTCTTAAGGGCTCAGCAGCTGCTACCATTGCTGCTGCTGAATAATCATATCTATGCAATTTTCTGATGAAATCAGTTTTTCTTGCATGTCTTCATTTATGTGCAACACAATTACTCACACACCCAAAAAAATCTGCTTGCAGTTCTGACATATTTCCTACAGCCAAACAGCTTGCTCTTTAGCCTCTCCAAGACTACATTAGAGTGCCAACATAGTTTCTAAAACATTTTCACACTTTTGTGCTTCATTTGTCCTAAGTTGATTTTTAGTGCTAATTTTGGCATTGTAATGAAGTTGGTCGACAGCTGTGTGCCACAGACCATTGACAAATAATGATGGTGTGGAGACATACTGAGCTACTCAAATGCAATTTCAGTGGCTGGTATTTTGTCCTTGTCAACATAATGTTTAAAAATAAAATTTATTCATGCACACTAACCATCTTTATAATCAGGAGGCCTAGAAATCTGCATGGCTATGACAAAGACAATTTCCCATACACCTGTCATAGCCCCAAGATCAAATTCTTCACAAGCAGGAGTTGAGGTCATGGACACCACAGAGTAGGCAGAGTCAGAAATAAACTGCCCCTTGCACCAAACCGGGATGAGCACACTCTCTCAAAATTTCAGGTACAAAAGGAATTCTTATTACCACCATCCCCCTCACCTGAGATGACCTCACTCTACTAGACTGAGTGTATGAGAATTCCAACCTGGAGATCAGAATATAGACACAGTCCTTTCAAACCCTCCAAGCCAATGGCTATTAAATAAATCTGTTTAATTACAATGCTAGGCTCCACCATTTCTTAAGCCACAGTTTCCTGCTGCTAATGCAACATTTGAGCCTGCTGTGCTGTTTATATTAAAATTACATCCAGAGCTCCACTCAGAGCTATCCAGGAAAGGCTGAAGCCTGCTCTGGGTTGAGTCATAGTGACTGACTGTTACCTGGAAGTGGAAAGCATCCAACTCTGATGTAGAGTTCATGAGGTCCTCCTGACATTTCTTTCAGCATGTAGGAGCTCTTGTCTTTTTATGCCACTCTAGTAATGCTGGAAAAATTGGCCTACATAAGAGAAGACTTTACACTGTTCTCATCCATGATGGTGGTACAGTGGGCCCTTGGTATCTGCCGGGGTTTCCAATGGGGGGGGGGCATGGATACCAAAATTGGGGATACTCAAGTCCTATGAGATAATGTGGCATAATAAAATGATGCCTCTTATATAAAATGGCAAAATCAATATTTCCTTTTTGGAAATTTGTGTGTTTGAATATTTTCAAGCTGTGAATGACTGAATTCATGGATGCAGAATCTATGGGTATGGAGGACAGATTGTATTATAGTTTTTTGAGGAGTGGAAATACTAATTCTGTAAAGAGCTATAATATAGGATCCTGCCATGTGGGCTGAAATTTACAGTGTTATTAGAATGGAGAGGAACATATGCTTCACCAGCTGTTCCACCATAAAACTAACATTAGAAAGAGTCCTCCAATCTTTATGACAAATCTATTTTATACATTTTGTCAGTAATCAAGAATATTCTGGGCAATAACTATGGCAAACCAGTGTGCCCACATTAGGTAATCATCACAGTGTAGTGTGCCAAAATAAAGTAGTCTCAAATTCTATATATTTTAAAAGAAATTGAAATTAATACCTTATATTAATATAGTACCTATAAGATTAATACCTTATAGTAATGGGTTTAAGCCTAACCTTGCATCCGTATTCCAAAAAAACTAAAACCTTGAAACTTTTCCACTTTTGAAGTAAAAGGGAAAGTGCAATCAAAAAATGAATAGCGAAGAGAAGATGATGCTCAATATTAAGAATATATGTTGCAAATATTGAAAGATTATTAAAAATTGTGTACAAATGTATATGCTAGAAAAAATGTACTTTAATAGTAATACAAATGTATGACTGGAAAAATGGGGAAACTAAATATGATAAATTTTCCTACTCTTAAGACATTTTCTGTTTGTGTAGGAATCAGCACTCAAGTATTAATATAAGGTATTAATCTTTTTCAAACACTTTTGTATTCTTCAAATGTCAATTTCTTTTAAAATATATAGAATTTGAGGGTACTTTATTTTGGCACACTACACTGTGATGATTACCTAATGTGGGCACACTGGTTTGCCATAGTTATTGCCCAGAATATTCTTGATTACTGACAAAATGTATAAAAGAGATTTGTCATAAAGATTTGTCAGAAACTGTGACAGGAGAGTGGAAGCCCACCAGTTGCAGGAGTCACTTGTGCCAAGAGGATTCTGTGCTGGAGATGGGGCTTTTGCACCTGAGCAGGCTTTCCCAACAAGAAACTCATCAATCCAAGGTTTAAGCTATGGAAACTTTTTTCAGCTTGAAAAAAAGGTAGAGGCTTCCCTTATGGAGCCCCTGAACTTCACGTCCAGTTCTAAATCCCATGAATGCTATAGGCATCCTTAGCTGGGACATTCTTCTCAGGTTCCTTCTATGTGGTAAAATACAGCAGGTCTAAAATAAGTATTGATGTTTTCTAGTCCTTTCAAAGTGCACATTTAACCCCAAACCATAATAAGTTCCCAAAATCTTTCATTTAAACTTTCATTAAACGTCTAGCTGACCATATACTGGATAAATTCCTACAAAATTTCAGTTAATGCAGATGTCTTATTTATCAATAGCTACAATGTTTATTGTTCAAATCATTGCCATTTTAAAAGATTGCTAGTTTGCAAACCATAACTAAATAAAAATAAGTCCTATTGAATTCCATGGGGCTTGCTCTGATGTATGAATTGGATGTTAGCTTTAATGGGGATCTTGTCTTGCAATGCAACAGGCAAATAATGAGTTACACAAGTAGCAAAGTCTCATCAATGCCTTCACCACTAAAGGGCAAGGCCATGTGATAATAATCCAAACAGATTTCTCTCCAGCCGAGATCATCATATAGAGAGTAGGAAAACAACCAGACACAGAGAAGTAAATCTGGCAGCATCCTCAGAAATATTGTAGTTATATTTTCAGCACAATGATCTTGGCGGTTTTACAAATGGCAAATGCTAAACTGAAGAACACAACATAGTGATACAACATGACAGCAAAGAGCTGGGCTAATCGCCTCGATCACCATCTGATTGCTTTTGCTGTCAAAATTATGTCATTGAATCACAAACATTCTCTCATCACCCTGCCACTGTACATACACACATGGTTTTATAAATATACAAATGAAACAGCTAGGATAGGACACAATTTCCATTGCTGGTGTTGAACATATTGGTTATCTGTGGCATCTGGAAAATTGCTATTGCAAGCTGAGAAACAGTTTAGAAAAGCCAGCTTAAGTACTTGTGAATATTTATGTGCAGCATGAGCACTGTAATAGTTGTAGTTAGCTGCCCTCGAGTCAATTCTGACTCATGGCGACCCTGTGAATGAGACACCTCCAAGAATCCCTATCTTCCACTGCCTTGTCCAGATCTTGCAAGCCCTTCCCCATAACCCTCCTGATTGAGTCTCTCCATCTGGTTTGCGATCTTCCTCTCTTTCTTCTACCCTCTGCCTTTCCTAGCATTATTGCTTTTTCTAGTGATCTGTGCCTTCTCATTATGTGGCCAAAGTACGATAGTCTCACCTTCATCATCTTTGCTTCCAAGGAGAGCCCTGGTCTGATCTGTTCAAGAACCCATTTGTTTGTCTTCTTGGCTGTCCATGGTATCCTAAGTACTCTTCTCCAGCATCACATTTCAAATGAGTTGATTTTCTTTCTGTCTGCTTCCTTCACTGTCCAGCTCTCGCACCTGTACATGGTAAATGGTAATACAATGCCCTGAATGACTTTAGTGGTCAGTTGTATATTTTTGCTCTTCAGTATCTTTTCCAGTTCTTTCATAGCTGCCCTTCCCATTCCTACTAATAGTAGATACATTCAATTATTCAATGAAATTGATGGAAAAGTGTCTGAAAATCTAGAGAAAGCTATCCAGATCTTTCATTTCTTTTAAAGCAGGCTTGCCTTATTTTTCATTTGATTTGTTTCAGCATGTAGCACCTACAACAGTATATAGTGACAATTGCATGCCCCCAAACAGTGGTGAAAGCATGGCTGCAATGGCTCAGCTATATAAGAATGGGTTAGCAAGTGCCAGCCCCATCTTCTCTGCCCTGTTTTAAGCCTGTGTGCAAAAATCTCTCTTACTTCTTTTTGGAAGCACAATTTCCTTGAAGTCCATGACTCTTTTAGACCCACCCATTCTCTTCCTGCTCTCTCCATCTCACATTCCCTACTGGTGCTTTCTTCACCTAAGACAGTTGTCTTCCCTGTTACATTTTTGGTCTATGTTCTTGGCATATTAACTTTTCTGTGCAGTGTTCTTGTTTTAATGAAGTGTTTAAATCTCTCCTTCTGAAGTTTTAAGGGGAGTGGTATACTGACAAGTGCATAACTGTTGATTCCTAAGATAAAGTGGCAAATATTGCTTGTTTCTTAGAATACAGATAGGAGAGGTCAGCATGGAGGGAATGTTGAGTTAACCTCTGATAGCATAAAGACTTTCAGTTCTGCACACCTAGGAGCTGCAAGGGAGATTGAGCAATTCAATCAAATTTCCCTTGACACAGGAACTTCTTTGTGCAGTTTGTGATGTTCTTACAGAGGGAACGGTCTCCCCTATTCACTTGTTTCCTGCCCTCCCCATAATCATGTAATGGCTCTCAGTAGCTATTATAGCCTCTAACAGACAAGCCTCACTCAGGTATCCCCTTGCCCTCTGCCACCAGCATGACCACTCAGTGGCTTCTAGAAGGAGGTGGATGGGGGCAGATGGGGAGTAATGGATGAGCCTCACCCAGCAATACCCCTGCCCCTTTCCACCCCTCTGTATAGTGGCCAGCAAGTGGGGGTATAACAAGCAAGAATAATAATATTTTGGTAGCTATTATTGGCAATGCTGGGTAAGGCTCTGCCATCCCACTGTCTCCTTCCCATAGCATAACCATGTAGTGGCTGGCAGGAGCGGGCAGATGGAAAGTAAGCAAGAAGCCATGAGAGGAGATTTATCTGGTGATGGCTATCACAGCTGTCACATAATGCTGCAGGCATCCTCTGAAAGAAACTGAAGTCCTAGAGAACCATATACCAGCTATCAGAACCTAGTCAGTGATGATCCTCCTCACTCCTCTCTCTTCACCCTCCTCTCAGTCACTAAGAGGCCATGGGGGGGGGGGGGAGAAAATTGGCGAATCTCATTCTTGAAACTATTCAAGTACATGGGAGGTGAAGAAAAGGGCTTGAGCGAAATTCTCTTCATCAGTTCCCTCACACTCAAGGAGTCACCTTTTAAAGCTTTCTTTCTCAACCCTTAAAAAAATTCCATCCCAGTGCACACTACAAAACACTGATGGTGGCCTCTTCAATTTCATTTTCTAATACTGTTGGGCTTTGGTGTTTCCTTGCTGGTGGGGTCCTTGACCAGGAGATGCCAATCAAGTAGGGAAGGGGAATCAATTGAGACACAGCCATGAAGATGGGCTACATCTGAATGGCAGAGTATGTTCAGTCCCAGACTTTTCTTATTGGTAATCCCAACTACAGTCAAAGTATTAAATCAATGGGATTTACATGAATTTGATTCATCATTTAGGAATTATTTTAATGGGTCTACTAAACAGACTGTACTCTCTTGGGGACTTACAAATAAGATTGTGGCATACACACAAAAAGTGACCACATCATCATAAAATATCAACTACCAATGGAGACAACCATGTTTTTCTGAGGGAAGCCATTTTGTTCCCTTCCTCATTCCCTGGAATGGCTCCATTTTATTGCTTTCTCAGAAAAAAAGAAAGATGGCTACCAGTTACCTGTAAGAATGCTTCTTTTGTCTTTTTAAAATGTCCCTGAAAAGGGGTCAGTAGTGTTTGGGCTTTGAGGTCCTGACACTAGACTACTGAGAGCGCCCGTCACTGCCACTAGGCTGGCTTGAAGCATTCTCCAACATCTGACTCTCATGGTATGTTTAAGTAGTTCACTGTGTGAACTGATATAAATCAAAGAGCAGAGTCCAAAGGGTTAGGAAATGCCCTGCTCCAATTTAAATACGGCCAGCAAACTGATTCACTGTAGGCTATAAATTAGCTCAGAGAACAGTTTCCAAATGCCCATGCAACCCTAACATCCCTGGCTTATGGATTTCTGACCTTTGGCATGTACCTTCAGACTAATTGGATTATTTTTTTTCAGGCAGCGTCAGATTTGGACTGTGCTCAGGACTGCTTTTACCCTGTGATTCCTGGATCTAAACTGCAGTGCAGAAATAATGTGGCTGACACCACATTAACTGCCATGTCAATGCTATGGAATCCCGGGATTTGTAGTTTATTGTGGTCCAAAGCTTTCTTTCAGAGAAGGGTAAATAGTTCACAAAACTACAAGTCCCAGAATTCCACAGCATTGAGCCATGCCAGTTAAAGTGGTGTCAAACTGCACTATCTCTGCAGTGTAGATTAGACTGAAGAGTGCCTAGATAAGTCTTCTGCTTGTAACTCTTGTAACTGGCCTAGTTTCCCTTGCCAGCTCCTGTGGACTTTAGGTACGCCCACCTGGGTGTTTGTCAGCCATAATCAGAGTAATCATTTTAAAAATGAATAAATACTTCAGCTCTGCCTCAGGTACTATTCAAGGTACCATTTGAACAAAAATTATGTCAAGTCCCCTTTCCACCGAGCCATGAAGCTGAGAAAAACAAGCCATTCCTTGTTCTGGTTATCATTCCTATTCAGTTGTCAAGATCTTGTTTAGTGGAAAAATGCACATGTTTCTAATCTCCAGCTGCAGAGAGACATTTCCTGGGGATGTGAATGCAAAGTGCATTTGATTGTCCCACTGTTTCATTTTTTTTTTCCTTCAGGTGGTGAACATGGTTATTTCTACCATTCTATTCCTGAGATTAGTACCGCTTGAAAAAGTCACTTAATATTCTACAGATGGAGCTCTCCTCCTGAATATTCACATCCTTTGTACCTGTTAGAATTCACATAGGATATTCTGGGAATAGATGAGAAGTACCAGCAATATTTTTTTTAAAAGGTGATTAGGGAATAATTATGGATTTATTTATTTTTAAGGATTAAAGCTATGTATAAAATGGGACAGGTTTAACTGCCAGCATGTCATTAAATGAAAGGACCATCTTCATCCTCTTTTAATATCAGAGATTATATTAAATTAATGTGTAAATAGGCCAAAAGGAATGGAAGAAATCCCTCTTCTACCTAAAACCAAGACAGAAGAGGGAAAAACTGTTCTATTTACTATAATTTTCAGCCAGGCTTTTCAAAATAACCCTCAGATGAAGACTGAAACAGAATGTGGAGACATAGGAATCTTATTTAACAACACTCTTTAAAGTGAGGATTAACTGGTGTCAGCCGGCCCAGAGTTCTGGAGTGCATTTTGAGGTTTGTGGGATGAAAGCTTCATTAAAAAAAAGCTCAAGCCTGAAATTGCCTTCAAATGTATTTCTTCTGTGGTTATTTGGAGTCATGATACTTCATTTTACTAGAGGACTACAACAGCTACTCAGTTATATCCAACAGGGATAAGCAACCTGGAGTATTTCAAAAGTTATTGGAAGTTGCTATCATCCTTGGTCATTGGCAATGCTAGCTGGATCTAAAGACAGTTGTGATCTAATGTCAACTGGAAGGCCACACTTTGGTGAAGGCAACATGATGTTTTCCTCTTTTTTTGCTTTGCAGCAAGTCAAAGATGCAGAACCTCTAGGTGAGCAATCAGCTATCCCAAATTCTTTGAAAGAACAATATGGCAGCATCCACCATGGCTGTCAACTGCCAGAAAAAAATAGAGTTGAAAGTAGTGGAGTAGCCAAATAAGCCATTGGGCAAATGTTATGCCCCACTGGACGCATAAAAAAAAATGGGAGCATAGTTTTGTACAGTTGGTCTTCCATATCCATGGATTCTGCATCCACGGATTCAACCATCCATTGAAAATATTTTTTTAAAAAAAATCCAAAAAGCAAATCTTGATTTTTTCATTTTATATAAGAGATAACATTTTACTGCATTAGTGGAGATCATGGGACTTGAGCACCAATGAGCTTTCATATCCACTGGGATCCAGGAACCAAACTGCAGCAGATACCCAGAGGCCCACTGTACCCCTGAGCCACTAGTTTCTGCTCCACTCCACTTTTAAATTCTTCCTCAGTCTGTGCACAATTAATTGCCTCAAATCAGTTGTGCACAGGTTATCTGGATTCAAGAAGCTACTAGAATAGTTTTGGGAGCTGTTGCAGCTTCACTAATTTGCATCTTATTCCATTAACAGGTGACCATGGTCCAAACTACACTGCAGAAATAATCCAGTTTGAGAGCACTTTAACTGCCATAGCTCAGTGCTAGTGAATCCTGGGAATTGTAGTTTATTGGGGCCTAAGAGCTCTCTGACAGAGAAGGCTAAATGTCTCACAAAACTACTGTTCCCAGAATTCCCTAGCATTCTGCCAGGGAAGTTAAAGTGGTCTCAAACTGGATTATTTCTCCATTATTTGGGGGAGGGAGATTTGAAACTGAAAAGCCACCATTTAGGAAATGGTTAAGTGCTTCCTTTTCTTTCTTTGACACTCCAAATCGGGTTGGCAGCCTTTGTTGCCGGGGGGCCAGGAGGAGGGGGAAATGGCGCTGGGGCCAGGCATGCACGCATGTGCTTGGCCCCGTGCATGCTTGCTGCCGTGCGCATGCGTGCACGTGTGGGGGGGTGCCACTTTGGAAGGCCCCATGGTGGCTGCACCATGCAAAATGGTGCCTGCTGCCATGCGCATGCATGCGTGAGCGTGGACACCATTTTGGACACCAAAATGGCATGGGGTGGCGGTGGTGGTGGAAGTGGCGGGACAGGCCACGGGCTGGTTCCAAGGCGTTGGTGGGCCAGGTCCGGCCGACGGGCCTGTCCAAGAAAGCTGCCAACATGTGGCTCATAAAGACAGGGCCTCTTCCAAGATAACAACCCAGTGCAAGTGACGTACCACTGTATGTTTGCAGCAGGCAACCAACAAGTCCAGAGTTCTGAAAGGCAAGTCAGAGAGCAATCTAAGGTCCAGGGTTAATGCGAGCAGATAGTCCAGAGCCGGTCCAAAGGTCATAGGATATAAACAGTCTAAAGTTAAGCCGAGAGCCAAGAGCTTCCACCGGGGAATCCAAGATAAGCCTTGACGGAGAGCTTGGCTTTTTCCAGCTGCTTATCTAGCCTCAGCTCCTCTCTCCCAGGTGTTTCTCTTTAGCTGCGCGTTTCTCAGCTAACCTTCGAGAATGCCGCAGCCCCTCCCTATCTGTTCTCCTCTGAGCAAAGGTAGGGATTTCAATTCTCTGCTTCTTCCTGGCCTGCAACCTCTGCTGGGGAAAGGCTTTCTGCTGGAGGAAGGCTAGGCTGTTGCTCAATGGGCTCCACACAGCTAGGTCCAGGTTCAGCTAGGTCTATGGGGGCTGGGAGCACCAAGCTAGGATCTGGCCCCACATCCTCCCCCTCAGAGTCCTCCAAGTCCTCCACCTGGCTGTCCCTGACAGGGCCATAGGTTGCCAACCCCTGCTCCAAATAAAAGCTTCCCAAAGATGTTCTTCCAAAAAACAAGAATATCACCATTCCATGCCATGCACATGTTCACATAAACAAAATTATGATGAAAAATTGCAATAGTTTACTGGCTGTTTTGTTTTATTCTGCAGTGCATATGTATGTGCATGTGTGTGTCTTTTGAATTGTATTTTAGCATTGTATTTTTGTATTTTAGATTATTACAATAGTTATAAATGTTTTATTCTGTAACTGTTTGTAAAGCATCATGTGCATGTATGGCACCATATAAATAAACAACAACAATAATTCACAGGATTATTTATCCAAGAAAATTATCTGAACAATTTTAAATTCTCACTGTAAAGATGTTGATTTTGAAGTTTTTTGTTTTTTTTAAAGGAAAACCACAGAACACATCAGTGGATATTTGCAACTGCACTATAGATAGCAGTTACCAGAGGAGAACAATACCTGTCAATCAACACAAACACAAGCACCCAGTGTAACCTCCATCAGAATTCCCCTGCTGAAAACTGCCAGTTTTCTGAGGCCAGGTGTCAACAAGAGATCACTGGTGCCAGAGCAAACTTCAGTTTCATCTTGGGGAAACTGATGGAAGAGAAATGTGTCCCTAACGCAGGCTTAGCCCTGAAGAAAACCTCTGATCCAATGCTGGCTAGCTAAAGCATACTGCTGGTGTGACATCCGATCTCAGACATGCAGATATATTCCTTTCATTTCTTCAGAAATTGGCAAATAAAAGACAGAAAAAAAGGGATGGGTTCTTAGGATTATTTTATGAAAAAGAAGATGGCAATTTGGTACCTTTCCTTGATAGCTGTGTTTCAAGCAACATTTCTGCTTATACATGTTGAAATCTTGTCAGCAATGCAAGGAAGCTTGTGCAAATATTCTTGTATAAAGATCTGAAATTCTACAACATTTACCCAGTTAGTGAAGGTATAGGAGCCAGGTCCTCCCACTGAGCAGAGTGAGTTGCCTATCTCAGATGGCAGATGTTTGGATGAGCAATCTGTGTGTCAAGCCACCAGCTTAGTATCTTCTAAGCTAGTTTGCTAACACACAAGTAGAATGGAGAAGAGTGTTCCATTGCAATAAGTTACTTGTTAAATGTAGCTCTCAGGATCTAGATTAATAAATAGGAAAATAGGAAGTGGTCAAATATCAGGCCAGACTACCTAGACAGCCTAGTATTGTTTATCTTGATTGGGGATCATACTGCAGAGTCTCACTCTTTCCTACAAACCATGGCTGGGGTGGGAAACCAGTGGTCCCCCATAAATTGTTGAACTGTAAATCCATAAGCCCTAGGTACCATAGCCAATGATGATGAATGATGAGTTGCAACCAACACTATTTGAATAACCATGTATTTCCCAGTCCTACCATATATTGTTGCCTGCCAATTTAAATTAAATACCTGGAAATGTTCAGAATTAAACCTGGGACCTTCTACCAGCAAAGCAGGGACTCCACCATCAAGGTCAGCATCAAGGTCAACCCCCCCCCATTGCTTACCTGAAGTGCTATTTATAACAACAACAGCACAATAACAAAAGAAGCAGAAGAGAAAAGTTATTTTGCATCACATCAGTACACTCATTTGTCTTCAGTCAACAGGCACCTAACATCTACTTCGTGTCATAACCTTTTAATGCACAAAATCAATTTACAGTTGAAAGCTACGGTTTCAGCCTACAGTTTAAAATGTGTCATGACACAAAGGTAGATTGTGTGTGAATATTTACAGTGCTTTGAGTATTTATTATTATTCTCTCTTTTCCCACCTCACTCTTTTCTTCATTTCCTAGTTCCACTATTAGGAGTTATATAAAATATTTTAAAATATGTTTTTGTTTTTGTTTTGTTTTTTGTTTTTTGTTTTTTGCAAATGATCAGATTATAAATTTATGAATCAAAACACTTGTAAGTACCATAGTGACAAGTGTTTTCCAAAAGGGGAGCAGGATTTAGCAAAGATGTCCAATTTTCATATTCCAGCTAGAATAAAGCACTCTTTGTATATAATAGGGGTGGAAAGGATATTTGAAAATATTCAAAAATGGTCAGAATGTTTTTCTCAAGTGCTAGGAATTTCTGACAAGGACAATGCTTGATTGACAAGAATTTCCACAGATTGGGATTTATTCTGAACAAAATTCACATTTTCTTTTTGCACAGAAAGCAGTATTTTCTGTTCAGTAAAAGACATTTTCAGCACAGGAATATCATTGCACTGAATATTAACATTCCTGTGCAGAAAATTCTAATTTATGTACAAAAATGGGTGATTTTTGCAGAAAAAACATCCCTAACAGTGAATACATTTTGAAAACTCACAGTAGTGATGTGATTATTACTTTTTTTGTGAGTAAATGTGGATTTCTCAGCCGCTTTAATTACTCTCTGTGAGTTGTGAGAATTTACACATGATTCACTTGCAAATGAAGTAAAGGGAAGGGGAAATTCCTTTTGAAGCTTGTTCATTTGCTTTATGGCATCATTGCAATAAAACTGCAGAGGTGCAAGAGGGTGTGAATTTTCACACACTAGTGAAGGTAAATGCCAATGAAGAGGGGGCAGGGGTGGGCTGAAGTGGCAATTATATTCTGCCAGACAGGAATTCTGCCATGGAGAGATTCTAGCACTGGTATCCCAGGGATCATCTACTCCAACCCCCTTCTGCCATGAAGGAATACCCAGGATTCTAGAGTTGGAAGGGAACCATTGCCTTCCCCTGAGGCTGAGAGTGTGACTTCCCCAAGGTCACTCAGTGGGCTTTTATGATGGAATGGGAAGCTAGGGTCCTAATCCCACCTCAGTCATGTAAACCCAGTGGATGACCTTGGGCAGGTCACACTCTCTCAGCCTCAGGGACATTATGACCTCTCCTTGCCAAGAATGCCCCATGATAGGTTTGCCTTAGGATCATCATGAAAGAGTGTGACATTGAAGACTGTTGCTGCATGCCTCCAAGTCATTTTCACTTTATGACAACCATTAAGCAAATCAATCCTAGGATTTTCTTGGCAAGGTTTGTTCAGATGGTGTTTGCTCTTCCTTTCTCCTGAGGTTGAGAGAGAGTGACTAACCTAAGACTATTGTTGCAGTTGTGTGCCTTCAAGACATTTCTGACTCATGGCAAACCTAAAGCAGTGCCCCTATCAGGGGGTTCTTTTGGCAAGGCTTGTTCAGAAGGGTTTTTGCCATGGCCTTCCTCTGAGGTTGAGAGAGTGTGACTTCTAAGATGGTTGATGTGGTGGTATGCAGTGGCATTCCCAGCTGGGGTGTCATGCAATGTGGGACTTCAACAGGTGAGGCTTATGGAGATGCTGCTTGAAGTTCTATTTCAGAGGAAGGAACTGTCAAAACAACTTCTGATTCAATATTCCCTGACTAAGGGCCTAAGCAGACTGCCAGAAATAGTGCACGTTAAATTGAGGCACTGCCCTGGCTCAGTGCTAGGGAATCATGGTAACTGTAATTTATTGTGGCACCAGAGCTCTCTGACAGAGAAGGCTCAATGTCCCAGAAAAAAATACAATTCCCATGATTCCCTAGCACTGAGCCAGGGCAGTGCCTCAATTTAATGTGCACTATTTCTTGCAGTCTGCTTAGGCCCTATGAAACCCTAATTGAGTTGAACTACAACTCCCTTCTTCTTCAGACAGTTTGATGCTTCATCTTGTAGTTGTTTGTGTCTCCAAGTCATTACCAACTTTTGGTGACTCTTAGGCAAATTAATTACAGGATTTTCTGGGCACGTTTCTTCGGGGGGGGGGGTGCCATTTACATCCTTTGAGGCTGTGACAGTGTGACCACGAGGGCTGAAGAATCCTGTTATCCCCTTGGGCAAGTCACATTGTCTCAGCCTCATAGGATGTATATGGCAGCCTCCCTCTGAAGAAACATCCCAGCCTCCACTCCACTATAGAAACCCACTGGGTGACCTTGGAGAAGGGACATGCTCTCAGCCTCAAGGGAAGGCAATGGTTCCCTCCCAACTGTAGAATCCTAGGTATTCCATCATGGCAGAAGGGGGTTGGATTAAATGACCCCTGGGATCCCTCCCAATGCTAGGATGTCTCCATGGCAGAATTCCTGCTTGGCAGAAGATAATTGCCACTTCAGCCCACCCCTGCCCCCATTCTCTTCTGTGAGAATTTGAATGGGAGGGCAGAAGGAGAAAGAGAAGGAAATAACCATGAGCCTCAGAGGAAGGCAATGGTAAGCCCCCTCCCTTTGAACTTGCCTTGCCAAGAAAACCTCAAGAAAATCAGAGGCAGGTAATCATGGGAAATTTAATATTTCTTACCCCCTTTTATAAACATTTCCAGGGGTTGGCCTTTTTTGAAGCTAATGGATCTTTATTTGATGGACCTTGAAGGGCCTTCTAACTCTAGGATTCTGTGTATCCCTGCATGCAGAAGGGGGTTGGAATGGATGGCCCTTGGGGATCCCTTCCAACTCTAGGGTTCTCTATTTCTGTGTGGCAGAAGAGGGTTTGAATGGATGGCCCTTGGGGGACCCTTCCAATTCTAGGATTTTGTGTTTTCCAGAAGCCCATCAACCTATGGGGGTTTTCTCAGATGAGGAATCCTGAAAGGTGATTTTTCCAGGTCCTTCCTCTGAAAGCTAGCCTACAACACTTGGTATTCCCTGGCAGTTTCCCATTCAAGTACTAACCAGGGCTGACTGACCCGGCATGGCTTCCAAGCTCTGAATGTTGTTGGACTACAGCACCCAGCATTTTTCAGCATTGGCTACACCAGCTAAGGGCTGCTGGGAATTGCAGTCGAACAATAGCTAGACTCCATAACTCCATTCAGTGCAGTGCAACTCCTGAAAAGAGCAGGGAGAGAAAGAAAAGTAGAGCCTGGAAATCTCAACATCTCATTAGCAAGACAGCTTTACTTTCACTAGTGTGTGAAAATTCACACTCTCTGGCACCCCTGTGGTTTTATTGTAATGATGGCATAAAGCAAATGAAGGAGCTTCAAAAGGAATTTCCTGTCCCTGATTAGAATGGCTGATCACTAGCCATTGTGAGAGATGAGACATTGTAATTATCTCACAATTTCTTGCGAGGAGAAAAGTAATTTTATTGCCCACCATTCTTCAGGTATGATAATAATTATTCTGTCATTTCACAACACTAACTCACAGTAGGAAGAAAATGGATAAAATTATTGCTTCTTCATTTGAGAACAAAATTAATTATACATTACATCCCTTGAGAAAGAGGTTAGTTGGAAGGGCTAAATTGCTTTAAAAGAGGTGGGATTGCATAAATTCATGAACAGAGCATGAAAGCATCTTCTTGAACTACAACTACAGTTGTTATCCTGAGGATTCTAGGATCTATAATCCAGTCTTTGCTAAACCTTTGGTGACGGATCTTATAAAAAACTTTTTGAAAGCTCAGGAGCACAATTCTTATTGGAGGGGAGGGTAGTGGTCCTCCTTCCATCCACCATCATCTGAAGGGAGAAAGGCAGGCCAGCTCCATCGGGCCTAGCCTGAAGAAGATGAAGGCCCTCCCTCCATCCACCATCATCCAGAGGGAGAGAAAGCAAGCCAGCTCCATCAGGCCTAGCCACAGTAAGAAGAAGGGCCCTCCCTCCAGTCCATCTGCCTTGGTCCAGGCTTTAGAGCAGGGGTAGGCAACCTTTCCCCTTTAAGGGTCGAGGGACTTCAGCTTCCAGAAGCCAGCCATGTTGGCCAATAGTCCCATGTTGGCCAATAGCTCCTGGGATTCTGGGAGCTGAAGTTCCTCGGCCCTTAAAGGGGAAAGGTTGCCTACCCCTGCTTTAGAGGGAGAGAAGATCTGCTGGACTTATTCCCCTTCCCCACCACCATTCCCTCCTCCTTTTGTGTCTTGTCTTTTTAGATTGTAAGCCTGAGGGCAGGGAAATGTCTAAGTAACCATTTGTAAGCCACTCTCATAGCCTTTTGGCTGAAGAGCGGGGTATAAATAAATAAATAAATAAATAAATAGTTTTCTTTTTCATTGACTGTCATGGCCTACATTCATTGATAGCTCTACAGGGATGTAAAAATATTCACACATGAGAAAGGATGCTGGGATGTGTTGCTTGAGACACTGCACTGAAAAAAAGTTAATTGCTGTGACATTTTTAGAGTAATAGAACCAGTCTTCTATTTCCCCAGAAACAACAGTTGCAAGACATGTCATAATTTGAACAAAAGGCAGTGACTTTTGTACAACCTCCCCATTTTTTGCACAAAAAAGCTCTGAGATTTTTTCTTCAAAGCTTCCAAGTGTACAAAATAATCATAAATGTGCAAAAAATTACTCTCATCTTCCTGTGATGGGAGAGAACTTTTTGAAATATTTTATGTTTGTGTGAAACAATAAGATAAGTGAAGATGCACACCCATAATTCTGCCCCTTTCCAGTTCCAAACATAGCACTGCTTTATAGTGGATGCAAGGATTTTTTGATGTATGCCATCTTTTGAGGCACCCTCTATGTCCTCAGAGTACACCACTAAACAACATCTCACATTATTTAAACCTACTAACTCTGGAATAAGAAATGTCTTTCCTATGATGTACTGTGGTTTACAAGAAAAATGAGGGGACTGCAGTGCTAATGTAGAGCAAAACTAATGCCAAAAGGGAGCAGAATTTGCAGTATTACAGGGCTGAACTTTTTCTGTGCCACCTCACTCTACACCCTCCCCTTCCCTGCACATGAAATTAAGCTGAGTGACTCCTAGTGCTATTTCCTGTTCTTTTGCTTAATAGTTTTGCTTAACTTCTTATTGGAGATACCACTGATAGAGCATGTCGTTCTGTTCCATTATCAAATGAAATGAAATGCCCTCCCACTCTTCTCCAGACTCTTCATGTCATTCTGAGGCACACTTTTTAACTCCCTTTGGTTTCTACGGTATTCTAGTTTTTAGCTTTAAAAAATGTTTGCACTTTGTTTTGAACAAAAGCAAACAAAATAAAGTGGGGGGGGGGGGGGAATGAAAAAATCTAGTAATCTTAAACTGCCCCCCTTTTGATATTCCTAATTGCTTCTCTTCACACACACACTTTGCCATTGCCCTCCAGAGATGCATTATGCCACTTCTCTTGGATTTATGCTCTTTCTCTACTGCAAACTGGTCCTGCAATCAATGAATCTCAGCAAAGTGGAAATATGATGACCCTGTTCCATAAATATAAGCCTTCCTCCTGAGTCTCCTCAGCTATTTTGCAGTTACCATTTGTCAATTCCATTTTTCACTCCCGAGGCCCAAAGATGATTAAACCAATTAAATGAATGATTATTTTGAATATTATTTTATTTTGTTTTTTAAAAAATGAAGTGCCAGACTCCCATTAAATGAATGTGTTTCCTTGCCATTCCACTCTTACAAAAATCTTAAGTGTAGTCCTTAATGATTTACTTCAAATAATTGCATCCCCTGCTAACAACTTGTCAAATGTTAAGATGATGCAATTTGATAGGCCCAGATAGAATCCTATTTTTTTCCATTGGGTTAACATTGTAAATGCATTCCAATATAACATCTGTACTTGGTGAAGCTTCAACACACACATCTATAGAGAAAGATAATTCCTGACCCCTACTAAAAGAAAGGGTCACAATTAATGCCTTATATTAATTTACACTTCATTTACAATGTTTAAAATGTCAACATTTAATTGGGCATTAAGAATCAAACTAGTCGAGATAATGGTGATCAGATACTTCCCATCTCTTTTTTAAAAATGTAAAATTAAAGCCAATTTTGGGACCTTTATTTCAGGTCAAGATCATAGTACTGAAGAAAATAATATAACCTTTTCTCCCATGTCATTTCCCTAATGAGAATCTGTCTCTTCTAAAGCCACTGTTTGCCCACAAGGGTAATTTCTGGGTAGAAAAATAATGTTTCTGGGCAAATAACAGGCAAATCATCTAGGAAATGTATGGGGGAATTGGTTACATACATCATCCCACTGTGTCATACCCTGCCTGGATGAGGACAAGGAGGACGAGGAGGACAAGTCAGAACTTCCTCCAGGTTCTGAGCCTGCAGCGGAGGAGCCCCAGCTCAGTCCTAGCAGCTCTGCTTTGCCAGCTCCAGCAGCAGAGCCTCCAGCAGAGTCTGTGACCTTCCAAGAGGCTCCACAGCCAAGCCTCCCAATGTCAGAGCCGTTGGACATGGAGGAAGATCAAGGGACCGTGTCTACCTTCAGTCAGCATAGAAATGAAAGGGCGGGCCTCTGGCACTCAAGGAGGCTTTATGAAAAACGCTGAGGTCATCAAGGTGATCAGCCCCAGCTGAGCTCTGGCAGTGCAGGGATTTAAGCAAGTAGGGAAGCGCTGTCTTGGTGCCAGAGGTTATCTGAGCTTCCTGGCTAAAGCTTCTGGCTCTGGCTCTCCTTGTTCCCTGCATTGAACCCTTGATTCTTGACTATCTTGGACTCCTGGTATCCTTGACCTTCGGACCGTTGACTACTCTTGGATTTCTGAATCCCTGGACCTCAGACTGCCTTGCTTCTCGGCTTCTCTGCAACCCTCAATCTACGGACCATGTTTGACTCTTAGCTTGCTGCTCCCTTGGATTGGTAACTAGGACTTTGGGACTTTCCCATTGCTTTGGCTATCAGCCCTGCTGCCTGCTTTCCAGGACACACTGTGCCAAGCTTCTATCACCAGATGTAGCTGCTTTTTAACAATAATATAGAAATTAGAAACTGTATTGCAGATATGAGAGCAAGACATAGTGGTTTGAGGGTTGGACTGGGACTCAATTCCCACCTCAGTCATGGAAATCCATTGGATAACCTTAGGCAAGTCACACAGTCTCAGCCTCAAGGCAATGACAAATCTCCTCTGAACAAATCTTGCCCAGAAAACCCCATGATATGATTATGGTCTTTGAGTCACCATAAGTTGGAAATGACTTGGAGGCCCACAACACACAAATAACATTATGATTCCACTTTAACTGCCATGGCAACATTCTATGGAATGTTATGGTTAGTAGTTTGTTGAGGTACTAAAGCACTCTGACAAAGAATTCTAAATGTCTGTCTCTAACCTGAAAATATCAGGATTCCATAGGATGTAGACATGGTAGTTAAGGGGAAATTATAATGCTATAATTGGATCATATGAAAGGGTCTCTGTTTGTGGCCCTAAGTATTTTACTGGGCAGACTACTTGCCAGCTTGACAATTATGGGACTGTATATGGGTATCTGGTTCTGGTAAAGTGGCATGAGATCTATATGGAGGACCTTTCTCCTGGGTCTGAAAATCACCTTCCTTCTTTGCTTTATGAAGAAATACAATTCTCATGTTGGATGCTTTCATGACAAACTTAGATTTGTTTTAGATCTGAGAGAAATGAGAGGTGCTGGTAACATTCTTCTATCTCAGGCTCATAAAAGAGCTCCCGGGGGGTCATAAAAGCTTACCTCAAAGAACCAGTCCTTCAATTCCTTCCATTCTTAAAATCCAAGCCAAAGAAAAATTTATCTCTTGTGTCCTATTCCCTGAGGCAACTTTTCTCCATTAGCCTGTACATGATGAAGGTGCAAAAAACAAAGCAGAGTGGAATATACTCAACATGTTAAAGACTTCAGAGGAAAGCTTTTACCTATCTATAGAATTTATCTCCCTTAATTTAACCAGAAATATAAGGAGTAGTGCCAGGACAATATTCAGGGAAACAGCCAACCCATTTCCTGTGGAGAATGCACAGGGGCCTAGATTCCTTATCTCCCCTCATTTCCTTTTTTTGCTCCCAGGGCTTCTTAATTCTCTTCCTATTTAATACAACCCAAAATCACTGTATTAATTCCAAGATAATCTGAGGCAAGCCTGAGAAACTTGACCCTTCTCTATTAAATGAAAAAAAAAACAACCCCACCCTCCTTCAGGTTCTTATGAGAATTTTGTTGTCAAATATTCACTTAATATTTGAACATTTTCAGGATATGCATCCACTTCACCGTATCTGAATGTTGATACATACTAGAATGAGATATTGACAGATGAAATACAATGCTAGCGCTTGGGCAGCTGACTCAGTACTGCATTTATGATTCAGTGGTATTTTCAAGAGACACTATGTAAAAAGCACTCATAATTTTCAAGGCTAATAGTTCTCATCCAGTTTCTCACCTATCTAGCTCCTTGCTAGATTATCTCTTTGGACATCAGTTGAATGGATCTCTCTGTCTAACTGAAAATGGAGTTTTGCGATCTTGGTAACTAATCACCTTTGCAGACTGCCAGAAATAGTGCACATTAAATTGAGGCACTGCCCTGGCTCAGGGCTAGGGAGTCATGGGAATTGTATTTTTTTCTGGGACATTGAGCCTTCTCTGTCAGAGAGCTCTGGTGCCACAATAAATAACAGTTCCCATGATTCCCTAGCACTAAGCCAGGGCAGTGCCTCAATTTAATGTGCACTATTCCTGGCAGTCTGCAAAGGCCCTAAAACTCCAAGCAGGATTGCCAGAATGAAAACCCCTGACCTACTTGCAGACAGATGAGCAAGTGAGTAGATACCTGTTATCTGTTCTCTGTGCTAGGATCATACATTGTAATCTCAATTGGGTTTGTATTCCTTAATTCAGTCCATGTAATCTGAGCAATCTGATGCAGAAGAGTTGGATTACAAAGAATTCTGGCTCCAAATAATGACTCCTTCCCCAAATCTGAATATCTGGTGGCTCAAGCAGCCAAGGGACTTTGAACAGAGACACTGAACAGACACCTTTGTTCATGTTTATGGAGTAAAATTATTTAAAACCATTGAAGTTAAGCACTATAGTTATCTCCTACCTCAATGGTTAAACAACCAAACAACTGCTGTTGTAGTGTACCTTCTTTTTTGGGGGGGGTGGGTAATACAATTCTTTATTAGTATTACAACCTACATACAATAATATTTGAAAAGCTTTTACATAATATTCCACATATAAATATGATGTCTCACATTAATTAATTCTTTACTACTTTATCTAAATCTAATTCATATTAAATCATTTAATATGAATTAAACTCATAAATTAAAAAAACCCACATAAAATTGTTGTTAATATCTTCATTCTTCTTACTAAATGTACATAGGTATAATACTGTTAATTTATCACTAATTTGTTTTCCTCCTTTTCTTTTTCTTTCTCTCTCTCTCTTTCTTTATTTTTTTCCATTCCCCAAGTGCTCCCCATCACCAGAGCCTAGTATCTTCATATTACTCTCCCCTCCAAAATTGTAACTCTTCCTGTGAAGGTAAAACACCTCCCTCTTTTACTAAAGCCTTTTGTACAAATATTTTCTATATTGCTTCAAAGTCATTTCTCTTCATTATTCCTTTTTTTTACCTTAATTCCACAAGTTAACTTATCATTGCTATTCGTCATATCTTTTTATACCAATCTTGCATTTGTAGATCTCCCTGATCTTTCCACTTTTTTGCTATGATTAATCTTCCTGCTATTAATAAATTTATAATTGTCCTTTCTAGCTTTAATACAATAGATCTTATCATATATATATATAATAATAATGCTATCTTTGGACAAAAGTCTAGATCAATTTCTGTTGTTTCTTTTATCTCTTTAAATATTAATTGCCAAAATTTCTTTACAGATCTACAGCTCCACCACATATGAATATATGTACCGATTTCTTGGCATCCCCTTCAACATAGACTTGAATAATTTTTATTTATATTGTTTAACCTTACTGGTGTTAAATACCAACTCCATATTAATTTATAATAATTCTTCTTTATCTGTATGGATAATTTTTTAAATGGCATTGATTCCAATTTTTTTTTTCCATTCTTGAACATTTAGCATTTGTGCTAAATCTCCTCCCACATTGCCCTAAGATATTCTTCTTTCTAATTATATTTTAATAGTAGTTTGTATATTTGATTTGTAACTCCTTTCAAAGTTTCATCTACCTCCATACTATCTATTTGCCTAATAATTTGTTCAAATTTCATGTATTCTCTAAATTCTATAATTTTCCTTTTGCAATTTTTTGTCCATTGTTCCAGTTGAATACAACTAAACCAAGTTAATTTTAAACTTTGTAATTTCTCCTTTATCTTTCCTTTATCCTTCATTATATTTATCCATTCTTTTATTCTATATATTTCTTATTTCCTTAACTCTTTCCCTAATTCTTACTTTAAAATTATTGGAAAGTTTTTTTATCATTATAACTGATGTTAATGGTGAGATAGCTGGTATTAATTTTTCTTTATATTTTTCCATATCTCTAGTATATTCTTTAGAAAGGGGTTTTCAATTTCTTTCATTTCTTTCATGGTAAAGTCCATAAAAATATATTTTCCACTTTTTTTCTCTATTTCTGTTGTTTCCATCTCTAACCAATCTAACTCTCCTATCTCTATAATTCCATCTATAATATATCTTAATTGATTTGCTTTATAATACCTTTTTAAATTTGGGACACCCAAGCCTCCATCTTTTCTGGATTTATACCAATATATTTTATTAATCCTCATTTTATTATTCCCATTACAAAAACTATTTACTAATATTTGCCAGTTTTTTATTTCCGTATCTGATATTTTTATTGGTAACATCCTAAACAACAACAACAACAACAAATATTTTGGTAAAATTTTCATTTTTACTAATGCTATTCTTCCAAACCACGATTATTTAATATTTTTATATTCTTCTAATTTCCTTTTAATTTCTATCCTTAATTTATTATAATTTTGTTTCTCTAATTTTTGTAAGGTTTTTTGGTAATATTTATTCCTAAATATCTAATTGTATCTTTTAATTTAATGTCTATCATTTTATACTTTAGGAAATCTTGTTCTTCTGTTTTTGTATTAAACAGCATTAACTCTGATTTATTCCAGTTTACTCGTAGGCCTGACATTTCCCAAAACTCCTTTGAGTGTCATCTTACTTTGTCCATTTTTTAAAGTGGATCTTTAATTGTCAATAGGGTATAATCTGCAAATAAGCTTATTTTATTTAATTTTCTAATCCCAATTCCTTCCAAATTTTCATCTTCCCTAACGGCATTTGCTAAGATTTCAATAATTATTTCAAATAAAATCAGGGAAAGAGGGCAGCCTTGGCTTGTACCTCTAGAAATTGGAATTAGATCTGTTAGTCCATCATTTACTGTTACTACTGCTGTGTTGTTTGAATATAACTCATTTATTAATCCTCTAAACTTTTTTCCCATACCTAATTTCTTTATTGTTATTCATTGCCATTCCACACTATCAAAACTTTATATATATTTAGTGCCATTTTCCTGCCTTTTGTTTACTCTTCCCTATTATATTTATTTTATTCAGTACTCTTCCTATTACATTTGACATTTGTCTTCCTTGCACAAATCCACATTGGTTGTTTTGAAGATATTTATATATAAATCTATTCAATCTTTTTGCCATTATTGCTGTTAATATTTTAGTATCTTGATTTATCATGGGTATAGGTCTGTATGATCCTAGATCTGTTAAATCTTTATCTGGTTTTGGAGTCAGTATTACCAGTGAATGATCCCATGATGGTGGGATCCTTTCTCCGTTTTCATTTTTATTATATAATACCTCCAATTTAGGTATTAATATATTTTTAAAAGTTATATAATATTCTGATCTCAACCCATCCATTCCTGGTGATTTGCCTCCTTTTAATTTATCTATCCCTTCTTTTATTTCTTTATTAGAAACTGGTTGCTCCATTATTTCTTTGTCCTCTTCCTCTATTTTTATTTTCAGATGTTTTTCAATATATTACTCAATTTTTCCATTGACTTATTTCCTGCTGAATATAATACCTTATGATATTCTCCAAATATCTTTATCTTTTCTTTCATCATCATCCACATTTTACCTGTTCTATCCTTTATAACACCAATCATGTTTTTCTCTTTCTTCTTTTGTGTTGATCTCACCAATAGTTTAGAATTTTTATTGCTATATTCAAAAAACTTCCTCCATAAATATATTAATTTTTTCTGGACCTGTTCTATATCTAATTTCTAGTTCCTTCTTTTTTTTTTCTTTTCTTTTTTTTCTTCTTCTTCTACTTCTTCTTCTTTTTTTGCTTGCAATTCTATATATATATGCTTTTACTCCTATCCTTTATATAGTCTAATTTTTAATCTCTGTTTCTAATTTTGTTTTCCTCTCTTTCTGTTGTCTCTTTAAATTACATGTTCCCCTAATGCAAAATCCTCTTGTAACTGCTTTCATAGTATCCCATAATAGAGCTTGAGAAACCTCTCTATTATTAATGTCCCAAATATTTTGCCATTCTTTTTCAATGTTACCCACTATATCTTTATTATTAAATATTCTGGTGTCTAACCTCCATCTTTTTGCTTCTCTATAATCCTTTTTAACTATAAAATCCATATTTACTATTGCATGGCCTGTAACTCCTATCCATTTTTTTTCTGTATTTGAAACCATATTTTTAGATACAAAAAATAAAGTCTATTCTAGAGTAGTTTTTATGAACTGTTGAATAGTAACTATACTTCTTTTCATCCCATTTAATCTATCTCCATACGTCTTTTAATTCTTTCCCATTCATTATCTTATTCAGGGGTGTAATATTACTTAATCTATCCTTTGTTTTTGGATCTGATTTATCTTTGCATTTATGAATAACCATGTGAAGCCACTGGGAGAAATCATTCGGAGGCATGGAGCACGGTGTCTTCAGTATGCTGACGACACCCAGATATACCTCTCCATGACGCTGTCATCTGCTCAGACTTCAGATGGCATCTCTTTTCTGAATGATTGTCTTAAGGCAGTAATGGATTGGATTGTTTATTTATGTATACATTTTATCCAATTTTTATCCGATATTCAATATTTTCTGATTATTTGTTTGAGGAAGAGACTCCAAATTAATACAAAAAGCTGACTGAAGTACTACAAATGAAACAGCTTAATAATTTCACACCACTCTAAACAGGATTACGCTAACCTCAATAGTTACTATTCTTTCACACAAGTCCCAACAATTACTGTTCTATTAGTCACATGTAATTAATTAATTTTGATAAGAAATGTATAGATTTATGAATTCTCACATTCTAATTTTCACTGATAAACAATTATAACCAAATATTTCTAATTAATCAAAGCCTTAAATTTCTTCTTAAACCATGAACAAATTCCCCAATTTAAATTCACAACAGTAGAATTATGCCTTAATAAATAAAATGAAAATCAATGCTGCAAAGAGCCGTCCAGATGTGCCTTGTTATCAGTGAAGTTCCTGTACCTCCAGCCAAGGTCATCCGAGGAGTAGATGTGTATTGTCCCACTTTTGTAGAATATACAATCCCACAGCAAATTAGCTCTCAGTTATGGAAACAGTTCAATCCGTATGACTAAGCTCAAAACTCTTCAAATCCTCTGATCATCTACAAGTAATTTTATGAAGTCCGAAGGAAAAAAAAATCACCAGGTCTTTGGGATACTGTATAGCAAAATGTCCAAATATCAACTCATGGCTGGAACAGTTTACAACCACAGTGTTAACCAGGCTGTACTTTGAAAAATCACTTAGCCAAGAAACTTTATCAAAAGTTGTCCACGTTCTTTTATGTCCTTAATCAAGTTGCAATTCTAATTCTTAATCCTAATTTCATAGTTCATAGTTCATTTTTCAGAGTTCCTAGTATCATTAAAGATTTTGTTTTGAAGTATCCCAGATTACAGCGTCCTTTTACTTCTACTGGAGTTCCACTTCAAAAACACACAGAAGAGAAGAAAAGCATGATGTTATTGCCTCAAGTTATTTTCGCATCCCTCTGTACCCGCTGTTTTATAATGTAAATCAAATCATGAAATTATATTTAAAATTGGTGGCACTCCTGTGTGATGAAATCTACCATGGGATTGTGGCTTGCTCTTCAGCCCCACCAGATAGTCCACTCGATCTGGGATCGATGTCAAAACCCCGATCAATAGTAGACTTTGTCCAGTTTCTGTTCTTGCTTTGAGCCCCCTCTGGGTTCCTTATTACCAAGGAGCACTTGTGGAGCCCCCAAAATTCTTGACGGGGTCCGTGATCCCCCATGATGCAGGACGGTAACAGAGAGAGTTACTTGTGAGCATCCTTCTGGAGCACCATTACCAACCGGAAGAGGAACAATACTTTGTCACCATTTAAAAATCTCTGTCTTCAGGGTTTTCCATGTTTCATTTGACATTTCAGGAAAGCCCTGAATACAAAAGTTATTCCTTCTACTGCGATCCTGCAAGTCAATGATTTTTCTTTCAATTTGATCCAATCTTGTTGAATGTTCCAAGGTTGTCTTTTGCTGAGCTTTCTGTTCAATTTGTATTGCTTGTACCTTTTTATCCTCTTGCTCAATCTCTTTTTTCATAATATGAAAAGATTTATTCATTTCACCCATAATTTTCTTAGTTATGGTTTCTGATAATGTGGCATTATTTTTTGTGATGATGCCTTTTAACATTTTGTTGTTTTTGTTTTGATGTTCAGCTAGCAGCTATATGAGCCATGTTTTCATTCCTTCATCAGAATCTGGCATTGTTCCTGGAACTGCTAAAGCCTGTTGTTTTTTGGGTTTAGCTCCCATTCCAGTTTTCTGCATTGTCTCCACAGATTTTTTGTCTTCATTTCTATATTATGAGTTTCAATATTCTCTTGTGAGTTTGCTTTTTGTAAACAAAAATAAGCTTTGTCTGAAGGGTGTTGTTTTGATTCCCTTTTCTAATTTAAAATGGTTTGCTTGAGTCTGCCAATCTTATATTTTCTCTCTTTATTTATATTTTAATTAATATTTCTGTATTTCAATTCTTCAGTTCTTCAAAATCACTGTCCCATATATTTTGGCTGTTTTAATTTGTTTTCATTTTATAAATCTTAACATCCACTTAGTGTAACAATATCAACTTATTTGGCTGGCAGTGCCAAATAAGAAAATGCTGTTTATTTTTCTTTCTGCTCTTTGAAGCTTTAATTAAACAGTTCCATTCTATTCTCCTCCCATTCCGATTTATTTATTTATTTAGTATTTATAATTATTTATTAATTATTTATAATTACTAACAGTCTTTGTTCAATTTAGAAGAGATTCTTTGACTTATTTGCTTTAACTTTCATGAGAAAACAATCCTAGCTGTTCACAACATTGCTCGTGGCTCCTCCCCACCATTGTTGTTTACCTTCAAGTTGTTTCCAACTTATGGAGAATGTCAGGCAAACCTGTCATGGTGTTTTCTTGGCAGGACCTGTTCAAAGGTCCCTCTTTCTGGAGCTACAGTCCCCGAGCAGCACCCTCTGGGACCGACCCGAGAGGAAGGACCGGAACCACTGCAAAGCAGTGCCTCCGATACCTAACCTTCTCAGGTGACCCAAGAGGATGCCGTGGTCTATTGTATCAAAAGCCGCTGAGAGGTCTAAGAGCACCAACAAGGTCACACTATCCCGTCGATGCTCACACGCAGATCGTCGGTCAAGACAACCATGGCAGTCTCAACCCCAAAGCCTGTCCTGAAGCCGGTTTGAAATGGGTCTAGATAATTGGTTTCATCCAAGACAGCTTGGAGCTGAAGAGCAACTGCCCTCTCGATCACCTTGCTCAAAAATGGCAGCAATGATACAGGCCTATAATTTTTCATCTCCAGGGGATCCAGGGAAGGTTTTTTCAGAAGCGGCCTAACGTCCGCTTCCTTAACACTGGATGAAAGGTGTCCTTCCCTAAGGGACGCATTGATGATATCCGTGAGGAATCTCATCAATGTGTCCCCCCCCGGACGGCCAGCCATGATGGGCAAGGGTCAAGAGGGCAACTTGTCTTCCTCACCTTACCAAGCAGCTTGTCCACGTCCTCGGTACACACAGATTGCCACTGATCCAGTATAACCACAGGCCGTCATCGGATTAAGTAAGGGATTTGGCACAGGGGGGACCTGCGTCATCTCCCTCACCACCCTAAACAGTTCTGCTGTATGAGACTCTGCAGATGCAATACGTGCAGAAGAGAAGGCTCTCCTCGTTGCACGCACTGCCTCCTGATAAGAACAAAGAAAGTTCTTATGGTGAGTTCTGTCCGATAAGAGTTGAGTCTTCTACCACCTGTGCTCTAGTCGTTGTCCAGCCCACTTCATTCTCCTAAGCTCAGGTGTAAACCATGGCCTCCGGTTAGAGGCGGGTTGACAAGGACGCTTGGGAGCGATCGTGTCGACAGCCCTGGTAAGATCGATGTTCCAAGTATTGACCAGAGCGTCGACAGGGTCACCGGCATTCCCAACCAATGAACCCTCCAAGGCTTTCCGAAATCCAATTGGCTCCATTAGCCTTCAAGGGCGGACCATTCTAATAGGTCCACCACCCCCAGCGGGGCAGATATTGGCTCTCAGTTCCATCTTAACCAGGAAATGATCTGTCCATGACAATGGGGAGGTATTTACCACCTCTGCCCACAGATATTCCTGTTCCGTACTGAAGGCCGCATCGAGTGTATGACCTGCACAATGCGTGGGCCCATTGACCAATTGGGATAGGCCCATGTTTGTCATGATCTCCATGAACTCCCGAGCCACACCTGTTAAACTGGTCTCGAGCGGAATGTTGAAGTCCCCCAAGACTAGGAGTCTGGGAGACTCCAGCAGTAGCTCAGAGACCAGCTGTGTCAGCTTGGTTAGGGAGTCCGCTAGAAAACGGGGTGGTCAGTAGACTAGCAGAATCCCCAAACTATCCCTGGTCTTCAGGCTGAGGTACATACACTCGAAGTGGACTGTGTTCCGGACAGGTATCCTGGTCAAGGTCAGGTTGTTTTTGTGAACTAGAGCCACTCGGCCCCCCCCCCACCCACTTCCCCTCACCTGTTCACTAACAGAGTACCTGGCTGGGAGGATCTGCACCCAAACAGCCGCGCTATCCTCCCCCAGCCAGGTCTCTGTGAAGCAAGCCAGGTCGGCATCCTCATCCAAGAGAAGATCCTGGATGATATAGGTTTTATTTTTAACCGACCTGGCATTGCAGAGGAGCAGAGTGAGGTTCTGTGGTATGGTTGGTCTGCTCCCCACGCTATTCAGAGCAACTAAGGGAACTGAAGACGGGATAGCTCTCAACCAGCGATCCCGTCTTCTTTTGCAACATTGATTCCCGTAGTTCCAGCCATACCTACCTTTCCCCTGCATGACTCCAATGGCCACTCCCGTCTCAATCCTAGCCTCGGTAGAATGATACATATTATGACCCTTGGCAGGGCACCGTGCATGGAACATAAAATACAGTCAGATAGTCCAAGGACCACTTTTCTTGTAAGTTTGGTTAGTCTGAGGATTAATTTGACTATTGTCTGCAAAACTGGATATGTTTCAGACACTGAAACTTAGAGCTTCTGCAGAGCGGCTGAAAGGGCCTGCCTGGAGGCACAGTGGGGCAGGGCAGCTGCACGCTGGCTGCCCCAACCGCATGTCAATGCCATCCTGACACCGTGCACCATTATGCATGGTGCGCTGCATCAGGATGCCCTTCTGGTGCAGCGTTCTGACATGCTGCATCAAAAAGGGTGCTGAAGATCTATGTGCCAGCTCTTAGGGCAATCTTTTGCCATCCCTGAAAGGAGCAGCAATTTTGCCACTCTTTTCGGGGTGGCAAAAGTGAGGATCAGGGCTGCGGTATAAATTTGCTGCAGCACTGATCAGCCACTTCCCAGGGTGGCCCAGAGCCACCTGTCTGCAGCCCCTTTATTCTCCTTATCCCAAAGTGACCATACTGTTAGGCTGGATCTGTTGGTTTTTTTTTTTCTTAGTAGGATTCATGTTTTAAGATTACATCTCTAACTCTTCTATTAACCTGTTTGTAATTTTACATTATTCTGCTTTCCAAACATGTACACTTCTTTCATTCACAAAGCACAGATATCACACCACAAATTTAATTCATATTGTCAAACAAAGCAAATTTGATTAATTTATAGTGCATTTATTTCATATGGCTGAACAAGCAAACAGTTGAATTTGATTTAAACAAAGCAAATTCTAACAGTCCCCTTCTTACACATTTGTCCAGCATCCCTAGCTCTGCCATTCTACTGCAATAAAGGAAAGAAAAATAAATATCCCTCACATTCCTGAACCACTACAGGAAGAACAAGTGCCCTCTCCAGAATTATAAATCTTTTCACTCTACATACCATTTGGCCCGCCTGCTATTTCCCTAACCTCCCCTTCTAAGGACATGCTATCAGACCCACAACAACCCAGGCTTCTATATGTTTTGCATTCACTCACCCCATAAATAATCAATATATACATCCTCTCCAATATTCAATAACAATCATGACAGAATCATGTCCATGGATTCTGACACATTCACCCCCAAACCAATTCAATTCAAAGTGGCTGCCAAACACAATGGTTTTCCTTCACCATCCCCCAAGACTCCACAAACCTTTAAAACTCTTTAAGCCTGCTAAAATCCTCCCCCTGGGAAGTAGGCTCAAAACTGGCCAATAGCAAAACTGAAAGAGACATTTCTCATTTTTTGTTTCAATTTCAGCCATGGTGTGTGAAAGCAAAATCACTGTGTTCAGCTGTTCAAACTGTAGGGTGTGATGGATAAATTTTGTGGATTTTTAAAGCAGATCTGGCAGCTTTCACACTCCAGTGCAGCTTGCTAGAGTCTCCACCCCCTCTGCAGCTATCTATTCCTGATTTAGATGGTTATTTTGGCAATTGCCCTCTGCTAAACCTGGAGTCCCTCATCTTCATTGTCCCAAGTGGCAGCCATGTACTCAAGTCCTGCTGACATGTTGACTCACTGTTCAATAATTGATACATTAGGCCTACTCTAGGTGGAATTAACCAAGAGGATTTTAGCCATACATTTGCTAATTCCTGGATGGTGCATAACCATTCAGCATTGCCTTCAGTGTATACCAGTGTATACCTCACTCGGCTGTGAGTCTGCCAGCCCACAACACCGGCTGCAACGCCGACAGGCTTGGAGGCCCAGAAGCGGCTTGGGAAGAAGCAGAGGCGGCGTCAGCTCCCTTATAGCCCCTGCTCTCCAGCCACCAACACTCGGCTGTGAGTCTGCCAGCCCACAACACCGGCTGCAATGCCAATAGGCTTGAAGACCCAGAAGCAGCTTGGGAGGAAGCAGAGGCGGCGTCAGCTCCCTTATAGCCCCCGCTCTCCAGCCACCAACACTCGGCTGTGAGTCTGCCAGCCAACAACACCGGCTGCAACGCCGACAGGCTTGGAGGCCCAGAAGCAGCTTGGGAGGAAGCATAGGCGGAGTCAATACATAGCGGTGGTGATGTCCTGAGCCTCGGTAGGAGGATTGCCGGCTCGAGTAGCCGTGAACAGATTAGCTGAGCGGCCAGTGATTGTTTCAGCTGCTGGGCCGCCGGGAGGAGTCGCAGCTATCTTAAACTGTTTTTACCATCTCTCCCCTGGCAGCACATTGCACCCACGGCATCCTGACCTTCTCCTGTGAACCTTATATTATGTAAGGACTCGTAGCAATTGTGTAGTCTGTCATTATAGCCCTGTGGGACCAGAGATTTAACAACATCACTTTATATGCTGATGAGGTATATGAGCGGAATTAAGCCCTTTATTACTGGGTCCTGTACCTGAGACGAGGATGAGATTTGGGGCTGTTTTTCATCCTAATTACTGTATTTTTGTCTTTGGGTTTAACATCTATGACTTCACCTGAGGCCGGGAATGTGAAGGGGGCAACTATCGGAATTACGTTTGGGAATGGGAGGTATGGTTGGCCAGGAGGGACATATGTTACAAAAGAAGACGGGATCACTGTTTAGTAGCTATCCCGCCTTCAGTTCCTTCTGGTTCTCAGAATGACTTGGAGAGCAGACCCACCATTCCACAGAACCTCACTCTGCTCCTATGCAATGCCATGTCGGTTAAAAATTAAATTCAAATCATCCAGGATCTTCTCCTGGATGAGGATGCCGACCTGGCTTGCTTTATAGAGACCTGGCTGGGAGAGGATAGTGCGGCTATATGGGCACAGGCTCTCCCAGCTGGGTACTCTGTTAGTGAGCAGGTGAGGGGAAGTGGGCGGGGGGGCGGAGTGGCCTTAATTCATAAGAACTCTCTGACCTTGACCAGGATACCTGTCCGGAACATGGTCCATTTCGAGTGTATGTACCTCAGCCTGAAGACCAGGGATAGTTTGGGGATTCTGCTAGTCTACCAGCCACCCCATTGCCTAACAGACTCCCTGACCAAGCTGACGCAACTGGTCTCTGAGCTGCTGTTGGAGACTCCCAGACTTTTAGTCTTGGGGGACTTCAACATCCTGCTCAAGACCAGTTTAACAGGTGCGGCTCGGGAGTTCATGGAGACCATGACAAGCATGGGCCTATCCCAATTGGTCAACGGGTCCACACATTGTGCAGGTCATACACTCGATGCGGTCTTTAGTACGGAACAGGAATATCCATGGACGGAGGTGGTAAGCACCTCCGCATTGTCATGGACGGATCACTTCCTGGTCAAGATGGAACAAGGCCTATATCTGCCCTACCGGGAGTGGTGGACCTATTAAAATGGTCCACCCTCGAAGGCTAATGGAGCCTACTGGATTCCAGAGAGCCTTAGAGGGTCTAATGGTGGGGAATGCCGGTGACTCTGTCGATGCTCTGGTTAACACCTGGAACATCAATCTTACCAGGGCTATTGACACAATCGCTTCCAAGCGTCCTTGCCATCCCGCTTCAAACCAAAAGCCTTGGTATACACCAGAGCTTAGGAGAATGAAGCGGTTTGGCCAATGACTAGAGCACAGGTGGCGGAAGACTCGACTCTTATCAGACAGAACTCGCCATAGGAACTTTCTTCGTTCCTACTGGGAGGCAATACTTGCAGCGAAGAGAGCTTTCTTCTCTGCATGGATTGCATCTGCAGAGTCCTGTCCAGCAGAGCTGTTTAAGGTGGTGAGGGAGTCGACGCAGATATCTTCTGCGCCAAATCCCTTACTAAACCCGACGATGGCCTGCTGTGACGCGTTAAATAACGACTTTGCAGATAAAATCTCTCAGATAAGAGCCGACTTGGATGCCACTTTTGAATCAGAGTCTATAGGCGAGGTGTCCAGTAACTCCGCCGATGTAGTTATACTGGATCAGCTTCAATTGGTGAGTACCGAGGACGTGGACAAGCTGCTTGGTATGGTGAGGAAGATGACCTGCCCTCTTGATCCTTGCCCATCATGGCTAGCCGTCCGGGGGGGGGGGGATGCACTGAAGAAATTCCTTGTGGATATCATCGGTGCGTCCTTCAGAGAAGGATATGTTCCATCCTGTTTGAAAGAAGCGGCTGTTAGGCCGCTTCTGAAAAAACCTTCCCTGGACCCCCTGGATATGGGAAATTATAGGCCGGTGTCATTGCTGCCATTTTTGAGCAAGGTAATCGAGAGGGCAGTTGCCCTTCAGTTCCAAGCGGTCTTGGATGAAACCGATTACCTAGACCCATTTCAAACCAGCTTTAGGACAGGCTTTGGGGTGGAGACTGCCATGGTTGCCTCGACCGACGATCTGCGTCTGAGCATCGACGGGGTAGTGTGACCCTGTTGGTGCTCTTAGACCTCTCAGCGGCTTTTGACACAATAGATCACAGCATCCTCTTGGGCCGCCTGAGGGAGTTGGGTATCGGGGGCACTGCTTTGCAGTGGTTCCGGTCCTTTATCTCTGGCAGGTCCCAGAGGGTGCTGCTCGGGGACTGTAGCTCCAGCAAGAGGGAACTGACTTGTGGGGTCCCTCAGGGAGCTATTTTGTCCCCAACATTATTTAACATCTATATGAAGCCACTGGGTGAGATTATACGGAGTTATGGTGCTGGGTGTTATCAATATGCCGATGACACTGAAATCTATTTCTCCGTGTCTCGTTTGTCGGCCGTGAATTCCAATGGCATCTCCTCTCTCAATGAATGTCTTCAGGCGGTAATGGGCTGGATGAGAAAAAACAAATTGAAGCTGAATCCAGACATGACGGAGGTGCTCACGGTAGCGGCCCCGAAACCAAGAATTGGGTTGCAACCTCCAGTCCTGGATGGGGTCACACTCTCCTCCAGTGACTGTGTTCGCAGTCTGGGGGTGCTCCTGATGACAAATCAGATTAATGCGACAGTCAGGAGCACCTGTTATCAGCTTCGGCTGATACGCCAGCTGCGCCCTTTTCTGGAAGTAAGGGATCTCGAGACTGTTGTGCACGCACTGGTAACCTCCCACCTTGACTTCTGTAATGCGCTCTACATGGGCCTACCTTCGTGCCAGGTCTGGAAGCTACAATTAGTTCAAAATATGGCAGCCAGCCTTATTTCTGGAACATCTAAGAGGGACCACATCACTCCGGGTTTGAGGTCCCTCCACTGGCTGCCTGTTCGCTTCCGGGCCCAGTACAAGGTGTTAGTTATCACCTTTAAAGCCCTAAATGGCTTGGGTGCAAGTTATATCAGAGACCGCCTCCTCCTGTACAATTCCCCCCATGCACTCCGTTCCTCTGGGAGGAAACTTTTAAAGCCGAAAAGAGCTAGGTTATCCGCAACCTCCCAGAGGGCCTTTTCTGTTTTTGCCCCCAGACTCTGGAACGACCTGCCGGACGAGATCCGTCAGTTAACATCCTTGGATAGTTTTTAAAAAGCTGTCAAGACGGATCTCTTCCGGCAGGTCTTTCCAGACTAGGTGGCCAGCCTCGGGTTGTTTTATTCTAGGACATCATGCAGCATCGGCTCCCTCACTATGTAAAATTGGAACACCTCATGAGGTTATTGTAATTGCAATTATTTGATTTTAAAATAATATATATTAGATTTTATTCTGTAACTGTTTAATACTGTTTTAAGGGTGGGAGGGAAATATTTTGTATTGTATTTTATGTTGTTAACCGCCCGGATTGGGAAACCATTGGGTGGTATGCAAATAATTTTTTTATTATTATTATTATTATTATTATTATTATTATACCTTATTAATGGGAATTGCAGAAATATTCACAGTGAAATTTCCCTTTCACCATGGGACAGCAAGCAGGTATGTAGGCAGATAACATAAACAGTTTCACAATGTCATTATTTGGTGGCAAGTTAGTATAACTACATGAACATTCGTGTAGTTATATTACACAAACATTGTACAAATGGACTTATGTAGGATTTTGTTCATACTGACTTAGCCTATTCATGTGAAAATCACTTTAGAAAAATCATATAAGCAGACTATTTTTTTAAAAAATGAAATTCTATCATTCAACACTGGGCAAAACTAGTCATTTTGTGTTAGCTTTCAAATAATTGTTATAATCTGACAACTGCAATATCAAGCAATGGCATGCCTATAGGACAGATCTATATTACAGATCTAACATCATAAATAAAAATTGTGCATTACCCAATGTCATTTCATAAAAAAAAAAAATCTCAGACCCACAGAAGAGTCCCAATACTTGGATAGTATTGCAAGTATTGCTAATTATTATTTTCAGATTTCTAACAAATCTCTTCTTACTAGTGCATTTATTCTGGGCACTTTCTGTAACTAACATATCTGATGTCTCCATAGTATTATAAAGGTGATAATGATCGTGTTGACTGATTAGTGTTGATGGCTATGTGAAATATCTTTGTATGAGTGTACCTCAACATAGAGTAACACTTTATGAAAGCAATTCTGACAGCAGTGAAAGTAGTAGGTCTTCTCTCCATCCACCCTGTCAGTTTAATCATAGAATTGACAATCTGCCTAAGGGCCTTTGCAGACTGCTAGAAATAGTGCAAATTGAGTCCACTTTAACTGTCCTGGCTCAGTGTTAGGGAATCATGGGAATTGTATTTTTTTCTGAGACATTGAACCTTATCTGTCAGAGAGCTCTGGTGCCACAATAAACTACAGTTCCCATGATTCCCTAGCACTGAGTCAGGGCAGTTAAAGTGGACTCAATTTGCACTATTTCTGGCAGTCTGCAAAGGCCCTAAGTCACCCAGAAACAGCTGATCATCTTTTCTCCCAGTAACTCAGCCCAGTCAGAAGGGCATCTGTCTTTGTTCCAAAGGGCTTGTGTGTGCTCCAGAGATAGTGCAAACAGTAATGGTATCATAATTCTTAAATATATGTACCACAATACAGAAAACACTGGCATATTTTCAAGGTAACAGAAGTTCTGGAAATATATAAGACTTCTCATATTTTCACCTGAACTCAATACTGTAAAAAAAGAAAAGAAAAAAGACCTAGATATTCCTAGAGAGAACACTTCTCTAGACATTTGCCTAGCACATTTCTATGGTCAACATCTAGTGGATGTTGAGCACAGAGTTGCACTGGAGGATTTAGAGATTCTTAGAGAGGTGTTCCGTCAGGTAAAAAAAAAAATAGTTTTTCTATTTTCATAGGAGCCCTATGTCCCTAACCCCAGCAAATGTGGATGGTTCACTGTATTGCTCCTTGGAAGTTAATGGAAAATCTTATAGCTCATTCTTAATGAATGCTTATAATCATACACTATTTACACTATTAAGTTTAGCTGGCCAAGAATCAGAAGAACTATGGACAGAAGTCAGGGACATAATCAAAAAGGAATGCAAAAAGATGATAACTGTGGCCAAAAAGAATGAGAAGAAACAATGGATGATAGATGAAGAACTTCAAGCAATTAAAGATAAGAAGCAAAAGCAAAGGAAGGCTGGGACAAAATTAAAACCATGAATGCTACTGTCCAATGATTAGTGTGCAAGGAGAAGGGAAATATCTACAACAACAAATGCAGACAAATAGAAGCTGAAAACAAAAAACTAAGAACAAGAGGTTTATTCCAAAAGATTTGGGAATTCAAAGAGAAATTTAAACCAAGAGTGGGGATATTCTATGATTAGAAGGGGAACATAATACACAACCAAGGTAAGGTTTAAAAAATGATGGAAACAATACACAGAAAAGCTATACAAAAACATGTGAAAGAACAAATGAAACATGGGAAGAAGAAATATATTAAGATGAACTCCAAATTCTGGAAAGTGAAGTGAAAGCTGCACTTAAGCAATGGGGAAGAATAAATCACAAGTAGAACTGCTTTGACGCACAGAATCAAGTTCAATTCTACCAAATTTTCTGCCAACAAATATGGAAAACAAAACAGTGGCCCACAGACTAGAAAATATCAATATACATTCCTATACACAAAAAGGAGACATAAAAGACTGCAGTAACTACCTCTACCTAACTACAGGACCATTACACTAATATCCCATGTAAGCAAAGTCATGTTCAAATTTCTGCTGCAAAGACTCCTACCATATATGGAATGAGAAATCCCAGAGGTGCAAGCTGATTTCAAGGAAGAAAGAGACACTAGGGATCATATTGTAAACATAAGATGAATAATGGAGCACTCCAGAGAATTCCAAAAGAAAATCTGCATGTAGTATATTGACCACAGTAAATCCTTTGACTGCATAGACCAGGGGTAGGCAACCTTTCCCCTTTAAGGGCCGAGGGACTTCAGCTCCCAGAAGCCTCAGCCATGTTGGCCAATAGTCCCATGTTGGCCAATAGCTCCTGGGATTCTGGGAGCTGAAGTACCTCGGCCCTTAAAGGGGAAAGGTTGCCTACCCCTGGCATAGACCATGAAAAACTATGGAACACTCTCAAAGAAAAGGGGGTACCACTACACTTGATTGTCTTGATACATAACTTGTACTCAGTATAAGAAGCTGCTATCAGAACTGAGTATGGAGAAACAGAATGGTTCCCAATTGGAAAACGGGTCAGGAAAGGTTGCTTATAATCACCCTATTTTATTCAACCTGTACGCAGAGCAGGCTTAGACTCAGAGGCAGAAGGAGTGAATATTGAAGATAGGAACATTAAAAAGCCATGATATGCAGATGACTCAATACTAT
This sequence comes from Phrynosoma blainvillii, assembly GCA_026167975.1. NCBI lineage: Eukaryota > Metazoa > Chordata > Lepidosauria > Squamata > Phrynosomatidae > Phrynosoma > Phrynosoma blainvillii. The sequence goes on along the minus strand of JANUYF010000004.1, from coordinate 183,576,312 downwards.
TAGCAGAAACTAACAAAAACATGGAAAAATGTCAAGATAGCTTGATGCTGAACATTAAGAAAACAAAATATATGACCACAGTAGAGTTACAAAAATTCATCCTAGATAATTAGAAAATTGAAATAGTCAAAGAATTCCCATACCTTAGATCAAACATTAATCAGAATGGAGAATGCAGTCAAGAAATTAGAAGGATTGGGAAGGGCAGCTATACGAAATGGACAAGATCTGAAAGAGTAAAGACATAACTCCAAACACTAAAGTGAGGATTGTCCAAGGCAAGCCATCATATTCCATATATGGATGTGAGAGCCAGACAGTAAAGAAAACTGACAGAAAGAAAATAAATTCTTTTGTGATGGAGAAGAGTGCTGAGGATACTGAGGATGTCCAAAAAGACAAACAAATGGATTCTTGAACAGATCAAGCCTGAACACTCCCTGGAAGCCAGGGTGACTAAATAGAGGCTGTCTTGTTTTGGCCATATCATGAGAAGGTATGAATAATTAGAAAAGACAGTAATGCTAGCAAAGGTAAAAGGCAACAGAAAGAGAAGAAGAAATGGATGGATTCAATCAGAGAGCCCATGGATATGAAACTGCAGGACCTGAACAGAGCAGTGGAGGACAGGCTTCTTGGAGAACTCTCATCCACAGAGTCGTCATGTGTCGAGGTCTACTCAAAGGCACTTAACAACAATAATCCTACTACCTATTTATCTTATAATAATTTGTAGTAATTTTAGTAGTAACAACATTTCACATTGGATTTTTTTTTTTTTTTAAAGACACTTTCCTGTGCATCGCTTCTCAGGAGAATTCGTTATAGGGTTTATATTTTTAAATTAATCATATATCACAAGCCTACAGATTTTCACTGATCTTAACAAATTCTGGAGATTCAAGCTCCAAGAAGAGAAGGTCCTGGAAAGACAGAAAGGAAATTGATTGTTGCTGCTCAGTTACCATTGGTTAGATAAATAAGGTTTGCAAAACCCAAGGAGAAATTTGGAGGAGACACAAGAAATGTTTATAGATAGTTCTCAATAGATAGACAAATCTCAATAATAGACAGACTTAGTGATAAATTGTATGGGGTGATAGTAGGCAGTCAGAACTATGCTTCATTTATGCTACTTGCATTGTTGTTTTGTTGTTCAGTAGTGCAGAAGATCAAGTGATCCTACAGACAGGAGCCCTAGTGGAGCAGTGATTAAATGTTGGTCCTGGAGCCACAACATTGTGAATTCAATCCTAGAAAAGGGCTCCAAGGTCCACTCAGCCTTCCAAAGTTGGTAAAATGAGTACCTAGATTGTCGGGGGTAATTGACCTACAAATTGTAAACTACGTAGAGAGTGCTAGTTCACTGATAAGTGGTATAGAAATGTACTTGCTATTGCTATTCCTAATCTATTGTGACACCTTTTATTTATTAATTTATTTACTTAGATTTTTCTCCTTGTTATCTACAATTGATTGAAAATTACACCAGCTCTGAGACTGCCATAATTCTTAGCCCTTTTTGAGGGAGGGTATGTGTATTAGGTGTACAAGGGCAATTCAGAACCGGCAGAGCTCAATCTGCCTCCAGTTCAATAGAGCACTACCACTAATGGGGGTACTCTCTGGCACACTGTGGTGTACAGACTTTTTCATCAGCACACCAGTGCTACTCCATTAACACACCAGACTAGTTAGGAGATAGGGCCAGAACAGACTGGCAAGAAGGGGTGGCTTGAAGGCCCCTGCAGAAGACAGATTGGTGCCATGGCAAACACACACTGAGGCCCCAATCTGCTTTGAACCCAGCCCAAATAGGTGTGGGGAAAAATCAACTCTTATTTGGCCCAGGAAAGAGACAGCTTTCCTGGCCCTGCCATAGCCCCAGGGTGGCTTCAAGACACTCTGGTTGGGTGCAGCATGTAAATGCTATGCTGCCGGAGCATCTTGAAGCCACACAGGTTCATGACACATCTCTGTGGCCAACCATCTTCTGGGTGGCTTGTGGCCATCATTGGAGCATGCAGTGTGTAAACACCCTTCTATGATTGATGTCTGAAATCATGCTTTTTCTGGCTGTCTGTTTTGGCCCAATAGTCAATTGTATTTCTTTACAATAGAGCTGGGAATCCTGGGGACCACCAGACATCATGGAACAGCTACTTCCAGCAAGGCTACCCAACAAAGTCAATGATAAGGATGGCTGGAAGCAATAGAAGAGCATATGAAGGGTTTCATGATGCCTGCCCTTGTTTTATAACAATAGTTACAGAGTAAGCAGATATATACTGTAATGATACAAATAAATAAATAGGTACTGTAATAAAGGATATGGGGGGGGGGGGAATCTTATTCTCCCTAAATGCTCCATCCCTGATCCTTTGATCTATTATGATCATGAAGCTCCAGAATCAAAAACTCTTATCTTCCAAGAGCACTTGAGCACCCAGCAATCCTCTTTCTGTAAATTAAGCCCCACATTTCATATGATAGCAAAAGCTTTTTCTAAATACACTGTTAAGTGCTTGACAATGAAATCCTGCTTCAAAAAATTACTTGGCTGCAGGAGGGGAGGGAGGGGAGAATTAGCATGGTAAATACTAGAGGCAGAAAAGGTCCCAGATAATTTTGCTTTTATTGTAAGTCAAAATATCAAACCTTCCTTCAGGCTTCTTAAGATCTCAACCACTTAATCATATCTTTATACTCTCCCATATTCAGGTTCATGACACAGAGATAGAAGATAATGTTTGCTGGTACTGTGTTCACCCGGCCATGCTTTCTACATTTTAGTTGCCTGAGGTTATTGAGAAGAATGTTATAACAAAATAAAAAAAAGAAACAATTTTAAAAATTGTTAGGGAATATTAATCCATTGCCACTGAATAACTGGGAAGTCCCCCTCATTTCTCATTGTGGGTACTTGGGAGATGGGCACATCAGAGTTTATCAATCAATGTGGAACCTAAAAACTTAGATTTCCTAAACATACCTATTGGAACCCAGAACTATTCTTATCCTTTATCTCATAACGTCCTCAGCACAGAGAATGTTAGTCAAGGACAGACATTATACTGAGGTGTATGTTAACACACACAAAGCCAAATGCCAGTGTATAGAAAAGTTACTTTTTTAAAGCTATCCCTCCCAGAGTCCCCTAGGCAACATGCAATTTTGGTCCAAAAATTCTAGCTTTACTAAGCTCTGCAAGAACCTGTTCCAAATAAATAGGGTGTATCATAGCTGATACATAGAGCTATATGAAGATGAACCCCAAATTCTAAATAGTGAGATGGAAACTGCAATAAGAAATAGCAAAAAATAAATCACCAAAACCAGATGATATTCCAATTGAACTGCTGCAATTCACATTGACAGAGTCAACTCTAGCCCTAACCAACATATGTCAACAGATATGGAAAACAAAATGATGGCCAAAAGATTGGAAGTGATCAATATACATTCTTATCCACAAAAAACATATGATGGCTAATGGAGAGCACCAGGGAATCCAAAAGAAAATCAGTATGTGCTTTATAGACTGTAGAAAATCCTTTGACTGCATAGATCATGAAAGGCTATTCCCTGATTGCTCTTCAGAGGGGCGGGATATAATAATAATAATAATAATAATAATAATAATAATAATAATAATGGAATGCCCTTAAAGACATGGGAATGCCAACATATCTGATAGTCTTGATGGAAATCAGGCTTGGATACAGAAAAAGGAAGAGTAAAAATAGGAGGAAGGAATATCAACAATCTAAGATGTGCAGATGACACCACTGCACATGCAGAAAACCTCACAGACTTGGAACCCCTACTAAGGAAGATCAAAGAAGAAAATGCAAAGGCAGGCTTAATGCTGAACATAAAGAAAACAAAAATAATGACCATTGAGGACCGTCACAAGTTCAATCTAGACAATGAAGAAATAGAAATAGTAAAAGAATTCCCATACCTAGAATCAAAGATTGATAGAAATTGGGACAGTAGTCAGGAAATCAGAAAGAAGACTAAGAATGGCCATGAAAGAACTAGAACTAGAAAAGATTCTAAAATGCAGAAATATACAACTCAGCACGAAAGTTAGAATCATACAAGCCATTGTATTCCATGTATGGAATTATTAGCATGTATGGATGTGAGAGCTGGACAGTTAAGAAAGATGATAGGAATCAATTCCTTTGAGATGTGGTGCTGGAGAAGAGCTCTGAGGATCCCATGGACAGCCAAAAGGTCAAACAAGTGAGTCCTAGAGCAGATCAAATGAGAAACTCCCTGGAAGACAATATGACCAAACTGAGACTGTTGTACTTTGGACACATCATGAGGACTCTTTGGAAAAAACAATACTGCTAGGAAAGGTGGAGGGAAATAGGAAGAGAGGAAGGACACATGCCAAATGGATGGACTATATTAAAGAGGTCACAGGGATTAAGGGGTTGCAAGAATTAGGCAGAGCACTGGAGGACAGAGGGTCCTGGAGATGTCTCATCCACAGGATCGCCATGAGTTGAGATAACTCAAGGGCATTTAACAACAAACAACAACAATCATAGCTGGTATTTTACTTAATTTTTATTCATATCAAATTTTAATATACATTTTCTGAAATGGACAATGATATGTCAATCCTAATAAGTAATAGCAAAAATTTATTTCAGGGGTGGAAAAAAATCTGTGAACATCCAGAAACTGTTAGACTACAACTCCCATTATCTCTTGCCATCTAGACCAGAAAGTGCAATAATAGAATAATTACAGGAAGGAGGAGGGGGGAGGAGGAGAGGAGATACTGTTAGCTGCGGTTCTGAATAGTCTAAATTTCATATGGACTGTATTTTGCATCATGCCTGAAAACTGGAAGACCTACTTTCTTGACAGAGGGCTAGGATGGATGAAAATGGCATGCCACTTGAATGAAAAAGACTAGATTTAGAGTAAGAAATAGGAGAACAAATTTAAATTAGAATTTGTTAATAGGACATCTGAAACAACAAATTAGAGAGACTATTAATGGATGGTGAGCAACAACACTCAAACCTATAAATTCCTTTGTGTTTGTAATTTAAGGCTGCTGCAACAGAAATTATGTCCATGCCTGTACTGGATAGATAGCTTTATTTGATAAGCATGAATGATTCTTCAGTGATGCAATACTACTCAAAGCACAATACTCCAGATGATAGTGATGGATTGCCTAGATATATACCTTCTTTTGTATGAAGACATTATTCAATTTAGCCTTGCAGTCTGTTCTTCTCTTTGTAGACATCTTTGCATTTTGAATTTATTGCAGTCACCATGTAGATTGTATTGGGAGGGTGTCATTACAGTAGGATGGTGACATTAATTCAAGTGCAGCTGGTACTTCCAAGTGTTGCAGGGTGGTGACGACTTTCAGTTTTAATGTTAACTTTTTTCCAAAGAGCATCTAGTTGTGAGCAGATATTCCAGGTATCATTGGAGCTATACAAAGTGTTGAATCCTATTCCCAACATAGATTCATCATCTGAATGGCACCTATAATAGCTGGACTTCTTATACCTGGAGGAGCACAGGAGCAGATTGCCATTGCAAATAAAGGTGAAAGCAGTGTTCCACAATACTGAGTCACATCTGCATTGGTCATTGAAAGTCTCCAACAAAGCTAAATGAATAACCTGACAAATCTCAATTCATACTCCTAAATCTGATTCTATTATAAATAGAGAAACTATTTTCCTGATTCTTTAAACGATACATATTGGGATGTTTTATAAAAGTAAGACAGAGTTGCTAAAGCCATAATACAGCAGAGTATTACTTTCCTATGTGTCCTTTCCTTTGTTTGTACTTGTTCATTTACTTCTTTCTTTGGTCTGTATCCAACATATTCATTCAGCTAATGTCAATGACATTGCTTTTGTGGACACCTATGTCTGGATTTTGTACAAAAATGAGTGAGGGTGATCCAGTGCAATCTCCTGTTGTACAACTAGTTGCACAAGTAGTTCCATGCCTGGGGACCATAAGAAAAACATCGCTTCCTAGAGCAGGACTTCCACGTCCAGATATTGTGGGACTTCATTGGTCTCCCATAGGAACTTGGAGGGTTGCCCCTACTGTACCCTTTTCACTTAGATTTTTTTCTATATAAAGGGTCCCCTATGAGATATTTTGGCATTTTACAATGTTTTGAGGTTTCCCTATGATGTCTTGAGCCCAGGAGAAGTCTTTCTATTCTCTCCCCCCCCCCACCACCACTGGGGAAAAAATGGAGGTCTGGCTAAGAGGAGGAGGAGGAGGAGGAGGAGCAGCAGCAGCAGCAGCAGCAGCAGCATTTTGTGGGCATAAAACATGCAGGACATGAGTGGAAAGGCAGAACAAAATTGTTCCCAGGGATCCATAAGAGCATGGGGGTATTTATAATTAAGATATTGGATGCTGCAGAGCTTCTGGTAATCACAAAACCAGTTCTGGGGGGATATGCAGCCTATGGAGGGTACTTTCCTCACCAACAGAAAAACCAACATAACTCTGATAATACAAACATTACATTGTGTTTAGTGTTACAAAGTGTGTGTGTGTTGTGTATATGTAAACCAGACACCATACAGCTTGAGTCTAGTCATTTTTATTTGTTTGGGAATTTTTAAAATAAAAATGCATACTTCTCCAAGTAAACATTTAGAAGATTTGAAATTCTGAATTATATGACAAGCAGAAGCTTGTCGTACTATGTAAGGTCAAGACTGGCTAGGAACAAATCCATTTAGATGAGATGGCACTCCTTGGTAAGAATCATAAATTGTTAGCTGATGCATCAAGATAGGTGACTGTGAAGATGCTACCCTTGAGAAGTAGCAGAAGATGTCACAGGCAGAATAAAGTTGTTGGTGGCCTAATATGTTTCAAGAGGTTTGTCATCTACAGCACTACATTCTTTAAGGATATCTAACAAAAAAGGGTAAAACTGAAGGAAAAAGCTCACAGCAAACCCCTCTCTCAAGTGAATTTATTGACTAAAATCAGTTCCACAGAACCAATTAGTATCTTACACCAGCTGCCCTGCAAGGCTTATGAGGCCATCCATCACCTATCCATTTAACTATTTAGCATTTGTTCCAGCAATTTGTCACACTGTCAGAATGCCAGAATTTCAGAAGAGGAGTTTTTGGTTGAAAAAAAATCTAACCTAGATACTGCAGATATTTATCCTTTAATAAGACTTACCCAAGATTTATGTTTCTATTCTATTTAACCTCTTGAGCACTTAGTGGGAGATGCAGAAGGGCCAAAGGGAGGGGGGAAGGGATGCAAGTCTTTGCATTTCAGAGGAGATCTATATTGAGAGCAATTGGCTTTTGTATGAGAATTTATTGGGGAAAAAACAAAGAGAAAGGTGAGAGTTATTTCAACCTTCTTTCACAAATGGAATGTTACAATAAAACATCTTACTGTTCTACTGGATGCAGGTTTTTAAAATCCTTTCTTAGATAATTTGTTATTAATCTTTTTATTAATGTTCAAAGACTTCCTTAGGTTAGATATTTCAGTGAAATTAAGAATCAGAAGAATACAGCTTATTGCAGACTGAAATGCTGTGTACTCAAACTGTACATCAATAGGGATGGAAAACATACAAAGGGATGCATTCAGTGACATGACAAATTTATCAGTTTGTTTCATTCTCAGGCCTTCTCTGTCCCATATCTGCATTTATCTGTAGGTGTAACACAAAAATTGTATGCACTTTACAGTAAATAATGCATTTGCATTTAATACATTTCAGTATGTTTTTAAAGCCCAAAATAACAAGAAATGCTGTTGTTTCTCCTCCTCCTCCTCCTCTATTTATATCCCATCATTCCCCAAGAAAGCAGGACTGTGAATGACTTACAAATTGAGACAAATACAATATGACTAAAAGCATACAGAACTTACTTTGCAAAATTCAAGAAAGCACAACATCCAAATGACAATTGCAGTTTCATCATTGTATCAATTTGGCAAGTTCAAAAGATGTCTATTCACTTCAAGTGAGGATAAGAATTCAGTGATCTTAATATAAATCTCTGGAAATGTAGCCCTACTAACCTGCTTTGGGAAGGAGAAAAAAGAAATAAAGAGTCTTACAGACCCAGCTTTTATGTATATTTTATAGCTCCCTGTGTGTGTATGTATGTGCTTTCAAGTCACCTGTTGACTTATGGTGACTCCATGAATAGTCCCTACAATACCCCCTTTCCCATTTACCTCAATGTTTTGTCAATTTTTCCCTGCCCTACCAACAGATACAAGCAGAAATGTGGATGAAATAAGCTAATTAATTGATCACTACATTGAATATCAGCTGTGGACCTTTTCCAGCTCTATTGATTCACATTTTGGGCATGTTGGCAAGGCCACCTGGCCCTTATAGGGTCCCAGATTGCACCTTATCCCTCATCCCTATTCTAAAACTATTTACTAACCTCAAAATCATACAACCAATTTGCAATACATGGCATTTTATTAATGCCCTCCAGAGTGACATTCTATCTATGCTATCCAGACTGTTTCTATATCGAACATAGATCAGAAATAAAACTGACTTCAAGGTAAGCCAGGAAGTGTTATGGCTGATTGGGAATCTGTCACTCCCAAGTCCAAACCTAGACCTCCCTTTGTATTATACTGGCTCTGATAGCTGACATTTAGAATATCTTGAAATGCTGAAGTTGTATGACATAGTACTGAGTCAGATTCCATTTCTAGCTTTTCAAATGGTGTTTCTAATGGGCCAGATGGACTAGAGCAAAACTATTAGGAAAAAGTGCAGTACAGCATAAAAATTGCCTGAAAATTTACTGATTGCAGCCATGAACAATGATGGGAGGACATCTGGGGGCAGGTGGGACTGCTGCAGAGCAGACTAGGGGACCTGCAGAGCTTGGAGAAAACAGTGAAAGCCAATGTGTGAGTAGAAAGAATAATATTTTAAATATCAGTCTTTCTTTAGCTCTTTTCTAGTCTGTGAATGCATCTACATTGTAGAAATAATACATTTTAGCACCACTTTTCATGCTGTAGCTCCATCCTATGGAATCGTGGGATTTGTAGTTTTGCAAGGTTTTTAGCCTTCTCTGCCAAAGGTTCCACAAAACTATAAATTCCAAGATACTGTAGGATGGAGCCATGGCACTTAAAGTGGTGTCAAACTGCATTATTTCTTACAATGTAAATGTGGCCTAAATTGCAGTGCACCCCATCTGCTGCTGTTCCGACTGGCACACCTCTTGTATATTGAGGTGTATCATTTACTCCTGTTCCCTACTGGCTCCTAATATACTTCATTGCACCCAAGCTTCATTGTACCTAAACTGCTCTTTACTTTAGGTAGAACAGGATATAAGGCATGTTTGTATCTCAAGGAGTGTGCACAGTAGCCCTTTTCATTGACAGAATCCTTTAATTGTCTGTGAAGAACCCAAAACATATAAGCCAGTATTCTACATCAACTCATACTTAACTAAGTAAACTCTTCTGATCCCCCCCAACTAACAGAAACGTCATTTACATATGCTCCAAATTAGCAGAATAGATGTACTTCTCCTCAGGCAGCTGATGCCCATTGTCCTGTTTTTGCCTTTGGGAAGCAAGCCAGACTCCCGTCACTAAGGCTCATCAAAAAATTTAACTGACTCCCATCACTAAGGCTCACCTGTACAGGCCAAATAACGGGCAGTGGCATCATTAACTATGGTATCACTCGGTGAAGGAAGGACATGCATGTGCCCCTCTGCTCCTTCAATCCAGGAGGGGAAGCCTGAGGGCAGAGCAGCTAGCAAGAGCACATGTGCACCCCATCTTGCTCTTCCATTTCCAGGCTTTCTTCCGGGGGGGGGGGGGGGAAGCCCGGGGACATCAGCTGGCAAATGTACCCCTCCTTCACTGAAGGGAAGAATGGTCCAACTGGATGTTACCTATCTTCTGGGTGTCATCAGGCATGGTCTGAACTCCCCACACCCCCTAGTGATGTCACTGGTCCAGGGGAGGTGCTGAGTTATTTTTAGACTGGTCAGGTCTCACAGGTGCTCCCGAATTGCAGGGTGCTTCGTATGTAAACATTATGAGTGTCTATGTCTGTATGTATAGGTAAATGTAGTTCTTTCCCTGAGGGTTGTGGGTGCAGGGAATTTCTGCTCCTGTGGTTGCTGAAGACTCTGCTCTGCTCCTGTAGCTGCTGGAGCCTCTCCTCTTGTGGCTGCAAATCTAGTATGTCCTCTGGGCTCTCAGTCTCTGTATTAGAACCTTCAGTCTCAGACCCAGAGTCTATCCCAGGGTCCTGGATGTATGGCATGACACCCATGCATCTGGTTCCCAATAAAGGGAGCATAATCATAGTAATATTGTCACAAACAAGGCAGAGTCTATACAGACTGGCAGAAATAATCCATCTTGAGACCACTTTAACTGTCCTGGCTCAGTGCTAAGGAATCATGGGAACTGTAGTTTATTGTGGCACCAGAGTTCTCTGATAGAGAAGGCTCAATGTCTCAGGAAAAAAAAAAACTACACTTCCCATGATTCACTAGCATTGAATCAGGACAGTTAAAGTGGTCTCAAACTGGTTTATTTCTGGCAGTCTGTATAGGCCCTTAGGCAGTGTATGTACAGGTTAAATAATACATCCTGTCCTCCTCCTCACAGTGACCAGTTCAGATGACACAGGGCCCAATTCCCTATTCTAGTTTAAACTGTCCTGATGATGTACAAAATGAAGTACCAAATCAGCACCAAATCTGAAGTATGTCACCCTTAAAACATATTTTTAAAACTCACCTTTTGCTTTGGATTTTCCAAGAAAATCCAGAACCCTCTGTAGCAATGCTGGGTTCACACATATGTCCCACTGTGCTGGCTTGTTCTGCTGCCACTGAGGTGAGAATGAAATGTAGCTATGGATCTCTATGGGGAAATTTTAGTTTGTTCAATTAATGGGCTTAATTGTCTCAATATGTATACCAAGGGGTTGAAGATAAAGGATAGCAGAGGCAGGATTCGTCAATGAATTGTATTTTATTAAAAGGATGCAAGCATCAAAGTAAGCACACACACACACACATGCACACTCTAAAGCTATGGGATAAAGTGGTGAGGTTTGAAATAGGCAAGGCTTTACAAATGGGATAATTACCATCAGCGTGGATGTTCCTTAAAGATGCGGTTTCATGGCTGTGGATGTAGGACTTGGCTGCATTTTGGAGTAACTAAGAGGGCAGCACAAGTCAGAACTAGTAGAGTCAGGGCCTTTACAGACTGAAGAAATAGTGCAGCTTGAGGCCACTTTAACTGTCCTGACTCAGTGCTAGGGAATCATGGGAATTATATATTTTTCTGGGACATTGAGCCTTCTCTGTCAGAGAGCTCTGGTACCACAATAAACTACAGTTCCCATGAGCCACGACAGTTAAAGTGGCTTCAAGTTGCACTATTTCTGGCAGTCTGTAAAGGCCCTCAGACAGACATGGGGTCTCCCTGCATTCCAAAACTAGCCCAAGAACAAAGAAATGTAGGGATCGTTTATAGGCCAAAAATAACCTGTGGCAAAGCTCCATCAAAGGGCCAAATCTGTATGGGAAAAGATCACTCAAGATAGGTTTTAAAGATGGGGAATGGAATTGTAAATTAGTCCTCTCCGGCTTGGGTGCAAAAACATCCTGCTGTAAATTATCTAGCCTTCCTGCCTTTAGAGGTGTGAATGTTCCTTATCAGCAGCTTCCAAACTATCTGTTTTTCTCTTCCCTTGTATGTGGTCTGTTGCTCTTGGGCTCATGGCTACTTTGGCTACGTGACTTGGTAGGATAAGCCTCATGGCTACTACAATTCAGAATCTATTCGGGACCATAGAAGGGTAGCACACACACCACAAAATTGGAAGGTTGCCAGTAGCAGAAGCACCCATCTGTGTGATTGATGCTGGGTGTTTTGTTGTGTTTGTTTGTTTTGTTAGGGGTGAAACAGATGGGCATCCAGAAGCCACTCCCACCCCAATTGCCTGGGGGCTGTAGTGAACAGATGCATCAGCCCCAAGGGCATCTGCTACTGTGGTCCAGTTTTGGGCCACCTTACGTAGCCCCAGCATGGCCTTGGGGAAGCTTCTGGATTCTCCAGGGGCATACATTGTGTAAATGTCATGTCCCTGGAGTGGGCAGAAGCTGCACCGTCTGCCCATCTGTTTCAGGCCTTAGTTAACTAATAACTAAGTAATTTAGCTAAATAGCTGGTGAAGAATACTGGACAGAAATTTCGACAAATATCTGTAGACCAGAGGTGGGCAACAGTGCAGTAGAAAACAGCATTTTTTCCTCCTTGGCATTCAAACAACCACCTGGCATGGTTATGCACACTTCCAGATTTTCTGAAAAGAGCTGGAGCAACAGATGAGTTTTAAAAATTTGTTTCAAGAGTGGTTTAACAAAGGTTTGTTGGTGAACTGGCTGTACATCACCAGGGCAATTAGCACTAGAATGGGGGATCGAGCCAGCATTGTTTGGACTGATCACTGTGGGAATGGGGGAGGATATGTTATTTGGCCTGTGCAGACACTGCCTTATGGCAGACCAAACACATGCATTTTAGTGCTCCTAGTCAATTTTTGGCTATTTTCTTCTGTGTTTTTCAGAGATTTGGATGGCTTTGGAGGATTATTGTTGTATTATGGATCTTTTTAATGCTGTAAGCCACCCTGATTGCATTTCAGAGGGGCGGGATAAAAATAAATTTTATTATTATTATTATTATTATTATTGGAAGCAAACTGCTGTGGTTTGGATAGATTTTGGCTGGTTGAGAGGCAAAAATTGCCCAAAAATCTCCCTTCAAATAATGTGAGGTTTTCTTGGAGCCTAGGGGCTACTCTCAGGCTCCCAAGGCGACTTTTGGCCATCCTTGCCACACTGTGCCCACTTTGTGAGGAAGCAGAGAAGGAGTGGCTGGGTGGTAATCTGCAGTGTTGTGGCTGATGCTTCCACAGCTGTTCTATCTTCTGGACCCTATTCCCAACAGAAGTTTGCCATAGGAGAGTTTGCCATCCCGTACAGCTTGAAGCAGCTCTGGAAACACCAACCGTGAAAGTAAGAATGGAGACATTGTCCCCAAGGTAACACTTCTAACACCCAAACCTAAAAGGGTGTTGATATTTGATTAATCTCTTCTTCTTGTTTTTGTCTGTGTTTCCAATCTCTTGTCGACACATGGCTCTGTAATCTGAATAAGTACTGTTGTTGCTCCATATCTCTAGTGTACTTGTGATTGTATGTAATGGCAGTAAGATACAGCAAGTTGTGGACCCTACCTCTGAATCCATGAACAAAATGTCATAGATTTTTGTGGACAAAACTTCCAGCAACAAGGAAATTCAGACATAACTTGACAACCTGTCAACAAGGAATACCTTTACCTCCCCCCCCCACACACACACACCATGACCTATGTAGCACAGTTTGTTACTGCCCTTCAATTTACCACCTATAAAAACTTTTCTAATAGTACTTCTTTTAAAAAACTAAAATCTTCACCTGTATGTCTTTATATGTGTTCACATATACAAAGAGAAATGCTTTTCAGGTGCATAGAGTGGGTTTACTTTTTTCCCCTTTATGGTATAATGGCTGGAAGATGCAGATTCTACATTTCCATTTTATTATCATCTAGGTCCACCACCCCATCCTTTTCCCCATCCTGATTTAGATTTCTTATAAAGTGGCTTCAACTGAGATGCCTAGGAATCAAATGCCATCTCTGCATCTGAATGCTGTTAAGTAGCTCTCATGGCATTTCACATAGACTTTCAGTGTGTGTCTGTCACTAAGCTCACTCCCAGAGATAAAACAGAAAATGTGAACTCCTGCGGGAGGGAGTGTCAAGTTTTTAAAAAAATCCTTTCTTGAAGTCCTTCAGACTGTTACATCTCACTCAGTCAACAGGCCTTCAATCTGGGGGCTCATCTCAACTGGTATACTTAAGGTTTTGCAGTAAAGGGTATTTGGTAAAGATGACTGAATATTTAAAACAGGTGAGGGAAAGCGTAATGCACATTCTCCTGTATATGTTTAAAAGCTTCCTGGTTGTTGTTTTTTCCTCATATACCATAAGGATATTGTACTATAGTCTTTAGAAATCACATTCTTCACATCTCAAAATGCAACACTGAGACTAGTTCTTTCTTCAGTCAATCAAGTAATTGTTTGTGGCTTAGAGAAAGTATAAATATCTGCTGCTTCTGCTCATCTACCAGGATTGGATTAGGTAAGACTTTCTTGTTGTTTTTTAAAGAGAATTTATGAAGAAATCACAATTTGCCACTTACATTGGCAAATAAATAAATAAATAAAATGGGAAGAGTGATTCACAAAATTATAAATATGTGATAGACTTACACTTTTTAAGAGTGAGATATATATTTATATTATTGCACAATATGCAAATTTATGTACAGAGACACATATTGAGGCAAAATGGTTGGCATCCAGCTTGGGACTTACATCCTTGTAAATGAACTAGCACAAAATTGGAGTGCCCAGCACACCTCAGAAGTATCCTACAAGCATCAGAGGTGTCCAATATACATCAAAGGTTTCCAACATACATATTCACAATTCACTAACAGGATTTTATTATATTTTTGCAACATAGCTGAAGATTCATAAAGTTACAATAGGGGTATTAACATATCAATCAACATTTCAACTTCCGATAAAGCAATAAAGCAAATCTAAATTTGAGTCTTAAAAAATCAATAGGAATATTAGATTGTTTATTTGGAATCTCATTGCCGGTTCAAATCCAAAGTTATTTTTTATTATTTACTCACTGGTGTTCTTCTGTAATTCCTTTGTACTCTTTTTAGTCTGATAGATGTTCTGATTTCTATTTAATCTGCAGATGGAACATCAGTCCTCGAAACAAGCAATCTCCTTCTTTTTGTTTGGGGTTCACTTCTCTAACTTTCTGTGTTTTTTTAAAAAAAATGGAGAGAGGCACTTGTTGCCTAAAAGGCTCTTGTTGCGTGGCTTGGCTCTCCAAGCTTCCCTGATCCCTCAGTCTCTTTGGTCTCCCCAGCTTCCCAGTTTGTAGACATGGACCTTGGAGCTGGGAGGTCCCCTGGTATTCCCTATGCCAAGGGAGAAGGGTTTTTCTTTGTAAATTTCATTCTCATGGGCAATAATGAATAAGGTATTCTTTTTTGTCTACCCACTGTGAGAAAGTCATTGAAAACTGTGTAGTTTTTGGTTACCTTTTGCACTTTGGGATTTACTCTGGAAAAAAAATCTTCACATTGTTTTTCCCCCACAGAAAACAACATTCTCTGTTCAGAAATGTGCAGAAGATAGTACTTCTGTGCAGAAAATCCTGTTTTGTGTGCACCCCACCCATGGGCATTTTTCACACAGAAACCATGGAGTCTTGTCCATCACAGATTCTTCTTGTCTGAAATTCCCAAATCTTCTTGTCTGGATTTTCTGTTTGTGATTGGATTGGGACCTATATATTTACATGTAGACATATTGTTTCTCTGGGATATTAATACTTTTTTCCCATCCCAAATGAACATCTTCAAGGCTCTTGTCTCCGTTTTTATGCTCTTGATCTTTAAACCAAGCTTAAACTGGACAGCCTTTCAAACAGAGAAGACAGTCCATTGTGAAACAGAACACATTGCTAAACTACTCCCAGATTCAGGAAAAAAGTTTAAGTTCTGAGTTATATTTAGTCTAAAACAAACCTGCTGGATCAGTACAACCAAACAGTGGTTTTATCTCTCCCATGCCTTATGTCTGACAGGAAAAGATGCATGGATTTCTGAGAAGTTAAATACAAGATCCACATTTCTGAAATGTAATATTCTCATGTATTTGCTTGCATCTATACACAAAGGATCCCTCTGGTGTATAACTCACTAGGGAGTTCTCTCTTCTTAGTGATTTTAACACCTTTTTCTCACTCCCCTCTGAGATCTATATAATGCCTAAAAGCATCCCAGCCATTAGAGATCTAACATCTAGCATAGTGTGCCTTTTAACAAAATGATGTACAAATTCCACTCCATAATATTAATATTATTCATGAAATAAGTAAGCTCTGGCTGCAGGTTCAGTAAGGCACAAAAACAAGGTGTTATTGGTTTTTTAAATAAATAAATAAATAAACAAACCCAAACACTATATGTACAGCAAAATATGAAATCCTGTATACATTGATCTAAATTTAATCAACTGTGCCAACTGTAGTAATCCTGATTCAACACATTGGTTCAGTGGGTCAACTCTAATTGGAACTGCCAATAGGATTGAGGGTATTATCTTCCATTTTGGTGAAATGCAATCTTATGCCTAATAATTATCCCATTCTAGTGTCCATGCATTACAATTTTAACTTGGGGTAAACTAATGGGAGATTATCAGATGGAAGCAAAGTGTCCTTATCCCTTCCTTAACCTGTGGTATTTGCATGTTCAGAGGGAATATTATCACACACCCCTGTGCTTATTCAGTTCTACTCCTCTCCTTAAAGAGTAATGGACCCATTATTTGGTAATTAACAGAAACTCCTGTTAATACCAGACTTCCGGTTGGGTAGACAGAGGCACATGGAAATTTCTTTTGGGTGCTCCACTTGACATTTCTTTCCATAGGGCTCTCAACCGCTCTAAATAGGCTTAAACAGCTGAGCATGGCAAAACCCTTCTCCCTTGGCATAGGGAATACCAGGGGTCCTCCCAGACGCTTGTTTCAAAGCTCCATGTCTCCAAACTGGGAAGCTGGGGAGAACAAAGAGACTGAGGGACAGAGGAAGCCTGGACAGCCAAGCCATGCAGCAAGAGCATTAGAGGCAACAAGTGCCTCTCTGCAACTTTTTTAAAAACACACAAAGAAAGAGAAGTGAATCCCAAACAAAAAGAAGGAGATTGCTTCTTTTGAGCACTAACGGTCCATCTGCACATTAACTAGAAATCAGAACATCTATCAGACTAAAAAGAGTACAAAGGAATTACAGAAGAACACCAGTGAGTAAATAATAAAAAATAACTTTGGATTCAGTGGAAAACTTAGGGCCTTTGCAGACTGCTAGAAATAGTGCAAATTGAATCCACTTTAAGGGTTAGGATTAGGGTTAGGGAATCATGGGAACTGTATTTTATTGAGGCACCAGAGCTCTCTGACAGAGAAGGCTCAATGTCTCAGAAAAAAACAATTTCCATGATTCCCTAGCACTAACCCTAACCCTTAAAGTGGACTCAATTTGCACTATTTCTGGCAGTCTTCAAAGGCCCTTAATTGTCCATCATATTGAAAAATTAAAAGGAGACATTGTTTGCTTACAGGAAATAAAGATTAGAGACAGCAAGTCTAAATATTTAAAAAAACTCAAGACTAGGAGAATGTTTCTACTCTTCTACAGGAAAAAAAGAAAGGAGTAGTAATTTATGTAAAGAAGAAATATAACACAAAATAAATTTTCAAAGATAAGGAAGTTTTTATGGTGGCAGTAGAAGTAAAACTTAAAAATTTGACACTTCTTATAGGAGGTATCTACGCACCATCAGAGAATAGAGAGCGGTTCTATGATAAAATTCAAAAAGAAATCAAATCAATGGAATACAATGATATATTCCTTTTAGGAGACTTTAATGCAATCATCCAACTGAACATAGACAGACTCTCTACTGATAAAAATATAAGAAAAAATCAAGGAAAACTTCCCAGATATTTTTTCAAACTTCAAGAAGACTATGGATTAATAGATGTTTGGAGAATATAACCAAACAAATCCACAAATTCATTCGATGGAAACTTTGCCTAAATATATTTCAGATCATAATCCCATTCTATTGAAGATAACTGGGGAAAAAAACTAGAACCAAATGGAAGATTTTAACAGAAGACAAAGATAAAGGTGGACTTGCATTACCAAATTTAAGACTGTATTACTATGCTTTCTGCCTATCATGGCTAGAAGAGGGGATAAGGTTAGATAATGAAAGACTACTTATGTTGCAGTAATTTAAGGTACGGATTCCATGCATATATGAGGTATAATAAATTAGCAGTCAATAAAGATTTCGAACATCATGTGATTAGGAAAGCTCTCCTAAAAGTTTGGATTAAAATTTAAAAAACAGTTTTATCCAAAGATTCCCTTGTGGACCTCTCCACAAGAAGCTTTTCAATGAAGAACTAAAAATAAAGGAGAAAAGTGGATTCAGTATAAAGATATGCTATGTATAGAAACCCGAGGGTTCCTCAAATTAAGACTATTGATTTATTGCAAGAAGAAAATATAAAAATAAATTGGTTCCTATATAATCAATTAAAAGTGCAATTGAGGGTCAATGTTAAATCGTCAGGATTTGATAGTGAAAACAAATGAAATTGATTATGTTTGGAGAACAAGGTGGATATACAGCTAAATACTACAAGGTTTTAAAAAATAGAGACTTGGAAAATGAAGCAATTAAACAAGTGATGGTGAAATGGGCCCAAGACATTGGGAGTCCCATAGATGTAGAAAACTGGGGAAAATCTTGGAAAATAAGCAACAAGTTCACCCTATGTCAGAACTATAAAGAAAACTATTTCAAAATGTTACATAAGTGGTACATGACACCATTGAAAATGAATAAAATATACAAAACAAGGAATACAAAGTGCTGGAAATGTCAGAAACAAGGGGGTAATTTTATACATTTGTGGTGATGTCATAAAGCAAAAAGTTACTGGACAATTATTGTAAATGCAATAAATGAAATGGTTATGACAAGAATTGTATTGGATTCAAAAGTCTTCCTGTTAAATATGACAAACAAACTAGAAGAGGCTACTATAAAAAATCATACTAGAAAACTCCTGTATATGATTACAATGGCTAGGATCTAAATGACGGCAAAGAGTAAGAATTTATGCTCAATATTGGAAAACTTGCAATATTCCAGTTAATTAAATTGAGAGAAGCAGTTGATATGGATATACTCACTGCCAAATTAAGAGGAAAAGATATAAAAGATACATGGCTATGTCTTCAAAAATTAGGAGAAAAGAAAGGATGGAATTTAATCTAAATGATGGCAAAGAGTAAGAATGGGAGGATAGAAAATAAATAAGATAATAGAATAAATAGTGATGAAAATACACCTAAGGAAGTATCATTGAGAAAGATAGAAGAATTCAAATGCTAAAAGACTCTAAAAGTAAGATGATAGAACAAAGATTAGTATGATTTAAGTTGAAGAAAAGGGTATCATTTGTTTTTCCTTGTCTTTTTTGAATGTATGGTATTGTATAGAAGGAAATATTTTATATGCCTTAGATGTTGTTGATGTATGTAGTTATTTAGTTGTATGAGGGATTGTATGTATGTATGTATGTATGTAAACATGTTTTTATGTCATAATAAATTAAAAAGAAAAAAGAAGAAGAAAAATAAACTTTTGATTAAAACCTGCAAAGGGATTCCAAACATGCCAAGCTAATATTTCTATTGATTTTTTTAGACTCAAATTTAGTTTTGCTTTATTGCTTTACTGGAAGTTCAAATTTTGATTAATATGTTAATTAAAAGTATTATTAAAGTATATGTAAAGCATATGGAAAGTACAAATATATAAACAAGAAATTGTTAAAATAGGAATTTAGTTGTGTGGGGACT
The DNA here is from genome assembly GCA_026167975.1 of Phrynosoma blainvillii. Classification (NCBI taxonomy): domain Eukaryota; kingdom Metazoa; phylum Chordata; class Lepidosauria; order Squamata; family Phrynosomatidae; genus Phrynosoma; species Phrynosoma blainvillii. Next base: position 183,556,635 of record JANUYF010000004.1, on the reverse strand, counting down.
AAGAGAAAAAAAGAAAAGAAAAAATAAGACAAGAAAAGAGAAAAAAGAGAAGGAAAAGAAGGAAAAGAAGGTAAGAAGAAGATAAAACAGTGATTATAAATATAAATTGGAGATATCAAGAAAATAGACTTTAATAGACTCAAAACTAAAGAAAAGAAAGAAAAGAAAGAAAAAGAGAATAGAAAGAACAAAGGAGAAAAAGCAACTTGATAAATCTGTTTAATCAGCCTAATTTGGTTTCATCTTTGATTTTTTGAATTTCTTCTTTCATTGTTTGAACAAGTGTGGCTGATTGTTATAAATGACATCAACTGAGGGATTTTATCATTGAAAATAAGTTTATAAGACTGTATACAATGCCTGGTTTAAGGTTGGAGTTTAAGTAGGGTTGAAGTTTAAGTAGGGATACAGTGACTCAAGTGGTTGAGACACTGACTCTGTTGATTTCAAGATTGGAAGGTTGGCTGTTCAAGGCCGGGTGCTGCATGATGGGGTGAGCTCATGTCACTAGTCCCAGCTTCTGCCAACCTAGCAGTTTGAAAGCATGCAAAATGCAAATAGGTAAATAGATACCACTTTGGTGGGAAGGTAAACAGCATTCTGGGCAGTCATGCTAACCACATGATCACAGAGTAGTCTCTGACAATGCTGGCTCTTTGGTTTAGTAACCAAGATGAGCACTGCCCCCTACGGTCAGACACAACTTGACAACCTTGTCAATGGAGAATATCTTTGCCTTTACTTTACTTAAATAGGAAACAGAATAACAAACAATAAAGAGTAATTGGGGGAACAGCTGTAAAAGAAAACAGCTGTAAAATACAGAAATATTGATGCAAAATAAATTAAGTAAAACAAACAATACAAATCTTAAAGAAACAGAATAGCAAGCAACAAGGAACAAAGAAAACAAAGCGATAAGAAACTAAGAAAGCAACAGGGTAAGAAAAAACAACTAAAGAAGTAAAGAAATAAAAGTGCGAACAAAATAAAGTATAAAAATATAAATTTAAAAAAGAAAGAATGGAATTTAAATTGGGGAAAGAAGAAAAAGAAGAAATAAAGAAAACAAGACAACAAACAAAAGAAATAACAAAAATTAAAAGGAAAATAAAAATAAAATGATTTCTATGGCAGCAAGGAAAACAACAGCTGCTCAAGCAGCCCAAATGCAAGCTACTACAAAGGAGAAGTTCAGCAGAACAAGCATCCATAGTAGATGAAATTTAAAAAACTCAGGGACGAAATACAACCAAATTTAAAATGAGAAATTCAAAATATAAGAACAGAAATTAAAGAGTTATGCACAGATTTGAAACAAGACATTAAAAAAGATATAAAAGGTGTTATAAAATCCCTAGATGAAGTAAAAAAAAATTCAAGGTTAGATAAATTGGAAGATAAATCAAAACACTTAGAAGATAATACAACAGAACTTAAATCAAACCAGGGAAAGGATTTGGATTTTAAAACATTGGAATATCTAAAAAACACAGAAAATCTTTTAAAAATAAGAGGATTAAAAGAAGAGGAATGAAAATTTATATGACTTAATAACATTGATCTCAGCAATTTTTATAGAAAAACAAACACAGGATTTTGCAAAGGAAACCAATAAGACCTTCAGAATCAATTCAAGAATTGCAAAAGAGAAAACTATCCCAAGAGATGTAGTAATCTATTTTGTAAGGAAGAAAACATGAGATGAAATATCAATATGGAACTACCACAAGAAACGATTGATAGAAGGAACAGAATTTGAAAATTACAAAGATATTTGTACAAGAATTTAAAAAAAAAGAACATAAATTCTTGACTTCACAATTAAACAAAAAAATCATATACAAATGGGAGAAGTTGGAAGACATTTCAGTAAAATATAAAGGTGAATAGTATAAATTAAACTTGACATTAAAAGCTAAAGACTTTGGGGAAAAATATAAGGACAAACAGTCTTCAAAATACACAAATAAAAAAAGAATGGACACCAAAGAATTACAAAAAGAACAAGAAAAACCTTCAAAAGAAAAAAAACTAAGAAACAAAATTTAGAACATCAATCTGATACAGAAATTAGGGAAGAAGAAGAAGAAGAAGAAGAAGAAGAAGAAGAAGAAGAAGAAGAAATTTTGGAGGATTCATACAAAGTTAGAAAGCTCAAAGAAGAAAAACAGGAGGAAGAAAAGACAGAAATAGAAGATATTGAAGAAACTGAAGAGATTTAAAAGAAGAAGAAATAAAGGAAGAAAAAAGAGAGAAAAAAACCCCAAGTGTGATATATGGGATGTGTTGGAAAATTAAATATTTTATTGTGGAACATAAATGGACTGAACAGTCCACAGAAAAGATGAACATTTATCATTATCTGGGGAAATTAAAAAATGTTATCACATGTCTACAAGAAACTCATATAAAATCTAAAGATATAAGATTGTTAATAAATAAGAAATTAGGCAAAGAATTTGTCTCAGCTTCATAAAAGAAAAAGGAAGTCATAGCAATATATATCCCCTCCAAATTTCAACCAAACAAGATATTTAATGAACCTCATGGCCATTATCTTGGAATAGAAATTATCATCCAAACAAACAAACAAACAAACATTACTTGTTGGTATATATGCACCACAAGAAAAGAAAGATGAATTCTATCAAAAAATACAGAACTTGCTGTCAGCATTTGATTATAGCAACATAATCATATTGGGAGATTGGAATGGAGTGGCAGATCTGAACACAGACAAATTTTCAGAAAGTAAATTTAAAAAAATCACAAGGGAAACTCCAAGATCCTATTTTAGACTACTGGAAAATCAAATTTATTCTCTTTTCAGACAGGCATAAATCTTTTTCAAGACTAGACTTTTTTTAGTTTTGAAATCAATATGCCAAAAAGTGACTAAAATAGAAATTCTAACTAAAACTCTGTCAGACCACAACTGAACAGTTCTCCTGAGTAAACAATCAAAGATGGAATTTACCTGGAAATTGAACAATTTTTTTTACTACAAAATCAAATGTGATAACAAAAGCAAAACAGATTCTGAAATGGTTTGATACAGTACAGTATCAATGATACAGTATAAAATCCGAATAAAAAGGTTTAGCTTAGTTTAAATGATTAACATTTAAATAAAATGGATAAAGGAAGGTAAACTCTTAGAATTTAGTATGATTTCAGACAAAATACACCTAATAAAGATAAAAAAGCAAAGTAAAAACACATGGTCAAAATAAAATATAGGAAAAATTATATACACATCCTCTGATGGAAGTAATCAGTATATATACATATATATGTGGAAGTATATATATAAAAATGCAAATTTAATGTACGTATTGTTAATCTTAACTTGTTTGTTTTGTTGTTTGTTTGTTAATGTAAATAAATTTGTGTTGTATGTGTGTTGAAAATAAAAATAATAAGAAAAAAAGAAACTTCTGTTAATGCCAAATGAGGGTCTATTACTCTTTATGGACGGGAGAAGAATGGGATAGGTATGGGTGTGTGTGATAACCTTCCCTTCGATCATGTGAATACCATGGGTTAAGGATGGGATAGGAATGCTTTAGATGGAAGATAAGGCTATGAAATGCTCCTTGTTGATGATTACCATTATTGTACCATATCCAGGTGGCTAGAGGCTGGATGCTAAATTATGCATGTATTTTGCAAAAATTAAGCCCCTGTATTAGAAGATGAAAAGCAAATAAGTGTGACAGTGCTTTAATGGGAGGAAGAACCAAAATATCTATGTGTCAGTTAGCAAAATATTAAAGTGCAGGATTACAAAACTGGTTTGGAGGATTTAGCCACCTAATTCAAAGTAAAAGAAGCAACAGGTATAACTAGTGGAAAAATAATAGTGACATAGAGAATGGTTGTCTTGCTAAAAGCTGAGAGGAAAAAAAGAAATGAAAAGCCATACTGAAATGTTATAGTAGTGCTTAATCATACTGAATCATATATGATGGAATCACCTGATGGCAGGTAACCAGAATAATAATGATCAATTACATTCTTATGTAATTGGATACTTAGTGGCTTTGTATAAAAGGCCAGTAAAATCTCATTTCTAATTGGATGAACTGGGTGATGATAATTTAAAAAATGCAGTGTAACTGACTGATAACAGAAGGCCAGTCAACAGTCACTCCTGATACACTGAAATGAACAAATACCAGGAGATACCATATAAGCCAACAGATAAGATAAGTAATCTCCTTGACCACTTTCATGGCTGCATATATGGCTGGTCCCTAATAGTTGTCTGTTATGCTAAATCTTGGCTGACTATCATGTCTGATAATGCTGGTAATAATTATTTATTTATTAGATATTGCAATGAATTTGTGATAATGAATGATTTTCTCCATGATGCCTGTTTAGAAATGTAAAATTCCTCAACAGATGACTATGTTATAGTGCTGTGTAGCATGTTTAATTACTTACAAATGCAGTTGTATATGTCTGTCTCTTTGGCTCTGTATGCAATGACTAAAAAGCCCATGTGTCCCTGGCCTCAGGTTGTCTTGTCTGGATGTTGCAGACCATTAGCCAGGCTATTGACCAGGATCAGACAGGCTGGATGTGAATCTGGTGTATTTGGACTGATCCCAGATGAAGGGGCTTTGCCCCAGAATAAAAAGATTGGCTGTGTGCCACAAAGTTTTTAGGAAAGTCAATAGCATCAGCCAGCAGACCAGGTGGCATCACTCTGCCTGTACCTGCATCTGCTATTGCATCTGCTCATAAGACCCCTGTCATGACCTATGACGTCATATGGGGTGCCTAGGTGTAGCCAAGAACCCCATTTCCACCTTTATGGACCATGGCAAGGATTGTTACAGTAGATGTGATGACAGAATCAGATATGGGGTGCGTGGCAGTAGCAGGTCCATGGTGTGGTGGCAGGCAGGCTTGGCCCATGCCATCTCGGCCATTTGCTTAGAGCCTTCATGATGTTTCCTAATATGAATATGATGTTCCAAAATGTTGTAAGATGTTTTATTCCTTACATAGGACTAGATAAGAATGTGCCTAGACTAAGATGTCTTTGGGCCAATGCAGACTGGCACTATAGGCCAGCCTGGGGCTGGAGTTGGGGTTAATTGAACCTGCAAATTGAACTTATCCCATTCTGTTTGGGTTACATGTATGCCCTATCAACTGAATTACATCTATATAGAAATGATGGAATGGGAATTATGCATCCACTTAATATCAACCCTCAATATGATCTGGTGGATTTGATGGATGCAGCTGCTGTTGCAATTGGAGCTGTGAATCCCCATATATAGCCAAAAGTTGTGCAACCCATTACAGCCACAGACCTGTAATGAAGACAAGGTGGAAGTGGACTAAGTACATCTTCTGGGCTTTATGCGAATGTTTCTCCCCACCACTGAATCCTTTTAAACCCTCTGATGATTTTAACCCCTGAGAAACTGGAAATTAAAAATTGGGCAGAAAGGAACTGGAAGATTGTCAATGAAGGAAAAAACTATTTGATGAGCACTCAGTTCCTATTTAAACTGATTCCTGAACCCCACCTCACCCGCTGTTTTACAAATACTTAATGGGATACCACAGCTGAGGATACAGGCCTGCCTCCCATCCTTGTATCATCTGTTGACCAGATTTCAAGCACACACCCAAATGACAAATTCCTACTCTCTTACTTGGGACCAATTTGCCAGAGAGTAAAATGGACAACAGTCCACCTATAGGCTATGTGATTCTCTCTCACCACTGAAATTGAGCAGTGGCAGTCAAAACAATGCAGAATTTCTCTTTAGGAGCAAAACATGGACAGAGTGCATACCTTACTGGAAGGCCTAATTTTGGGGCTAAGCAGGCGGCTTATTGGGCCATCTTGGGGGCAGGGAAGGGGAGGGCCAGCCGCATGATCGGCGCCCCAACCCCTTCCCGAGGTCGTCCTCGGAGCAGCCGGCCCTCCGCATGGCCAGCGCTCTGAGGAGGACCTCCCGCCACAGCGTTTGCACATGCTGCAGCTGAAGAGTTGACGAAGGTGCGCTGCAGCCTTTTGTGGTGCACCTTCGGCGACTTGTGAAAGGAGCGCTGATTTAGCACTCCTTTCAGGGGCGGCGAAGGTGCACCGTGGGACCTAGGCGTGGGGATGCCTCGGTCCCGCAGTGCAGCTTCCTGGGGTGGCCCATGGCCGCCCGTCTGCATAGCCCCTTTGTTCCCAGAAACTTTCCAGACCTGTGGTTGTGTTTTACAAAAGATACATGATTCCTCTCACAATAAGAGCTACATCAATTTTTTGCCAGTGCTCCATCACAGCAGCAAATTTGGAAGCTGGCTGTGAGGCATATGTTTCATAGATGCCTTCACATTACATAATTGAGGCACTGCAATTCCACTTTAACTAGCATGGTACCATCCTATGGAATCCTGGGATGTACAGTTTATAGAGGGATTCTCTTCCATGGTAGTTAAAGTGAAATCTAATGCCTCACCAAACTACCAGGACTCCATACGATATTACCATGGCACATAAAGTGGAATCATAGTGCTAAAATTGTATAGTATGAAGTGACTTAGTAAAATTCATGAAGGGTTAAATTTGGTCCCTGGACATAGCTCCTCTAGACACTCTTTCACATAGATAGCCTCTTGCTCAAGGGTCCAAAAGTGGTACACTTCTGTTTTATTTTCTCTGCCCCTCCAATTTACTTATTCAATGCCTGTTTTATAAGTTCCTCACAAGCAGCTTTAATTTTTGAAATATTCATAACCCTTATCTAAAGAATATTAATAATGTATATATCCATCAGGTATACAATTATCAACACGCAACCTTTCATAACACTTGCATTGTGATTTGAATGCAAATACTTTGATATACCTCTTGTGTAGTGAGTTTTCCAAAGGAACAGCATAAAGATAAAACTGCTACCAAATTTTTGATGAATGGGAAGTTTGAGACACATCTGGCAGTTTCTACTGAGCAAACACCATTGATGGGAATCGAAAAGGGCTTCATCAAGACTGGAATGTAATTATTATAATGAAAGATGAGTTGTATATCCCTCTATATAATAAGATGATTCAGCAGCCTAGCTTGTATTGCTTTTTCAGGACTTGTACAGCATCCCTGCTAAAATGGACTGACCTATGTGTCAGGGAAAGTAAGGTGATAACCTCAGGTGTTAAATATTGGAGGGAGCAACCATCAACACTGGTCTTCCTTAGCCAATCCCACTGATACACCTTTCCTACTATGGTACACTTTTCAGTTTTTAACCCCACTGTGCACAATAACACTCCCAGGGGTCACAGGAAAAGGAAGCTTTAACTGGACATTGAAGTCTTGATTTGTCCCATTTCTGCTACTGAAAGTTAATTTGTGATAGAATAAATGAATAGCAAGTTTATTAGTCATCCATATAGACCACATTAGGTTTCTTTCTTTTTTTATATACTACTTATTTTGTATTACATAACATTCATCAATCATTACTAAAGAAAAGTAGTAGTTTAACATCACAAAATGAAGTTATCATGCTTAGAATTGTTAAGTTACAAGATTTCTGTTGGTCTCTATATATTGTATTTGTCTAAGGCTTCCAGTTTTCTTTACTGTATTTTTTGATTGATTCCCATTCTTTTTTAATGTCTCTTTCTGATTTCCCATTTATTAAGTTTGTTAGTCTGTCCATTTCGATCATGTCCTGAAATTTTGTCCACTCAGGAAGGATAGATGGGAGGCAGGAATAAATATAAAAGCCTTCTTGAACAGGCTAAAATTCAGACTCTACAAGTGAACTCTTAACTTCCCAAATTCTTTGTGATACCTGTCTTTTCCAGCTGAATCACTACACACGCACACACACACACACACACACACTAAGGTTAGAGAACAAAGTACTGTCCAAAATGTGTAAATGTCTTCGTCAATTACACATTCATTCATAAATCTCCTTCCAATTCATAGCTACAGGTCTCAAATGAACAGAGGCAGGACATTAAAATGGTGACATCATTTGACATACTTTCTAGGAAACCACAGCGAAGAACAAAAACACCACACTTGTGCAAGGTGGCACTTCAAAAAGGCAAGTATTGCTTTAAAACACAAAAGTTACACCAATAGAGAAGTTGAGTTAAAAGTTGACTGATACTTTCTGATGGAAAAGTAATCATTTTCCCGCACTAATTCTTCAAAATGTGGCAAATCAAATAAAAAAGGAAGCCCATTACAGTGGACCTAGGGGCCAATTATATGCCTATGGAACGTTCTGGGGGCTCAACAGACTGGCAAAAATGAGAAATGAAAAGCCCACATATGTGTCTAGTAGTTGACTTCTAATTTTGTAAAAATTGGCATGTTTGATGTTAAACATTATCAAGAGGGCTTGCAGGGTATTTAAAAGGTATATTTCCACTACTCCTGGCAGCATCCAGGTGTGGCAATTAATCTTTTCTGAATCAGAAAAAGAGGTATCCTGGGCATCTAAAGGTGCAGGTAGATGCAAACACTAGCCCAGGGGCCACAAATGGCCTCAGGGCTGCATTTTGCCTACCAATAAAAGATCATGATCTGATCCAAAAAGGCACCTCGAATACACACCCTCAGGTTCATTTAGCACAGTTTAGTTATACCAGAAGTGCAAAGAGAAAGTGTTTCTCTTTGCACTTCTGGTATATATATTCAGGGGTACGTTGTGTTGGCTATACAGCAAAATAAAATAAAATCCACAATCGACAAGAGAGTAATAACTTTATTGGCTAACGAAAATGCACAAAATACATCATGCAAGCTTTTGAAACTTCACTGGCTTCTTCATCAGGGAAAAGATGTTTTAAAAATCATACAGGAGAAGTGTAGCAGTGTTATAATAACAGGCCTACATTTTGTATCAGATATTGTTTCAATTGTAGTTGTATCTCAGTGCAGCAAGAGGCCACTTTCCTCTTGGCGATGTGGGGACTGAAACAAAGGTCAGTAAAATTTAAACTCCATTAGCAGCAGTGAAGTAACTTTTCTTGGTATCCAGGGTGTCTCTATATTTTGTGAAGCCACAGGCCATCACTTTTTTGTCCACTCTTGCTTTGTAAATGTAGAACAAATTAGTGGGCTTAATTCTTTAAAGAACAAGAAATAAAAAGGAACCCACAAGACTAATCTCAGCTTACCTCTACTATATAGGAAACATACAAAACATCACAGCACATACAAAACATCACATACGCACTCAGTTTTCCAATGCCTTTGTCTGAAATATGAAGTGATACTGAATTTCTGAATAGGAGAATAGGAGAAATGGAATAATAATAATAATAATAATAATAATAATAATAATAATAGCTTTTTCCGGCAGGCCTTCCCAGAATAACCTCTATATGTATATGTATATTGGAGCCACTTTATCCCTGGTCTCTCTACCGAGGAAGTATCTAGCTGTTATCCTTTTAAATATTGTATATTTATTATATGTAGATTTTAATTTTTATTAGGTTTAATACTGTTTAAAGGGGGAGGGTTGTGGGTGGAGGGATTAAGAATTTGGATTTAATTGTTGTATTTTAACATGCTGTACGCCGCCCCAATTGCGCTGCAGAGGGGCGGGTTACAAATAAAATTTATTATTATTATTATTATTATTATTATTATTATTATTATTTAATAATAATAATAATAATAATAATAATAATAATAATTACACCTGGGATTTCAGAGCTCCCAGTAATGATGCATTTAGCAAAAGGCTACAACTGTACTCTTCTTCATATTTTTAGAAAGAATAGAAAGCCTGGAAGGGATTATTGTCTAGGAACAGGATTTTTCCCATTCATGCCACAAGGACAAAATTGATATCATTCTGTCATCCTGCACAGACATGGATGGATGGCCTCATAAACATAGTGCCAGAGGCTATGCAGCTATTTTCATTCCTTCTCCTTTAATCTCCTATTCTTCCTCTAAAATAGTCTTTTTACATTTAAACTATCTCTGTGACTTTCTTATGACATCAAAGATGGCCCCAATATTATGCATATATATATCAGCCATCTTGATAATAGGACTTGCAGTGTCATCTTTTAAAAACCTCCTTTCCATGCTTAAAACTGACACCCACTTGTATTTGCTTATACTTGTATTGATCATTTTTAAAAGCAGTCATTTTATAAACTGCAAATACACAAACATAAACAACATCTATCTCAGAAATTGACAGGAGAATCTTTTCCTTCTCAGTTTTTGCTTTTCAGCAAATAGTAATAACCTTCTAGTCCTTGTCATTATGGAATTAAACCAAATGAGTATACATGTTTCTATTGCCATCATATTCTGTTTGGGGCCTTCTCTAAGTCATCTGGTATGCCACTGAAGAAACAGGATTTTGGACTAGACTGGTTTGATTCAGAAGTTCCTTTCTCCCCAGCTGTCTATCTAAGGTCCAAAACAGACAGGCAAAAAGCAGACCTTTGGGCTGATCCGGGGGCATGGTATACAGGTGATGCATGCCCTGGATCAGGGCGAAGCTGCACTGTGGCTGCCTAAGCCAGGCTGCAAAAAGAGTGTAAAAACCCCACTTCTTGCCAGTGGTCCATTATGGACCATGGCAGCAGCTGGCCCTGGGACCACAGCCACTGGTCACCGCAGTCACATGCCAGACAGGGAAGGACTGGGGCTGGAGGCCAATCCAAGCTGCCAGTCTGCTTGACCCCTTACATTTTTGTAGAGATAGAGAGAATATTCAAAATATTAATGACCCAATTGAAAAATGTATTTCTCAACTATCAGGAATCATAATGAAGAGAATCCTTTATTGAGGATGCAAACAGTTTTGGGTTCCTTCAGCACAATTAGTAATAAAACAACCAATTTTTACAAAATTAATGGAGAGTTTGAAACATATTTAGCACAAAATTTGCACACAAGGGTTTTGCAGAGTAAAAATTTTACCACGGGAAAGGTCATTTTCTGTGAAGACAATATTGTATTAATAATTACAGTTTTCAAAGATTGTCTGCCATCTGGGACTTGCTATATGTACATTTCCATGTAATTTTTCTTGTTGTTGCTTTCTCTCTCTACAGAAGACCTCATTAATGCCCAAGAAATAACATCATCTGTGAAGAAAATATTTCTGGCCAGCAATATTATTTTCTATGCAAAAGAAGGCTGTTTCCTGTGCTAAAAATGCATTTTGTGTAAAAGAAAAATCATGTGAATAGTGAATAGTGCTCAAAAATTGCAGTTTTCAAAATCAATTCTCACAACAGGAAGAAATTTTTAAAATTACTTGTTGCTTCTGTCAAGAATTAAATTTGTGAAGAATTGAATCTCTAATTATCTGTCACAGCTCAGTGCTTCAGAAGCCAAAACAGAATGGAAGGGGGACCTGCTTGGCAAGAACTAGAAAGGGAAGAGGGGAGTTAGGCAGGTGGAAAGTAGAGGACTGTGAATGTTTTTGTTTAGTGGATGAAAGCATCACATGATTATATGCTGGGAATGACTATGTGTTTGTTGGAGAGAGGAGAGATCCTGATGTAGAGAGTGTGGTCTTGCACATGTATGTCCAGTCTATCATCATCATCATCAACAACAACAACAACAACATTTCATATTGGGCTATCAAACTGCTTGTAGCTTTATAGAGTAGGCCATATCTTTATTCTGAGGAGCCACCCATCTATAGTTCAACACAATGAAAAAAGGAAATTGAGAAAGGGCCTAAATGCACTAAAAGGCACTAAAGCCTGCTGATTTTGGAAGATAAGCAGGGTCATCCCTCCTTAGTAGTTATTGTGAGGCCACCAACAAATACAATGTGCTGTAGGCTATATTTCAGAGGAAGAAACTGGCAAAGCCACCTCTGAGTATTCCTTGCCTAAAAACCCTTATAAAGCCCATTTCTAGACACAATTCCCATTAATATTTAAGGTGCACTTTCCTGTAAAGTAAACATTTCTAAGAATTTTTTTTTACTGGAGATGGGAATCATAAAGATCTCCAGAAGTGGATCTCAATGACTGAAGGGATTTCAGTTGTAATATTGATTTGGGAGGTGTGAAACAATAAAGTTTGACATGCATGTTTAGTTTAAACAAACGGTTTCCCCATTTCTTCTTCTGAGTAGACATGCATTGCACTGCAGCACTGGAAGTAGTTGCCATTGGGTGGGAGAACACACCTGTGTGTATCACACATAAACTGAAGCTTCATTTTTATAGCTCCCACCTAGAAAATTTCTCCCCCTCAAAATACACATGAAAATCCAAGAAGAATGGAAACAATTTAAATGATATGTCTATAAATGTTTCTCTTTTCCTCCATTTATCTTCATCATTTGTATCTATCACTTTGTTTTATTAAAGCATATCTGTAGATTGAAGAAGGGTGTGTCCACATATGTTTACTCTGTCTTTCTCTCTCTCATTTCTGTGTTTCTCTAACCCCCTATCAATCATTCTTCTTTCTGAATCTTTCCCCCCTTCTTTCTGTTCCTTCTATCTGACTTTCTGACTGTTCACCTCCCATCATTCCCCCCTCTTCTCTCCCTGTTCTTATTTATTCCTATCCTCCATCTATCTGTCTTTAGAGCTTCTCCCTCCCTCCCTCTTTCCTTCTTTCCCTCCCTCTTTCTGTTTTCTCTTTTTTCATTTGTCTTGAGGGAGAGGGCACCAAGAAAGAAAAAGGCATAGGGTGCTCCAGAAGTCTGCAGCCAGCCACACTCCCATGGGAGTGATTTTATTATTGTATCTATAACATCATTAAAAAATAGACCCAACATTTCCCAGGATATTTGCTGTAGAACATTCATATCTGGGCTCTTCAGAAAGGCATAAATAAGTTCAATTGACTTCAAAACATACATGAACAAAGATTGGATGTGTTTACAGTTGGAGCCTGAACATTAGGAATATTCTGCTAATGGAAAAGTCACTTTCTCTTGCTTTTTATTTATTTATTTATTCTATTGTGTATGTCATCCATTAATAATGTTATTAAATTTCCCTCAAGGCAGACAACAGAAGCAAAATGTGGCTAAGAAATATGATTATCAAATGAGAAGTGTTCTCCACCCACCCTCATTCTACTTTCTTTCACCCACTGACTCATTCTTTCTTTTTCAGTCTTTCAGTCATGGGCTTTAATTAAGCTAAAAAAACAACAACCTGGTGAGCCCTGGAAATCTAAGAACACAGCTTATTCAGGTGGAATGCTAAAAGCTCTTATGGTTCTTGTTTAAGAGACTTTGATTTAATTATTTTCCTTTAGAAGCTGCTAGATAAAGATACTTCCCTCAAAGTCACTGATTTAGTGGTAGCCTCAGAAAATTCACTTCTGGATCTCACTCAGTGCTCTTGATTAATTGATATAGGTACCAGCCATAAATGGTCTCAAAGTACTATACACATATGTATATGTGTGTGTGTAATTTACACTTAGTTTACTGTTCACCATGTCCTAGATAGATGTTTCACATTTATTAGATCCTTTAGGGAGTCCTAATGGTGTTGTAGTTAAATGCCAGTACTTCAGCCACAAGGTTGTGAGTTCGATCCCAGACAGGACTCCAAAGTTCACTCAGCCTTCCATCCTTTTGTAGGTCAGTAAAATGAGAACCCAGCTTCTTGGGGGCAATTGGCTTACACATTGTAAACTGCTTAAGGAGTGTTAGTTCACTCATAAGTGGTATAGAAATGTACTTGCCATTGCTATTTGGCTCTATTCAGGCATTGAACTTACGAGCTGGGCCCAGTGGCTGTTAGTGGCTTCCATGCCAATGATATGGTGAACCAAAGTGGGTTTACTGCCACACTGATATGGAAGCCACCAGCTACCATGAGTAGAGGGCTTGAAGCTTTACATTTCCATTCCAATGTACCTGATCCAACATCTTCAACCTGAGTTGGCAAAGTCTGAAGAGGTATTCTACATATGGGCAGAACTCTAATGCAGATCCTGCCATTTTAGACTTAAGGAGGCAGGGCCAACATGGATGGCTTATGTATACTCATGCATTGCTACACAGAGCAGTTCTTTATTTGTTTTCTGTTAAAAAGAAAAGCAAGGCACACAAGGACATAACAAGAGCTGTTCTGGGTGAAACCATGAAGATTTCCAAAGGTGGGTTTAACAGAGCTGAGCTGAACTTGCTTGGAAAAAATCTTGCTGAGACAACTGGGAGAAAATTTCTAAGATTTTTCTTTTTCTCCCTTCTTCTTACAACTTTTTTTTTTAAAGGCTGCATTCCAGACTTTCCTTGGGATCTTGTCTACCTTTTTTCCTGTGACAGCTCCTTTTTTTTTTTTTTTAACCACCAATATCCCAAGAACAATGCTAAGTCCTGGATACAAAACTATCCAGGCTGCAAAGCTGCAAGCACAGTTTTTGCAAAGACCACTTGGATAGACAAAACAAACATGCATGTGTATACATACACAACTGGAGAAGAGAACAGCTGTAGTAATACATTTGCCCTCAACAGGTGGCATCTAAAAGTATACAACTTCTGAGCATAGATACTCTATGGAGTTACCATGATTAAGTATGAAGAGCAGTGCATTACAGTGTAGACTTTACATTCAATGAATGACCTTTAATACATGGAGATAGTTAAGAGAAACAGATCAAAAAAAGTCACAAATAGAAACTTTCATACTCAATTACAAGGTAAATCAGGCCAACTCTCCTCCAAATTTCCCCTACCTTGGCTATATTTTATGAAGAAACCTGGCATTCAACTTTTGAGTATTTGTAAGGCTGACAAATCAAGCTTCCGAGTAATTATATGGAGCATGTCATTCACAGCAAATTTCCCCTATGAGCATAATAAAGAAACAAAAGGAATATTTCTACTTTCCCTGTCAATACTATCAGATTAAAGGGACTATATTCTGAGCAGCACGAATGCTTTACTACAGTGAAATTAGATAAATCCACTGGTTAGAATTCAAACTCATGTTTGTATTTAAACTTAGCATACCTTGGGATTTTTTAAAGTTGCAAGATAACTTTAGGTCTACTTGAATCAAAAAATCTTGAATTATATTTTTAAAGATATATTTACATCACTTGTATTTTTATTAGGAAAAGTTTAAATAAAAATAATTATACAATCTGAATTTGAATGAAGAAAGTTGTTCCTTAGACACAAAAATATCCAATGAGTCAAATGTTTGGCATGTTACCTTTGATAACTGTGAGAATTTGATTGAAACAGGTTCATGTGTAGACAATCAATGAATTAATCAAACATTTCTTTATTTATATTCTTCCTTCTTACCAACAGTTGTATACAAAACTCCTGTTTCTGATCTTAAAAATGTTTGATAGAGATCTAAGAATTGATCTCAACATTCTGAACCCATTCCAAGCTTTATTTTATTTTATTTTTTAAATAGAGCCTCTAAATCCAAGAGTTGAAAACCAATGGCAGAATTCATTTGGCATTTTGTTAGTTTCAGAAAAACTTAATTAGGACAAAATTATGACAAAAACTTAATTTCAAGGAATTATGTATATATTTAACTTTTAAAAAGCAGAATCCATATGGGAATGACAGTTATCAAAACTGGTGAATAATAATCCAAGATAAGATAAATTTCAATTTATCTGAACATTTATGGCAGTCTGACCACATTACTGCACCACATTCTTACAGTGCTGCTATTCCACTTTTACTGCTCTAGCTGCCTCCTGTTGCATTCTGAGATTTGTAGTTCAGTGCAGCACAAGAAGAGCTCTCTGGCTGAGAATTCTAAATGCCCCTCCCTAAACTCCAATTCCCAGAATGCAACAGGAGGCAGCCAGAGAAGTTAAAGTGGAATAGCAACACTATAAGAGTGTGGTGCAGTAGTCTAGCGAGTACTAGTTCAAAATGACAGAAAACCTGAGGAAAATGGTACTTATTGGTCTAGGTAAATTTTACAGTACAACTCTGAAGTTGTTTCATCTTTTCAACTTGGCTTTGATATTTAGACAATGGTAACAGACTCTACTAAATTTGAGGTAGCACAAAAAATGAAATTTTGAGAAAGCCACCTTCCTACAAAAAATAAAATAAAATAAAATAAAATAAAAATGAAACAACTAAAGAAATTCCAGAGAGATATTGTCACTATATTTTAGCTAGAAGAAATTTTGAAGTGAATTTGAAAGTTATACCTAAGGCAAAATATATGTGGAAATCTTTTAAAGGGAATTCAAAAGTATTAATCATTTCATTATAATGAATCCCAAATTCCACAGCTAATGAAAAACAGTTTGTTGGTCAAAGTGATGTTCCAGAGGGCATTCAATAACCAGTTCATGTACAAGAGATAACTGGGCCAGCCTTACTGATATCTTTCATAGCACACTCACCAGGCTGGTGGGGTAGGGATGGGACTAACGAGTCATCTTTATATTACAGCCTTATTATTTAATAGCACTTTTGGAAGTTGATGGGGTTTGTATTCTTAGCCTTTTGTGGGAAGTGTGGCTGTTATTTTCACAATGCCTAATAATATTTCTTAGACTGTGGCATGCTGATGACATATCTTGGCCAAGAACTAACATAACTATAAGTGCACAGGCCTGTAGCCACTCTGGGGAGTTAATTATGTATGTGGGCTAGCTACAATAGCTCAATCGAAATCACTCCCACCTGTATACCAAAGGAAAAGAGATCAAAGGGAACTACAGAGACAGAATCTTCATGAATGAACTTGTATTTTTCTTAAAGGGAGCAATCACTCAGCAAATACTTTCACTCACACTTACATTCCAGGACTAAGGAAAATCAGGGGTTAGCATGGGAAAGCTTGAGGCTCAACTAATGGAAATACTTGCACAAGATGAGATTGGGTTTTGGTCCAATCAAGATGTGGATGATGTGAGATACAGGCTATCTTGGCAAGCGGTGAAGAATGGAGATATTAGAACTAGTTAGAATTGAAAGTGACAGAGTGCCCCCATGCATTCCATCTAGCACAACTAAAAATGGATTTTGGAGCTCTTTTGTAACTTAAAGGCAAAGGTATCTGTGGGCTTAAGCAGACGGGTGGCCGTGGGCCACCCTGAGAAGCTGTGGATTGGGGCTGAGGTAGCCGCACTCCTCGGCCCCAATCCTCCCCTTTTCGGGCCCTGGAAGGAGCGCTAAAATAGCGCTCCTTCCGCAAGGCGTCGAAGGTGCGCCGCAAGAGGTGTTGGGCTCACCTTCGGAGTCTCTTCTGCGGCAGCGTGTGCGGACGCTGCGGCGGAAGTACATCATCGGAGTGCCCGTCATGTGGAGTGACGGGCGATCCGATGACATGTTTGGGAAGGGGTTGGGGCACCCAGCATGAGGCTGTCCCTTCCCTTCCTTGCCTCTAAGACGGCACAAAGCACCATCTGCTTTCCCCTTGACTCACATCAAAAAGGGCCAAATCTACATTGTAAAGGGATACTTGGTCTGGCAATGTCCAGGAAAAGAAAGGGGTTGTAAATTAGCCTTATCTTGCTTGTCCAGCAGAGCATCCTACATGTAAATCTCCTGTCTCCTGGTTCTGGAAGTGTGAAATTCCCTATTTGCAGCTCCCAAACTAATCTGTTTGATGTGTTAACATGGTCTTGTGTGGATAGGACCCAATACTTGGTGGATAATCCATCTGGGGCCAAAGAGGGAACCTACCCACACCAAAATTCCAGAGATGTCAGTGAGGCTAGCAGGCCTACCACCATCCCTGTTTCCCCATAATCTTGAATTTACTCAAGCACATCTAGTATGGAAACTCCCTATAGAATGTGGAAATGTGGAAAATAAGACACCTCCTGTGAAGACTAGGCAGCATACCCGAACCATCACAGTGTCACGATGCTGCAGTGGAGGGAGCAGTTTGATGGCCTCCATGATGTGTGAAAGGAATTTAGAAATCCTAGTAGACCACAAGTTGAACATGCGTCAACAGTGTAATGCAGCAGCTAAAAAGGCCAATGCAATTTTAGGCTGCATTAATAGAAGTATAGTATCTAGATCAAGGGAAGTAATAGTGTCACTGTATCTTGCTTTGATCAGGCCCCACCTGGAATACTGTGTTCAGTTCTGTGTACCACAATTCAAAAAGGATGTTGAAAAATGAGCATGTCCAGAGGAGGGCAACTAAAATGGTGAAGGGTCTGGAAACCATTTCCTATGAGGAATGACTTAGGGAACTAGGTATGCTTAGCCTGGAGAAGAGACAGTTAAGAGATGATATGATAGCCCTATTTAAATATTTGAAGGGATGTCATATTGAGGAGGGAACCAGCTTGTTTTCTGCTGCTCCAGAGAACAGGATGCAGAACAATGGATGCAAGCTACAGGAAAAGAGATTCCACCTCAACATTAGGAGGAACTTCTTGACAGTGAGAGCTGTTTGCCAGTGGAACACACTCCCTTGGAGTGTGGTGGAGTCTCCTTATTTGGAGGTCTTTAAACAGAGGCTGGATGGCCATCTGTCGAGGATGCTTTGATTTTGAATTACTGCATGGCAGGAGGTTGGCCTGGATGGCCCTTGTGGTCTGTTCCAACTCTATGATTCTATGATTAGAGGCCAGGTTTAAAGAAGCTCAGCACCATACATTGTTTTGATTGGTTCTGTGTTGGACAACACAGAGTATATACAGCAGGCTCTCAATATCCGTAGGCTTTTCATCTGTATATTTAAACATCCATGGATGGTAAACCCCATTACTTTCAATGGGGTGATGTGCATGCAGCTGCATTAGCAGCTGCACACATGGTGTGCCTGCCATTAAGATCAATGGGACTTGAGGTCCCACATTTTTCTTTATGGGGGGGTGGCGCTCTGGAATGGATTGCCCATGGATAGAAAGGGCAGACTGTGTATGTGTGTGTGCATGTGCATATGTGTGTAATGTTGGGAGACACGGGTGGAAGGTGATTGACAGTGCCCAACCATGATAATTGGATATTGGGTGTATCCCATGCATTTCTGGCCCCTCAGTGGTAATTGTTAAGATTGGGAATACTATCTGTATAGCCACTTTGGGCCTGTTGTTTTATTGGGGGGGGGGGTGTTGCTTTGTTTTATTGGGGGGACTTGTTGGTACACATAATTGGTACACATTGGGCTTCTGTTGTAGTTTTATGGGTTGGACTAGAAGGATTCCCACTTGTGTAGTTCTAGTGATTAAAAGGGTGACTAAAAGATTCTGGGACTTCAAAAAGGATGGGGCTAGCTAAGAAGCTCCCAACAAAACATCATTTCCTTGTTCCCTCAGATTACTCCAATGAAGAGAGTGAAATGATGGCAAGGGCAGCTATCTTGGCTAAGACTGAAGATCTTGAACAGTGCTAAGCCACTTCTAGCAAGCTAATGGAGCACAGTGTTAAGAAAGTGTGCAAGGCTCACTAGAGCTACTGTACAGGACATTTCAGGACAAGCTTGAGAAACTGGCAAAGGAGGAAGCTGCACAAACATCTACGGTGATTGGTGGAAAGGGTGAGTGGGTGTGGGGAGTATGGAGTATACCTGCTGAGCAACTGGGTTTGAGATTAAGTTGGAGTAGCAGTTGGTCGTCAAGGTGCAGGTGTGGGGCAGATCTGTTTCTGCTTCAGCTTCTACCAGTTGGGTCCTCAAGTGATTGTGGTTCCTCACATGCAGTTAGCAGCAGGGACCATTGAGAGCTGCTGTTCATAGAATGCTTCTTCTAAAACAGGGTCCATCTAGATCTCAAGAGATTCATGGTATAAGGGTGTTTATATCAGGGTGCTTATAGCAGGGTGACTAATGAAGTTATTCCCAGTGGTGACTTGGATTAATTGCTGGGTGAGCACTTGATGTAGGCTATTGTGGATAAGATTCTACAGTGTGAGTTTATGGATATTTTCTCCATTCTGTACAGGGGAGAAAAGGATAGGGAAGACCTGGATGAAAAGTAAATAATAATAATAATAATAATAATAATAATTTAAATCCCGCCCCTTGAGGTCAATCGGGGCAGCTAACAACAATAAAATACAATGCAATACGACAATCTAGTTCCCTCGCCCCCTTAAAAAATTATTAAATCAATTACAAATTAAAACACTATTTAAATTAAAGACAACAATTAAAAAACAACAGTAATGTTAAAACAATGAAAATGGAACTACAGCAACAGTTCTCATTAGATTTTCCAGGAGGAACTTGAGGACCCTCCGGAGGGAAGGGTTCATGAGGCCAGGATTATCTATTCCGGAAAGGCCTGCCAAAAGAGATCCATCTTGACAGCTTTTTTAAAGCTGTCTAGAGATGTCAATTGATGGATCTCATCCAGCAGGCCGTTCCATAAGCTGGGGGCAACAACCGAAAAGGCCCTCTGGGAGGTAGCCGAAAGCCTAACTTTTTGAGGCTGCAGCAAATTCCTCCCAGAGGACCGGAGTGTGCAGGAGGGGATTATAGGGGAGAAGGCGGTCCCTGAGATTGTTTGGACTCAAGCCATTTAGGGCTTTAAAGGTGATAACCAACACCTTGTACTGAGCCCGGAAACTAATAGGCAGCCACTGGAGGGACCTCAGTACTGGAGTAATATGATCCCTCCTCGATGTTCCTGACACTACTCTGGCCGCCATGTTCTGCACTAACTGCAGTTTCCAAACCAAGCACGAGAGTAGCCCCATGTAGAGCGCATTACAGAAATCCAGACGTGAGGTTACCAGTGCATACACAACAGTCTCAAGGTCCCTTACTTCAAGAAAAGGGTGCAGCTGGCGTATCAGCCGAAGCTGATAACAGGTGCTCCTGACTGTCGCATTTACCTGATTTGTCATCAGGAGCAACGAGTCAAGGAGCACCCCCAGACTGCAAACACAGTCACTGGAGGAGAGTGTGACCCCATCCAGGACTGGAGGCTGCAACCCAATTCTTGGTTTCGGGGCCGCTACTGTGAGCACCTCCGTCTTGTCCGGATTCAGTTTCAATCTGTTTTTCCTCATCCAGCCCATTACTGCCCAAAGTCATTCATTGAGAGAGGAGACGCCATTGGAATTTGAGGCCGATGAACGAGACACAGAGAAATAGATCTGGGTGTCATCAGCGTACTGATAACACCCAGCACCATAACTCCGTATAATCTCACCCAGCAGCTTCATATAGATGTTGAACAATATTGGGGACAGTATAGCACCCTGTGGAACCTCACAGGTAAGCTCCCTTTTACAGGAGCTACTGTCCCCAAGCAGCACCCTTGAGACCTACCCGAGAGGAAGGACCGGAACCACTGCAAAGCAGTGCCTCCGATACCTCCAAAAGGGATGAGGTGTGTAAGGAATAAGTGGACAGGAATTGATGTATTGGCTTTCAATTTTTTACAAAAAATTATGTAAGAGTGATAGTTAGAGTACAGGCATGAAGACCATATTCATTCATCCAGTATATGAACATCATTCATAGGGTATATGAAGATTTTGCAGGGCCAGCTTGGTTGCAGTATGAGGAGGATTTCAGAATGAAGGTTGCTATGTTTCCAAATATTGGACAGATCCAGGTGTATTCACAGTTGTAGATGGAGTTGATTACCTATGCACAGCAAATCTAGGGCAAGAATTCACATAATGGTCACATAGTGCAGAAATCTCAAGTCAAAGTGCTGAATAATACTCAGATGGTGTCAGGGGAGCAAGCTAAATTGGGTTGGGAGTTTGGTATACAAGGTGCATGCAACTGGCACCTGTGTAAGTTTCAACAGGAATGCTCCATGTATAAGGAGTCATTTCTTTCAGAGATGTCCAAAGAGAAAGGGAGAAACTGCATCTAGGGGCCAGCCAGGCCAGAAAGCACCAGGAGGTCCCCCCATATTTTCAAAAGGGAATCAGCCCAATTAAACAAGATTATTTGAATATGTTGCTGTACATTTACCCATATTGTGAGGTTGCACATTATTTAAGCAGGGTATTAAAGTTGATTTTCACATACCATTGCAGGTGCTGAATAATACTCAGATGGTGTCAGGGGAGCAAGCTAAATTGGGTTGGGAGTTTGGTATACAAGGTGCATGCAACTGGCACCTGTGTAAGTTTCAACAGGAATGCTCCATGTATAAGGAGTCATTTCTTTCAGAGATGTCCAAAGAGAAAGGGAGAAACTGCATCTAGGGGCCAGCCAGGCCAGAAAGCACCAGGAGGTCCCCCCATATTTTCAAAAGGGGATCAGCCCAATTAAACAAGATTATTTGAATATGTTGCTGTACATTTACCCATATTGTGAGGTTGCACATTATTTAAGCAGGGTATTAAAGTTGATTTTCACATACCATTGCAGGGTATCTGTAGGCCTTTCCCCCCATAAACTTTCAGTCAGTCACAGGCTGAAAGAGATTGTAAGATCCATACAATCTGCCCCGTGCACTCAAGTCCTCTGGGAGGAACTTGCTCCAGCCTATTAAAACCAGGCTGTCTACAACCTCCTAGAGGACTTTCTCAGCTACCACTCCAAGACTAAGTTATGGCCCGCTGGATGAGATTCATCATATTACCAATCTAAACAGCTTTAAAAAAAAAGCTGCGAAGACAGATCTCTTCCGGCAGGCCTTTCCTGCTTAGTCTTCCTGACTTTTCCCCTATTCCCTGCTATTCCTGCTATTGGCTGTCTGCTGTGTTTTTATATTTTTTAAGTGTTTAATTGATTGTTAGTATTTTGTCATGTTTTTTTTAATTTTATGCTGTTTAATACTGTTTTTAGGAGTGGGAGAGTTTTTGGGATTATATATCTGTGATGTTTTATTACTGTAAGCCACCCCGATTCCATTGCAAAGGGGCAGGATACAAATAAATTTTATTATTATTAATATCCAAAATTCACAAAGAGGTAGCTAAGTAGTGGGCCCATTTGATTCCCCCCCCCCAAGTTCCTAATTTCAGGATGTCACCATTGAGCAGGGTTAGGCAACCTTTCCCCTTTAAGGGCCGAGGGACTTCAGCTCCCAGAATCCCAGGAGCTATTGGCCAACATGGCTGCCATTGAGTTGGTCCTAAGAAGGTGCTGTTGAATACTGACTCATTCACTATTTGTCTTTTCCAACAGGGGACTCAGTCTGATTGATATATGTCATTTGACTCAGCTGTGTGTGTAGTTCACAGAATCGGTATTGGTGCGGAGTTAGGGAAATGTGATATTAAGTCTTTACAAATGTGTTCTGATGCAGCTAGTTTTACAGGCTTTAGTATCGA
Organism: Phrynosoma blainvillii; assembly: GCA_026167975.1. Classification (NCBI taxonomy): domain Eukaryota; kingdom Metazoa; phylum Chordata; class Lepidosauria; order Squamata; family Phrynosomatidae; genus Phrynosoma; species Phrynosoma blainvillii. The sequence continues at coordinate 183,533,482 of JANUYF010000004.1, read as the reverse complement.
TTTTAGAGGCCATTGGTACAATCACGTTCAGCCCAGGGAGTGGGACCAGGAGGGTTTGTTGGTGGATTTGACATTTTTGGAATTCTTTCCAATTATAATGGCTTTCAGATATGGGTGGATGAATTTGCTAATTCTTCAGTCTATTTCTGGTGTGACAACATGGCCAGAGTGCACATGCTCTAGGTTACACCACATGAAATGATTGGTCAGGGCTTTTCTCATGCAATGTCTGTGCCATAAATATATTTATTTATGACTCTCTATGTAGCTGGACTGGATAATGGAATTTCAAATGCTCACCTCTCCCCCCATAAAAAGGCCGGAGTGCTTCATAGAGTTGGTACCAGAAGCAGGTGCCAGTCATGTCCCAGTTTCAGTAGACCAGTGGAATCTTGGAGGGCTGAGGGAGGTTGCACAAGCCATTGTCCTTTTATTACCAACCAGAACTAGCTCTAGTTATTGCAGGACTAGGAGAGATTTTGAAGGTTTTAAGTTAGCAAAAAGTCTCCAGGCTGATTGACTTGTTCTGGTATACCATTGCCTCCAGTACTGTTTTTTCTTTTCTTTTCTTTTTTAATTATTATTTTTATTCCATTTTTCATGTTACAGTACTTTACCTATTGTGCATATTACAATATATTACATGCATTGTGTATTTTACAGAAGGTATCAAATACATTGACTCTACATTAGAAATTTTAATTTGTCTTCATTATTATTGTTGATAATATAAGTTATAAAGGTATAGTCCTTGCCATTTTATAAGAATAATTTTTCTGCACTATTTCCCATTTTTTCCCCATATTGTTGAATGGTCTTGTCTGCTATATACATTGATAACTTATCCGTTATCATAAATTCATGTAATTTATTCTGCCATTTGCTTGCTTTAGGTGTTTTTTCCGATTTCCATTGTTTTGCTAATACAAGACGTGCAGCAGTAACCATATATAGTATTACACTTTTTTCATCACTATTTAATTTACAATTTATCACATCAAGAATGTTTAATAAGAACAGTTCCAGTTCAAGTGGTATATATTTCTGCAATGTTTCTGACATTATCTTTCTAATTTCTTCCCAAAATGTCACCTCTTCTCTTCATTATTGTTATGGAAGTACTAAATACGAAAATAAGAAATGATAAAAAGATATATTCACCTGAAATTAATAACTATCAGTATAAGCTTAGGTCATTCGCAGATGATATCGTAATATTCCTAAATGATCCCTCCAAAAGCATAAAACGTTTAGACGAAATTTTAGAAGAATTTAAGGAAATGTCAGGACTCAAAGTTAATAAATTTAAAAGCGAAATCATTACAAAAAACTTAACAAAAAAGGAAGAAGAAACACTTAAAAGACAATCAGGTTATCCAATACTCAACAAGGTAAGATATTTGGGGATAATAATTACAAAAAAGAATACGGATTTGTACAAAAATAATTATGTACCTGTATGGAAGAAAATTAAAAAAGACCTAGAAACATGGGACAAAAAACAACTTTCCCTATTAGGAAGAATAGCGACAATACAAATGAATGTATTACCCAAGATGCTATTATTGTTTCAAACAATACCTATTTGATTAACGAAACAAAATTTCCGTAATTGGAATAGAGATATTAACAAATTCCTATGGAAAGGAGGGAAATCTAGAATACAATCACAAATTCTAAAAGATAGAAAAGAAAGAGGTGGATTGGTTCTGCCAGATATAGAATTATATTATAAGGCATGCTCACTACTACAGATAAAAGACTGGATTCTACTTAACAATCCAAAATTATTAGAATTAGAAGGGATTAACATGCTGTCGGGATGGCACTCACACTAATGTTATGAAGCAACATCTTTGGACAAAAGCTTTAACTCACATTATATTCAGAAATACTTGTTAAAAATATGGAAAGAATATAAAAAATACTGGTATAAAAAACTACCACAATGGACTTCCCCACAAGAAGTTTTTCATAGCCTAGAAACAATGGGACAAGTTAAATGGATTACCTATGAAAAAATATTACTAAAATCTGAACAAGGGTATAGGCTTAAAACTAGAGAAGAATTACAACAAGAGAAGATTAATATTAATTGGTTACAATATTTACAATTAAAAGAAGACTTTAAAAGAGATATTAAAAAATATGGAGTTGAAGAAGAAATAAAAACATTTGATAAAATCTTGAAAGGAGGAGAGAAACAATGGATAAAAAAGATATATAAATGCTTATTGGATATCAAAACAGAAGGAGAAGTAATAAAACATAATATGGTTAAATGGATGCAAGAAATAGGACATACAATTCCTTTACAAAGTTGGGAAAGTACGTGGAAATATTGCAATAAATTCACGAAATGTAATACTTTAAAAGAAAATTACCATAAACTATTTCATCAATGGTACATCACGCCTGTAAAGTTAGCTAAAATAAAAGGTAATAATGAAAATAAATGTTGGAATTGTAAAAAAGAAATAGGTACCATGTACCATATGTGGTGGACGTGTGACCAAAGTAAAACATTTTGGGAAGAAATTAGAAAGATAATGTCAGTACTGTTTTTTCTTGAGAGGGCTTGCTCTACAATCCATTCACAATCGGTTGTCTACTCTGGCTTTTGCATCTAAGGCACAGGGATTAGAGGTAGGAAGGGAGATTGTATGGTTCAAAAGCTTTGCAAGAATGTTCCAGATAGTGTGGCCATGTGGTAGACAAGCATGATCCATTATCTCCAGTTGTTCTTAAGAGTTTGAGTGATTAGTGGGCTATTCTTTGTGTTTTCACACATGAATCTGATCTTTTACATGCTGCAGCCTAGACAGCATTTTTGGGCCCTTAGACTGATTAAGTTGGAGCATCTTCAGAGGGTGATTTATCTGACAGAGCTCTGGCCTTCAGGGACTTGTTCTGTCACACATCAGATAATGTTTCAGATTAGGGCTTTGAAAAGTGATTAAAAATGGATGGGTGCAATGCTCAGATCTGGCTCTCTGTCTAGTAGAAGGTCCCAGAGGATGCTGCTCGGGGATGGCTGCTCCTGTAAAAGGGAGCTCACCTGTGGTGTTCCACAGGGTGCTATTCTATCCCCGATGTTATTCAACATCTATATGAAGCTGCTGGATGAGATTATTCAGAGTTATGGAGCTGAGTGTTATCAGTACGCTGATGACACCCAAATCTATTTCTCCATGTCTAGTTCGTCGGCCTCAAATTCTGATGGCATCTCCTCTCCCAATGAATGTCTTCGGGCAGTAATGGGCTGGATGAGGAAAAACAGATTGAGACTGAATCCAGACAAAATGGAGGTGCTCACAGTAGCAGCCCCGAAACCAAGAATTGGGCTGCAACCTCCGGTCCTGGATGGGGTCACATTCTCTGCAAAGGACTGCGTTCACAGTCTGGGAATGCTCATTGACTCACCGCTCATGATGACGAATCAGGTAAATGCGACAGTCAGGAGTGCCTGTTATCAGCTTCTGCTGATACGCCAGCTCTGCCCTTTTCTGGAAGTAAGGGACCTTGAGACTGTTGTGCATGCACTGGTAACCTCGTACTTGGATTTCTGTAATATGCTCTACATGGGGCTACTTGGTTCGGAAACTCCAGTTGGTACAGAACATGGCAGCCAGAGTGGTATCCGGGACATCTAGAAGAGACCACATAACACCAGTACTGAAGTTTCTTCACTGACTGCCTATTAGTTTCTGGGCCTGGTATAAGGTGTTGGTTATGATCTTTAAAGCCCTAAATGGCTTGGGTCCAACCTATCTCCAGGACCGCCTCCTCCAATATAATCCTCCCTGCACACTCTGATCCTCTGGGAGGAATTTGTTGCAGCCAATAAAAACTAGGCTGTTGGCGGCCTCCCAGAGGACTTTTTTGGCTACCGCTCCCAGATTATGGAATGGCCTGCCGGATGAGATCTGTCAGATTACCAATTTAAACAGCTTTAAAACAGCTGTGAAGATGGATCTTTCCCAGCAGGCCTTTCCTGATTAGATCTCCCGGCCTCCATTTTATCCTGCTGTTCAGTCCTTTACCACCAACTAGGCTTTTATCATTTAAACTGTTTTTAGTAGCATGTTTTAATTCTATCATTGTTTAATTCTGTTTTAAGGGCTGGGAGGGTTTATGGGTTTGGGATTGTATTTTATATTGTATTGAATTTTAATGATGTAAGCTTCCTTGATTGTCTGACAGAGGGGTGGGATATAAATAAAATTTATTATTATTATTATTAGTAGTAGTAGTAGTACATACCTTGCACTCTTACCTATAGGTTACAGGGCTTCACCAGGATTCCTTTTTTGTCATGCTGATCTGTTGCCCCTTAACAGGTACCAGTTTTGGTCCATTACCTAAAAGGCTTTGCAGAATGTGGGCCAATGGAGGGTTAAGCTTGTCATGCATTCCTTCAAAATTGGGGCCACTTCTACTGCGTTTGTTATGGGACTAGGATCACAGTCCATACAGCACATTGGCACTAATGATCTCCATGCTACTGGAGGTATGCACATTCTATTAATTTCTGATTGGATTGTATGATTTTGTTTGTTTTTCTGTTAGTTTCTAGATGCTGTGTGGCAAGATGATAGGTCCTGGTCTACGGTCATAGTATGGTTTACTGAGCAGTGCACCAGGTCTGAAGCTGCCATTTGAATGCTCACTTGCAGTTGAACAATGTTGACATTGTGAGTGGCTGAGAAGAAGAGGCCTCTTGTGGAGCTGTTTGTTGCCTCTTTTGTTTGAGAAGCATGTTGGGTCTCCTCCACAGGTATTAGTCAGTGACCTGGGTGAGAATGACTTGGCTTTATTGAAGAGTAAGGCCCTTATTTGGCAAGCTTTGAATGATTTTCGCATCATTCAGAGAAGGGCCCTGGATGGTTATAGCTTGATTGACAATTTTGCTACACCAGGTTTGCTGGGGAGAGGGACAGCCATTCCATCTAGATATTGCCCAAAAGAGGGATAATAGGAAAGTCCAGAATGCATTTCTAGAAGAGTGGGGTGATTTTATTCCATAGCCAACTATACTTTTAAGAAGGCCTGAGCTATACAGGGCTCATGGTGTACATTTATCTGAATAAGGGAATGTTTTGTTCCTGGGGAATCTGAAAGAAGGGATAAGGACTGTTTTGCCCAGACTGGTGGAGTACTAAGTGAACACTTGTCCTTTGTCTGTGGCAGGTAGTGGGTTTGAGAATATAAGGGTTCGGTGTACATCTTGGAACCCTTTTGGTTAAGGGTTGGGTTTTGGAATGGCCTTGATAGGTCAAGATACTTGGGGTTTGAGAAGGAGCCTCCCTTTGGGTTTGGCCAACAGTTTGCTCCCTCTTACAAAGACTTTGGGGGGTTGAGTGCTCTAGGTTCATCTTCCAAAATGGCTGGCTGGGGAACAATCTATGATTTTGGATTGCCCTCAGAGTCTAGTGTTTCACCCAAGGAAAGGGGTGATTATAGCTTGACATTTCTCTTTAAGTGGACCCATGTCAGGCTGCCCCTTCTTACTCTCTTCCAGACTGCATTCATTTAAATAGGTTATAGGTCATATAAAGTCACTCTTGTTTAACCCAAAGAACTGTATCTAGTCTCATTATTTTATGATTGGTCATCAATGCATACCTGTACCTGTGCAGCATCCTGACACCACAGGGAAGGAGGCAGTTTGATGGTGTTCATGATTACAGGCCAGATTCAAAGCAGCTTGGCATGATACACTGAGCTAAGGCTCATGGTAGGGGCAGAGCTAAAGATGCCTTAAGGAAAAATCATCCCCTCATAAGCCCTCTTTCACTTAAGATTGTGAGCCACCTGCCCACCCTATATGCAGTCTGAGCTTTCCTGGTCACTTTGGGGTCAGGAAGGAATTTTCTACAATTTGCCAGGTTTTTGTTTGTTTGTTTTGTTTTTGTTTGTTGTTGTTTTCCCCTACCCATACTTTATCTGTGAGACTTTGTCAATTGGATAAGGTGGGTCAGTAAATAGGTTGTCCTTTGGTTATAGTTCAAATAAAGTGGCACTTGTTTAATCCAAAGTACTTTGACTGGTCTCATTTCATGGTTGGTCTTCAATGAGGAATCTTCTCAAACAGTGAGATCTTTGAGGCAATGGATTTTATTTGCTAACATGGTCTTTCCTCTTTGAGAGCCCACTTGACAAGGCATCACAGAAGACATTATTGCTTGAAAATAGCTTAATGTAATAATATTGGCAGAGTTCCTATTTTAAATTCAATTTTCTTTCATCCAAGCCATGCTATGTAATTGTATGTGGCATGTGAATGTGCATTCCCAGCTGTAGACAATACAGCCAGAAACTTGTCTAGCTCACTTAATTGTCTCTGCAGATGGGTGGGAATTTGGTGGGATCCTCACAATGATAAGTACTAAACGATTTTGCATGCTGTTTTATGTTGGAGAATGGTCTTCCTGGATTTTATTGCATTCACAGTGCTACTAGAAGTGTTGATAATTTGGATGAAGCTGCTGAATTAAGATTTAGGAATCCTCCAATTGTAGCCCCATGGATGGTCTTTGCTGTTATTATTCATAGGAAGGAACTTTAAGAGAACCAAGTATGCTAATCAATTTCTTCTTACTATAGGTAGTAAAGGGAGACATCTACAGAGGGTTTTAGATTGTGAGCATGGCTTCTCTCTTTGACCAACTAGCATCATAAATGCCATAAATAGCAACTGTAACAGGAGTTTTGCTTTCACTCATGGCCTAAAATACATTCAGCTTTATATAATTTCTCTCAGTGAATAGTTTATAAAACCATACATGCACCCATAAGATTTTCATGAGATTAGAGTTTAACCCACTTTAGAAAAGTTGTTGACCCACTGCAAAATTGCAGACCTACCTTCAAGACATATTATTTGAGAATCATTAACAAGACTTGTCTTTCCATTAGACAGAGTGAGCCAGCTGCCTCAGGATGTCACACAAAAAGGCATCAGTTTGTTACTTTTTTTATTTGTTGTTGCTCCATTTTAGCTCTCAGAGAGGAATTTGTGGCATTTTCTCTTTGAGACCCCAGAATACCTTGGCTGGTCTTGAGTTCTGTGTACCTTGGCTTGAGGGAGGAGGTCTCAGTAGTTCCTATGCCTCAGGCAACAAAATGTCTTTAGTCAGCCTTATTGTTTCACTGCAAACACAACCTGAGAGGAAGTGTGCATGCTATCAGGACCAAAGGAGCTGATCATTTCACTGTTCAACTAAGAGCTGCTATAAGCTAGAATATGAGCTCAAAATGGCATTAATGCACACTTATGAGAACCATGATACATTTTTTCAGTCTTCCCCTCCCCCCCCCAGAATAACAGACCAGGGAGTCACAAGTTTCATCTAGAAAAACTGTGCATGTGTGGTGAGTCTAATCTCTCCTCACCCAAAGGATATAGTCGGGGGGGGGGGGGGAATAAAGGCATTGTCTCTGCCAAATAAGAACTCTGTCATCCCAAATTAATGTTTTCTTATATCCCCAAATTTCTAGCATTTCAATAATTAAAAAGTGGTGGGCAAGGGAATGCAAACATAGAATATATAAGAGCTCTAGGTGTGAATAATTTTCAATGTCTCGTTCTCTGGAATGCTAGAAATTTGGAAACTGAAACAAAAATGTCATATTGTTTCATATTTCATGTTTCATTTCATATTGCCCTCATATTGAGAGAACACAATTCTTATTTGGAGGGACAATGCCTTCATTTTGCCCCACTACCTCTGTCCCTCCTCTTTTCTGTAAATCTATCTGCATGGCCAGCCTGCTGTAGGCCTCAATTTGCATTGTTAGTTCATGACTATCTTATTCATCCTCAGAGAAATCATCTGGATGATGTATCCTCCAGAGTTATGATTTAGTCAGTGTGAATTCCACCATCTGTGAGCTGGCTAGCACACACACACAATAAACAGTAGCAAAGAGCAAATGTGTCAGTTTCATATCATCACATTTGGTATTCATACATTTTGATAGTTATTATGCACCTTCAATAGACTCTGACTTATGTCAAACCTTTCATGTTTTTTCTTGGCAAGGTTCATTGAGAGAAGATTTGCCATTGTCTTCCTTTAAGGCTGAGAGAGTGTGATATGCCCAAGGTCATTCAGTGGGTTTCTAGGGCTGAGCAGGAATTCCAACTCCAGTTTCACAGATTCCTCATCTAACTGTCAAACTCATTTTGATAAAAAATGAATTGAAACAGAATTTTCACCCAGTCCTAGGGTATGGTCAGATCAGTTCATTTCCTTTTCCCTCACATTTAATTTTCACAAATTTGGCAAATTCTGTTAAGAAATGTTGAACTGTCCCTACCATTAGGGCACATAAAATATTTCCTTTGTCTTTGCCTATTTAGTAATATTAGCCAAGAAGCTATAATAAGGAGATCCAGGAATTTTCTTCCTCTGAGAAGTGCTTAGGCCAGTTATTCCTATGATCCTAATGAATTTAATTAGCTAACAGTTTGTGTGTTCATTTCATTTAAATAGCAGCTATTTATTTCAAAATATTTCTCTGTTTCATCCTTTATGTTTAAAAATATATATTGGTAACTGATTTGACTGTTTGTATCTATCTAGTGATTTGGATTCACCTTTGTGTTAAACTGGTTGGTGGAAAAAGGGTAACATGGTTAAAGAATACAAAGAAAGCTGTAAGAAAGGGGAGAGTGCTTCTCTGTAAGTGTATAATGTAGCACATCTAGGATATAACTCTTGATGTGAAATGTTGGGAGTCATAGTCTATCTCTTTGAAATCTAAACAAATGGTAATGGCTCTCTGCCCTGCTCATGGGGTGAGTTGCACAAAATGTGTCATTTTGTCACCACTTGTCACCCCAAAATACTTACCCTCATAATCTCCCTGTTGACTCCTCCCACAATCCTGCCTTTCAAATATCCTTGTAACCAATCTGAGGTTATTAGGAGTAAATTTAAATGTTTCTAACTAGTTAAAATGTTTTCAGGGCTCCTGAAGGAGAGTGCTGAAATAAATAAATAAATAAAATAGAAGCAAAATGTATTAAAATATGTACTATTTTCAGAATTCAAACAAACCTCTGGAGGGAGAAACAAAAGCAATGGTGCAGTATTTCAAGAAGGACAAATATAATTTATTTTATATTGACTTAAACAAAGTGGAAAACCCTCCTGCATATTTTTACATTAAAAAAAAACACAGTTATATAAACTCAGGAGTACTTTACTGCTATGGCGACAGCAGAATGAAAATAAGTCTGAGGACTGAGAATGTCTTCTTGAAAATAACTGCAAAAAAATCTAAAACTGATTTGTTCCATTTAAAATAAAAACTGAAGCTGTTGTGAGAACTAAGAATGGGCTTAATCTCCCCCCACCACTTTGCAAAATATGCTATTTGATGTGTGGATGACCCTGGAAATGAAAGTTGTTTTTCTTCTTGCTGCTGCTACTGCTCCTGTTGCAAAATTTGCTATCTGGTGTGATGAGTGTGATGTCACATACATTTTGTAAAATTATTATTATAATTATTATTGCTGGAGGAGGAAGAATAAAAAGCAACAGCATTGCAGTGGGTAACAAGCCATCACTCAGCAGTGACAGACATGTGGCTGGCCTAGCCTCAATATTTAGTATTCTCTTGAATCTTCTAAGTAACCTCTTGGTTTGATATAGACATTGGTATTTTTTAAGTCATTTTCTCTCTCTCTCTCTCTCCCCTCCCTCTTTGTCTTTTTTTTCTCTTTCCTCTTCCTCCTTCTTCGTATAGTCAGAATCTTTGTATAAGACCAAGAATTGTGTCTGTGCAGTGAAATAGGCTGAGTCCTAAATAATGAGACAAATCAGGCAAATTAGGAATGATTTATATTAGCTCTGGATCAGAATATATTGGTTCAGTTTGGTTCTGAGACAGAGCAATCCAATCCAAAGTACTTTAGATCAATCTGGAGATCTAGATACTAAAATAAGTGAGGGGGAAAACACACACGATGATCACAGCAGAATGTTCAGACCAGCCCCAAAGGAGTAGTCAGGTAACTCTGGAAGAGAGGGGACAGGAGTAAGCATGAGGTCATGAAGGATAACTTTCCAACAACAGCAGCCTAAATTACCAAATGATTTAAGGAGGAGCATGAGATCATCAGGGGGCATTTGGATTTTTTTTAAATAAATGTATAAACTTAATCTCATTACCTCCACCTTCTGTACCATTGAATCTTATCAGTTGGTTAACTGGTAGCTTAAGGGGGAGGGGAAGACCCTTTTCTTAAGTACACTGTCATTTCATTGTCATCAATTAAATTCTAACAAACTCAGCTGATTGATGCTTTGAAGCAGTGCCAGGACAAAAGGAACGTGAGATGAATTACCAAAAATGAGCAGTCAGTGGCTTTTAAAATGTAACATGGTAAGGATGGCAGGCCAGATTCTCAAAGCTCAGTTCAGATTCATGGTGCAAACTAGAATGGATTGAGTCTAGATTCATCTGGTCCTGACTATTCTAAGGTCTGAATTGCTGAACTAGAATCTGAATCAAATGGGTGGGGTGGCTGGACTATACACAGCACAAATGAGAGTTTTTTCTGTTAAGCACTGCCATTTTTCCTTTTATGAAATACTAAATGATGAAAGTGATTTGCAGCATTCTAATTAATTATAATTTGCATATACTTTGTGTTTTTCAGGAACTTTTCAGGAAGTTCAACTGAAGTGATGGAGATTCTGCCCCCTCCCCCACAAATCTTTGAAAATATGGGTTCAAGAGATGTATTCTGGAATCTGCACTTTCAAATTCAAAGGATTGTTGGGGAGCAGAACTCACACAACATTTCTGAAGGCTTCATGATGAAACATACAAGGTGTTACTAGACTTGGATCAATGTCAGTGGGGGTTATTGCCATCATTCATCTGGCTTAGCATGCCATCATTGCCCCTGTCTAGACAGAATTTTTCAGAATATGTTAACCAGATGCTTAGCAGCTCAGTTATAGCTATGTAGAAGTTTACTCTTTAAAATCCCATTTAACTGTGAGGAAAGTAAAAGGGCATGACACAACTCCCCTTAAACCTTGGTGAACCAGGGAGCATAGCAAATAGCTACTATACTTCCAATTAATTACATTAAAGTCTTATTTTTCACTCAAAATAAGAAAAATCCAGTCTGCGAAAAAGCAGTAATTTTTCTTTCCCCTAAATTTTCTCTCCAATCAGGAGATCCAAAAGATGCTAAATATCTCTGACCACCAATTTTTAAAGCAAATACATTTGAAATATATACCCCAGAGTTTAGAAACAAATCTGCTATCAACATGTGCATGGCGGATGGCTGCCAGATTCTTAGATGAGTTCCCAAAAGTCTAAGCATTCTTGGCATCTGTTCAATTTTCAGAGTTTTATCTTCTGTTTATTTATTACACACTTCTTAATTAAATCAGACTTTAAAAAATCATGCCAGTCTCTAAAGATTTATAATGAGATGTTAACTTTATCTAGCCTTCAAATCCTCTGAGCTGATTTTCCTCTGCATTTATCTAGTGTGTGTTTGTGCACGTATGTGTGTATGCCTAAATCCAAGCTACATATTATATACAATTCTGTAAGTCTTAACCCAAAGAATTCTTGAGGAAGCAGGGATTTGGATGCCAGTTGGCAAAATGAAGGAAGGAAGGAACAAGGGAATGTCTGCTTTCTCTTCCAGCCTTGATTTCAATTCAGAATAAAAATCCTACACAATTTGAACAGGAATTGATCAGCCCAATTTGAACAGGAATTGATCAGCCCAAAATGATGGGGTAAAGAAAGTACATCATGTGGCTAGAACCAAAAGCTTTTTTAACTGTCAGCTTTTTAGTTCTTGTTTGATTAGTAATTAATAACTTTAATTATTATCTGTTGTTATTTCTCTTCTATGGAAAGTTAAAAAGGTAAAAAGTAAAGAAGAACTAATAAAAGAAGGGTGTATGATAAATTGGTTTACATACTTTCAGATCAAAGAGATGCAAGATAGATAGTAAAACATATGGATTTGAGAAGAAAGAAACAGATTTGGATAAAATCTTAATCCATGATAAAGACAAAATGATTGGGAACATTTACAAAATTTTATTGAGTTTAGAGTTGGAAGAGGAAATGATAAAAGAAGAAATGGTCAGATGGATGAAAGATCTGGGACACACGGTTGAATTAAGTAGCTGGGAGATGATTTGGTCCAAAGTGGTAAAATACACATGTTCACAGGATCTGAGGGAGAATTTTTAAACAAACATTTCAAAACCTTTGAGACTTAAATAACTGTGTTTCATTCTACTGTTTTTATGCTTTAGTGATACTTTTTTATTTCATAGTATTGTTTGCATTTAAAAAAAATAACCTGTAAGCTGCCTTAAGGCCACTTATCTGCTGACAGGCAGTATAAAAATTAATACAAATAAATGAATCAAATCAATAATTCTGAACAGCATTCTGTCTCACCCACTGTGGATAGAATGGGTTTTCTGAAACTTCCCTGAAGTTTCATCTGGAAAAAGCAACAACAAAGAGTTAGGTGGGGGAGGGAAAGGAAAGGAAAGGAAAGGAAGAGAGCAGTTTGAAGAGGATGAACTGGACCTAGAAAAACCTGCAAACCTTTCTTTTTCCACTCAGTGGAGAAGGGAGAACAATCTCAACAAAGCTGCATATGCCAAAACATATGAAAAACTAAATGCCTCCTTAAATGAATAAAAAAAGGTCCTTACGTGCTGGGAGAAAAACAGCAGGGAGGGGGCCAACTGGAGCACCCAATGAAGAAATTTCCACACCAAGAAGGCTGTCTTCTGTGTCATAACCATGTGTTCCTGTAATGGTGGTGACACTGAGTGGTAGCTTTACCCCCCCCCCCACCCACCCACAGATCTTAGGACTTTATCACACCAGCCTGCTGTCCCACCACAATTGTGCTAGTTTAAGAATGAAAGCATACCAGTTTGGCATCATTTCTTATCACACTTTTCCCCATGATAGCACTTTGGTGATTCATGATTGTGTGACCTATTTTCTGCCCTGCCAAATGCATGTTGTCAGCAGCAAGCGCTGCTCCTCCCTTCTCTTGAAGCATGGGTTGCTGTGTGCACATTCAAACAGCAACCCTGCGCTTCAGGAGGGGGAGACAAGTGATCGGGAGAGGGGACAAGTGATCATGGCTGCCAACTGCCTCATAAGGCCAGCTGCTGTGTGACTGTGCACACAAGCAGCTGGCTTTGAGAAGAGTTGGCAACTGTGATCACTTCTCCACCCTGCTCCTAAAGTATAGGGCTGCTGCATGCAGATTCACATAGACGTCCCATGCTTTGGGAAGGGGACAAGCAATCACAGCTACCAACCAGATCCAAAAGCTGGTTGCTGTGTGAATATGTACACAGCAGCCAGCTTCAGGAAAGTAATGGTGGCCATTATCACTGCAAAGGGGAGGGGAGTATTATTTTATGCACTGAAAATCACAGTATTTTGTGCATTGAAAACAAGTTGTTTGTGTCCTTTCAATAATCCACCTATTCTTGTTTGCTGTATGTGTATGTACATGCCTAGCTACATAAAGGGAAAATACCTTGTAATGCACAGTAATTATTTGTGGGAATCCTGGAAAATAGCACAAGAGGAAACCACTGCTAAGTGCCTGAATTTGGTGCTAGATGTGAGATATCTCATGAAGGTCAGAAGTGAGACTTGTCTTCCTTGTACAAGGAAGCCTATCTCAACCAGAATCCCAACTTTTCTCCCTTTGCTCCTTAGGAGATGACAGTCTATGGACTCTTCTCAACTGAACTAGTTGACCAGCCTTATGACATGACAGTCTAATTATATGGTGCAGCCAGACCCATTTACTACCATCATTTGCCCACTCTTCTGTTATTTTTATTCCATCTATGGCTGTGGAGGTGAATGCCAATGAAATATCACTACAATCATGCCAGCTCCCAACTGTCATATTGAGTGAAATTATTTAGGCTCACATCTCTGAACACCTGGCTTTAAATTTTGGGATATAATTAGCAGGTTATGTAACCTGCCATGCACTACGCAGTCTTTGGGTAACTCTGTGAAAATCTTGGTATTTCTGTACATGACAGAAAGGACAAAAATAAAAATTGATAGAAGATGCCAGATATATATATAATCAGGAAAAGAACAAAGCTAAAAATAAAATTTATATCTCACCCTCTTTTTTTAATATTGCAAGCTACACACTAATACACCTTGACAAGATTATTGTTCCATACAGTCCAATTCCACACACACCCATGGTTATTACATGAAAGGAAAGCTTGGGGAAAACTGTATTAAAGATGTTTCATTTCTCCTTTCATTCACAGGAAATCAGGATCTTTAAATGCAAGCCATTTCGAGCATGTGTGTGAGCAGAGCTGTAGAAAAATCCAGGTTTTTATAGACAGCACATTGTACACTTTTGTCAGCATTCCTTTGTTGTTCTTGTCATTTTTTTAAAATAAAGAAAGAGATTTAGAGCAACATTTCCAGGGAAAGTAAAGGTTGAATTTTAGTATTCATCTCAGAGCAATAAAATATTTTGGTAGTGAAAGCAATTTTTTAAATATTTTGTTGCAATTTGATAAAAACACCACTCTTTCTAGCATGTTTTTACAAGCCTCTCCACTCTGCATTGCCACAGCCCACCACCATGGCTCTCTCTAAAAATAGAAAGCAAACCCCTGGAGAAATATGTGATATAGATTGAGCTAAGGATTGAGTTGGCACCATCATCTTTTTGGGTCATCACCTTTCATATAGTGATTGGCATATCTGATCTGACATTTTTCGACTTGTCTCTTGATTGGCTGGCTCTCTGCTTAAGACCTCCCCAAGGCAAAGCTTTGGATTCTGTGCTTTGTTCAACAGTTGTGCTTCTCAGGAGCAGCTAAGCATTTTCATGAGCAAAGGACAGGGAGGTGAGAGAAAATGTCAATCATCACCAGCAGTACTGTAATCCCTGCTGCACTAACAAGGAAGAAGGAATATCATTGAGGTGGCTTCTATACAGACATCATGATTTTTCTTTCACTTGCCTATCCTTGTCCCAGCAAAAACCAGGGTGAATGAAGGTGTGTTGTTACTAAATGTTAACACTAGGATAATCAGTGACTTTTAAACTCAAAGAATATGAAACACTTTTCAATACACTATTGAAGGTTGTGAAACATCTGTTAACACAGCATTGAAAGTCGTGAAACATCTGAAATCATACACCTTTGGGTGGTTCAATACACTGCCAGAATGAACACCCTGTCTAAGCAGAAATTTCTGGTCGAAAATAAGGATGAAAAAGAAAGTCCCATTGACCTTTGAAAACAAAGGTATCTCATTTGGGTTCTGCAAGATTATTAATGAAATGGTGCACATACCTATTTCCTCATGATCAAAAGGAAAGTATCAGCTTTCTTTCCCTGTGTTCTTTTTCTGTCCCCACAATTTTTCTGTCCTCACAATTTGGAACTAGAAGCAAATAAATATGCATGGTCAAAAATCTTGTTGAAAACACATTTTAGTGAATGGGCAAAATGGAAAAAAAATTTAAGGAAATGTTTAAAAATCTATATTTTAATAAAATTTTATATACAAATATGCATGGATGGGGAGAAAAAAAAAAGTCTCATGATTCTATACTAACCAAGGACAGAAGAAAAATGGCAATTAATCCAGAGAAGTTCAATAAAATCAAGAATGAGAGATTTTCACAAATGAGGGCAGTGACAAACCACTTCTGAGTATTCCTTGTCTAAGAAAACACTATGAAATTCATTGAGTCAACAGCCAACACACACATACATACATACATACACACAAACAAACAAACAAACACTATCTAGGTGGACAGAAGCTGCTGGGGTGGAGGAAGACCCTTATACAATTACATAATAATTGAAACTCTCATTTACCATTTAAAGAATACTGCCATCTGTGTGAAATAATCACTACAACAAAGAAAGGAGCCACAGCTTCAGCCAACTTCACCTTATCATAAATTCCAGATTCCCGGGGGCTGGTATTGTATGGCTGAAAGACTATCATGGGGGAAAAAAATATCTAATTTTTGTGTGGTATTCACCTCTTCCTCGTCATCACAATATGACAGGGGTAAAAACAGAGAATTTTGTCTCCAAATGCCTCCAGGAGGCACAATTCTCAGTTTAATCACTGTCTCCCTGCTACATATGCTGGCATGGCCCTTCAAAGCAGCATTTGAAAAATAGAAATGAGCAGAACGTTATTTAGTAAGTATGGTCTTCAGGGTCCTAAACAGCCTAAAATGATGCTGGTGAGGCCTCAAAGCTTCCATGGTTGCTTTCTCCCCTAATAAGTGGCAACCTATGGCTTATTTGTGAGAGATGTGCTGGGTCTTATTTCATACCTTGGGCCCATTCACACTACAGAATTATAGCACTATTGTTCCATTTTAACTGTCATGGAACCTATAAACTCATGGGGCTTGTAGTTTGATGAGGCATTTGAAAATTTTGTCATGCTCTAAAGTGCAAATCCCAGGAGTCCATAGTACAGAACTGTAACAGTTAACGTGAGATTTTTCAGCATTTTAGGTTGCAACTTTGAAGTCCAAGATATCACCCAGGCATATTCATTGCACCATTCAGAGAGAAGTCAATAGCCAGCTGTGGTCATCTTTGCAGCACTGAGCCCCTGATGCAACTAGGTTCTGGTTCTCTTGCACACAGAAGATCATTAGTCCAGGTCTCCCAGGTCCCCCTTCCCATTACTGCAGAGCTAAATGGGACTTTTTAAACTCTTCATTGTTTGACTTAACTCCCTTATGCCTCTCTTTTCTACCAATAAATGACAGTAGCAGTAATACCTTCCCAGAGCTGACAGCAAGCGAGCAGATTTTGGAAGGTGCAAAGGGTTAGAAGATAGTCCCTTGGTTTCATAAGAAAAGACTTATGTGGGGTTGGGGGTCATGGAACGGCACTGCATGAGTGGATTGGACAATGTCCCCTGCACTCCCATCCCTCCTTGTTCTCTGTCTAGTTATAAGGAGAATTCATTCATAAGAGACACCCATATGTTGAATGGATGTGTTAGGCAATGCCTAATCCACAATGCGATATGTTGCATGGATGTTTTAGGCAATGCCAACCCACAATCCACAGGGGCTTCCTCCACACCTGGGGCAGAGTGACCTGGTGAAGCATTGGAATGTAGCTAGTTGGTGAGGCCCTCCTTGAATGCTGAATACAAATGGAAAAGAAAATGGGTGTTTTCACTACAAAAAAAACTCAGTTTCACATCTCTCAAGACTGGTGATGGGAAAAAGTGCATCTTTCCTCAGAAATCCATATCTGCAGGGATTGTGATCTTTTTCTGTGAGGCCACATGCACATGAAGCCATCTATTTGAAAATGCACTTGATTAAAATTTTGGATATATGAGAATGGTGCATAAACATATATTAGTCAGTGGAGGAAAGGCAGAAAAAATGTTTAAAAAATGCATACTAAGGAGGGGAATACATGCAAAATTGTGCACAAATTTCCATGGTTGAGGAAAGGTGTTTTGACCTAACACAGGTATTTTGGAAAGGTGAGGAAAGGTATTTTGACCTGAGCAGAGAAAAGAATACCAGTGGAATTCTAAGTAACACAATGAAAATGACAATTTTTCACATCCATGGTTTGAATCTATGCATATATGTTTCCTCTGAAGATGAATCCAGAGATAACTCTTCTAGTTACCTTATTATGTCAGTGTTGAATTAGTATCCCACTCTACAGATCCCTTCTATGAATAGAGCACACACACACACACACACACACACACACTGATTTTTGTCAGATCACCTGCAGAAATAACTGTAGTTGAAGGAAGGATGGACTTAGAAGATAAGAAAGGGTTTTCATGTAAAGATCGTTTGAGAAGCACAGTTTTAAGATATTCAGCAGAACAATGATATACAGCAAGGCTTGTAACCAAGTCTTGAAAAACCTTGGAAACTGAATGCTCAAGTTCCTAAACTGGGGTGGCCAACTTCCAATGTTGAAGGGGAATTTGGGGGAAGCAGTAAGAGACTAAATTGGTTTGCTTGAGCACCTTTCAGATTACCTTATTATATATTATCATTACTGGTTGTATTATTATTATTATTATTATTATTATTATTATTATTATTGAGGGACTCAAGGTGACAGCCAACAAATTTAAAACAGTGCAATTTTTTTAAAAAAAAATACAAAGGCAATAAAAAGTGTAAATATATATTTTTAAATAATTTAAAAAGATAAAAACATTACATATTAAAAGGGTAAAACATATTAAAAATTAGGTACAAACCTTGACATCTGAAGTGCATAGCATTTAAAAGACCCAACTCTTGTGAGTCTGAAGAAGGCTAACTAGTGCCTTGAAAAGGAATATCGCTGTCAGACATGAGAATGTATTCCCAGACATGGGAATGTATTATAATGTTATGTTTCATTTCTGAATCAGGAGAAACCATAGACAGCAAACTGGAAGGAAACAGGAGATGGAAATTGGGAGTCAGGACTAAAGAGCAATTGGAGAGCAAACTAAACCAGAGAACAAATCAGAAGCCAGAACCAAAGACCAGTCAGGATCAAAGCGCAACCTACTGTTGAAAATCAAGCCAGGAAACAGAAGAGAACAGCAAAAAAGAAAAACATAAAACATGGAAGAATTCAGATTGACTTTGGGCCTAAGCAGACTGCCAGAAATAGTGCACATTAAATTGAGGCACTGCCCTGGCTCAGTGCTAGGGAATCATGGGAACTGTAATTTATTGTGGCACCAGAGCTCTCTGACAGAGAAGGCTCAGTGTCCCAGAAAAAAAATACAGTTCCCATGATTCCCTAGCACTGAGCCAGGGCAGTGCCTCAATTTAATGTGCACTATTTCTGGCAGTCTGCTTAGGCCTTTTGTTTCTCTAATGGAATTCCACTGGAACAAATGGTTCTTTTGTACATCCCAGAAGGTATCAATGGCAGGCCTTGACAAACCAGATCCTGAGGTTATGCGGGAAGATGATATAGTGACATGGCACACCACAGGGGGCATGGTAAGTAGTCCCTGATGGTTTCACTTCTTCTACCAGTTTTGCATATAGTTTTTGACATGAAATTTGGTTCTCCACCTGTTTTCAGCCCAACTGTTACTATAATGCATTCATTAACAGAGCTTACTTTAATTAGCAATCAGTAAGAAATGCACTCCAGTTAATTAAAAAGAAAAAGAACAAATTTATCCAATTTCACACTTCCTGAACATGGAAAGTGAAATAATTTTTGGTTGTAAATCCATGTTTCAAGGCTTGAGGTTATTCCACAAAGAGTGGGGGATGCATTTGAAGTTATGAGAGAATAAGAAAAAAATTAAGACAAAATGACCAGTGTACAATTATAAAATGCATGCAAACGTGCTCTAGTCAATGGTGGAATGCTCCATGAACATGTCCATTTGAAAGCTACAGACAAAATCCATATGCCCCCCCCCCCCGCATGCATATTGAAGTAATAATAATAATAATAATAGTTTTTATTTATATCCTGCCCCTCTGCCAAGCAATCGGGGCGGCGTACAACAATCACAATAACAAATAGCATCAATACAGAGCCCATCCCTTCTTCCCAACCCCACCCATACCCACCCCTCAAAAACAAAACAAACAAAGCAAATTAAAACAATTTTTAAAAATATACAAAATACAATATAAAATACAAATACAATTTAAATGCAATTTTTGAAGGGTCCCTCCTCGCTGCCCCAGGTGGAAAAGGCAGCCTTTTTAAAGGGTTCCTCCTCGCTGCCCCAGATGGAAAAGGCAGCCTTTTTAAAGGGTCTCTCCTCGCTGCCCCAGATGGAAAAGGCAGTCTTTTTAAAGGGTTCCTTCTCACTGCCCCAGATGGAAAAGGCATCCTTTTTAAAGGGTCTCTCCTCGCTGCCCAAGGTGGAAAAGGCAGCCTTTTTAAAGGGTTCCTCCTCGCTGCCCCAGATGGAAAAGGCATCCTTTTTAAAGGGTCTCTCCTTGCTGCCCAAGGTGGAAAAGGCAGCCTTTTTAAAGGGTCAGGCAGCCTTTTTAAAGGGTCTCTCCTCGCTGCCCCAGGTGGAAAAGGCAGCCTTTTTAAAGGGTTCCTCCTCGCTGCCCCAGATGGAAAAGGCAGCCTTTTTAAAGGGTCTCTCCTTGCTGCCAAGGTGGAAAAGGCAGCCTTTTAAAGGGTCAGAGGTAGCATAGAACTGCCTTGAAGGATGTCTTTAGAAAGCAGGCTTAACAGATCTGTCCATCTTTAACTATGATTTTAATCTGCTCCTGCTGCAGAATTAAGACAGAATACTAGAAATCAATTCAATAGGATAAAATGAGAAAGTAATTCTGAGTAAGCATGGCTAGTGCACAGATGATTGAAAGACTTCATGATACCTCCTGCATCTCATGCAGTGAAGACAATATTCAGTGAAAGCTCACAGATTGACAGAGGAAAACAGGTTGACTGACATATATCAAATTTTCACAGAGATGTGGCAAGGATTAAAATATTCACAGCCCTACCTCTCAATATAGGTAGAAAAGTGATGTACAGATTTCAAAACTCTTACCAGCTTCATCATTTTATGAGAATAGATTTGAAATTAAAATATGAAGAATGTTGCATAGGGTCACAGGCAAACTGTTCTGTAACTCTCTGCTTTTTTACAGCTTTCTTCTTCTTCAATAAAAAAAAAATCCCCTAGAAAATTATGTCATATGGGAGGGGAGAAAAGGAGGGTGGAATACTGAAGGGAGGGAGGGAATCTACTTGCTCCCAGTTAGGTTTACTAAATCAGCCATGAAGACAGGAGATGTAAAATGCATCAGCTATTGTCTGTTCAGTCTCACCTTGATGGTTCTATAGTTTCTCATCACCTGAGAATGGCAGTGCCTGAGCTCCAACTAAACTGTGTCTGTATGCAAACTGTCAAGAAGGGCTTGGCATATCATTAGGACTGACCTCTATGACTGCAGTGACAACAGGGAGCATTGCAGCTGATGGTCTCCTGTATTAAAATTCACCTGTATAGCTCCTCAGTTCAGCAGCCTCTGATGCAAGCCTCACAAATGCCAGCCATTTGATGAACTACTTAAATTGCTGATTTAATCATAATCCTTTGGAGATGGCAAGTATACACTGCCTGTTCAGCAAACCACTCTTTTCCGTGTTACCCTGACATGGCCTATATAAACCCTACCAGAGGATGAGGAGAGGTTAAAGGATTTAAAGTGCAATTTTATACATTTACCTGGGACTGAACCTTGTTTAACTTGATGAAATTTAAGGCCTAAGCAGACTGCCAGAAATAGTGCACATTAAATTGAGGCACTGCCCTGGCTCAGTGCTAGGGAGTCATGGGAATTGTATTTTTTTCTGGGACATTGAGCCTTCTCTGTCAAAGAGCTCTGGTGCCACAATAAATTACAGTTCCCATGATTCCCTAGCACTGAGCCAGGGCAGTGCCTCAATTTAATATGCACTATTTCTGGCAGTCTGCTTAGGCCCTTAGTCTTAAATATATATTATGTAGGATTGCTCTGTTGAGTATGGCTTCATCTGCACTGCAAAAATAATCCAGTTTGACACCACATTAACTGCCCTGACTCAATGCTAGGGAATTCTGGGATCTGAAGTTTTGTGAGGTATTCAAACTGCATTATTTCTGCAATGCAGATAAGGCCTATGTGTCTTCTGAAATGAGGAGGGAAAGAATATTTTAAAACATTCCAAGCAGGTCATTTTTTAAAAAAAAATGTTGAGAAGCTGCAACATGAAGAATCTTGAACTGATGAGCTCCTTGATAAACTAGGATTTATTATGAACAAAATTAGCACATGGTTGTTGTTTTGTAGAAATCATCTTTTTATGCACAGGAAACAGCCTTGCATGTGTGGAAAAAAGTTTCAATGCAGAAATATTAATTCTTGCTCAGAATATGCTTTTTTTCCCTCACAAAAATTCTATTTTCTATGCAAATCAACCCTGTGCAAATTTTAAGCAGAATAAATCCTCAATTACAGTATTTTTTGTGCAGAAAACAACATTTTATGCACAAAAATTAATATATCTGCATTGTAATATTATTTTCCATGCAGAAAAGATGGATTCCTGCACAGAAAATAGTGCAGTGATTTCTGCACAAAACACGCACATGCAAATTTTGCTCAGAATAAGCCCAGAATTGCTCATTACCTGCAAAAATTGTTTGTTTTTATATCTTTATTCATTTTAAAACACATAATAATAAAAAACACTTAAACAAGCCTACATCATTTCTATTTATATTTTTTTATTTCACTAACCATGATGAGCTACTATATAGAGTCATATTATAACAACATATAAGGAGGAGTCCTGGTGGTGCAGTGGTTAAAGTTCTGTGCAGCAGCCACTCACTCACAAACCACAGAGTTGCGAGTTCAATACCAGCCAGGGCTCAGGCTCAACTCAGGCTTGCATCCTTTTAAGGTTGCTAAAATGAGTACCCAGCTTGTTGGGGGCAACTAGCTTGCAGTTGTAAATCGCTTAGAGACTGCATAATATGGTATGAAATGGTATATAAATGAAACTGTTATTGCTGCTATTACTAACATATAAAATATACTCTTATTCTTTACAAAATTTCTCATATACTGTTATCTCAATTTTATCTTCCTCAGATATATCATAATCTTATGAATATTTTTCAATATAGCTCTGTAATTCAATCCAAATAAAAATTTATTTTCCTTTTTTTTTTTTGCAAAAAATTACCAAAGGATCCCAAGCTTTTTACATTTATCCCATGCCTTCCCTTTTTTAAACAAGTGAGTTCGTCCATTTCCATATAGTCCATAAATTTCAAGAACCATTTTTCACAATTTATATCCTTATTGCTTTTCCAATTTGATGCAAATTTCACTCTCACTGCAACTATTATGTAGAATAAAAGTTTGCCAAATTCTTTTTTTAGTTTTTCCTCTATTGTTATTCCTAAGAGATACCATTTTAAATCCACAGTCACTTTACAATTTATAATTTTTTGCATCCAGGCATGTATTTGTTTCAAATAATTACTTGCTTGTTTGCAATTCCACCATATATGGAAAAATGAACCAGAAGCTTTGGCACATTTTGAACAGAGATTATTAATACCTTTATATATTCTTGCTAATTTGATGAGCGTGAGATCCCACCAATTCTGCATTTTATAATAATTTTCTGTTACATTGAAACTTAAAGTATGTTTAAAAAATCTCTTATTTCAATTCTTCTGCCATTGTTCTAATGGGATATTTTGTTTAAATTCTGTGCCCATTGTAGAATGGAAGGTTTTACCACCTCTTCCTGCATCTCAATATTCAATAATCATTTATAAAATTGTGAGATTTTAGAAGGATTTTTTGCTTTTATTATACTGTCCAATTCTAGTTTTGTTGTTTCGAAACCAAAGGTATTTGTATCTTTAATAAATCCTTCTCAAAGTTGTCTAAATAAAAACCAATTGATGGAGTATCCCTCCTTTAACAATTCATCCTGGATTTTAATAGTCAATTTTTTTTGGAGAAGGTGCAATTTTAGTTTCCCAGGGTGCTAACCCTTTTAAAGTTAAACTAAAATATGCAGATATGAAAGTTAAATTTGTTAGAGTTAAGCTTTCATCAGCAGAACAGCAAAAAAGCATGGATCAGACTATATTTTAATATGCCTTGCTAAAAAATAAAGACTAAATAAAAAACAACAAACATGTAGTTTGTTGTTTAAAAATAAACAACAATGGCTTTAATAAATATATATACATGAAATAATCTAAAACCTAATCTAACTGGAAATAGCAGGAAGAAGGATGTTAGAGGAGGAGGGTTACTGACTGCTGACTGCAGTTACTGACAATTTAAAACAGGGGTAGGCAACCTTTCCTCTTTAAGGGCTGAGGGACTTCAGCTCCCAGAAGCCTCAGCCATGTTGGCCAATAGTCCCATGTTGGCCAATAGCTCCTGGGATTCTGGGAGCCGAAATCCCTCGGCCCTTAAAGGGGAAAGGTTGCCTACCTCTGATTTAGAAGGTTCAGAGAGTCAGTTAAACTGCCAGATAGAATGAGAGAGGGGGGAAGGAAGGAAGTCCCTGCCCAACCAAGGACGGAAAAGATAAGGGAGTGTATAACTCTTCCAATAGTTTTCTCCTCTGTTTATAATAGCTCTGAATATATTATCTATTTCCCTTTTTTAATTTCATGTTTTTTATGGAAAGCTTCATTTATTGAAACCCACATAGAGAGTTACGATAGATCTGAGGTCTAAATTTTTGCCATGCTTTTATTAAAACTTTACTTATAAAATGCTTTTCAAAGGCTTTATTAACCCTGGTCTTTTCATAAAATAAATATGCATGCCAAACAAGATGTCTGCACCTTCCAATTGTAACAGTTCCCTACTTTTTAAGTTGAACTTATCCATTAACCAGTCAAATCAACATGAGTAATAGTATATCTTTAAGTTTGGTAGTGCCAGACCACCCCTGTTAATACTATTCTGCATGTCTTTCATTCATACTCTAAGCATTTTGCCTCCCCAAATGAATTTAGATAACTCTCTATGCCAGGGGTAGGCAACCTTTCCCCTTTAAGGGCCGAGGGACTTCAGCTCCCAGAAGCCTCAGCCATATTGGCCAATAGTCCCATGTTGGCCAATAGCTCCTGGGATTCTGGGAGCTGAAGTCCCTCGGCCCTTAAAGGGGAAAGGTTGCCTACCCCTGCTCTATGCCATTGTTTAAAAAGTGCTTCATTGACTACTATCAAGATTGTTTGAAAAAGAAAAAATTAGTTTGGGTAGCACATTCATTTTAATGGATGAAAGTTTCCATAGTCAAGACAGACCTACTTTGTTCCATTTAATCAAATCTTTTTTTTTAAATCATTTCATGTTTTATCATAATTATTTTTAAAGAGGTCTACATTCTTTGTTGTAATTGTTATATCCAGATTTTTTTTTAATCTGGTAATTTGATTTTTTTGTTAATTCATATTTTTCCTCCTTTGTCATGTTCACAGTTAACATGGAGGCTTTCTCTTTGTTTATAAAGAGACCTGCAACTTGACCATATTGTTCCGAGATCTTATTTACTTGG
This sequence comes from Phrynosoma blainvillii, assembly GCA_026167975.1. Lineage (NCBI taxonomy): Eukaryota > Metazoa > Chordata > Lepidosauria > Squamata > Phrynosomatidae > Phrynosoma > Phrynosoma blainvillii. Next base: position 183,508,346 of record JANUYF010000004.1, on the reverse strand, counting down.
TGTATATCTTCTAGAGGGTTCACTAAGTCAGAACAAAGTCATCCACGTATGCTCACAATTTAAACTCAATATTTTATCTTTAATGCCCTCAACTGATGTATTTGCTCTAATTGTATTCTTTAAAATTTCTAATGAGGTTATAAACAGAAATTGCAAAGGTAGATGGCCTTGCCCAAGGCCTTTTTGAATTTTAATGCATCTTGAATTCTCTCCATTAATTAATGGAGATATTGGCAGACTGCTCTTGATATATTATTGATATCCATTTTTCAAAGCTCTCTCCAACCTTCATTCTCTTTAATACTTCAGTTATAAAGGACCAGTTCATATTGTCAAAGCTTTCTTGAAATTGAGGAAAACCATTGCCACTTTTTTGTCATTTATTTTTTTTCGTGTAGTTCAATCAGATTTAAAATATGTCTGGCATTGTCTTTTCTTCTTTTATTAGGTAAAAAACTATTTTGATTCTATTAATCCAATTTTTAAAAATTTCTTTTAATCTTGTTGCTAAGATCAATGTAAAAAGTTTATAATCAGTATTTAACAAGGCAATGGGCCTATAGTTTTGGGGGTCAAGGAGTTGCTTATCTTGCTTTTGAATTAAAGTTATATTTGATTCTAGCCAAGAGGCAGGAATCATTCATTGTATACTTTCTAGCTGTTCTATAAAGGTTTTAAAATATTCTAAAGAGAAGCCATCTGGATCAGTTGCTTTGCCTAGTTTACTTTTTGAAATTGCTTCTCTTATTTCCTGCATTGAAATTTCTTTGATAGCTCTTTTTGTTTGTCTATGATATCTTTATCATGTAAATACTTTAAGATTTGTTCATTTTGAATGTTATCTTTTTGAAATAGTGTTGAATAAAATTTTGTAAAGATTTGTTTAATTTTGTTCTGATTCCTTTGAACAATAACTACTAATAACTAATATACGTTTGAATAACTTCCTAAAAAGAATTAAATAAGTCCATATATTAGTGAAGTTTTGGATGGTTGAATTGACTCTTGAAAGGAAAAGATTAAATATATATTGCTGACTATCATGTATATTTGAATTTGGGTATAAGATTATATACAATATACTTTGATTGTATTTGCTTCTCTAAGGTAAATGTGGAGGGTTTTCCTTTATTTCACCTGTTAGACAAAAAAAAAGGAGGTATAAATTTTCTGGGTTTTTTTCCCCCTTTTCTTTCCTCCCTTTATATATTGTTTGTAATTTCTTACAGACCACCTACTGTTTAAAGGCTGTTAATTATTTAAATGACTGATCTTTACTTATTGTGTATATTGGATATATTGGACAACTTAAACTCCCCTTTTACATGGCAACTAAAATGAGAGTGCAGGTGCAAGCACTGGTTCAAAACCAAAGTGTGTGTTGATCTTCTATAGATCAAACAAAGGAAACTGATGGTAATATGGCATTAGTTGAGGAACTAAGGAAAATTCGTATTGATTTAAGTAGAGAAATTCAAGAGTTAAGATCTGAAATGGCTGAATTTAAAACTGAAATTAGAAACGAGTCGAGAACAGACCTGAAAACAGTATGTGGTGATATAGATAGAATGTCACAAGAAATGAGCAAACTGCAAAACAAAATGGACATAATAGAGAAAAAACATGAATATTTTGAAGACAATCTCAAAGAAATTAAACAAAAACAAAAATAACTATTTGACATAAGCATGATGAAAGAAATTAAAGTCAGGGAAAGGTCTCTTAAAATGAGAGAGGTACCTGAGGAAGAAAATGAGAATCTTTGGGAGAAAGTAATCATGATATTAAGTATATGTTTGGGGAAAGATAATACCTTATGTGAAATGGAGGTAGATAATTTTTTGGGGTAAGCTCCTATGCTGTAAGGAAAGCAAAAGCCTGAGGGATATTATTATCCTTTTTGTAAGGAAGCGCATAAGGGATACAGTTTGGTATAATCATAGGAAAAACCCAATTAGAGCAGAGGATAAGGAAGTACAGCTATTTAAGGATTTACCTCCAGAAATAATAATAATAATAAAAAAAAGGAATACAATTTTCTCACTCTGGAATTAAAAGAGAGCAAGATCAATTACAGATGGAAACTGCCGGAAGGCTTAATAATTTGGTACCAGAAGAAAAAAAAATCGATGTAAGATCAGTAAGTGATGCAAAATAATTTTACAGATATCTCAAAAAGGATGGAAGGGAGGAAAAAGACAAGAGGAACTCTAATACCTCAGATGAGGAAGGAAAAGAAACACGAGAGGAACAAAAACAAGCTAAAAAGGGGGGAGGGGGAGAAAACAGGACAGGACCCAACTTTACAAAATTTGGAGATAAAAGAACCCTCAGAGATAAAACAAATAGCCCAGTGAAAGGAACAACCCCAATCTGTCTCAGTAGAGACAGAAAGAGGAGAAATAACTGATTTGGACAAGATAAATATAGAAGAAGAATTAGAATCAGGGGAAGAATCAAAATCAGACTTAAGTGGAGAAGGATCAGACATGGCTGAAATATAATTATGAACTGTTTAAATATTTTAACATGGAATGTGAAAGGCCTAAACGGACGTGATAAGAGAGGGAAAGTTTACCATTATGTGAATAAAGCAAAATAGGATATTGTGTGTTTGCAGGAAACAAGAATCAAGAAGGAGGATGCTAAATTGCTAGAAAGACCTAGGACAGGAAAATTATTTGTTTTTACTGCAAATTTGAAAAGGAAAGGTGTTGCCTTATATATTAACCCAAAATTTGAGGTCTTAGAGAGCTTAAGTGACTCAAGGGGACGCTATGTAGCAGTACTGTCAAGCATAATGGAAATTTCCGTGTTGATCTTAGGTGTATATGGACCACATAAGAAAAAAGGAAAATTTTATATACAGTTATTAAATAAAGTGGGAAAAAATTCTTTTGATGCCTGCATCGTGATGGGAGACTGGAACGGGGTCATTGATCCAATATTGGATAGAAAATCACATAAAGGGATTAAGAATCAACAGGGTAAACTACCGAAGGAAGTTTTTGAATTTCCTGAGAGATTGGGAATTAGAGACATCTGGAGGGAAAAACATGATAATAAAAAAGAGTTTACTTTTTATTCTGATAGTCATCAATCCTGGGCCAGGCTAGACATGGTTCTAGCTTTGGTGAATATTCTGCCTAAGGTACAAAAAATAGAAATATAACCTAGAATCTTATCAGATCATAACCCAATATGTGTTAATATAGGTTTAAGACCAAAACAATGGGTTTGGAAATTAAAAACAGAACTATTAGATAGAGAAGAGATAATTAAAGCTGTACAAACATCATTAAATAATTACTTTAAAGAAAACCTTAATAAAGGAACGAGTTTGGAAATCATCTGGGATGCAGCTAAAGCTGTAATTGGGGGAATTTTAGTGAAAAAATCCTCTGAAATAAAGAAAAACAGCATACTAAAAAATTAGAGGACTTGCAAAGAAAAATGAAGATAAAAGAGAAAGAATTGAAAGAAATGATTAACAATGAAAAAATAATAACAGAATACAAATTATTGCAACAACAACTGTCATTATTACTAACAGAAGAACTTAGAAAAAAGACCAACTATATGAAGTGGAAAAAATTTGAAGGCGCTAATAAGCCTGGAAAATGGCTTGCCTTTCAAATGAGAAAAGAAGAAGACCAAAAATTAATAAACCATTTAATTGATGATAAATTGAAATTTACAGATCAAGAAAAAATTAAAGATATAATATGGAACTTTTATGCACAACTATATAAAGAAGAAGAAAGAGTAAAAGATGAAGAGATAAGAGAGTACTTAGAAAGATCTGGAATAAAACTATTTAATGAAGAGCAAAGATTAAAACTAAATCAAAAAAATTACACCTCAAGAAATAACAGAGGCGATAAATTTAACGAAATCTAAGAAAACTCCTGGACCTGATGGGTTTCCAGCTGAGTTCTATGAAAAATTTAGAAATCAATTAAATATACCACTGTGTGAGATGCTAAACAAAATTGCTGTAGGCGAATGTGAGGTTCCAAACTGTTGGAGACAGGCAGACATAGTTCTGATACCGAAAGAAGGGAAAGATAAGAGCAATGTTAAAAACTACAGACCCATCTCTCTGTTAAACAATGATTATAAAATATTTGCTACAGTTTTAGCAGAGAGATTGAAAAAAATCCTTAAGTTATGGATTCATGAAAACCAAAGAGGATTTCTCCCCTCAAGAAAAATTACTGACAATATAAGGACTATCCTCAATCTAATTGAAATGCATGAAAGCAAAAAATAGATAGGAAAATGGCAATGATATTTCTCGATTTCAAAAAGGCGTTTGATAAGGTGAGATGGCCTTTTCTATATCAAGCACTCAAAAAAATAAATGTGGGTAAATTTTTTATAAATTGGATCAAAGCAATTTATAATAAGCAGGAAGCTCAAATCATAGTTAATGGGGAAAAGATGGAGAAAATTACAATTGAAAAAGGAACAAGACAAGGCTGTCCTCTGTCTCCTCTTCTTTTTATAATAGTCATGGAAACTTAATATTAATATCAGGGAGGATGAAGCAATAAAAGTAATTAAATATAAAGGCTTTGAATTTAAACTCAAAGCCTATGAAGATGATTTAGTGGTAACAATCTCAGAAATGGAAGATAGCATTATAAAGCTAATAGAACAATTAGAAAGATTCAATCATGTTTCTGGTTTAAGAATTAACAAAGATAAATCTGTGATTCTATCAAAAAATATTACAGCAGAAGAAAAAGACAGACTACATGAACTATCTGGCTATCAGTTAGGCAAGAAAGTAAAATATCTAGGAGTAGAAATCACTAATAAAAATGTAGATCTATTTAAAAATAATTATGAAAGAATCACTAAAGAAATTAAAAAAGATCTAAAAACTTGGCAAAAACTAAATCTCTCCTGGTTAGGAAGGATTTCAGTTATCAAAATGAAGGTCCTGCCTAAATTTATGTTTTATTTTCAAAACTTGCCAATTATAATTAATGAAAAACCATTTAAAAAAGCTGGAATAGAATTCTCTCTGATTTCATATGGCAAGGGAAGAAACCTAGATCAAAGTTCTACAAGATAGAAAGGAAAATGGTGGATTAGCACTACCCAATTTACAACTGTATTATGAAACAAATTGCTTAAACTGGATAACACCATGGTTACAGTTAGAAGATAAAAAAATCCTAACTTTGGAAGGAATTGATCAATAATAATAATAATAATAATTGGTGGCGAGCCAATCTAGGCAGTTTACAAGACTAAAATGCGTACAAATTAAATTAATATAATTCCCTCCCCCCCCTTAAAAAGTCATTAAACTACATATCAATTAAAACCAACTAAACAATACAAACATAGCAGTAAAAACAAGCTAAGAATACAACCAATAAAACCCCTGCAACTTCGATTCTAAAAAGGGGCTATGGAGGCATTTTTGAAAAGAGGGAGATCCTGAGGTCCCAAGGTCCCGAGGCCAGGTATTTTAGTCTGGAAAGGCCTGCCAGAAGAGATCCATCTTGACAGCCTTTTTAAAGCTGTCCAAAGATGTTAATTGACGGATCTCATCCGGCAGGCCATTCCAGAGCCTGGGGGCGACAACAACAAAAAAGCCCTCTGGGAGGTTGCCGCGAGCCTAGATTTTTGAGGCTGCAAGAAATTCCTCCCAGAGGACCGGAGAGCACGGGGAAGATTATATAGGAAGAGGCAGTCTCTAAGATAGCTTGGACCCAAGCCATTTAGGGCTTTAAAGGTGATAAGCAACACCTTGTACTGGGCCTGGAAACCAATAGGGAGCCAGTGGAGGGACCTCAAAACCGGAGTAATGTGGTCCCTCCTAGATGTTCCTGACAATAGCCTGGCTGCCATGTTTTGAACCAACTGTAGTTTCCAAACCAAGCACGAGGGTAGCCCCATGTAGAGCGCATTGCAGAAATCTAAACGTGAGGTTATCGCATACACAACAGTCTCAAGATCCCTTACTTCCAGAAAAGGGAGCAGCTGGCATATCAGCCGAAGCTGATAACAGGCGCTCCTGACTGTCACATTTACCTGATTTGTCATCAGGAGCGATGAGTCAAGGAGCACCCCCAGTCTGTGAACACTGTGAAAGGTTTGGGTTGCACACCTATATTTTCTATCAAAAACAAAAAATCCACAAAGATTTTACAAATCACTTCATAAGGAAGGCCATCTTAAAAATATGGCATAAGTATAAAGAAAGAATTTGCCCTGATATTCCAATTTGGGCTTCAGCACATGAAGCTTTCTATAGTAGAGAGATGTTAAAGCAGGACAAATGGTTAAAATATAATGATTTGATTAATATTGACCCACAAGAAGGGAAAATAGAATTTCAAAGTATAGACTATTTAATAGAAAAAGGATATGACATTGGGTGGTTTTTATATAGTCAGCTGAAAAAAAAAATTAAAGTAGACTCTAAAGCAGGGGTAGGCAACCTTTTCCCTTTAAGGGCCGAGGGACTTCAGCTCCTAGAAGCCTCAGCCATGTTGGCCAATAGTCCCATGTTGGCCAATAGCTCCTGGGATTCTGGGAGCTGAAGTCCCTCGGCCCTTAAATGGGAAGGGTTGCCTATCCCTGCTCTAAAGCAAATGGAATAAGAATAAAACAAACAGAATTTGAGGACTACATGAACTCAGACAACCCCCCAAAAATTGCTTTATATTATAAATGTCTATTAAGAAATAATCAAGAGGAAGAGGTTGTAAAAGATTTTATGGTGAGGTGGGCACAAAACCTCAATCAAACAATCGAATTAGAGAAATGTGAAGCAGTATGGATAAAATGCCAAAAATATACAGCTTGTTATGATTTAAACGAATATCTCTTTAAGATCCATTATCGGTGGTACTTAACCCCTGCCAAGTTGGCTAAGATTTACAAGGGAATCTCAAAACAGTGTTGGAAGTGTAAACAGTCAAAAGGAACCCTCTTACATATGTGGTGGGGTTGTAAAAAAGCAAAAAAAAAAAAAAAAAATACTGGAAGAATATCCATTATAAGATAAAAGATATTCTAAAAATTAAAATGGATTTTGATCCCAAAATATAGCTACTAAACATTATATCAGACAAATGTTTGGAGTTGAAATATGGGAAACTATTATATTATATTATAACCAGCGCCAGAATGGTATATGCTTATCATTGGAAAAATGAATCTATTCCTCAATATGAAAACTGGTTAAGGAAGCTGGTAGATTTAATGCAAATGGATAAATTAACTATTATGTTAAGAGATCAAAACTGGGGAAAAAATGAAAAAATATGGCAACCACTGGTTAATTATATTAATAATAGGAAAGAAAAAGTAAGTTATGTGAGAATCGACTGTAGAAAATAAGTAGTAATATATGAAGTTAAAAGATTATAATATATATTATTGTACTTATCACCAATAAGGGATACAAAAGTTATATAACTAATTTCAGTTATTATTTATTTTTAAGGAGAAAGGTCGGGAAAAATAAGAGGAATTTATATACCTTGGTGACGGCTCCAGGAAGTCATGGAATTTTTCTCTTTTTTGCTTTTTTCTTTCTCTCCTCTTTTTCTCTTTCTTCTTACTTTCCTATTTTTCTTTTTTTCTCTTTAACTCTACTACTAATTCTTTTCTTTCTTTCTTTTGTTCTTCTCTTAGATTCGTTGTTTTCTCTATTTTTTTCCTTTTTTATCTTTATATTTGTTATCTATACACTTAGAGTTACATATTTTGCAATGTATACTAAGTATATAAACTGTATAACCTTTATATAATTGGGTGTACTTGTAACTGTTTTTTTTAATACATAGATAATTTTTTTTAAAACAATTGTTCTGATTAGAATACATTTTTCCATCTTCCACCAATTTCAAAAAATTTTTTTTCAGTTTCTTTCTTTAATTTATATGATAAACATTTACCTGGTCTATTTGCCACTTCAAAATACCTTTGCCATGCATATTTTAATTTTTTGTTATTTGTTAAACCATTAGAATTGAAATCTATTTCTTTATGAGTTTAATTTCTGCTAGCATTAATTTTTTTCTTTGGATTTTTTAATAGTAGATTCTCTTTTTCATTTCATCTGCAGGTCATTTAACTTTTATTTTTTGTATCTCTTTTTTCTTTTCTGCTTCTTTTTGAATAAAGAAGCCCCACATAACCATTTTGAAAGTGTCCCAAACAACATCCATATTAAATCCTTGAGCTAAATTTTCTTTAAAATAATTATTTATAAGTATTTTTGCCTTTGTAACAGTTTTTCATCTTTTAATAACAAATAATTTATTCTCAAATTATATTCAATACATTTCAGTATTACTGCCATCCAAACTGGATTGTGGTCCAACAAGATTTTTGGGAGGACTTTAACCTCTTTAATTTTAGTGCTTAATGAAGAAGGAACCAAAAAATATATCTAATATGGCCCAAGAATGATGAACCTCTGAGACAAAGGTAAATTCCTTTGCCTTATCATACTTTACTCTCCAAATATTCAGTAGGTCACAAATTTTTAATAAATCAAACATATTTTTTAGGAATTTTACCTTGATTTTGCTTGATTTTTTGGTCTCAGTGTCAATCCAATTGAGGGTCTATAATACCATTCTAATCACCTATGAATATAGGAGAATCAAATGCTGTTTCTTTAACTTTATTTAGCAATTTCTAGTAAAATGGATTTTTTTTCCCTATTGGTGCATAAACTCCCCAAAAGATAGTTTTTTGGTTGTACATATTCACCATCACTCCTACATAATGAGCTTTTGCATCATTTAAGATTTCCTTGGCTTCGTATTTTGGATTTATATATAGAACCATCCCTTTCTTCCTTTTGTCAGAGGATAATATGTTTTTGGTTTCTTAGATATCTCATATATTCTGTTTTAATATGAGTTTCCTGTAAAAAACAATATATATCACATTTTTGTGCCATCAAATAATGAAATATCTTTTTGTGCTTTAAAACTCTGATTATTCCTTTAAGATAAAACATTTAAAGGTTTATTCATCAACATGAATAGTGTCTCTCTTCTAGTTCTGCTTCCAAGTCTTTCCTCCTCACTTTCATCTTTATCTTGATTTGGTTGATCTGCTGCGAATTCTGCAATTAAGTTATAATCTTGTCCTTGTTTAGTAAAAGTATCTTGAGTATCATTTCTGTTATTGTCTTTTCAGTTGTTGGAATTATTGTGTTTTTCTATCTTTTTTCCAGCTGGTCTTTTTTGCTTATAGAAGTATCTCATATTGAATTCTTTGGCTGTTTCTTCCTCACCTTGTGCTTCTGCTGAGGGATGTTCACTATTGTCACCTTCACTTTCTTTCTTATTGTCTTTGGCATAATGTTCTCCAAATTTTTAGTCTTCATATATAGATCTTATCTCTACTCTTTTTTTCCTTACCAAAAAAATAAGTCCTTCTAATCCATCTATAAACTATATTGTTCTTTCATAAGGCCTTTGCAGACTGCCAGAAATAGTGCAAATTGAGTCCACTTTAAATTGAGGCACTGACCTGGCTCAGTGCTAGGGAATCATGAGAATTGTATTTTTTTCTGAGACATTGAGCCTTCTATGTCAGAGAGCTCTGGTGCCACAATAAATTACAGTTCCCATAATTCCCTAGCACTGAATCAGGGCAGTGCCTCAATTTAAAGTGGACTCAATTTGCACTACTTCTGGCAGTTTGCAAAGGCCCTAAGTTGAGATGTTAGAAAATTATATTCTTTTCTTTTTTCAAGATTTTGTCAGAAATGTTTTTGAAAATTTGGAGATCATATTCCTCAATTTTAAGAGGATTTTCATTATGTTGTCTTAAAAGCTGAGCTTTTGTCTGTTTTTTCAGAAAGTAAATTATGATGTCTCTAGGAATTTTATTTTGCTTAGCAATTTGTGAGTTTAGTTTAGCTGAAAAGTGCACAGTCCAAAGAATAATTCTGCATCAGAACAACTCCACTGGCTGCCGACACAGGCAATGATCTTTAAAGCTTTACAGGGCATGGGTCCAAGCTATTTGCAAAACATTATATCCTAATATGATCCTGCCCATGTTCTAAGATCTATGGGGGAAGCCTTTTTCTTAGTCCACCCATCATCCCAAGCACATGCACACAACAGAAAGCCTTTTTAGTGGCTGCTCCCAAGTTATGCAATTTCCTTTTTTGGCTGGCCCCATTGCACCCCCCCCCCGTTGTTTTTCCACTAATAGGCAAATACTCTTTTTTTTTAATTTAAGGAGGCATTTGATTAGCATGTTGCAGCAGATAGAGATTTTAATGGGGATTCTTATTTCCTTCTGTTTTAATGCTCTTTTGTTGTTTTTAATGCTGTTTTTAAGTTGTGATTTTAACATCAAATTTAGTCTAATTGTGTTTTAAATTGTGTATTAAGAATTTTTAAATGGTACTGTTTTTGTTAGCTGTTTTACATTGCCTTGTATTCCTTGATGAGAGAAAGATTATATTTATTTATTTATAAATTAAATAAACAAACAGTAAAATAAATAACAAAGGATAAATCTTCTATTGAAAATGCAGAGATACACACAGTCCAAAGACAGAGGCATAACTTAGGGCCTGAACAGACTGCCAGAAATAATCCAGCTTGAGACCACTTTAACTGCCTTGGCTCAGTGCTAGGGAATCATGGTAATTGTAGTTTATTGTGGCACCAGAGGCCTCTGACAGAGAAGGCTCAATGTCTCAAAAAACCTACAATCTCCATGATTCCCTAGCATTGAGCCAGGACAGTTAAAATAGTCTCAAGGTGGATTATTTCTGGCAGTCTATTCAGGCCCTTAGTTGACACAGCCTTGGACAAAGAAGCTTCTTTTTACAAGGTCTTTTTATGCTTTCTCAGATCCTCTTTTCCAGTGTCAGCATTGGGAGGATGGTAGAGGAGATCTGGAAAAACACATACCTTTGGTATTGGGTTGCAGTAGCATCCTGCAGTACACAATATAATAAAACTTGAGATGGAAAAGTGTAAGATTCTAGCTTAACTGACCCTATCATAGCCTTGTGTGTCTGCCTGTACCATGCAACGTAAACAGCAACTGCCTCCAGAATCCCCTACAGAGCATTCATAAATGTCAAAAGAGTTAAAGGGGAAAGCAGATAATCCTGCCTTACCAGCTTCCCCCAACATGTTTAAAACATACATTGGTTGCCAAAATGGAAATTATAAGCAACATGAAGGCTGGTGAAAGAAAGAAGAATAATCTCTGGATGCATTTTTGAAGTTTACAAGTGGTCCCTATTTGGTTCAGGATGTCTTTGGTTATTTATGCAAGTATATCTGACCTAGCTATTTCATTCCACATGTTCATATGTTTTGAATAATAAACTTACTGGGAAAAAGTGCAGTGTAGGTAGGTGCCTGTCCTAATTATTTCCATATTATTTTTGTTTATTTCCATGTTATTATTGTTAAAAATTTCTGCTTAAAAAGTCATGCCCAAGAACACATATATTTTGTTAACTATAACAGTGTTTGGATTTTTCTGGCAAACATGAATTAGGTTACTTCTCTTAATGCAATTCAAACAAAATTATCCCCCATCATTACAAATTGTTATCTAAAATAAGGCTGGGATTCTCTCACTGGCCATCTCTTATTACCTGCTTTGCCTCATTCCTATCTTGGGATTTCATCAAGTATCATATAACATAAACAATTACCTGTCTTTCAAGACAGAAACTGATAACATGCTGCTCTGTGCTTGGATTCTATTGGGGTTACTTTAGTGCAGGCATGAGTGCCGATGATATAACTATCACCTCCATGCAGCTGTCTTGAGTGATAATTTTGTAAGCAGATGAAGCATAAAAACAATAATAGTCTTTCATTATGTACATTTCAGTTGCTGCATTAACTTTACATTTAACTACCATATAATTATCTTTTCATTTAGCAGCACCCAAGAGTCTTTTCTTCCCAGGTTGTTCTTATCTCACAAACTGAGAATTTGTGACATGTATAGGCTTGGCATCCAATTCATTTAACTTTGATGAAAGTTTTAAGATCATCGAGTGTTCCCCACTACAACAAACTTCAATATACAGAAGTGTTGCCTGGAGCAGCACAGGAATCTAGCACAATGGCTTCCTACATCAAGTGTCTTTTGCTCAAAAGAGGCTTATTTTTCATTTATTAGATAAATCAGTGTTCCACTTTTCCACCATAACCACAGAGCACAGGAGGATGGCTTATTAGACGTTTAAAACAATGGTGAAAGTTTATCATAAAAATGTGAAAATGCCACAAGGGATATTAATGAGATATGAGACTGGTGATTGAAAAGTTTGCTGGGACAAAAATGTCTTAATCAGGTGGCAGAGAATTAATAATAATAATAATAATAATAATAATAATAATAATAGTAACAACAACAATTATTATTATTATTTTTATCCTGCCCTTTGGGAATGGGATAATTAGGAAAGATTTAATATGTTGCTTAGCAAAGACATCTTCCCTATAGCAGCTGAAGACCCACTGCTCCCCCTCCCCCCAGCAAGATATTTAGCATTCAAGGCTGGCCAGGTATTCTCGAACTTGAGAAATACCCTATTCCTGGGAATAATAAAAAAAAATGAAATATAATACATTAAATTAATTAAAATATTTCTCCCTTTTTCATTATGCCCCAAAAGACAGATGCTCCCTAACATAGGCTTGGTAGGATCACAGAAAAAGATGTTGCAAACCAAAATGTCATTTTCACGACATAAGATGGGTTTGAATTTCATTTCTCTCCCTTTTGATGAGAATTTGCTTAAAAAATCACAAATTTCTTCATATTCAGGATAGGAAAAAAGGGTGAATAGGGAAGAAGCCAAAAGTGACAGATTTATTCACAGAGGCCCAGGGCTTTGTGTGTTTAATTTGTAAAAGTCTGGGTTTGAAACTGTGTATTTAACCAAGTTGAATAGGGTGGTCATTCCCTCCCCCAGAGATTTCTCACATTTAGCATTCATGTGATAAACAGATACAAAATGTTTATTTCCTTTTTCAGTTCATTTAATTCTTTTTGAAGAATTTGCCATTATTCCCAAATCACATATTTGAGTGGGAACAAATATGAGGTTTAATGTATGAGGATTCAGGAGAAAGTGAGTTTTTGAAGGAGTCAGGAAATGAAGAAGTTCCCTTCTAGACTGTAAAGAGGTGAGAAGTTTTTATATGGGGAAAATAATTATATGGGGGAAAGTACTTTAGGTACCCCAACCTCATTTTTTTAAAAAAGAAATAATCACCACTCGTTTATACTGAGCCTGGGGAAAAAACTCGAAACCAGAGGAGGTGTGTGAAGATGTTCTTACACAAAGAAATATTTTAGCTTGGAAATGATTATTTTGGGGCTCATACAACTCCTCAGATTCCTCCCTTACCGTTGTGGGATTCTGGGAGTTATAGACAAAAAACTAGCTTATAAATACTGACTGGTGGTGATTTGTATTCAGATCTCATAAAGTTATATGATATCACACTTTGGGAAGACATTCAATTTTTATTTCATGCATGCATGTCTGCACAAATACTTCTCTCTCTCCCTTTCTCATAGCTTTCATCCTGTTTTTGAAGACACTAGAGGATTTCATTTTGATGTTTAGGGAAACCTCAGACAACCCTGCTGTTGCTAAGGGAAAGGGAAAGATGTAATAGTAACAAAATAAATGGGCAGTTTGTTTCCTCCTGCACATAAACTCTTCCATTTTTTCCCCCTTTTAGACAAACTAACTTTGTTTTGGGGCAGAACCATTGTTGCTATATTGTTTCAGCACATGTGCATCCAGAAAGGGACTTAAAGCTGTCTACACAGAAGACAACATCCAGTAAAGTCTAATCTTTTTTTTTTCCCTCGGTGATAGTATGAATTAATATTTATTAGCCATTACTTATTAGCTATAGAGTAACTTGACAATCAGCTCTAATTTATGTTGGATATATTCAAAACTTCTTTTGTTTAAAGGCCAAAGATGTACAAAACATGGCACTGAGGTTTCATCATGGTTGTTCAAAATCCACAGTAAATAATTTTGTCATTGGAGAGGAAGTCTTATTTACAAGATGAGGTTTCTAAAGGAATAGCAGCAACTGACTCATTTCAATACTAAGTCCTAACCCAAAGCAGTGTCAGCTGGTAGCTTCTATTGCAATGGGACAGTGAATTTTCCCCGTATTTAATTCAAAGGAGCTGTCCAAAGCACTGAGCTCTGCCCCTAAATTAGGTTTACCATCTAGGATATCTTCTTTAGAGTTCCAATCCAAAAGACTCAGGATGGATTCATGTACTCACTGACACAGAATCACTAACTACCACTGACTGAAAGGCAGAGCATGAAGAGTTACTTTTTGGGAGAAAGACACCCCCCCGACTAGTCGGGAGGGGCTTCTTGTTGCTCTGGCCATATAAGGACATGGGATGCCTGATTTGCCAAGCACGCAGGGATCTCTGTATAGTTCCTGCGCGCTTGGCCAATCAAGTGTTTGTATGTTGTGCTTATACATGCTGGGAAATCTCATGGTGCTCATACCATCGTGAGATTTCCTGTGAGAGTTTGTTCTACATAGCTCTGCGCTTCCACGTGGCGGCAGCCATTTTAGAGTTGTAGCTGAGCGAGTCACTTCGCTCTGCTCCGTTCTTTGGCTATTTTCTTGGCTTTGGCCTAGCGAATTCTTGGCTTTTGCTGTTTATTCATTCTGATTTATTCATTCTACTTGCACGGTGGGAGTTGATAATTCGAGCCTCCCATGCTCTTTTCAGCGGAAAAGGCCAGGCGAGGCCTTTGGGCTGGTCACCTCGGGCCTGGAGGGCAGCCTGCGGCATCTCCAACACTTGGTTGGCTTAACACTGGGCCGAGGTGGGTGCTGCGACAGGCATTTTCTCCGCTGGGTGCACAGACCATGCACTCGATCACAGGCCCAGCAGTGCCCCGGTTACTCCGGACTGGTAAGGTCGGGACCCCATCGCCTTGTGGGGGAGGGAATTACACCTCTCCTCGGTGGTGGGGTGTGTGAAGGCAACAATTGTCTTTGGGTGGGGTGCCTAGTTTAGGACCCTTGTGGACACCTTCCCCCTTGTTGGTGGTCACCAGTGACACTTCTTGGCTGTTTGCGTCTCTTGTTGAGACTTGGAAAAGGGCGGCCTTCGGCCTGGTGGTAGTCATCCAAAGTTGGGTGATTGTTTCAAGGACCCATGCTCCACACTTACATAGGGAACGATGCCCCGCAGTAAGGCCCAATCTAAGAGGCGCACAGCCCCGGCTGCACCAGGCTCTAGTTCCTCTGCTCTGAAGAGGCCCTCACAATCGGCCAGCAGAGATGACGAGATTATCGCTCAGCTAGTACAACTGGGTAAGACAATACAGGCCTGTGTCGCGGTCTGTAATCAGCTTGCCCAGAAGGGGCTTCAGGCTACAGCCACCAGCCCTTCTGCCAGCACTTCTGCTAAACCTGACACAGAAGTGCTGCCGCCTCGTGCTGCACCTGACTCTCAGGTAATCGATGCAATACTGGGTCCTTTGGTGGTTTCGGCTATAGAGGTGGGGCAA
Source organism: Phrynosoma blainvillii (assembly GCA_026167975.1). Lineage (NCBI taxonomy): Eukaryota > Metazoa > Chordata > Lepidosauria > Squamata > Phrynosomatidae > Phrynosoma > Phrynosoma blainvillii. Next base: position 183,492,787 of record JANUYF010000004.1, on the reverse strand, counting down.
CCAACTATAGCCGATGTTTGGGAACTCCTGAAAAGGGTCCCTGGTGTGGATATTCAGGGTGCCGCTGCCCCTGTATCTGAGTAGCCCACTGTGGCAGATTTATATAACCTCTTGCGAGGAGTGGTTCTTCCAGGTGGTGGTGTAATGGAGCAGACCTCTGAGGTGAAGAGGAGAGAACAGGCAGCTGCTGCTGCGTCTCTGCCTAACACCCGAGCTGTTGCGGGGGCAACACTTCGGGGGGCCTGTGTAGTTGGCTGGTGATGCTTCCCAGCAAGCTTCAACATCAGGTTTGTCTCCTTCTAATCGTTCGCAAGCAAATTGGCCCACCTCAGTATGGGCTCTAGGTGGCCAGGTTAGCCAGGGTTTGGGGGAGGAATGCCCCTTCCCTGTAACTTAGGGTGCACCTGTGCTGGCACCTGAGGTTTCACAGGTGCCTAACACTAAGGTGCAGGTTGGTCAGCCAATCGCTTTGGCTAGTAACACCTTAAGGGTGTCTCCTTTGGGTGCTCCCGTGCTATTGGGAGTTAATGCATACACGGAATGCAATCCATACGCTGGAATGTCTACACCCCTTGGTTCACACCTTCCACTAAAGAAAGAATTTGGAAGGGAGATTATATTGATTTATTTTCTCTTACTTTTAGGGATCCTGAACCAAGGATCATGGTAAAGGATGGGATAGTGTTTAGCCTCCCAAAAGAGTTTCAGGCACTCAAACGCCCTAAGCTGGAGAGCAATTTCGTTAATTAGATCATGGGTTTTACTATTTATAGGGGAGTTATTGAGGAAAAAGAGCCCCATATGTCTCCTGATTTTTCTAAGTATCATTTAAGAAATGGCATTTAAGAAAGACAATGCTCTTGGGTGAGCTACAGCAGCTCTGTGGCTAAAGTCTCAATCTAAACATGATTTAGCACTAGCACAGTCATCAAAAGACAAGTGCACTTTATTTAATTCCTGTCTCAAGTCCTATCTATTGTAGAGGATCTGAGTATGTGGGGAAAACTATATAATGTTTCAGAATTAATTCATGTGTAGTCTGTAAAGGGTTCAGTGTTTCAGTGCTACAAACACATTAGGAAATAAGTCATATTGAACCTGAGGAGGGAGGTCCTCTTCAGTTATTTTCATAACCAACAATTCTTTGTAGAGAGGGTTTGGTTCAAAATTAGAGTTGGGGCAGAGTACTTTTATAGCTGCAATGACATAACTTCTCTTTTACTTCTTTGGTATCTTTGGGTTTGCTGCAAAAGGGCAAGCCTCCTTGTGTCAGCCATTCCCTGAAACAATCACCAATCCCTCCAGGTTGATGCTACCTCATGAGGACATTGGCCTTAATCCTACTGTCAGTCCCAAAGCAGTTTAGACTCATTGAATCAAGAGAATTCACATGTGTGTTGAGTTAAAAATTAACAATTGATGTGTCTACTCTGGTTGCAATAGAGATTGGCCATTGACTGCCATTTTTCCCCTGTCTACCCTTTGGAATAATGGTGTGTCATGCTGTATATAATGTTGTTTTGGGGAAAGAAGCAGGCAGGCAGGCTGTAGAGTGGAAAAGCCCCTCCATTGCACATGAAATTGGTAGAGAACCTACATCGCTGCACCTGTACTATAGAGTTAATGCAGTTTGACACTGCTTTAAGTTCCATGGCTCAATGTTATAGAATCCAGAGATTTGTAGTTGTCATGGACTGCCCTGGGTCTGACTTTGCTTTAAAGGCAGAGTCAGACTCTGAGCCTGAGGAGGAGACAGATCTGTGGTTACCTGTGTGGAATTTGGATGTGATGTGATTGAAATGCAGCAGAGTTCAGAAACCAACTTCCTTCACCCGCCATTTCGATGAAGACACATTTTGTAGATCCAAATTAAAGCTTTATTGTTCCATTAAGAAAACAAGAAAAGAAAATATACAATCCATCTGGATCACATCTTGTAGATGTTATTGTAGAATTACAGCAATAGAAAAAAATTATAGTTTCTGTTTTAGTTCAAATGAACATATTGCAAATATATAAACAAAGTGAACAAAGGAAGATCTGGCTCTTCCCATACTCCATCTTCTGGGTGTTAACCTTATGATGATTGGATGATCTGCTGTAACCCAGCCTCTAGCTGTGTGTCATCCCCCATGTGACCTAGTTCTCATGAGAACTGACTGAGCTCATATGTTTATCTGTTAACTATCTGTTCTCAGGCTCAAAGTGTTTTTTTTTTTAATTATTATTCTGTACTGTGGGCACGTTTTGGCTTCAAACCACCTGTTAGCTGAGTCCTCTTTGTTTTTCATTAGACACTTTTCCCATAAGAAACTTTCACACACACATCTCTATATTTACACTTTGACTGTATATCCCATCCATATTCCAACAACCTGCAGGCTCTGTAGTCTCAGAGAAGACACAGGAGACTGTAGAGGGAGAGACAGACTCTATGCTGCCAAGGAGTCCTTGAGACATTCATCTATGATAGAAGCCAAAAAGAGAGTGATCAGCTGAGACACTCTGAGGCTTTTTAAAAGGCAACAGCTGATATGATTCCCTGCAGCTGACAATCAGTCATGTAGCCTCCCTAGTTGCTGTGTATCTTGTTCTCTGCTATCAGACTCCTGTTTTCTGACCTCTAGAACTGCCTTGTGACTACACTTCTGCTTCTTCCTTTGCTGTTAAGTACTGGACTCTTGTTGTGTGACTTTTGGAATGGACATTTGACTATTCCTCCACTTACTCCTCTGTGGTGCTGTCCTCGGAAAAGGTAAACAGGACAGTAGTTTGTTGTGACACCAGAGCTGTCTGACAGAGAAAGCTATATATCTCACAAAATTACAAACTCAGAATTTCATAGTATTGAGCCATGGCATTTAAAGTGGTGTCAATGCTGGTGTCAAACAGCATTACCTTTTCATTGCAGATGCAGCCTTAGTTAATAGCATTGGCAACTAAGGAGATTATCACACCAGACCCTTTGTTGCTGTAGTCACATCAAAAAATTAAAATGACAATATACTGATTTGATTGCAGCCACCACTGCTTTGTCTTTCATTTGCACAACAGAGGCTGCTGGCCCCATCATGCTCTCTTCCCATCCTCTCCTTAAACTCCACCCTCCCTCCCTTGTGCTTTACCCAGCATAACTTAGTGTTTTTTGGGGGGAAGGTTCAACTTTTTCATGCAATTCTGGACCTCTGCAGTCCTGATTTAAACTTTTAAAAATATTGTTAAAACTTTGAAAGCTTCAAAGCTCTGGAACTGCAGGAAAAACAGGGGAAATATTTAAAAATAGCAAGGGGAAGGAAGAAAGGAAGAAGGAGGATGCCGCTTCCTTCCCAAAGGAATTGTGGTTTAAAAATCTCATGTGATAATCTTCTACGTATAATCTCTTGACAAACTTGGACCACCAGGACTCCAATGTAGTTGAGCCTCCTCAGGAATTATCAGTAAGAACTGTACACAGTAATCAAGCACTAAGAAATATTAAGGCAACTTTTATTAGTTACTCCTATCAGGAATATTAAAGGCTGCCTGCTATCAATCCTATGCATGCTTAATTGGGGGTAAGATACACTGAACATATGGAGATCACATTATACTCATAAGAGTCTTCATATTTAAGGATGTTTAAGGGTTTATAGTATTTGAGGAAAGTAATTTTCTTTCCCCTGGAAGTAACTGCAAGGAAGCAAAATAACAACCTGCCTGCCAATGGTGAGCCATCCATCCAATTCCTGGTTCACTGACCTCATACCTTGATAATGACTTCATGATCCAGAGAATCAGATCCATGACATCTAAACTCAGGCTCAGAAAACAAGTATGTGGCCAGGTGACATTTGCAATTTGAGTGTACAGTACTTATAGCGAACAGCTGTCCTTTAAATCACGGAAACTATTTCTCAGTAAACATGTTTAGAATCATGCTGCAAAACTATTTTCTCAGGGTCATTCTGGCATGCCAACAGGGAGGTGAATAAGGGAATATAATAATAATTTCCCTTTCTAATTTTTGTTGACTAGTAGAAGAACCTAGCTTACCAAGAATTAGAAACTCCTTAGCAACCACATACACATCAATAACTCTTTTCCTTTTCTTCTGCTCTTTCTCCAGTCTCTATTGTTCACCCTTTTTTTTTTTCCAGTGATCTTTCATTCTGTCCATCCTCATGTTCACTCATCTTTTCCTTCTGATCACTTCCCTTCTCTTACCAGGCTCTAAGGTCTTCCCCAACCTCTTTTTTTTTTTTTTTTTTTTTTTTTTTTTTTTTTTTTGCCGGTTTAAAAAGTTCTGGACCCTTGGAGAGGGAAATACCTGGAAGATCTCTTTAAAAAAATGGAAATCCAAACTATAGTTTTATCACTGTTAGTTAAGGAAAGTTGAGAGGTCTGTTACCTTGTGACTGAAGGAGATACTGTAGGCTAGAAAAAAATTAAAATAACCAAAATTAATTATCTGGGGTTTCCCACCACGTGTTTAGGTTTCATAGTCCTGGAACTCTGGTGCTGATAGATAGTATATAAACAGAGCAAGAGCACACACCTCTATTATTACAGATGTGGAAAGGCAATTTAATATGCCCCCTCACATTTTTTCATTATATATACTTCAGATATCTTACTACAAAGTCTTTTAAAGACATTGACCTGGAGTGTAATGATATGTTAGTTTTGTCACTGTGTCAAATGCTATATCTAAAAGGAATGTTTTTACTTTATATTGGTTAACTGACACATTCACATTATTTCTGCAACAGACCCTTAATCTATCTGTAACACATGCTGTAATGCCCACAGAGTTGAGTCTGTCAATGTCTTATTTTCTATAATCTATAATCCACAGTAAATATGTACTTTAGATTCCAAATTCACAAGAGCATTCTAGAAAAAGACGTTTTTCCCCAAGTCAGTTTTTAATATTTTCAATTGTGTTTGATCTATATGTACAAATATGCATGTTCTTCTCTTTCTATAAAATAAAAATTGAATTTACGCTAAAAAGGCATGTGAAGAAATTTTTGCAAAATTACTCATTTTCAATGGTACAGGTTGCCTGGATACATTGAGGTGGCCTGTTGGGAGTTTGGGGGGAAGCAGACGGGCGACCATGGGCCGCCCCGGGAAGCTGCGCTGCGTGGCCGAGGTATCCCCATACCTTGGACCTGCTGCTCAGCTTTGCCGCCCCTGGAAGGAGCGCTAAATTAGCGCTCCTTCCACAAGTCACCGAAGGTGCACCACAAAAGGCTGCTGGCGCACCTTCAGCAACTCTTCTGCTGCAGCGTGTATGGACGCTGCAGCGGGAGGTCCTCCTCGGAGCGCCAGCCGTGCGGAGGGCCAGCTGCTCTGAGGACGACTTGCGGAAGGGGTTGGGGTGCCCACTGTGCAGCTGCCCCTCCCCTTCCCTGCCCCCAAAATGGCGCTTTTAGCCGTCTGCTTCCCCCCTTTGTTAACTTCTATAAAATTACTCACCTCTAGTTTGAGATTAGTGTTGTTCTTCTTGTTTTCACTCAAATCTCTGCAATTTGTACAAATGTCTCCATCTAATCCAGCATCTGCCCTTTGTGAAGCAAAGCAGAGACATACACAACAAGCACCAGACCACTTGATTGATCAAACAAGAACTCTTAAAATGAATCTAATTTTTAAAAGCCCATACAGCAAGTTAGCAGCTATTAGATGTTAGCTCTACTGCTTGCACAATTATGGCAATTTGAGAAAAATTGTTCTTGCAAATAGGAAAATTCTCTCAAGCCTGCCCAGAGATATTTCAAGTGAGGAGCGGGGGAGCAGTTTCTCCTTCCCACACCAGGGAAAATGGCAAGCAAGATTTAAATCCCTTGTGCTGAGTAAAGAAAAGAAAACTGATGAGAAATATCTTGGAAAGCACAGGTAGAAATTAAAGAAATTAAAGATATCAGACGATATCTGAACATTCAGTGGGAGGGGAATTTCAGTATAGGCCTCCACATACTTACTTGGAAGTCAGTCCCATTTAGTTCAATAGGCTTGCTTCCTGAGGAAATGCATCTGAGATTGCTATTGGATACAAAGGGAAGAACCTGGGGGGCACAGACATTCATTGGTTTCACCTACTCCCACCCATTGAAATCAATGAGCAAAACCTACTTATATCAATTGTAGGCTGGCATAGCCTGTGTTCAAATCTTGGATCGGTTGAGGGAAATAGATGGGGATCTAGATTATGATGCTGCAAGGTCACCTCTGTTTCAAGTGCAGAAATTTACTGTCTGCAGTACAGCCTATCCCACCCTGCCAATGGTATGGCATTGCACCTTTTTAATCTGCCCAATCAAAGAGGGTTAATCGCATTGCTCAGCTTTCTAAGGGGGTGAGGATGGCACTCATGATCAATTTCAATTCTATTTATTTAGGAGGGGAAAAGGTTTAATTAGTTTGGACTAGATTTTGCCGAGCATGCTTTTCTGACTCTCTTAGAGATAGCACAACTTATTATTATAAAACACAAAGTAATTAATAGACCCCTTAAAGGAAAGGAGAGAAAAATGGTACTTCAATAAAGTAAGCAATTTTTAAATATATTCCATTCTGTGTCATAAACCTGTGTAACAGTCACCCAAGAAACATTAGCTTCATCTTGAAAACATCATGATGTTGAAAATGCACAAATAGCTAATTTCCCCATTTTGAAAAGTGCAATGCCAGTGGCTGCAAGTCAGTGTTAAAAAGACATTGCAGACAAGTTCCGGGATTACACAGTAAACCATTTTCATAAGGTTTTTTTTTGTTTTTTTTAACCACACATACATAAAGACTGAATTACCAGCATTTGCTCAATAAGCTGTCACATGGATTTGAAGGTCAGTGATCCATGAACTTTAAGAAGTCCTTAATGTGTTACTTGATGATAACTGTAAGTCTGTTAAGCAGATAATTGCATATTTATATAATGGGCGATAATGGAAATTACAGTCTGTTATGTCAAGTCTCAGTAATGCTCGTGATAGATTTTTTCCTTTGAGTCTGCAGGAAAAAAATAGTGAATCCAGTGTTGTCTTTGGATTTAAAAGGTAATGAAGCATTTGCTTGCTATGTAAGACATCCTTCAAATGACAAGAACAACAGTGATGATAATAACAACAAGAGCAACAACAATATAATTGGACATTTACATAAAAAAGGAAATTCTGTTAGCTGGAATATATGGCCTGAGTCTGTACCTAATATCCCCAAAAGGCATCCATGATTCACACACACACACACAAACTTTCCTCTTTATTGAAGTTCAGAATTCTTACCAGTGATACCTAAGAAAACACTCTCTCATATTCCCAGTTTTTTTTTTTTTTAAAAAAAAATCAGGACAGCCCTATGTCAGACTCCCTTTTTTGTTTCTATCAACTCCCTACATGGAATTTTGAGCTGAAACTGATCACTGGAACCTATCATGATTTCTTGGTGAGTTATAGACAGAGCCACATGTGGTGTAGTGTTTGGAGCATTAGACTATGACTGGAATCCAGGTTCAGCCATGGAAACCCACTGGGTGACCATGGGCAAGTCACACTCTCTCAGCTTCAGATTATGGCAATGGCAATTCCTTTATGAAGAAATAAGCCAAGAAAACTCTGTTATAGGTTTGCCTTAGAGTTGTCCTAAGTCAGAAACTAATTCAAGGCACACAACAAGAACAACTATATATAATTTTTTCCCTTCTTGCATGCCCTATCCCAGTCTGAAATCTAAACTTGAAACTGGACACTAGACATATTTGTACACACACACACACACACACACACACACACACACAGAGTGGTACACAAACATAAATATATACATTTACCAGTATATAAATATATACATACCGTATTTTCCAGCGTATAAGATGACTGGGTGTATAAGACGACCCCCAACTTTTCCAGTTAAAATATAGAGTTTGGGATATACTCACCATATAAGATGACTCCTCTTCTAATGCACACCAAATAAAAATTAAAAACACATACATCAGATTTGCTTTCAATATGGTAATTTTAATTCAAATGCTTATGACATGCAAGTACTTAGCAGGAAAACTGTCACTTATAAACACAACAAATTACAGCTCCCATGTTCCCTAGCATTTATTTCTGCAGTGTGTTTTGGACCTTGCTTTTTTTAAAAATAGTCCAGATTTAAATGCTGCTTTAAAAATTATTTCCATCTCCCAGCTATGAGATATCTCATTCATCGGTCTCGAATTCCAATGGCATCTCCTCTCTCAATGAATGTCTTGGGGCGGTAATGGGCTGGATGAGGAAAAACAGATTGAAGCTGAATCCAGACAAGATGGAGGTGCTCACAGTAGCGGCCCCGAAACCAGGAATTCGGTTGCAACCTCCAGTCCTGGATGGGGTCACGCTCTCCTCCAGTGACTGTGTTCGCAGCTTGGGGGTGCTCCTTGACTTGTCGCTCCTGATGACTAATCAGGTTAATGCGACAGTCAGGAGCGCCTGTTATCAGCTTCGGCTGATACGCCAGCTGCGCCCTTTTCTGGAAGTAAGGGATCTCGAGACTGTGGTACATGCATTGGTAACCTCCTGCCTCGACTTCTGCAATGCACTCTACATGGGGCTACCCTCGTGCTTGGTTCGGAAACTGCAATTGGTTCAAAATATGGCGGCCAGATTAATATCTGGAACATCTAGGGGGGACCATATTACCCCGGTATTAAGGTCCCTCCACTGGCTGCCTATTAGTTTCCGAACCCAGTACAAGGTGTTGGTAATTACCTTTAAAGCCCTAAATGGCTTGGGTCCAGGCTATCTTAAGGACCGCCTCCTCCCGTATAATCCCCCCCACACCCTCCGGTCCTCTGGGAGGAATTTATTACAGCTTCAAAAAACGAGGCTGGTGACGACCTCCCACAGGGCTTTTTCGGTAGTCGCCCCCAAACTGTGGAATGACCTGCCGGAGAGATCCGCCAATTGTCATCACTTGAAAGTTTCAAGAAAGCTGTCAAGACGGATCTCTTCCGGCGGGCCTTCCCAGATTAATTTACCACCTCTGGCTCCAGAATCTCCCTCTGAGATGTTCCCTCTTCTGTGACCAGGTTCTCTTATGAGCCAGAAATTATACAGCCACCAGCTTGTTCTTTTTCTTATGTATTGTTTCCACTTTTATATGGAGGAATCTACCTCTTTTATATTTTATTTTAATTTCTAATTGGTTTAATAATTTTTTAAGGGGGGGAGGGGGAGGAAATTGTTCTTAATTCCTTATGTATTGATTTTATGATGTAAGCCACCCCGATTGCGCTCAGAGGGGCGGGGTATCAAATAAAAATTATTATTATTATTATTATTATTATTATTATTATTATTATTAAATAAGAAAGTGTTGGGGGGAGGACTGCCAATATACTAGGTGATGCATTCTGGGGTATGTACAATTTGTGGCCAAGTAAGTGACCTTGGGCATGTCACACACTCTCAGCCTCAGAGGATAGTAATGGCAACCGCCATTTGAAAAAACATGCCAAGAAAATTCCATGATAAGGTTAAAAGTCACCATTTTGACCATTAAAACATCCTCCATTTTGAGCATGGCTAAGCATGGATTTATATTCATATTAGTGTATTTAGCTTTCTCTACATTTTTTTCTTGTATATCCTACATTTTTTGTAGTGACTTGTCCTCTTTTGCATTGAAGACATCTGGTCACCCTGTGTGAGTATCGGAGTATGACTCTGGAAACCAGGGGTAAAATCCTGGCTCAGCAATGGAATCCCCCTGGGTGACCTTAAGCAAGTCACACTCTCTCAGCCTCAGGACAAGGCAATGGCAAACTCCCCTCAGAAGAAACCTTGCCAAGCAAACATCATGATAGGGCTGCTTTAGGGTTGCTGTAAGTCAGAAATGACTCAAAGGCATACACAACAACAACAACAACAATCTTAGAAGTCACACTCTCTCAGCCTCAGAGGGTGGCAAAGGCAAACCCTGTCTGAAAAAACATATAGGCAAGAAATGATAGGTTCATGATAGGTTTGCCTTAGTGTCATCATCAGTTGGAAACGACTTGAAGGCGCACAACAATAACAACAACAGTCTTGGAAGTCACAGTCTCTCAGCCTCAGGGGAAAAGCAATGGCAAACCCTTTCTGAACAAACCTCACTAAGAAAACCCTACTGCTCTCCCCGGCTTTTTCCCCCACCTCACAGTGTCCTCCTGGACAAGGAGGATGAGGAGGACGAGGAGGAAAGGTGAGAGGAGGGGGAAAAAGTGGTAGAGAGAAGAAGGAGGACCAGGAGGACAAGGAGGAAAGGTTTAGGAGGGGGGAAAGCGGTGGAGAGAAGAAGGAGGACCAGGAGGACAGGAGGAAAGTGGAAGGAGGGGGAAAAGTAGGGGAAAGAAGAAGGAGGACCAGGAGGACAGGAAGAAAGGTAGGGGGAGGGGGGAAAGTGGAGGAGATAAGAAGGAGGACCAGGAGGACAGGAGGAAAGTGGGAGGAGGGGGTAAAAGCTGGGGAGAGAAGGAGGAGGACCAGGAAGACAGGAGGGAAGGTGGGAAGAGGGGGGGAAGTGGTGGAGAGAAGAAGGAGGACCAGGAGGACCAGGAGGAAAGGTTGGAGGAGGGGGGAAAGCGGTGGAGAGAAGAAAGAGGACCTCCTAGTCCTCCTCCTTCTCTCCCTGGCTCCTTCCTGCCTTGCACCTCTATCTTCCTCCTCCTCCTCCTTATACCCAGCATATAAAATGACCCCCAACTTTAACCCCAGATTTTCCTGGTTAAAAAGTAATCTTATACACCAGAAAATATGGTATGTGTGTGTGTTTTAAGTGTATATTTATATAGGTATATTTATTTGTGCCACTGTGTGTGTGTATGTTTTTGTGTATGTGTATATTTTGGGGGGAGGAAGTCAAAAGATACCTTAGGTGAGAATGTCCTCTACTAATTTCTTCTTTCTATCACTTGCAGGCACTAGAAGGAGGGGGAGGGGGAGGAGGACACTTTTTGTTCTCTGGTAGCTCCCCAGCTGCCTCCCCAGCAGGAAAGCCAGCTCCTCTGCTAGAGGGTATGTAGTACTCCTTTTCCTCCGAAACTGCTATGGATTTGTGATGTGTTTGCACCATCGGGCCTAGAATAATAAGAAGAGCCCTCCCTCCATTCCATCTGTTGTCATCTGGGGGAGAGAGACCAGGCCCAGCATCATTGGGCCTAGAATAAGAAGAAGAACCCTTAATTCTTAAAGGATGGGTGGGATTCGGGATTTTTATGTTCTATTTAGTGTATTAATATATCTGTATGGAAATGTTAATGTTGTAAGCTGCCCCGATTGCTTAGCAGAGGGGCAGGATATAAATAAATTATTATTATTATTATTATTATTATTATATATACATAAGCATTTACCAATATATAAATGTATACATATACATATGTGTGTGTGTGATTGTAAGTATACTAGCATATATGTATATGTAATTGTGCTACTGTGTGTGTGTGTGTTTTGTGTATGTGGATAGATAGATAGATACACACATAGACACACAGTGGCACACATACTTATGCATATACATGTATCTATCTATCTCTATACATATAAATGTCTGTGATCATCTGCATGTGTACATATGTGTTTGTTTGTGTGTGCATGTCTGTGTATACACACACACGGCCTCTGCAGACAGCGCAAAGCGCCACCTTGGATGCATGGAAGGGCAGGGGCAGCCGCAGGCAGCCGCCTCAACCCCTCCTTGAGGGTGTCATTGGGGCCGAGGCTGCCCCACACCTTGGCCCCAATCTTCCCTTCTGCCGGCCCTGGAAGGGGAACTAAAATGCCGGTCCTTCTACAGCCAGCAGAAGAGGAACATCAAGAGCCGCCATGAGTCTCTTCTGCACCTCTTCCAGCATAGTGCATGGTGACGCTGCGCCGGGAGGACGTATTTGGGCCATGCGCTGTGCTGGCGCGTGCCCCAAATATGTCCTTCTGGTGCAGCGTCACCATGCACTATTCCAGAAGAGGTGCAGAAGAGCCACGTAGTGGCTCTTGATGTGCCTCTTCTGCCGGCTATGGAAGAACCGGCATTTTAGTGCTCCTTCCAGGGCCGGCAGAAGGGAAGATTGGGGCCAAGGTGTGGGGCAGCCTCGGCCCCAATTCTCCACTTCCCAGGGCGGCCCACGGCCACCCGTCTGGATCCCCCCATAGTTTGGTTATTAAACATATAGATTGAAACACACCCAACACACAACTATCAATGTAAGCATATATAATAAAATGGATATATCTGCATATACAAATATGTGCCTACATTCAAATATGAGCTTGTATAGCATTTATACACAGATGCACGCACTCTGACATGGTTTCTCACACATATATCAGTATTGCATTCTATTTTCAGCTTAATTTGTAGGTTTCTTAATGTGAATTAGTGACGTAGAATTAAAAACTCAACATTGGTAGTATATATGCTTGTACACCTCTCTCCTTTTTCTCTCACCCTCTGAATCTCTCTATTTATTTCTCTACATAAATATATATATCTTTTCAGATACCTATATGCAAATGGTCCACACACACACACACATGTATATTTGTATTTGAATTTAAAAATAGAAATATATATCTATATAAACATATATATCTATATAACTATTTTCTGTTTCCCCAATCAGAACCAGCAGCAGAGAAAGAGGTGAAGCCATTACCAGGGCCTTCCGCTCATGATGCTCCTTGTGGAGAGAAGGCAGTTTAGAGCCAACCCTGGTGACAACCAATCAGGACTGAGCTGGCGACAGCCAATAGAATGTTGGCCTGTAAGGGGAAAATTCCATTAGGAACAGTTGGAAATCCGATAGGGTTTGGATTCCAGAAAGTGAGGGTCTGATAGAGAAGGTTCCAGCATGAAACAGGGTTAAGGTTCAGAAGAGAGAGGCCTAATACTCATACTAAGCTCCAAGTGAGGGAGTTAATAAAGAGAATATCCTGAGGGGCATTGATAGCTTAGAGGCTGGTTAGGAAATACTGGGTAAAGGTACCCAAAGAAGTGCTAAGAGTGTCCTGTGGGGGGTAATTGGAAGTGTTCCAGGGAAAGGAGTGTTTTAGAGTATTATTATTTGTAAATATAACCGATGATCTCAAGTACAGCAAGACCAAGTGAAACAGTGTTACTTGTATTGTAAATAAAGTTTTGTTGTTGCTTTATAAAACACTTGTCTTCAGTGAGAATTAATATCCACGCTACTAAACCTTATCCAAGATAGATTATACTAAAGAGTTTTAGGAGAGAAAGTTGGTGAAAGCGTGGCTCTTTGCATAGGGTGGTAGCAGCTGTGGGACAAAAAGGGTCCATGGTGTTGCCACAAATGAAAGAAAAGAAAAAGTGTGCTTCACACTCCTGCACCAGGAATATGTGAGTGTAAAGATGTGGTCATTTAATATGTGTGGAATTAATATAACTTTTCACATCAACATGGCAACATACCTTATTTTCTCTTTTTGTTTTTTGAAATGCAGTACAAGAAATCCTGGAGAAGGTACAGAGGCTGGAGGAGCAGGTTAATGCTCAGCCTCCACACACCAACTCTGACGCTCCACTTCCAGGCTTCTGTAAGTAATCTGTGTATACCTAATATCTCATTTATCTGTGCAGTGGTGGGCTGAATTACATAGTACATGTACAACACACCTTTATTGATCAAACTTCCATTTTGTCTCTTTGTAGGGAATGAAGTCATCGAATGTCTTGATAGGGTGGAGGCATGGCAGGCTGCCTTCACCCTAACATCTCACCATAGGATGTAATTTTTTTTAAAATGTTTGTGTTATATTATATTTAATTTAATAATGAATATTTTCTTATTATTCTATTTTTATATTTATGAATCTATATATTTTTTACATTCTAATTCCACCATGTCTTTGATAAAAAAAACAAAGCAAATTTTTATTGTTAATACTAAATGTAGTTGTGTTTTTTATTGTGATACTAATTTTATTATGATACCATTCACAGGGATAGTGGGACTGTTTTTTTGATCTTCCTCAAAGATCTACTGACTGTTGTTGTGCTATTCCAGAACCATGGTTTTGATTTTTTGAAGAGTTTTCCCCAAGGAATTCCATTGATGTCACAGTTCCTGGATGGTACCCTTTAATTTGGCCAACTGTGGTTTCTTCATCCTTTGGTGCCTAATTTTATTTTATTTCTGCCTGTCATACTCATAATAAACAAACACACACACCGCCACCACCTAATGATTCAATAAATCCAAATGTTAGTCACCAACCAAATGGTCTTGTGGATACCGATGGTAAGGGTTCAGGCGAGTCCACTTCCCTGGAGCCAGCAGTGGTTTCCTCTTGCTGTGCTGAATCCTCCTGCTGTAATTGTATCTGAGTATTGTCTTTATCCTGCTCCACAGGGGACAGTGTGAGGATATGATTCCTCCTCATCCCCTTGCAGATCTGCAGACAGAAGGAGAGATGAAAGGTTGGAGAAAACCATCACACTATGCAATGGAAATGTACACCACAAAAAAGTATGTTAAAAATCAGTGAAATGCATGAGAAATTATTAATGGAATGTGAATACAGAACAGAAGCATGAATACAAAGCACTCACATTACACAGGGGCACACTATTAGTCAAGAATTTAAGTGGTGTCCTCTTTGCAATTGCTGCTGTTTATTAAGAAAGGGACACCAATGCTATAGAAAGTAGCCATCACAGCTAGTCATGCATCTATGTGACCAATTGAACATTCCACATTGAGCATTGCTACATCTTTAAAACTTGCCTTGTGTGAATAGCTCTCTGAACCCTCCACTAGAAAAGTGAGAAATCTCCCATTAGTATAGCCCTTGTTCACTAAAGAGATTCTACAGAACAATGATAAATCACATATTCTATCTTATAAAAATTAAAAAAATCCCCCCCTCCTAAGGAAAATCACAACATTGCCTTACCTCTTGACACAGATTAGATCAGGGGCAGGCAAACTGTCCCCTTTAAGGGCCGAGGGACTTCAGCTCCCAGAATCCCAGACTATTGGCCAACATGGCTGAGGCTTCTGGGAGATGAAGCCCCTTGGCCCTTAAAGGGGATAGTTTGCCTACCCCTGAATTAGATAAACGATCATGACCAGAATCACCAGAATTGATCAGTGTAAAACTGAAAATTAGAAAAGCCACCACACATGCGCAGGCAGACAAAAGGCAGCACAGAAAAGAATGGTGTTTTTTGAGCAACCAGAGGCTGGATAGGTGACACCCCTAAACCAACACCTCTGCCATTGCTCCTCCCCTCCAGGAAGAAGCAATTCAGATCTGAACGTCATTCCCACTTGTTGGAAACACTTCAGAATCACTTCTTTTCAAAAGAACAGCCAAAAAACTAGTATCAAAAGGACCGGGTTTTGTGCGCTTGCCTCACTTCATTTTGACTGAAACTGATCACAGTAGGATCGGAACCAGCTTCAAGTGGGAACAATCGAGATATAATCTAATCTGCAATTCACTTTAAATCATAGTGGGAATGAGCCCAGATAGATTCAGAAGATATCTCGGTAAAATCAGGGTTGTTGTTTTTTAGTATACCAAATGCCATATTTAATATTCCTGGAAATTTATTAGCAATTGGATTAAGAGAGAGAAAGAGAGAGATGCAAGTTCTGTGTATTCAAAACAGATTAATGTCTCCCCAAATTTTCCATATTATGAAAATAACAAGGTAGATAAGGAATGTGTCATGTCCTGCCTGAAGAAGGATGAAGAGGACAAGCCAGAACCTCCTCTGGGACCTGAGCCTGCAGCTGTGGAGCTTCAGCCCAGCCCTAGCTCTGCCATCCCCACTTCAGCAGAGTCTGTGGCCTCTCAGGAGGCTCAGCAGCCAAGTCTCCTGGTGGCAGAGTCTCTGGAAATGGAGGAGGATCAAGGGACTGTGCCTACCTTCAGTCAGCATCGAGCCGAAAGGGCTTGCCTGCGAAGGTCACTGAGATTTTATCAGAAACACGCTGGTAATCAGAAGCACCTGAGTGCCTGCAGTGTGCTCATTTAAGGAGTTGCTGAATGCCTGCTTTGGTGCCAGTGAATATCTGACTCTATCTCTGGCTCCTGTTGCTCCTTGGACTGAAACCTTGCTTTTTGGACTGCTGACCCATCTTGATTTTCTAAAACACTGGACCCTTGGACTGCCTGATTGACCTGAGTAAATGATACTCTGGACCTTGACCTGCTTGACAACTTTTCTGGTAAAAACCCTTTGTGCTTGGAACTCTGTACTTTGAAGCAGAGAGTGGCTGCTGCTTCACACTAGTGCTACAAGTCATTTGTTTATTTGGTCTTATCAGCAATTTGGCTGCTTTCTTGGACAGAATGATAGAAAAAGAGGGAATATAATGTTGGACTAAGAGTTCTATTTTCAAATCACAGTTAATGGTTTTAACAGAATTGTCCTACTGTTTTGAGAGAAAGATATTTAACTAATATATCACAGGACTCACTCAGTGTTCAATAATTTTTGTTTGGGCTCTTTCTCAAGATCAGGGATGTTTAAAGGTTTTTTTTAGGGTCTGTGTGACTGTAGGTTGCCAGAATGAAAACTAGAGATAGCTTCTTTGTTTTTCATAGTTGTACAGAAGAGTTAATTTTAGCAAGTGTTGTTGCTTGGCTGTGTGACAAGAAACAACTGCTGAAATTACCTCTTTTATACAACAACCATTATATGTACAGGAGCTCTCTCCAATTTTCAATCTGGCAGGCCAAGATCTGGAAGACTAGCAGTGGGTTCTTGCTGGGAAAATGCTGGATATTCAGCCCTTTTGTATCTAAACACTTTATGCAGAACCTGGGAAGATGGATGGATAGATAGATAGATAGATAGATAGATAGATAGATAGATTTTATTTTTCCTACAGCACCCAGAATTCCCAGGTAACCTGGCCATCTATCTCTCCTTAAGCTATTGAACGTTATGTAACCTCTTGGTCACTCAAAACAGCAGCTTGATGGCCCTCTGAAGAAACAGAAATTTGGCTGGTACTAATATCAGAGTAAAGTTCACTCTGAAGAGAAAATGACATAGATGTGACTGGGGCAAAGAAATTGGGACAAAGGTGAGACAGTTACCTTCGTACAGTTGGGAGTCAGGATGACTCAACATTCATACAGTCTTGAGTCACAGGGGGCTGATGCAACATTAGGCAGAGGGTTGAGTCAGAAACCTCCAATTCTGCTGTGTCACATCAGTCAGGTGACTGAAACTGGGTATCCCAGGAGTGGGCTGAACTAATATCCCAGAAGGGATATTGTATATAAGTGGATGAGTTGGATATTGTATATAAGTGGATGAATCATGTGTGGGTGATTGTATATATGGATACTGGTAGAGCACTTTGTTAGTCTATACATAGTCTGTAACAGAAGAATAAAGAACCTCTTCGTGAAACAAAGAGTCCAGCTGTCAGTGTGGGAGGTTTTTTTTCCTTGCAGTGTTTGCAGCCTGCATAGAACTTCACAGTGAAGACTGGTCTTTGGCGTCTGTTCCAGCTTAAGTTCCCTACACATGTTAAATTCAGTTCACATGTGCCCCAACAACTAACTGAACAGAAAGCAAACAAGCAAGCAAAAAGTTTTAAGCCTGCATCATATTTTTAGTTCCAAATACGGTATACCCATTGGATTAACTAAATTCACTTGATTCAATATTAGTGGATGAACTGAATCAATGGTAATTGGAAGGCAACATTTTGCCACATTTCTTAGGACACATTATTTAAGATCCCATGCCAGGACTGAGTGGTACAGGAGCCAATTTGCATGTGTCCGAATATAACTACACAGACACACATACCTTTCAGATACCCACAGTTTCCTATGATGTTCAATTATTTTACATCAATCAGTTCACTTGGGATGGGGAATGACAGTTAAGCTTTACTTTCACTGGAATCTCCTGAATGTACTGAATGTACAGTCCACCACAATGCTCAGCTGTTTCCAGTAACTAGATGAGCAGTATGTAACACTCAGCTGAACACCAGAAGAAACCTGAGCAGATGGGAGGGTCAAGCACAAAGTTCCTCTGCTCAGCTGAATAATAGGTCTTCATTGCCCCCCCCCCCCTCTATTCAGTGGTTTTGTTAGTGCTCATCTGAACACCTAGGTGAAGGCAATGAGAAGACAAATTTAAAGTCCCCTTGCTATAAGCTTTCCTTACCCCTTTCAACAGAGCAAACAACAGCAGATTTATGGTGTTGTTATAGCAGAGATCTTGTGCTGGAATGCCAGGCATCAGCTATCCTTGTCTCTGGATCAGAGCTGAGCTGAGCTCACCATCCTAGAATGCAGCTCACTGCCGTTTCCAGAAGCTTGCCATGAAAAACACATAATCCAGAGATTCTTCTAAGAAGGATTTTATTCTTGGTTGCAAAGTAAATAGAAATTAACTATATACATCCATTTTGCAGGTAGAGAGAGCACGAACAACAGAACACAACAGTTTTTAAATTAGAACAAAGAAGGCTCTAAGCCAAACCCCAAACTCCACCTCTGGGTGGTAATGTGCATAGACATTCGCTGAACAACTCTAACCCAGCTTCTAACTCAACCCTCTTGCTGTGAATCATGTGTCATGTGATCCTGGTTCACTCACAACAATATGACCTAATGTTTACATTCTATCTTTCTCTGTTCCCAAGCCACTGAGCTTAGCATGTTTTGTGTGAATTGTATATCATTTACCACCTGTAGGCTCAAAAACTTTTCCAGTAGAAATTTTCCCACATCTGTACATTTCCACTTTAACTACATATCCCAACATTCCTAACAGGGATATCACAAGGAAGGGCCATAGTTCAGATCCTTGCAGTAAATACTGATGGCTTCTTGGCTTATAGTACCATTGAAGGGTCAGGGGCAAGCAGACCTTTAGGTTAGCATGTTTTATAGGGATATTCCAGGAGAAAAAACAAATATGAAATATACCTTACCCCATCCATTGTCCAAAAACTGGCCCTGTCCACTTCAAAACACTAAAGAATTAAATCTGGCATCAGACCTTGGGTTGGAATTTGGACACCATGTTAAATTAAATTCAAACTAATGTATGTGGGGTTTTTTATCCTCTAGTAAGCAGTTCCCTCATCTAGAACTGTAATACTCTAAAATGGGGTTGTCATGCTTAAGAGACTGGCCAGTTTTCAGCATCTTCAGGGGACCATTATGAGTGCTAAGAAATAATATTTTGTGAAGTCAAAGGCTTTCACAGCCAGCATCCATGTTTTTTTGTGGGTTTGGGGGCTATGACACCATGTTCTAGAAGAGTTTATTCCTGACATTTTGCCAGCAGTTGTAGCTGGCATCTTCAGAGAATGCAGGCATGGAAGAGCGTGGAGTATATATACTGTTGGTGGAGAGGAAGTGATTTACATCTTAATCTGTGTATTGTTCTGTTGTTGAATGGCAAGGCCTCAGGGTGTCTTTAAGGGTGTCTTCTTTCCTGTTGAAGTTGTCTAGCTGTTTATGGATTTCAATGGCTTCCCTGTGCATTCTGACCTGATAGCTGATAGTTGTTGGCATGGTCCAGAATTTCAGTGTTTTCAAATAGCATTTTATGCCCAGGATGGGTTATAACATGCTCTGCTACTGCTGATTTTTCTGGCTGGCCCAGTCTGCAGTGTCTCTCATGTCCCTTGATTTGTGTTTGAACACTGTGTTTGGTGGTCCCTATGTAGACTTGTCCACAGTTTACTGCATACTGTGTGGCTGTAGAAATACTGGAAGTGAAAACAAAACAATTGGAAGACAGAACTATCACTGGTACAAGAAAGAGAACAGGACTTAAGAGCAATCACAGACATAAAAATCAGAGAACATTGTTTGAAAATTAGAGGATTAAGAGAGATATAAAACAAAAATCTATATAACTGTTTGGTACCAATATTAGCAGACTTTGTGGGAGAACCTTGTGAAGACTTTTTGAGAGAAATAGACAAACTGTGCAGGATTAATTCTAGAATAGACACAGAAAAGAATCTACCAACAGACATTACAATATATTTCGTGAGAACCAAAACAAAGGAACTAGTCTTGAAGAAAAGTTATGAAAAAAGACTAATTGTAGACAAGGAAGAATTCATGATATTCAAGAACATATCTTCTCAGATTTTGAAGAAAAGAACAGACTATAGATTCCTAACAGCATCTTTGAAAAGACATAAAATCATATATAGATGGGAAATTCCAGAGGTAATCTCCTTCATCTTCAAGAAAAAAAGAATAAGGATCAACTCGGTACGCAAGGCAAAGGAAAAATTTTGAATCTGTAGAAGAAGCAAACAATAATAAGACAGACCCTGAAAGAAAACCAAATTCTCCTTCGGTGGCAGAAGATGAACATGATGAAGGGAAAGAATCAAGTTATTGAGAACACAGAAAAGAAGAGGAAGAAGAAACAAATGAACTTTAACTACTAAACTAAGAGCTTTATGTCTAGTTAACAAATACGAACAAACAAGGCATGCACCTAAAATGAATTTTAAAATTCTTTCGATGAATGTAAAAGTTTTAAATCCTCCACATAAATGAAGAAAGTATTCCACTATTTTTTAAATTATTTTATTCACTTTTAAAAACATTCATACAAATCATTACATACAAACATAAAACATAATACACATATTACATTCATTCCACCGCATTTTGCTTTCTTTTTGCTTTTTACTTTTTAGAATTTTTCATCCAAATTATCCCACATACTATCACATACAATCATCTTCTCTCTAACTCATCTTTATGCTTGTGTTTTTATGCTTAAACTAAAATATACTTCCCAGTTGACTCACCTTATCCTTTTTGTATTCATTTACTCTTTCTATATCATTGGTTCTTTGAAATCTACTATATCTTCAGTTCTTTTTATTTTTCCTGGATTTATTTTTCTTTTTCCATTCTTTTTATTCTCTCCTTCATTTCCCACTCTTCTGTTATTGTGTTCCATATATAACCAGAGTACACAGTATGATTTTGCTCTTTCTTTCTCTTATTGTCCTTATTTTTATTTTTTCCCCTATGTGTACTATCTTATTCTTTATTTTTACAGCTATCACTTACTGATCATTATTCAATACTTTTTTAATCATAGACCATTCCTCTTCTACCTTTTCTATTGATTTATTTTGAATTGAAGCAGTGAGAATGTCCATATTCTTCATTTCTGATATTTTTACAAACCATTCATCTACCTTCGGTCTTTCTGCTTTTCTCCAATACTTGGCGTATATAATTCTAGCCACGGATATTATGTATAAAAGGATTATTCTGTATTTTTTCTCTAATTCTTTATCTATCTTATCCATCATGTTTAATAGGAAGAGTTCTGGTTCGAATGGGAATTGTTTTTGAAACATTGCAGTTATTTTCTTGTGTATCTTCTTCCAATACTTTGTTGTTAACTTGCATTTCCACCACATCTGGTAGAATGTTCCCTGATGTTCATGGCATTTCCAGCATTGTTTATTGGCTCTTTTTTTAAATAGCATTTAACCTTGTGCATGAGAGATACCAACGATGCATTACTTTCAAGAAATTCTCCTTCAAATCTTAGCAAAGGGTAAATTTATTTGTGTATGACCATGTTTTTTCCCATCTGTCTAGATCAATATTCCTTCCTATGTCTTGTGTCCATTTGGTCATTACGTGTTTGATTCTCACTTGTTCCAAGTTTCTTTTGTCAAGTATTTTATAATATTTTGCTATGTGATGTCCTTCATCATCAATAATAACTTTGCCTATATTGGTTTTGCTTCCTTCTATTCCTTTTGTCATAATGTCTATCTTAAATCTTTCCTTTAATTGTATATAGAGTAACCAATTGTTGACTTTTCCTTCTTTTTCAAGTTGTTCTTTGGATTTTATTTCATATTTCAAGTTTCCTTCCTTATTTCTTTTTTGTTCCAATATGTCCTGATATCTTATCCATTTTATGTTTTCATTTTTACTTCTTATAGGAAGGCTATTTGATGGGAGGTCCAGGATAGTAATTTTCTATAGAAACTCTTTTTAATTTTTAGCCATATTTTGAGTAACAATCTTCTAATGTGATGGTGAGTAAAATCTTTATTTGCTTTCAATTTGTTCTAACACATATAGACATGCCAGCCAAATCTAATGTTATCGCTCTCTGTGCTTAGTAATTAATCATCCTCTACTTTTACCCATTCTTCTATCCAACTCATACACCAGGTGTAATAATATAATTTAAGATCTAGTAGTGAAAATCCCCCTTTTTCTAATCTTTCTACCATACTTGACCATTTTATTCTTGGTTTCTTGCCTTGACACACAAATTTATTCAGTTCTTTCCTCCAGATATCAAAACATTTTTCATTATGGATGATAGATACATGCATTTTGGTAGTATGTTCATTTTTATTATGGATACTTTTCCTAACAATGAAGTTTGAAGTATAGACCATTTTATCAGCTCTTTTTGAATTTCTTTCCAAACTTTAATATAGTTGTTTTCAAAAAGATCTGTGTTCATCTTTGTTATCTTAATCCCTAAATATTTTATCTTTTTCTCAATCTTAAATTTGCTCTTAACTCTTAGTTTTTCTTCTTTTTTATTCATGTTTTTTGTTAATATCGCTGTTTTATCCTGATTCACTTTAAATCCTGCTAATTTTCCATATTCATTTAGCATGATTAACAATTTATCTATACTTTTAAAAGGATTTTCCAGAAGCAAACCACATCATCTGCGAACGTCTAAATTTTGTGGGTATGTCCTTTAGATCTTATTCCTTGAATTTCTTGATCGTCCTTAATCTTTACTATCAATATCTCCAATATCATTATCAATAATAATGGAGATAGCAGGCATCCTTGTCAAATTCCTTTTTCTATTTTTTCATTAATTATGATTTTTGCTTTTTGTTCTTTATAAATCATATTTATCCATTTTTTGAATTTCTCTGCCATGTTCATAGATTTGATGACTTCTTGCATGAAGGACCAATCTACTCTGTCGAAAGCTTTTTCGGCATCTATGAAAACCATTGCTATCTGCTTCTTGTTGTGCTTCTCGGAATATTCTAAGACATTTAAGACTTCTCTTAAATTATTTCTTATATATCTTTTGGATAGAAACCCATTTTGATCTTTTTGTATATTTTCGTTTAGGACTTTCTTTAATTTATCTGAGATAATAGTTCTAAATATTTTGTAGTCTGTGTTTATTAGGGAAATAGGTCTATAATTTTCCACCTCTTGTTTGTCTCTGCCTTCTTTCGGAATTAATGTGATATAAGCATCTTTCCTGGATTCTGGAATACCATTTCTTTGTATATCATTTAAAGTATTTTTAAGGGTTTCATTATGATCTCTTCCATTTTTTTTATAAAATAGAATTGGAAACCTGTCTTGTCCTGGTGCTTTTCCAACTTTCATTTTTTAATTGCCCTCTGTAATATCTTTATTTAAGATTTTTCTCTGTTCATCTGTCAATTGGGTTATTTTCTGTTTTTTTCAGATATTTTTTCTTTTTTCCTTTTTTGCCTTCTTCTTTATTCATATCTTTGTATAATCTTTCAAAGTACTTTTTTAAATATACTTTTTATTGTTTCTTGATTTATAAATATTTTCCCTCCATCTTTTATTTTGGATATTATTTTCTTGTTTTTTTCTTTTTCTTTCCTTAACTTATTAGCTAGCATTTTATTAGGTTTCTTTCCTGATTCAAAATGTTTTTGTGTTGCACATTTCAATTTTTTCTCTGGTTCTTTCATCATAATTTTTTTAAGTTGGTTTTCTAGTATTTGAATTTTACATTTTATTTTTTTGTTTCCTCCTTTCTCCAATTTTTGTTCTTTATCTTTTATTTCTTTCAATATATTTTATTCTTCCTCCTCCCTCTTTTCCCCCTCAATATTATATTTTATCAGAAGACCTCTGGCTACTACCTTTCCTGCATCCCAAATTTTTATATGGTTTTATATTGAGTCTCTTCCATTGTATTTTCTCTGTGGTAAACTTTAAGTTCTTCTTTAAGCTTGTTTACTATGGTTTCTTTTTTCGTTAAATATTCTTTTAATTTCCATGTATATTCAATCCTTTTCTCTCTTATTTCAAGTTTGATTGGATGGTGATCTGATATGAGTTTTGGTGAGATAGCCATTTTTTGAATTTTGGGATATAATGTTCTTGTAATTATAAACATATCAATTATTGACATTGAATTGTGTACTTTTGAGAAATACATAAATCCTTTGGACTGTCTTTATTTCGTACTCCAAATGTCCACCATTTCAAATTCATCTATCATTTTGGGAAAGGATTTAGGTAGTTTGCCTTGATTTTTCCTTATGGCGCCATGAAAAAGATTCACTCCTGACCCAAAATAACCTTAATGAGTTTGAAAGATGGGGGAAACCACAACTTCCCCATCAAACCTACCCCTGGTAAGAGGGGTAAAGGGGGATTCAGTGGGGGTTCATTAAGCTCTCTTTTGGCAGCAAGAAGATTTTTTTTTCTACTTGTACAAGGAGAAGCCTAGGACTGAAGAGTTACCATATCCCATTAAGGAATTTGCCAAGGCAAAAAGTGGCCTCACTTCATTTTTAAAACAGCATTGAAGCTGACATTAACAGAAAAAAGGCAGTTGAGGAAGGAGGAAGGAGAAGAACCAAATCTTCCCACTCTATCTTGCATTAAAGATCTTCTATATAGAGGAGGAAAAGAAGCTCACTAAAAATAAAAAGGTGGGGGGGAGATCATAAACTGTCACAAAACAAGATAACTAGAATAAAGAGGAAATACAAAAAGAAGGGGAAGGAAGGAAGATAAGTGGAGAACAAATTTGGGAGGAATTGAGAGGTGATAAGAGCAGAATGATGGAGAAAAAGGAGGAAAGGACAGCTTAAACAAAGACTAAGATCCAGGAACAAAAAGAGGAAAGAAGGAACAGAATGGGAGGGACTGAAGCAGCATGAGGTGAAACAATACAATTGCAATGGAAAGGAGACCAAAGAGTGCGGAGAGACAGAGGGCATGGCAGAGCAGAGCAGAATGGAGTAAAGCAGATTGAAGAGAAGTGGAGCAGTGTAACAACAGAGACTGAATAGAGAAGGAGTTGGAGAGTGGGAGAGGATCAGAGAGGCAGCTCAATGGAGGTGGAACAGAGAGGAAGTCTGGGAGCTAGAGAGGAGCAGAGCAGAGAAGCAGCAGAGACCAAGCGGAGAGGCAGAGAGGTGTGGAAAAGAGAGAAATTGGGGTCTCAAAACATAAAGAATGGTGTCTGGAAAAAAAGGGATGGTCACAATCTCAAATCCAAGTAATCACGCAAAGAAAAGGATCGATGGAAGAAGTGGGTAAAATAATGGACTCAAATGCAATACTGTTAGAGGAAATACAGAAAATGAGACAAGAAATAAGAGAAATATGTCAGGAAATGAAAGAGGAATCAAAGGAGACAAGACAAGAATTAAGAGAAGAAATAAAGGAAACAAGGGTGGAAATAAGGAGAGATTTGAAAAAGGAACTCAATAATTTTGGGGGGAAATGGAAAAGATATCTACAGACTTAAGTAAGACACAGAAGGAAGTAGAAGAATGAAGAAAACAAACAGTACATCTTGAAAAAACATCAAAGGATATAATCCAAAAACAAGAACAACAAAAAATCATGGAAATGACAAATGAATTGAGATACAGGGAGAGATGTGTAAAAATCAGAGTCCTTCCAGAAATCTCTAATGAAGATCTATATAGCAGCGTAATAACATCAATAGTGAAATACATAGGATACATGGATACAAGAATGGAAATGGAAATAGACAAAATATTTAGGATAAATTCAAAATGCTCTAAGGAAAGAAAAACTGCTAGAGATATAGTGCTATGCCTAACAAGAAGGACAAGGGATCTAATAATTCAGAAAAGTTACGAATCCAAGCTGTGGATTGAAAACAATGAAATAAAAATATTTAAGTACATACCTCCCACGATCATGTTAGAAAGACAAAAATATAAGTTTCTTACACAAATCCTGAGAAGAAAAAAGAGTTGAGTACAGATTGGAAAGGATTGAGGGCTTGTCTTTTACATGGAATCAAAGGAGATTTAAAATCGACACACTGGAAAAAGTGAAAGAAATGGAAAAGAAGCTAAATAAAAAGAAAGAGACAAGCCAGGAGATGAAACAGGACCCCAACAAATAATTAGATCTAAAACCCAGCAGAGGAAGAAGGAAAAAGAACAGGAGCAGAAAAATAATACAGAAAAAACAAGAGATAAAAAAGAGGTAGGAAGTGAGAGTGAAAAGGAATCGGAAGAAGAAGTAGAGAAAGAAGAAGGAAAATGAGAAGATTACAATACAGAGGAACCTTCAAAATACTAAGAATTTGAATCGGATTAAAAATTAGATTAATAAACAAATAAAACAAACCATACACAAATAAAGGGGCGGAAGGGATGTAACACAATGCAACAAAACATAATATAATAAGACAAAAAATCATATTTAAAGAGAAAGGAAAACAAACAATCAAATAAACAAAGGAAACTAAACATGATAATTAAAGTGACATCATGGAATGTAAAAGGAATGAATTCAAAATAAAAAAGGAATATAGTGTTCCATTACTTAGAAAAGACAAAAAGTGATATCGTTTGTATTCAGGAAACAAATATTAAAGAAAGTGACACTAAATATTTGAGAAATCCTAAATTAGGAAACTGTTATGCTTCATTGATGGAAAAAAGAAAAAGAGGTATATCCTTATATGTGAATAAGAAATACAACTCTAAAGAAATATTTAAAGACAACAGGGGCTTTTACATTGCTGTAGAAGTAATGTTTAAGGAACTAAAAATTTTAGTAGTTGGAATTTATGCACGGATGAAAAAAAGAGACAATTTTTTTGAGACAATAACAAAAGAAATACGAGGGAGACTTTAATGCAGTAATCGAACCACAACAAGACAGAATATCAAACATATTCCACTATTTGAAGAAAAAATGGGATATTTTGTGTCTTCAAGAGACTCACATCAAATATACAGATGTGACAATCTTCAAAAACAAAAAAATAGGACATGAACACAAAGTCTAAAAAGAAAGAGACAATTATTTATTTGAATCCCAACTTATCATCTGTTGAAATATTTAATGGTAAAGAAGGTCATTATGTGGGGTTGAAGTTAAAATTTGGGACTATAAAGTATTGATTATCGGAGTATATGGACCATTGGGTGGAAAAGAATTTTTTTTTTATCAGAAATTGAGTGAAATCTTAGATTTAAATTATGAACACATTATGATGGGGGATTAGAATGGGGTATTAGACCCCTTCCTAAATAGAAAACCAGAAAACACTATTTTAAAAAATCAAGGGAAACTCCCACACATTTTAGGTAGTATGATGGAAAATTTAGCAATCATAGATGTGTGGAGACACAAATATGAGGAAAAAAGAGATTTTACTTATTGTTCTCATAGTCACAAGTTCTTATCTAGATTTGATATGTTTTTTATTATTATTATTTCCAAGACCTGGGCAAAGAATATAGTGAAAATGGAGTCTTTACCAAAAACTATTTCAGACCATAATCCCATCCTACTGATGCTGAAAAATTTATGATGAAACTTTTCATGGTGGTTTAATGATAGTTTATATTAAAAAAGAAGTAATAGGAAAAGCAAAAACAATATTGGAAAATTAATTTCAGGAAAAGTTGGAAAAAGAGGTAGACAGTATTACAGTATGGGAAGTGAGTAAAGCCATCATGAGGGGGTTCTTCACACAACAAAATGCACCGGGGGGGGGGGAGAAATGAGAAAATCAATTTAGTGAAACAATAAAGAAAAAAAGAAAAAGACTTAAGTGAGAACCCAAAAAAGTCAGAGTTAATGAAAGAATTTTTTTGAAAAAACAAGTATCAATGTTTTTAATGGAAGAAACAGAAAAAAAAATATGAAATACACAAAGCAATAGCATTCCAAAAATGCCAATAAAGCAGGTAGGCAAAAGGGAGAAAAACTTGATCACCAAAATAAGAGAGGGGGAGGAAACAATAATGGAACAAAAAAGAAAAAAAGAAATATTTCACAAATATTACACACAAATATATGAGGGTCAAAAAAGTAGAGAATTAGAAGGTAAACATTCTAGAAAAGGTGAACATTTAACCTATTAAGGAATCAGAACTAACAAAGAAATTTTGAAAAAAAAAATGAAAAAAAATACTGGAATTTGTTTCAGAAAGGAAGACATTTAACAACAGAAGGTTTCATAGAATGACAAAGAAGTTAAAAGATAAAAGAAATGTACAGTAACAACAATGTTGAATAAAGGAGAAAAAGTTATTTTGAATATGGTAGAATGATTTGTAGTTAAAAATTTAGAAGAGGAATGCAAAGGATTACAAATGAAGTATGGAAAAATAATCAAATTTGTAAGATAGGAAGGACATGTCATATAAATGTAGAAAGTAAGGATGTAATTGTGTGTTAGGCAAAAATTTATCTATTTAGTCAAAGGTCAGTATAACCTTCAGATCTAATTCCCCGATGAAGAGTGATTAAAGTTGGAAGTTTAGTATGTGAAGGGAGGTACGTGCAAGTGAACCCCAAGAGAAAGTGGAAAGATGGTAAGGGAGTGATAGAAAAGGAAAGTGAAGGAGAGAGCAAGGGAACTAGTCAGTGACGAATGAAGGGATTATAGGGGAGAGGATGGAGATAGATATAAGCATGTAGCAAGTAGGAGAAGATCTAGAAAGACTTAGGAAGGTTAGAGTTTAGAGAGAAAGTGAAAAAAAGGAGTTAAGTAGAATCAAGAATAAAACTGGGTGAGATCTGAAGGCTAGCTTGGCCTAAGGAGTTTTAGATATAAACAAAATAGGTTCAAATTAATTTTAGATTAATACAGAAAGAGAAAGAGATGAGGTGTAGAATGTAATTATCTGTCTATGTATAATGTTATGTTTATAGATAATGTTTATGTATGTATAATGTATAATGTTTGTGTGTGTATTATGAGAAAATAATAAAAATGACCTATAAAAATAAACTCTTCTAGAATACGGCCTCACAGCTTGAAAAACCCACAAAACACTATAAATGATATTTCATAATTCCCAAGCACCTTTGGGACTATACCCAGGTACCTCTGGGACTAAGCCATTTAAGACCACCTTTTGGGAGAAAGGTGGGATAGAAGTGAAAATAAATAAATAAATAAATAAATAAACAAGTATTGACAGGAATGGGTATTGCTGTTTTGGGGAGGGGAGCCCAGAAACATAGTTATGTGACAGTGGAGGTCCATGCAGTAGATTACTTACAGGGTCTCACAATTCCCAGTCTTATCACCACTTCCCCCATTCTAAGATGGAGGATGCCCCCTTACCCACTTTTCCCCCTGTCCTTAGTGACAAGGCAGCTGACACCAAATCAGCCAGAGCTGAACCTGAGTTGTTTATTACTATACTGGAAAGGAAGAAAGCTATCTCCCTTCCTCCCTTCCTTCTCCATTCATGAAACCTATCTGAAACCCTAAGCAGGATAACAACTTATTAGGATCTGTGGATATAGTGTAGTTATTATTATTATTATTATTATTATTATTATTATTATTATTTTGCTGATTCATCTCTTGTATAGAATTTATGTTGAAAACAAAAGGCTAGAGGAAAGTTGCTTGATCCCCTCCTCCCCCCAAAAAAATCTGTGATTCAGAACAATGTTATTGCTCAGTTAGCAAATTCACACACTGTAAATATGACCTGCTGTATCCTTGGGTGAGACCTGTTGTAGCAGTAGGCAAGCATCTCTATACACTTGTAATTTGAAGGCACTGAGGCAAAAACAGTCAAAATATTACAAAAGCTGACAAGGATCCATGGTTCATTAGCTTTGGAACTGATGTGTTATGGACTGCTTTGCAATCTGCATGGTAGCTTAATTCAAGTTATGAGTTTATGTAAAATGTGTGCCAAGTGCTCTCATTAAATCTGAGGTCATCACCTTTATTCACAGGACTGAAAATCACAGACATTCATCAGAGCACCACCACACTTATTCCATCATCTCAGTTTTATCAAGGTATAAAATCTGAATATAATTTCAAAATTGTGGGCTACTTGGAGGAAAAAGCTGCTTTAGAGGACCAGTAAGGGCAGCCTTTGTTCATTACCATATATTTGGGATGTAAATGATTTGGTATTCACAAATAGTTAAGTCTTGCAGAAACAGAGTCATCTGCTGCAATTAAAAAAAGTAAAACAAAACCCTACAACCTTTCTTCTCAGCATTTTTCCCATGCTGTTTTAAACCCATTCAAGCATGCGTGATGTTTTCTGCTGTGTACACCTGACAGCATTATTCCCAAGAGACCAGAGTTTTAAGAGCATTGCCCGTTACCATCTCTTCAAGATATCTTCAAGACACATGGCCTGATTGCTCACCTCAACAGGATATATTTCTTTTGAAAGAATGAGCTAATTTTAATCAGATTACTAAAGGAGAGCAAAGTCATTGAGTACACGCACACTTAACAAACATCTTTTTAACAAAACGTTGATGGGTGAAGCTTACAAACACTCTTGAAATGGTCCAAATCGATGTCCATTCCATGTGCATTTCCACTGTCTTCTACACATATAGGATGGATTCCTGAATGGGAAAGCCTCTCTATCTGTGAAGGCTTTCCCTACATAATTGGAATGTTGTAGAACTTGGGTTACATGTTGCACCGGCACAAAGAAGTCCAAATGCCGTTTTTTGGATAACAAAATGGCCACACCTTTATTCATCTGTAGAGGGTCTGAAACAATAACTTTACATCCATAATTCTTCACTTGATTATGACTTCCTTCTTGACACATGTGTATTTGCGCATGCCATAACACCTGATACAATCTTCACTATAATCAAGTCAAGCCACCAGGGATAAGTCACACCTCCCACAAAGCATATGTCAAGAAGGTTCTCACACAAGTTGCTAAACATATAAACAAATCATCCCCCCCCTCCAAATTTTGACATCATCTCTAAGACTGATGATGTAAGAGAATTTTAAGCTGATGATGTAAACCCTTCATCCCTCTTAACTGACCAAATATTGTAAATTCAGATATCCAATTATCCCCTGGGGGGCGGGGTCTTGCCCACCACAGGAGGGGGCCAGCCTAGCTTGGCATCCCCTCCCCTCCCAAAGGACCCATTTAATATGAGAGACAATTTAATCCAAGTATACATCACAGCCTACTGGGGAGAGATTAACCCCATCACCCCTGTACAGATGGCAAATCAACTCTGATCCGATCATGCATTACACAGGAGGCCCCAAAATCTTCCAACCTCCTCAAAACACTTCTATTCACCCAGCGACAATCCGCGTTAATAGCAGAGTCTTTCCTTGCACCAGGCTAAGTTAGTCACGGCAAGAGCTTGGTCCATAAAATAACAGTCCCTGGTAACCATCATTGTACTTCCTGTAGGTCCACCATGATCCTTTTGACTAGCTGCCATACAGTAATCTTAACCAAGTCATTCTCACCTAGGTGAATGAGTAGTATCCGGGGAGGTGGGAAAGTAACAGCCAACTTGATGATACATGGAAGAAGCCCCCCCCCAATAGCATGCCTCTCCACCCAAACAAGTGAATGCTCCCAATTCACTCCGGTCCCCACGTTTGGATCTTGGCCCAATTGGATAACATGCTGTTCAGCCCAAAAGACCAAGCTGTGACTGACAATCCAGACATCACCCTGTTCTTGACCTGCTCAATAAAAAACAAAAAAACAACATACATTAGAACATCAAGGCATGATCGCATCAGCCCCCTGGTACTAGAAATCAACATCTAACCATACTAAGGGTGAATGTAAGGTTTAAATGCTCCAGAGCGCCATCGCCCAATACGTCAGATCACAGAATCACTTAGGCCGTGAGCTCTGCAGCCGTCGCAGCTCCAATCCGAAAAGAATGAGAAAAGAATTGGGCCGCTGATAAACCCACATGCTTCAGAGCCTCCCGCAACACCGCTTGAAATTGAAACTGTGTCAATGGAAGGCCGAGACATGCAAAAACAAATAACCAGGGGATGCTGGGCACAATCTGAGGTAATCTGACAAGGCCAATACTGGCAAATCTGGCACTTGGGAGCCCTGGACAAGACTATGATCCATCTTTGAATGGCTAAAACACAAATGTAGGCCCTGCTCCAAAACTTGAACATCAGATAACAATAGTGCCCTGCCTGACGTATCAGAGCAAGAGCTAGGGACAAGCTCGCTAATTCTGGTAGCAGCAAAAAAGGCCAATGAAAAAGCAGCCCGAAACAAGGTAACCTTCTCAGGAAAGGAGCACACTCCCTAGACCATCTCTCCAAAGCCCTCCGAACCCTAAAATCTACAGTAGGATCCATAACCCACCTACCCCGCCCGGGAGTAAAAAGTCAGCACTGCCAACCTCCCCATAATGGTAATCGGAGACAACCCGGACTGTCTGAGATGCACTGCAAAGCAGAGTATAACCTCCACCCCCAAGGGCCAAACCTTGATTTCCCCCACAGCCACCAAAAACAGTCTAAAAGCTCGCATTGCAAGCTGGTATGACTTGCGTGTGAAAGGGGCAACAGAATGCAGAATAGCCCTCTCGATCTCTATCCTCTAAGGTGCATTTCACTCCTCCAGAATGAAATGCCATTGAATTCATCAAGAAATGAATCCCAAATCTTCAAGTCCTCACATATCCCACTATTAATATGAATGTGGTGATGTGGGGAAGACACTCCCCTCGTGGCATTGTATAGGCAAGCACAAAAAGCCCGTCCCAGAACTACCACTTTGTAAGCAAAATTCAACAAACCTGTTAGAGATTGAAAGTCATGCAATGTGGCCTTGTTCTTACCTCTCATTGCCCTTACCTGTTGTCTCATTAGGTCCAATTTCTCATTCGGGAGGTGGGATAAACCCTGAATTGTATCAAGCTCAATGCCCGGAAAGGTTAAACGGGTGGCAGTGCCCTCCGTCTTCTCATTAGCCAGAGGGACTCCCACCTCGTCCATCAAAACTTGCAAAGCCAACAAAGTGTCCCGGCACATTGCCGTGCCAGGGGCCCCAGCAAACAGGAAGTAATCTAAATAATGCATAATTGCAGAATTGACAGACCTCTTCACCGCACACCAGTGCAAGAAGGTAGTATATTTCTCAAAAGCCGAGCAAGAAATGGAACATCCCATTGGCATTGCCTTGTCAAAATAGTACATTCCCGCAAATTGGAAGCCCAGCAAGTCAAAATCTTCAGGGTGCACTGGAAGTAGCCAGAAGGCAGATTTTATATCACATTTTGCCAAAAGAGCTCCCTTGCCGAAGGCTCTAACTATTTGCACTGCTGAGTCAAATCATGCATATTTCACAGATGCCAACGCTGGATCAATAGCATAATTCACGGACTCCCTTTTGGGATAAGAAAGATTGTGAATTAAATGATACTCACCTGGTGTCTTCTTGGGAACCACACCCAGTGGTGACAACTGTAATGTTGGCATTGGCAATTGTTTATGGGGCTCAGATATCCTCCTTGCTGCCAGCTCTTTCACCAGCTTATCCCTAACGATTCCCGGTAACTCCCTCACTGAATGTGCGTTAGGTGCAAAATGATAAACTCTTAAACCAGAATATGGAATGTGAAAACCATATGTAAATCCATCAAGTAAGTACTGGGCAGAATCCCACTTAGGATAAACCCCCAGCCAAGCAGTTAAAATGTCCAACTTAATGGGCATTGGTGCCTTTACCTCCAGCTGGGGTTGCCTGAGGGGCGGCTCCAGCACCGGTCCACTTACCTTTGAAGTAGGAAGTGTTGGGGTGATTCCCTCCACAGGTGCTACAGTGGTGTTCAAACCTGAGGGTCTGCCGCCTGCACCTACCTGCATTAAACTCCCAACAGACTTCTGGTGATCTCTTTTCCCCCGTGCCAGGCCTCGCATACTGCCCTCTCAGCTGAGTGACCATAGGCACAAAAACTTTGTCACACCTGCTCAAAGGGAGGCACCAACCATGACGTCCGCCCATAGCTCAGCTTGTACG
Source organism: Phrynosoma blainvillii (assembly GCA_026167975.1). Taxonomy (NCBI): domain Eukaryota; kingdom Metazoa; phylum Chordata; class Lepidosauria; order Squamata; family Phrynosomatidae; genus Phrynosoma; species Phrynosoma blainvillii. The sequence continues at coordinate 183,458,739 of JANUYF010000004.1, read as the reverse complement.
TGCCACCATGAAATGGAATGATCCAAAGCGGCCCGCATCTGAAACTGCTCGTCATACTGAAGCCAAGCTGACCCTCTTGAATTAAAATGACAATTAGTATATGCCTTTATCATTACCTCCTGATATTTGGATAAATCTGGAGACCTTAAGGGCTCCCTCTACTAAATAATACCCCTATAAATTGTAAAGCCCATTATACAATTAACAAAATTCCTTTCTAACTTCTGGCGTGTGTGTGTCTCGAACTCCTTAGATCGACTAAATACAACTCTGTCCTTCACCATAATTCTCAGTTCTGGGTCACGGAATGTTAAAGATAAAAGATCATTAAACTCACCCCTCCAAATCTGCTCCTTCATTGCAAGTGGGAGATGGGAGCCTAAAGGAGTGGACATATCTGCATAAGGGTTGCAATCAGCCATTCTTTCCACCCTCACTTGACCTAAGGCTCCTACTGTAGCAGCTCCTTTAGTCGAACCTACCTTGCTCACCAAGGGCTGCTCGACCTGGACCCTTGCTTCCTGAGTCTGAATCGCCCCAGCCACTGCTGAGGGTGTGCTCAGAGAAGCTGAGGGTGAGCACTCAGCTTCGCTGCCCTGGCCAGCTTGAACACCAGGCACCCATATTGTTGCTGGCCAAGACCCCAAGGAGATAGGTAAGGTAAACGCACCTGAGCCCGCTGGCTGCTGCGGGATATCCACTGACGCTTGAGCACCTCCAACTGACTGTGATACAACTGGGGCTCGGCTGTTATGCCGCAGGGTGGAGGAAGCACCTCCCATCACATTGCTCGGTAGTTCAGGGGTTTCAGCAACCGGCCCACTGGCTTGGCCTGAAAGCACTGCCTGCTGTACCATCTTATACAAATCAGCCAATGTAGGCTGTGCAGATGCAGAGTCCACTGCTCTCTGCTGTACCAAACCTGGAACCTTTTTCATAAGCTCCATCACGTCAGCTACAGTTGGCTGCCCACCCTCCATAGCTGGAGCATCTACTAGACCACGTGACATGTCACCCACTCTCATACCAGGTGAGGGTACATCCTGCACCTGTGTAGTTTGTAGCCCCACCACTTGCTCCTTGTTTGAGAACCCCACGCTTGAGGCTGGAAGGGCCAAGGTTCTAGAACTACCACCCTGCACCCCCTTCTGAACTAGTTGCTCACAAACAGCCACACAAGCTTGCAGTGTATGTTTCAACTGGGCCAGGTGGGCAACAATCTCATCCTCCCAACCCGGGGCCTTGGCCAAATGCTTAGGCACCAACTGGCCAGTGCTAGATTCAGCAGGCACTGCACGCTGCTTGGATTGGGACTTGATCCGTGGCATAATGACAAAAGTTCCGTCTCTGTAATTACCAAGCCCCTGGGTTATAGTGTCCCAAGCAAGGGCTAGAACCCTTCAAACAAGTGAAAGACCAATGAGGAAAAAAATCCTCTTTTAAATCAAATAAGCCCTGGTGGCTAGAGTGCCCCAAGCAGGGACAAAAACTATTTATAATGCCCCAAGCAGGGACAACAAACCCTCCAAAAGTTGCAGGCCAATAAGGCAAAAAAGACCCTCCTTAAATCAAACAGTCCCAAGAAGGGACAATAACCACCCACAGGGTCCCAAGCAGGGACAATAAACCTTCCACGGGTCACTGACCAATGAGAAAAAATCTCGCCACTCAATAGGCTCCAATGGCCTTAAACAGTCTTCCGCAAAAATGGCAAGCCCCCGGGTGCTCCGAATTCCAAGCAGGGACCTTTTTAGCACCATTCTCACCAACCAAAAGACCAGGCCTGAACAAGCCCACTGGCTCTGCCAACACTCGGCATCCAATGCTCTCTCTTGGGTGCCGAGAATCAAATGGCTGACACCATGTAGCAAAGGGGGATTAAATAATCCCCCAAATCCAGCCTGAAATCTTGTGGGACTGTCCAGTCTTGTGAGATTATGCGGGCAGCTGGTGGATCTCACGAGATCCCCCTGATTGGTTGGGAGGCGAAGGGAGGGCGGGACTCCCAGCCCTTCCAACCAATCGCGGCATCAGCCTTCAAGATGGCCTGCGCAACAGCAGGCCTCTCACGACTAGATGAGGGGGGTGTCTTTCTGTGGAGAGCCTCCATGAATAGAAGAGGATCTAGTAGAAGAAAGTTTCCACATGTAGAGAATGCAGGAAGCACAGAAGGACAGGAAGGGTCCACCATAGTTCCCCTTTTCACACATCTATTTCTACACCTGGGAAAGGCTCTAATATTGTTTTGCAGCAATCAATGCCTTCACACTTTTTGGTCTACCCTTTTTCTCTCACACACACACAAAGTGAAATCTTCTAGGACACTTTAACCTATTAAACAGATTTCAGGGTCTATCTACATTGTTTGACATTAAGAAATGATTATTATTCAAAATCAGAAGTTGACATCTGGCCATTTCTGGTTGTGTTTTGGGCTGCATCCCAATTTTTGCCATTTTAGCCCTCCCTTGGTGGGCCCTAGGGTAGAATAGTCATTTCTAATATTACCACCATTGGCCAACTTTGCTCTATGGAGATTCCTGAAGAAGGCATCTAAGTCACACCAGATGTTTTGCTGAAGTTCACTAATGTGGCATGGTAGTACTGGTCTTTCATTATGGCTTCTTATAATCTCACAATTGGAAATGATAGGAATTGTTGTATCTAAAAATAACTGAATGTTAGTAGGTACACTTCAAACCTATATTACCCTAATCATCACTGTTCTTCTGTCTAAGAGGGAATCCATTAAATCCCCTGGTTTGCTCACCCAGGAATTGTAGGGTTATGCCTGTGGGCTGCTCTTTGTAATTTCCATTTTTGCTAAAGGAATCTATAATTTCCAGGTATTAGGCAGCAATCCATGCTACAATTATAAACATTTTTGTCCCACTGAAACTAATGAGTTTTCAACAAACAGAAGTGTTGCCTGGATCATAGCCATATTATATGAACCTTATGTGTTAAATTACAATACCAATTAAAATATGTTATACAACCTGTTTAGTGTAAGCCTTTTAACAAATACAATTATACAGAAACACCTTTTTTTTTAACCACAGGATGCTATGGAAAATCCTTCACAAATAAACAGCATCAAAATAAGGCTCAAAGAGAATGTTAAGGTTTTGTTTTTGTTTTGTTTTTTTTAAAAAAGCCAGAACTACTACTACTACTACTACTACTTATTATTATTATTATTAGTAGTAGTAGTATTGTTATTGTTGTTGTTGTTGCTATTCCAGTTCAAAGTTAATATAGACATTCCAGATTTCTATTATAGATATGAGACTTTTTCCCTTTGAAGAATTGAATATTTTTCTCCCCATAAATACAATTAATATAGCTTAGTTTAAGGCAAACAGTTATGTAAGTTTAATCAGATATGAAACATTATGGATAGGACTCAAAGGGATGCTTCAAATGTACATAATGGGATTTTAAGAGTTTTTTCCACTTAACAGCAGAGCTATCAATCCCCCAAGTGCAAAATATATTTGAAATTTTAGAAGAGATTCAGGATGCAACAGGTTGGGTGTTGGGAATTGTATTAAAAATGCAAAATATAAACTAAACTTGAATGAAGGGATCAGGAAGGTTCTTATATGCAGGCGTGGTGCTAACAGTGCGGCAGAGAGTCGTTATTTTATTCTTAGCTTTTGGCAAAAGTTCATATCAGTTTAGTGCACCCTAACACATCCAGCTGACATATAAGCTCTCCTGATCCCCAACCAAGTCAAAGCTTGGAAAATTCATGGGTGTCTTTCTTTTCTGTTTTGGTTTAGAGGTCCAGAATTTCCCAGCCAGCATTATCATTGACCCTGGGAGTTCTAAACCAAAACAGGAATTTTTAAAAGCTCTGGATGAAGTATTATATGTAATGTAAAATGGCTGAGATAGAGCAAAGAAATTGAGTATAGCTTTTCATTCATTGAATTATGCTGTAGTTCTCAATGCTGCTTCATGGGAGAATTGTGCCATATGCACATGCACAATAGCACCACATGTACAATTCCACTCCCACAACCTTGACCTTAATGCATCCATTCTGTATAAGGAAAAAATGTCTAATTGCTACTGTAGGAGAAGTTACACAAGTATAAGATGCAACAGAATTCTATTGATTATTCCATTGAATAGAAATAAAAGCAAAAGTTGCTTACAGTCTAGAACCTGGACTCTAGATTAGAGAGGGGAAGAATAACCTAAACTATTTGGAAAAAACACAAGCATCCTAGAAGTTAAGGATTTAAGTCTATGCAAAATTTGCACATAGTTGTTTTATGAGGGAAATAAATAGCTTTTTCTATACAAATAACTACATTTTCTGCACAGGAATATTATTTTATTGCATGGAAAATGCAAATTCCTGCTCAGAAAATGTTGTTTTCAGAAAAAAATAAATAAAATGTGTTAATTTTGTGCAGAATAACTCTTGGACTCTGAATAGTAATTGAAAGATACACTGTTTTGAAGACTGCCGTGTAGGGAGAAGAAGACTGATGAAATTACTTACTATAGTCGCCCCTCCGTTCTCACAGATTTGATGTCTGCAGTTCTGAATATTCACAGAGGGGTGACCTCCATTAAAATCAATGGGGCACACCCCTGTAGGAGTCCGGAATGTATCCCCTGTGAAAATGGAGGGGCAACCACTTCCTTTGAGAGGAAAATTCATGAAGAATTACATTCCCACTCCAGGTGAAAGCCACACCAGGACCATTGACCAGAATTCCCCATCCCTGAAATACCATTGTGTTACCTTACTCATCTCCTTTTGTAGCATAATGGCTGAATCCACACTGCAGAAATGATACAGTTTGACACCACTTTAATTGCCATGACTCATTGCTATAGAATTCTGGGACTTGTTGTTTGTTGTGGCACCAGAGTTTTCTGACAGAGAAGACAATGGACCTTTGCAGACTGCCAGAAATAGTGCACATTAAATTGAGGCACTGCCCTGGCTCAGTGCTAGGGTGTCATGGGAATTGTATTTTTTTCTGGGACATTGAGCCTTCTCTGTCAGAGAGCTCTGGTGCCACAATAAATTACAGTTCCCATGATTCCCTAGCACTGAGCCAGGGCAAGGGGGTTGCAGACTGTCAGAAATAGTGCAAATTGAGTCCACTTTAAGGGTTAGGGTTAGGGTTAGGGTTAGGGAATCATGGGAACTGTATTTTATTGTGGCACCAGAGCTCTCTGACAGAGAAGGCTCAATGTCTCAGAAAAAAAAAATTCCCATGACTACCTAGCACTAACCCTAACCCTAAAAGTGGACTCAATTTGCACTATTTCTGGCAGTCTGCAACCCCCCGCAGTGCCTCAATTTAATGTGCACTATTTCTGGCAGTCTGCAAAGGCCCAATGTCTCATATTTAGTGCAGATGCTGCTAATGTTTCCTATTTCTGTCTTAAACAGCTACACACCAGAAACCTATTTAAACATAAATACAGTATTTGACTTGGTACAAATGTTTTTTAAAGCTTTCTCTGTACTGAAGGAAGCTGAAGTGGGCTAATCAAACAGGTAGAAGTACCTAAGCTCTTAACTATTGCAGAAGAACATGGAAAGGATTTGCATAACCAGTTGCTACTAGGCTACCGCTCTGGGACGGTCTAGCCATACTAAAAGCATGTACAGTGAACCTTCCACATTCACTGGTGTTAGGGACACAGGACCCCCATGAAAGTGGAAAAACTACAAATAAAAAACCTTTGAAAAACACTTTCAAAACAAGATTCCTTGAAAGACCATATTAATCAAATCCATTAATAATTAAATTTGAAAAAGTCAAAGCCGCAAATTTGGAGGACTGACAGTATTTAAACTGCATTCAGGAAATCAAAATTCTATAGCAAGAAAAACTGCTGTATCATCAATGTATTAAACAATCTGAGAACGTTTCTACAGTTTATTTTGCAACAATATTATATTTTCCTTAATTAACTCTGAATTTGCTTTTCAAAGCAGACACAGAGCTATGTAAGATGATGAACACTATCCTCAATTAGCCACTCTTCTGTAATACTGATAGTGATATATTAATGCATAAGTCTACTACGTATGCAAAGTGAATTATATACTATCATGTAACAGATGTATTCTGCTGACAGCAGTGGAAGTGGAGTTGCACATGGAGCAGTGTTGTGAATTATGGTTGCTCACTGTAGTTGTGCATTGCTCACTGTGGTTTCACACCACTGTGGCACTTTGAGGTTGTGCATTTCACATTGCAGTTGAGCATTGCACAACAGTACAAGGCACTGACATGAGGTTTACTGTTTTACTCTTCTGTGTGTGTGAGGGGGAGTTGTGTAGTGCTGGAATAACATATTTCTGTTTATGAATATTTACCCTATGCTGATGAGAGTTGGATTACAGCATTTGTCTATCTACTAGAAATCCAAGCTTTTCTTTGTGTCATGCCTGCATGTGAGAACTACAACAACAAAAATCTTTTCTCCCTACTAGGTGAGATTATGAGACCTTTTGTATATTTTTCATTGTTTTTTCACATTTTGGCACTTTTTTGCTAAAAAAAATCATGCAGGGTTTTGGTGCAAAATTGCTATCTTCTTTTTTTAAAAAATGGTTTTGCACAAACCCCACCATATATTTCTTTTATTGCTGTTGCTAGTAAAAGAATAATGCCAAGTAATTTGTATCAGCCACTGAGGCTGTTCCTACACTGCAGAATTAATGTAGTTTGATATCACTTTAACTGTCATAGCTCCAGCCTATGAAATCCTGTGATTTGTCATGTCATTAGAGTACTCTGATAGATAAGGATGAATATCTTACAAAACTACAAATCCCAGAATCACATAGCATTGAGGCATGGCAGTTAAAGCAGTATCTAACAAATTTGTGACAGTAATCACCTCTGAATCCTCCCTCCTTGGAATGTGACTATAAAGTAATAAATTTAAGAAAGTATCCCCATAAAGCTGTCATTTAAGATAACAGGAGAGTAGGGTGTTCTCCAAATATTTCAACTTTGTAATAGATAACAACTTTGAAGAAGTTTAGAACAGCCTTGCTTCATGAGGAAACAGCAAGGCAAAGCAAATCTGCTATCCAGAGATTCAGAAGCTTGGAGGCTGCAATAAAAAAAGTGTCTTTATAATGGAGCAGACTGTGGAGAGAATAAGTCCATCCATGGAAGCAACAATTAATGAAATAAGCAGGAAGCTGGATATCCCATTAAATGCTTCCCCCCAAAATGGAGGAGACAGTACAGGAATTAGTGAAGGAAATGAAGGATGCAAAAAGTCTTTCAAATGATGCATGGCAGAAGACGGATAAAGCTGAAAGTGAAACTGATGTGTTGAAAAAAGAATTGTTGCTTATGAAAGATAGTTTGATAAATGCACAGAAGCGACAGAGGAGGAGAAATTTAAAATTAAAAGGATTTTTGAAACAGGTTAAAAGTCCTGAACTGATTCAAACATTAATTACCTGGTGGAAAAGCTACAACATTGAGCGGAGTATACAGGATTTTGAAAGAGTTCACAGGGGTAAACAGACAAACAAACCTAGAAACCTGATAATTGTATTCTTCAGACAATGTACAAAAGACTGGGTGTTCAAGAAACTTAAATAATTGGGGGGGATTCAAATAAATAAATAAATAAAGATGTATAACTAGTAAAGTTAGGAATATAGGATTACAGAAGGAGGAGGAGTATTTAATCCAGGGGTCGGCATACCTTTTGGGGGTGGGGCTGGTTCCGCTGTCCCCCGATCATCGGTGGGCCGAAGGAGGCAAAAATGGTGCTGGAGGTGCGTGCGCTCTCGCACATGCATGCACAATATTCCTGCTGTCGTGCGCATGCATGCGTGACATGGTCCACCATTTGGCATTCCAAAATGGCATCCGTGCTTGCACATGCATGTGCATGATGGCGGGCGCTATTTTGGAATGCAAAATGGGGCTGCGCATCGTGAGCACATACGCATGACGCCAGCACTGTTTTGCATTACAAAATGGCACCCGCCATCGTGCGCATGCGTGTGCAAGCGTGGACGCCATTTTGGAATGCAAAATGGCAGACCACGTTGTGCACGCAGGGCGGCAGCAGCAGTGGCAGCACGTGCACTCAGGGCAGTGGCAATGGCAGCAGGACCAGCCATGGGCCAGTTATAACACCTTGATGGGGCAGGTTCGGCCCACGGGCCGTAGTTTGCCGACCGCTGATTTAATCAATTATAGCAGCACATGCAGCATATGGGTGGAAGGATAAAGAAAAATGTAATTGTAATAGCTGGAAGTAATATATATCAAAATATATGATGCTTAATTTTATAATAGGAAAAAATAGGGTTTATTTTGGTCAATTGAAAGATGTATCGGTTAATAATTGGAAAATAATGAGTGAGTTTGTTGAGGAGGAGAAGGGGTCTGAAATTGTTAAGGAAACAGTTAAAATGATTTTCCACATGGGAGGGAAAAGAAATTAAAAAGAAAATACCATTCCTGGAGTGGGTGGAAGGAGGGAGAAGGGGTAAAAATAAACAAAAAGAGGAAATATGGCATATATATATATATATATATATATATATATATATATATATGAGGGATTAGTTAATAGTGGAGAAAACTTTTGAGATAGGATGTTATTCATTTGTTGGCTTGTAAGGTAAAATGTTTAAATTAATAAACATATAATATGTGTTGTTTTTTTAAAACAACAACAACAACAACACTGCATTAATTCTACAGTTCAGATGCAGCCTTAGGGGGATGCAGACAGGTGGCCATGGGCCGCCCTGAAAAGTGGAGGATTGGAGCCGAGGCTGCCTCATGCCTCGGCCCCAATCCAACCTTTCAGCGACTGGGAAAGGAGCACCAAAATAGCACTCATTTCCCAAGCCATGGAAAGGCAGCTGCAAGAGCCGCCATGTGGCTCTTTTGCACCTCTTCTGGCACAGCATGTAAAAATGCTGCACCAGGAGAATATCATCAGAGCGCGCACTCTGATGACATCCTCAGGAAGGGGTTGGGGCGTCTGGTGTCTGGCTGCTTCTCCCGTTCCCTGGCTCCAAGATAGCGCTTTGCACCATCTGCAGAGACCCATGGTTATCTATTCTTAACTCTGATTACTGGCAGAATGGAGCTCCTCCTGACCATCAGAATTGACATCTTAACCACTAAACCACAATGTTTATTCTTCAATAAATAAGGAAAAATGCTTGACTGGAGTTCAAAGGTCACTGTATATGTTTTGGGAGGCGTGCTGTCAGTATCTGCAAAAAGGTGCTTGACATAGGGGCGATGCAGACAGGCAGCCGTGGGCCACCCTGGGAAGTGAAGGATTGGGGCCGAGGCTGCCCCACACCTCACCCCAATCCTCCCTTCTACTGGCCCTCGAAAGAATGCCAAAATGCTGGTCCTTCCAGAGCCGGCAGAAGGGGAGCATCAAGAGCCACCACGCGGCTCTTCTGTGCTTCTTCTGGCGCAGCGCATAATGGCGCTGCACTGGGAGGACGTATTCGGGGTGTGCACCATGCGTAATGGCATGCGCCCTGATGATGTCCTCAGGGAGGGATTGCCGTGCTACAGCCCCTCCCCTTCCATGCTTCCAAGATGGCGCTTTGCACCATCTGCAGAGGCCCATACATTTCTGGCTTTCACTGTTCCTACCTGAGTTGGGGATGAGTGAAAATGTGTGCTCTATTAGCTCTGGACAAGGAGTAACAAAGATGACAGATTTTGTCATATTTGAAAAAGAAAAAAAATAACTTTAAAGAATTTTAAGATTTTTATAAAGTTGAATGTAGGTAGAACCAAGACTGACATATTCCTCTCACCAAGCCTAGATGAAGATCAACCATTTTCATCTTTTTTCCCCCCTGAGAAATTAACCACTTGTAGTTTGTATTGGCTTTAACATATTTATGGGAGGCAAGTACTGCATGTCCCTGTGCTCATTGACTTTAGGCCTAAGCAGATTGGCAGAAATAGTGCACATTAAATTGAGGCACTGCCCTGGCTCAGTGCTAGAGAATCATGGGAACTGTATTTTTTCTGGGACATTGAGCCTTCTCTGTCAGAGAGCTCTGGTGCCACAATAAATTACAGTTCCCATGATTCCCTAGCACTGAGCCAGGGCAGTGCCTCAATTTAATGTGCACTATTTCTGCCAGTCTGCTTAGGCCCTTTGGGTGATACAAATGGAGTTTAATTTACCCAAATATGAAAATTTTGTCACATTTAGAACAAATGTTGGAGTTGTGTTGGTCTCTATGCTGTACATATCTGTATATAGAGCAACAAAGATTAAAGCCTCATTCATGAGACATCTGGCTGTAGAGTCTCTGTGCTCTATCTGGAAGGGGAGAGGAGTTTCTCCAGCTGACAAGTAGCCTGCTTCATTGGAGAAGTCTGGATCCTGGTGCTTCACATTACGTGGTCTCCACGCGCTGCGTTACCACTCCTGACATTCTCATCTCTAACTTGGATTATTGTGCACATGAATATTCATTTAGGGCCTTTGCAGACTGCCAGAAATAGTGCAAATTGAGTCCACTTTAAAGGTTAGAGTTAGGGTTAGGGAATCATGGGAACTGTATTTTATTGTGGCACCACAGCTTTCTGACAGAGAAGGCTCAATGTCTCAGGGGGGAAAAAAAACAATTCCCACGATTCCCTAGCACTAACCCTAACCCTTAAAGTGGACCCAATTTGCACTATTTCTGGCTGTCTGCAAAGGCCCTAGTTTTGTAAACTCACTTTCTGTTTAAGCTTATAAATAATCCTCAGTATATGTATGGTGAGGATGTGCATTGTATAGTGAATGTCTTATTCTGTTTGGTTTCTCAGTCCAGAAGCAGGAACTTTAAGAGTCCTTAAAGGCAAAGGAACACTTCAGCTGAAAACTCACACATCTGATCCTTCACTTCTCTCTAGTCATGCATACTCCTGTGTGCTGTTGGCAGCACTCCAGCCCTCATCTCCCTCATGGGCTTGCTGACTTCAAAATGTGCACGTAAAGATGAGGCACCAAAAAATTGCCACTTTGACTGAGGGCCTCTGCAGACGGCGCAAAGACCCCTTCTGGAGGATGTCTTGATGGCGCACTGGAAGAGTTGCAAAAGAGCTGCATGGTGGCTCTTCGGGCGCCCTTTTTGCCACCTGTGAAAGGAGCAGTGTTTTGATGCTCCTTTCCCAGGTGGTGAAAGGGAGGATCAGGGCCGACACATCTGGCAGCCTTGACCTCAATCCTCTGTTTGCCGGGGCAGCTCAAGGCCACTCGTCTGCATCCCCCCTGAGTGACTCTTCCCCTTCTCAACTAATCTTTGATTCTTTTTATGCCTCAAGATCCCTTTGGTACCATTTTCAGCCCCTGCTCCCTCTGGGCTATGGAGTTTAGCAAGAAGAAGAAGGAGGAGGAGGAGGAGGAAAGAAAGAAAGAAAGAAAGAAAGAAAGAAAGAAAGAAAGAAAGAAAGAAAGAAAGAAAGAAAGAAAGAAAGAAAGAAAGAAACTGTTAACAATTACATATCCTTCAAACAGTGATACAGTTACTGCCCGAAGGATCAGCAACACATTTATGTTGGTAGCTGGGGCTTCCTTATTGATCACTCTAAAAACACACAAACAAAGCCAGGACTCTAAAAATCCATTCACAGGCACAGATGCAATCTTTAAGTACAGCTTGTTGTATTAGTCTAAGTTGGAACAAAGTGCTCTCTTTTTTCAAGGGCATTCATTACACTCCATACCTATCAGCTCGCTGTCTATTAGGTCCAGCTAAAGAATTCAATTCAAGACAACACAGAAGCCATAGTCTGGCTTTCCTTTCTATACAGAAGTAGAAGATGTTGGGGGTTCATCATCCATTTCTGCCCCATTTCTTCTCCTAATGTTGCCAGGAAAAAAATGAAGTGTGACTATATTCAGGTCAATTCACTTGAGCTACAGACCTTTGGAAGCCTGTGTCATCAAGGTTTCTGATCAAGGGGAAGTTTGTAATCAGGCTGAGGTGACAGCACATTTCAGATGTTCCCCAGAAGCAGAGTAGGAGGGAAGCGAGGGGGGTTATCCTCAGTTTCCACACTTACAGGGTTTTTCCCCCTCAGGATTTGTTCAGAGGAGATTTTCCATTTCCATCTTTTGAGGATGAGAGAGTGTGACTTTCCCAAGGTTCCCCCATTGGGGTTATATAGCCACACTGGGATTCAAACCGTAATCTCCAGAGTCATAGTCCAACACTCAAACTACTATGCCAAGCAGATTCTCTGTCTCTTAATACATTTTGAATAAGTGGCCTAGAAATATTTTGATTTCTATGTTATATTTGACCCCCTATTTTGCTTGCAAGGAATTCAGAGGTAAAGAATATATCCTCTTAATCCTCATAACAACCCTACTAGGTAAGACAGACTAAACAAGGGTGAAGCCAGTGGTCACAAACACACTGAAGAAATAATCCAGTTTGTGACTGCTTTAACTGCCTTGGTTCAGTGCTAAGGAATTCTGGGAACTTTAGTTTTGTGAGACATTTAGCCTTCTCTATCAGAGAACTCAGGTGCCACAATAAATGACAATTCTCAGGATTCGGTAGCACTGAGCCAGGGCAGTTAAAGTGGTCTCAAACTGGATTATTTCTGGGTGTGTTTTAGACCTGTATCTAGCATCCTTTTCTCACTCCACAAATCTAATAAAACACCAAGCAGTACAATTTTTGTATCAGAACCATGTTCAGTTTTCCTGCTAGCTTTGGTTCCCAATTCACCTGGTTTCCTAAATTTATATCTGAATGACTGCTTCCATGGTCACTTGCTCATCTGATATTTCATTTAATAAAATGTATGCTTTTTTTAAAAAATGTCAAGAACAGAATAAATTAGGTAGTTGCTATGGCAAGTTCAACAGCATCTCATGTCTAATAAAGCTTTATCTAAAAACCTCAGCATATGGCTTAAAGATTTATATCCATAATTCTACTGTAAGATCTCCAATGCACCCTAGGATGTGACTTCTAAGGTAGATATGTAGCCTTTCACAGGACAGAGTTATTTCTCAATACGATCACATTTCTTGAGAAACAGCTGGCTTTCCCAAGAAATTATTTCATCAAGTGTATTCTGGAAGAGGAGCACGCACCCAGGATTTCAACTGGGACAGCAGCACTATGGCCTGGGCAATAACAATAACCTTTTATTACTATTATTATGAACTAAAGCTACTCAATCAAATGACTAGCAAATCTGCAGCCCCAGCCCATTTTCTTCACTATATAGCAACAGAATATATGACAAGACCCTTATCACAATTCTGCTCATTCAAATATATTTCTTCTCTTTTTAATAGTATGCTTCAGAATCTTTTTGTGCTCCTTTCTCCTGGTAACATAACATTTATGGGGAGTGGTGCACATATCACTCAACTGTTTCCTCTGTTAGCTGAGACACAATCAGAAATCTTAAGAACATAGTTGTTTTCATAAGCATGCGGTGTACTACTTCTGACACATTTTTTAAAATCCTATAAGTAAGCATGCAATGAGAAGTAGAGAATGTGTAGCCCCCAGAAGCTGTTGGACTATAACTCCTATCAGTCCTAGCCAACATACCTCATGGTTTGGAATAATGAGTGTTGCTGTTCAGAAAAGTCAAACATTTCCCATCTCTGAGGTAAAGGAGTATCTTTCATCCACCTAAATTAAATAGATTTGTGCTTACTAGAAACACTGGTCAAAAATGCTTTCCAATTATCCTTGCACTCCATTCTGAAGGTTAACTTCCTTTTCACCTTTAGGTGGCTATTATTTTAGGGCTTCAAATTCCTGAATATTTTCATTTGTTATATTGATACCCTTAATCCACATTTACTATGCCATCCTGGTTTAGATACTGCAGCAGAAAGCAAATGCTTTAATTTTAGTGATGCATGGACCTATCTACTAAATGACCTAAAAAATGAACTAGCAATCCTAAGAACAATACAAATTGTGGCTAAAGATACAGGCCAAGGTTGTATTTTACTGTTCCGTGGTAGAGAATTGTAATATGAGAGGCATTTTGATGGATCCTTCTTGGTGAAACCATAATGAACATAGTGGCCTCAATTGCTCACCCACTCGAGAAGCTAGTATTATTTTCTCCAGAGCTGTGATGTGTTGGCATCTAAATCAATCTAGGGATGTTATCACACAGGGGCCAGTTTCATGGTTAAAGAGATAATAAAGTGGAAATAAAGCATCCTGAAAATAAAGCAAAAATAGTGCTAAATTGCGCAAAAGCATTTCACACATAATTAGAATAAAAACGGAATTAAGTGAAAAGCGAAAAAAAGATGTTTTTAACTTTCATACACAAGTGGGGAAAAAAAGTAAATGTACTAGAAATGGGTGTGTTTTGTGACCAGACTCCTTTTCCAGGGTGGGTCCTGCATTTCATTCAACCTTCTCCCCTCTCCAGGATGAAATGTCAAACTGTCCTCCATTTGGAGCAGGAGTAAGAAGCATGATTTCTGGAGGACATTTTGGAAATTTCTCCTGGACAGAAGGTTGAAATGCAGCATGTATCCTCGAAAAAGGAGGACACCTGGTCTCCCTGGTCACCACTTACTGTGCTTTTCAATAACGCTCAAAATGGAGGACATTTGGGAAATTCCTCCTGGACAGGCTGAAAAGGAGGGTGCGTCCTGGAAAAGGAGGATGCCTGGTCTCCCTGCTTGCCACTGTGCTTTTTAAAATAATGCTCAGAATGGAGGACATTTTGGAAACTCCTCCTGGAGAGAAGATTGAAATGCAGGGTCCCCCCGGGTGCTACTCACTGTGCTTCTTCCTGAGGCCCAAACAGAAGGACATTTGGGGAATCCCTCCTGGACAGAAAGCTGAACCTGCCTGGAAAAGGAGGATGCCTGGACACTGTGCCGGCTCCCAACCTGCTTCCCACTTCCACAGAGAGGAGGGAAGAAGAGCACCAAAAGTTCAGGAAAAGTTGTCCTCCTGCCACAGGATGGGTGCTTCTTACCCTCGGGGGTTGCGGGGGGCTTCGGCCCAAAAAGCCAGAGCCTCCTCCATCCGTCCATCTGTCTGCCTCCCTGCCTCCAAAATTGGGCTGTCCTCCACTTTGGCTCCAGAGGTGCCTGCCTGCCTCTCTTCCTCCCTCTCTCCCTCCCTTCCTCTGAGGAGGAGGAGGAGCCGCTGGGCTTCCTTTGCCCTCCAAGGAGGGACACCAGGCACCACCAAATGGAGGGCCTTCTGGGAGAAAAAAAAGGAGGACGTGGCCAAAAGGAAAACTCAAAACACTCACAGAAAGGATAAATTCAGGCTTCTCAGTCAGGACCTTTTGGGATATCTCCTGGACAGGGAAAGTGGAGAAAATGGAGAAGCTTATGTCTGCCTGGAATGTTTGACAGCCAAGCAAACCAGGAAGTAAACACAGCCCCATAGAACCATGGGAAAACTGGGAAGAAGCTTTAAAGGAGATTTGTTTGTGCGAATTTGAATTTCACACTGAGGTAAATGTGAAATTAATGTAATATCGCAAATGCATTTCCTCTAAACTCCCAAAATTAAAAAGATCTCAGATAACACCACTTTCTGACCACTTTAATGTCAGTTTCTGTGCAATGTAGTGTGAAATCGTAAGGCATAAGTGCACGTTTTTGGGGGGATTTGTGTGGGATAACCTATAGATTTCCCCTGTGTGATAACGTCCTAGGACTGTCCTCTAACCTTTTTGCACTAGGACAAAAATACTCACATTGTATGAATTATGGGAGCATTTATTTTATTTTATTTTTTTGGTTTCCAATGAAAATTTCAGTATAAAAAGCATATAAAAATTTTCTGTGTTCAAAAGAGCATTAGTGTGTGTGAATACAATTGTGTTCCAGACAAAGACCCAGAGCCAGAAAATGCAAGATGGAATAACCCCCCTATCTATCTATCTATCTATCTATCTATCTATCATCTATCCATCTATATTTAATTATACTTCTGTTTTAGAATATTTTCTGACTAGTGAATTTCAATGTCCTTGCAACTGAAAACAGAACAAGGACTCACTGAATAATGGATTTAAAAAAAAAATGGAATTTTTTTTAGTCCCAGCAGATTACATTATCAGATACCCAAGAGTTCTCCAATGGCAAAAACACAAACAACAGATTAAATGAAGCTCCCCCTGCAATTTGTCTTGGCCATTTATATTTACTGTGGAAAAGGTACATGGCAAATGGCTGACATCTGGAAATATGTACATGACAAATGGCTGATATCTGAATCACAGGGAAAGGACAATACAACCACTCTAAATGCCACACCTGGACAAAAAGTATATATAATTGTTAAGGTGATAACACTGCAGAATACATACATTGTAGTTCTACTTTTGTGTGCATTCTGTAACAAATGCTACTCTGGGAGATTAGTCTGAAGGATTGGCTTTACTGTCAAACAAGAGGGTTAAATGACATGTGTTTCATATATATCCTGCCTTATTGAGGTGGTAAAGGTTTCTTTTTTTTTTGGTAAGTTTTAAATAAGAACCCTCCAACAGTTTCCCATTGCTTTATTAGTTCAACAGAAAAAAGTGAAGTTGAGGAAGACTGTAGGTGCATCTGCACTAAAGAAATAATGCAGTTTGACACCATTTAAAGTCCTGCAGCTTCATCCTATGAAATCCTGAGAATTGTAGTTTTACAAAGTCTTTAGTATTCTCTGCCAAAGAATATTGATGCCTCGCAAAACTACACATCCCAGGTATTTGTAAGATGGAGCTATGATAATTAAAATGGGGTCAAACACCATTATTTCTACAGTGTAGATGCACCCTGAATGTAGAAAAAAGTGAAATTGACACATTTGCCCATGTGGGGCATACCTTGATCTCCTTTTACTGAACCAGTTGAATTTGTTCAGTGCAGATAGTTGAGAATTTTGTTTACTTCTTTTTTAAAATAAGTCCTTAACTAAGGCTACTGCCACACTACAGATTTAATTCAGTTTCACACTCTTTAACTGGTATGGCTACATCCTAATCTTGTAATTTTGAGATTCATAGCTTGTTGTGGCACAAGAACTATCTAATAGAGAAGGCTAAATACCTCATGAATCTACAGATCCCAGAACTCCATAGCATTGAGCCATGGCAGTTAAAGTGGTGTCAAACTGCATTAATTCTCCATTATAGATGCAGCCCAAATCTACCAATTTCTTCATAAACTCAAATGATTTTTAAAAAATGAATGTTGGAGAATGTGAAAAGTCTACATTGCCTGGAAAACCAAGGTTAATAGCAGTTAATGCAGTTGCCTTGATGGTGGCAACCAAACTCCTGCAGGTAAAATATAATTCAAGTCTACAAAAGAACATCAGATCATTCTCATTAGCAAAGGATACCAAAATATGAACATTAAAATGGTTTTCTTAAATTAGCCTCCACTGTGTATTTCTAGAGATTATATATGTCTATGTGAATTGCTGTATAATGCAGCCATAAAAGAGAGAGAGAGGATAGATAGATAGGGCCTAAGCAGACTGCCAGAAATAGTGCACATTAAATTGAGGCACTGCCCTGGCTCACTGCTAGGGAATCATGGGAACTGTAATTTATTGTGGCACCAGAGCTCTCTGACAGAGAAGGCTCAATGTCCCAGAAAAAAATACAATTCCCATGACTCCCTAGCACTGAGCCAGGGCAGTGCCTCAATTTAATGTGCACTATTTCTGGCAGTCTGCTTAGGCCCATAGATAGATAGATATTATAGTTAAGAACCAAAATATTAAGGGACAATATAGCTCCTTTTAGTTAAGTAACTATGCCTTAAATTACTACTGGGAATTGCATATAGATAAGAAGGCCCATTTAGGCTAAAATGCAATTAGAAATTGATTTGCTAAATAATGTATGTTATCTGCATAGTGAAGTAAAATGGAGACAATGCATTTGCACAATCCATGAAGACATAGATATCCTCCCACATAAACTCCAACCCTGAGGTCATGCCATTCAACAACAGACCAACACAGAGATTGACATGTAAATCACTTCCTTCCAACCAAGGATCATACAGTATATACCCCACTCACTTCCATGCCACCACCATCTGAAGATGCCAACCACAGATGCAGGCTAAACATTAGGAATAAATTCTTCCAGAACATGGCCACATAGCCTGAAAAAATACACAAAAAACTAAGTTACAGAATACTCACCTGCCATTTAATATAAAATCCCTCGTGATTTTTTAAAAGCAGAAACGGAGTTCTAGACACTACTAGTTCTCTCCCTCTCCTTTCCTCCCTCCCTCCCTCCTTCCCTCCTTTCCTTCCTTTACATTTTTGACAGTCTGTTTAGCCGCCAGGGGGCCTCAGGTACAAAAAGTGGCCCTTGGAGCCATGCAGTTCCCCATCCTTGTTGCAGTTCCTTTTGTCAGATAACCATAATTGACCAAAGCTGTTTGTTAAGTATACATATAGACACTTTATCTCTGTATAATGTGTGAAATGTCTCTTGACTAATATGGTGGTTTCCAAGATCCACTTAAAAGGCAAGTCATTTGTTGACTCTGCATGTTATGTAATAAGATCGATCTCATTTGCATAACATGATTTACATACTGTGACATATCACCCAGCATTTCTCATCCTGCACCCCTGCCTAGACAATGAAGAATTTTTTATGTCCTGGGCTAAATTCATCAAGGTGCTTATATATTCTCTCCAGCACAGCTTAACACAACCTGCCTGCTGAATTGTTTATGGACTAGTGCTGTGTAGGTAAACTTCAAATACATTGCACCTGTAAGGTATTGCTCTAATATACTGGGAAAGGAAGAACATACTTTATTGTAAGGGTTTAATGCAGCCACTGCATTCATAATAGCCACATCATAATATGCACAAATGTAATGTCATATCCCAAAAAATATAGGTTACTTTCTCATACATCCTATAGTTATATTGCTTTATGTAAGTCATTTTTCCCGTTACCTGATGCACTCTATTTTTTTTCTAGTGTGTTTCAGTAATAAGCTTATATGACTTAAAATATAGAGCTACCTAGCAAGAGTGTTTTAATACCCTGATGAATATATTTGATAAAATGAAATACAATATATATATATATATATATATATATATATATACAATCTATCTATATGTTCAGTATATTGTATATATACATTTTTTTCAGGTGTGCCAGTTAGAGTGCATTGTGTTATCTTTTCCCTGTGATTCAGATAGCATCAGACTATATCTCACAGAAATGTCACTATTTATGGGCAACTCATTTTTAAGATGGAGCTGAAACATTTTTCAGTTATGCCCAGAGAGAAGCTCCCAAATTGGTGATATTTCAAAAGGGCACACAATCAAGAATTGGGGAAAAATTCTGTCCTGTTAAAGTGGCAACTGCAAAAGTGTTACTCATATGAAGAAAATATGACACAAATTTTGATGGACATTCTGAGCAGAATCCTGCTGGTGGCTTGTGCTGGCCTTGTTACTGCAGACCAAATACATTTAAGACCTTTGCAGAAGATGGTAACCTGTATCTCCTTGCTCAATGATTTTTTTACTTGGTGTATAAGAGGAATTGGAAGCTCTCACATGCACCTTCATGGTCTATTGGGGTCCCAAAGATGGTGGTACAACTCAGAGCCACTGGCTGCCCTTGAACACCCAGAGAGAGAAAAAAAAATCACTTTCCACCACCACTACTACTATCATAGCTACATTAGCAAAATCTTATTCCCTGCCAATTTAGCTATTACATCTCAACCCCATCCAATCTCTTATTATGTAAAACAATATTCATGAAATTCCACTACCATCCTGCTCACTTTATAATACCAATTATTTATAAACAATGAGCACTTGTTCTTTTGGATAAAGGTGTGGGGGAGAGATACATTGAAGAAGGAAGTCTACTTAGACCAATAAACATGTCTACTGTCAATGCAAAAGCTATAAAAGTAACTTCTCTTACACCAGGGGCAGGCACCTGTGGAATACACTGAGGGGAGGGGCACATTAGTCCTCCAGGAAAGCTGGAGGGGAAGAAATATGAGGACATGGGGATGATGATGATTTTGCCACCAAACAGTTTCTATGGGGCATGAAGGCATGTTTTAGAGGACATTTTGAGGCTTTTGTGGGGGGGGGGGGGAGCACAAATTTTCATTTTTTCCCTATGGGCCCCAGACATGTTGACGTGCCCTCTACATGTCCTAGAGATCACAGTGGGGTGAGGGAGTTTTTAAATTGTTTTGTTACCCCTGGTGCATCCTGAGGGCCACAAAAATGACTCTGGGGGCCATATGTGACCCAAGGTCTGCACTTTGCCCACTCCTGCCTTACATTATACATGGAAATTTTCCAATATGGCTGCTGTAAATTTCACAATTCTTTTGCATCAGGGGAAGGTACATGCCAGGGAGCCTCAGGGTGGCCATGTGCCCTACTTTACAGAGGACAGCATTCTTTTTGAAGAACTGTCAGAGAACATGCCTTTGTTTCCAAGTGCTTAGTGTGGTTTAAAGGTAGAGAGAAACATAGGAAGGAGGAGATGCAGAGAGACTTTCACACCAACTGTTAGCATCTGGACAGCAGACTCTGACCCAGATCCAACTCTGCCAACACAGAAAGTAGTAGTACATAGCCATGGTGGTGTCATGTTGCTCACTCTGAGGTCTGAAGAAGATCTCCCGCATCAGTCACATGGCTAGGTGCCGTGTTCCAACCTCAGAGTGAGTGACTCTCCATTGCTATGGCTGTGCCAAGCCGCATGTATAAACAGTTGTCCAGTATCAGAAAAGAGAGATTTGGGTCTTCTGGAAAGGTCTATAGCAACTAGTGACTTTTAAACTCCACCTTAAGAGAGGTATACCCAGGGTTCAACACTGAACAGGCTGGTCATCATCTGGACATTTGTGCCAGATTCTGGATTGGTCCCTGCACCATCCAGACGCCACACCAAGAGGCCCAAGGGAGGTGATTTTATTGGCCTGTGCCATGGTCTAAGGCAGGGGTAGGCAACCTTTCCCCTTTAAGGGCCAAGGGACTTCAGCTCCCAGAATCCCAGGAGCTATTGCCCAACATGGCACTATTGGCCAACATGGCTGAGGCTTCTGGGATCTGAAGTCCCTCGGCCCTTAAAGGGGAAAGGTTGCCTACCCCTGGTCTAAGGCCTACTACTACCAGCACAAAGGCAATTTCACCGGTATTATTTTATTTTAAATAATTTGACCCTCCCTTTTTGAACAAAACCTTCGCAAGGTGGCTTAACTTTAAAGCAATAGCATATAAAATATAACTAATGTCTAGTGTGTCTTGGGATTTTGAAGTGCACCTCTGTGTTGAACTAAAAACAAATGGCTAATTAGATTCCAGCTCTCTAATTTACTAATATTAATGTTTCTTTTTGTAATTACTTTTATAAGTAAAATATAATTAACATTCTAGTTTGATTGCAATGTAAGCACAAGCCATCAGGGGCTCATTGACACTGTGTCCTATCATTGCAGTGTTCTTCAAGCATCTCTGCTGGTGAAAATAGGAGTTAGAATGACACATGATTTATGACAAATGAGATCCTTCATACAACAAATAATTTATGTCCTGCAAATGAAAAAATGTTGCAAGGAATAGAAAAATGAATCAACGAAAATGGACATTCTTATTATGCTAATGATGTTGTCACTCACAGCAAACGGATACACTTTATGACTCTCTTCATCCTGCAGAGCAACCCACTTGTGTTAAGAAAGAATCCAGAGGGGTGATTCTCATACTGCTGTCCAGAATTTAAAAAATAAGAATTTTAAAATAATGTGCTAAATCAGTGGTAATCAAATAGTGGGGTGGGGCTCCAGGGTGTATGAGGGTTGCTCAATTTGGGGGACAAGACTTGGAGGTTCTGATCCCTCCTCCACTTCCTCTCCCAAACTTTTTTATGGATAAAATTTACACATACATTAAATTAAATATTAAATTTGCTTAAATAAAACTGTTCTAATTTGAATTATGTTAAAGGTCAAAATATGAATATATATGGATGTACAAACAAACATACACACACTAAATAAACCAAATAATTTTATTCTATGTTGGGGGATGGTATCTGCATATAGATTTAAAGGGGGGCAAGAGTAAACAGTTTGAGCATCACTGTGTTAACTGATAATTCATTGGGGTTTTGCATTTCAAGGGGGGCAAGTTCACATTAGTTGAGATTCTGCAATGGACTTGTGTAAAACTAAACACATGGTTATACAATGGTTACACTACACTATCTTTCTGTTGAATATTGACATTGTGAAACTACTGTGTTTCTTCCAATGTGTCTGCTTATTGTTCCATGACATAATGGAGAATGCACAGATACTGTTTCTACAATTTCAAAGAATCAAATGGGACATTGGTAGCCACCATCCAAGAATGTAGAACCACATGCTGGAATCTTGTTGGTTAATCCCAGCTAGAGTAAATCTACTGAATCAATTGTTGAATGGTAAGTGCAACTACTCTAGTTAAGACTAACAATAGGATTTAGGCCATGGAAAATTATGAGAGTTGTGGAATTCCGTATATGCAACCATGAACTGAATACATGCATTGCACAATGGCCAAAAAGATATAAACATATGTGTAAAGGAACTTACAAATGTATATGACACCAAGGAGTTTATCTCATTGGCTTTGCTCCCACAATAGATGCAACTTTAAGAAGGCAGATCTTATTGCATTTCCTGTCATGGGGAGTCTGCAGCCTGTTTACAACTCAGGCTTCTCTGAGCGATTCCCACATCTTTTCAAGAATGGGATTCGCCTGTTCTTGAAAGGATGCGGCAGAAGCCCAGGTTGTATATAGGCTGTGTACTCCCCGGTGGTGGAGAAATGCGATAAGATCTGCCTTCTTAAAGTTACATCTATCACAGGAGCAAAGCCAAGGGAATAAACTCCCAAGAGGATTCAACATGAATCTAAGGAAGTAGGTTCAAGTCTATGAAAGCTCATGCTACCAACTTCTTTCTTTCTGATTCAAAACATACTGCAGAAATAATCCAGTTTGAGACCACTTTAACTTTCCTGGCTCTGTGCTAGGGAATTCAGATATTTGTAGTTTTGTGAAACATTTAGCCATCTCTATCAGAGAGCCTTGGTGCCACAATAAACTACAGTTCCCATTATTCCCTAGCACTGAACCAGGGCAGTTAAAGCAAACTGGATTATTTCTGCAGTGTGTTTTGGATCTTAGTTAGGACCGATGCAGACCAATCTAAAGGGCCAGCCTGGGGCGAAGCTGGGGCAGGGCAACAACATGCCGGCCACCCCGACTCCATCTCGATGCCATGTGCCCATCCGCATGATGTGTTGTGTCAGGGCGCCCTCTTGGAATAATAAGAAGAGCCCTCCCTCCACTCCATCTGATGTCATCTGGGGGAGAGACAACAGGCCCAGCACCATCAGGCCTAGAATAAGAGGAAGAGCACTTACTTCTTAAAGGACGGGTGGGATTCGGGATTTTTAGGTTGTATTAATATATCTGTATGGAAATTTTAATTTTGCAAGCTGCCTCAATTGCTCTGCAGAGGGGCAGGATATAAATTATTATTATTATTATTATTATTATTATTATTATTGGCACAGTGTGCATACACGCTGTGCCAAAAGGGTGCAAAAGACCCATGGCAGCAGCTCAAAGGTTGGCTTTTTGCTGCCCCCCAAAGGAGCAGCATTTTGCCGCCCTTTGGGGGGTGGCAAAAAGGAAGATTGGAGCCCTGGCGTGTGGTTGCTGCAGCCCCAATCTGCTGCTCCCAGGAGCGGCTTAGAGCCACCCCAAATGGGCTGTCTGTATTCGCCCTTAGTTTAAAAGTTGCTACAAGATCCCTTTTCAAGAGTACTGTGGCCATTGTGATTCTAATGTACAAGTTTTTCAACATAAAACTAATAATATGTCACTAATTAATCTTTCATTTTGTCAGTGATTGACAATGTCTGAAATTTGAGGGCTATGGAGATTTAAATAATAATAATAATAATATAATAAATTTTTATTTGTAGCCCGCCCCTCTGCAGAGCAATCGGGGCGGGGGACAACAGCGTTTAAAACAGAACAACATTAAAACATTCTCTCTCCCCAATCCCCGCCTCCCTCCACCCAACCCCTTAAAATAAAATTAAACCAAAGAAAGTTAAAATGCATATAGTAAATTAAAACAGAGTATTAAAATAGTAGAATAGCCATGGATTCTGCACTGCTAATTGGTGCCCTACCCATGATACACGCATAGACCCTGCATCTTTCACTGTAAGAGCCTCCTGTATTTATTGCACTAGTTGAAGAAGCCCAATTCAGAGTTGCTTTGCATATGAGGAGACAACCTTTCTATACTTGATTACCTAAGAGTAAAACAGCTCTGAGACAGGATCTTATCCTGGATGAATATATTGACCTGGCTTATATTACAGAGCTGGGGAGGATGTTATTTTCTCACTGCTCTTTCAACCTGAGTTCTCTGTTCAGCAGGATGGGGAGATGAATTTTAGTAATGGTCTCCCTCACCAGGTGCCTTATTTCACACTGTTTGGTTTAAGTGTATGCATTTGAAGGAGGATGGCTTGGACTCAATAGGGATTCTCTTTATGTACCACCTGCCTCGTTGTTCAAAAGTTGTTGGTTTTTCCCCCCTGACCTGGGCAGAGTTGGGCTCAGTTGTGACATTGGAGACCCCCTGGTTTGTGCTGGGACACTTTAATATTCATGCTGAGACCACTCTTACAGGAGCAGTTCAGAACTTCACACCCTCCATGACAACTATGAATCCTGTTTTGTTTTGTTTTTTGTTTTGTTTTTTGTTTTGTAAGTCAACAGCACTCATTGACAGAGAAGGCTAAATACCTGTAAAACTACAGATCCTAGGTTTTGAGGGATGGAGCTACAGTACTTAAAGTGGGGTCAGACTGCATTATTTGTAGATGCACCTCTGGAAGCTGTAGTTGATACAAATCAGCTGGATAGATAATCTTACTTCCTGTTTGTTCTGTGTTATTTGATACCTTTCAATTTGTGGAACCTGAGCATGTGAACAGGATCCTTAGAAAGGCAACTACCACCACATATATTCAGAATCCTTGCCCTACCTGGCTCATTAAAGCAGCCAGATGGGAACTAGCAAAGTTGGTGCATGCCTTGCAGCAGTGAGGTGGGGTTCTATTCTGCCCAAAAGCAGCTGTGGTAAGACCTTTACTTAAAAACAAACAAGCAAGCAAACAGTCTTGGAGCTGCACTTTCTTCTACAATTACTGGCTTGTCTCCAATGTTCCCTTTGGGGGCAAGTTCTGGAGTGTATTATGGTCTCTCAACTCTAGGGGTTTATGGATGAAATGTATTATCTATTATCCGTTTCAATCTGGCTTCAAGACTGATTATGGAAGAGAAATGGCTTTGGTTGCCTTAGTGGATGACCTACACTTGGAACTAGATAGGGGAGATGTATCCTTGTTGGATCTATAAGATCTCTAGATGGCTTTAAATGCCATTGACCATGGCAACTTTCTGGGATGCACAGGGCCAATCTCAGAACTCAGTCTTTTTCACATTTCTCTTATAGACAGGTGCAGTTCAAAGACATAGCTGGATTAGTTTCCATTAGTATCCAAAAAGATTTTGTTGCACCTTTGAGACTAATGGGTGAAGCAGATGGGCCAAAAGGAATGGCCAGAGGTCGCTCTGGCCCCAGTCACCCTGGGACCACAGGGACTGGATGGCCTGCTCCTCAAGTGGGCCACCACCACAATCCCAAATGAGCTTCTGGCAAGAGCAGCTTTTTGTCACTCCATTTGCCAGCAACTTTAGGCCACCTTAGGCTTGGAGTGGCTTCCAGCTGCATCGGTAGCATGCATAATCTAAATGTCATGCCCCTGAAGCAGCTGGAAGCCACTCTATTTGACCTATCTGTTTTGGGCCTAACTGAGGTGGGGGGAGTTGGTTACATAAGCTTCTGTAAGTCTAAATCCACTTCCTCAGATGCAGCTGAAGTGCCTTTGGATACAGTTAGGTACAATTATGCGGGTATAAATTAGGGATGCTAAATCTCAGTTTTTCCAAGTCCTGAAAAATGTCAAGAACAATGAAACCATTTTTCATCCTGAAGCTTTAAGACTCTTAGGATCCCAACCCCCGCAATGACATGAAACGATGCAGCTTTTCACAAAAGCTGTGCAATTTGTCCAGAAAGCTGCATGCTTTTTTAAAGCAATATGATTTCTCCTTCCCTGACAAAACCCACCCCGACACTTGACAGAGGGGTCGCAGTTGTGCTGGGCATTCTTAGAGGGGCTGGCACCATGCCTGGAGTGGTGGCTTAGAGTGGTGGCTCAGAGTAGTAGAGAACAAAGCCCTTGGATGGCAGCTGCCATTGTGGTACTTTGATGGGGGTTGCGATGAGATCTCACCCCAAGCCTCATCCAAAATATCATAGCTCCTGTGATGCTACCAGAGAGAACTGGCAGGGTCTTATACACCTGCACATGTGGATGACAGTCACATGCCTGTTTTGTGTAAGATTGCATATCCATATCAGCAGTTGCATAACCAAAATATTTTATAACAAAAATGTTGGACAAAAACAATAATGTTGCTTAACAAAACCATATACCTTTTTGTGCAACATTGCTTATTTTGTGCAACATTTTTTTGTCATGGAACACTTTTATTGTGCTACATTGCTTTTTCATGTAAAATACTGAACAACAAAACCACATATGGCTGTAGTTTTAGTCAGTCCAAGATTCTTATCCTGCTGTGTAACATTTGGGTTGTGAAACTTCAGACTGGCAAAGGCTGCAGTCACAATGTTGAACCCTTCACTGAACTGTATATATGGGAATATAGTGTGCAATTTTTCATTTGTGCACTTCCCTGAAGTATATAGTAAAAAACAACATAAGCTTGTGAGGTTTATTTTCTCAGAAAGCTGCACAGTTTTCTGTGTGTAGTAAAAAAGGGTTTTTGCTGCAAAGCTGTCAGTGTGTGAATGATGGGTGTTGCAGTGATGCTCTTTGGCACCCAGCAGAATCTGCAGGACAAGCTGACTGTGTATCTCTTACCATCAACTGGCTCAGCTTCTCAGGATCCTGTCTTCCTCAGTCAAGAAGACACATTGTAAAGTTCAAAAGCATAGTTTTATTAATGCATATAAAAGAAAAACAAGATAGCTAAGTAAAATCCATTGTGATGAACTTGTCCAGCTCAGCCATGAAAGATTACATCTTTAACAGTCCCAAAAGCTTAGCATCTCAACTTGTTGCAGTTAAAACCACTGCTGCCAGGCAGGCTCACACACTCACATCTTAAACAATAACAATCTAGACAAAGGCTTCTCTAGGCCCTTCCCATACTCCACCTTCTAGGTGTTAACCTTATGATAATTGGATAATGCCTGTATGATGATACACAGTATCGCAAACTCTTGTGCAGCTCTCAAAAAGGGTGCAGTTCATGTTGTGCCATGAACAACAATAAAAAGGTACCCACAATTGTAGGGAACTTTAAATATGCCATTTTTCTTCCTACATAAGTTTCTCAGGGGGTTGGGAATTCCAAATTCAATATTTTTAAGGCAGAAATATTAGAAGGTTTGCTTTGGAGATTTGTTTCTGCCAGTGTTAACAAAATGCTATTGGGATGCAGACAAGATGGATTCTCCTTCACCCTCTTCAAGTAAACTTACTCAGGGCCTTTGCAGACTGCCAGAAATAGTGCAAACTGAGTCCACTTTAAGCATTAGGGTTAGTGCTAGGGAATCATGGGAACTGTTTTTTTCTGAGACATTAAGCCTTCTCTGTCAGAGAGTTCTGGTGCCACAATAAAATAGAGTTCCCATGATTCCCTAACCCTTAAAGTGGACTCAGTTTGCACTATTTCTGGCAGTCTGCAAAGGCCCTAAAACTCAGAATATAGCATATTTGAAAGAACTCTAGGATGAACACTACCTGTTATGTTGGCTTTCTATGTCCATATCAATATTTTTAAGTGGGCAAAACATCTAAGTACAGTTGTCCTTTCCAATTCACGGGGGATCTGTTCTCCCCCATGCTTGTAAATTGGGAAAATCACAAATACTGGGGTCCCATTTATTTGAATGGCCATGCGCTCCTGCATGTGGCACTGCATGCTCGGCACAAGCACACACACCATTTTATCCCTCCCTTCTTGCTGTCCGCAAATAGGTGAAACCAGGGACTCCAAGTCCACAAACAGGGAGGGACAAGTGTGGTGTGTTTGCTCATGGGTAAATGCCACTGAGTTTAGTACGGTTTACTTCCAGTTAAGTATATTTTTTGTTGTTAACTGCCCTTGAGTTGACTTTGACTCATGGTGACCCTGTAGATGAGAAACCCTGAAGACCTCCACTGCTGTGCTTAACACTTGCAGATTATTGCCCGTGAGCTCTCTGATTGAGTTGTAGGGTCACCTTAGGGTTGCCATAAGTCAGAAATGACTTGAAGGTACACAACAACTAAACAACTTGCATCTTTTCTGTTGAATTTATGAAGAAATTCATGGATTTGCAAACAAATAAAATTCCCACCCATCTCTAGCTGCCATGCAGCAAACCCTGTCACTATCTGCTGCTGTTGCTGCTGCTGGGAAATTCAAACAGGGGTCATATGGTACATTGAAATTCTAAACACATTTAGTAGCAAAGAAGTCCAATTGTAACCAGATAGATTCAGTGCCATCTAATTGCTTCCATATACTGGCCTAAAGTAAGAAGTTGAGCCATCTGACATCATCTGACCTCAGAGGGAGAGAAGGGCAACTCAGCTCCATCAGGCCTGGCCTAAAGTAAGAAGAGATGTCCTCCCTCCAGTCCATCTGACATGGTTCAGGCCTCAGAGGGAGAGAACCACTGGACTTATCCCCCTTCCCCACCACCATTCTCTTCTCCTTGAGGGCAGGGAGAGTGTCTAATTAACTATCTGTAAGCAGCTCTGAGAGCCTTTCTGGTTGAAGAGCAGGGTATAAATACAGTAAATAAATAAATAAAAGTGACTGTCATGTTGAATCCATTCTGGCTTTGATATTAAATTTCAAGGAGCTGTCCAAGGTGCTAACTTTTAATTTGGGGATAGAATTTGGCTCTTTGGTTGTCTCCGTTAAAGTTTGTATTAAAGTCCAGAATGGACTCATCACCCCATTGACATGAAAGCCATCAACATGGTTGGAGACAAGCTATTGTTTGCATTCTTTAAATCAAAGCATTCATCATGTTTTTGTGACCCTTCAAATGATTTCCAACTTATGGTAACCCTAAGGCAAGGGGTTTTCTTGGCAAGATTTGTTCAGAGGCACTTTGCCTCTGCAGCTTAGAGTGTGACTCACCAAAGGTCACCCAGTGGATTTCCCTGGTTGAATGAAGGATTTCGTTTCCTGAGTCCTAGTTCAGCACCATAATCACTGCACCACACTGGCTTTCTTCAGTAATCTATCTACATATTATTCTGTTTGTGAATGATTTCATTCTCATATATGAGCTGTACAGAGATCATAAGAATTTAACTAGTTTATGCACGCACATGCACACGCACACACAAATCTAAGCAAATGCAAGTTCATTTCCATATGATGTCTTTATCTGGCAAGACAGATGCATTGGCAGCACAACAGTCTAGAAAAGAAAATCTAAAATATGCATCCCACAACATCTGTCTAGGTTTCACTGAACTGCAAATTTGAGCATCCTGTTTAAAAAATGGGCAGAGTTCCCCTTGCATTGACCTTTTTAAAAAGAAACAGAAAAGCCATATGCAGACAAAACACTTTTACAGAACAGCCACTATGTATTCAAAGGAATTAAAACAACAATGTTGCATTTTGTGTCCCTTGTTAACAACCTCTATTTTTTCCTCGGATGTAAACTAGATGAGAAGAAAAGTAAAGAATCTCAATTTATTTTTGCTGACTGTGTGACAGTTCACCCTTGTTTAGTTGCATAGATAGTGGCATACATGGTTCAGTCCACCTGGCAATTCTTATAAATTCCTTGGCTGTTCCCCTCAATTGTGTAAAAATGAAAAGCTCAACTGCCAGTCCAGTCAGCTTCTATACATGGATAGGGAAAGAGGTAACATCTTGTCAAGCAGTAAAATATCTTAGTCCAGCCCTGTCTGTGAGGAATTGGATAGTATGCTTTAAAAAAAAAAGGGGGGGGGAGATTCCCCCCCCCCCCAAATACTTACATTTAATTTAATTTATTACATTTAGTTTAATTCTATTTTAATACTCACTGTTGTATGTTTTTAAATGTTTTGTTCTTTTAATTTGTAAACTGCGTTGAATCTCAATTTTGGGGAAAAATCAGGAAATAATAATAATAATATAATAATAATACATTATGTATTTTTTCAAATACATAAGATAGAACAACAATAATACAAATATTGCAATTTTTTTTCTTCTCCCTTGATCCCTCCCTCCACATTTCGTTCTCCAAATCATGAAATCATGAAACCTACAATACCATACATATGAATAATCTTTCAAGTGATTACATGCTATTTATATATTAGTTATTTATATATACTGTAATTGTTTTCCCAAAATTTCTTTTGATCCAAAGGGGATTTAAGTCCAGTATTATTACAAGAAATCTAAGTAATAAATGGCAATCTCAAACAAATCTTATTTTATGTCTCCTCTTGCTACTCTTATCTTTATAATAATAATAATAATAATAATAATAATAATAATAAATTTTTATTTGTAGCCCGCCCCTCTGCAGAGCAATCGGGGAGGAGGACAACAGGATTTAAAACAGAACGACATTAAAACAATCCCTCTCCCCATACTTCCTTCCTCCCCCCACCCCATCCCCTTAAAATAGAATTAAACCAAAGAATAGTTAAAATACTATACTAGTTAAATTAATTAGTTAAAAACAAAGTTGTTTCCCCCCCCCCCCCGAGGAGTCAGACAATGGGGCCCCTTATGGGACGACAGTTAATCCGGAAAGGCCTGCTGAAAGAGATCCGTCTTTACTGCTTTCTTGAAAGCAGCAAGAGTGGTAGTAAGACGGATCTCATCTGGCAGGCCATTCCAGAGTCTGGGAGAGGTTGCAGAGAAGGCCCTCTGGGAGGTCTGAGACAGCCTAGTTTTTATTGGCTGTAGCAGATTCCTCCCAGAGGACCGCAGGGCGCGGGGGGGATCATATGGGGAGAGGCGGTCCCTAAGATAAGATGGACCCAAGCCATGTAGGGCTTTAAAGGTCAAAACCAACACCTTGTACTGCGCCCGGAAACTAATTGGCAGCCAGTGGAGGGATTTAAGCACAGGTGTTATGTGCTTCCTCCTTGATGTTCCCGTAATTAACCTGGCTGCCATATTCTGTACCAGTTGAAGTTTCCGGGTTAGGCACAAGGGTAGCCCCATGTAGAGTGCATTGCAGAAATCCAGACGTGAGGTTACCAGGGCGTGTACCACAGCTTCCAGGTCCCTTCTATCCAGATAAAGCCGCAGCTGGCGTATCAGCCGAAGCTGATAACAAGCACTCCTGACCACCGCATTCACCTGACTAGTCATGTGAAGCGATGAGTCTAGGAGCACCCCCAAACTGCGAACACAGTCCTTTACGGAGAGTGTGACTCCGTCCAGGACTGGAGACTGTATCCCCAAATCTGGTTTCGGGCCTGTAACTGCAAGTACCTCCGTTTTGTCTGGATTCAACTTCAATCTGTTTTTCCTCATCCAACCCATTACTGCTCTAAGACAGTCATCAAGAGGAGAGGCGCCATCTGAAGTCTGAGTCGATGATCTGGTCATGGAGAGATATATCTGGGTGTCGTCAGCGTACTGAAGACACTGAGCTCCATGCCTCCGGATGATCTCACCAAGCGGCTTCATATAAATATTAAATAGCATCGGGGACAGGATGGCACCCTGAGGGACGCCACAGTTAAGCTCAATTTTAGATGAGCAACTGTCCCCGAGCCTCACCCTCTGAGATCTGCCCGAGAGGAAGGAACGGAACCACTGCAAAGCAGTGCCTCCAATTCCTAGCTCCCTCAGGCGATCCAAGAGGATGGCATGATCTATGGTGTCAAAGGCCGCTGAGAGATCCAAGAGCACCAACAAGGTCACACTACCCCTGTCGATACTCAGGCGGAGGTCATCGGTCAGAGCAACCATGGCAGTCTCCACTCCATATCCTGTCCTGAAGCCGGTTTGAAATGGGTCAAGATAATCGGTTTCATCCAAGACTGCTTGGAGTTGGGAAGCGACCGCCCTCTCGATCACCTTACTCAAAAAAGGGAGCAAGGAGACTGGCCTGTAGTTGTTTCTATCCAGGGGATCCAGGGAAGGCTTTTTCAGGAGTGGCTTGACTGCCGCCTCCTTTAAGCAAGATGGAACCTTGCCCTCCCTGAATGACGCGTTGATTGTGTCCCGAAGGAACACCCTCAACGCGTCGCCCCCCTGGACGACCAGCCATGATGGACAAGGATCGAGGGGGCAAGTAGTCTTCCTCACACTTCCGAGCAGCTTGTCCACGTCATCGGTACTCACAGATTGTAATTGATCCAGTAAAGTGCCATCAACGGAGTTCCTGGATACCTCGTCTACAGATTCTGCCAGAACAATGGCGTCTAGGTCGGCTCTTATCCGAGAGATTTTTATCTGCAAAGTGAATATTGAAGGCCTCACAGCAGGCTGTCGTTGGGTTAAGTAGGGGATTCGGTGCAGGAGGAACCTTCGTCAACTCCCCTACCACCCTAAACAGCTCTGCCGGGCGGGACTCTGCAGACGCAATGCGTGTAGAGCAGAAAGATTTCCGCGCTGCACGCAAAGCCTCCCTATAGGAATCAAGATGCTTCCTAAGGCGAGTTCTGTCGGATGAGAGACGAGTCTTCCTCCATTCGCACTCTAGTCGTTGTCCGGCTCGCTTCATCCTCCTAAGCTCCTCGGTATACCAGGGCTTACGATTTGAAGCAGGCCGGAAAGGACGCTTGGGAGCGATTGTATCGATAGCCCTGGTGAGATCGGTGTTCCAAATGTCCACCAAGGCTTCGACAGAATCACCGGCATTACCAACCATTAAACCCTCTAAGGCTTTCTGGAAACCAATTTTTATGTTAATTTTTCTGAAAAAGATATGCACCACATCCTATTTAACCACTTTTGTAATGGGTTTTTAATGTTTTCCATGCATTAGCTGTTTCTAGCCTTGAAGCACTTGTCATTTGTGCTATAAGATCTTTATCTGGCAAATTTTCATTTTATACAGTATTATTTAATATAGTTTTGACACTTGTTGCATTTATTATTGTCATTGGCTTGAAACAGATGGGCCAAAAGGAGTGGCTTCCACCTGCTTTGAGGGCATGGCATGCAGATGATGAACACTCCTGAAGCACCTGGAATCTGTTCTGAGGTCATCAAAAGTGGCCCAAAGGAAAGAGAGCAGCAAAAAAATAAATAAATGCTCATGCCAGTAGGCCCTTTGGAACCACAGTGCCAGCCTGCTTTGAGAGTGGGCCATGGTCTCAGGTCAATAGTGGCCCCATTGTGGCTGGAGTGGCCATAGGCCAATTCTAGCTACCCATCTGCTTCACCCCATTGTAATATGTTTCAAATAGAGTTGAGTCAGGGGGCTTTTTATTCTATTTAATTTTGCCTGAAAGGAGTTTATTTGCATTAGTTGCAACCATGATGGATCTCTTAGTTTAAGTCTATTTTAATTTATTTTAATTGTATAGATATATGATTGAAATATAAATCCTTAATTCTATGTAATCCTTTTTCTTTCCACCCCCTCAATTGCTTATATTTATCTTCCTTAAACTAATGGCTATACAAAGGATGTATCCACAGTGCAGAAATCAAGCACTTTTACACTACTTTAACTGTCATGGCTCCATACTATGGAAGCCTAGGATTTGTAGTTTGGTGAGATATTCAGTCTTGTCTGTCAGAAAGCTCTGGTGCCTTGCCAAACTACAAATCCTAGGATTCTGCATGACAGAGTCATGGCATTTAAGGTGGTGTCATATTACTTTAATTCTGCAGTGTGGATACATCCTAGTCAGCCTCCTCTATAGTCCATGTTGAAGTCAGGTCTAAAGATAAAAATGCCTTGTAAATAAATGTAAATCCTACAGTTTATCCTCAAATCATTCTACTATCAACTGACAGAGGAAAGAAATGGCTCTTGTTTTACTGTAATATGAACAGGTGCTCATCAGCTGCTGTTATAAAACCAGATTTTACACAATATGTATTGGGAATAATTCTGAATGGATTTAGATGCCCAGATTTGTATAATGATGCCCCTGTTGGTACAGAAATCCAAGCCAGTGAATGCAAGAGCTGAAGCTTAAACCATTTAGAAAAGCACTCAAGCTTGATATTTTCTGTATATTCACAAGCAAGGGCTGATATAAATGCATTGTAGAGAGGGTAAACTGACTATGCAGGACAGGGGAGGAAGGAAGAGGGAAGAAAAACAAAAAACAAAAAACTCAATTAGAGAATATACAAAGCTAGTTTTACTCATTGAAATATCAGGGACAGGTCAGCTTTGCTAGGAAACCAAACTTATAATCTTCTGAATGAACAGCATATGCTTCGTCACTGAGCTATCTTTGGAGGCCCCGAGGAAAAATGGATGGGAGCCCCCCTATGCTATTGTATTAATACAGGAAATATTCATCTAGGGTAGATATCTTTGGCATAGGACAAGGACATACTGTCATAGATTACTGCAAAGCAGGGTTGGGTATTGTGCTACCCTCCAGATGTTGTTGGACTGTAACTCTTCTCAGCCTTAACTAGTATAGATAATGGTGAATAATATTCAGTGAAGAGAATCATAGAATCATAGAATCATAGAGTTGGAAGAGACCACAAGGGCCATCCAGTCCAACCCCCTGCCATGCAGGAACTCAAAATCAAAGCATGCCCGACAGATGGCCAGCCAGCCTCTGTTTAAAGACCTCCAAAGAAGGGGACTCCACCACACTCCGAGGGAGTGTGTTCCACTGTTGAACAGCTCTCACTGTCAGGAAGTTCCTCCTAATATTGAGGTGGAATCTCTTTTCCTGCAGCTTGCATCCATTGTTCTGGGTCCTGTTCTCTGGGGCAGCAGAAAACAAGCTAGTGCCCTCCTCAATATGACATCCCTTCAAATAGTTAAACAGGGCTATCATATCCCTCTTAACCATCTCTTCTCCAGGCTAAACAAACCCAGTTCCCTAAGTCGTTCCTCGTAGGGCATGGTTTCCATTTTAGTCGCCCTCCTCAGATGACGCCACCACTCAGAAGTTGCCACCACTCAGAAGACTGAGTGGTGATCATAGACTCATAGAGTTTGTAGAGACCTCAAGGGCCAACCCCTCTGCCATTCAGAAACTCATAATCAAAGCCTCTGTTAAAAAAAAACCTCCAAAGAAGGAGACTCCACCACACTCTGAGAGAGAATATTCCACTGTTGAACAGCTTTTACTGGCTCTATGACTGCACTCTTTAAATATTTAAAGGGCTATCCCAGAGAGGAGGGTGGGCACCCTATTACCAGCTCTTGGCTGGCAATAGGGTAAGACCAGGTCTAATGGTTTGAAGTTACAGAAAAGTATATTTCAATTGAACGTTAGAAGGAACTTCTTGAGTATAAAAGCAGATCAGCAATGGAACCAATAGCTCTCTTTCTCTGAATATCTTCAAAAAGAGTATAGACAGCTACCTGCTTGGGAATGCTCTAGATCAGGGGTAGGCAGCCTTTTTGAGCCGGGGCCCTTGCTGTCCCTCAGACAATTGGGGGGACCGAAGCACCATAAATAAATAAATAAATAAATATAATAATATTTTTTTTAAAAAAATCAAAAATATATATGCATGTACACTCTCTCAGCCCCAGAAAAGCCATAGCAAAACCCCTGTGGAGATTTTGCCAAGAATACCCCAAGAACAAGTAATAACAACAATAATCAATATCATCATGGTGGGTGGCGGCAGCGGCGGAGGGTGGTGAGGGGCGGCAGTGGCAGCTGCAGCAGGACCAGCCTGGGCTGGTCCAAAGGCCTCAGGGGGCCGCATCCGGCCCCCGGGCCTTAGGTTGCCTACCCCTGCTCTTGATGGAGTTCCTGCACTGACTAGGAAGTTGGGCTCAATGGACTATGGACTCAATGGCCCCTTCTAGCTTTACAATTCTATGCTTCTGTGATTCTATCCTAGGAGTTTCAATTTGATAACATCACCCAAGAAGGGTTGGAATTCTTGAAGAAAAAGTTTCAAAAAACACAATCACAAACAATCTGATGGAAGAAGAAATATGGAAACATCTGAAAAAGCTAATGTGGCTGCATAGCAAAGAAAAAAGAATATGTATAAAGACTGGGAGGAAGGACGAATCACCAAGGAAGAGTATAGATGCATATCCCTAGTTTTCAGGAATAGTATTAGAAAAAGTTAACACTCAAAATGAGCTGAGACTGGTAAGGCAAGCAAAGAGCAACAAAAAGGTTTTTTTCAGATACATTTGAGGCAAGAAAATGACCAAGGAGACAGTGAGCCTGCTGTTCAGTAAGGGTGGCAAAATGCTAAAAGATCCCAATGAAAAGTCAGAACTACTCAGTAACTATTTTCCATCAGTTTTCTCTGAAAAAAGGGAACTGTGTCCTTCCAAACAGCAAGTGATCTGGATTGCAAGTCAAGATTGATAGGAGTTAGTCAGTTAGTCAAGATAGTAAAAGGATTCAAAAGGACCTAAATAAACTAGAAAAATGAGAAGAATTAATAAAATTAAATTCATAGACTAATGCCAAAATCTACATTTAGGCCACAAAAATCAAATGCATAGTTATAGAACAGGGGAATACATGGTTCAGCAATACTACATACAAAAAGAACCTTGGGATTATTATTAATCATAAATTGAACATGAGCCAGCAGCGTGATGCTGTAGCAAAGAAGATGAATGCTATTTTAGCCTGTATTAATAGAAACATAGGGTGTGTGCAGATGGGTGACTCTGGGCTGCCCCAGGAAGAAGCAGATCAGGGGCACGGCTACCCCATGCCATGGCCCCGATCCTCCCTTTTGCTGCCCTGAAAAGAGTGGCAAAATGCCACTCCTTTCAGGGGCAGCAAAAGGCCAGGCTAAGAGTTGGCGTGCAGCTCTTCTTTGCCCTTTCTGGCGCAGCATATCAGAACACTGCACCAGAAGGGCATCCTGACACTGTGTGCTTTGCGTAATGGCGCATGGCATTTTCATGGGGTTGGGGCAGCCGGTGTGCAGCTGCCCTGCCCCAACTGTGCCTGCAGAGGCCCATAGTTTCCAAGGTAAGGCAAGTAATAATCCCACTATATTCTGTGTTGGTCAGGCCTCATCTTGAGTACTGTAACCAGTTTTGGGCACCTAATTTTAAGAAGGATATAGTCAAGTTGGAGCAGGTTCAGAGATAAGAGGATGACAAGAGACATAGAAAACAAAACATATGAGGAAAAGTTGAAGGAGGTGGACTTGTTCAGTCTGGTGAAAAGAAGATTGAGGGTGACACACTTATATTCTTTAAATACCTCAAGGACTGTCACAGAGAGGGTCAGGCCTATTCTCTGTTGTCCAGAGGGTAGGACCAGGTATAAAGGTTTTAAGTTACAGAAGAGTAGATTTTGATTAAGCTTTGCAAGGAACCTCTTGACAGTAAGAGCAGTTCAGTAATGGAACCATCACCTAGAGACATAATGAGGTCTCCTTCTTTGAGTGTCTTTAAAAAAGAGGCTGGGCAGCTACCTGTTGGGTATGATTTAGTGGAGATCTTGCAATGAACAGGGGGTTGGACTCAGTGGCCCATGAGGTCCCTTCCAACTCTATGACTCTATGATTCTATGAAAGCTAAACAATTCCCAACCTGATATGTACTATGGTGAAAAAATCATTTGTCTGAGCTTAATATAAGTGTTTAACCTTTAGACTGAAACCAGAAGGGTGAAAGAGAACAGGAATGGAAAAATTACAGGTAGATTGCTAACTCAGTAGTCATAAAACTAAAGATGAATAATAATGAAACATCTCATATCAGATGAATTTCTAAAAATATAAAAAGGCTTTGTCCATATTTGTGTGTGTAAAAGTCTCAGAATGTTCAAAAGAAAATTCTCTTTATTTTTTGTTCATATTCGATGCACAGACATTCTTGGTTCTAAACCAGACAAATGTGGAAATTCCATTAACATCTGCTGATGAATTGGTTATTATCTAATATTGATCTTCACTATATTTTCCATTCTCTGTATAACCTCCCACCATCATCACCATCATTATGGAATCATAGAATCTTAGAGCTGGAAGGTATAACAAAGGGCAACCCTCTGCCATGCAGAAATACACAACTACACGACCCCAGAAAGATGGCTATTCAAACTTTGTTTGAAGACATCCTAAGATGTCCAGCCCCCAAGGTATGTATTTCACTGTTGAAGATAGCTATCATGTCACCTTTAAATCTTCTCTTCTCCAAGTTAAACATATCTAGCTCCCTAGGTCATTCCTCATATGGCTTGTTCCAGATCCTTGGCCATCTTTGTCACTCTTCTCTGGACATATTCCAACTTCTTGATATCCATCTTAAATTAGGTGCCCAGAACTAGACACAGTATTCCAGGCAAGGTCTGATGAAAGCACAATAGATTGGGGCTTCTACTTCCTTTTATTTAGACACTATAAATCTGTTGATGCATCCCAAAATTTTATTCACCTTTTTGGTCATCACATCACACTGTTTATTCATGTTTAGCTTGTGGTCTATTAAGACAACTAGGTTCTTTTTGCATACACTGCTTTCAAGTCAAGTGTCATCCATGCCAGGTGTCATTCATATATTTCATTTTTTTCCCAACCTAAATGCAATACCTTGCATTTCTCCCTGTTGGAATTCATTTTGTTAATTTTGGCTCAGTTCACAATCTGTCAAGGTCATTTTGAATTCTGATCCTGTCCTCTAGGGTATTCGCTATTCCTACCTCTGAATTTGGCATCATCTGCTAATTTGATAACTCGATCATCTAAGTCATTTATAAGGATGTTAAATGACACTGACCCCAGGAAAGAACCCTAAGACCCCACTAATCACTTCTCTCCAGAATAAAGAGCAAATATTGGCAATTACTCTCTGAGTTCAGTTTGTCAACCAGTTACAGATCCACCTAACTGTAATACTGTCTAACCCACAGTTCAAAGGCTTGTCTATAAGAATATCCTCTTAAACCCCTTACTAAAATGAAGATATACTTCATCTACAGCACTCCTCTGATCTAACAAGTTTGCTACTTTATCAAAAAAGAGAGATAAAGTTAGTTTGGCATGACTTGATTTTGAGGAACCCTTGCTTGTTCTTAGTAAACACCACAGTCCTTTCTAAGTACAGACAGACTGACTGTTTAATGATCTGTGACTGGATGGTAGTTGTTTGGTTCCTCTTTATGTCCTTTTTGAAAATGGGATCAAAATTTATCCTCCTCCAGTCTGCTGGGAATTCTCCTGTCCTCCAAGAATTCTCAAAGAATATTGACAGTGGCTCTGATTACAGCTGCAAGTTCCTTTAGTATTCTTGGATGCAGCTCCTCTGTCCCTGGATGCCTGAATTCATTTAGAGCAGCTAGATGTTCCTTTATTATCTTTTTTACCTATATTGAGCTGTATGTCCCTTATTCCATGGTTTATTCTATTTTCACCAATCAGAGAACTGTTTTAACCATCTTCTTTACACAGTGGACCTACCATTTCCTTATTCTTCCTCTTGTTCCAAATGCAGCCAAAAAAGTCCACTTTTTATTTTATTTTTATTTTATCTTTATTAAACCTTTCCCATTTAAATTAAAACAAAACATTTATCATCATTACAGAAACATAACATACAACATATAAAACATGTCAAAATACAAACATACATTTACATTTACACACTATATTTACTCACATACACTCTATATACATATGTATACATATATCCACGTAAACACTTCCTGGAAACCAATACTTTTTCACTTACCTATATGTTGCTAATTCAACACATAGCAATATAAGCAGACCTTATTTACCACCTATATACTTACTAAATCTGTAACACAAAACTTTTAAACTTTTTTATTATGTTTATTCTCTCCAGCCAGCCTGAACTCATTCTAAGCTTTAACTTTTTTTACTTTCTCCCTGCAAGTTTTAAGTATTTGTTTGTATTCTTCTTTGGTGATTGGGGGGAACTTTCAAATGAGCTGAGATTTTAAAAAAGACATTAAGAAATGGAAGAAGGGGGTGGTTCTTCCATTTCTTAATACATGCCTCTTTAAAATCTCAGATCATCTGAAAGTTCTTTCTATGCCTACTCTGGCTTGTTTAAACACCCAGTTCCTTATTGGAATTGTTTGTAACTGTGCCTCCAATATCTCACCTTTAAGAACTCCCTTTCCTTTGAGCATTTCTGACCATGGGATGTCACTCAGTACTTTCCTAGGCTTTCTGATAACAGCTTTCTTGAAGTCCAGAGTGTGTGAGAGAGACTACATTTGGCTTTCCACTGTATAACTACATTTGGCTTTCCACCGTATATCAAATCCCAAGCGAACAGGGCCTCTTTTAACCAAGGTTCCCATTAGTTCCATCCCACAGACTAGTTCACTTTTGTTGGTTAAAATTACATCCAATAGCTAATCCCCTTGCTGCTTCTACCACCTTTTGCACAATGAAATTGTCTACTAGGTAAGTGAGGAATTTGTTGTACCTTACAATCTTGTCAGAGTATAATGGCAGGAGCAAATGGGCAGGAAGGAGTTTCCTGCTCCTTCCTACCAGAAGTGGATTGGGATCACATAGACAACACCACCTGCTCCCAAAGTGGGCCACAGCTGCAGGACCCAACCCATGCCACCAGGAGCTGGATTATTCTGGTTCCTTTTTGCTCCAGTCCGAAGAGCCGGAGTGTGGCATCGGTGCAATGTGCGTTATTTGAATGCCATGACTCCAAAGCAGCCAGAAGCCATTTCATTTGGCCTGTCTGTTCTGGGCCTAACTTCCAATAAACACCACAGTGGTTGAAGTCTACCATTACTACTATTTCCTTTTTGAATATTTGGTCATTTGTTTTTGGAAGGCATCATTCAAACCTTCACTTTGGTTGGTGGATCTATAATAGACACCCACAAAGAGGTCACTGTTGTTTTTCACCCCTTTAATTTTTACCCAAGGGCTCTCAGCCTGATTCTACTCTAAGTCATGGTTCTCTTCACAGGTGTACATATCCTTAACATATAATACTAATTATCCTCTTTTCTTGTTTGGTCTATTTCTTTGGAATAAGTTATGTCCTTCCATTGCAATGTGCTGATGAAGAAGCTCATCCTATCTGGCTTCAGTGATGACTACTAAAATAAGTTTCCCTTCTTGTTCATCTTGTTTATTTCCCATGTTCAGTGTATTATTGTAGAGCTGTCTAAGACCATGGTTCTTCTCTCCACCTGCTTCCTTGTCAGTTTTTTCCCCTTCACCCACTGTTGGATTCTTGCATTATTGGCCCAGTTTTCCCTATATCATTAAAACCATATCCCCAGAACTTGGTGATAGCAAGCAGGATGACTGAGGGCCTTTGCAAACTGCTAGAAATAGTGCAAATTGAGTCCACTTTAACTGCCCTGGCTGAGTGCTAGGGAATCATGGGAATTGTATTTTTTTTCTGAGACATTGAGCCTTCTCTGTCAGAGAGCTCTGGTGCCACAATAAACTACAGTTCCCATGATTCCCTAGCACTGAGTCAGGGCAGTTAAAGTGGACTGAATTTGCACTATTTCTGGCAGTCTGCAAA
Organism: Phrynosoma blainvillii; assembly: GCA_026167975.1. NCBI lineage: Eukaryota > Metazoa > Chordata > Lepidosauria > Squamata > Phrynosomatidae > Phrynosoma > Phrynosoma blainvillii. Next base: position 183,416,928 of record JANUYF010000004.1, on the reverse strand, counting down.
GGCCCTAAGATGCTGGGAATTTAGAAGCAATTTAAAGGTGGACAAAGTGATGCGCGGGGCCACATATAGTCTCAGATATCTTTTTGGAGTCCCCACAGCCTCCAGATTTCTTCAGCCACCCTTTCTCTGGTCATGAAAGGGTGAAATGCCTTCCCCCCAACCCCAGGGGTGGCAATTCCCCTTTTAAATAGATTGCAGGAGCCCTCAAACTATTAAAATAAAATATAAAATGCTTGTTTCCACCCCCCCCCCCGGAAATTAAGCAGTCAGTCCTGGTTTGTACTTGGATGGGAGACCACCGCGGAATACCAGGTGCTGTAGTCTAGGGAAAAACTGGCAAAAACATCTCTGAGTATTCCTTGCCTAAGAAAACCTTGAGAAATTCATGGGGTCACCATAAGTTGACAGGTGACTTGAATGCACATACTTGCAGACAAGTGGACATATGATACAATCTAGATGGTAGCTGTTCACAGTGGAAAACTCTTGCTTCCTTAGCAACTGCACCAGCCTCCACAACGTTGTCTACTTCACAGCTTAAAACCACTATCCCTAACCTCTCCTTGTTCTTTTATTGAGAATTTCCAAGTGTCAATGAGGGAGGACCACAGGGAGTTTAAATCACAATAAAGAAACAAAGTAGAAATAGTTAAAAGAGCAAGATTTCCTGTTGTGTGCCCATATGTATGTTTATAGCTATCCATCTGTTTGCAATGTGCAAATGGTTCCCACATATTTCCCTCAAATGATTTATGAAGTCGCTTCCACTGTCCTTGGTTATTTCGTTCCTTTCCCCTGCCATCTTCATGCATGATTGGTTGAAGGGCAGACTATTTTCACCCCCTAAATCTAGATTTCATTCCCGAAGGAGTTAAATAATATATTTCTGAAACATTCTGAGGGCAAAATTGAAGTCTTCAATATGTGTCTCTGATTTTCTGTCTGTATTGCTTATTTGTTTAGTCTGATAGGAATAAGCTTTTGTCTATTGCTAAAAAAAGGGGGGGGAGGGAGAGGGAAAGAAAATAGAAGAAAGATTTAGAGCTCCCATAGGGAAGAAAGCAGTTTTCATTGGCATTTGAGTGAAATATTAAAGGGAAAGTAGATTTAGCAGGACGCGGTGTAAAGGTTGTCTGTGATCAGAAGATCACCAGAGTGAGGAAAAGGACAGTGAAAAGGGAAAGATAAAAGGCAGGTCTTTGGGGCCAAAATATATGAGTACTTGAGTTACAGGTTAGCTGCATATGAAAGATGGCAAGGCAGAAATGTGGAACAAAATTATGTTGGCATTGCTGTGTTGTCTAAGGAATGCTACAAGCCCATTATTGTTGTATTGCCAGCAGAAAGGTACTGTCAGGGTGAGATTTTTCTTAAGCAACAGGTATTGATTCCTCCTCCCCCTCATCTGCAGCCACAATATAGGGAGGGAAAGCTCCTTTAGTCATGTCCATATTCATGGGCCATAAATTGCTCTATTTAAAATGGTAATGTTAAATGAGAATAGATGGATTCATCCCTTTTGAAAAGAAGGAAAAAAGGATAGCAACAGGGTATATTTTGAGCTATCATATCTGAACTTCAATTGGTCTAGGTGGCTTTGCTTCCATTTTTTATCCCAACCTTCCCCCAATCAGCATGCTGTAGTTGTGTGGGAATACAACTTGCATCACCCACAAACAACATAGCTTGTTGTCTAGGGATGATGGGGCATGCAGTCCAATATCTCAGCAGGGCGCCAGAAGGGGATGGCAGCTGTATCTTCTTCATTCTTTAAAAAAAATAATAAAGGTCCATATATTTCAGGATAAACTAAAGAATTATTTAGTTGTCCTCTCTGAAATGAATTAAGGCGCGTGAACAGATAAAACTCCATAAAAAAATTTAAAAAATTCTAGGGCAACTAACAGTTGATGATGAGTTTCAGGTGGTTGTAGCTGATAGGGATGGAAATAATATTAGAAAAATATTTCAAATATTTTTAAAATGTTTGGAAACTCATTCCATAAGGATTTTCATAAGGGCTCCCTGACACTCAAGAAATCTTTCCTGAGTATTAGGAAACCTTGATGAAGAGAATCCTAGCCAAGTAAGTATCTTCAAAATTCAAAACTTATTTTATGTGGGAAAATGCATGTGGGTTTTTTTAACACAGAAAAAAGAATTTTCTGCCTGGAAAAAATCTTTTCCGTGCCAAAAAATGTTCTTTCTGAGCATGAAACCAGTTTTCTGCACATTTTTTTTTGCAGCAAATGCCACTTTGTGCACAAAGGTGCATTTTCTTGCACAAAATAAGTCTCAAACTTCAAATAATCTGAAATTTAAATTTCAATTACTTTGTCATAGCAAGGAGAAAAATCGTGAAATTATTTGTTCTTGTGTTTCCAACCAACCAGGGGGGCGGGGGAGTGGCTTGTTCCTATCAGTAGTTTGATTTGGTTTTGTTCAAGCTGTTAAGTATGTAGATAGCTTTTGTACTGGCTCTACTTCCAAACTTACTATAGCCCACTGGGCTCCATACAATTCACAAGCTGTCCTCTCTTTAGCATCCTTAATATATAACCCCAGATTCTGCCCAGTTATTTTGCCTCAAGCCTTTAATATAGGTCTGCATTTTCTACCCTGTTTTGAAACTGTATTAATTTATTTTATTTATATCCTGGCCTTTTTCATGTATGAGGATCCAAGGTGGCATACAATATGTTAAAAAACAGATACAAGAAAAATCACAATTCATTACAGCATCAAAACACAATTATAGTGCAGTGGCAGCTAGGAGCTGCTGATTATATATATATATATATATATATATATATATATATATATATAAAAACTGGCAGTTCCCAGCTCAGGCAAATGGGAGTCAAATTGACCTGTGACAAGGACTATTTCCCCTATGACCAGAAAGGATCCACCAGATCCATGTCTGGTCAGCCAGGTTTTGACCTGTATTTTCCAAAGTGAATGACACAAGGCAGGGAAACACAGGCTTTTTGGCCCAGATGAACCCCCCCCCCTCAAAGTATCACTTGTCCAAAGTCACGAAGTATGTTTCCACGGCCAATTGTGGATTCCAACCTGGTCTCCCAGATTCCTAGTCCAATATTCAAATCACTACACCATGCTAGCTCATTTACTTACAACCACTATGAGCAATAGCAAATATGTCAGACTGGTTTTTCTAGAAATATTACACATAGCTATGGACTTTATCAAATGGGCAAAACAAACAGGATAATAGCGCTATGCTCCCACCAAAATCTCACAATAATGAGATGCTTTTCACACAATGTCACCATTATCGCATTATTATCCCATGAAGAAAGTGGCAAAATTTTGATTATCCCATGAAGAAAGCAGCAAAATTGCACTACTTTTTATTCATGAGATTTTCCTGTGAATAAAAAGTGGTGCAATTTTGTTGCTTTATTCTTGGAATAAGGACACAGTAATGGCAACATTGTGCGATGTCATGTGAAAAGCATTCTGTTATTGATGGGAGCATAGCATTATTAGCCCATCTTTTTTGCCTGTGTGATAAAGTCCTATGTGTATGCTGATTTCCAAACTCAGCAGTCAAATTAACTCTCCTATCAGTTGCAGGAAGATATAAAATGGGTCTTTCTAGCCTCTGTTGTTCTTGGGTATGACTTGTAAGTTCTTTGAGGTCAGTTGACAAGATGGAGTAAGAGTTTTATTCTAGAAATCTAGAATGGAGACCAGGGGCCAGAGTTGCAATTGTAGTTGGCAGATAGAACCAATATGCTACACTCCTTGCTTAGGGATGCTAAAAGCTTAAGTTGCTCTATCTGATGCAGAAACAGGGCTCCTGGGTGCACCCATGTAGCCAGGTACCCCATTTCTCCATCAGAAACAGAAACTGGGGGTGGGGGACTTCTGCATGAGGAGGGAGGCCTGTCTGAACAGCCTGGTTTTTCAGTGGAGTTTCTAAGGGCCTTTGCAAACTGCCAGAAATAGTACACATTAAATTGAGGCACTGCCCTGGCTCAGTGCTAGGGAATCATGGGAACTGTAATTTATTGTGGCACCAGAGCTCTCTGACAGAGAAGGCTCAATGTCCCAGAAAAAAATACAATTCCCATGACTCCCTAGCACTGAGCCAGGGCAGTGCCTCAATTTAATGTGCACTATTTCTGGCAGTCTGCGAAGGCCCTTAGAAACTCCGTGCAAAACCAGGGCTCCTTTTCCCTGGGGTAAAGGCTCTTTAGCCCAAGGTCAGACCAGATCCTCCTAATCTGTGTCTGCATGCAGGATTGTGCCCAATCCTCCCAAGGATGTTTTGGTCTGTGTTGTCTAAACTAGATGACATGAGGCCAGGGAAAAGCTGGTCCATTTGGCCCGGGCAGATAACGCTACAGATGGGCAGAAATTGCCCAGGGCCTTTTTAGCCCAGCTGGGGATTCAAGGGACTAAACCTGACAGTATATGTCATGTAACACATGAGTGCCCACTAAGCTACAGGTCTTTTCCATTTGTGCTTTTGGTTATATGAAGGGATAAAAGTTTTCAGTAATAGAACCAGTTGCCTGGAGAAGTGGCAGTATGTCTTTCTCTAGATAAAGATAAAGGTTTTCACTTGACATGAATGTCTAGTCATAATTGACTGGGGGGAGGGCATGCTCATCTCTGTTACTAGGCCAAAGAACTAGCATTATCCGAAGATGACTCTGGTGGTCATATGGCCAGCATCACTGCACCAAATGCTGATTCTTTCCCATCGAAGTGGTACCTATTTATCTACTTGCATTTTTTAACTTTCTTTTTATTGTTTCATAGTTTCATAAAACATACATGTTCATCCAGTCTTCACAAAATAGTGATCATATTATATATATAATCCCAATATGTAGTCTCACCTAAATTGAGTTCCCGAGTACCTCAACTAACGGGCATAATCTCTCCCGTTCAGCCCATTGTCTTATTTTTAATACAATAGCTTATATATTTCTATAAAGTACAGTCAGCCTCCATTTTTGTGGGCTTGAAGTCTGCACCCCTAGCCCATTCATGGGCAGGAAATAGAGAGGGACAAATAGGCCACGCACCACCATTCAAGCCTATTGGGTTTGAATATTTGAGGTTTTCTGTTTTCATGGGGGGGAGGGTTTGGAATGGATCCCCCACCAAAATGGAGGGGTGACTATATTCCCAGAGCCTAATCCAAACATAATGCCCTTTTATTGTCACTTTTCTCATCTCTTCTTATAAAATTACCGTATTTTTCGGCATATAAGATGCAGTTTTTCCTCCCCAAAATGGGGGTGGGGAAGTTGGTGCGCCTTATATGCCGAATGTACGCTCCCTCCGAGGCCGCCGCTAAAAGGAGGCCTCCTTTCAGCCGCATCCTTGGTGGTTCAATGGGCTGCTCCTGGGATCGGAGGACATCCTCCGATCCCAAGAGCAGCCCATTGAACCACCGAGGAGGCAGGTGGAAGGAGTGTCGCTTTCCCAGGGACCATGCTGGGGTCGGAGGACTCCTCCGACCCCAGCATCACCCCAAAGAAAGCAACGTTGCTTTCCTTGGGATGATGATGGGGTCAGAGGATGCCTCCGACCCCAGCATTGCCGCATGGAAAGCAACGTTTTTTTCCTTGGGACGATGATAGGGTCGGAGGACGCCTCCGACCCAAGCATCGCCCCATGGAAAACTTCCTTGGGGCAATACTGGGGTCAGAGGACGCCTCCGACCCCAGCATTGCCCCATGGAAAGCAACGTTGCTTTCCTTGGGGCAATGCTGGGGTCGGAGGATGGCTCCAACCCCAACATTGGCCCAAGGAAAGTGTCCTGGAAAGTGTTGCTTTCTATGGGCCAACCCTGGAGAGGGAGGCGTCCTCCGACCCCAGAATCGCTCCAAGGAAAGCCTCATTGTTTTCCTTGGGCGGATGCCTGGGTCGGAGGTGTCCTCTGGCTGTCAGAGGATGCCTCCGACCCCAGGATCCCTCCAAGGAAAGTCTCATTGCTTTCCTTGGGTGGATGCCTAGGTCGGAGGTGTCCTCCGGGTGTCGGAGGATGCCTCCGACCACAGGATCCCTCCAAGGAAAGCCTCATTGCTTTCCTTGGGCAGATGCCTGGGTCGGAGGTGTCCTCCAGCTGTCGGAGGTGTCCTCTGGCTGTCGGAGGATGCCTCTGTCCCCAGGATCCCTCCAAGGAAAGCCTCATTGCTTTGCTTGGGTCGATGCCTGAGTCGGAGGTGTCCTCCGGCTGTCGGAGGATGCCTCCGACCCCAGGATCCCTCCAAGGAAAGACTCATTGCTTTCCTTGGGCGGATGCCTGGGTCGGAGGTGTCCTCCGGCTGTCGGAGGATGCCTCCGACCCCAGGATCCCTCCAAGGAAAGCCTCATTGCTTTCCTTGGGCGGATGCCTAGGTCGGAGGTGCCCTCCGACTGTCAGAGGATGCCTCCGACCCCAGGATTTCTCCAAGGAAAATCTCATTGCTTTCCTTGGCAGATGCCTGGGTCGGAGGTGTCCTCCGACTATATTTGGTTAAGAATCTTTTTTTTCCTAGGTTTTCTTCCTTTAAAATTTGGTGCGTCTTATATGCCGGAGCGTCTTATATGCTGAAGGTATAATTCCTACCTACCCCTTATTTCCACCTTAACATACAAAATTCCATGATTGGAAACCATTCTTCCTCTACTTCATTTATATCTTTCTGGTTTAGGCAACAGGTTAACTTGTCCATTTCCTGTTGATATTTGGATGTGGTGTGCAGTACAGCAGAGTACAGTAAATAGCTTCCTCCATCAGCCTTTCCCATGCTAAAAGCATGCACTCACTTCTTGTAGTTCTAAAGTAGAGCTTTATTGTTCTATAAAGTAAATAAGAAAAGAAAACATACAATCCACCAAAGGATCACATCTTGCTGAAGTTGTTGTAGAATAGAAAAGTTACAGATCCATGTTTCCAGATCCAGGAGTTACAGTTACATTGTAAAAGCAGTTCCAAGTATAAGCATACTCATAAACTAAAAGCCAAAACTAACTCCATAGCTAACCACACACGCACAAACACAGTGCTTGCATATATTAACAAAGAAACCTCTTGGCCTTCCTCATACTCCACCTTCTGGGTGTTAACCTTATGCTGATTGGATAATGCCTGTATGGTGTGTTTTTACCCAGCCTCTAGCTGTCCTCATCCCCCATGTGACTACCTTCCCATGTGCTCATATGTTGATGTATTGCCTATCTATTTCCCAGCTCAAACTGTACTTTGTTATTCTGCTCTCTGAGCCCATGTTTTGACTTCTAATCCACCTGCTGTTGAGTTCTCTTTGTTTCAGTAGACACTGTTCTCATGAGAAAATTTCCCACACACACATCTCTACATTTCTCCTTTGACTGTATAACCCATCCATATTCCAACATTTTCATCATTTCAGACAGCTTCAGTACCCAATCCTTTATTGATGGCATTTTCTTACATTTCCAATGTTTTGGAAGTACAATCCTAGCCGCTATGATCAAATCCAACATAATATGCCAATATTTTTTCTCAATCTGCAGCAGAATTTTGTTGAACATATTGAGAACATATATTTCAGGTTTCATTTCAAATTTTATCTTTAGCATCTTTTCAATAATTGTGTGTATCTTTTTCCAATATATCTTAAGCTTGGGACATCTCCACCGCACGTGGAACCACGGACTAGCCATAACTTGACATTTTCAGCAGACATTTGAATTTGTTTTATATATCTTTGCAATTTTGACTGCAGTCAGGTACCACCTTTGCTCTATTTTCCAGTAATTTTCTTTTAACTCTTGGGATTTTGTGATTTTTTTTCCCCTGTTTTATCCCTAGTGTACTTTCATCTTTTCAGGTCTATGATTTGACCACAATCCGAAACCCATTTAATCTTTACATCTAAAATCAACTCTTCTTCCTGATCATAATTTCATAGAAGTTTATATAATCAGCCATTTTCTTGTCTGCAATGTTTAATAATATTTTATCAATATCCAATGTATCCTCTCTGAATTCGTCCATTTTTTGATCTATTTTGAACCTTTCCTTTAGTTGTATATATAAAAGCCAATGCATTTTCAGGTCTAATTGAGCCAAGTCTTCAATTGGTTTCAATTTGTATTTGTAGTATTCTTTCTTGTGCAATATATCTCTATAAGTAAGCCACATATCAAGCATTTTCCATCTTTCTATAAATACTTCCTGTGGCGAGACTCAAAGTGGAGTTTTCCTATATGTTTTCTTCTTTTCCCCCCCTAAATTCTGAGTAAGGACCTCCCTATAATATGATGGTAAAATTCATTGTGGACAGCCACTTTGTTATACCAAACATATGTACACCATCCAAACCTATTATTAAAGGCTTCTATGTTCAACAGTTTTGAATTTTCAAGTGTTATTCCAGTCTGTGATCCAATTTAACACTTTAGCTTGATAATACAGATTTAGATCTGGCACTCTGTCTCTGCATTCTTCTTTTTCTCTTGTCAGATTCTTCCATTTAACACGTGGCTTTTTGTTGTTCCAAACAAAAGGCCTTTGCAGACTGCCAGAAATAGTGCACATTAAATTGAGGCACTGCCCTGGCTCAGTGCTAGGGAATCATGGGAACTGTATTTTATTGTGGCACCAGAGCTCTCTGACAGAGAAGGCTCAATGTCCCAGAAAAAAATACAATTCCCATAATTCCCTAGCACTGAGCCAGGGCTGTGCCTCAATTTAAAGTGCACTATTTCTGGCAGTCTGCAAAGGCCCAAAGTTTTTTTATATCCCTTTGCCATTCTTTCAAAGATAGTCACTTTTTAGAATTGGTATGCATTGAAATAGAAAAGTAATCTTAGGCAAGACCATCATCTTAATTGCTTCAACTCTTCCTGACAATGATAATTGTAGATTGTCCCAAGTAGCCAAATCCTTTTTAATTTATTTCCATTTAATTTTATAGTTATTGTCAAAAAGCTCACTATTCTCATTTCTCAGCCAAATTCCAAGATATTTAACTTTCATTTTTATCTGACATCTAGATATATTTTCTATAATTTGTTCCTCCTTTTTCATCAAATTTTAGTTATAAGCAATGTGTTTTTCCTGTTAATTTTGAAACCAAAATTTTCCAAAGTCCTCTATGATGTTAAACAATTTTCCTATTTTCTAACTGGGTTCTTCTAAAATGATCACCAAATCATCAGTGAAAACCTTCAATTTGTATTCATATCCTTTAATTCTTGCTCCACATATTTCTTCCTCTTTCCTAGTTTTGTTGGCCAAGATTTCCAAAACAGTTTTAAGAAGAAAGAAGTATAGGGAACGACCCTGTCTAGTTCCTTTCAATATTTCAAATGTATTGGATCTCTTTCCATTTATAATTAGATGCACAGATTGATTTTCATATATATATTGATCCAAATAATGAAGTAGTTCCCTACTCCCATTCTATTCAGAATTTCAATCATGCAAATCCAATTAACATTGTTGAAAGCCTTTTCTGTGTCTGCAAAGATTAAGGCCAACTTTTTGTCATTATTCCTTTCATATGTTGTTATTAACTGCCCTTGAGACAATCTCAATTCATAGTGGCCCTATGAATGAGACAGCTACAAGACCCTCTGTCCTCCACTGCTCTGCTTAATTCCTGCAATCCCACACCCATGACCTCCTTAATAGAGTCCATCCATCTAGCATGTGGCCTTCCTCTCTTCCTATTTCCCACCACCTTTCCCAGCATTATTGTTTTTTCCAAAGACTCCTCCCTTCTCATGATGTGTCCAAAGTACAACAGCCTCAGTTTGTCATCTTGGCTTCCAGGGAGGTTTCCAGCTGGATCTGATCTAGGACACATTTGTTTGTATTTTTGGCTATCCATTGGACCCTTAATACTCTTTTCCAGCACCACATCTCAAATGAATTGATTTTCTTCCTATCACCTTTCTTAACTGTCCAGCTCTTACATTCATACCTGGTAACAGGGATTACAATAGCTTGTATGATTCTGACTTTTGTGCTGAGTTGTATATCTTTGCATTTTAGAATCTTTTCTAGTTCTTTCATAGCCACCCTCCCCATTCTTAATCTTCTTCTGATTTCCTGACTGCTGTCCCCATTTCTATCAATGTTTGAGCCCATGTATGGGAATTCTATTTCTTCATTGTATACATTGAACTTGTGAAGGTGGTCATTATTTTTGTTTTCTTTATGTGCAACATGAAGCCTGCCATTACACTTTCTTCTTTGATCTTTCTTACTTGGTGTTCCAGGTCTATGAGGTTTTCTGCTAGTATTATTGTATCATCTGAATATCTTAGATTGTTGATATTCCTTCCTCCTATTTTCACTCCTCCTTCTTCTATCTCCAAGCCTGTTTTTCATATAATATGTTCTGCATACGAGTTCAACAGATAGGGTGAAAGGATACAGCCTTGTCTGACCCCTTTGCCAATTGGGAATCATTCTGTTTCTCTTTGTTCTACTCTGACAGTAGCCTCTTGCCCTGAGTACAGATTCCTCATCAGGACTATCAGATATGCTGGCACTCCCATATCTTTAAGAGCACCTCGCAGCCTTTCATGATCTATACAGTCAAAGGCTTTGCTATAGTCTATAAAGCACATGCTGGTCTTCCTTTGGAATCCCCTGGTGTGCTCCATTAGCCATCATATGTTTGCAATATGCTCCCTAGTGCCTCTTCCTTTCCTGAACCCTTAGGCTTTATATCACTGAATGTTTTTTTACAGGAGAATTTTGATTTCTTCTTCAAATTCTTTATAGTACCAGGCAGAAAAACCACCTGGTCCTGGTGCCTTTTTTATTTTTAATTTCCTATTGCCTCTACAACATCCTCTACCATTAATGCCTTGTTCAAAATTCTTGCTGTTATTCAGAAATTTGTTTAATTTCTTTTTTATCCAGATAGTCAATGATTAATTTCAAATTCACTTCATATCTCTTACGTACGTTTGCATATATAAGTTCAAAAAGACATTTTGTATCTCATCTTTTCTGTTGATTCTCCTTCTACATTCAGTTCTACTATTGTCTTATTTTGTTTTTCTTTCTTCAGTCTATTTGCCATCCATTTTCCAGATTTGTTTGCATTTTTAAAATGACATTGCCTAACATATTTCATTTTCCTCCCAATTTCCATCATTATTGATTTTTCTAGCTGTTTTTTCAGATGTTTATTCTTCTTGTCATTTGTTGGATTTTTATTCATTTTTTCTTCTGCCTCCAAGAACTCCTTTTCCAATTTGGCAACTCCTGTTTATACTTGTGTTTGCCTTCTGTTCCTCTCTGAATCAATCAATGTTTTCTATGAAAACACTTCTCAACTAGTTTTTGCCTTCTCTAAGAATGTTATTATTTAACAGAAATTTGTTCAGTTTCCAATTGAACTGTTTTGTTCCAAGTTCAACAAAATAAATAAATAAATTGTGTTATGATCCAAAATGAATTTAGGTAGAATTTCCATTTTCTTAATTTTTGGGAGTGTTCAGAGACCAAGAACTGACTTTCTGACCTTGGCTTCTCAGGCTCCGTTCTTGATTGGTTTAAATCTTACCTGTCAGATAGATCTTTTGCAGTGGTCTCGGGTGGACAGACTTCATCTTCGGTTCCCCTATTTGTTGGAGTTCCTCAGGGTTCTGTCTTGGGTCCCCTTTTGTTCTCTCTATATACATTGTCCCTGGGTAAACTTATCAGCTCTTTTGGTTTCTCTTATCATCTGTACGCCAATGACACCCAGCTCTATCTTTCTACCCCTGACCTTTCGCCAGGGATTGAGCAGCAAGTTTCATCTTGTCTGACTGCTGTCTCCCACTGGATGCGCCATCGGCGCCTGAAGCTCAACATGGCCAAGACAGAGCTTCTTGTTTTCCCTCCTAAGTCCACTCTTGAATATTCCTTTTCTATCTCCGTCAACAACATCTCTATTCAGCCAGTCCAGGAAGCCCACAGTCTTGGTTTCATTTTTTACTCCTCTTTATGATTTATCCCTCAGATTCAGGCCACAGCCAAGGCCTGTAGATTTTTTCTTTATAATATTTCCAAAATCCGTCCATATCTCTCTCCTTCTACTGCAAAGACTTTGGTCCATGCCCTAGTGGTCTCGCGCCTCGACTACTGTAACCTTCTCTTGGCAGGGCTTCCTCTATCTCACCTCCACCCATTGATTTCCGTTCAGCACTCAGCTGCCCGTATCATCTCACTCGCTCATCGATATGACCATGTCTCCCCCCTTTTGTCATCCCTTCACTGGCTCCCCTTTACCTTCCGCATTCGATATAACCTTCTTTTGCTCACCTTCAGAGCCCTGCATGGGCTCACCCCTCCCTATCTCTCTGAACTTCTTTTTCCCTACACCCCCTCTCATTCCCTCCGTTCTGGTAGCCAAGGTCTCCTGTCCCAGCCCCGGATTTCCACTGCCCCATCCCGGATCTGTCCCTTTTCGCTCGCTGCCCCTCACTCCTGGAACCTCCTTCCCTTACAACTATGACTCAGCATGTCCCTAACCAGCTTCAAAGCCGAGTTAAAGACCGCACTGTTTAGGGAAGTGTTCCCAGGGAGTCTGTGATCGTGACCTGGTTGTTCCTGATGCGTGACCCAATTTGGATATTTGATGTTTTAACTTGTTTTTTATGATGTTTTAATTTGTTGTTTTACTTTTAGATTGTATGCCACAGGCAGGCTTTTTATATATTCTGGATTTTTTATTTGGTTTTGTACAGCGCCGTGTACATCTACGGCGCTTAATAAATAAAGCTAATAATAATAATAATAATAATAGAATAATAATAATAATAGATCCTGAAAAAAAAATGATCTTTCTGTGTTGGATAAAGTTTTCTCCATATGTCAATCAGGCCCATCTCTTCCTGTAAGTTAAAAAGGTGGTTGGGAGCTTTCCTTGTTTTTTAAAAAAATATTTTTACTTGAAGCTCTCTTTAGGTAGGTCAATTATCCCATTCCCATGTCCTAATACTACTATATTCTCATATTCTAGACCTCACAGTAAATTCCTAATTTTCTTGAAGAATCTGTTTGTTGTCTATAGGTATGTATAAACCTAAGATAAGGTATTTGACATCACCCATTTGTATTGCAACTCCAATAAAGTGGCCTTCATCATCTTTGCATATTTTGGTTGCTACATATTTGTTATGGACGTAAATTACACCTCCTCCTGTTCTTTTTTTCATTTGCAGCCACAAAAAAAGTATCCCAATTTTGGATTTCTCATGTATTTTATATCCTTTTCCTTTATTTTGACTTGTAGACAAATTATGCCCATTTTTTTTCTTGGCCAAATAATGAAAGACTTTACAAAAGATATGACCATATTGCGGGGTAATTTTTTCTCTCTAGCCACAACCAAATTAACTCTGATTATTCTGTCTGTTACATTTTCCATCTGTTCCATTGAAATCTCCACAAAACTTGCTAGTTTTGAAATAATCTTGCCTGATAGGTCATCTTTCAATTCTTCAGGCACTCCTCTTCATTTCAGGCATTTTTTCATGGTAATGAATCTCTTGCATCAAAATTTTGTTCTTGTTTCTTCTCTGAGTGTCCTGTAATTCTCTGGCAGTACCTTCCAGCTCTTCTGCCCTTTCTTCATTTCCATCTGTAATCCTTCAATATCTTTAGTAATCCTCTCTAATTTCTTTCCAAAGGTGCCCAATTCTCATTGCATGTTCTCTTTAGCTTCCTTCTTGGTCTAATTACTCCATCGAATATCATTCTGAACAAATATAATACAAATTTCTTAACTAATTCAAACTGTGTACAGTAGAGACTAACGGCTAAGCACAGATATCACTTAATCCATTATCTATTAATCAACCTATTACGTTACTATTCTAATACCCCTTTGCTTAAAATATCTAATCATAACCTCCCAGTCTTTGTTAAATATATCGTGATTTGACCCATGGATAAAACCAGTTAATCTATCCATTTCCATATATTCCATCACTTTTAGATTCCACTCGTCGAGTTGTGGTATTTCTTTTGATTTCCATTTTGATGCATAAAGTGACCTGGCAGCTGAGAGAGAATAAAAGATTACTTTTCCATATTTTTTTCCAAATCATTTTTAGTTATCATTCCCAATAAAAAAAGTTTAGGCTCAAAAACTAATTCAGTGCCCAATATCCCATTCAGAGCATGATATATTTTTGACCAATACTCCTTTGCCTTTTTACACTGCCACCACAAGTGGATAAAAGAACCCACTTTCTTCCCACATTTCCAACAAAGGTTGGAATAAGATCTATTCATTTTTGCAAGTTGAGCAGGAGTCAAATACCAATGGTATGCCATTTTATAGAAATTTTCCTTAATACTATAACTCAAAGTATATTTTGTTCTTTTAGTCCAACATTTTTCCCATTGACTTAATTCAATGGTTTGTCCCAAGTCTTGTGCCCACTTAATCATTGAAGGTTTGATTACCTCCGCTTCTAATTCTATTGATTGCAACATTTTATAAAATTTTGCTATTTTATGTTTATCCTGTGACATTATGATGGATTCTAACTCTTTATCCATGGTCCCAATTGATCTCAATTTCCTATCTAATAAATAACGCTCTTTAATTTGCCAGTATGAGAACCAATTACATTCATAACCCTCTGAATTCAGTTGCTCTTGTGTTTTAATTACCATATTTCCTCCTTCGTCTTTCAACAAATCGTTATACATTAACCATTTTTCTTTACCAAATTTATTCTCTTTTGATACCACCTCGCCAATTGCGGTCCATTTAGGGTTAATATCTGGCCACTTTTGTTTTACCTTTGTCCATACTCTCAGTAAAGGTCGCCTAATATAGTGGTCATTGAAAAATTTATGACATTTCACTTTATCATAAAATAAATAACTATGCCAGCCATAGATATTATCAAACCCTCTAATTTTAAATCTCTTTCCCTTTTCAGTACAATCCAATCCAATAACCAAAATAGCGTACAGGCATAATAATAGTTTTTAAAATTTGGTAGCCCCTGACCTCCTTTATCAACTGAGTCTTGTAGTATTTTCATTTTTACTCTAGGTTTCTTCCCTGCCCAAATAAACTTCGATATATCCCGCTCCCATTCCTTAAAAGGTTTATCGTTAAGAATAATTGGTATATTCTGAAAAAGAAAGATCATTTTGAGGAGCACACTCATTTTTATAGTAGACATTCTGCCCATCCAGGAAATATTTAATTTATCCCATCTTTCCAAATTCTTTTTTTATTTCTGCCCATTTTTTAATATAATTATTCTTAAACAAATCACCATTTTTAGTCATAAAATTTATCCCTAAGTATTTCACTATATTGCTTTCTTGAAAATTTGTCTTCTCTTTAATTTCATTTTTCTCCCCTTGTGTTAAATTTATTGTTAACACTGCAGTTTTTTCATTGTTAATTTTCAAGCCTGTCACACTTACAAACTTTTCCAGGGTCTTAAGTAGGAAATCTATACCATAATTAGGGTTGGAAAGAGACACCATAAGGTCATCAGCAAAAGCCCTTGCTTTGTACTCCTCTCCTTTTAATTTAAAACCGTTTATATTTGGATCCACTCGAATTTTATTCAACAAGATTTCAAAATTTATTATAAATAGAAGGGGGGACAGTGGGCATCCCTGTCTAATGCCTCTTTGAATTTTAAAAGGTAAGGTCAATTCTCCATTGACCAATATTCTTGCCTCTTGGTCCTGATAAATTGAATTAATCCATCTTGTTATGTTCTCCCCCAGGTCTAATTTTTTAATCAATTCCTTCATAAATTTCCAGCTCAGGTTGTCAAAAGCTTTTTCTATATCGAAAAAGATTAAAGCCAGTCTTTTATCAATCTTTTTATTATGAAACTCTATTAAATTTATTACATGCCAAATATTGTCTTTTAATGAATGACCTGGGAGGAAGCCCGCTTGATCACTATGAATCCAATCAAATAACCATCTTTTAAATCTATTAGCTATAATCATTGCGAAAATTTTATAATCATTATTCAGCAAATGTAGAAAAAACATATGGTAAACTATTGTGTAATCTCCTAACTGCAGCTAGAATCATTTATGCATCCAGATGGAAATCGACAGACATACCAACAGTTGAAGAATGGATGTTAAAATTGATGGACTTATTAGAAATGGACAGACTAACGGGACTGATCAGAGGGGGAGACATTGAATCTTTTGTGAAAAATTGGAAACCACTGATTGAATACTGGACAAGAAATGGGTGGAAAATGCTAATAAATGTTATGTGAAGTATATAGAAAAACGAGAACAACTGCGTCTTAATGTATGTATTGATGTTGTATATGGTTGATTAAGAAGACAAATGTGAATAGTAAAACTTAGCTGATAGGTAGAATGAATAAATAGTGAAAAGCAACTTATAAATTATAGTATGAGGAATCATCAATGTATGGCATGTAATATAACTTAGATAGGAAAAGACAGAAGTAATTATTTCGGGCTAAGCACAAGGATAATTAGTGGGAAGTATTTTAGTCATGAAAGAAAGAATGAATGAGTGTATTAAAGGTGTAGTTACTATTAATGAATTATGATGATAATAATTTAAAAGATATATTGTACGTTATAATAGTAATAACGTCAGGTAATGGTATGTTTGATTGTTTGTTTGTATGTGTTGTTCTGTATTTTTTTTTGTACCTGTGTTTTTAATTCAATAAACAATTTAAAAAAATTTTTTTAAAAAAATAATCATTATTCAGCAAAGAAATTGGTCTATAATTTCGAGGTTCGGTTTTATCTTTATTTTCTTTTGGAATAAGTGTAATATTCGCTTGTAACCAAGATTCTGGGATGGATCCTTCCAAAATTCCATTCATAGTTTTCAGTAAAGGGGCCATTATTTGATCACAACATTTCTTATAAAATTCTACTGTAAACCCATCGGGGCCTGGAGATTTCCCCGATTTCAAATTCTTTATAGTATCTAAAAGTTCTTGTGGCTCAATTTTTTTATTTAATTCACTTTTATAATCCTCAATTAAAGTGGTCTCAAGATGGATTATTTCTGGCAGTCTGTTCAGGCCCTTAGTCATTTGTTAATATTGTCTGTTCAGTTTTTCTAAAGATTCAAACAAAAATAATAAATGAAACCTTCAGAAATAAGGTTGTCTTAATTCATTACTTGTTAACATCCATTATCACAATTAGATCAGATTCATTAGTTAAAATGATATTTTCCCCTTGTATCAGAAAGTCCTTGGAAGCCTCAATAATGAGTTGTAAAGTGAACTTTAGTCTTATCCAAACCTCACAAGCTGGCAAGTCTGGTCAGTTCATTTTGTGATGTCATGCATTTAACTGCATTCGTCACTTCCTTTTAATTTAACATTATCCAATTTACCCCAAGCAAATAAATAACAACAAATTTACATAACCCCTCCCCTCCAGGAATGATGTCATATTACATCATATGACATCATTCAATTTGTGATGTCATGCATTTAAATGCATTTGTCACTTCCTTTTAATTTAACATTATCCAATTTACTCCAATTAATTTACTTAACCATATTAATTGTCCTGTGGGGTGAGGGTCATTACCTGCCACAAGAGGGGGCCAGTCTAGCTAGGCATCCCCTCCCCCCCTCCCCCCACAGAATGCTTTTTCAATTTGTTCGGAAAATGCCTTAACATAAATCTCCGAACTTTCAGGAGAGAGGTGGACCCCATCCCCCCTGTACAGCTGCGGTCTATCCAATTTAATCTCATGTTCAATTACAAAAATGCCAAGTTTAGACAACTGTTTGGCAACGGAACGATTAAGCCATCATCGAGCATTGTTGATCGCAGCATCTTTGCAAGCTCCAGTGCAGAGCTATAAAGCACAAACTCTCATCCCAAGTCTCAGGAGATTACAGGCACTGCGAGACTTTGGGATATGAACAAGCAACTTGATTGGACCAAGCGCACAGGTGCTCAATACCCCGCGCACTTAATCAATTAGGCCTCTCATGTCCTAATATGGCCAGCACAACAAGAAACCCCTCCCGACTCGTTGGGGAGTGTCTTTCTCTCCTTCTCACTCTGCAACATTCACCCAAAATAAGGGCCGATCAGACAGCCCATTTGGGGCAGCAGAGAACCACCCTGGGGAGTGGTGGATTTCGGCCATGGCAACCGCACACCGTAGCATCAATCCTTCCTTTTGCTGTCCCTAAAAGAGTGGCAAAATGCCGCTTGTTTTAGAGGTGGCAAAAGGTGGCCCTAAGAGCCAGCACTGCAGCTCTTCCATGCCCTTTCAGCACAGTGTGTTTGCACGCTGCACTGGAAGGGCGTTCTGACACCGCACGCTGTGCATACAGCCGCGTGGCATCAGGATGGTGTGGGGGTGGGGTGGCCATAGTGCAGCTCCCCTGCCCCAACTCTACCCCAGGACGGCCCTTTGGGCCGGTCTGCAACAGCCTTAAGTTTCTTAATATGCCCCCCCCCCCGATGAATAATCTTTCCTCCTCATAGTCCCATCCCCTGTCCTTTTTCCATCACCTTCTTTCTCTCTGTTTCATGCACCTCCATCTTATAATGTTTCTCTGGACTGTCTTCTATTAAAATCCATGGTCCCATCCCCCATCCTCCTTCTGTCAAGCTCTTTCTTTATATTATCCTTGTTGGGGTATGCAAACAAGAGTGAGCTAGCATACACACACACAGAGTTGATGCATGTAGGCAAGAACGCCTGGAAGCAGTTCTCTGTGGAGATTCTGGCTCCAGACAGCACAGAAAAAATCCTCCCACAAGTAGGCTGCTGATTCAGCTTTGAGAAATGAATCGCTGGACAGTGAGACTTCACTCAATGAGGGTTTATTCCTTGTTCAAATATTTACAAAGATACATAATCAGACATCCGTCTTGAATACTCACAGCTATACTGACCAACATTGTGCTTCGCCAACCACCAACTACAACTAACCAACAAGAGAGATTTTGACCCTCTCCCTTATATAGGTGGTTTCTTGGGATCATAGGACAGCCATGCACTAATGAAACCTGGTCATGCACTAAGGAAACCAGTGCCTGTTGCATCAGATTTCCTATGATGCATACCTGGCTGGCTTCATCCACTGTGCATGTTGCATCAGACTTCCCATGATGCATAGCTTACCAAATGCTGACTCATGTACCTGCCACTTGAACTGTAGTAACCTTGTTACCTTTGCTCCAGTTTTTTTTAGTGGACACATCCATGTCATTTTCCAGACCAGGGTGCAACATGGTTCAATTTCAATTTCAATTTCTTTATTATGGCCATTCGGCCAGCACAAAGTTACAATAAAACACATCTTAGTTGTATACAATAGTTTCTTACGAGAACATACCGGTAACTACAGACAAATCCTAATTTGTACAAAGACAGAAATAGGACAGTATAATTATCTAAACACCATGATAACTGGAAATTCTAATAACTTCAATAAGATGAAATGGTATGACCTCATACATAACTCTAAGCAGATGATACTATCCCAAGGACACTTTGGTTCAATAGCTACAATCAATTCCTTTAGCTGGGAGAAAGAGAAGACTAAACAGTATTACTAGTTAGCTACCACTCAGTTGTAGTATAGGTGTGGCTAACGTCGTTAGCCTAATTAAATGTATCTACCCAAATGAGTAGTACCCCACAAATATTATTGTTCTGTTACACTATGTTATTGGTAGAATAACCCTCCTGTTTTATAATTTATATAATTTTTATTCAATTATATTTTTATAAATTCCAATAAATGATATGATAAAAGCATTTCAAAATGTTTTTGTATACAATGCAACATGGTCTTGATAAGCCTTTCTATTTCCTTTCTATTTATTCTCCTCTTTTTTTTGTGTGTATATATATATATATATATATATATATATATATAATTTTATCCCTTTCACCTTCTCCTTCCAAAACTGCTACTCAAACAAACTTGCTAATCCCTTCTTTTAGCCTGTATCTCTCAACTTCACCACCTAACTCACTCCGCCATTTTCTGGTTCTCCCTCTTCATGCACCAAAACTTTCACTTTTCTTTCATTTTCCAAGTCCTTTCATCCACCTACTCTCCCTCCCTTTCACTCATGCTCACCCACTCTTTCTTCCTTTCACCTGCACTCGCCTGCTAACAACTTCCACTAACTTTCTACTTTACCTTCTCTATTTCCCTTATTAATTTTTCAATTGATCAGCTTTTTATTTAATACTATGCATAAAAGCCATTCCCTCTTTCGGTTGGGGTAGCTCTCTATACATAAAAAAGAAAAAAGGCCATTTGTGTCGTGTAGGTCTTTCTCTTGCTCCAAAACTGGCTGAACAAAGTCCAAAGAAATATAAGTAGGAAATGCTCATTATGAAAGATCTAATTGTTCTATTACTATTCAATCTATGATCTAAATTTTAAAAAATGGCAATGCCAAAAATGGCCGCTCTTACAGCTCGACTGCTCTATGGTCCTGTCCCCTAGGTTAGGAAATCACCTCCGCAATGTCCTCATTGACTGAAGAACCCAAAACTCCTTCAAGCCCCATTCCCCAATCTCTTCTTCAGCTTCAGATGGATAAAGATTTCATCCTTATAATCCTGTAGTGGCGATTGCTAGGACGAGCTTCATCTCTAGTGACCTGCTGCCCTACCGTCCCCACCAGAAGTCCTATCTACTTGCATTTTTACGTGCTTTTGAGCTGCTAGGTTGTCTCTTTCTCTAGGCCTCTTCAAAAAAGAAGCTGCACAGCTACTAACTGTGGATGCTGTAGGTGAAGTTCCTGCACTGAGCTAGGGTTGAACTGAATGGTTCCCTTCCAACTCTATAGTTCTATAAACTAGAATAAAGTCTACAGGATGGGGTATGTAAAAAAACATTTGATTAGAACATTCCAGAATTTGCATATATATTTACTGCATGAATTCATCAGGAAAAAATGCAGTTTTAAAATAAATGAATGTTATAGGAAATAAAACTGATAGATTGGCAGATCACTGTGAGAATTTAGTGCTCAGTATTTTTGATGAATTAGGGTTCTTTTCTCAGACAGGCCTCTTCTCTTTTGGTAACCACATGTCAAGCACGTGCAATACAGTCCACTCCATGCACTTATCAGATTTGATCAGTGAAGATGGTAGAGAATGTCATTCAGTCAATTTTTCATAGAACATACTAAAATCTGAAAATCTCTTCATAAATTTGATAAAAAGATCTCTTAAAAAATGTGGGAAAAAGCAAAGCTGATTAATTTTCCCCTTATTCTTATCTAAAAATTTCAGTCAACATAATAAGTTTCAAAAAGGAGCTTGCATCCCAGTTGGGATTCACTCCTTGCTTCTCTCAAGATTCAACTACTTTAGTATGACTTACATTGAGCTCTCTTTGAAGAGTATTCCACAGTTTCAGTTAGCAACCATTAAGAAGGCTAGATATTATTGTTAGGTTTAAATGGGATATAGAGTCAATGTTAAAATGTTGAAATGTAAAAGATGTGTGTCTGTATTTTTCCATGCTGTGAAAAAGTTGTTTTTCTGAGAGCTAGACTCAGTTATCAGCCCAGATGTGTTCTTAGCCCAAAACAAGGAGCTAACAAGCTTCTGTTCTGTGAGAAAGAAGTTTTGTTTATATTAAGGTTTTTGTAAACACAATATTGTTATGGGAAATGTAGTCACATGATTTGTTATTGTAATTAAGGGTTGGACTAGAACACGTCATGTATTATCATCCAATCAGCTTGTATAGGCGACACCCAGAAGGGTGGAGATTTGGAGGCTGGGAATCTAAACGTTCTTCACTTGCTTTTTGTCTTTTGAACTGTAATGACCTAATTAAAACATTCTTTTGATGATGCTACTAACACATTTTGAATCATGTAGCAAATAGCTTTTATTCCTGCTTAGCCAGCTTTGGCTAAAGTGAAGATGTTATTATTATTATTATTATTATTTGTTTTTGCTTTTGTTCTTTTACAATAAAGAAGTTTGCTAGAAGTTCCAGGTTTGGATGTTTGGTTTTAAAGGACTGTTTTCAACACTCCATCATCAATATTTTTAACAATTATGTCCATTTTAAAACTGGTACATTGGCATAAAATATTCACTGGTACCAACATGTCTCCAGGTTAGGTTTATTATCTAAAGCTGTCAATGGCTTGGATTGGGCACACTGAAAGGATTGCCTCCTCCCATATAATCTAGTCCTTACCCTAAGATTTGATGGCGAGGCCCTTTTTTCATGCTAACATGCATGGATGCCAGGTCAATCAGGAGGCATGAGAGGGCATGTTATGAGCCACAGCCTACTTGAGAAATTCTCTTTGAAGGAACTTATTCTCTCTTCTTTTTGGTTTCTGTTGTGAGGTACAAACAATTTTGTTCATATTGGGTATTTATTAACCATGACATTTAAAGCTGACTCTGATGTTCTAATAATGCTGGTCCAGTTTTGTGGGTGATTGTTTTGTTGTTCTTTGAATGCCATTACCAAGTACTACTTTGGAAACTGGTAAGGAGGACTATAAATTATTCAAACAAATAAATAAATAAATAAATATTCTTCTAGATACATTTATTTGGTGGATTCCTTCTAGGGACATCTGATCAAATGTCACCAGTTTCCCTGTCCATTTGATAAGAGATGATTAGTAAGAGAAAGGAAATTGGAAAAGTCCAGGGGAATGAGTTGCAGGTATTCCTTTTGGAACTTGGTTTCTTAATTATAGGCAGTTTCATTACAAATTGGTTTCGATCTCTGTAACACTGATATTAAACTTCAGCATAGACTGTAGTTAGATTGGCTGAGCTTGTGATGTAGCCACGTTTCTCTCACTCTACAGTATTTGCTTGCTACTTCGTCATTTATCCACAAGCTTTCATTTCCTTCATTTTTGTAAAGTGTATCATCTTTGATTTGATTGGAAACAAACATATGTCCATAACAGATTATTTTCTGAACTTTATGTGCCTGGGAAATAGTGAAGTTACTGTGTTCAATTTTTTTATGTTTGTCTATGGGAAATATTGAATAGTGAAGTTTCAATGTATCTGTGAGAGATGTTATTGTTCCATAAAAGCCACACATCCATTACAACTAAGGGGAAATGGTAAGGAAAATTGAACAAACAGAATATAGCATCATGATGACAGAATCTGAAAAACTTCCTAGACTGACAGCTTCCCTGGTACATGATAAATGCTTTGAGGATCCTAATGTGCAATTAATAATAAATAGTTAAGACTAATATTAATGGAAAAGAATTCTGATAATTTCATAGAGAATTGCATATACAACCATGAAAGAAGAGGCTGGTTTTCAAATCCCTATCATAAACAAGTACAGAAGGCAGGGTCTCAAACACAAATGCATTAAACACAGTAATATAGGTGAAACTATTAAATAATATGATAATAAAGGTAATGTTTATAGTCTGCTATCTCAGCCACCCATGTGAACAATTTTGGATTTTGGAGTATTTTTAATTTCAGAATTCTAGATAAGGGATAGTCAAACCTTAGTACATTCGACCCCAGAGTCATAGAAAAATAAAGATGGTGGCTACTCCTGCTGATCAGGGTTTGTTTTTTTTAATGAAAAAGATGATGGTGATGTTAATGCTGATGCTGATAGTAGTAGTCTGTATGAATAACTTATAACCAATGAGGAAACATACATGAAATATATGCTTGTCAAGCAATGGTTTGAGTTGTTTACCAAACTAGGAGTGCTTGAGCCCAAAGCCAACATGGCATGTGAGGAGGGTGTGTTTCTTGTAAAGTTCTAGACAATGTGAGGAAGGGTGTGCAGCCTACATACTGGCACTACGTAGCCCAAGTTTATGCAGGTTTTGCAGACAAAACATACTGAACAACCCTAATCATGCTTGTTAAGAATTCTGATTATTTTCATCTGTCACAGAGTGATGTTATCCAGTAAACATTTACAAAATGAAATTGCTTTTGTTGAACATTGTGCCCATAATATTTTATACTTCTGTCTATACAGTAAAAAACAGAAACATCTCAAACATAATCAGAGTTTGCTTTTGAAAAATGCATTGACTGATATTCCTTTCCTAAGGACCATTGCATTTAGAAGATCAGGGGAGAAAAGTAGATAACTTTATTTATAAATCTTAAATCTCCACTAAATAAGGAAGCTCTATCTTTGAACTGGAATGATAAGTAGGACTTTTGGTGTAGCAGATGATATCTTGGGGAAAGAGGAAGATATTGGGTTATTAAAATATCAGTCAACAACATAGGAGAAACCACAGGAGAGAAATGCTTTAACATTCCACTCTGAACAGTGAATATAAGAAGAAATTTTAAGAGTTCTAGTATTACATACTCCAGGACATTTGAAATAATATAACCTCCACACTCAACCTAAGTCACTGGGTATTAGATCTGTAATTCTGTGCTAACTTTTTTGGAAACTGGAGCATACCAAATTATATATTTTTTAAAAAATGTATAGAATTAGGCTGTGTGTATGTTAAAAGGTATCTTCCAAACAGTGGGGTGGGCTCAGGGTGAAATACAGTGTGAGCAGAAAGAGTGTGGGCCAAATGACTTGATGTCAATGGCTTAGCAGTTACAGGCCATTAAAAAAAAAGAGGTTGTATGTATCCCAACAGTATCAGGCTTATTGTAAATAAAAACTAGGAAAAGAATATATAGCTGCAGCAAATTCAAGAAAAAGGGTAATACTATACTATAAAGCAAGTAACAATGTTTTAAAACAATATAGATTAATTTAAAAATACACATTCTGAAGATGACAGCAGGTTGGAATGTGCCACCTGTTGTCTCTCAACCACCTGCTTGGTCACCCCCACCCCCCACACACAGAGAGCTTACAGTAGGTAAGCAGCATCAGAGACTAGAAGCAAGAATGAGTACCACTGCAGTACTGAGTAGTGGATCTAGCCTTCCCAGGCTATTTATATATTTATTTAATACCCTGGCAAGGGCATACCAGTGTGTAGTACAGGTTGAGTCTCCCTTATCCGAAATGCCTGGGATCAAAAATGTTTTGGATTTCAGATTTTTTTGGATTTTGGAATATTTGTATATACATAATGAGATATCTGAAGATTCAATACAAATCTAAACATGAAATTAATTTATATTTTGTAACATAATATCTTATACACATAACCTGCAGGTAATGTTACACATCATATATATAACAGTTTTATGCATGAAACAAAGTTTGTGTATCATGAACCATCAGAAAGTGAAGATGTCACTATCTCAGCCACCCATGTGAACAATTTTGGAGTATTTTTAATTTCAGAATTCTAGATAAGGGATAACCAAACTTTAGTACATTTGACCCCAGAGTAATAGAAAAATAAAGATGGTGGCTTTTTTTAAAAAAATGAAAAAGATGATGATGATGATAATAATAATAATAATAATAATTTATTTATTTATATCCCACCCCTCTGTCAAACAAGCAGGGTGGCTTACAACAGTTAAAATTCCATACAATAACATCTATCCCAAAAGACACACACTAAAATCCCAAAACCCACCCACTTCCTAAAAAAGCATTAAACCAAATATCCATTAAAACAACTTATAATAAACATCAAGATAAAATAAACTGACTAGGACAAGCAATAACAAGCAAGGACAGTGACAAGGGAAAATGGGAGGGGTAAAAATGAAAGGATTCCTGAGGCTGGGAGTTCTAGTGGGGAAAGGCCTGCTGAAAGAGATCCATCTTCACAGCCTTTTTACAGCTGCTTAAGCTCATAATCTGACAGATCTAGTCCAGCAGGCCATTCCATAGTCTGGGAGTGGTTACCGATAAGGTCCTCTGGGAAGTTGCAGACAGCCTTGTTTTCACTGGCTGCAGCAAATTCCTTCCAGAGGACTGGAGTGCATGGGGAGGATTGTACGGAAGGAGGCGGTGCTGAAGATAGGTTGGACCCAAGCCATTTAGGGCTTTAAAGGTCATAACCAACATCTTATACTGGGCTCGGAAACTAATAGGCAGCCAGTGAAGTGACTTCAATACTGGTGTTATGTGGTCTCTCCTAGATGTACCCAAGACCACTCTGCCTCCCATGTTCTGTACCAGTTGAAGTTTCCGGACCAAGCATGAGGGTAGCCCCATGTAGAGTGCATTACAGAAGTCCAGCTGAGAGGTTACCAGCGTGTGCACCACAGTCTCAAGGTCCCTTACTTCCAGGAAAGGGTGCAGCTGGCATATTAGCCGAAGCCGATAGCAGGCACTCCTGACTGTCACATTCACCTGATTAGTCATCAGGAGCGACGCTTCCAGGAGCACCCCCAGACTGTGCACACAGTCCTTCATGAAGAGTGTGACCCCGTCCAGGACTGGAGGTTGCAACCCAATTCCTGGTTTCAGGGCCACTACTGTGAGCACCTCTGTTTTATCTGGATTCAATTTCAGTCTGTTTTTTATCATCTAGTCCATTACTACCTTAAGAAAGTCATTGAGAGGAGAAATGCCATCGGAAGCCAAGGCCGACTATCGAGACAGGGAGAAGTAGAGCTGGGTGTCATCAGCATACTGATAACACCCAGCCCCATGTCTCTGGATGATCTCACTCAGCAGCTTCAGATAGTGGTAGTGGTCGTGATGATGATAGTAATGATGGTGATGTTATAAGTGGTTCTGGATCCTCCTAGATGCTTGGGCTGTTAGGCTTTGCCTAAGAATACTGTTTGCAATATTGGGTTTAAGTGGCAATGGGGAGAAATAAGGTAATGAAATTCTATGTTATATGACGGATGGTTATATCTGTCAATTTCATTTTCTCTCTATTTATAATTTCCCAATACTAGGAAGTACTGTATAAGAAAGTTTCTTTCTGACTACTACTTTTGCAGCACAAGCTTTGTTAGCCAACAACACTTTGTTGGTATCATACTTAGCAATTTTGCTTGGCCTGGAGCCTTCCATTGGATAAATGATGATTCAAGAAGTTCAGAAGGATGGAGTTTCATTCTGCAGTATGTCTAGATTGGTTCACAATTATGATAGCCCCAAGGGTGGTGTTGAGACCACCAGCCAGAACTTCTGTGGAGTATCCATTTGGGAGAAGAAACTGTACCTGTGACCATTTTCATGAATATGATGCCACAGAAATCGGAGTGGAGATGTATTCACTCATTGATTCATACTTGAAAATTTAATGACTGCAACCTCCAGATGAGCTTGATACTAAAACTGTGAACTTCCTTCTAATTACCAGAAAATGAACATGTATAGCATCATTGTGTTTCTAATAGAACATGTTGCACAAGTCAAAGGGGCAACTGTGTTGGATCTTTTGCAACTTCTAGAAGTTATAAAGGTACCCTCAAGATAGTCCTTGCCTACTAGCCATATTAAGGACAATATCAGTGCTTCTATATAAGATCCATTACCTGTAAAAATTGAAGGTTTTAGAACCCCACACTACAAGCTCCTGTGTTACTAGGACCTGGGATGTGGATATTATGAGTGGGACCCTCCATGTCCTCACCTACCTGCATGGAGATGCAGGTTTCCCCTCTATATTTAATTAATTTGAGTTCAAGGCATTTTGAGGTTTTCATTTAAATAAATAAATAAATAAATAAACAAAATATTATGCATGCTATTCAAGTGAAATCCATTTTTAATCAGAATTTGGATAATACATCATTTTTAGAATATTCATCTTTAGTTCTTTTGTTATAGGTACAGATGTAATAAATTCTACATTTTAATTGCCATTGATATTCAATCCATGAGCAGATGAATACCAGCAATGTAAATTTTGAATTGAAAACAAGGATCAAAATGTATTGCTTTGTGTGTTCAGTATTTATAGCTGACAAAAGATCCCCATGTCCTAGACTCAATGCCTCGGTTTCTTGGCTTTGCTTCATTTGTCTATTTGTATGTTGCTGTATTTGGCTGCTGGCCACTTCTGATTTAAATTGGTGGTTACAGGAAAAGAAATAACAAACAATTTCTGATTCTGAATAGCCCTACAATTTTATTTTATTTTTTGTCTCTACTTAGTCTGCCATTTAAAATATCTCACCTGTCTCTGGTGTAGACCTCTGATTTTTGATAGTCAAAACAGAAAAGATTATGAGTGATCATAAATCAAATAAGTGTGAAACCAAATCTCAACCAAAGTGGATTAAATTCAATTATATTACTCACTCTCCAGTGGCACAGGAAATCAGTGCTCAGCCTTTGGAGGCTTTATTATTTTGGGACATAGATTAGGATATGGAAATCAAGGAATACTTCATGAAATTGTGTAGAATTGTACTTATTAAATAAATGTGTTCAGAGGTGGCATGAAAACAATTTGTTACCATTCTAACCAAGCCAGAAACACATGTTACCCAAAGTCATTTTGCCTAGTGACATTGGGGAAGTGATGGAAAAAATCAATTGATTCCTTTCCCAAGTAGAAGATTCCAAATAGCGTTTGTAGAATCTAATAAAGAGGGAAAAGGAATGCCTTTTATTAATTTATTAATTTTATTTATTCACTGAATTTATATCCTGCCTTTCTGCCAAGATTGTATTCCAGATGGCTTGTAATAATTTAAAAAATAGGTTAAACATTAATTTACAAAAGTTAAAAAACCCTAAAAACAATATTATTTTTAAAAGCAAGATTAAAAACAGTTTAGAATCATAATTACCAGTAAAAGATTAAAAATACAGCACATCAATCACTTTGTTCTTGTTCTTGTTAGCCATCTTCAAGTTATTCTTGACTCATGGTGACCCTGTGGATGAGACATCTCCAAGACTTCCTATCTCCACTGCTCTCCTTAGGTCATACTTATGGTCTATTCATCTAGCATATGGTCTTCCTTTCTTTTTACTTCCCTCTGCCTTCCCTCTATCTTCCCTAAAATTATTGCTTTTCCTCTTGATGGGTCTGAAGTATGATAGCCTCTGTTCAGTCATCTTGCCTCCCAGGCTTTGAAAAATAAGTAAAAAAGTGTCTACTTCTACCAGAAAGGAAGAAAACTTCTAAATTTTCTTATATTTCCATGAAAATAAGTAAGTGAATAAGTAAGTGAAGGGGACTGCAGACAGGCAACTCTGGGCCGCCCTGGGAAGTGGCGGATCAGGGCCATGGCAACCCCATGCCGCGGCCTCGATCCTCCCTTTTGCCACCCCGAAATGAGCGGCAAAAAGCCACTCCTTTCAGGGGTGGCAAAAGGCCGCTTTAAGAGCCAGCGCACGGCTCTTCTTCGCCCTTTCTGGTGCAGCACATCAGAACACTGTGCCGGAAGTGTTAGAATATAGATGGGTTATACAGTCAAAGGTGAAATGTAGAGATGTGTGTCTGAAATTTTCCTCATGAGAACATCTAGGCAAACAAAACAACCCAGTCCAGGTAGCCAGAGAGTCATAACATCAGAAGTTCCTAGCTGGGAAAGGCAACCAAGAACAGAAAACAAAATCCAAAACATCATTAGGCTTGAGAAAGAAATCACGTGGTGGATGATGGACAGCAAGGGGCTGGGTTAACAAACATCATACACATAACATCCAATCAACATAAGGTTAACACCCAGAAGGTGGAGTAAGGGCAGGGCTGAGATATCCCTTTGTCTAGAGTTGTTTATATTTCTTGCATTCTTCTTGTTTGTGTGTGTGTTCGCAATGGATCTAACTATGGAGTTAATTTCTGGACTATAATATGATTATATTGCTTTTACAATGCAACTTTTGGATCTGGAAACATGGATCTGTAACTCTTCTGTTCAACCACATCAGCATGATGTGATCCTATGGTGGATTGTATTTTTCATTGCTTATTTTTGCCTTTTGAAACAATAAAGCTCTACTTTTAGAATTTTGGATTTTTTTCCCCTGGCTCTGCTGGATTTTCAAGCACACCACACCAATAAAATTCAACAGGAAGGGCATCCTGACACTGTGTGCCATGCGTAATGGCACACGGCATTGGCGTGGGATTGGGGCGGCCGGCATGCAGCTGCCCTGCCCCAACTGTGCCTCCAGGCCAGCCCTTTGGGCCAGTCTGCAGAGGCCCATAGTAAAGGCTTACATCCTTGTTGCATTGTTTTTAATAAAAGCTTCATGAAAGAGTGAATAAACAAAGCTTGCATTCTTGGAATGTCTTTGATTATGTTCATTTGCAGCTAAGAGTGTAATGTTTATTTTCTTTATTACACAAAAAAGGGGAAATCTCAATAAATTCCTGTGGTAAATTCAATGAACAAATGGACAGAATGAATGTAGCCCTCTTCCACTTTAACAGAAGAATAAGGAGTAGGCATAATCAGAGAAAGACTTTAAGAGTCATGGGATGCACAATAAGAAGAATTTGGGATTGTGAAACATTTCCAGAAATATCATTTTTATTTTAATACCTTTTTAGTCCAAAATTCTATTCCTGAATTTATAGAGGGGTTTTAAAAAACAAAAATCCTTTCAAAGTACACATTTGAATTGGCAACAGTATACATTTAAAATTCTGAGAGTACTCTGGAGAAATTTGCGAAATCTGATTTATGGATAAACTCTTCTCTTTACCTTCATCAGTATGAATGGTAATTTCATACTGAAATGAATAATGCTCAACTTCATAAACTATCTCTGACAATGCAAAGACATCAAATAAACATTAAATGCAAGACTGCCACATAGAGTTTAAAAACTGACATTCCCAAATGGAGCCACATTCATTACTTTTCAGTTTTCTTTCCTATTTTTTTTTAAATTTATTGGGGGTTGTTTGTTTCTTACTTGCTTGTTTTGGAGATACAGAAACAATACTTCTCAAAGTGCTCTGCTTTTGGTGTGGGTGTACATTCCCTGATGGTTGAACCATCCTTCTTTACAAACATACTCATCCCACTATAATTAGGATCATTTGCACTGAAGGGTTGCACTTGTTCTCCACTAGCCTAACTCCCATCAATCTGTTTACACACAAAATTAAATGAAGCAAACTCAAAGCAGTTCTCATTTAAATGACTGGAAACTCCGGTCGTGCATGTGCTCAAATCTGCACATTAATACATGTTAGAGACAGAACCACCTTGAGATGGATTTTTTCTTTATTCATGCTCAGAGTAGATTCACCATGACTATTTTTGGTAGGCTTACCAGAAATGAAGGACAGGACATCTGTGCTGTTAAGCACTATGTAGCAGAGGAAAGTTTGGCAGGTGTCATTTGCCATGGAGGGAGGATCAAATGCAGAACTTGTTGAAAATTTTCTTTCAACAGCAATGCTATTTGACACTGCAGTCCCAGAAGTAGGTCTCACTGAGTTCAGTGTTGTTTACTTCCAGGAAAGTGGGCATAGATGGGGATGTGCAAATCTGACAGATTCAAGCTTAAGCTTTTACTTCTTAAATCAAATCTCTGATTCAGTTCTTTATCTGATCACAAGATTACAAAATATTGTAATTATTCTGGGCACATAGGTAAATTTGCACACAGCTTTCAAAGGAAGGCATTTGTGTACATATTCTCCTGCTGACTTCATGCGTATTTTTAAAATATATATCTAAAATATACATATCTTCACCCCACCCAGTTATTGCAAGGATTATATATAAATGCTGAACTGGCAGATGTGATCATCATCCTTGCTAACTTAAAAGTCACAAAAGTCTGTGATAAGATCATACATCATGCTTGCATAGTGTAAATCTACCCTAGTGTAATTATACAGTGGTTATGTGACATCACTTTTCTGCTAAATACTAACATTGTGGAATCTATTCTCCCACTTTGTGATTGGGAATGCACAGAGGGTGCTTCTACAATCCTATTGAACCAAATGGTACATAGAAAACTCTGATGAATAGGTCAGCACCATTCAAGAATGTGAAACCTTATGGTTACAATCCTCTTGTGGTTAGTCCCTCAACTAGAGTAAACCTATTGAATCAACTGTTAAATTGTCAGTCAATATATAAGTAAATCCATTGGACTCAATAAGGGGGGAAGCAGACGGCTAAAAGGGACATCTTGGGGGCAAGGAAGGGGAGGGGCAGCCGCACTGTGGGCGCCCCAACCCCTTCCTGAAGGCATCATCGGAGCACCAGCCCCTCTGCATGGCTGGCGCTCCGACAATGCCTTCCCGCCGCAGCATTTGCACATGCTACGGCGGAAGAGTCGCCGAAGGTGTGCCTCCAGCCTTTTGCAATGCACCTTCAGCGACTTGTGGAAGGAGCACTATTTTAACACTCCTTCCAGGGGCAGCGAACCTGTGCCGCGGGGCCGAGGTGTGCGGATACCTCGGCCCCACGGCGCAGCTTCCCGGGGTGGCCCACAGCCGCCCGTCTGCTTCCCCCCAAAGTTTGATCCAGTTGGGACTAACATTATGATTCAGGGCCATGTGAAATGGTGACACTTTGGATCTACATTGATCTACATGAGCTGAATATGTCCATTGCACAACCAGCAAAAATGTACAACTCTGTATGTTTAGAATTTAACTGCATGTCCCTCTTGGTGCATTTTGAATACTATTTGCTCCAAATCTAAGCTTATTTTCTCACCTGATCTTTGAGTTGCTGGCATTGCCATCACCATTTCCACTGCCATAATGTTGATCTATATCAGTCATACAAAATAGAAACATTTCTGAACTTGATTTTAAAACTAGAATGGCAATCCTAAAGAATAAGGATGACCGATTTTTAAAACTTTTTTTTATTGGTCTCTACTTCTTCAAACTTTCTCCACTGTTTCACAAGCAAAGCCTCAAAATCTTACCATGGCTCATTTTAAGTGCCTTTGGGCCTTTGCAGACTGCCAGAAATAGTGCAAATTGAGTCCACTTTAACTGCCCTGGCTCAGTGCTAGGGAATCATGGGAACTGTAGTTGTGGCACCAGAGCTCTCTGACAGAGGAGGCTCAATGTCTCAGAAAAAAATAGAGTTTCCATGATTCCCTAGCACTGAGCCAGGGCAGTTAAAGTGGACTCAATTTGCACTATTTCTAGCAGTCTGCAAAGGCCTTTTGTGGTATGACTCAGTGGGAGAGCACAGATGTAGCAATGTCCTCATTATATTTGTTACCTTATCATTTTACCAGTACTAATTCACACTTGAATCCATCTGAAAGTCCTCCAAGACCTTCCCTGTTAGGCTTTTTATAAAAGGAAGATATCAAACACAAACATGTTATGCTGGCAGAAAATGTCAAACATTAAGTGAAGGCAAGTCAGCAGTCACTTTATTACACACTTATAAGCAGTACAGACTTTTGATGTTCTCTTTCAGAGATGTGTGAGAGAAATTATTTTAAAGGTTGGGTTTATTCCCCTCCTTGAATGATCAGAGAACCAGAACAGTAAAAACAACTATGACCACAACAACATGCCAGCAGTTCCACATTTAGTAGCAATACACACACACACACACACACAAACACACACACTAAAATTCCTATTCTTATTTTTTAAAAAGGCAGACCAAAAAAAAATGGTACCATAACTCATGGATCAGTAATACTTGCATCAGCTTGAACAAGTGTGAATGTTAGACAGTAGCAATATTGGGAGAAAGGCAGATTATTAATTAATTCAATAAATAAAATAATAATTATTGCCAGTCAAAACAATGGATGCATCATTACTTCTGCTCGCTGCTTTGACTATGTTTCCCCTTTGCTGTCTTCTCTTCACTGGCTTCCCTTCCCCTTCCATATCCAATATAAGCTTTTTTTGCTAACTTTCAAAGCCCAGCTTGGGCTAGCCCTTCTTTACTTATCTGACCTTCTCTCTCCTTACATTCCCACCCATACCCTTCGTTCTAGTACTCAAAAGCCTGCTGTCCCAGTCTAGGATCTCCACTGCTCCATCTTGGATTCGCCCCTTCTTGCCTGTTGCCCCTCACTCCTGAAACCTTCTTCCCCCTCAAACACTGGCCATTACTTCTTTGTCCACTTTTAAATCCGAGTTAAAGACCACCTTGTTCAGGGAGGCATTCCCTGGCTTTGTCTGATATACATTTATTTTTCTGTCACTTGGGTTTACAGTGGATGTTGTTATTAATTGCTGTAATTGTCTTTGTTTTAATTGACTTTTATTATTTTGCTTATTGTTTTACTTAGATTATATGCCTTTGGCAGGTTTTATTCTGTTTTATCCTTGATTGCCTTTTGTACAGTGCTGTGTACACCGACAGCGCTCTAGAAATAAACTTTAGTAATTATTATTATTATTATTATTATTAATACTCAAAATATTGTAAAAGGCCATTTCACATTTGAGACAGAGATAACAATACATCCCCAGTGAGTTCCTCTATATAGTGGATATAAACACTGTTCATATTTTATACCTTTACATGTTCACTTAACTATGAAATGATTCTAAATATTATTTAATCCAGAACCATTTTAAAATGTAAAAAGTACATATGGGCTCTCTCAAGCAAAACATGGCCCCAGCCTGACTATAGTAGGCAGCTGTAAGGCCCTTGTTTTAAAAAGGCCTCCCACCCTATGTGATAATTATTGGTTGGTCTCCAATACTCCATTTTTGGACAAAACTTTGGAGTGTGTGTTGGTCTTCCAACTCTAGCAGTTTCTGAATGAGGTTGATTATCTGGATCAATTTCAAGTCTGGCTTCAGGCCTGGTTATGGTACAGAGACATCTATGGCCATCTTGGTAGATTATTTATACTGGAAACTGGACAGGGGAGTGTATCCCTGTTGGTTCTGGTGGACGTCTCAACAGCATTTGATACCAGAAGCCATGGTATCCTTCTGGGACACCTTACTGGGATGGGTGTTAAAGGCATTGTTTTGCTGTGGATCTGTTCCTTCCTGGGGAGGCAGGAAACCCAGAAGGTAGTAATGGGAGAGTCCTATTTGACTCCTTGGCAATTGTCCTGTGGGGTTCTACAGTGCTCTGTTTTGCCTTCCATTGGAAGAGGTTGTTTGGAGTTTGGGGACTAGGTGTCACCAGTATGCTGATGACATCTAGCTCTATTATTCTTTTCCACCCACTTCTAAGGAAGATATTTCTGTGCTAAACCAATGCCCAGCAGCTGTAATGGACTGGATGAGGGCAAAAAAACCTGAAGCTTAAACAAGGACCTGTACAGACCGGCCACAAGGGTCAGCCTGGGGGTGGAGTTTAGGTGGGGTGACTGCATGCTGGCTGCCCCAACTCCACCCTGACACTGCCCTGATGCCACGCACCCCACACATGGAGCATGGTGTCAGGGTGCTCCTTTAGCTGTTTTGATGCTACATGCCCCAGAGTGGCTTGAAGATGCCCTGGGGCTGCAGGAGGGTGCTTTTACTGGCCCAAATAGGAGTGGATCTTTTCTGCTCCTATTTGGGCTGACTCTGGGGTGGATTAGGGCCATGGTGTGTGGTTGCCGCCTGTTTTGCTCTGAAGAGAAGTTACCTAGCCTTGACAAAAGGCATGTCTCACAGCTGCTGGTAATTAACATATCCAGTAATTCATCAGGTTTTGAATCATTAAGAGCCAATGCAGACCGGCCTAAAGGGGTGGGACAGAGCCACTCCTGGGAGTGGCGGATCAAGGCCACATCAACCACATGCCTTGGCCCTGATCCTCCTTTTTGCCTCCCTCAAAAAAGCAGCAAAAGGCTGCCTTTTCAGCTGCAGTGGTGGCTTTTTTGTGCCCTTTTGGTGCAGCGTGTGCACACGCTGCACCAAGAGGGCATCCTGATGCTGTGCACCATGAGACTGGGTGCACAGCATCAGGACAGTGTCGGGGTGGAGTCAGGGCAGCTGGTGTGTGGCTGCCCCGCCCCACCCCAACTCCACCCACAGGCCAGCCCTTTAGGCCAGTCTGCAAAGCCCCTAAGTGATAAGAACTCCAAAGATATGCATGTGTATCTACTGACTAGGGTCCAGAATTTATTTTTCCTCACTGCTCTGTCCTATCTCAGTTGTTTTCTTAGTTTAGGCCTTTTCAACTTGTCTATCACAAGACTGCCATATTGAATTGGCTTTCAACTGTATTCACCACAGGACTTGATCTTGCAAAAACCACCCACAATAAATTCATAATATATGTGTTTTAACTTAATCAGTCATGTTAGGGAAGGGGATAAAATAAATGATCAAAGAAAAAACATGAATTGTAAATTGAACAAGAAAGATAAAGAAGGCAGCTATCACAATCATGTAGTTCTGCTGAGTAATTATCAGCTCAATTATCTGATACAAAATGCAGTCTGACTGGGCTTTTGTTCTTTTCCAGGGGAAAAGAAAGTATGCTGTCTCTTCCTGGTAAAAGTAGGGATTAAAATCTTCTCATTTCAGTACCCCCCAATAGTTGTACCTCAGCAACACCCTTGCTGAGTGCGAACACTTTTATGCACATGTACATTTGTTATTCTTATTTTCCCTTTCAAAGAACCAACTGGCTTTGTGTTGAATTTTTTCAACAATTTCCTGTTCAAAGCATAAGCCCATCCAGCCTTTACATTCCATGTAATAAAAATTTCTGAAAGAATTATGGAAGGTATTATTGCTCATGACAGATTTCCTTTGGTGTACAAAAAGCTTTTCAGCATGTAAGGCAGAAAGCCTCAATATGTCTGCAAGTCAAGACCCTAGTCTGTCTGCTTCAAAACTTCCAGTATACCATAGAACCAATAATGGACTTGAGTTCTGTAGACATTTAAAATAAGGATTAATTGCAGAAATGGAGGAGAATGGGGACATATTTGTTGAACCATCTTCTCTAGCACATTGTTGGTGGACCATTACTACAACCCTCCACATATTTGGGATCAAATTCAGCAGCCAGTCACTAACTGTGGTTCTAGTCATAGAATCATAGAGTTGGAAGAGACCTCAAGAGACTTCAAGGGGCTATCCAGTCCAAACCCTTGCCATACAGGAATACCCAATCAAAGCACTCTTGACAGATGGCCATCAGCTTCTATCAGCCGAGGGAGTATGTTCCACTGGTGAACAACTCTGACTGTCAGGAAGTTATTCCTAAATGTTGAGGTTAAATCTCTTTTCCTTTAATTTGAAATGTTGAGGTGAAATCTCTTTTCCTTTAATTTGTACCCATTGCTTCAGGTCCTATTCTCTGGATCTGCAAAAAACAAGCTTGCTCCATTTTCAATTTGGTACCCCTTAAAGTATTTAAATAGGGCTATCATATTACCTCTTAACCTTCTCTTCTCCAGGCTAAACATACCCAGCTCCCTAAATCACTCCTCATAAGACATGGTTTCCAAATAGTTTTAGAAGCCTGGTTATGGTGAGTTCTCTATCTACGTGACATCATTAGAGCAGTTTACCATCACTTTAATAGCCATAGCTCTCTTCTAGCATTCTGGAATTTATAGTTGGTGAGATGCTTATAAATCTCTGCTTTAGAACTGTAGTCCATTCCCCCTGAACTACAAGACTAAAGTTTTCTAGGAGGGAATTCTAAGTACTTCATCAAACTCCATAACCCAGAATTCCAAAAGATGGGTCTTTAGCAGTTAAAATGATATCAAACAGCTATGTTTGTGTTATATAACACTCTAAGGGGGGAAGCAGACGGGTGGTCGTGGGCCGCCCCGGGAAGCTGCGCCGCGGGGCCGAGGTATCCGCACACCTCGGCCCCGCAGAGCAGCTTCGCTGCCCCTGGAAGGAGTGCTAAAATAGCACTCCTTCCACAAGTCGCCGAAGGTGCACCGCAAAAGGCTGGCGGCGCACCTTCAGCGACTCTTCCACCGCAGTGTGTGCGAATGCTGCGGCAGGAAGGCATCGTCGGAGCCCCCGCCATGCGGAGGGGCCGGCGCTCTGATTATGCCTTCGGGAAGGGGTTGGGGCACCCACCGTGCAGCTGCCCCTCCCCTTCCTTGCCCCCAAGACAGCCCTTTTAGCCGTCTGCTTCCCCCCTCAATCACAAGAGGATCCAACATGAATATAGTGAGGGAAGGCAAAGAAATAGGGCTTTTATGTTGCTGAGAGCTATTGACTTCCTTGAAGACCATCATGGTCAGGAAGATCAGTAATAGCAGGTAGCCTGTACAGACTGGCCAAAAGGGGTGGCCTGGGGGTGGAGTCAATCCCACCCCACTGCACGGCATGTGGCATTAGGGTACTCCCTTGATACAGCGTACAAACAACACCAATCTGGTGCTCCCAGGGCTGGCACAGAGCCACCCCTTAGGGTCCATCTGTAGAGACCCAGACAGTCTTTGTTGCAGTTCATCTTTCCCAGGCCCTATACAGGCTGGCCACAAAGGCCGGCCTGCAGGTGGAGTCAGGGTGTGGTGACCGCATGCTGGCTGCCCTGACTCCACCCCCACATCATCCTCACACCGCCCACTCAAACAGATGACAGGTGGCATCGGGGCACTCCCTTGGTGCAGTGTTTAGACATGCTGTGCCAAAGGAGTGCAGAAAGGGTGCCACCAGGGCAAGGGCAGCTTTTTGCTGCTCCAAAAAGGAGCAGCATTTGCCAGCTCTTTTTGGAGTGGCAAAGTGCCAGATTGGGAACATGGCATGCATTTGCCACAGCCCTGCTCTGGCACTCCCAAGAGTGACATGGAGCCACTCTTTAGGGTCCGTTTGTAAAGCCCCCAGTTTCCCTGTCTTCCTCTCTGCTGCCCAGAATCACAAGAAAATGTATGTGTATACAGTTACAGTTTCATTTCATAATGAACACCAACACTGAAAAAGTCTGCTCATTGTACTCTGAAATTACAGTGTTTGAAAAGGCACAGATGCAGAAATATCTCTCAAGTAAACAGTATGAATCGTATAGACATAGAACAGTTTAGTTATAAGATTACTCTGCCTCATATTCAACAACAATAATCAAGAAATTGATTAAAATGTCAAATGTGGGGGCCTGCCATGTGTTCCCTTTGATCATACAGTACAAACTCATGCTGTATATAGGCAGTTGTTGCTGAATTGCTGGAGGACAAAGAATAACATTTACAGTGAGGGGTAAAATAAGAACCTCTGTTGAACTGAGAACATATAGGTTGAAGATAAGCTGACTTTATAGGAATATACAACCAGGATATTTAATTTGCCTCACAATGATCAACACATAAATTTGTGCCTTGTTTAGTACATATTAGAGATTCCAGATTCTGAGCTATATCCAGTTTCTCTCCAGGGCACTTCAAATAGTCTCCCTGGAGGTGAGGAGTCTTCAGTTCTGTTTCTGAAGGAGATGACCAGTGACTGGTTTAGGACAGTATCCACAAAGCAGAAGGCCAAATAAAGCACATTATTCTTTTGAGTATTGTCAACTGGGTTCTGAAAAATTACAAGTTAACTCTGGGACAAGGTGAAAATTATTGCTGTCCCAATTCATTTGGGACAATTCTACTATATGGGATAGGAAGACCAAGGGGCTCTGCAGACGGCACAAAGTGCCTTCTGCAGAATCAGAAAAGGGGAGGGGCAGCCGGATGCTGGACACCCAACCCCTTCCCGAGGACATCATCAGAGCACCCGCCGTTGCACACAGCGAGCACTCTGATGACGTCCTTCCGGCACAGCATTTTTACACTTTGCACTGGAAGAGGCACAAAAGAGCCATGTGGAGGCTCTTGCGCACCCTTTCCGCGGCTTGTCAAAGGAGCGTTATTTTGGTGCTCCTTTCCCAGTCATCAAAAGGATGGATTGGGGCTGGGGCATGAGGCAGCCTCGGCCCAATCCTCTGCTTCTCACGGTGGTCCACAGCCGCCCGTCTGCTTCCCCCCTAAGAAATGAAAATATTATATTACCCATCAATCTATCCATTCAACCATCCACTCATTTACTCTTCTATTTACTATTTATTTCCCTCCAGCATGGGAGCCAAGGTGGTTTACAACAAGGTTAAACAAAGACCTGGTGATTAAAAGTTAAAAGTTATATGCAAATTAAAGAAAAATTTACAGAAGATATAAAAAAGAAGGAATAGAAAAAACAAAATTAACTGGATGAAATCTTATGGAAACCTGACAAGAAAAAGATGTCTATAATTTACATACTACTACTGAGCAGAGAAATGGAAAAAGAACCAATTAACGAATATACGACAAGATGGGCACAAGACGTAGGGCATCCAATCCCTCTTGATGACTGGCGAAAGGCTTGGAAGAAAACAAACAGCTTCACAGTATCTCAGGATCTGAAAGAAAATTTTATGACGATACCAAATAGATGGTACTACACAATTTTAAAACTAAAACAAATTACAATCTAAAGTACAACAAATGTAGGAGATGCCAGACAAATAAATAATAATAATAATAATAATAATAATAATAATAATTTATTTATATCCCGCCTCTCTGTAAAAACAGAGGCAGCTTATAAGATAAAACAAACAATCTCTTCCCCCAATAGCCCACCCCCTTTAAAATGCAATTAGACAAAATATAGAAACATACTTAAAAATCACAAATAATAAATAATTTAAAATGGCTATAGCAAAAATCAGGGTCAGGCTTAACTATTTTCAGTTCCTGTACCACAAGTAGTGGTCATGCATCAAGATTATGAGGTACTGGGCCAAAATTCATAAGCAGATACAAAAAAATATTCAAAATCCAATTTCCAATGGATCCAGAACAATATTTATTAAATATAACATCATCTCTAAAGACATCAGATGAAATCAAATATTTGAGAGTGATCCTATTCTTAATAACAGCAATGAGATTGACGATAGCCAAAAATTGAGAAAACAATGAAACACCTTCTATAGAAGACTGGATACTAAAAATAAACAAATTAAGAGACATGGACTGACTAACATGTATGATTAACAACAAACCAATGACAAAATTGGAAAAGGAGTGGTTATAAATCTTACAATATTGGGAATAGACATGGGGGATAAGAAAGGAACTGCTGAAATATTGACAGAAACAATACATTTAAAAAAACAGATTTATAAATAATAGAAGAACGATAGTCAAAACAGAATTGCAAAAACACAAGAATTAATAAGAATTCATCCAAATAAAGATGAATCAACAGAAAGTGAGAAATGGGGAAGGGACATATAAACAGGTCACAGAACAAAAATTGTTAAAAAAATAAATGCGTTATGTAACAGTACAATTCCATTTCAATAAGTGGAAAGGGTGTGACTGAAGTTAGAAATCGGGATATTTTTGTTTATAAAAAGAAATCTGTATAGTAGAACATATATAATGGAAGTCAAAGAAAATTTATTGTAATTGCAAATTGTGAACACATGTTATATTTGGAAAATAGTGTTTATTTTATGGTAATCTCAATAAAAAAAAGTTAAAACACTGTTAAACAAGATACCCTGTTAAATGTTATTAATTTTAAAAGGCATGAAATCATTTTTAAAGCATAATATTAAAGATTTAAAAATATAACATACATGATAGGATCACTTTATGATTGCCATAAGTCAGAAACGACTTGAAGATACAAAACAACAACAACAACAACAACAACAACAACAACAACAACACACTATAGAGACTCCCTGCATCTGCTTAGCCATTACATGCTTGTTTAAAGAAAAAGGTTTCTGTTTGATGGTGGTTGGAGAGCAGAGAGGAAGCCTATCTTAATTCACATGGGAGGGAATTCCACAGCCTGGGAGCAACCACCTCTTTCCTGCATCCTCACCAGATGGGCCTGTGAGGGTGGTAGGACCAAAAGAACTTCAAAACTTGAATAGGTTCATATAGGGAGATACAAGGTTGTTTCAGACATGCCCAAATGGCCAGCCTGGGGGTAGAGTTGGGGCAAGGCAGATGCATGCATGCATGCACGCCGCCCCAACCCGACCCCGACCCCGTCCTGCATGGCTGTATGCATGGTGCGCAGCGTCAGGATGCCCTTCCGGCACAGCGTGCAGACATGCTGTGCCGAAAGAGCATGGAAGAGCCAGGCGCCAGCTCTTAGGGTGGCCTTTTGCTGCTCCTAAAAGAAGCAGCATTTTGCTGCTCTTTTAGGGGTGACAAAAGAAAGGATTGGGGACTTGATCCACCGCTCCCCGGGGCAGCTCTCTGCTGCCTCAAACGGGCCATCTGCATCGTCCCACAGTCTTTTGACTTGTTCTGACCTAGGCTTGTGTGGCGTGCACTCCTGCCACCATTCACCTTTAGCATTGACTTTTTGGATGGCAGTCCTGTGGGTACTCGTTATCCCACCCCTGCCACCAAATTATGTATACAGGACCCACACTATTCTTTGTATGATGTCCCACACCAAAATTTTAAAATGTTAGTAGTGTGGTTTATTTTAAAAATGTAGGCCAAGTGATGTTTAAATAAGAACAAAAGTTTATTTTAAAACAGCATGGAATAACTATAACTTGTATCAAAGCTTGTTACTGTAGGCTTGCTTGGTTACATATAAAAACATTTGTTTCCACTTCCCTTCTAATACTTTAGGCACACTGGGTAACAATATCTTTCAGGAGAGAACACTACAGCAACTCCTTTCTTTAAAGTCCTGTCTGTGTTCCGAGTCCCTCCAGTCTGGACTCTAACTAACAAAGAGGGGGGTGCAGACTGCCAGACTTAGGAGATCCTGGCTCTCGTACCCACTGAGGCTCAAAGTCTGGAATATTTCATTAGGTTGTTCTGAAGGTAAAGTGGAATGGAGGAGTACCCACCTTCTCAAATTTACTGGAGCAAAGGCAGGAAATAAATATAATTAATACTACATAAATAATATATTCAATTAGCTTTCCTGAAAGTAGGAATAAAGATTTTTTAAATAGTCATGCAACATTGATTTGAGACCATCAAATGTCATTTGGACTGTGCTTCAAGAAGCAAAATACTTTGGGCCAACACTGGTCAATGAGAGCACATTGAGTAGGCAAGTAGAAGCAGGACGATCTAGCATTATATGGTTGCACTCTGCACCATGCTCTTCATCTGGCAAAAAGCAGACTTCAGAGCTCCCCCTGTTTTTTGGTTTCATGATGATGTAAATCAGAAATAATTGAAGTCTCCAAAGAAACATAGAACTAGTGCAGGTGAGAGGAAACACATTATGCATAATTATTTACAGTGTACATGACACAGCTTCAAAATGATCCTATTTTAAACAACCATTATGAATTTGAAAAATAATTTGCAGCGTACTAATGTAATAATTAATGGGTAGATTGTCTTCAAATTTCCTTCTATAAAAATAATTGGCATCAATGTTTGAAAGAAAAAGAAATATTCACTATTTATGAAGTCTGGTTTCCAGACTCGCATCGAAGCTTACATATATTCTATAAAAGCATCTGGTTAGAATTCAGTACTAATTGCTTTAATCAGCAGAACCTGAAATCATATAGTCCTTTTCCATAATTAAGCAATAGAATATGACAGGCAGAGTTTTCAGCATGACAACAAAACAGCAAAGATCATGCATCTTAATTATAAATATTAATAGAGGGTACACATATCTAATAATATGCTGCACTGATGTACTTAAGCATATTTTGAAATATTCTACTATGTTCTTGGTAGTTTTTAAGCAGAGGTTCAAATTAACATTGTTGTTAACTGCCTTTGCATCGATCTCGGCAGATGGAGACCCTGCTGTATTATAATTAGTGTCATTAAATATTGTGTGCATTACAAACATTTACCACTTAAAGTTTAGCAAACTTTTTCTCAGACCTTAAAAACTCAACATTAAGCTGAATACTGTCAGAACAGACAGTTAACAGTGAAAATTAGGAACTACAAATCCCAAAGCAGTCCTAAACATATTTACTCATAAGTAATTTCCATTACAATCAGTCAGACTTTTTCAGGGCTTATCTACACAGGCTAAATGAAACAGTTTGGCGACCTGTCTACACAACACAGGGCCAAATCCCCAATTTGAGTGTGGACTGTCTTCATGATGTTAAGGCCAGTTCTGAACCAGATCCTTGTCATACAAGCCTTAAATCAGTTTAAAACATTTTTTTTTCCTTCAGGTTTTGCAGGAAAACTAGGAGCACTCCATAATGATGCTGGATGGCTGTCTACACATGCATCCTGCTGTGTTGCCCAGCACTGCTGCCACTGGTGTGATACTCCCTGTAAGGTAACAATAAGGTGCTCAGCATGTGATCAATGCTAGGCACCTCATTTTTTATTTCAGAAGGAGTAACTCACACCAGTGGCAGTGGCACCATGCAGCACAGCAGGATGAAGGTGTAGACCACCATCCAGAGTACCTACAGAGTGTGGTGATAAGAGGTGTGTTGATCTGGAGCAGCTCCAGGATCTGAATAATCTGGGAGCTTCTGAAATCAGATGAGGTCAGGTATGTTCAAGATGATAGTATCATCATCATCATCATCATCAATACCATGCCATCCTCCCAGTTTGAGACTCAAGGCAGCTTACAAATTAAAATGATTACAATATAGTTAAAAACATATAGAAATATTTGATAGAAGAAGAATTTCTCAATAAACATACATGGGATTAATTTTTTTAAAAAATAGCAATATTGCAATACAAAGTGAAACAATTA
Source organism: Phrynosoma blainvillii (assembly GCA_026167975.1). Classification (NCBI taxonomy): domain Eukaryota; kingdom Metazoa; phylum Chordata; class Lepidosauria; order Squamata; family Phrynosomatidae; genus Phrynosoma; species Phrynosoma blainvillii. The sequence continues at coordinate 183,372,518 of JANUYF010000004.1, read as the reverse complement.
ATAAGGAAGAAATTAACACAGAAATGAACACTAACACAGAAACATGGCAGAGCTTCAAAAATGCAGGAGTAGACATCCTGAACATTAAATAAAACCAAAAATCAACATTTATTAGACCAACCAGAAGGAACAAAAACACTTTGCTAGCTATTTGGCAAATACAATCTTTAAAAAAAAAATCAGGGGAAATAAAGGTGACTTTGGAATCACAAAAGCTTACAAGTATGCATCTTGTGGATTTTGATGTTATAGTGTGAATATTTTCAAGGAGATAGAAAGCTGAGGGTCAATGCAGACAGACAGGAAAAGGTGGCCTGAAGCTGTCTTTTCCCTAAGCTGCAGCAGCTGCACCACCTTCCCTAAGGATGCCCTAAATGGGGATGGAGCAACCACATTGGGGGGAGTCAATGCAGCTTTTCCAAGGCTGTATTGAAACCTTGCCAACCACTCCACTGGCCCAGAGGATGCCGCAAAGGGAGATGGAGCAACCACATGGGCCGGAAACGGGTGCTTTAATTTTTGTTTGTTTGTTTGTTCTCTCAGACACGTGCACAAGGAAACATACCTGCACACCTGCACACCTGTGCAGAACACATCATAGGCTGGTATACAGTCTGTCACTCTCTCTGTACAAAGGTGACTGACATTCGGCATCCCTGCGCACCTGTTTTGTCATTTTGTCTGTACAAAGGTGACTGAAGTTTGGCATGCCTGCGCACCTGTGCAGGACCTGTCATACACCCACAGATCATGCAAGGATTCACTGACCTTGGCTTCCCCCAAGTAGTGGGTGCTGTAGGCAGGTGCCACTGTCTGATTGTGCCACCCTTGGGGTGAAGGAACAGGTTTGTCAACTGAAAAGACACTTACTCCATCATCCTCCACAAAACATGTCCTACACAGATTGGGGGGGAGCAAGGGAGGTTTGTGTGGACAGTCTAGATACATGTAGCTGGTGGTCATGCAAGGGAAATGGTCAACAAGGCACACAGACAACCGTTTCTCCAGGAGCCCCCCCCCCCATCATGCCAGGAAGTAGTGTGCAGGTCTTATGCACACCTACACACCTACACAGAAGAGGTCACGAAAGCCTCTTTCATGCAAACTACTGTGCATGCTGACAGCAAACGTACATGTGATAGAATGCATTTATCGTCATAATAGAGAACAGTTGCTAGGGCACATGCATAGGGTTACAATGAGGGTTGGGTTAGGGTTAGAGTTAGGGTTAGGGTTCTAATATTCAAGCGCACCTGGAAGCATAGGGCACTTTAAATTAAAGCCTGCATCGTAGGGGCTATGTAGACCGGCCTAAAGGGCCGGACTGGGGGTGGAGTTGGGGTGGGGCAATCACATGCCAGCCACCCTGACTCCACCCCAAACATGTCCTGATGCCATGTGCCTGTACACATGCTGTGCCAAAAAAGCATGGAAAAGCTGTGCTACCAGCTCTTAGATTGGCTTTTTGCCGCCCCTAAAAGGAGCAGCATTTTGCCACTCTTTTGGGAGTGGCAAAAAGGAGGATTGGGGCTGTGGCATAAGGTTGCTGTGGCCCTGATCTGCCACTTCCTGGGGCGGCTCTCTGCCACCCCAAATAGGCCATCTGCATCAGCCTGTTGTCAGCCTGAAAGCTTTTTGCCCATCTGAATAGCCTCTGAGTCTTCACCTCCTCATTTCTCCCTGAGAGGCTAAGCAACAGCAGGAACAGAGACTATGGGCTGATGCAGATGGCCCGTTTGGGGTGCCAGAGAGCTGCCTTGGGGAACGGTGGATCGGGGCCGCTGCAACCCCACACTGCGGCCCCTATCCTTCCTTTGCCACCGCTAAAAGAATGGCAAAATGCCACTCCTTTTAGGGGTAGCAAAAGGCCACCCTAAGAGCCAGTGCCGCAGCTCTTCTGCACCCTTTTGGCATTGGGATGGGGTTGGGGAAGCTGGCGTGCAGCTTCCCCACCCCAACTCTATCCCCAGGCTGGCCCTTTGGGCTGGTCTGCAACAGCCCGTTGTTTGTATAAGCAAAGCAGGAAGTTCAGTTTAGATTATCAAGCCAAGAAATTTTTCAAAGGTAAGCAGAGAATCCACCAGTATACAGTTAATATATTCTGGAAGGTATGTGATCACAGAAGCAGGCCTTGCCAACTACATACATGTCTTTAGAATTCAAAGATATAGGGGGGTTGCAGACTGCCAGAAATAGTGCAAATTGAGTTCACTTTTAGGGTTAGGGTTAGGGTTAGGGTTAGGGAATCATGGGAACTGTATTTTATTGTTGTACCAGAGAAGGCTCAATGTCTCAAAAAAAAATCCCATGATTCCCTAGCACTAACCCTAACCCTAAAAGTGGACTCAATTTGCACTATTTCTGGCAGTCTGCAACCCCTCATAGCCATGTTAGCGCCTTTGCAGACTGGCCCAAAAGGCCAGCCTGGGAGTAGAGTTGGGGCAGGGCAGCCACATGCCAGCCACCCCAACCCCATCCAAACACCGTCTTGATGCTGCGCGGCCATACGCATTACGCACGGTGTCAAGACGCCCTCCCGGCATAGCGTTTAAACATGCTGCAGTGAAAGGGCACAGAAAAGCTGTCTTTTCATGGCGGCAAAAGGGAGGATCCATCAGCCTCAGCCTTGATCCTCCACTTCTGAGGATCAGGGCTGCAGTGTAGGGTTGCCACGGCTCTGAGCCATCACTTCCCAGGGTGGCTCTATGTCGCCCCAAACAGCTGGACAGCAATGGCCCTTAGTCTGTGAAATCAGTATGTAGAGAGATCTTGTAGCACCTTTGAGACTAAGTGGCGAAACAGACCATCCCAAAGAAATAGCTCTGTGCTGCTCCTTTGCTCACCAGTCAGGGCCATGGGAACCACATGCCGTGGCCCCAGTCTGGTGTTTTTCCACCCCCAAAAGAAGCAGCAAAATACCGTACTTTTAAGGAATGAAAAAAAGCTGTCCTTTCCTCAGCGGCAGCTTTTCTACATTTCTACGGCACAACATGTGTAAATGCTGTGATGCAGAAATGCCATGATGCTGTCACATGTGTGGTTGGCTATTCAGCTTCCTGTAAGCATGGTGGCATGCTTCCTTTTGCCCACCATGCCCCCAAGCCATTGGGATGCCAGCTCTTTATGCTGGTCTGTTCAACCCCTAATTGAAATAAAAAAGTTGGCAGCATGAGCTTTTGGGGGGATGCAGATGGGTGGCCCTGGATCGCCCTGGGAAGTGGAGGATCGAGGCTGAGGCTGCTGGACAGTGCAGCCTCGATCCTCCCTTTTGCCAGCCCAGAAAGGAGCACGTCAAAAGGCTGAGCTGGAAGGACATCCTGACTCCATCCACCGTGCATGCGGCTGCCCCTCCCCATTCCTGCTTCCAGTATGGCCCAAAGGGCCCGTCTGTAGACGCCCTTAGTTATTTGGGTGAGTAAACACCATATGCATAAAATTTGCACAAACACAGGTTTGTCCACATGACCAAGTCCTTACTTTTTTCAGAGTTCTGGACAATAAACATGCCTATGGTCATAAAAGATGAGCACCCTTTAGTCAGACTAACATTTTTTCACTTACCAAGTATAGAAACAGAAAACTGTGACTTCACTTTCTTTTATTGAGACTGGTCTATAATGATAGTGGTGATGGTAGTGATGTAGCTATTGGACTCTTGTACATTACACTACTTTGTTGTGCTATTGGCAAAACCACAGTGCTTTAATGATGATTGTGCACAAGCTTCCTAACAAGGAAGGCAAATCTTCCCCACTCTCTGGTATCCTTCCAGAGGCAGGCAAAAATATTTTTTATTAATACAGACATTTTGAAATTAAGCTAGACTGTTGAAGAGGGATGTTTTAATTAGGCAGATGTTTTAAAATCTATTTTATGTTTGGACTGCACAGGGGTGTGGCTACAGACAGCCAAAATAAAGACATTGCCCTCATAAGAAATCTGTCACCCAAATGAAAATTTCCTTCAGCCCCCAAATTTCTACCATTACAGTAACTGAAAACTTCAGTTGACCCTTTAGAAATACAGTTTTGGTATACAAAGAAAAGAGGCATGCAAGTTGCCAAGGGATGCCAACATAGCAAATATTAGAGTACTAGGTGTGATTGATTTTCAGTGTCTCATTTTCTGCTACATTAAAAATTTGGAGAATAAGGAAATTTCATGGGGAGACAGATTTCTTATTTGGGGGACATGTCCTCATTATCCTGGAACAAAAGATACAAATCTGATAAAATAAGCAGCCTATCAATGTATGGCTTACAATTTTATACAAATATGGGATAGTATCCTTTATGCAATATGTTTCAATGTAGCTGGACTAATTACATAGCTAGATATTGAATCCCAGTCCAGCCCATCAAATCCGTACATACCAATCAGCTGCCACTGTGATTGATGGGGGTCTGTTTCCCTGTCACTTGAGAAGTGGCTAATTCTCCACCCCTCATGTAAGTGATCTCCACTGTGATAAGCAGAAACAGAGTCTTTGTTACAATCCCCCCTTTACAGCAGAAATCTTGTGCATGGGTGTGTGTGTAAATCAGCTGCTTTCTGAGTGAAAAAGGAACAGACCCCCATAAATCACAGCAGCTGCTGACCTGTAAGTGAGGACTGAAGGACAACAGTCAGGGGATACATAGGGATATTGAATACAAAGCTTTCATGAATGTGTAACTCTAAGTTATACATTCTTAACTACCTAATAGGATTCCGGCCAATTTCCAGTCTTAACTGTGATGCTGTATACATGTAAAATAGAGGAACTCACAGTGCACATATTCCTTTCTTGAAATGTTGCATCTCCTTTTAATATCAAATTTATTTGAGTCCAAGGGCATTATGAAATGAAGTTCCACTGTTGATACTACTCCTCCCTTTTTGCCAAAAGCTCAAGCTCATTGTTGAAAAGGGTGAAGGTCAACCTGTCAGCAGGGACAACTCTCAGGGGAAAAAATTCTCATTTTTCCTGAAAAACATTTATCCATAAACCACCATTTTCAAGGTGAGTTGGTCATGAGAATACTTCAAAAACTCCATCTTTGTAAATTCCTCCAGAAAATTATCTGTCCTGAACATCTTGGTCTAATGTGATGGACAGAAATTTTCCATCATCAGAAGCCCTTTCACATTAAACATTATAGAATTATGATTCCACTTTAACCACCATGGTTCCATCCTATGGAATCCTGGGATTTGCAGTTTAAGGAGGGGTACAGAGGCCCCAACCCATCCTTAGGGATTCAGTTCCATGTGTTCACTGCCCCTGATCAGGAAAAATATGGAAGCTCAAGTCCCATATTATCCAAGCAACAGCAATGTGTATGTGCATGCTTCAGTGCATCTGTACACACACATTTCCATTGGATAATATGGGGCATGGCAATCCTTGGATAATCAAATCCACAGATGGAAATCCCACTGATACCAAGGGCCCACTATATTTCAAATTAGACACAGAGTGTTAGTGCCCCACCAACCTATAAGCCTTATGATTCCATAAGATTCAGCCATGGTACTTAAATCACAGTACTATAATTGTACATTGTGAAAGGAACCCAGATTTTCCACTTCTTCCAATCATCTTATGTGGTGGTAGTTCATCACATAAAATGAGTATACTGTGCACCCCTTCCTACTCAAAGTAGAAAAGCTATCTGGATTGGCAGTTGAATTTTGCTGCAGCACTTCCCTTAGTAAGGCCTCCTCCATTGTACTCTCTGGTCTTCCCATTGCTATCCATTTCCCAATACTAGCTTCTCACCACCATTGCAAAGCAGGAGCAGTGTAAAAGTCCAAATGGTTTTTGAAACTTCATGCCCAAAACAAAAATTGAGACAAAGGTTTAAGACCCTGAACAGTAGTCTTGTGACCAGAAAAAAAGCTCTTTGCAAATTGATATCATATGCACAAGTCAATGCTCACACTAGGTGGCTCTCATCTCCACACACCCGTGAAAGACCTTGCAAAGATTCTGCTCTAATGGCTTTAATATGAGCTTCTCTGTATGACTGGGGTGCAACTGTAAAGGATACAAGGGGCAAAATTGCTTCCATGACCTCCTATGGCCCACAGTGGCACTCCTTACACAAGTGTAAGTGGTGTCACACCACTTTTGGTTCCATTTTCAACTGATCTGGAGGCCATTGTTGTGGGTCATGGGGTATTTGGGGGGGTAATTGAGGGGCACAAGCATGTCATTTTTCAGTGAGTCTGAGCTATTTAAAAGTTGTTTTGAAGTGAAAATAGCTCAACTCTGTAAATTTGTGTCCAGAGGTTGGAGGGGGGGGGGCTTTTTAGAATGCAAAATATGATCCTACTATCCATAATATCCATACCCCTGATATGGGAAAAGTCCCAGGCTTATCATGCTGACTGTTTCTTTGTTTGCCTGTTTGATTTAAAACTCAACTCCGCTGTACACAACCCATCTCAAAAATGCAGACAAGGTATGAAATTAAACACACAGAGAGAAAGAGAGAACATGCTTGTTTGTCTCTTGATTCCTGCACCATCAAACAAACAGTAGCACATGCAGATGAGTCATCAGGGATCTGTTACTGCAGACAGAACATTAATATATGTTCTGTTTACACTAGAGAGGGAAAGAATATTCAAAAATATTTAGCAAATGGTCAAAAATCATGGTTTTTGTTTTGTTTTGTTTTGTTTTTAAGTGTTCAGAAACCCTGATGAGACAAATCCTGGAATGGCAAGAATCTTCACAATTTTAGACTTATTCAGCACAAAATTTACCCATGCTAATCTTGTGCAGAAAACATTTTCTATGAAGAAAACAACATTTTCTACAATGAGAATAATATTTCTACACAGAAATATTATTTAATGAAAAGAAAATACTATTTCCTGCATAGAAAATGCTGTAATTGTTGGTTCATTCTGCAAAAAATAAAATAAAATAAAATAAAAATAAAAAAAATGCACATTGTTGATTTGCATAGAGAACAACCTTTTTTTTTTTTTTTTTGGCAAGGAAATATTTTAGGAATTAATAAAATATTGTTTCCTGCACAGCAAATGCAGCCACATGCAAGTTTTGCACAGAATAAATCCAAAATGGTGAATTGGCTTTTAAAAAATGGTGGTTTTGGTGGTTTTTGAAGAGTTTCTCACAGTGGGAAGAAATTTGTTACAATTGTTCACTGGATCCTACAAGAAAAATTATGGGAAGAATTAGATCCGTACTGCACACATGCTTCTGCATGAATATGCAGAAGGAGACAGTCATTCCCTGAGATCAGATTCTTCCTGTCACCAACTCCTCATTCATTAAGACCTCATTCAAGACTGAGGAGTTTATCACAAGGGCAAAACAATGGGATATTAGCTATTCTCCCACAATATTCCATGAATATCACACACTAATGTGATGCTTTTCACATGACATCATAAAAAATGTGTAATTATATTGTGAGTTAAGCAGCAAAATTTTGCTGCTTTTCATTCACAAGATTTTCCTGAAAATAAAAAGCAGCAAGATAATTGCGTATTTATGACAACATTGCTCTATGTCATGCAAAAAGCATTGTGTTAGTGCATGATATTCATGGGCTACTGATGGGAGCATAGCTCTAATATCCCATTTCTTTTGCCTGTGTGATAAATTCCTTAGAATGATAGAATCATAGAGTTGGAAGAGACCTAAAGGACCATCAAGTCCAACAATCAAAACATCCCTGACAGATTGCCATTCAGCCTCTGTTTAAAATCTTCAGACCACACCTGTCAGCTTGTCAACTTCATTCATGCATGCATGTACATCAGTTCCAAATGTTTTAAATGTTACTTTTTTTTTTTACTAGAACTCCCAGAATAGCCAGCGAGCAAGGCTCAGCACTGTTAATGGTGTATGGGGCATCTATAACTGAAGAAATAAATAATAGGTTTATGTGGCCTGGTCCAAAGGTCCATATTGCCTCTGTGCCACCACCAGCACTAAACTTTTCTCCTTATAACCCATCTGAGCTGCTGGCTGTGAAGAGTGCCAATTATAAATGAGGAAGAGCATCATTTGCAAACCCTTCTCTCCACCAGAATTTTGTTCCAACCAGTCTGGCAAACAGGAATGCAACCACGTGTATGGAGTTAGATTAAAATGTACACTAAGAGGACCATCTCAACACACGACTCTCATTAAAATCATGTGCTGCCTCCTGCCAAAATGACTGTGGCAGAGGGGAAAAACCTTTCCCAGCATAAGCCAACTACTCATCATGAAGGACACAAGGAAATCCCTATTCTCAGAAGACTGAGGGTATGTCTCTCATTCTGCATGTGTATGCTTACACAACCCCAATGCAACACCCATCACTGCATGCAATGCTGAAGACCAGAAAGGTCACTCAACTCTGATTTAAAGCTATCACCAGTGGTCAAATTATTCTCAATATCCCATGGAAGCTGGTGGTTTCCAGACCAGTGGGGTCATGTATCAGCTGTTGGTTTTAGTCTGAGTTGTAATGGAACTATCTCAGGGTGCATCTACACTGTAGAAAAAAAAATGCAGTTTGACACCACTAAGTGCTGTAGCTCCATCCTATGGAATCCCTGGATTTGTAGTTTTACAAGTTCTCTAGCCTTTCCTACTGAAAAGTGCTAGTGGCTCACAAAACTACAAATCCCAGGATTCTGTAGGAGGGAGCCATGGTGTTAAACTGCATTATTGCTACAGTGTAGATGCATCCTAGGATACTGAATCTATTTGTATGATACAATTCACTATTTTGAATAGATACTTTAAACTAGTCTTCATGGCCACCACCATCACCACTCATCAAGAAGTGTTCCAAAGCCCCCCCCCCCCGTAGCAGTTATTCTGACATTCTGTAAGTTACACACAGTGCAAGTATGTAACCACTCCCATTATACAGCAGTAATCCTGTTCCATATTCTCACTCAACTAAACCATGGCATCCAACTGAGTCAGGCATTGCCCTCCAGCTTCATATGATGGACTATTATTCCAGTAACCTGCCCTCAGCCTTTCCTGACAGCTATTCAGACTCCCTTGTTGCTCAGCCTCTTGGATGGCTTCCTTGACTTTGGTATGTATACCAAAGAGGCTAGAAGAGAAAATGGTGAAGGTTATTAAAGGTCTGGATCAAAAGTAGAGAAAGCCTGGGTCTTTCCTTTATTTTTGTTCTTTGTAATCATGTCAATACCAAGGCATTCCCATAGCAAAAAGCAACAGTATGATCCAAAATCATATGTGAAGACTGTCATTCAATGTTCTCCTCTCTTAAGATTACATCGAGTGAGACTGTGCTTGGAAAGTCCCTTCAGAGTCTGTCTGTGACATGTTGGAACAATGGTCTGAGACAAACATATGGAACATGAAAGCTCAAAGTGCCTTTCATGTGGGTGCAGGCATGCTATGAGCTCATTTGCCAGGCTCTAGAGCATGTCTGATCACTTCTGTGCCTTTGTATTTCAAAGTGCCACTGCTATGCTGCCCTAGGTCTTACCCACAAAGAAGTTGCATTTTCATCCTGTGCATTATTAATAATTGTACACTGCCTTCAGTACAGATGGTACACAGAGGTCCTTTTGGCTTGCCTTTAGTGACTGTTCAGGCGGAAGTTAAAAGATCCCATCACACTTTTTCTAAAAGAGCAGGGCTTAACCTTAATGTGAAGCCTGACCTTAATTTCAAGGAAAACATGTAATCTCCAAGGCTGTGTGTCAGTTACTTCTGAGAGCACAACAGCTGCCAAGTTAGATGGCTGAACTATTGCATTTCTAATCCTAAATCTACATTTTTCCTACCTTCTTATTTATTCCTATATTTGTTGTTCTAAATTCACAACAACAACAACAACAACAAGACCTGTGTGATTGCATGGTTTACTGGTTAGAGGGGCCACACCACTAGGACTTGAGTGTTCAGTTTCATATGTCAACCAGGCCAAGAAACTCACTTTTGGCTGCTGGGCCAGTCACTTTCTCTCACCCTGATCTGCTTGACAAGGTTGATGTGATGATAAAATGGCATGGAGGACAGCCTCATACACAGCCTTGATCTCTAGAAGAAATGACAGACTATAAATGTAACAGATGATGATGATGATGATGATGATGATGATGATGATGATGATGAATCCCTCTTTCCTTATAAATCAGATTGGGAGAGAGGAAAATATTCTTTTTGGATCTCAATTTCCCTCCTGCATGAAGCTGGTATTTATGACAGCTATCATCATTGGTAACATACTTTCACAGTCCTCCATCCTCCCTTACTCTTCTCTTCCTTTTCATCTTTTTCTTTGCTAAGTACATCAAAAGCTACCTTTCAAAAATAGTAGTGTGAACATTTACTGACAAATAATCCAACATGCCAGTTCAATTTATTTTAAGTGACAGAATCCCAGCAAGATACTTTCTGCCTCTTACACATGAACTCACACCTACTCCTCCCACAAATCAAGATACATTCTGATTATTTATGTAAAGGATTGAAACCTTGCTGAAACGATGCTTGTAAACCAATTTTCCAATTGCCAATCACATATGTCAATACACAATTGATTTTTTTTTACACTGTGGGATTTGTTAAACATTTGCAGTAAATTATGTTGTTTCATCATAAGTAAAGAATCAGGAATAATTATAGAATGTACATGAATTTCACTTTTTAAAGAATGTAAAATTTACTTTATTAGGAAGACTTTCCTGAGAAAGTAAAGAGTTCATTATATCATGCCATTGATACTTTAGTAGGGAATGGAAGTCAATTTCAAGCATTTATTGAACACATATGTGTAGGAGGATAGGGAAAATTGGAGACCATGAGTAGTGTTGAGATCATGAATGGTCAAGTGTTGGAGAAGGACTGGGTGGACCCAGGGGTCATTCAGACATTGTTGGCTTTTAGCTGAACAATGCAAATAACCTCACTCACACATTCCAGGTTTGTTATTCACACTATGGAACTGAATATGTATGCATCTGTGAGAGATCGGTTGCTCACACGTGAAAGCATTTGAATAAACATAGAGTTGACAATGTGAATGTATTCAAAATGTATTTGAGGCATGCAAAATTTAATCCCAAAATATCCTGGGTCTACACTGCCGACAATGCAAATATTTTTTGAAAAGTCAGTGAAAAAACAGTATTGATTATCCTGGGTTAAATGAGCTTTTGGCATGCCCACCCCCTCAAAGAAAAACATAACCAGGTGCATTTGGGATGCATGTGAACAACAGAGATTCAAACCCAGATTCATGCTGAATTATTTTCACCATCTGAACTGGGCCCTAGTTTCATTGCCCCAGACACAAACTTAGTGAACAGTCACAAACTTTCAATCCAACCTGCATAAAGATTGATTGCAACTATAATGGAACCATGTTTGCCACTCTGACCACACAAAGTGTAATTGTTATCAATTATTATCAACAAAATAACAGTGGTAGCGGTGGTGGTATTAGTTCTAACTAACCCTTCCCCACCTCCATAAATTTAGACTAATGTCTGAACAGAATATATAATTATATACATTATGTACAAGCTGACTCCCTTATCCAGAATTCTGAAATCCAAAATATCCCAAAATCTAAAATTGGATGCGATAGTGACCACTTTGCTTTCTAATGATTCCATGTAAACAAACTTTGTTTCATGCACAAAATTATTAAAGTATTGTCTATAAAATTGCTTTCAAGCTATGAAAGTAACCTGAGTTCTAGCTCCAAGATACCTCATTATGTAGATGTAAATATTCCAAAATAAAATAAAAAACTACAAAATCCAAAACACTTCTGGTCTGAAGAATTTTGGCTATGGAAAAACCTAACCTGTGTATGCAACTAAGGGGTGAAACAGAACACCCCAAAGGAGCGGCTCTGTGCCACCCCTTTGCTCGCTGGATCGGGGCCGTGGCAACTGCGAGCCAGCATTTTTCTGCCCCCAAAAGAAGTGGTAGAATTCCGCTCCTTTTAGGAATGGAAAAAAGCTGCCCTTGCTACCACAGCAACATGTTTCAGTGCTCCTTTTTGTGTGCAGTGTGTAACTGCCATGCTGCTGGAGTGCCGCAACACTGCTCAACATCTGGTCGGGCATGTGGCATGATGGTGGCATCAGGGCAGAGTTGGGGTGGCCGGCATGTGGTCACCACACCCCAACTCCACCCCAGGCCAGCCCTTATGTCCAGTCTGTATAGCCCCTATGAAACCTCCAAAAGACAGCTTCCAATGATGTATAGAGTATGCTCTCTTACATTCTATAGACATGTTGGGTGAGACTTGTGTAGGACAATAGGAGGAGACAGGCACTTGAGGTGGTTGCTAGTTATACATTACTGTCCTCTCCCTCTCTCACACACACATACATATATTATTATAATAATAAATATTTACTTGTTGGCTCTTGAATTTGTCATGACTCAGTGAAGAACAACACAACCAGAACTATTCTATACCATAAGCCCTTTCCTTTTTATCATGCAACAATGGAATTCCAGCTGAATAACACACCAAAGTATTCATCCTGCCCCCCTGCTTCTGAGCTGAACACCAGAAATGATATCAAAATATGACTTCATTGTTAGAGAAAAGACCATTTCTGGATCATTAGGCTTCATCAAAGTAGCTTTTGAGCTTTCCCTGTTCTCGCTGGCACACTCCATCCCACAGAGCTGAACAAAGAAGACACAGCCAACTTTACTGTATTCTCCCTACTCATCATTTAGTGGATTATTATGGCACAAGCCTTCAGGCCTCTTCAAGAACCACTTGATTTCTGTAACTCACTGAAGCCACACTAATGGTTTTATTACAAATAGGGCTATACTGCAAGACTGTGGAAGGAGGGAGTGAGGAGCAGGATAAACAAGTTGGTGAGAAGCAAAGAAACACAAAGTCAACAGTACTGATGTATTGAATTGTATTATATTGTATTATTTGATCTAAAAACTATGTTGTCAGTGTTGAGCTACATGAAGAAGCTCCCAGTCAGATGATCTGCAATAATGCATTTGAATATTAGGGAAATAAATGAGTTCATTAGGAATGAATTTATTGGGAATGGAACTAACGACTCCATGATTTTCAAAGTGAAGGAAAGATCCTGAAGTATGCCTAATCAACCAAGTGGACATAAAAGATAAAGACTTATGAAAGTCAGGATAGGGGCTATGCTGACGGACAGGAAAAGATGACTTTTCTGTAAGCGGCAGCAACCACATCCCCTGCCCCAAGAATGCCCTAAATGGGGATGGAGCAACCGCACTGGGGAAAGTCAATGCAGCTTTTCAGAGGCTGTATTGAAGCCTCAGTAACAGCACCATCAGCCCCAAGGATGCCACAAAGGGAGATGGAACAATTGCATGGGTGGGCAGTGGTTGCTTTAATTTTTTTTTTTGTCCTCTCAGACACATGCGCACATGTGCAGGCATGCATCCCTGCACACCTACACAGGAACACATCCCTGCATATCTGTGCACCTGTGCAGAACCTGGCATAGGCTAGTATACAGTCTGCCACTCTGTGTACAAGGTTGACTGAAGTTCAGCATCCCTGTGCACCTGTGCAGGTCCTGTCATAGGCTGGTATACAGTCTGTCATTTTGTCTGTACAAAAGTGACTGGAGTTTGGCATGCCTGCTCACATGTGCAGGACCTGTCATACACCCACAGATCATGCAAGGACTCACTGACCTTGGCTTCCTTCAAGTAGTGGGTGCCATAGACAGGTGCCACTGACTGATTGTCCCACTCTTGGGGTGAAGGAACGAGTTTGTCAACTGAAAAGGCACCTCCATCGTCCTCCACAAAACATGTTCCACACAGATTGGGGGGAGGGGAGAGCTACATGCAAGGGAGATTTGTGTGAACAGACAGAATACGTGTAGCTGGTGGTCATGCAAGGAACATGGTCAACAGGACACACAGTCAAATGTTACTCCAGGAGCCCCCCCCCCCATCATGCCAGGAAGTGGTGTGCAGGTCTTATGCACACCTACACACCTGCACAGAAGAGATCACAAAAGCCTTTTTCATGCAAACTACTGAGCATGCTGACAGCAAGCGTATATGTGATGGAATGCATTTATTGTCATAACAGAGGACAGTTGCTAGGGCGCATGTGTAAGGTTACAATTAGGGTTAGGGTTAGGGTTCTAATATTCAAGGGCACTTGTGCCAGTGCATCCACACCTGGAACATAGGGCACTTTAAATTAAAGCCTGCATTGTAGGGCCCATAATAATAATAATAATAATAATAATAATAATAATAATTTTTATTTAATACCCCGCCCCTCTGAGCACAATCGGGGCGGCTTACATCATAAAAATTCAACAGTAGTTAAGAACAAGTACTTCCCCCTCCCCCCTTAAAAATGTAATTAAACTCAATACAATTTAAAAGAATATAAAACATTAAAAACAGCAATACATAACATAAAAAAAAAATCGTTGACAATTTCCACCGCACATGCGACGGTGCATTTATACAGCTGTTTTCTGGTGCACCAGTGTCACTGCATAGCAAAGTAAAGCAGCTTCATTTATATACTGCTTCATACCATGCTATGCAGTGTCTAAGCAGTTTACAACTGTAAGCTCATTGTCCCCCAACAGCTGGGTACTCATTTTTACGACCTCGGAAGGATGCAGGCCTGAGTCAAGCCTGAGCCCTGTCTAGTATTGAACTCGCAACCTTGTGGTTTATGAGTGAGTGGCTGCAGTACAGGCATTTAACCACTGAGCATCTTCACTGAAGGAGCAGAAAAAAAGTGGCTCATTTTTGGAGCGGCTTTTCTCAGCATACAACGGATAGAGGGTGCTTTCCTGGTGACTTTTAGGCATGCATTGTTTAAATGCCACACCTACAAGTCACCCTCAAAGCACCTCTTTTTACCCGTCTGCATAGCCCCTTAGTGTCACAGCACAAAACTAGAAAACAAAGGAAAAATTTGCTTAAAATGATTCATAGATACAATCCCCACACTTTCCCTTGGCCCAGGTGACTGAAACTCCTGTCCCTTTATTTCTGTTACTGAAAATCTATATGCAGAAGCACTTTTCTGCAATACTAAAAGGGTGAAAAAACATTTCTCCTCACTACACAGTGTGGTGTTACAGCTATGAAGTCCAAATTTAAGAATCCAACTGGTTTTTCACCAAGGGTGTATTGTGTTTTGTAGTGACTTCCCCTGCTCTTCTACATACCCCATCTTTTCCTATTGTCATATTTGGCAGCTAAAGACCTGATGAACCAAGATAGAATTTTAGTCAAAATTAACTATTGCTTTATTCTGGATTCTAAGACACATAAAACTACTCCACAACAGTTGGAATCAACTCTGAGTTTCCCCAAGTTAACCAACACATTAAAAGTCCTTTGCCAACCCCTCCCCACACTTGTCTCTTTCGGCAGGCCTATCCAGAATAAAACCACCTTCTAACTTGGTTTCTTCCCGTCAGACACTCTCTTTTTCTTATTTTGCTTGGCCCCAGAGTGCCTATGGTTTTAATTGTTGTAAAGTTGCTTATTGTTTTAAATTTGCTTACTGTTTAAATTGGTTTTACTTGAGACCTGTATTTAATGTATTTTTAGGGGGGGATATCATGTTCGCTCATATTACCTAGTTGCTTTTGTCAGGATTTGTACTTGTTTTAGTTGTAAGCCACCTTGATTGCTACGGCAAAAGGTGAGGTATAAATAAATTGTTGTTGTTGTTGTTGTTGTTGTTGTTGTTGTTGTTGTCAGCACCATTTGCCCACTTCAAAGGTGTGCTTTGAAGTTTGCCCCTTCTCAATTCCTATCTCCCAGGAAATGAGGGCACCATCATAAACATTCATAAACAGCCCCAGTTGTCCTGCTGCAGGCGTCTGCCCCAATCTACAACTTCCTTTAATTTTCACCCATAGCCAACTGCATTGATTTACAACCCCCCTTGACATCCCCTTTCACACACATCCCTTTGATGATACCTTTGATTCATATTGATACATAGGAATATGACATCTATCTATCTATTTTTATCTATTTTATTGACTGTATGTATAGAGCTGTGTTTTATCTCTTTAATTTCCTTCATCTCTTCCTCACTCTTCCTTTTCACCTAGCCATTTGGGGCTCATGGTTGGCTCATGGTTTAAAAAAAAAAATGCTACCTGTCTAGCTTAAACTAAAGAAACCATATATATGCTTTCTTTAGATATCAGTGAAAATATCTTCCTGCATAATATATATATATATATGGCTTTTCAAAAAGTTATTTGTATATATAGTTTGACTTCAGAGTTTGTAAATCAGCATCCATATAGCAACATGTAAAATTATAGAAAAACTAGTCTAATATATTTGTTGTTGCTTATAGTGGTTATATGTAACTAGGGCACCCATGAGCCAGCATGGTGTAGTGATTTGAGAATTGCATTAGGAATCTTCAGGCTCATCTACACCAGCCTGAATAGCTGCTGTCAGAATATTCTGGCCCTAGAGCTGCTCTGAATTCCCCCATTACCTCTGAACTCCATAGTAATGCCAGGTGGCTGTCTACACACTTGTCCCCACTGTGTCAACTGCCATCCCTACTGTTAGCAAGAGTTGTTTTGAGGTCAGGAATTGAAGTGCCTAGCATAAATCACATGACTTGTGGCCACATTGTGAGCTCAGAGGGAATGATTTGTGTTGGATTATGGATGGGATATGCAGTCAAAGTGGAAATGTAGAGGTGTGTGTGTGAAAAAATCTCTTCTGGGAAGGTGTCTGGGGAAACAAAGAGGATTCAGCCTGCAGGTGGTTTAAAGTCAAAGCAATTTCACACTGAACAGGATAGCAGGGGCTTTGGGCCTGGGTAACAGAATACTAAAGGGTAAACACATGAATTCATCTGATTTGCATGAGAACCAGGTCACATGGGGAGTGGCACATGGCTAGGGGCTGGTCTGGGGGCTGGGATGCAGCTGATCATCCTATCATTGTTTAGGTTGACACCCAAGAGGTGGAGTTCTGGGTTGGGCCAAGGGTTCCTTTGTCTCCTTTGTTGAGAACTTGCCTTGCTTTCAACTGAGCAACAAAAATGAGGAACATATAGATGTTGTTCAACATCTATATGAAGGCGCTGGGTGAGATCATTCGGAGTTATGAAGCTGGGTGTTATCAGTATGCTGATGACACCCAAATCTATTTCTCCGTGTCTCGTTCATTGGCCTCGAATTCCAATGGCGTCTCCTCTCTCAATGAATGTCTTTGGGCAGTAATGGGCTGGATGAGAAAAAACAGATTGAAACTGAATCCAGACAAGACGGAGGTATTCACAGTAGCGGCCCCGAAACCAAGAATTGGGTTGCAACCTCCGATCCTGGACGGGGTCACACTCTCCATAAAGGACTGCCTTCGCAGTCTGGGGATGCTCCTTGACTCGTCGCTCCTGATGACAAAACAGGTAAATGTGACAGTCAGGAGCGCCTGTTATCAGCTTCAGCTGATACGCCAGCTGCGCCCTTTTCTGGAAGTAAGGGATTTCAAGACCATTGTGCACACACTGGTAACCTCACATCTAGATTTCTGCAATGTGCTCTACATGGGGCTACCCTTGTGCTTGGTCCGGAAACTGCAGTTAATTCAGAATATGGCAGCCAGACTAGTGTCTGGAACATCTAGGAAGGACCATATTACTCCAGTTTTAAGGTCCCTCCACTGGCTGCCTATAAGTTTCCGGGCCCAGTACAAGGTGTTGGTTATTACTTTTAAAGCCCTAAATGGCTTGGGTCCAAACTATCTTCGGGACCACCTCCTCCCTTACAATCCTACCTGTGCACTCAGGTCCTCTGGGAAGAGCCTGCTTCAGCCACAAAAATCTAGGCTTTCAGCTACTTCCCAGAGGGCATTCTCTATGGTCACTCCCAGATTATGGAACGGCCTGCCGGACGAGATCCGTCTGCTTACATCTTTAGACAGCTTCAAAAAGGCTGTTAAGATGGATCTCTTTTGGCATGCCTTTCCAGGATAGACACTTGGCCTCGGGAACCCTCTTTTTAGGAGTGTCCTTCAGCTACTCTCTGTTAACGCCCTCAATAAGACACTGCTGCATCCCATTAACACATTGCCAATTAATGTTGTGTTCTGTGTATGTCAGTGTCGTTGTTGTCAATGTCAGTTTTAAATTGTATGATTTTAATCTTTAATTGATTTAATACTTTTTTTAAGGGAGGGGGTATGGGGGATGGATTGTATTTTGTATTTTAATATTGTTAGCCGCCCCGATTGTTCTCAGAGGGGCAGAGTACAAATTATTATTATTATTATTATTATTATTATTATTATTATTATGTTATGATCCTATGGTCTTTACCACTTGCAAGATGGATTGTACATAGTTCTTTTCTGTTTTTACTATGCAACAATAAAGCTTTACTTTGGATTTACAAATGTGTCTTCATAGAAACAGCTTTTCTAGGATGGCTGGTGAAAGGAAGCAGGCTTCTGAACTCTGCTACATTTACATCACACAAATCAACAAAGGGTTATGGGCCCAGCTATGTCTTTGGCTGTGCCAGAGAAGAGCAGAGATGTGTGCCAGAGAAGGGCAGAAAAGGCTTCTGGAATTCATCAGCTGTAAGTAAACAGCTACACTTTCAGTGGGCTGCATGTTTAAAAGCTGTCCGGCCATTTGGCAGATGTGAAGGCTCTTAAAGGCCTGCACACCCTCTAGACAGTGGAAGCAGGAAGCAGGGAAGCTGGAAAGGCTACAAGGACCCTTTTGAGTGCCATTTGTGTAAAAATGGATGCAGCCAGGTTCCCCAAACTTACAGACTCAAACTACAGCTCCTGGAGCATTTATACAGAATCCCTTTTGGTCAGGGAAAATCTGTGGTCAATAGTCTGGGATGGGCTTCCACAGGCACCCACACCAGTGGATGTGGAAAGGAATAAGAGGATGTGCTACTATCCTCCTAACACTCTCAGAAGGTGAATTAAATTATTTGAGAGATAAACCATTGGCCAAGGATATTTGGGACTCTCTGAGAGACATACACCAGTCAAGTACAGCCTTAGTCAAAATGATGTGGTGTAGGAAACTTTATGCTCAAAAGATGAAGAAAGGACAATCTCCAGAAAAGCATCTGGAAGTGATGCAGGACTTGTTCAATCAAGTGCAAATGAGAGGGGCCCAAATTGCCAGAGAACAAAAAGCTTATATTTTGCTGGGGTCCCTTTCAAGAGACTTTGATAATATATTGCATGATCTTTAGGGAGTTCCTGAAGCACAAATTACTATGGAGTTGGTGGCCTCTAGAGTTCTTGAGGAAAGCCAGCGCTGCAGGTTCGAGGCAGGACTTCAGAGGCTGCCACAAGAAGTGCCAAGGTCCACAAATACTTCGAAGGGAGTGTCCAGAGAGATGCAAGTGGAGAGGGCAGCTATGTCCAAAGAGAGGACATGTTTCTGCTGCAAGAAAGCAGGTCATCTGAAACAGGACTGCAGGAAATTTGCAGCAGACAAGAAGACAAAGAACCAACAAGATCAACCAAGGGACTTTGGGACTAAAAAAGGCACTGCAGCTGTAACAAAGGGCTGTGACAGTGTGACTCGACAGGTGGTGAACCAAGTCTGAATTTTGGATTCTGGTGCCACTGGTCATATGGTACACATTCCTGATCTTCTGAAAAGTAAGAAACCCTCCAATGGGACTTCAGTTGCTCTGGCTGATGGAGCAGCAAGAGAGATCAAACAAATGGGAACTGTTTTCATCCCTGGGTTTGGTAAAGGCTTTGATAATGTTTTGTGTTTGCCAAAATTGCAAAAATGTTTAGTTAGTGTGTCTGCTTTGACCACTGAGGGGTATGCAGTTTGTGGGAGAGGAGTATATAATCACCAAGAATGGTGAGGCTTGTGAAAAAGCTGTAAAAAGGGATATAATGTATTACATGCTAGATAAGGCAGAATGTGTGATTGTTAACAATGTACCTTTACATTCAGGATGTGCTCATTATTTTCACAGAGTGATGGGACATACTGGTTTCAATAGTCTTGGGAAACTGGGGGAAGTGTGTCCAGATTTCAAAATGTCTCCCTGTTCAAATCACTTGGAGTGCTCAGTTTGCAGCAGGATAAAGTTGAAGGCTTTTCCTGTGGCAAAACAAAGCAAACACATAGCACAAAAACCTTTTGAATATATTAATGTTGATATTGCAGGCTTGACAAAGAAGTCACTAAGGGGCAACAAATATTTCATGGTAATTGTGGATCATTTTACCAGGTTTTCATATGTGATGTTTTTGAAGGAAAAATGAAGCAGCAGAGAGTTTAAAAATTGGGTTAACATGGTTGAAAGGGAGTTTGAATACAAAGTCGGGTCTTTGATCACAGACCAAGAGGCAGAATTCTTATCTCACCGTTTGAGAAACTGGTTGAGAAAGAAGAGAATTTGTCACAACACCACCAATCCTGGAGTTCCTCAGGAGGATGGATTGGCAGACAGGAGAATAGGTATCTTAAAGCAGATGAAGGATTGTATGATGCTAGATGAAGGGGCGAGGCAATTCTTACAGCAAATTTTCTGGCAAATCCAATTTGGAATTCTGCTGTAAAGAACACCCTTTTTCATATGCTTTATGGACGAGCACCTAATTGGAAATACATTAGAGTGTTTGGGCAGGACACAAATGTGTATGTGCCAGCAACTTTCAGAAAGAAAAATGAGCCCAAGTGGTGGAGGTTGATGTTTGTGAGATATTCTGGGAATAGCTACAGGTTTCATCTTGGTGGTGGGGAAATCTTGCTATCCAGAAGTGCCAACTTTGAAAAGCATTTAGGTTGAGAGAGATTGCATTCCAACAAAGAAGTTTTTCTTAAGTTGAGGCAGTTGGAAATGAGTACCAGAAATGGAGCAGTGGTAAAACAGGAATCAACATCAACAGACAGTGAGTCTAGCACAACAGATCAGTCAACACAAACATGACCAACCACATCTAGGATGTCTGAGAAAAAGAGACACAGAGATAGAGAACTTCACACAAGTTCTGACACTGAAGATGAGGGAGGTAGGACAAAAACATTTATCCCTAGGAGAACACAATGAGTGTGAAAGCCTCCAGATCATTTTGTTGTACAGAAATCTAGAGTTTGTACTGATGAGTCTGAGAGTTACAAGGATTTGCAGAGTTTTCCTGATGAGAAAAGGGAGAAATGGTTTTCTGCTATGGAGCAGGAGTACATGTCTTTGTTAAACAAATAAGTGTTTGAAATTGTTGAAAGACCTAAGAATCACAAGGTGATAGGTTGCAAATGGGTTTACAAAAGAAAAGAGATACCAGATGGTAGCCAGAGATACAAGGCTAGATTTGTGGCAAGAGGTTTTGCTCAGCAGAGGTTTGAGAATTTTAACAAAACATTTTCTCCAACAGCTAAGCCTGGGAGCTTGAGATTGATTTTGGCTTTAGCAGCAAGGAGGGGTCAATTGGTGCAACATTTTGATTTTGAGACTGCATATTTGAATGTTTGTCTTGAGGAGGATGTGTTCATGGAACAACTTTTGGGTTTTGAACAGGACAGTGATAGAAAGGTGTGCAAGTTGAAAAGGACTTTGTATGCATTAAAGCAGAGTGCCAGAAGTTGGAATCTTTGTATTCATGAGGAGCTAGTGAAGTTTGGTTACAAACACAGCATTGCTGAGGTGTGTGTTTACACTAAGGGTGATGTTACGGTGGTTATTTACATTGATGACTTGTGTGTAGCAGCAAAGTCAGAATGGGAAATTCAGACAGTGAAGGACTTGTCAAGAAATTTTGTTATCAAGGGTTTAGGGCCTCTCAGATCCTGCCTTGGGATTGAAGTTCAATGGACTGAGGATGGCAGATGTTTATTGAGTCAGCAAAAGAAGATTGAAAGGCTGATTGAGAAATGTAGATTGCAAAGTGCTAAAATAGTGAAAAGCCCTATGTCAGTTGGTTTTGTCAATAGTGAGACAACAAGTGAGTTTGGAAATCCGGAATTGTTTAAAAGCATTGTTGGAAGCTTGATGTTTATAGAAAACAACACTAGGCCAGATATTGCATTTGCAGTTGGTGTGCTTAGCAGAAAAGCAAATTGTCCAAAAGTTGAGGATTAGACAGTAGTCAAACATGTGTTGAGATACCTGAAAGGTAGCGTAGACCAGAAATACAAAACAGCATGGTTGGGCTGGAATGTTTTGTAGATAGTTCATTTGCTTCAGAATTGCATGACAGAAAGTCAGTCACAGGATTGTTGATCAAGTTTGCAGAAAGTGCAGTAATTTGGCATAAAATTATAGAAAAACCAGTCTAATTTGTTGTTGCTTTTAGTGGTTATGTGTAACTGGGGCACCCATGAGCCAGCATGGTATAGTGATTTGAGAATTGGATTAGGAATCTTCAGGCTCATCTACACCAGCCTGAATAACTGCTGTCAGAATATTCTGGCCCAGGAGCTGCCCCAAATTCCCCCATTACCTCTGAACTCTATAGTAATGCCAGGTGGGCTGTCTACACACTTGTCTCTACTGTGTCAACTGCCATCCCTACTGTTAGCAAGAGGTGCTCCCTTTGAAGTCAGAAATTGAAGTGCCTAGCATCAATCACATAACTCATGGCCCCATTGTGAGCTCAGAGGGAATGATTTGTGCCAACAGCAGTGCTGCTAGGTGATTAAACAAGGGCAGGTGTGTAGACAGGTACCCCATGTCATTGTGGACTGACCCACAGTTTCCTGCACAACTGGTTTACGGGGGAAATAGGGTAGATTTGGTTTACAAAAACTGGTTTACGGGGGAAATAGGGTAGATTTGGTGCAGAACTGGCCTTATGTCATTAAGACAGTCTGCAAATCAGTGTGCTGGATACCACTTCATTTGGCCCATGTTGACATGCCCTGAGAGAGCAGAGTTCAAATCCCTGCTAAGTAATTGAAACCAGCTGCATGACCGTAGGCAAGCGACACACTATCGTCTTTAGAGGAAGGTAATGGCAATCAATCTTTGAACAATCTTGCCCAGAAAACCTCCATGAGAGGGTTGCCATAAGTTGGAAATGACTTGAAGGCACAAAACAACCCAAATCAGTGCACATTACTGCACTTATGTGCAAGTGGGTTTCCATGCCAACAAAACTGAGAAACTACCCCCTCCATGTTCCAAGAAGCAAAATTGTGATTAGTGATTGGTTCCTTGTATTGTCTTATAACAAGGCAAGCTTCTCCTATCCTTCATATTAATGTCTTATTGTATCTTCTCACAAGTACCTCACTTCCTTCTCAAATGATCTCAATGAACCCTTTACTTAATCTGACAATGGCCTACTGTGATGATGATGATGATGATGATGATGATGATGATGATTATAGTAGAGACAAGTGTGTATTATTATTTATATCCCGCTCCTTTGAGAACAATCAGGGCGGCTAACAGCAGTAAAATACATAGATGACAATAAAATCTAATTCCCGTCCCCCTCTTAAAAAATTATTAAATCAGTTGCAATTAAAAACATACAATAAAACTCAACATATAATTAAACGTTAATCAAAGTTTGGGAGCAATTCTTGATACATATCTAAACTGGAAGCCTTAAGAGGAGATTCCTGAGGCTGGGATTATCTATCACTGAAGGCCTGCCAAAAGAGATCAGTCTTGACAGCTTTTTTAAAGCTGTCTAGAGATGTCAATTGACAGATCTCATCCGGCAGGCCATTCCATAGTCTGGGGATGACAACCGAAAAAGCCCTCTGGGAGGTAGTTGCCAGCCTAGCTCTTTGTGGCTGCAATAAATTCCTCCCAGAGGACCGGAGCACTCGGGGAGGATTATATGGGAGGAGGCAGTCCCTGAGATAGTTTGGACCCAAGCCATTTAGGGCTTTAAAGGTAATGACCAACACCTTGTACTGGGCCTGGAAACTTATAGGCAGCCAGTGGAGGGACCTTAAAACTGGAGTAATATGGTCCTTCCTAGATGTTCCAGACACTAGTCTGGCTGCCATATTTTGTATTAACTGTAGTTTCCGAACCAAGCACGAGGGTAGCCCCATGTAGAGCACATTACAGAAATCTAGATGTGAGGTTACCAGCGTGTGCACAACAGTCTCAAGATCCCTTACTTCCACAAAAGGGCGCACCTGGCGTATCAGCTGAAGCTGATAACAGGCACTCCTGGCTGTCGCATTTACCTGATTTGTCATCAGGTGCAACGAGTCGAGGAGCACTCCCACACTGCGAACACAGTCACTGGAGGTGAGTGTGACCCCATCCAGGACTGGCGGTTGCAACCCAATTCTTGGTTTTGGGGCCACTACCGTGAGCACCTCCGTCTTGTCTGGATTCAGTTTCAATCTGTTTTTCCTCATCCAGCCCATTACTGCCCGAAGACATTCATTGAGAGAGGAGACGCCATTGGAATTCGAGGCCAATGAACGAGACACGGAGAAATAGATTTGGGTGTCATCAGCATACTGATAACACCCAGCTCCATAACTCTGAATGATCTGACCCAGCGGCTTCATATAGATGTTGAATAACATTGGGGACAAAATAGTACCCTGTGGAACCCCGCAGGTGAGCTCCCTTCTATTGGAGCTATTGTCCCCAAGCAGCACCCTCTGGGACCTACCCGAGAGGAAGGACCGGAACCACTGCAAAGCAGTGCCCCCAATACCTAATCCTCTCAGGCGATCCAAGAGGATACTGTGGTCTATCATATCAAAAGTCACTGAGAGGTCTAAGAGAACCAACAGGATCACACTACCCCTGTCGATGCCCAGACACAGATCGTCGGTCAAGGCAACCATGGCAGTCTCAACCCCAAAGCCTGTCCTGAAGCCAGTTTGAAATGGGTCTAGATAATCGGTTTCATCCAAGACAGCTTGGAGTTGAAGAGCAACCGCCCTCTCTATCACCTTGCTCAAAAATGGTAGTAAAGAGACTGGCCTATAGTTGTTCATGTCCAGAGGATCCAGGGAGGGTTTTTTCAGAAGTGGTCTAACCCCCGCTTCTTTCAAGCAAGATGGAATATATCCCTCCCTGAAGGATGCATTGATAATTTCCATAAGGAGCCTCCTCAATGCAACCCCCTCCCCCCGGATGGCCAGCCAAGATGGGCAAGGGTCGAGAGGGCAAGTTGTTTTCCTCACACTACCAAGGAGCTTGTCCATGTCATCAGTACTCACAGATTGGAGCTGACCCAGTATAATTACATTAGCGGAGTTGCTGGACACCTCGTCCATTGTTTCTGTGACAATACTGGCATCTAAGTCGGCTCTTATCCAAGAGATTTTATCTGCAAAGAAGTTGTTAAATGCATCACAAGTTAAGCAAGGGATTTGGTGCAGGGGGTAGCTGAGTCAGCTCCCTCACACCCTAAACAGCTCTGCTGGATGAGACTCTGCCAACGCAATACATGCAGAGGAGAAGGATCCCTGCACTGCAAGTATTGCCTCCCGATAGGACCAAAGAAAGTTCCTATGGCGAGTTCTGTCAGATAAGAGTCGAGTCTTCTGCCAGATGTGCTCTAGTCATTGTCCAACCTCCTTCATTGTCCTAAGCTCAGTTGTATACCATGGCTTACGATTTGAAGCGGACTGGCAAAGACGCTTAGGAGTGATTGTGTCAATTGCTCTGGTGAGGTTGGTGTTCCAAGTATTAACCAGATCATCAACAGGATCACCGGCGTTCCCAACCATTAAACCCTCTAAGGCGTTCTGGAATCCAACTGGTTCCATTAGCCTTTGAGGGCAGACCATTCTAATAGGTCCACCACCCCTGGTGGGGCGGATATAGGCTCTAAGTTCCATCTTGACCAGGAAATGATCCATCCATGACAATGCGGAGATACTAGTAACCTCTGCCCATGGATATTCCTGTTCCGTACTAAATACCGCATCGAGTGTATGACCTGCACAATGTGTGGGCCCAAGGACCAATTGGGATAGGCCCATGTTTGTCATGGTTTCCATGAACTCCCGAGCCGCACCTGTTAAGCTGGTCTCGAGTGGAATGTTGAAGTCTCCCAAAACAATAAGTCTAGGGGACTCCAGCAGCAGCTCTGACATCAGCTGTGTCAGCTCGGTTAGGGAGTCTGCTAGACAACGGGGTGGTTGGTAGACTAGCAGGATCCCCAAGCTATCCCTGGCCTTCAGGCTCAGGTACATACACTCGAAGTGGGCTGTGTTCTGGACAGGTATCCTGGTCAAGGTTAGATTGTTCTTATGAACTAGAGCCACTCCACCCTCCCTCCCACTTCCCCTCACCTACTCACTAACAGAGTACCCAGCTGGGAGTGCCTGTGCCCAGGTAACTGTGCTATCCTCTCCCAGCCAGGTCTCTGTAAAGCAAGCCAAGTCGGCATCCTCATCCAAGAATAAGTCATGGATGATATGAGTCTTATTTTTTACCGACCTGGCGTTGCAAAGGAGCAGAGTGAAGTTCTGTGGAATGGAAGGTCTGCTTTCCAAATAATTCTGGGGAACAGAGGAAACTGAAAGCGGGATAGCTTTCAAACAGCGATCCCGTCTTCTTTTGTAACATACGTTCACTCTGTTCCGCCCATACCTCCCGTTCCCCAACACAACTCCAATAGCCGCTCCCGCCTCCTTCCCGGCCTCAGGTAAACCAGTGTTCCATTCCAGATTGATGTTTCTGACGGCTCAGAATAATCCGTATCACCACTGGAAAGGAGGTCCAGCTAGATAGGTTAGCAAAGTCCCACTCCCATTCACAGCGTGATGTTCTTATTGCTAAGTGGGATGAAGACTTCTTTCCCTCCAGCAGCTTCAGCTATTGCTCTCCTGGAGGAGGTAGAACTGGGTGGGCTTTTATGCTTCCGCCCAAGCCTCCAGGAAGGCTTGCCGCGCTGCCGGAACCGCTGCTGGGCCCATGGGAGAGGAGGTGTTGGGCGGGACCTTTTGGCCTCCGCCTGTCTTCCCGGGGCTCTGCCACTGCTCTGCTGCCGCTATTGCTCTCCTGGAGGAGGTGGAACTGGGCGGGCTTTTATGCTTCCGCTCAAGACTCCAGGGAGGCTTGCCACGCTGCCGCAACCACTGCTGGGCCCATGGGAAAGGAGGCGTTGGGCGGGACCTTTCGACCTCCGCCTGTCTTCTCGGGGCTACACCACTGCTCCGCCGCCACTATTGCTCTCTTTAACAACTTCTTTGCAGATAAAATCTCTCAGATAAGAGCCAACTAGGACGCCGGTGTTATAATAGAATGGATAGACGAGGTATCCACTTAGGAGATTATATTGGATCAGTTCTAACCGGTGAATACCAATGATGTGGACAAGCTCCTTGGTAGAGTGAAGAAGACAACTTGCCCTCTTTATCCTTGCCCTTCATGGCTGGCCATCCAAGGGGGAGATGTCTTGAGGCTGTTCCTGAGGGACATCTGTTGGAATGTTGGGTTATGGGCTCAGCAACATCATCAATGCATCCCTTAGGGAAGGTTGTGTCCCATCTTTTTTGAAGGAAGTGGTGGTTAGGCCACTTCTGAAAAAAAACCTTCCCTTAACCCCCTGGACATGAACAGCTATAGGCCAATTTCTTTGCTACCTTTTCTAGCAAGGTGCTATTGGGGGACAGGATTGTTCCTTTTGTGTAAGCCATCCCAATTATTATTATTATTATTATTATTATTATTATTATTATTATTAAAATAGAGTCTCCAGTCCACTCTCCAGGTGGTTGCCCCGTCTCTCCTTCTCCTCACTCATGAGTCACCTGTCAACCTTGGGCTCTTCATCCTGCTATTGTTGCTTCCATTGTTCCTTTGCATCAGGGGTAGGCAACCTTTCCCCTTTAAGGGCCGAGGGACTTCAGCTCTCAGAAACCTCAGCCATGTTGGCCGATAGTCCCATGTTGGCCAATAGCTCCTGGGATTCTGGGAGCTGAAGTCACTCGGCCCTTAAAGGGGAAAGGTTGCCTACCCCTGCTTTGCATGATAGTAAAGGCATCACCTTTTTCCTCTCCCTCATCTTGTGCCTCCTTCCCTTCTTCATTCTTCCTGTTCCCTGATGCTGCTGTGACTGCAGACCAGGAGCAATGCAAAATGAAACAATTTCAGCAAGGTAATCAACTGATACACCATCAAGTACTAGGTGGTATGCAGTTTTGCAGGTTGGGACAGAAAGATTGTGTTAGTAACTATGAATGACCAAGAATTTTTATGTTAACCAAACTGATTCCTATTTCTAGGATGAAGATGTGGTTTGGAACAGTTATTCTTCTGTTTTTTATGCTTATCCAAAGTTTGTGATATATTTTTTTCTACTTTAAGGAAATACACACATATACACACTACAATGCATATATGCATGTTCTAGGTTAAAATGTGTGTACCTTTGAATATTTGGAGATAAAATGTATACAGAAATTGATTTATAATAAATTGCATACAAGCTGGCCCCACGCCTGCACAGCAAAGCACAGCTGCAAAGGACCTTGCCCCATATTTGACCCAACCATTATGTGGAAGCCACAGTGTTAAAGGGCAGATGCACATGGCCTGTTTGGGGCAGCAGAGAGCCACACCGAGGAATGGCAGACCAGGGCCATGGGAACCCCATGCTGTGGTCCCAATCCTTCCTTTTGCCAGCCCTAAAAGACCAGTAAGATGCCGCTTCTTTTACAAGCATCAAAAGGCCACCCTAAGAGCCAGGGCCATGGCTTTTCCACTCCCTTTTGGTGCAGCGTGTTTAAATGCTGTGCCAGAAGGGTGTCTTGATGCCGCACGCTGTGTGTAATGGCATGAGGCATCAGGACAGCATCGGGGTGGGGTTGGGGTGGTTAGTATGCATCTGCCCCACCCCAACTCCACCCCCAGGCCAGCCCTTTGGGCTGGTCTGCAATGGCCCCAACATTCTGAAGTAATTTGTTATTGGCACACACCCCACTTCACCCCATAATCTATTTTTTTTTTATTATTCAGGTTTTAAAAATTATTTTTTTATTTCAAAATAACAAAAACAGATGCTTTATTTGTCCGGGATGATGGGAGTTGTAGCTCTTCACCTCTGGCTCTAACTCACCACCTTGTTATGCAGCAGAGCTGACCAGCTTTGATCAGTGGTTGATGCTTCTTTCCCAAGCAGCAGAGTTTCAGAGAATAGGCTGAAGACCCTGACAAACTCTCCAAGCCTTCTCACTCTTCTTCCAGAGATGTCTCCAAACTTCTCCAGGAATCCTCTGGCTCTTGTATCTTCCCTCAAGACACCAGACAACTCAGTAGTCTTATATAAAAGAGCTACTTTATTCTACTATATACATAAATACTATATGCCCTACAAATCACAATCTCTACACTTCACAATATCTCCAAAACTACTCCACAATGTACATTAGCAAACATTGCAATTTATAGCCATTGTTAGACACCACCCACCAGTCAGTTTCCACCCAGTGGGTGTGTACATACATCTTGATTGGTCCACATAGATCATCCCATACCTAAGACCAACCCAAGTGTTTCATCACTTTACCTAGACCACTTAATGAGTCTCAGGTGTTTGCAATCTATCACAGGTGTTCTCAATATACCTTCTATAACTTTGTCCTTGGCTCTCAAGGCTTCTTAATTATATTATCTTTTTCACCTGTGTATCTTCCTGATTGCTCCTGCTTAGTCACTTTGACATTCACATACATATTTTTATTTCTATTACTGTATATCCCATGTTGTTTTTTCCTTAACAATATTACCTTCTAAAAAGAGTCTTGACATTGTTTTGTACCTTCAAATCATTTCTGACTTATGGTGACCCTGAGGCAACCTACCATTGGGTTTTCTTGGCAAGTTATCTGGGGATTCAAACTCTGGTCTCTAGAGTCATATTCCAATGGTCAAACCATTATACCACACTGGCTTGAATGCTCCAAGCTGCTGTCCTTTAGTACAAAATATACTCTCCTTCATCTTCACCTTAACAGCCACAAATGTCTGAAAGGGAGCAACATGAGCCAACACATGAATTGTGTGATATTCCTCCTCCACAGTTTAGTGGGGCCACACTTCACATAACTTTAAGAGTAAGTAATATTGTAGTTATAGTGCAAAAGGAGCAGTGACACCATGAAACTACATCCATGATGCAATTATGTCCTAGTTGTTATGAAAGGGAATTAATTACTAGTAACTAGTTATTTGTAATCAGATACTTCTAAGCACTGAAAATACAACGAATATTTATTTGCCTCATAATTCCAGCTATCTTAATATGGTTGGGGTTTTATTAATACATGACATTCTGACACAGATTCAAAATGTATTAGCTTCTTTAAAATGTGTGTATGTGTGTGTGTGTATTCCTCTTTTACAGCTTCTTGTCACCGTTACATATTTTAAAAGAGGTCTCTTCATCTAATTAGGGAACAGGAGTAATACTATGTGTCTTATATAGCTTCTGACAGCTAACCAAATATCAGGCACTGAAGAGTCAAAACAAACTGTTTGCAATCAAAGCACACCGTTAAAAAATATTGTGGGTTAAATTTAAATAATGAGCTTACTGGAAGGACTTGCAATCTGCTCACAGTCCTTACACAAGTATACAAGCAGAAAGAATCTGGATTGCTTCAGTAAATTATGCACTGCAAATTATTCATTCAACTCTAATTAAAACATTGGAAATCTTAGGAACTTGAAGACAGTGTGCCTATCAACACATCTGCCTGTTTTAGTCTTATCTGTTAGATTCTCTGTTTTACCTGAAGGGTCAAAATGCTATAAATAAACGCATATATAAATGCCAGATCAAACGTATCTTGTTGTAACCAAGCATTCCACAACCACAGACATGGATTGGACTGGCATGGTTAACCCCTCACTCTTCTTCCCTCAAGTACTCCTGTGTCATTTATATTTGTATCACTGACAGAAATTTAACATTAGAGACATAGCCATGTTAGTTATTACCTCAGATACAAGTGTTGCCCAGGAAAGATCTTAATAATCAGACTATATGAATAGCCATAGAAATGCAGAACTTGTGGGTCTAGTGATGAAGTGATAAGCTCAGTTTTAACTATGATAATTGGGGGACAAAGGCAGGAGGAAAGATGTTGCCTGATGCTAGGTTGGGTGGATGATCAAATGAATGGTGGAGGAAGTTTTGGACTGTGGTGTATGCAGACTGGAAACTAGAAAGGAGATATGAAAAACTGGCCCAGAGTGCCCTCATGAGGCAAAGATGTTTACCAGTGTTATAATATGTATACAGTGGGCCCTTGGCACCAGCCAGGGCTTTGGTTCCAGCTCCCCCCCCCCCCCCGATATCAAAATCAATGGGTGCTCAAGTCCTATTATATACAGTGGGGTAGTAAAATAGTATTCCTTATATAAAATTGAAAAATCAAGGTTTGTTTGGGGGAATTTATATTTAAAAAAATATTTTCAAGTCATGGATGGTTGAGTCCATGGATAAAGAATCCATGGATAATGAGAACCAACTGCAGAGTGCCAGGAAGGCATTGCCACTGGTCAACTGACTGTTGATGGATTGGAGTTTGTGGCTATATTGTAATTCAGCTGTTTCTCCTTCCAATCATCCTTGTAGTGTTGTTTGTTTTGTTTTGTTTTGTTTTGTTTTGCTTGTACCCTAGTTTCACCAACTCCTCATGAATGACCCGAGGTCAGGGATGGTATGCCCAGGAAGACTGAAGTGGTCTGCAACATGTTTTTCTATATTCCCATTCCTAATATCTGATTTATGTTCGTCTAACAGATGTACTTCCCCCATTGTTGCACACCATACTACACTTATGTTATTGTTAGTTGAAATGAGCAGAGTAGCAGAGTGTGTGCAGGACCTCCGTTAACCAGCTCCATCCGTCTCTGAATCTGTTGCTCAATCACTCAGGAATGCATTCTGCAGCTTGCAGCTTCCCATGAACCAGACCAGAGAGATTAGATTCTCTTCAAAAGAAGGATTTTATTCTTGAGTTGCAGAATGAACAAAATAACTATTTACATTTAGAACATCCATCATCAGGCAGAGCATGAACAGGAACAAAGAACTCCAAGCCAAGCCCTCCACCCCCAGGTTGATACATTTATAGACATTTGCTAAACAGCCTCTAAACCCAGCTTTCTTCCTGTGTCTTGTGTCATGTGACCATTAGTTCTCACAAAACTAGATGACCTAATTTGTTTTTCCTCTTGCCTTCTGTGTTCCCGGAAACAATGACCTTGGCTGTGTTCTCTGTGTTGTTTTTGTGTAATCCACCTGCAGGAAAAAAAACTTTCCCTGCTAACAAGCTTTTCACACATCTGTACATTTTCACTCAGACTACAATTCCCACAACTTCAACTATATATAACTTCAGCATGCATACTGTGGTAAATCATTTGGTGGCAGGTGGCATGGATTCTCCATACCATAGAGCATCCTTTCCAAAGTCTTGTTTTCTATTCCAAAAAATTGCCTAGTTTTGGAAGGAAAGTGGGATATAGATCCTATAAATAATTATATATGTTGAATGCATTATTTATTCATAGAAATTTCATAACACAGTTTGGATAGTAATTGTTTGATGTTTGGAGCAATTTAAGACAGAAATTATCAACACTTGCATAAAACTACTTTGTGAAATTACATTAGTAAAAGACCAAAGTCATTACTCATTTTGGTCCTGCTCTTATTGTCCATTATCCACTGCCTCCTGCTTCCTACTCCTCCTTTCAGCATATCTCTCATATTTTGGTTTCACTGCTGCCTCAGGAGAATGGACAGAAAAGATATTTGAAAATATTCCCCCTAAAAAGGAATCTAAAAAGGGACTTCTAGCATGAAATGGCAGCATGAGGATCATACCTTTGAGGGCTCTTTGAGGGTGATTGCTTGATGTGTGGTCCGGATTGAGAGAATAATAGCAATCTGAATCCAAAATATCTGCTAGACAAAGGAGAAGCAGAGGGGCTCAGGGATAGCACCCAATACCCTGAGCGTCAACACAAAGAGAGGAGTACGTGTGGATGAAACATCAAGCGGGTTGTAAAGGAAGTGTGGGTGCAAGAGCAAGCCATGGCCACAACCAAACAGCTGTGTTAAAAAAGTAAAAGTGATGCCGCCACTTATTTAATCTACCAACCAACCATTAAATAAGCCAATCTCATTGATTTGACAGTGTAAGATCTTCCAATATTTAAAACTTGCTATACAAACTATAAACTGATAACAAAAATAAAAAGTTTCCTGGAGTGAAATGAGATTGGAGTGAGCAAAGAAGGAGGGGAGAGCACATGGTGAAGAGGAAAATGATGGCAATTCATTGGTATGAATAACACTAAGAAAAGTTCATACATTGAAGTTAGAGTCAATTCAAAGAAATTAATTTGAGTGAAGAGAGATACCAAACAGTGAGAAAGTGGGCAGGGAGGTTGACTAAGGGCCTTTACAGACTGCCAGAAATAATGCAGCTTGAGGCCACTTTAATTGTCCTGGCTCAGTGCTAGGGAATCATGGGTATTGTATTTTTTTTTCTGTGACATTGAGCCTTCTTTGGTCAGAGAGCTCTGGTGCCACAATAAACTATAGTTCCCATGACTCCTTAGCACTGAGCCAGGACAGTTAAAGTGGCCTCAAGCTGCATTATTTCTGGAAGTCTGTAAAGGCCCTAAGAGGGGATAATTTCAGGAAGGACACACATATCGGGGGGGGGGGGGGAACAATTGGACTTTTATTTAAAAAAACTCATACTGAACTATTTATTTAATCATTAAGGAGCCCAGGACTATTAAAATCACTGGCAGGAACTTATTCTTTGTATGAACAATTAATTTAGAGACACTAGAGATTAGAGACTTGACTCAATATATGAACTGAAATGATCCACAGGCAACAAGAAAAAGAAAACAAGTGAAGAAAGTAAAAGGAAGAGATTTAATAGACGGTTACTCTCTTGAAAGACTATGGGCCTTTGCAGACTGCCAGAAATAGTGCACATTAAATTGAGGCACTGCCCTGGCTCAGTGCTAGGGAGTCATGGGAATTGTATTTTTCTCTGGGACATTGAGCCTTCTCTGTCAGAGAGCTCTGGTGCCACAATAAATTACAGTTCCCATGATTCCCTAGCACTGAGCCAGGGCAGTGCCTCAATTTAATGTGCACTATTTCTGGCAGTCTGCAAAGGCCCTATGTCTCTTCAAAAACAGAATAACATTGCAACAAGGTACTGTAACAATCTAGAAACAGGATCACAATATAGAGAAATAAAATAACAGAACAAAGTTAAAATATAACAAAAGAAGATAACAATCTATAGAATCAACAAGGAACTGCATGGTGGAGTATACAAATTAGATAGTTTTCTTTTTAAGGATTGTACTGGCCTTTATTGCTACATGTATAATTTGATATTTCATAAGAGATGATGTGCTGATTTACCTGTCATTCTATCAATTAATAAGAGATAGATTGTAGTATTTCTCTTGTATTTTTCCCTCAGATAGTCATATCCTTAAGTTATAAGGTAGTTGGAAATAGAGAATTACTGGGTACAAATTGATTGAACAAGATTTTCTCTCCTTTCTCTAATTGATTTGATATCTGTTTTCTCTTTTTTTCTTTGCTCTTTTACTAGAAAAATCTTGATTGTTGTAGGGGATAGGCAAATAATATTCGATATTAGGTGTTGATTGATAGATTTGATTGTGTGTTAGACTGTTTTAATTGCCTTATAATTAATTGTGGGACTGATAAAATAGAGGGTTGATAATTTATATAGGATCTTAAAAGTCGTGAGGAGGGAATCAAAGAATAATTGCTTTAAGTTCCAATCATTTTGTTCTTGAGTAAACCAAACAGCATACAAAAGGAATTTGAACTAATATCAAAAAACGAAATAAATAGATATATACTACTCAAAGGAAATACAGACTAGTTATTAAATAACATTATGGGGGAAAAAACAGACCAGTGACATTGAACAATCAACAAGAAGCTATAGCCTAAACATACTTATAAAGCAAAGATAAAGACAGAGTGAAAGAACATACTACATAATAGGAAGACATGTAGTGGTTAACTAAAAACTTACATAGCTGAAATACTAATAGTAACCCAGGTATTAGTAAATAAAGGAAAGAATAGAGAGAATATAATATAAAATAGTGAGACATCTTGTGGCTAACTAAAAAATTATGCAATTGAAATATCAATAGGAACACAAATACTAGAAAATAAAGGAAATAATGGAAAGAACATAATATATAATAGGGAAACACTTGTGACCAAGTTAAAAAAAAAACACAGTTGAATTATTAACAGTTATTCAGGGAAACAGAGAATGGAGGAAAAGGGAAGGAAAAAAAGAGAAAAAGAGATACTAGAAAAAAGGGATAAGTGACAAAATAAAAATATAATAGAGAGAACTTAAAATTGGACAAAGGACAGAGAGGAAGGGTGAAATATACAATATGGTGACTTCTAAGAAAGTGACACAGAGCATGCCATTGATGGAAGCATCTAATAAAGACAATGATCAAATAGGTGAGATATTGCAAGAAATCAAAAGATCTCAGGAAGAAATCAACCAATCTAGATTAGAGATGAAACAAGAGATGAGAAAACTGAGAGAAGAGATGAGACACGATTTGAAGAAAGAGTCTAACCTAATCAGACAAGACTTAGACAAAATTAATAAAGACATTGGAAAAATAAGGGGAAAAGTGGAAGGGAGTACAGAACAACTAATGCAACACAGAGAAAAGATCAGGAAAACCTACTAAAAATGGA
This sequence comes from Phrynosoma blainvillii, assembly GCA_026167975.1. Taxonomy (NCBI): domain Eukaryota; kingdom Metazoa; phylum Chordata; class Lepidosauria; order Squamata; family Phrynosomatidae; genus Phrynosoma; species Phrynosoma blainvillii. The sequence continues at coordinate 183,336,823 of JANUYF010000004.1, read as the reverse complement.
AATAAAGCAAAGAGAACATTGTTTGAAACTTAGAGGGTTACCTGAACATGTGAACAAAAATGTCTATGTATACCTCATACCTCTCCTAGCAAAATATATTAGTTGTAATTCATTTTAGTTGGGAAATCAACAGGATGTACCGATTGAATTTGAAAGTTTGAAAACTTAACAGTCTCCCAAGAGACATAATAATAATATATTTTGTGCAAAAACAAATGAAAGATGCAATACTCCAGAAAAATTACAAAACTAGATTGGTTATTCAAGGGAATGAAATTAAAATCTTCAAAAATACCCCAACAAAAATACTTAGAAAGAGAGAAGATTATAAATTCTTGATGGAACAATTGAAATTTTACCAAATTGCATACAGATGGGAAGAAATGGAAGGCTCATCTCTAACATGGAAGCAAAAAAGATATATACATTAGACACAATTAAGAAAGCAGGAGAATTTTGGGAAAGACATAGAAAAAAGATTGAAGAAAGGAAAGAAGTAAGCTCAGAAAATCATAAAGATAAAGATAGAGGAGTAGAAGATAAAGATAAAAAGGACAAAAGGAGCTAAGAGAAGAGAGAAAGAAGAAGAAAAAACAGAAACAGGAAGAGTCAGTTGCAGAAGAATAAGAAGCACTAAGGGGAGAAGAATCAGAGGACAAGATAACAGGAGAAAAGGATTCAAAGGAAGAAAAGCAAAGTGAAATAACAGAGGAAGATTATTAATTGTTAATTCTAAGTGGCATATTTCAATATAGTTTTCCCTTCCTGATCAAACTTGCAAAAAGTATTGATGAAGGTGCTAACTTGGAATATGAAAGGATTGCATTTGTTGATTAAAAGGGGGGAAAAATCTTTCAATATCTGGGAAAGAAAAAAAAAACATGAAATAATTTGTTTACAAGAGACCATATTAAACAAAAGGATAAGACCCATATTAAATAAAAGGATAAGAGACTTCTCAAAAATTGGAAATTAGGCAAAGAATATATTTCATCAGCCAAATTTGGGGAAAAAGGCGAGTAGTAATATATTTAAGTAAGCAGATGAACTCAAAAGAAATATTTAATGATACAGAAGGAGATTACATAGGTGTAGAGATAAATTGGGAAGGGAGTAATGTAATAGTAGTAGGGATGTATTGACCTCAGGAAAACAAGAGAAATTTTTATTTTAAAAAATCATGAAAAATTACTCAATTTGATTATGAAAATTGGTTGATTGTGTGTGATTATAATGGGGTGATTGAACCCAGATTAGATAGAAAAGCAGATAAAGGAATCAAACAAAACCAAGGTATACTTCCAGGTTTTTTTTAAAAAAAATGACAGGAATTGGGGTTAATTGACGGGTGGAGACATTTATATAACCAAACCAAGGGATACACTTTGTACTCAGAAAGACATAGATATTTTTCTAGATTGGATATGTTCTTCTTGACCAAAACCTTAATAAATAACATTAAAAGTATGGAGACTCTCTGATGCATTTTATCTGATCATGACCCTGTAGTTATGACAATGAGAGGAATAAAAAGAGCTTTCACATGGAGATTAAATGAAGAACTATTACATAGTAATGAGATTATTTAAAAAGCAAAATAAATGATTAGAAATTATTTCAAATAAAATATAACAGAGAATATTAAAATGGCTATGATTTGGGATGCAGGGTAATAAGAGGCTCTTTTATACAACAAAACACAATTCTGCAACAGGAAAAAAGAGAAAAAGTATCAAATCTCAAAAATTTACTAGTCCTATAAAAAAAGAATTAGAGGAAAACCCAAACAATAAAGTGAAAGTGGAAATCAAAATTTTATAGAAAGAAATCTCTATGGAATTGGTGGGAGAATTGGAAATAAGACTAAAAAGAGCTAGACAAAACAATTTTGAACATTCAAATAAACCAGGAAAATTGTTAGCCTTTAAACTAAGAAAAGAACAAGAGAAAAAAAATAACTAAAATTAAAGAAAGAGGAGAGCTACATACACAACAGAGAAAGATCAAAGAAACTGTTTACATATTTTATTCATGATTATATAAATAACAAGAAATAGATTTGGAAAGGATAGAACAATGCTTAGAAGGAGAAAAAATCCAATATTACATGAAGAGCATTACTAGAAACTACATAACAAAAATTCAACAGAGAAGATAGTGGAAGCCATTAAAAAAATGTAAAGAAGGGAAATCTCCCGGAGCTGATGGGTTCTCTGCACTTTTTTATAAAAATTTTCAAGAAGGTTTGATCATACCCCTAAAATATAAAATGAATGATATATTAACAAAAGGTGTTCCAGAATCTTGGAGAGAAGTGCATATAGTAATAATTCCTAAAGAAGGAAAAGATAATATAGACCCCCAAAAATTTAGGCCCATATCTTTGTTAAATTTAGACTACAAAATATTTACTTCAATTGTGGCCAACAGATTAAAACTTTGTATGAATGATTGGATAGACAAGGATCAAAGAGGCTTTTTACTGAAGAGACAAATGAGGGAGAACATGAGATATATATTAGATATCTTCGAATACCATGAATATCATAATGACAAAAAAAATGGGACTTATCTTTATATACCTAGAGAAGGCTTTTGATCTGGTAAATTGGAAAACCCTTTATAAAATACTTGATAAATCGAATTTAGGATAAAATTATTTTAATTGGATAAAATAAATTTATAAAGTACGAACAGCTAGACTAGTAATTAATGGAGATAAGACAGAGCAATTTCAAATAAGTAGAGGGACAAGACAAGATACTCTTTATCACTGCTGCTATTATTAGTGATTGAGAGATTAATGGTAAAAATAAAAAAAAACAAAGGAATTCATGGAGTAAGAAAGAAAAAATATCAATACAAAATGAAGGCTTTTGCAGATGATCTGGTGATCCTTCTGAACAATCCATGTGAGAGTGCAAAAGAAGTAGTAAAGATGTTAGAGGAATTTGACAATACAACGGGTTGTCAAATTAATAGGGGAAAATCTGCAATCCTCACAAAAAAAACATAACGGTAAATGAAGAAAAAATAAGTAAAAAAATGGGAGTTAAGGTGCAGAAGAATGTTAAATATTAGGGAATTAATATATCAAAAAAATCAATAGCGTTATATAAAAAAATTATAGGAAAATATGGAATAAGATTTTAAAAGACTTGATTAATTAGAATAAACTAAATTTGTCACTATTGCGTAGAATATCCATGATTAAAATGTTCCAATCATATCAACAGATAAACCATTTAAAGAATGAAATAAAGAGATTTCTATGTTTATTTAGGCTGGGAAGAAACCGTGGGTAAGACTAAAAGTGATGCAAGATCTAAAACAGAAAGGTGGGTTGGGAGTTCCTGATTTGAGGTTATATTTTGATGGGTGCTCTCTCACATAGATGAGGAATGGGTAACACTGAAGGACAAAAGACTGCTAGAGCTAGAGAGAGACAATCTATAATTTGGATGGCATGTGTATCTACAATATGAGAAAGAAAAAGCAAACAAGAATTTCAATAACCATTGTGTAAGGAAATCACTACTACCAGTCTGAAATAAATATAGAGAGAAAATATATAGTAAAATTCCCTGGTGGATTTCTCCCCATGAAGCATTCTACAGGAGAGAGATTACAATAGATAATAATTGGTTTACATACAAAATACTAATTAAAAACAAGACAGGAATTGATGTTTAAAATCACAGGAAGATCCAAAAAAGAGGGATATGAAATCCATTGGTTTACATATATGCAAATTAAAGAACATTATCAACAAGATATTAAACTATATGGATTTGAAGAAAAAATTGGATAAAATTTTAAGTGAAGAACAGATAAAAATGATTGGAAATTTCTATAGAATTTTGTTAAACCTATACCTAGAAGATGAAACAGTTAAACATGAAATGATTTGCTGGATGTAAACTGTGGGGCACACCATAAACTTTGATAAATGGGAAATATTTGGGTTAAAGTCACAAAATATACAATATCTCAAAATATAAGGGAATTTTTTTACAAAATGTGCTTCTGTTGGTATGTTACACTTGTAAAAATCTCAAAAATATACAAATCCAGTGTTAATGTATGTTGTAAATGCAAGGAGGAACCGGGAACTTTCTAACACTGTTGGTAGTAATGTAAAAAAGTAAAAGGGCATTGGAAAAAAAATAAACAAAATAATATGCAAAATCTTGAACATGAACATTCAGTTGAAACCTGAAATCTACCTGTTCAGCATGTTTGAAAATGAGATAGAGAAAAAATGTGACAAAATTTGTTTTTACATGACCACAACAGCATGAAATACATATGCAAAGAAATGAATGTCTAATTTGATTCCCGATGAAAAAGAATGGTTAATAAAACTTTATGATACTTTAGAAAGGGATATATTAACACAAAAAAATGAAAGTGAACTCATTGGAGAAAATGAAAGATGAATGGAATCCAGTGATTAAATACTTAGAAGGATGATGGGGGAAATAGCAATGTTAGGTACACCCTTTAAAAATTATTATTATTATTATTATTATTATTATTATTATTATTATTATTATTATTATCACCATCATCTTGCCACTCCAAACAGATTGAAGTGGCTAACAATAATAAAGCAACATTAAAATACAGTAAAACATCATATCCCATAAACCCATCCACAGATAGATATGAAACAATACTGCTCTCCTATTAGCTCAGGAGGGGGAAATAGGTTAAATATGTAAAATATGTAAAATATGTAAAGAACACAAAACAGGAAAAAGATGTATGAAGAAACAAATGAGTTAGAGAAGAGAGGATAAGGAAATATAGATAAAGCAAGCTGGAATTTTAACCCAAAAAGAAATTGGAGCAAGTTTCCACAGAAGAACTATAATGGAAAACCAAGTAAGGGGGGTTGCAGACTGCCAGAAATAGTGAAATTGAGTCCACTTTTAGGGTTAGAGTTAGGGAATCATGGAAACTGTATTTTATTGTGGCACCAGAGCTCTCTGACAGAGATGGCTCAATGTCTCTTAAAAAAAAAAAAAAAATTCCCATGATTCCCTAGCACTAACCCTAACCCTAAAAGTGGACTCAATTTGCACTATTTCTGGCAGTCTGCAACCCCCCTAAGACTTATTAATAAACTGTTATGCAATGAGAAGGAAGTTAGCATAAAAGTGAAGTAAGTGCAGAAGGTATGAGTAGGTTAATTAGAAGGTGTGAGAAGGGTTAAAGAGTAGTAGATAGAAGGAATGATGGAGGAGTGAAGAGTGAAAGGGAAGGTGTGAAAGAAAGAGTAAGTAGGGTGAGAAGAGGAATAGAAGTAGAAGTAGACGAAGGAATGGAAAGAAAATGATAAAGTCAAAAATGAATTAGGAAATACAGGTAATAAGTAGAAAAGGAGTTGTGAAAGAATGTTGGCTGTATAATAGTGGCTGGAATAGACAATAAAAATGGATATATGGAAACTATTGCATACTTTATGATGATTCCTATTTTATTGTTTAAATACCATTATACTGTATATTGTTGAAATTCATGATAAGGATGGATGTGTTCTATGAGGGTTTTTTAATTAATAGAAATTTCCTTTTTTTAAAAAAAAGGAACATAAAAAGGGATGCAGTGGTTTAAGGATTAAGGTGCCAATTCTGATACTTGGAAGATCAGAAGGTTGGTAGTTTGAGGCCTGAGTGCTGCATGATAGGGTGAGTCCCTGTCACTAGCCCCAGCTTCTGCCAATCTAGCAGTTTGAAAGCATGCAAATGCAAATAGATAGATAGGTAACATTTTGTTGGGAAAGTAGCAGCATTCACTGCAGTCATGCTGGCCACATGACCACCAGATTTGTCTTTGGACAACACTGGCTCTTTGGCTTAGTAATGGAAATGAACATCCTCCCTGCAGTCAGTTTCCTAGACATTCATGTCAAGGGACTACATTTACCTTTTTAAAAGGTTAAAATGTGTTTCTCAAGTTTCAGAAAATCCTGACAAGGAGAATCTTGGACTGATGAAAATGTTTGCAGTTTGGAACTTATTCTGTGATAAATTCACACATGGTATTTTTATGCAGAAAAAAAGAAGAAGACTATCCTATGCACTGAAGAAAATGTCTTTTTCCTGAAGAGAAAATGCTTTCTTCTGTGCAGGAATGCATCTATATTTTGCACAAGTGAGCACCCAAATACAAATAATCTTCAAAAACCATACAAAATTATTTTTTGGCTTCTTTAAGAACAAAAATGGTGAAGAATTTGATCTCTAATATTATCTTTTATTCTCCTTCCCTCTTCTGTCATTCTTTTACCAGAATTCAGAAATCAATTATTATTATTATTATTATTAGATTATTTCTAAAGCACTGTCAATGTACACAGCTCTGTACAAAGAGATAATGAAAGCATTAAAGTAAATAAAAACCTGCCAAAGGCGTACAATCTAAAAATACAAAAACAATAGGTAAAATAAAAAGTAATTAAAAGCAGGGAACAATTAAAAACAATTAAACAAGAAGATCCACTGCCCAAATAACAGAAGGAATATATGTATATTAGAAAGTGCCTGGAAATGCCTCCATGAACAGGGTGGTCTTTAACTCAGATTTAAAAGTTGACAAAGAAGTAATGGCCCATGTTTGAGGGGGAAGAAGGTTCCAGGAGTGAGGAGTGGCAAGTGATAAAGGATGAATCCGGGATGGAGCAGTGGAGATCCTAGGTTGGGACAGCAGGCCTTGAGTACTAGAACAGAGGGTACAGGTGGGAATGTAAGGAGAGAGAAGTTCAGATAGGTAAAGGGGAGCTAGCCCATGCAGGGCTTTGAAAGTTAGCAACCAAAGCTTATATTGGATACAGAAGGGAAAGGGGAGCCAGTGAAGAGAAGATACCAAAGGGGAAACATGGTCAAAGTGGCGAGCAGAAGTAATGATACATGCCACTGAATGTTGAACAGAAATTAAAGTATGAAGATGAGAGAGGGGAACTCCTGCTAGAAGGAGGTTACAGTAGTCTAATCAGGAGACCACCAAAGTGTGGACCAGAGTCTTGGCGGTGGAGGCCGAAAGAAAAGGACCAATTTTGGCAATATTGTAAAGGAAGAATCTGCAGGCTTTGTCTGTAGCCTGGATATGGGGGATAAAAGACGGAGAGGAGTCAAAAGTGAAACCAAGATAGTGGGCTTCTTGGACTGGATGAATAGAGGTGTTGAAGGGAGGACTTAGGTAGAAAGACAAGAAGCTCCATCTTAGGCATGTTGAGCTTCAAACACCAATGACGCATCCACAGAGTGACAGCTGTAAAACATAAAGAAACTTGCTGTTCAAGCCGTAGAGAGAGATCAGGGGTGGAAAGATACAGTTGAGTGTCATTGGCGTACAGATGATAGGAAAAACCAAAAAGAGCTGATAAGTTTTTCTAGAGACAATGTGTAAAGAAAGAACAGTAGCAGACCCAAAACAGAGCCCTGGGGAATTCCAACAGATAAGGGAATGGGGGACAAAGTCTGACCACCCATGACCACTGCAAAAGATCTATCTGACAGGTAAAATTTAAACCAGTCGAGAACGGAGTTCGAGAAACCAATGTCAGAAAGTATGTTCACTAAAAGCTTTTGACACATCCATGGTGTCAAATGTCACAGATAAATCCAGGAGAATGAGCACAGAATAAAAGCCATTCACCTTGGTCTGTAAAAGCTCATCTCAGTAGAGTGCCGTGGGCAGAAACCGGACTGAAAGGGATCGAGGATGGAGTTAGCTTCGAGAAACTCAAGACAGCAAGAATAAATGACCCGTTCCAAAATCTTAGAAAGAAAAGGGAGAAGAGAGATTGGATGATAGCTGGACAGAGAAGGGTCAAGAGAAGATTTTTTTCAGGATAGGGGAAACAAGAGTATGTTTAAAGTCGGAGGGAAAAGAACCTGTAGAAAGAGAGAGGTTAAACATAGAAAGAAGGGAAGGAAGGAAGGAAGGAAGGGGCTATGGAGATTAGGAGATGAGGGGAAATTGCATCAAGAGAACAAGTTGTAGGTTTGGAAGAGTACAGCAGAGTAGAGTTTGTCCAGAGAAACAAGAGGAAACACAGAAGATTAGTGGGAGAAGACAAATTAGGAGGAACTATTTCAGATCTGATAGTAGTGATCTTAGTGATAAAGTAGTTAGCAAAGTTGGTAGAAGAAAATAATGAAGAAACAGGGGGAGAGGGAGGTTTTAACAAGGTGTTGAAGCAGGAAAACAAATACTGCGGTCACCTCTCATTGGTGCAGATCAATAATTTAAAGTAGTCCTGTTTTGCCATGGACAAGGCGTGTGTGAAGGATAAAAGAACAAATTTATAATGAATAAAATCGGCCCACTCTCTGGACTTTTTCCAAAGATGTTTGGCCGCCTGAAATCAGGACCAGAGGAACCTAACTATGGGAGTAAGCCAGGGCTGAGGCCTGTTCGTAGAGGAGGACACATGAACAAATACTTGTGCAAAGCTGTTGAGAGTTGAAGAAAGAGTGGAGTTAAATAAAGACATCACTGAGTCAGCAGAGTCCCCAAGAGATGAAGAAGAGAGAGAAGAATCCAAGGATTTAAAATTTTAAATGGAAAATGGATCCCCCACCATCATGGGATCATTCATTGATAATATTGATTCTGAAACCAGATAAAGATTTAACAGATCCAGGATTATATAGATCTATATCCCTTATAAATCAAGATGCAAAAATATTAACAGCAATAATGGCAAAAAGAATGAATAAGTTTAAATATAACTATCTGCAAAATGATCAATGTGGATTTGCACAAGGAAGACAAATGTCAAATTTAATAGGAAGAGTATTGAATAAAATAAATATAATAGGGAAGAGTAAACAAAAGGCAGGAATAATGGCACTAGTTATATATAAAGCTTTTGATTGTGTGGAATGGCCAGCATTAAAAATAACATTAAAGAAATTAGCTATGGGAGAAAAGTTTAGAGGATTAATAAATCAGTTATATTCAAACAACACAGCAGTAGTAACAGTAAAAGATGGACTAACAAGTCTAATTCCAATTTCTAGAGGTATAAGGCAAGGTTGCCCTCTCTCCCTGATTTTATTTACAATAATTATTGAAATTTTAACAAATGCCATTAGGGAAGATTAAAATCCTGAAGGAATTGGGATTATAAAATTGAATAAGATAAGATTATTTGCAGATGATATCCTATTGACTATTAAAGATCCACTAAAGAAAATGGATAAAGCAAAATGGCACTTAAAATAATTTGAGGAAATGTCAGGCCTATGAGTAAATTGGAATAAATCAGAGTTAATACTGTTTAATTATACAAAAACAGAACAAGATTTCCTAAAGGATAAAATGATAGATATTAAATTATGCTATCTTTGGACAAAATTCTAGATCAATTTCTGTATTACACAAATTAGAGGAACAAAATTGTAATAAATTAAGGATAGAAATTAAAAGGAAATTAGAAGAATATAAAAATATTAAACTATCATGGTTTGGTAGAATAGCATTAGTAAAAAAGAAAATTTTACCTAAGATTTTTTTTCTTAGAATGTTACCAATAGAAATATCAGATGCAGAAATAAAAAACTGGCAAGTATTAGTGAATAATTTTTGTAATGGGAATAAAAAGTGAGGCTTAATCAAATATATTAGTATAAACCCCAAAAAGATGGAGGTTTGGGCCTACCAAATTTTAAATGGTATTATAACACAAATCAATTAAGATATATTATAGATGGAATTATAGAGAAAGGGGAACTAGATTGGTTAGAGATGGAAACAACAGAAAGAGAGAACAAAAGTGGAAAATATGTTTATAAGGATTTTACTATGAAAGAAATGAAAGAAATTGAAAACCCTTTTTAAAGAATATACTAGAGATAAGGGGAAAAAAGAAAAATTAATGCCAGCTATCACACTTATTAACACCAGTTGTAATGATAAAAAAAATCCAATAAATGTAAAGGAAGAAATAGGAAAGAAGTTAAGGAAACAAGAAATATATAGGATAAGAGAATGGATAAAGATAATGAAGGATAAAGGTAAGATAAAGTAGAAATTACAAAATCTAAAATTAACTTGGTTTAATTGTATTCAGTTGGAACAATGGACAAAAAATCAGAACAGGAAAATTATAAGATATAGAGAATAGACAAACTTTGAACAAATGATTAGGCAAAGAGATAGCATGGAGTTAAATGAAACATTGTAAGGTGTTTCAAGTGAAATATACAAATTATTAAAATATGATAAGAAAGAAGAATATCTCAGGAAAATATGGGAGGAGAATTTAGTACAAACAATAAATGTTCAAAAATGGGGGGGAAATTTGGAATCAACGCCATTTAAAAAAATTATACATAAGGATAAAGGAGAACTACCATAAATTAATATGGAGATGGTATTTAATGCCAGTAAGATTAAACAATATAAATAAGAATTATTCAAGTCTATGTTGGAGGGGATGCCAAGAAACATGTACATATATTCATATGTGGTGAGGCTGCAGATCTGTAAAGAAATTTTGGCAATTAGTATTTAAAGAGATTTAAAAAATAACAGAAATTGATCTAGAATTTTGTCCAAAGATAGCATTATATATATATATATATATATATATATATATATATATATTCATTTTCACCCAAGATAGAAAGGACTGAATTACAAATTTATTAACAGTGGTGAGATTAATCATAGTAACAACATGGAAAGATCAGGGAGATCTGCAAATACAAGACTGGTATAAAGAGATATGAAAATACAATAATCTAACTGTGGATATCAGCCTTTGCTTTCCATTCTGTGTGCATTTGGATGTAAGTCCCAATTCCAAAACCCAAAAGTGAGCAAATAAAATAAAATAATATCTGGCAACCTGTAATCCCTCTTCTCTTTAGGATTAAGGACACATACAGACTGCCCAAATGTATTCAGACATGGTACTTTTCACTGGTGTATTTTCTATTTTTATTTTCAAGATCAAGACAACATTTCTCTCACACCCCAGCATATTTCTGGAGAAGTTTCAAAAATTCCCATTAATTTTTACTTGTTACCTGAATAACAGCATTTTTTTCTGTCACAGGTTCATATGAGTATCTATTGTTGCAGTTCATTTTCAAATGTTTTCAATCACTGTTTTTTGCACTGTGGCTGTTAATGTTTCTTGCTTTCCCACTCCATTGAGAATTTACTGTTTCCAACCTGCTAAAAACAATTTATCTCATTTCCTCCCCCACATTAGCAATAGTTTCTCAATTAAAAAACAAATATATATGTATTTTAAATATATAAGGAAAAACGCCATCACATTTACACATGGCAGCAAATAAGGTTCAAAAATGCATTCTTGGTTTTTAAAAATAGGAAATAATGCATACAATAATACATAGTACAAAAAGAAATGCATAGAAAATATAAAAACTTGCACATGGATTTTTTTTAAAAAAAAATCAGAGCAATATTAACTGAAGATTAAGAAACAGAGGGTTCATCTACATTGTAGAAATAATGCAGGTCAACACCAAGTTAAATGCTGTAAAAATTGTAGTTTTACAATTCTTTAGTCTTCTCTGCCGAAGTATGCTGGTGCCTCACAAAGCTACAAATCCCAGGATTCTGTCAGATGGAATCATGGTAATTAAAGTGGGGTTAAACTGTGTTATTTCTACAGTGTAGATGTACCCTGAGAGAATGCAAAACTGAATTATTCATCCGTTACAAACTAGGACAACTGGCTAGTTCTAGACACTGGTTCAGAACTGTGGAGCTGAAGTACCTACCAGAAACCAACCTGTTGGGTGACTATGGCACCACTAATGCTAGCTCATCTTAGCTTTCAGAGCCACAAAATATCTATTCCAAGGCAATCAGTTTGTTTTTAAGTAATAGCTTTCTACCTATATCCCCACACTTTCTATTTGTCTATTTATTTATTTATTGCCTTCATGCATTATTCTATTTGGTCTCCTACATTAAAATCCTAAATAATTTACAGTCCTCAGATGCAAACATTGGAGACACTTGAAATGGAGCTTCTAGCATAATTCACCCTTTTTAAAACAGCAGCAACAACAAAACCGCTATACAGTAAACATGAGCTCTTCTACTTGTTCTTTAATTCAGAAATCGGCATGGTATCTTGAAAATCACAACATGTACATTTCACATGGTAAAGTATGAATAGGCTTGCTTTGTTTTGGCATTTGAGACATGTACACTGAGCAAATCAGCAACTTTCTCTTACTCAGAAATCAGTTATGTGGCATCTGAAATTAAACACAATCATGGAGAAGGCACCACTTGAAGGATATTTGACTGCATATTCAAATAGTAAGGATGACTTAGAATTATACAGTTGCAATGCATTCAGTAAATGACTGGGCCTTTCAAATGGTAATATGTTTGAATAACTGGAAGAGGATGGAGTAGTTTCAACTGAACCAAGGAAAATGTTCTTCTTGTACCACTACCAGAAAAGGCAAGAACTGAACAACCTTGAGTTCCAAAGGAACAACTTTGCTTCTTAAAGGCTACTTCTTAAGGGAGACCCATTAGCCTTAATTCAGGGGCTTTGCAGATGGGTGACCCTGGTCCACCCTGGGAAACAGAGGATCGGGGCCGAGGCTGCCCCACGCTTCAGCCCCAATCCACCCTTTTGGCACCTGGAAAAGGAGCGCCAAAATGTCGCTCCTTTCTCAAGTGGCAAAAAGGGTGCAGGAAGAGCTGACGGGCAGCTCTTCTGCGTCTCTTCCAGCACAGCATGTGAAGATGCAGTGCCGGGAGGACGTATTCAAGGCACGTGCCATGCATAACGCCACCCCCACCCCCCGATGATGTCCTCAAGGAGCGGTTCAGGCAGCCACCTTGAGGCTGCCCCTCCCCTTCTCTGGTTCCAAGACGGTGCTTTGCGCCATCTGCAGAGGCCCTTAGTCATAATTAGATCGATTGTATAGATTTCATTGTTGTGAATGGGATGGGTCTACTATAAGTATGACTTAAGTCTGAATCCAAACTATGAATATGGTAACAGATTGAAGAATAAATGCTTTGATTCAAGCTTAGGAAGACAAGAGTTCTCTTCTAAACATCTCTTTACTCTGCTAATGAACTGTCATGCTTGCTTAGAAATTATTTTGAAAGACATGTTCCTTTGAAATTGTTGGTGAGATTGAGGGAAATCAGAGGTATCAAATAGGAAATTATTACTGTGACAAAGCTGGGCAAGGTAGCCAGTAGAATAAGGCTAGAAATGCTCATATTCAATATCCCAGCAGGTTGAGATCTGTCATTATTTGGGCAATGTTACTACAAACCAGTAATTTCCACTAAATTCCGTCAGCAATTTCATAATCTCTAGGTCTCATTCTTTTCTACAGATTACAAAATAATTCTAAAAATAAAATTTCCACCTAGCTATTTCACCAAGATGTTTCTACTGTGATTATATTTTGCTCTTAACGACCATATAAACAATCTATACTCTCTGCCCACCATAGAAAAATGTGTAACCTGTAGTCTGAACTAGGGATAGGGCTTCAAAGTCAAAAGCCAAAATTGTTCTCAAATGTGAGGCAAGGCCCTTACTGAGGCAGTGTGAAGCATTGAAAAGGCTTTCACAGTTCACATCACACTTGGAGGAAGGGATCTGTTTTCACCTCAGCCTATGCTGTCTTTGGCTACATCTATAAGAAAGTCAAGTCACATCCAAACACTTTGGAAGGATCCATTCACCACAAGCCTGTTGTCTAGCAACTTGAAATTGCCAATCATGCCACCCCTTTGATTGCAGGTTGGGGACCTGGCAACTGCATGACATGGCCCCAGCCTGGCTTTTTGCCACTGCAAAAAGAAGCAACCACAAGCGGCCACTTTTTGCAGCAGCAAAAAGGCAACTTTTCCACCATGGCAACAGCTTTTCAGAGCTCCTGCAGTGTGCAGCATATAAATGTTGCACTGCTGGAGTGCCGCGTCGCTCCCTGCCATTTGGTCAGGTGGGTGATGTGACGCAGACTTGGGGGTGGCAATAGAGCATGCATCATCCAAACCTCATGACCCCACACTGCCCCCAAGCCAAATGAACCTGCTGGTCTGTTTCACCTCTAAGTCAATCAACCTGAGTCTATGTCACTGGAAAGAGATAAGAAAACAATGACTGCTGCCATACCACAGGATAATGAAGGTTGAACTACTATAATTGTCAAGGCTCCATCCTAAGGAATCCTGGGATTCATAGTTTGTTGTGGCACCAAAGTTCTCTGACAGATTTTTCTGTCTCTCAGAATTACAAATCCCGGAATTCTATAACATTGGGCCATAGCAGTTAGAGTGGTGTCAAATTACATTATTTCTGCAGTATGAATGCAGCCCCAAGGTCCTATAGACTGAGGAAAAAAAGATAACTGAGAATCAAGGAGTCAGGCCTGATCAGTTGATAATAGAGCCATATACAAGCAACAACACAGTTATATCTTGGGGCAACAGGACATAGAAATACCTTGTTGGGTCAAAAGAGGCATAATTCATACTTCCAATGGAAAGACAGAGTTCTCCCCCCTTCCCCTATTATAATCTTCTCATATGCACTACGGAAAAATGTAGAACCTGATCCTTATCCTGAAAGAGCAAAAATATCATTGGCAACTTCCTTCTCTCTTAAGGTGATGTCTAATGTGAAAAGGGCATACGTTTTGCTCTGATATCCTGCCCTGACTGGAAACAAATTTAATGAGGTTCTGAGTATCAAGAAGAAAGGAAGTGATTTCTCTTCTTTATCCACCTGCGCTATTTTTGCTGGTAGAGACCTTCTCCCCTTTTTGATGCCAGAAAGAAAGTAGTCCTGTTTCCTTCATTCCTGGGATCAATGTACTAAATGAAAGGATTGTTGTCAGTTCCCCCTTCTTTTTCTCTGTGAGATACAGGACAGGATGTTCCTTGTCTTTTTCCTGACTTTTCTAACAAGGCTTGTTGGCAGAGTACCATTTCTCCCATTTAGTGGACAGGAACAAGCCATCATTCAGTGTTACAAGATATGCTTTTTGCAGGGACAGCAGCTGCCACCCAGTGTAGAAAATACTAGTCTAGATTAACTAGTTGTCTAACTAATTATATAGCACCTTCTCATGAAAGCATTCAGGCAAGAGGCAAAGGACGTTATCATACGGGGTCTAAAGCAGACAGAATCCACACTAAATCCCGTCCTATTGCGCTTTATTTTTCCGTGTGTTCACACGACGTCGCACAGAACCCCGTCACAACCCCGTCCCAATGCGGCATCATCCCCGTTCTTTTGAATGCCGGTTTCTTGGGGAATTGCAATTGTGTGACCGGAATGATAGCACAATCATTGCGCTTTTGCCGTATGTCTGATCACCAGATACGTATCCTGGAGCCCAGGCCCTGCGCAGGCTTGGGAAGGGGTGTGTGTGACAGCCGGCTGCCACACACACACACCCCTTCCCAAGCCAGCACAGGGTCTGCGCTCCGAGCAGAAGTCATCAGAGAGGCGCCTCTCTGAGTACTTCTGCTCAGAGCTCAGGCCCCGCGCAGGCTTGGGAAAGGTGGTGTGTGTGTGACAGCTGGCTGCCACACACACACACCCCTTCCCAAGCCGGCACAGGGTCCGCGCTCCGAGCAGAAGTCCTCAGAGAGGCACCTCTCTGAGGACTTCTCCTCAGAGCCCAGGCCCTGAGCAGGCTTGGGAAGGGGTGTGTGTGTGTGACAGCCGGCTGCCACACACACACACCACTTCCCAAGCTGGCACAGGGTCCACGCTCTGAGCAGAAGTCCTCAGAGAGGCACCTCTCTGAGGACTTCTCCTCGGAGCCCAGGCCCCACGCGGCTGTCAAACACACCCCTTCCCAAGCCGGCTGTCCCCCAACCCCCTTCCCAAGCCGGCACAGGGTCCGCACTCCGAGGAGAAGTCCTCAGAGAGTGGACTTCTCCTTGGAGCGCGGACCCTGTGCCGGCTTGGGAAGGGGTGTGTGTGACAGCCGGCTGCCACGCACACACACCCCTTCCCAAGCTGGCACAGGGTCCACGCTCCGAGAAGAAGTCCTCAGAGAGGCGCCTCTCTGAGGACTTCTCCTCAGAGCCCAGGCCCCACGCAGGCTTGGGGAGGGGTGTGTGTGTGTGTGTGTGTGTGACAGCCAGCTGTCACACACACACACCCCTTCCCAAGCCTTGCGCTCCAAGGGAAAACGTCCCCAGAGAGGTCCCTCTCTGGGGACGTTTTCCCATGGAGCACAAGGCCCGCGTGGGTCCAATAGCATCCAAACAATGATACCGTTATTGGGCCAATCAAAATGCACAATTATATGTTGCAAGCTTCCGAAGTCACACTGGCTTCTTCATTAGGCAAACAGGAGAAAAAAATTGAAGATGTTAGTCTTGGGCCTGCATTTCTGTTTCCGATCTCAGTTCAGATGTTAGGGGAGGGCTATCTGCAGGCTGACTCCTCCCCCTTTGGCCTTGTGGTCACTGGAAAATGTTGCAAGCCAAGGAAATTTAATGTCCATTTGCAATCCAAAAAAGATGTTTCCTTGGAATCCAGCATGTCTCTTTCCTTTGTGAAGCCTTATACTCCTATGCAGGTAGAGAACCTGGTACTAGGTGTCTGAAAAGCCATACGCTCCCTTGTGGGTCTATCCTTGAAGATGTTCACTGAAGGTCAATCTTTGGGGTTTTACCCTCTTTGGATAAGACAGCATTCTTCAATGCCCATTCCCACACTTTGGAAATACCCACTGAGAAAAGCCTAGCTGGTCTCCTCTCTATGGTCCTTCCATAACACAAAGCATTTTTCATCAGATAGGTCTTAGTATCCAGCTGTTGAAAACTATGAAAATTGAAGGAAATTCTGAGCATGGACAATATGATGTTTTTTATTAGACATTACCATAGAAACACAAAGAAAAGATGCCAATTAATGGTAGCCATATGTCTGGTAATGTTTAATTTGTCTTAACAAACCTCATTAAATTATTTTGACATGAAGAAAAGAAGCTATGGTGTATTTTGAAGATGGGATGAGATAGAAATGGAAGTAATAAAGACTCTCTTCATCTATATATTGGACTATTGTAAGCATTGCAGGTGAGGGTATCAAATCTACCCATATGAAAGTAGAGGAGGAAGAAAAGAAGTCATTTATAAATAACTCCTCCTCACCTGAGATTAAACCTATTTTTTCCATACAGAATCATTAAACTGTTCAATCAGCAGCTGAGATGAGATGCATGCATTTCTGTCACAAGAGTGACAACATCTCACTCCCCATGCCATGTAGGATGTGGCAGGTCATTAGCTGGCAGCTACATATCACAGACTCACTGTTTGATAGGTCAGTCATTTCAGTAACATGTATATGAGATGCCCCAATCTTTTTCACTTCATCCTTGGGGGAAAAATCCTCTATGCAATAGAGGATATTGAGGAAATCATTTCTGATATTCCACTGTGCAATAACCTTTCAGCTTAATTTTTTGGGCTTCAATTTTCTAGGCTATATTTAATGCTTCTCTGGTCAAAGATAATAGCATGTGGATGATTCAGAAGAGAGAATGCAACACAGTAAAGAATGCAAAGAAAATAAAACATACCCTAATTTCTTAAAAAAAGAAAAATGGAGTTGTTTCAGTGCAGAAAGATTTGACATTTTTCTGTATGCCTTCTTTCTTATTCACCAGTCTTTGAAACCCCCTTTTCCTATATCTTTTATCTGATAAAATTGTCTGTCATGTCCAGATAAGGAGACAAATACAATTTAGTCCTACCTAGAGTAGATCCAATGAAATCAGTTTCAGTTAGTTTTAATAAGGGAAAGCATAACATTAGATTTTTCTTTATTTTTTTTTTAAAAAAACTTGAAAATTGTTGTTAATTTTACTGAAATCTTTCAAATTTCCCTTAACATTCCTGAGAATTATTGTTGCAGATTCATTTCAGGTTTATTGAAGAGAAAATTCAAAGGATAGATTTAAAAAATTATTGTAGGTTAGAACCCTGTTTGGAAGTTACATCTTCTTAAGTAGACATTGATGTGGGGCAGATGGTCCTTTAAGAGCAGCCTCTGGCCCCTCCAGTTGCAATCAGGCCAGGACTGTGGCGACTGCACGGCTTGCTCCCAAAGCAGGCCACCACAAGTCTCAAGCTGTACCAGCCAGGAGTCACTTTTAATGGACTCCTTTTTAATCTAGTCCTTTGGACCAGAGCTGCCTTGGGGCAGCTTCTGGACACTTTAGGCATGTATATCATGTAAACACCACACTCCCAATGTGGCCAGAAGCCTCTTTATTTAGCTGTATGTTTCAGGCTATTCTTATGCAAGAATTAGAATTGAGCAGTTTTATAACATCCCTATTCAGTAGAGGGCTGCTGTTATGTTACTACATAGTAGAGCAAGCAAAGTGACCAATGCATAACAAAGTAGTCAATGCACTTCAGGAATTCTTGCTGACGTCCCATTATGCATCTCCACAATTCAGTTACAGAGTTTCTTACTATCTCTGCTACTTAGATAAGTATACATAAATTTCTGTTAAGTAAAACATGATATAGAATTCCAGCAAGTATCATTTATTTATATAGCACCATCATAATGAATGGTGCTTTAATATGTAAGTGTGCTGTTCTTCCACCTCTTTATTAAAGGCTTCGCACCTAAGCTCAACTTTATTTTAATATCCTCCTGCAATGGCTTCAATTTTTTTCTGAATTTAATCTTTTTCTACTAGACTTTCATTGAAAGCACAAACATCCCTTCAGAACTCAGTTGAGTGTACTGAAATTCATCAAACTTCCTTAGAATCCCCTTAAAATTTCACCTGTATATTAACAATTCCTACAACTTTTCTCCTGAGCAAGGTGCTCTAAATTTGTTTCAGATCTCATTTTATGTAACAGTAACCAGTAATTTCATATTATTTGAGAAGCCCATGTGATTTCATAACCAAATGAAATTCATATATATGAATGGGGGCTTCTAGATAACAGAATCTAAAGGGAAAACAACTTTTCTATGTTACACACACACACACACATTCCACTTAAATACATTATAGGGTCTCAAACAGACATTCCTAACTTTTCAAATTTACTCCTCACTCAGATTTCACAGCAGAGGATAGTGTTATTTACAATTACATTTTTATAAACTAAAATCATTAATGAACAACCATGAAACTACTTGATGTATACTGTTTAAAGAAGATGATTGAATCTTCCCTGAATGATTATGAATGATTTTTAAAAAAATGGCAAGGGAGAATTTGCTAAACAAATGTTAACAGAAATCTGAAATAGATAGATCTGTTAATTTATTTAATGGAATGAAAGTGTAATATTTCTTATGACCCATTGTTACATTTCCCACATAGCACCGTATTTAAAACAAAAAGTTTCATTTAAAAGTTACACATTTTTTTTTAGTTTTCTGATTAGATTTTCTTGTCAAAAAACTGATAATATAAATTCACTTTGAACTATATTGGTTCACAGTATATATATATATATATATATATATATAAATAGTGTAGACAGTGATGTATGGATCTGTCTATTTCACTTTCTCCCACATTAGAATTTTCTTAATTCCCAAGTTCCATCTAGTTTATGATATGTCTATGTTTCTGTGGGATGACCAGAGTAAAACAGGCTAAAGAGAAGCTCGTTAAGAAATGAAACAGTGAATATAGGGAAATAGGGTAGGTCTTTCATATCCACGGGTTCAATTATCAACACTTTGAAAATATTACCAAAAAAAAAAAAATCAACCCAGAAAGCAAACCTTGATTTTGCCATTTTATAGAAGGTACAGCATTTTACTATCCTGTTGTATATAATCAATCAATCAATCAATCAATCAATCATTTTATTGTGGTCAATGACCATATTAAATGACCATATTCTAAATTCATATGAATACATAAAATATATACATATTATGAACTTAAGTAAGATACACACACCTATAGACATCAATAAAATATGAATACAAATATAAATATAAGTCATAAAGAATATTATATATATATATATATATATATATATATATATATACACACACACACACACACACACACACAAATAGTAAAAACCTAATCATTTACTAACACTTTATTTTTACAGATCTTAACTGCAGCAACACAAAATTTTGCTATCTTGGTCAACATCTCTGTATACTGCCATGACATCAACAAAAGAGTATAAAAAGCCTTTGAACAACCAGGGAATGCATTTATATGTCAATAAGAGCTTCACAAATTCCAAGATAAAAGGGACAGTGCAGAAGACCATGAGTTATTGTTTCGATTTCACCAGAGTTGCGGGGACATTTATGTTGATAGTACAGAATCTTTTAAAGTTTCCCTTCTTGTATTGCTGATGGCAAAACATTTAATCAAGCAAGAATATGTTCTGATATTGAAAGCAAATATAGATAGCTAGCTGATTTAAAGGGTATCGGTGCGGTGTCAAGTAATACATTGTTTGAGTTATTCCTAGATCATGCTGCCTCTCCACATCCATAATCTGTTGTCTGAGGGTTTGACTAGCTGCTTCCACATGCAAAAGATACTCTTCAGAAAAACCATAAAATCTGAATTTAGGAAGTATGGCTTTTTTCCAGACTGATTGAAAATTATCTTGAAATACCAAAGGGATTAAACCACTTGGCTGAAAACTTAATTTCAGCCAAAAACCAAAAATAGCTAACCAAGCCCTAGCTTCAACTCTCAGGAAACCCACCTCCAGCCTCAAAGCAGTGTTACAAACCCAACATGGTACTAGCAAGATAGCCCTCAGGAATTTTGATTGAACTACTTCCAAGGTAGTAAAAGAAGAGTAAGGGCCTAATTGAGCACCATAGAGTAGTTGACTGAGGGGTTTGGCCTGAAACAACCTTAAGGCAGCTGGAACATATTGCCCTCTTTTAGTATAAAATAATTTTTGTATTACAGATGTAGATCTTTGTGCCACTCCTGCAACATATTCTGCATGTGCCTTACAATTTCTGTTAGACTTGAATACAACTCCAAGATACTTAAAGGTCCTTACGTGTTTAATCCTATGACCATTTAACAGCCATTTATACAGTTTTGATCTTTTTGCAAACACCAAAACTTTGGTTTTCTAATAATTTATTTGAAGACCTTCTTTCTGGCTATACTGTATTAGGGCATGTAACGCTCTCTGTAAACCAAAGGGTGTCTGTGATAATATCACTGCATCATCAGCATATAGCAGCACTGAAAGATGTCTACCTGCTAACTTGGGAGGGTGAAACCATTGAATTAGTGTAAAGGTTGAACAACAATGGGACTAATATACATCCTTGCTTGACTCCATTGTGTGTAAAGACTTTATCAGACAGCAGACCTTCCAGGTTATAGCTTATTTTCAGGGATGTATTTTCATGTAGTTTGTAAATAAGCAATAATAAGTAAGGATCTACTGATGAGGCCTCTAACTTGTTCTACAATCTATCTCTAGAGACTGAATCAAATGTAGATTTAAAGTCAACAAAGGGCCTAAGCAGATGGGCGGCTGTGGGCCACCCCAAGAAGCTGAGGATTGGGGCCAAGGTAGCCACACTCCTCAGCCCCAATCTGCAGTTTCTCGGACCCTGGAAGGAGTGCTAAAATAGCGCTCCTTCCACAAGGTGCTGAAGGTGCGCTGCAAGAGGGGTTGGGTGCACCTTTAGCATCTCTTCCACCGTAGCGTGTATGGATGCTGTGGCAGAAGTACGTCATCAGACTGCCCATCGTGTGGAGCAACGGGAGCTCCGATGACGTGTTCAGGAAAGTGGTTGGGCGCCCAGTGTGAGGCTGCCCCTCCCCTTCCTTGCCTCCAAGACAGTGCAAAGCGCCATCTGCTTCCCCCCTAAGTCTGCATATAGGGACCATTTAGCTTTACTGGAATATATTTCCACCAAATGTTGCAAGATTAGGGTGTGATACAAAGTAGATCTTTCTGATCAAAAAAACCCACTTGTTCATCAGCCAGAACATTTTCATTATCCATCCAATATTGTAATTTCCAATATAGATGTTTAGCAGAGATTTTACTAACTATTAATAACAAACTGACCGGGCAATAGTTTGCTGGATTATCCTTTCTCCTTTCTTAAATAGTAGAATAATAATAGTTGTATTACAATCAGATGGCATGTGGGCATTCTGATCAATATATGTAAAAAGATTGGCCAAAATTGGAGCTCACCAATCTATATTGGTCTTAATTAGCTCAAGTGGAATAGCATCACCACCTGGAGCCTTGTCTGGTTTAAATTGATTTATAAGCTCTGTCACTTCATCAATTAATACTGGTTGCCATTCTGGCAAGTTCCTGATGACTCATAAAAAAGAGCGTCTCAAATTCCAGCAGGAATACAACAGTCTGCCTGTGCATAGTGACTTTTGGATGTTGTTGATGTAAGCTGCCAAAAGGTTTTCACATCATTCCCCCTAACAGCATTAATAAATTGTTCCCATAGTTTTTGGGTTTTTTTTAGTCTTGATCAATTTTTATATTCTCTTTTTAGTTGGAATAGATAGATCCTCTATCTTCAATTCTTCTGAGTTTTCCTTGTAGAGCTTAAATTTAAAAGTAATTTTTTTTAGCATCCCTACACTTGTGATCAAACCAGTCCTTTGAACTGAACTTCCTAGTATAGAATCTTTTTAGTATTTATAGCGGTAAATGAGTCCACTAATTCTTTAATCAGTACTTCATGCTGCTCAACAATCCCATTATTTGAACCTATTGCAAGACAGACAGAATGGATCTTGGAGAAATGATTAGTGTTGAGCAACTAAAAAAACAAAAACAAAAAACAGTGCTGCAGTCTTTTGTGACCACTTAATCCTCTTACTGGTAACTATCGCCTCATAATTCAATTTTAAAATATACATAATATGCATATAGTTATCAGTTATCCTCAAATACAAGTTTAAAGGCAGGTGATCACTATCCAACCTATTATCTATTACCATTTTATAGAGGGGCTCAATACATCATGACTAACAATCATATAGTCAATAGTAATCAACTGAAGGCCTTTGCAGACTGCTAGAAATAGTGCAATTGAGTCCACTTTAAGGGTCAGGACTAGGGTTAGGGAATCATGGGAACTGTATTTTATTGTGGCACCAGAACTCTCTGACAGAGAAGGCTCAATGTCTCAGAAAAAAACAAACAATTCCCATGATTCCCTAGCACTAACCCTAACCCTTAAAGTGGACTCAATTTGCACTATTTCTGGCAGTCTGCAAAGGCAGTTTCTGCCCAGAATGTAAACTCCTCTAGCATATCCCCAGTAACATTCCCATTCAAAATACATAGAACTAATCTGTGTGCCACCTGTACCAAATTAATACCTGAATAATTGCTGACAGTATGTTTTGAACAGTGCATATTTGCAGGAATAAAAGATAGTTTTTATGGGGGACAGATATGGCGGGCAGCATAAACATCAGTATCAATTGCCCCCAGTCTAGCATTGAAATAGCCCCCAGAGGTATGGCTAACTAAGGGCCTGTACAGATGGCACTTTGTGCTGTCTTGGAGGCAGGGAAGGGGAGGGGCAGCCACATGCCAGGTGCCCCAACCTCTCCCTGAAGATGTCCTGACGCCATTATGCACAGTGTGTGGCATCAGGACATCCTTCTGGTACAGCATTTTGATGTGCTGCACTGGAAGAGGCATCAAAGAGCTGCACGGTGGCTCTTGGGGTGGTCTATTTGCTGTCTGTGAAAGGAGTGGCATTTTGGCACTCCTTTCCCAGGCGGCAAAAGGGAGGATCAGGGCCGACACGTCTGGCAGCCTCAGCCTTGATCCTCTGTTTCCTAGGGCAGCCCAAGGCCACCCATCTGCATCCCCCCTAAGACTCTTCAATATAGGTTTCAAGACTTTGCCAGATTGATTTAACCTGAACATGCAATTGGTGAGGGGGTAAATATACATTTATAAACATTATTGAACATTTATTGAATTTTACCATCACTGCTATTGCATATTGCTCATAAGTGGATAACTTACATGTTGTCATATGTCGTTTACTTGAAATAAGTGTAAGTAAACCACCCTTTGATCTACCTTTCTTTTTACTAGGGGTGGAACATAACTGATATGCAATAAAGCCATTTAATTCTACTCCCTCTGAAGCCCAAGTTTCTTGCAGCATTATGATATCAAACTTTGAGAGATGCTCCACAAAGAAGGGATTTCTATATTTGCTGTTCCATCCTGCAATATTCCATGAAAACACAGAGAGATTCTTGAGAGTTTATAAGTCAATCCATTAATGCCAAATGTGATATAGGTACCTGAGTATCCTCCACCATGTCTTTTCCAGTAGATATGCTATTGGGGATTGTAGAAAGATATTGAGTGAAAGTATTGTATTCTGTTGGCAAAAAAACCCAGATTGTGAAAAATTATTTGGAGGTAAAGAGAGACATGCCATGTCCTGCTCAAACCCCAGTGTTGTCAGGGATTTGGGTGCAGTTTGTACTGCTGGAATTTGTAGATCTTGTATAATATGACTATCAATATCTTCAGTAATTTCTGGATCTAAACAAATTAATGTCCCTTGTTGACAGTCCATCAGCTGCTTTGAATCATCTGTTAATCAAGCATTTCTGCTTGTTGTTGAAGCTAAAGTAGAAGGATCTTCTTTTGCTTGAACAGTTACCGGGGTATAAGATGACTTTTTAACCTTGAAAAAGGGTCTCAAAAGTCAGGGGTCATCTTATATGCTGGGTAGAGAAGGAGGAGGAGGAGGACAAAGGGAGAAGGAGAAGGGAGCCAGGAAAGAGAAGGAGGATGATGAGGATGAGGGGAGAAAGAGAAGGAAGCCAGGAGAGAAGAGGAGGAGGGGGGGGGGGAGAAAGAGAAGGAAGCCAGGAGAGAGGAGGAGGAGGAGGAGGAGGAGAATGAGGGGATAAAGAGAAGGAAGCCAGGAGAGACGATGAGGAGGATGAAAACAAGGGGAGAAAGAGAAGAGAGCCAGGAGAGAGGAGGAGGAGGATGAGAAAGAGGGAGAAAGAGAAGAGAGCCAGAAGAGAGCCAGAAGAGAGGAGGAGGAGGAGGAGGAGGAGGAGGAGGAAGCCAGGAGAGAGAAGGAGGACAATGAGGATGAGGGGAGAAAGAGAAAAGAGCCAAGAGAGAGGAGGAGGAGGATAAGAATGAGGGGAGAAGGAGAAGGAAGGCAGTTCTACAGTATGGATGAGGCCTGAATTTGCATTGCAGAAATAATGCAGTTTGACACCACTTTAACTGCCATGGCTCCATTCTATGGACTCCTAGGATCTGCAGTTTGCTTTGTGGTACCAGAGCTCTCTGACAGAAATGGCTAAATATCTCACAAAACTGCAAATATCAGAATTCCATAGCCTTGAGCCAGGGCAGTTAAAGCAGTGTCAAACTGCTTTAATAAATTTCTGCAATGCAGACGCAGTCAAAGTTGATGTGTTGCTTAGGCATAATGAGAGAGAGAGAGAGAGAGAGTACCTTTGAAGATTTATCTAATGAAGAACCAAGTTCCTTAACTTGGAGGTTACATGTGTATGTTGTGTGCCTTCAAATAGTTCCTGACTTATGGTGATCATGGGGTTTTCTTGGCAAGATTTGATCAGAGGAGGTTTGCCATTGCTTTCCCCTGAGGCTGAGTGTGTGTGACTTGTCCAAGTTCACCCAATGGGTTTCATAGCAGAGTGAGGAATCGAACCCAGGTCTCCAGAGTGGTAGTCCAACACTCAAACCACTACATCATGCTGGTTCCTATTGCCATGTACTACCTATGAAACAATTGCAGGTTTGTTTGTTTTTTGTTGTTGTTCTTGTGTGTCTTCAAGTCCTTTTCAACGTATGGCAATGCTAAGGCAACCTTATCATGGGGTTTTCTTCGCATATTTCTTCAAATGGGGGTTGTCATTACCGTCCTCTGAGGCTGAGAGTGTGTGACATGCCTAGGGTCACTTACTTGGCTGCAAATTGTACATACCCCAGAATGCATCACCTAGTATATTGGCAGTCCTTCCCCCAACACTTTCTCACTTCCCCGCAACCATCTCATGGGAGATGGAAATAATTTTTAAAGCAGCATTTAAATCTGGACTATTTCTTAAAAAGTGAGGTCCAAAACACACTGTAGAAATAAATGCTAGGGAACATGGGAGCTGTAGTTTGTTGTGTTTATTAGTGACAGTTTTCCTGCTAAGTATCTGCATGTCATAAGCATTTGAATTAAAATTACCATATTAAAATCAAATCTGATTTTTTAAAATTTTTATTTGGTGTGCATTGGAAGTGGGGTAGTCTTATACGACAAGTGTATCCCAAACTCTATATTTTAACTGGAAAAGTTGGGGCTCATCTTATACTCCCAGTCATTTTATATGCTGGAAAATATGATATATTATCTTTCTTAAGGTAGTCTCTTAGTGGTTAAGTTTTATCATTCAGGGAAAATAAGCCTATTTTAATCTCCTCCCATTTGGAATTAAAATATTCCTACTATTGGAATGGGTATCTGTATGTTCTGATACACGTTGAAGCACTAGATTTTTTCTTTGTATCCCTTCTATCAAATCTCTCTACAATCCATGATTTGCCTTTAAATCTTTACAGTTAACTTTCTGAGGAGTGCATCCAGAGGTCCATAATACTGACCCTCTCTAAAGGGAAGGTTGTATAAATGTTTCTAGGAAGAGTCTTATAGGAGTAATCTGAAATTTGGCCAAGAAAGTTATCATTTTAAGTAACATGAGTGGGATCACAGCATGCTTAAAAGTGAGATGTACTCTTTTTTGACCTCTTACATCTGGCAGCCAATAGATTTTCTGTAGGTTCAGCTTTTGAAGCTCTATATTTAGCAATTGGTCCAAGAAAATCTTTACTGCTTTTCAGGAATCCCATCTTGCTTTGTTAATACTAACTGGAGCAATTTGAAGAATAATCTGTGTAGATTGGAAGATCTTTGTGCTGCAAGGTTTTCCCCCCAATTGGGGAGTTGATTGTGATTGCAAAGTGTTCTGCAAATTACTATCATGCCTGGGCTTACTAGCCTCCTCTCCCTTACTTTTCCTTATCTGAGAGTAGTCTTAGATTGAGATAAAGATTTTGTAAGCTCCCTTTTTGCACATTCCACTGCATTCATTTTATTACAAATCCTTTGCAGACTTTCAAATATTGCTATTACTGTTCGAGCTGTTAGAAAATATTTTTCAGCTAAATAATTAGGATTGGAGTTCTTTGAAAAGTTCAAAACATCTTCTTGAGTAAAGGAAGTAAAAATAACTGACAAATCTCAGTTTTCCTGGGTTGAGACAGGGTTTTGTTACTCAGTGCATCAAACCTATTATTTAGAGTAATGGTACATGAAATAGGCAAATTACTCACAGGACAGTTGGCGGTTAAAAGTTCATCAGTCTTCAGCTGCTCACTGCTTTAGCCAGACATCTCTAACATTTATTTCCCATTGGGTTATCAATTCAAAATTCCACTCTGTACTCAAACAAAAAAAATCCAGCTGTTTGATTGCAAACATCCAATTCTTCCAGATCACTCAGAGACATTCCCTTTATCTTTCCTCTTTCTTTCCAAAAAACAAACAAGACTGCAAAATATGCCTGATGTTTCCTCTTTGGTAGAGTAGATCCTGTTATTTATGTTTGCAGTCAATTAACAAGTCCTTGGAACGTGGCTGAGATAATAAAACCATACAACACCGACTCTACTTCAACCAGAATCAAAACCTCTCTTTGTTATAGATGGTTGTTTAAAAAACCCACAAAACTATAGATAAAATAAGTTTAAAAGGGGACAAAACGGAACTAGTCAAAAAACACTGCTCCTCAGAACTCAGCTGTGGCCAATCTCACCCAGGCCACATTTGTATTATGATGTTTCTAGTCTTGCCTTGAAGTTGTTCTGTTGTATATATTGGGACTTAAGCATCTGCAGATCTTGGTGTCCACAGGGGTCCTGGAACCAAATCCCAACAGATACCATGAGCTCACTACAAATAGAGAAAGAGAACTTGAAAAGGTTGTATTTGGCAACAGTCAGTGGCTATGCTGATAGAGAGGTGCTAGACTTGCTGTAATTTATTTTTTCAAGCTTTGGATATATATAAGGAATGTGCATGTGTATGTGTATGAGAGAAAGAATGTAAGTACCTGTGCTTGACTGGAATTTGATTGGAAGTTTGAAAGGATTCCACATAGGAAATAAATGAAAAGCACATTGGCACAATATCTTCTATAAAGAAGGAGGAGGACAAGTAGGATTCCTCATTTGCTGAACTTTTTGTCTCCTTTATGTAAGTCTGGAATCTGTATTGATAATCCAGTGGGAACTTTTCCCCTTTTCATTGCAGTTTGCATAGGGGAACTTCCTATTAAATTATTCTGTTTTGTGTGCTTCACAACAGAGAGCTCTAGGAGACTTATTTGCAGTGCCTTAGTGAGATTTCCTATTTATCTAACGGTGGGGGTCAGACCCTTCTAAGAAAAATAGATCACCTGGGATTTTATCATTCTCTGTCTCTCTCGCTCTTTCCAAAGCAGAGATTACTGCAACAACATAAGCAATGTCTATTTATGTATTTATTTATGAGGAAAACACAAATGAAAAGATTAACCTGAACATTGGGGACAAGTTTAACATAAGCCTACTACAGGCTCATCATTACTGGTCTGTCATTCCTGACCTTGAAAAAGCTTTAATATTAACTGCAAGAGATGGAATAGATCTGGAATACAAACTCAGTCCATTGCTACTTGGAGTGTGATTTGCTAGTAATTACCTGTGGTTTCTGCTTTAAGAGGTGCAACTTGCATCCTCACTCCATGACTTATTCATTCCACTTTACCTTGGCTGGCTTACAACTAAACAAAACAGAGACAAGGATATTTTTCCTGCATAAAACACCAAAGCTCAAAGAGAACAACATGGACATCAACCTTGATTGGACAGCTTTGTATGCTCTTGACAAATGAACATTTCTACTATTACCTTCTAAGTTATATTATAAATAGTAAAAGTAGTCCAAAATATTTGGCAATTGAGAAATCATTCTAGGAAGTCATGCTGTCAGACTTGTCTTCTTCCTTGCCATTCATTTCCTGCTTGTGCAACTCCATGGTCACTTTGCCATATCTTTGTGGCTTCTCTCTCCCTGCTTTAGCTTGTTCTCCCACATGAATTCCTTGTCTCATGCAGTGTTAGGGATGATGAATTGTGCTGCTTCCTAATTGAGAGGACCCTCAATACCACACTCTGGTTCATTCAGATGTCTCGTTGCTGGTAGATGGATTCTCTGGATAGTTATGTTGTTTGAAGACAGTGGCAACTGCAGCTTTTCAGAAAGTCTAAAGGTTTGGCTCTGAGGGGCTTCACTGTAGAAATATATCATGGTAGTGGCCCTCACCACCTTACTGGTGCAGGATAGCAAGACAGGAAGTGCTCCTGAAAATCCTGCTATGGCACAGCCCTATTCTTCTGTAGCAAGACAGTGGACAGTGGGGCTCTAGAGCAACAACCTTGTCCTTTCCTGGAAGTTGACACTCCCATCCTGGCTGACATCAGGAATGTGGGTAAGGAAGGTGTATTCCCATAAATCATTTCCTAATATGCATTTAGACTAATGGCAGAGAGGCAATTATTTGTTTATTTAATATTGACAGAAGCAACAAGTAATTTTAGCAATTTTCTTCCATCCGATAGCAAGTTTTTGGAAATGGTGGAGTTCAGGTTTTATTCTGTGCAACATTTGCACCTCACTTTTGCACATAAATATTGATTTTGCCACAGAAAAGGCTGGGTTGTTTTTTTTTTTGTTTTGTTTTGTTTTTTTTTGCACAGAAAATGTTTTTGCTGTAAAAAATCATGTGTGAATTTTGTGCAAAATAAATATTAAATTATAAAGATTCTGTGCGGGTTGCCATTTCCTGTTTTTTACTGGGACAATCACAGATTGGAGTGTCTGAAAAATGTCCCGTCCAGGTGGGCATGTTTAAAGCCACAAATCCCAGATTCCTGCTTTGTTCCAGACCACATTTTTTCAGTCTCCAGTCTTTGCATTGAACTCCCTTCCCTTTATCTCTGCAAGGACAACAAGGAAAATAAAAGCAAGGTGATAACAGGTCTATTGTCATTTAAGTACTCTTAACTACTCTTGGCAGGGATAATTAGAATGTAATTCCAAATCTCTGCTTTGATGGGCCCTGAGGTTGCATTCTCTCCCCCTTCCCTGTTAGATTCTCTTTCTGTCTCTGGGGGAGAGACAGAGAGAGAAGGAGTTAAAAATAAATAAAGGCAGGTTTGGTGTGGTGGAACTTGACTGACACTGGAGGATTGCATGGAGGAAAGAGGACAAAAACAAGGAGAAGAAAGAGGGGGGGGAAGAGTTGTAAGTACTTCTCTGCACAGTATAAGTACATTCTCCAATTTGGATGGTTTAACTTATGGGATGGTGGTTTGGATTTTTTAATGAGACACAGCAGCCAGGGATGGGGACGGGGGGGGGGGGGCAGGATCCTGAAATAGAGGTAGAGACAAGAGTGGGTGGGGGAGTGTTTCTGGATCTGGTGTGTCACCTTATTTTTCACACTGTCTACCTCCCTCCAGAATGAGCAAATGAATAAATATGCCATAATCCTAAATAGGTCTTCTGGGAAACACCCTATAAAACCCTATAAGAGGTTTACCTTAGGGATTTGGATTTCTCTGCAAAATGGAACACATTCCAGAAAAAATGTTGGTAAAAATAAAAGCTAAAATCATTAAGGCTGCATCCACACTGCAGAAATAATCCAGTTTAACATGACTTTAATTTCCATGGCTCCATGCTATAGAATTCTGGGAAATGTAGTTTGTTTTGGCACCAGAATAGTGCTCTGACAATTGAGCCATGACAATTAAAATGGTGTCAAACCAGATCATTTCTGCAGTGGAAATGCAGCCTTAGTGCTTGCAGCTTTTATTATGGAGTATACTCCAATTTGGCAGAATATTCTCCATTTTGCATTGCCTTGTCCTCCTTTCCCTTGCAATATAAATTATATAAATATTATGATACCAGACTGGAGAACAACACACAAGGATCATACCTGTCTCCTCAACACATCTGTAGAAACTACAGCAATATACCTCAGACTCATAAAAGAAGAACTCCACATGGACTTCTCCTGATGGCCAGTGCACAGAACCTGATTCCTACATAGAAAGTTTCCATCACTGTGCCCAGACAGAAATAATCAATAAGAAGCACAATTTACAACAGAAACGTAGTCACATGGAACAAAATGCTATATACCATCTCAAGAACAACCCTAAAATATCACCAAAGAGGGTGACAAAGGAGGAGTGGTAGTCATCATGGACAAAAATTACCTATATACAGGAGGCTGAGAGACATCTGTCCAACACCACATTTTACAGAATTCTTTCTAATGATCCCACAGATGAATACCGGAAGGAATTATATAGGCTGCTCAGGGAATTTCCCATGGAGGTGCAAAACCAAATCCATATTGACACACCTCAGGAGCCCTAACCAGGCACATTCTACCTATTGCCCAAAATACATAAACAGGGCAACCCTGGATGACTCATCGTCTCTAGCACTGGAATGCTTACAGTCAGTGCCTTCAAATATATGGACAACATCCTTAAATCATATGCCACCAACCCCCCCATCTATGTGAAGGACACCATGGACTTCCTACAGAAGATAAAATCCATCCACAACCTTCTAGGAAACACCATCTTAGCCACTATGGATGTGGAATACCTGTACACCAACATCCCACACAAAGATGGACTACAGCCATCAGTAACATAATTCCAGATGGAAACCTATCAGACCAAGCCTCTAAGGTCTGCCAGTTTGTCCTCACACACAATTACTTCACCTTTGATAATAACATATACCTTCAAGTTAATGGTACTACCATGGATACGTGCATGGCACACATGCCAATATCTTCATGGCTGACCTAGAACAACGCTTCCTTAACTTCTGCACCCAGAAATCACTCCTCTACCTGAGGTACATTGATGATATCTTCATAATTTGGACTCGTGGAGAGGATTCACTCAAGATATTCCACCAGAGTTTCAACAACTTCCATCCCACCATCAACCAAGATGAGGCCTGGAACTATCTACTGAACAAGTTCACTTTCCGGACACCACAGTACAGCTACAGAATGGACAGATAAGCACCACACTATATCACAAAACCACGGACCACTACATGTCTCCAGTTTTCACTCTGAACACTCCACTAGCTCCATAGTCTACAGCCATGCCATCTGATACAGTCACATCTGCTCAGACCCACACGATAGGGATGGCAAACTCAAGGGATTACAACTAGCATTCCTTAAACTACAGCACTCACCACATGAAGTGAAAAAAACACAAATAAACAAGGCAAGACATGGACCCAGGACTGATCTATTACAGAAAAAAATGAAGAAGGAAAATGACAGAACCCCACTAGTGGCCAAATACAGCTCCCAACTGGGACTGCTCAGGCACATCATCAAAGAAATACAAGCCATTCTGGACAATAATGCTACTCTTTCAAGGGCTCTTGGTGGCAGACCTTTACTCATCTACAGACAGCCTCCAAACCTCAAACAGGTACTCACCTACAGGACAACACACAACACAGGTGGGGACATGGGTACTAAGCCTTTCCACAAACCAAGATGCTAACTCTTCCCACAAATTTATCCAGGAAATGTCATCAAGACCAAATAGCATCAGCCACAATATTAGTGTGTGTGTGTGGGGCTTCACATGCTCATCCTCCAATGTGATCTGTGCTATACTGTGTCTGCAATGCCCTTCAGCACTCTACATTGGGCAAACAGGCCAGTCCCTGCAGCAGAGGATAAATGGACATAAATCAGACATTAGGAATGGAAATACACAAAAAATGGTGACAGAACATTTCAATCTCCCTGGGCATTCCACCTCAGACCTCAGAACAGTGGTCCTTGAACAAAAGAACTACAAAGGTAGATTGGAAAGAGAAACAGCAGAATTGGAATTTATCCACAAATGACAGTCCCTCAGCAATGGATTGAACAAAGACAATGGGTTTCTTACTCACACTTCAACACTATCTGATCCCATCCTCATAGGGGTGCCCTACATTTATCTATTCCTCTCACCATAGACTACTCCCCCCACAAAACTGGATCTGCCAGTTCACCCCATGCACAAAGACCAGTTTCCTATGTCTTTGTGCACTAATGACCATTGTTAAGACTGGACCATTGTTAAGACTGAACCTGCCACAAAGGATCTGTAATTTAATTGACATCCTCAAATATGTGCCTGGCCTCCACTCCACCAAATGCATCTGAGGAAATAGACCGTAGATGGAATTTCTTTCAAAGGTGCTACAAGATCTCTCTACAAATATAAATATATACGTAAATATACATTTATTCCATATGGTTTTATTTACAGCTATATGACATTTTATTATGCATTCAACTGCATTTTTCTGATGAATTTATCTTTGTTAAAATGCCTTATTGGCTTGCAATATACTTGTAAAACTCTGAACAAGAAAAAGGCTTACATTTGTACTTTACTAGCCACCAACCCTTGACTGAATCTTTGTTGTTGTTAGTGTTGTTGTTGTTGTTGTTGTTGTTGTGTGCCTTCATGTTGTTTCCAACTTACACCCTAAAGTGAACCTATCATGGGGTTTTCTTGTCAAGATTTGTTTGCCATTGCCTTTCTCTGAGGCCGAGAGAGTGTGACTTGACTAAAGTCACCCAGTGGGTTTCCGTGGCCGAGTAGTGATTCGAACCTTGGACTTCAGCATCATAGTCCAACGTTCAAACCACGCCGGCTCATGCACATAACCTAGGACCCATTAAAGTAATCCAATATAAAATTAAAAATATCTAATTTTAAAATGCACACATTTCAATCTTCTATCCAGGAAGAATGTCAAAATCTCCTCCATTTTGAGCCTGACTGAGAAGCATGAATTTATATTAAAGTTTGTTTGTTTTTTAAATTATTAATGTTCTTGGCTTTTAGTTGGTTGTGTCCTCCAATTTTCTTGAATGTCCTACATTTTGTTGCCTACATTTTGGCCCAGTTTTGTGGAAGAGAATTATGGCAACCCTATTTTCAGCCCAGAATTCTCAAAAAAGGTTTTCTGTAGGTTTTTCTGTAGGTTTTCTTCATCAAGTTTCTTCTGTAATGTACCAATGAGTATCCTCAGCATTCTTCTTCCCTCTGAGAGAAAGTCTTTGAAAACCATGTAGTTTTCAAAGGTTATTCACAATTTGGAATTTAATCTTTGAAAAATTTCCACTTGGATGTTTTGTATACAAATTAATATTTTCCCTGCAGGAAACATTGTTCTATGCTTAGAAAACAATATTTCAATGAACAAGAGTAATGTCTGTGCAGAAGAATTTATTTCTGCACAGGAAATGCCACAATGAGATTTATTATGCATAACATTCAAACATGGTTGATTTGCATCAAAAACAGGATTTTCTGCACAAGAATTCATATTTCTACCATGAAATATTATGTTCCAAACAGAAATAGCTGTATCCTGTCTGGAAAATGCTGATTTTTGTGCAAAACCATCATCTGTCAATCTTTCGCAGAATAATTGCTGAGCTGTGAAGATTCTTATCACTCCAAGAATTTTCTTGTCACAGTTCCTCAACATTTGAAAAATATGTTTTTCAACAATTTTTCTTTCCATTCCTAGTATTTTGTGACTTGAAAGAAAATTTAACAACCATTTTTTGTTTATAAACAATATTCTTTCCATCTCTAGTGCTGGGCAAAGTATCCCAAATCTGCTTTTGTGCCCTGCAAACTCTCTCTCTCATTCTCTCTATCAAAAAACAAACAGACAACTTTTTCTGGAAAAAAATGATTGTCCTGGAAGACCCCAGAAACAAAAAGTTAACTTTTAATTTTTTATGCAAGGCCTCACTGTGTCGTCTGTGACATAGAACGCAGCTAATTTTTCAAAACTAGAAGTTGGGCTTCTTTGGATACTTCCAAGTTTCCTTTTCTCCCCCCCCCTCCAAATCTAAGGGTCAGAAAATTGGCCTGCAGGCCCACCATTGTTGCCCATTCCTTCCCTAAAATGATTTAGAAGCTTACAGAGAAGAAGCTACATCCATACAAGATGTCAGATGTACAACTGTCAGATGATGACTCATCAGGAAAGCTTTTATCACCAAGCAGCTTAAGTTATATTTTTCCAGGCAACTTGTCATTACCCTGAGTTCATGCTGGTCAGGTCTTTTACCCAAAGAGGTTCCTACCATGACCACCTTTCATCATACAGTAATGCATCATGCAATTGTTCATCTCAGGGGCATGACAGTAAATCCGGATACAGCCTCAGAGAAGTTTAGCTGCCTGTGGAAACAAATATACTTTTTGAGAGAGATCATCCGGCAAGAGGCTCTGATGCTGGATAATCCTGTCAAATTGAGACACTATTTTACACACAGGTATTTTGCTGGGCCAAGACAAGCAAACAAAAAATAATCATAATAAAAGTTCAGGAGTGTGTTCTCATTGCATTTCAAAAAGAATGTGATGAGAAGAGTTCCTGAGCCCAACAGCAAAGAGGCAGAAAGCTTTTGATTATAACTCCCTCCCCTTTTAAACAAATTGAGGCTACATATTTAATTACTTATCAGAGCCAGAAACCATCTGCTGAGCTCTCCTTTTCCACCCTGCAAAAGGTTTGAGTGCCCTGTGTGTATATCTGCAAGAAGAATCTGTTTCATGCTTGCTCACAAAATTTATTTCGAAGGACAAATTTGATCAACATTCTGACAGGATAGCTTTTTTAAAAATTATTTTATTTTATTTTATTGGAAAAATGATTAATTCCTGGCATGCAGTGCTGCTGCTTCTTTTTTTCTTTTCAAGTGCTCTGACAGACATCAAGCTTCACTTCACAATAACATCACCTCCCTTTCCCCTTTCCTTCCCATGTGTGAGCCCTGTTTTACTGTATGATTTGACATATTTCACTCAGGATGTGATAGCTGGCCTTCTAGAATAGAAACTAAAATTGCTGAAATGTAAGAGATACTAGTGAGTTAGAGTATAACTAGGGCTGCCAGATAGACCCTCCTACTGCTAGTTTGTTCTCCTTTACACCACACATGGAAGCACTATTACCTCCTCCATGTAAGAATACATCCAATGTTGCCTGCCATGCTGCCAGTATCAGGCACTAGAGGGCAGATGCCATTTTTAGCACCCAGTCTGTTAAGATGACTGTGGCTGCATCCGCACTAAAAAAATAATCCAGCTTGATGCCACTTTAATTGCCATGGCTCCATGCTATGAATTTGTGGGGGCAATTTGAACTTCCTAGGGTTAACCCTTTTAAGGGGAAACAAAAATGGGCATTTTATTAAGTTTAACTTTATGAAAGTTAAACTTGTTAGAGTTCAGCTTTCATCAGCAGAACAACAAAAGTGTGAATCAGACTATAATTTTAAATCTGTCTTCCTAAAGAATAAGGATTTACTCCAAAAAACAAGAAACATGAATTTTGTAGTTTATTAAAACAATCAATAATGACTTTAATAAGTAAATACATAAAAAAACTAAAACCTAATCTAACTGGTGATGGTTTGGGTAAAGAGAATAAATCTCACTATCTTTAGATAGCAAGAAGATGGGACTACAACTGATTGCTTGAAACAGTTTAAAATCTTGGGAGAGACCTGTTAAACTGTCTCTAAGACTCAGTGACCAAAGTCACATGATAGTTACAATGAGAGAGGGAGGAGGGAATGGTTAATGCCAGGTCTGATTTGCATTGGGGGCCCTGCCGGCTCTCACTGGCTTTCCTCAGCTTTTTCCCAGTGCTCTAGGGGTGTGGTGGGAAGGCCAAGAAGAAAGACTTTTCAGAGGAGGCATTTACATTAAAAAGTACTGGGTGTGAATGGGGAGGAGAATACGAGGCGAACTACCTATCTGATTTTCTCAAATTTTAATTTCTTCCCTGCACAGCTCCTTCATTCCTCAGTCCAGATCTGCTTTGAAGTGAGGCAGTGAGCCGGACAAAAGAGAGAGGGAGGGAGGGAGGGAGGGAGGGAGAGAGAGAGAGAGAGAGAGAGCAGCTTCTCTTCCTCAATGCACACTGGAAGGTTGCCCGGCTGGCCACTACCTCACCCTCTCTTCCTTTGCTTGGAAGGAGCCCTTCCCAGCTCCCTGTGGCAAGAGAGAGGAGGTTCCTCTCAGGCAGAGGCTTCCAAGGGGTGTCTGGGGCTGGAGGGAGCCCAGGAAGGCAGACAGAGGGACACGTTGGATAGGCGCTGACTAGCTGGCAAGGGTTTGCCTTCTCCCAGTGCTCTATTTGGCTCTACTTACTCCCCTTCCAGCTGAGGAGGGGAAGGAAAGAAAGAGGAGGGGGTGTCGGTGGCTGCAGCAGCAAAGGAACTGGGGGGGGGAGATAAAAGGAGAGGGGAGGGAAAGGGCTTTCTTCAGCCCCACTCCAGTGTTCTGGAGGCCGGCCGTGGCAGCCTCGGATGTGGAGACGGTCTAGCCAGGCCTTTGTGACCTGTGACAGGGCTTATTTACTTTAGGCCCTGATTCTTTACTTGGCACAGGAGGTTGTGCTGGGCCCTCCCCTGGTCCCTGGCATTTTTAAAGGTGCCCCCCCCCTCCTCCTCCTCCTCCTCCTCCTGCATTAAGCTGAGGTGCAGCTTATTCCATGTCACTAGTGGGAACGACATAGAATAAAGACATAATTCACATTCATGGTGGGATTAACGCATCGACCTTCATCAAATTCACACCTAGTGTTAACACAATTTCTAAACCGGATTAAATGTAAGTGGGAATGCACCCTAAGAAAAGGTTCCAAATTGTGCCACTATGTTTATAAACAGTCTTATTGGAGAGTTTCATATTTCTTGATTCTTTTATATTTGCTTTTAATTTTTGTCTTGTAACAAGATTAGCATCATTAAGAGGTATACCAATAAATGAATATTTTATTTTCTCTTTCACTATGTTCCAAAAACAAAATTATAGTACAGAACAATTATACTTCTGTGTAAATTGAACTGTGATTCTGTATCAAGGAGTTGATCCCAGACAACCTCTGAAAAATTTCTGTATAAATATTCATATATCTATGAATAGGTAACTTTTAGAAAGAGTTTTGTCCATGAAGACAAAGTTGAGACTCTCAGCTTCACAGTGGATGACTAAGATCATTTAAATGATTTATTGATAAGCCAATGCACAGATGTAGTTCAAAGAGGACAAGCTGGTCTTTTTATTATTAAAAAATAAGTTGATTCCAAGGGTGTCTGACATTGTTATGAATTCATAAATAAAGAAGTAGAAACAGTGAGAGGTTCTTGTCATATGGAAAAAATCCAGCTACTTGCAGAACATATTTTATGAATAGGTCTGAACTGAACCTTCCATATGTTTAGTCCCTTGTTCTTTCCCTTGTTCTTTCATTAAGGACCAGCTCACAAGCATGTATATCATTTAGTTTCTCTACTGCAGATTGCTTTGGATTTGATGACTACCAATGTGGAGGTGTGAACTGAATGCACTGAAAAACAGTGTGATAGTCCATTCACCCATGATGGCCCATTTACACAGGCAACTCATCACTTGCTGCTATAGCTATCAAGGAAAGAACACATATACACAAAACAGCTGCCACTTCTATCACATACTTTATATCAGGGGTATATGTGGATTTTGTGGATCCTGGCCAGTTTTGCAATACCTTGAAATTAATCACCACTTATATGATGTGACAACACCAGCTAGTTGTAACTAAGGGCCAAAACAGACCAACAGAATACACGAGCTTCCTGCCGGCTTGGGGGCATGGCATATACATCACACACACACCCAAGCTACCACTAAGCCGCTGTGAAGCTCCCCAACCAACCACACAGTGGCAGCTTTTCAGCACTCTGGTTACAAGGCATTTAGGCACTACATGCAAAGGAGTGTGGGAAAAGTGTCATCATGGTGGAAAAGGCAGCTTTTTCCCAGAGCAAAAAGGAATGGCTTTCTGCTGCTTCTTTTTGCACTGGGAAAATGCTGGGTTGGGGGCCTGGTGTGGTTGCCATAGCCCCAACCCCAATATCAAAGGGGTGCATGATGCCGCTCCTTCTGGGCCCTCTGTTTCGCCCCTAAGTAACATCTCCTAACCTGCCCTGACCCGCCTCCCCCTACCCAGTACACTCAGTCACTCCAGCTGGATTGGGTGAAGGAGGTCCATTCATCTTCCTGTCAAAGTACAAGAATAATAATATTTCCAACCCTCTCCTGCCACTGAGTGAGACAGTGTCAAAGACTTGCACAGGGATTTTGCTTCTAATTGTCACAACCTTGCTCGCTGGTGATAGAGGGGTGGAAACCTCCTCCTCCTTGTACCCCAGTTGGAAGCTAAATGGACCTCCTTTGCCTGATCTGATGGATGGCTCTTAAGATGGGTTGGGGTGGAATTTATGTAGTTTTACAGTAAGACTGCACAATCTTATTGAATATAGAACAGTTACAGGTCTCAACTCTCAATGCTAGCCATTAATTTTTGGTTCAAAGGTTTTGATCATCCTGAGAGAATGTGACTGGCCCAAGATCCTTTGAAGAGCTTCATGGTTCAGTGTAACTTTGACTTCCCAAGTCCTAGTCCAGCACTGGAACTACTCCACCTTACTGGGGTAATTATATAAGTACATGTCCCATCATAGGAACATATGAAATGTAACTTCCAAGTCAAACCATATACATTTCCCCTTTATTCCCCCTCTTTGAAGTCTTTTAACATAAGATTTATCTCATTGTTTGAATGTTGGAGCCAAGGGACTGAAATGCTCTACTGAATGCAGACAAAATATTAAGAAAGGGAATACATAACATCTAATATTGTATGAAATGAAGCACCCGTTATTAATGTCATGCCACTTGTGCTCAAGATGCCTGACATTGATTGACATAGTAATAATCACATAATATACCCATGATCTCAAAGAGCTAAAGAATTAGAGACAGTGATAGTAAATGAGGGACAAAGGGCAAAGTCAACTGCAGGTATTGGAAAATGGAAATACAGAAACCTCAAACATATAAACAGTTTACAAATGGAGGGTGTACTTTGAAAGCTGTAAATACAACACTGGACAGTATTTTGATATTTTGGGGTTTTTCTAAATCTCTTGACAATAATGATACAGAGAAAAACAAATGTAGAGATTCCCCAGAGTAGATGAGAAGTCAAATGGAATTGAATAATTGTACAGACCCAGAACAGACAGGCAGGAAAAAGTAGCTCGATCCTGCTTTTCCTCAAAGTAGGTCGAAACCCTGCTGCCTGCATGCCCAAGGTGGGCCAAATGCACACAGCCAGACCACATGGCACTGTGTCAAGCTGCTCTGCTGTTTTTTCTTTTGTTTTGTTTTGCCTCCCCACCAGGCATGTGCATCATTGCAGAAACACACCACTGGCAACCCCAAGTACCTCCCACTACCTGCCTAGATGCCATCCCATTGGATGGCTACACCTTTG
The DNA here is from genome assembly GCA_026167975.1 of Phrynosoma blainvillii. Classification (NCBI taxonomy): domain Eukaryota; kingdom Metazoa; phylum Chordata; class Lepidosauria; order Squamata; family Phrynosomatidae; genus Phrynosoma; species Phrynosoma blainvillii. The sequence goes on along the minus strand of JANUYF010000004.1, from coordinate 183,296,253 downwards.
ATCAGCCACACAGTCATACCTGCAATGCTCCGCCCATACAGGACATCCATGTATCAGCGTGTCAAGTAATACATTAGTAATACACACTCATGGAAGCCCCCATACATGCCCCCTTCACCCCATGTTGGACTGTCTGGTTTGTGTATGTTGTAATTGCATCCATTGAAGTTCTCACACTTTCATTTGTTTGTTTTGCCACATCCCCACACTCACATCAGGGCGTTTATATGCAGGGTCGAAAGTACAAATTTTCTGCCTTGAGTCAGAATATCACAATGTCTTTTTTGCTTCGTTTTTTGGCCCCCGAGTGTAGCTTTAGAAGCATGCATCATCTAAATCCCTGCCTTCAAAGTGGTTGGAAACTGCTTTATTTGGCTCATCTGTTTCATCCCACAGTTTTAAGATAGGGTTGCAGACATTTTGTAATGTTATAATTTAATAAACCAGACATTACATGATTTCTGTTATCCTTGATTTTTCCCAGAGCAACAAGCATTACTTGTGGGTTAATATGAAAGTTTTCTCTGTACTGTTTTATCTATAATGCTTCATTCAGACATGCAAGGTGATACTTTACTGCAAACATCAAGAGTTGAACAGGAATCTTTGAGATGAGCCCTTCTATGAAAGCAGTCCTTGATATGCATTCTTTTTAAATGTTCAGAAGACACTTAAAATACCCTACCAGCATATAACTATGCTGGAGAGTTTTAATGTAAACTTAAATTTTGTGCCTTTGAGCCCATTCATGAATTTAAACTTTTATTTACTGAAATTCTGGAACAATGTTCTCCAAAGTCCTTCAAAAATGCACATATTCTCATTAAATGTGCTACAAAGAATGGGAGAACATTTTGTTCATTTCATATTTTTATATCAACTAACCAAATTCAGAATTCCTGAATGTAAATTAGAATGCCAGGTATTTATAATTCTGTGGATTTTGCAATGCAGGGTTCCAAGCATAAAATACACTAAAATGCATGTCCTAAGAGAAACTGTACATATATATAAAGGAAATAACATTAAGATATTATGTAGGCAAAACTGCTTGGTAAAAGTCTATATTAGAATAAAATGCATAAACTGGAAGCAATGTCTTTTCAAATACATGACGATTTTCATGTGAATTTGTTTGGGGGGGGGGAACCCACAAAATTGAGGATAAATCAAACTGAAGATTGGGGAAATTCTCTAAATTCAGGATTAAGAATGAAGAAGCGTGAGAAAGTGAGAGAAACCAGAAGACAGGTTCATCCCTTCCTGTCTCTAGTTAAAGTATTTAGGGCCTTTACAGACTGCCAGAAATAGTGCAAATTGAGTGCCCTGACTCAGTGCTAGGGAATCATGGGGACTGTAGTTTATTGTGGCACCAGAGCTCTCTGACTGAGAAGGCTCAATGTCTCAGAAAAAAATACAGTTCCCATGATTCCCTAGCATTAAGCCAGGACAGTTAAAGTGGACTCAATTTGTACTATTTCTAGCAGTCTGCAAAGGCCCTTAGTTAAGCTCCCAAGAGTCCAAATTCAAATCTCTGCAACATAACAAGGCCAAATGATTTCATGCAAACTGAGGTCATTCAGAGCCTTGAGAGATGAGTCTGCAAAGTCTCTGTATGGAGTCCCTGGTATTTGCCAGCCTTACCTTTTTCAGTGGTCCCCAGTGTCAGAACTGCTGTGATTTACAGCTCACTTCCTCTTTGCATTTGAATATCCAGGAACTCAAGCAGACTCATGCCAGTGTTCTTGCTCTGACTGCTGAGTTAAAAGGACAGAAAATCATTACAGTCAAAACAATTCTAGCACAGGTAACTCTAATAGAAAATTACATCAATCATCTTGAAAGAATGAAAGAAAAAAGTATATTTTAATTGATGTTACCTAATATCAGTTTGCCTTCTTCTGTTTTGCTTTTTAAAGTTAGTCTGGTTCTTGAGAAAACAAATCATTAAAAATTAACATGCCTTCAACAGAGATCTGGCTACAGTGTGAATATTTGCCTCAGCTGTTTCTTTTCTGACAGTCAAAGAGTGCACAGTTGCAACAATGGTCCAGGCTTACACAGAAATAGCTGAGGTCACTGGATTTCTCATGTTTCATCTCAGAAAATTCTTACCTAGCAAGATGTTCATCAGAGAGCCAGCATGGTGTAGTGGTTTGAACAGTGGACCACACAGCATGTCCTCCATCCACTACATCAGGGGCAGGCAACCTTTCCCCTTTAAGGGCCGAGGGACTTCAGCTCCCAGAATCCCAGGAGCTATTGGCCAACATGGGATTATTGGCCAACATGGCTGAGGCTTCTGGAAGCTGAAGTGCCTCGGCCCTTAAAGGGGAAAGGTTGCCTACCCCAGCACTACATGAAGCTTGCTGTCTTCAGGAGTGGCAGAGGACTGCTTCCCATGTTAATGCTAAAGTAAAATTTGAATACCCCTTTGGTTTTGTACATGTGATGTAGGAGATATGTTCAAATCCCTGCTTGGCCATGTTAACCCACTGGGTGACTTTAGGTAAATCATATTCTCTTAACCTCAGAGGAAGAAAAAGCAACCCTCTTCTTTTGAACAAATCTTGCCAAGATAACCCTGTGATAGATTCATCTTAGGGTCACCATGAGTCAGAGATGACATGAAGGCACAACAAAAAGATGACATAAAGGAACAACAAAAAGATGTTCATCAAGGAGATGATCAGACAAATCTAACACTTATGCAAGGTGACATTGGTTGGAGTGAGCTGACTCAAATGTTAAATGGTGGGTTAAGTAGGACTGGCAGCTTTTGGTTTCTTCTTCTTGAACACCTATGTTTTGCTCTCTATTAGTAGATAGATCTGCAGATGCCACACAGCCTGTCTTCCATCAGCTACAAGTAGTCTTCAATCTTCAGGTATGGCAGAGCACTATTTACCATACTAATACTGAAATAAAATTTGAATATCCTTTAGATTTTGTACATGTGATGCAGAAGAGAGGGCTGCTGGTAGCTGTCAGGACAATGGTGATTTTATTCTGAGTTATAGTCTGAACTGCAAAGGAGCCATATAAATTGCTGGGCTAATTTTGGGGATTGAATTCAATACCCTGGGTGTTTCCTTTGAACTAATATTCAGAGCAGATTCACTACCTCCCTTGCCACCAGGAGGGAACCATCTTGTATTGTGTCTCTAGTGGTAAAATATCTTGGGTCTGCCTAAGGACGTTATCACACGAGGAATCGCGGGGAGAAAGGGGAAATAAACCGGACGAACGGAAGACTTTAATTTACAGGATTTGTCCCGTTCCGCCTTGTCTGATAACTACATTCAAATTTAAAAGGGGGTTAATTCGAACGAAAACCTGATCTCAGGTTTTCGTTCAAATTAACCCCCTTTTAAATTTGAATTTAGTTATCAGACAAGGCGGAACAGGACAAATCCCGTAAATTAAAATCTTCAGCTAGTCCAGTTTATTTCCACTTTCTCCCTGTGACTCCCCGTGTGATAACGTCCGTAGACCTGTATACAACCTCCATCTTAATTCCACTTGAGGTGGGGCACCTGGAGAGAAAGGAGGAGGGAGAGAAAATAGATGCAGAGATGGAAGAAAAAAATGAGTAGAGCACACTGTAAGTGATGAAGACAAAAGGAAACCCCACTGCAGAAATAATTTCTCCTTTCTACTACAATCTGCTGACTATGAAGAAAGAGATGAGGATAGGTTTGTAGGTAAAAGGAGAAAACATTTGGCTCTGACTTTGCCCATAGCTTCTCCAACCAGTACCTTGGCAAATAAACCTCAAGATAATGCAATCTTCAACGGGGGGGGGGGGGGGGACCAAAACATAATAATAATAATAATAATAATAATAATAATAATAATAATAATAATAATAATAATAATAATAATAATAATAATAATAAATTTATTTTATTTCTAACCCGCCCCTCTGCTTCAGCAACCAGGGCGGTGTACAACAGGTTAAAACTGATACAGATTAAAACATTTCATCAACCAATCCCTAACCCTCCCAGAATTCACCATGGATTTAAGATATACTAATACATTATCTCCTTATGTACATGAAGGTGTGTAAGGCAAACTTTACAGTGCAGTCAAGTTCTAGATCAAAACAAAACATCGGAACACTTATCCTGTATACATTAGTGGCAGAAAGAACCTTTCTTAGGTCCAAAACACACATAGATAATCCAATTTGAGACACTGCCCTGGCTCAGTGCTAGGGAATCCTGAGAATTGTAGTTTATTGTGGCATCAGAGCTCTCTGACAGAGAAGGCTAAATGTCTCACAAAACTACAGTTCCCAGAATTCCCTAGCATTGAGTCAGGGCAGTTAAAGCAGTCTCAAAATGGATTATTTATGCAGTATGTTTTGGATCTTGAGCCCGAAACAGACAGGCAGTAAAGTGTGACTTCTGGATGCTTTGGGTGCGGGGTGTGAAGATGACACATACCCCAAGAGTGGCCTGAAGCCATGAAGAGAGAGGGCACACAGCCAGGAAAAGCTGGCTGAACAAGGAGCAGCAAAAAGCCACTCCTTGCTGGCAGTCTGTTTATGGCCACAGCAGCAGCCAGCTTCGGGACCACAGCATCTGGTTGCCATGGTCCCATGCCAATCAGGGTCTGACCAGTGCTTTAGTCATCATAAGCCCTCTCACTTCCATGCATTCTTAGCAGCCCCCCCCCCCTTGTTTTAAAAATGATTTTCAAATCCTGATTGTAAGAGAGACTCTCAGGTCTGGAGTTCATATCAATTTGATGCATAATATGCTTGAATTCAACTATGCATTACACTTACGGTCAAGCAGAAAACCAGTGAACTTGGTTTGTGTTATTGATGGAAATCTATAGTGATTTCTATATCTTAACTTTTTCCCATTACACCTCTTAAAATTCATTTTATATTATTTATTATTTTTTACTTTTTTCTTACAAAATATCACTTACTATTAAAATAGGAATCATGGGAACTGTAGCTTATTGTGGTACCAGAGCTCTCTGACAGAGAAGGCTCAATGTCCCAGAAAAAAAATACAATTCCCATGATTCCCTAGCACTGAGCCAGGAGAGTTAAAGTGGCTTCAAGCTGCATTATTTCTGGCAGTCTGTAAAGGCCCATTGTTAGTATTTGAGACAACCCCTGTAAAGGAAGGGAAAACAGGAGCAAAGCCTGGGGTAAGGTGGAGGTATGGCCTTTAACTGTCTTTGTGATGGGACTCACTTAATCCCCATTGAGAGGAAGTGCAAAGAGGCTGGGGGAGGATGGAATAAGTAGCAAACCCATTTGCCTTTTATTTTAATAACATCTAGGTCTCTCTAGATGCCTTCAGTCCAGCATGCCTTCTCACATCTGTAACTTCCCAGTGTTCCAAAGGTCATTGTGACCTCTTAAAAGCATGCCTGACACTAGATATAAAATATGAATATATGAAAACCTATATTCAGTGACAGGGCTATAAGGTATGCTAAAAGGAGTAGGGGTTAATCCTGCAAAGGCCTGGAATCACACTGCCAGATTGTGGCCAGATGACAATCTATCACAAATGCATCTAAGAAGACCTCTTCTAAACATCTTAAAGATCTGTTCATACAACCTACTCTGACTTGTTCATAGATTTCTATGCTAACAACAAACCAGTGCAGTTTTTCACCATAGGCATAATATTTGTGTTCTGACAGCAGCATTCTCCTACAGCTGCAGATTCCAAATTAGTCTTAGAATGTGTAATAGTTATTAACAGCACATTACATCTGGACAGCAATAACAGGAGAGAGAATGTGTAATAGCTATTAACAGCACATTACAGCTGGACAGCAATTACAGGAGAGAGGGAAATGAAATATATGTTTTGAAAATGACATACACTTTTCATGTGATTCCTGTAATGATTACCTTGTGAATGAAATGTTGGCCAATTTCAATATTTTCCTCTCCTTTCTCTCCCTTCTATCATTGTTCTCCCATCAGCACTTTACTTACCTACCTTAGTCAGTGATGTGGAATTTCCCTGAGCTGGGGGCAGTCTCGCCACTCTCCAGAATTTCAGAGGACCACCTGTACCCTACACGCACCATTTCTGACCCTAACATATCTTTCCAACTCCTCAAAACAATTTGATAATCTAAAAAGATTATCCCACAGACCTAAGAGTCAGAAATGCCCCAACAGCCAATTGCAACCCCCGGAGACAACAAAATTTCAGGGCATTTTCAGGGGCCTGATTTAAATACCCTAAAGACACTAGATCCAATCTGATCTTGGAAGCTAAGCAGGGTCAGCCCTAGTTAGTACTTGGGAAACTGTCATTGAACACTAGGTGCTTTAGGCTAAATGTCAGATGAAGGGACTAGCAAATTCAGCTCTGAGTATTCCTAAGGAAAACCCTATGAAATTCAGGAGTTTTCCAAAAGTAGACAATTGAAGGCACAACTGATTAATATTCACAGCACCTAGCATTTTGTTGGCTGTCTCTCATCAAGTATTAACCAGAACTAACTTTGGAGATTATCACACTGGCTGTTTTCTCTCAATCTGGACAAGGGCTGAGATGGTGTAAAAATGGATGTTATCGTACAGCTCAGATCAGAGGCATTCCGTACCCAATCAGGATTTCTCCCATACTTCACAAAAAGTGGTTCTTTTCCATTCATGGCTCAGTACAGAAGATTCTTCCGATCTAAGCATAAAGCAGTATGATAACATGCCCAGATCCGAGGGGGGGGGGGGAAGCTGTGCGATAATCTCCCTTGTTTAGCTTTCAAGATCAGACAAATAACTTTTAGCTATTTTGGGTTCAGTTGATCTGATCTAGAATACTGACTGTTACTTTTCATTTCTGTTTTTGCTTTAACTATTTTAAAATCTTCATCATGTGCTGATCAAAACTTTCATGCCACAGAAGTTTTCATTGTACTCTCATCTATATGCAGTACATTCCAGTATGAGATTAAATTTCTATTAAGGGAAGTATTCCTTTAGGCATTTTCAAGATTAAAGCCAAGGAACTAAAAGTGCCCTGGCCAATGGCAGTTGCACTCATGGAGGTTATGGTTCTTCTCAGGAGTGGGTGGGGTGTGCCCATATTTACTCCTATTCAGGCGGTGCCTCAAGGTATCACATCACCACAGGGTTTGTCATTTTCTGGTCCTTTACCTGCCCCCTGCCCCAAGATAGTGATGGAACGTTTGCTGCTGCTTGCTGCTGTGCTGAGGGGCTCCTATGTCTCCATGCCAAGTGGAGATCTGGACTGGGTGCTGGGAGAACATCTTACAGAGGCTACTATTGACAAAAGTTTGTGTGGCAATTTGTAGACATTTTTTCACTGCTTTATAGAGAAGTTGAGAAGAAGGATTGAGAAAGAATGGCATAAAGTTAGGAAACATAAGGTTGACAGGAACTGGAGAAACTGGTTGTCTGGTATGTTCATATATATGGGGGCCATTGCTAGGTTTCACTTCATGAGGGCTTATGCTCTGGTTAGATATATGGATATTATACATCAGACCTATGTCGATTTTCAGGATCAGCTTGGTTTCAGTACGATGAGTCTTTAAGGAATTAGGAAAATGTAACATTAAGTCAGCCTTTCAGCTTTTGCCAGTGCATCCGCTAGACTTTGAACATTTGGGTTTTTCAAGTGAAGTAAATCATTGCACAAAGATGAAATTATGTCTTCCACAAATAGGAGCAGTTTTGCAGTACCCAAATGACACCACTGCATAAAACAGAAAAAGAGGAAGAATATCAGTTTCACTTCTATGCTGTCAGGCCATCACTAAGGAATCAACTAAAGGCCATCCTCAACATAAACAAACAAATAAACAAACATCTTTTTCATTTTATTTCCCTGTATTGCAACAAAGCTCTAGAACCCCTCCACAACATCAAGCTATTTTTGGGGTCCCTTGATAATCCTAGGAGAAAACATGGGATCCATAATGTATATCTAACACTGTTCATATCACAAGCAAATATGAACCAGCTCATGATCATCCTAAACATCTGGGTTGTATACTGAAGTCTCATTAGAAGCTTAAATCACATCTTAAATTGTTGTAAATTCCATATATTTCTTCAATAAATCTGTAACTCTACTGAATGGATTCACGGGGATTCAATGATTTGAGAGAAAAACAAAAAAGTCACACACATAGTTATCTCCCTGTTTTTGGATGGCACATTTCTTGCTTTATATAGGACAGTAGGTACACAGATCTTGTCCACTACAATTGTGGCAACAATACAGATAACAAACAAGTAGATTCCTGTCATGTCAAGGGTAATCCTGGACATTTAGAAACTGACACTGATTCACACATCTCAGGTCACCTTTGGTTACCTGAAACTATGTTGCCTGTTAGTTTCCATGGCTCTCACATAACTCACAGTGAGATTTATGTCGTGCTGGGCCAAGGTCATTCTCCTTGGTGACACAGAACTATTCTGAAAAGCTAGCCCACTGGCTGCACATCAAGCATTGTCTAGTAACAACTATGGTGGAATGTGAATGCTTCTCTTTCTAGTCCTATGAGCAACAGATTACAATGGATTCAGATACAATTAGCGGTAAATGCTGTATGTGCCACAGAGAAATGTAAGAGATTTGGTCCAGCTGATAAAGCTCCTTGCCAATACTTTGATCACAGAAAGGATTTTATGTTAACACTGTATACCTTTTGCTTATTAAAAAGAGCACTGGGGTGTTCTGTCAATGAAATGTATTTTTATTGTGTTCTATCTATGAAATAATATTTTATTATCCCTGCACCACTTCAGACCATAAAACTTTTATCAGCTTTACAGTCTTCTTAATGAGATACTGTAGCAAAAGTAAATTGCATGAATTTTCTACACTGCCTTCTTAACAAGAGTAGCACATTTTGGCTTTCTTTGTTAGGAATACATTGCGTATATCACAGTATATAATAAATTCATGCAGAGATTAGCTGAGAATTAATGCTAAAAATGCCAAACGCAATAGGGTTTCCTAACCAAGGTGGTATATTAGTGGACCACCACGTCATAGTTCCTCCACACAAGAAGAAAATAGCATAAACCTTTGGAGTGACAAAAAATAAAAATAAATAAAGTTAGATTCTTCAGGCTTAATTATGAAATGATGAAATAAAAGAAGGCTTGACTGATAATTAAAGGGTTTATTTTAAAAAATTAGCAGAAAACATGATTTAGCTAATTAAGTGTATATTTTTTGAAGATGATGTCCATCTCTGAGAACATAAAAAAATAAATTTGCAACAAGAAGAGGAGGGGGAGGGACTCAGCTTTGAATTAGTATTGCCACAATATGAAAAGAAATGCAATATTTTTTCTTACAGCTTTTAAGATATGAGGAGCTGAAACACCATCCCTTTGACCCAAAGTACCCTGATTAGGAGAAAGAGCAGCAATTCAAAAAATCCATAGCCCTTGTGAACTGTGTTATATGGGAAATAAAAAAAGATGATGAAACAGATTTCCCTACAGGCTACTGTATCCTCTAATACCACTAGAGAAAGGAAGAACATTAAGTAGTGGATTTTATTTAACACAGTCAGACCATGATTTGAAAGTCATTGTATACATACCTACATCTACATGTTGATCAACACTAATAAGTTACAATTTAGGATGCTACAAAAAAATAAAGTGAACATTCTTATCACATATAGCAAGGCTGGAAAACTTCTGGCCCACCAGATGTTTTAAGCCTTGACTCCCACAGCCCCTTACAATTGGCCATATTGGTTGAGAATGATGGCAACTGAAGTCCAAAATGTCTGGAAAGCCAAATATTTCACATCTGTGATGGCAGGGCAATTTATATCACAGGCACAGAAGTTTATCTTAGGGGGAAGACACCACTTAACTGAGAATCCTTCACACCTAAGAAAGTGTTATACCACACCAACACATGCACCAACACATCTAAGACCTCCCCAAGGGTGCACCCACCACAACATGTAAAATAAATAGAAGCCATGAATAGAGACAAGCCAAGGAATGGAAGTGAAGTAGTAATCTCCATCCCTAACAAGGAATAGATGTTCCTCCTGAGTCTAAGGAGGACCTGTCTCATCTTTCCCTATCCCTGAGGGACAATTCAGAGCTTTGGGACAGGATAAGTGGGGCATTGTTCTTCAGGCTCCTATTTGACTCAGTCAAGCTCATGGGCATTTGAGAAGGAGCCTCCTTGCCATGCTGTACTCCTAGATAAGATAAGGAGATGATGTTTTCCACCCTCAGTCTGTGGTATAACCTTGAAAATTGTAAAGACGCTCTCTGAGCTCTCTGTCTTTGTTCCTCTGGGGATAGTGAACTCTCCCTGCCATCTGAGCAGAAGTGCAGCTTAGTGAAAAACTATAGTTGAGAAAAGTTATAAAGGGACTGCTTGTCATCCTGCAAAGAAATGCTTAAAGGAATTGTAAAGAGTATGTTGATTCATCTCTCAAGTGGTTACCTAAAATATTCCAATAACTCCTATCTTTATCAGTGCGTGGAGAAGGTACCATAAAAGCCACAGGACTCTGTTTCCTATTAAACAACATGTGCACTGTCAGAGCCATACATAAGAAGATAGCAAAGTTCAGCAGCAGGTTGCACTGATATTTAATCCTTAAATACTGGAAGTTTTTAGGGATGTAAATCTTCACTTATTTTGCTTCTTCTACAAGAACAAACATGTTAGAATTTTCACCTCACTGAGTGAGTGTACAATTATACTTCAGTTAATGAAGCAAATGTATTCCTGGGTGTAACTTCTTTAACAGAAACTTTGGCGCCAGAGGCAGAAATGAGATGGAAAGAATAGGCATAGCTTCCAACTCTACAAAAAGCAGAGGTGCGAATCTCAAAGCTGGGTGGGCAGGATCTCTTAAGCTGGCACCACTAGAAAGCTTCTTTATTCTGTGGAGGAGGAATATGTGCAAGTAGGCAATAGCAATATCAGGTACATTTCTGTACTGCTTTTCAGTGCATTTAAGTACTCTCTAAGTGGTTTACAATATCTAAGCTAATTGCCCCCAACGAGCTGGGTACTCATTTTAGTGGCCTCAGCAGGAAGCCAGGCTGAGTCAACTCTGAGCCCCTGGCTGGTATTGAACTCACAACCTTGTGATTTATGAGTGAGTGGCTGCAGTACAGCCATTTAACCACTACACTACCAAATGAGAAGAAGTGTGCTTCAGGATGTGCTCAAGAAATGAAACCTCCTTGTTTTGTTGCCAGTCATGCCTACCTCTAATTGGTCAGTGCCTCTGCTACATGGGAAAGGTTGGCTTCCTAGAGAGAGCTTCTGGCAATCTATCAGGAGTGTCTTCTGCATTCCAGAGGGGTGGGACTGGATGGCTCTATGATTCTATGGCTATCTAGCTCCTGATTGTGACTGTGGGGAATTGGGAGGGTTTAATGCCCATTAAAGGGGATGGGAATGCCTCCTAGGCTTGGAAAGAAGTGAGCCAGTCAGGTGAATAAGGCACTCAGTGCTGGTTTGTGAAGGCAACAGCAGCACAGAGTCCAGGACTCCTCCCTGCATGTCAATGGACTTTCCTGGCAAATTTGGTTCTGGAAAGAGTGAGATGGATGAGCAAGCACCAGGATTCTTTTTGGGGAAAAGGAGATTCTCTGTGAAATGTTTCATAAGCCTAAGTATGCCTGCACCAGGATTCTTTTTTGGAAAAAGGAGATTCTCCGTGAAAGGTTTCATAAGCCTAAGTATGCCTGTATGAGAGTGTGGATTCATTTTTCAATAATGTCTCACATTTTGGGAATTTATGACATAAAATCTGCACAAAAAGCCAATCTTTTGCTTTAAAAAAAAAAATCAATGGTTTCTCCTCTAAGCAATAGTCTGAAACCTATTGTTAGTCACAACTACAGTAAATCCACTGAACCAATTAAATTCATTTGTGTGTTGATGTACTGGTACCAAATGGTTCAATGCACTACTCTAAGACAACTGAAGAGAATCAGACCAAAGTATTTCATGCACACACACAAAAATCCAGTTAGGAGACCTTTTCCTGTTGGAAAAATTGCCAATTATTCTTAACATCCTTATGCAAACACCAAGAACATCCTTTGCCTGGTACCTCAAAGAGTTACTACTAGCCAAAGTAAATGTTATAGAACAGTATTGCTGGTATGACCCAGGCAAAACCAGTATCATGCCCTTGAATTAGAAAAGTAAAGTAAAATTCTGGGACAATTCTGCCACCCTCCAAATTCTTGGAAACTTTGTAACCACAGAAAAAGGCCTGGTGAACAACAGAAGCAGAGTTTGGAAAATACCTTTGGACTACTCAGAAGAACCAATGGGAGATCATGAGTTGTGGTTCACAAAGTGACTTTTCTCTGGGTAGAAGTAGGGAGATGGATTCATGAGACTCCATATGAGTGACATATGGGGCCTCATATCAACAGCTTGGTTTAAAGATCTAGCTGTGTGGTGGGTTAATGCTGTTCCACTCCTCTTCCCCACTTCAGAGTGTGCATTTTAAAGAAACAGTTTTTGAGCTGCTTGCGCCTCAGGTGATATTTCAGAAAGGAAATATGATCCATATCTTCTCATGTGCAGTCTTCTGTTTTTTTAACCATAAGGTCATCCTACCTCATGTGGTTTGCCAAGAAGACAAATTAAGTGCTAGATTATTATGATATATGGATACTTTCCCAGTGGCTTCTTCCTGAAAGGAAAAAGGAAGTAAATGAATCAGAAGCAGGTGATATATTTTGGATGGGATCACCAAACACCATATAACTCTATTACTACCTGGGCCTGAAATAAAACTATTTTAACTTTGAGTAGAAGGCTTGATTTTTTTAAAGGTACCAGTGAAAAAGTTTGCTGAGACTTTCTTCTTTTTCATTTTAGGTGCTTGGGGAAAAGAGGCAACGCAAGAAGAATACAAAAGCATCAGTTTGTAACTGTGTCTTATCCATGCCTCTGTTTGTTGTGCTAGTTGATGATTCCAGTCACATTCATTCCCTGGATAAATGAGGTATATTGCCTAAAGGTTTAATATACCTTAATGTTGTCACTCACATCCCATCCATGGGTCATGTTCTACCTCCTACCATACTGTACATAGTTATCTGATTCAAAATAAATTATTTGTATAATAAGAAAATATCCTGTACTTCTCAGAAGTAAAGAAAACATGTTTTGTGGTATTTGAGAATATGATTCTGCTCAATGTTGTCCAGTTCTTATTTGGGGGCTGAAAATAATGATTTCAGAAACAGAGATGTTTCCCAAAAGACATTTTGATTTTACAGATATATACCTTTCTGCAGTCCCCATAGTTTCCAATTAATACTACCACCTTGGTGCAACAGAGTCCATCAGATTTAGCTACATGATGAAAGCATAATCTGTTTCCACTCAGTCTCAGTTTTGCATGTCTTTTCTCATATACCCATTCCACACCAACCTTCAGTTTTTAAAATGAACAAAAAATTACATTTGAAGATGTTGAATATCTTTTCTCTTTAAATATATGTTCCAAAGTATATATTGCATTGCCTACCACAGCCCAATATTTTGTCTTTCAGTAACCAGTTAAAAAGATATATATTTGTACAAGTTTTCAGAGTATAAGGAAATATTTAAAGAGTCATAGAATCATAGAGTCCTAGAATCACAAGTTGGAAGGGATCACATTAAATCCAACCCCCTGCTCAATGCAAGTTCTCCAGTGAAAGTATCATCAGCAGGTAACTGTCCAGCCTCTTTGACTGCTTCTCTTTTGTATTGCTTTGTACTGTATTGTAGCAAACATTTGTAATTTGTGATTTTAGGTATTTTTAATTTTAGATTTATATGATCTGAAGAGAAGCCGAGTATTTGAGATTGAAATTTACAACATTTTTGATTTAAGGTTTGTGGTTTTAAGTATCTGTAATTTGGGATTTAAAAAAAAAGCAGTTGCTTTTATGCAGATTGTTAGCCAGCTTTAGTTCAGTTACAATGTTTAGTTTAGTTACAATAAAAGTTGAGATACAAATAATTTTTTTTGTTGCTTATTTACTTATTTCAAATTACACATATCAAAATATGTGTGTTTGTGCCCTGTGCCTTCAAGTTGTTTCCGACTTAAGGCAACCCTAAAATGAACCTGTCATAGTGTTTTCTTGGCACGTTTTGTTCAGAGGAGGTTTGTCATTCCCTTCTCTCTGAAGCTGAGAGCATATGACTTGACCAAGGTCACCCAGTGAGTTCTTTGACCAAGTGGGGAATTAAACCCTGGTCTCCAGATATATTTAGTCTTAAACTACCCATTTTTAAATACATGCTGCTATATTAGGATAGCCAGGAATTGTTCTAATTGTAAGGTAAATAGTCCCTTGACATGAATATCTAGTCATAACCAACTGTAGGGGGTGGTGCCCATCTCTGTTACTAAGCTGAAGAGCCAGCGTTGTCTATAGATGACTTCATGGTCATGTGGCCAGCATGACTGCACCACCAAAGTAGTACCTATTTATCTACTTTCATTTGCATGCTTTTGAACTGCTAGGCTGGCAAAAGCTAGGACTAGAGGCAGGAGCTCACCCCATCATGTGACACCTGGGCCTCGAACTGCCAGCCTTCTGAAATTCCAATCATCAGAATTGGCATCTTAACCACTAAGCCACCACATCCCATATGCATGATATTAAATTCAGTGAATGGCTACATCCTATTCCACATTTTAGCTTCATTTCTCCTGAAGGTAGAATTCCTCAAGTATCCTAACCATCAGCATCAGTCATGAACTACCCATACAAAATACATGTTTTATTGTTGTTCTGTGCCTTTCAAGTCATCTCTGACTTACAGCAATCCTGTTATAGAATTTTCTTGACACTATTTCTTCAGATGAGGTTTACCATACCCTTCTTCTTAAATTGAGATAGTGTTACTTGCCCAAAACCACCCACAGAATTTCCAAGTCTGGTCCAACACAGTAAACTACTACACCACAATGGCTGGTCTTCCACACTGTAGAAATAATGCACTTTGACAAAACTATAAGTGCTGTAGCTCCTTCCCATGGAATCCTGGGATGTGTAGTTTTACAAGCTCTTTAGCTTTCTCTGCCAAAGAGCACTGGTGCCTCACCAAATCTTATACATTCCAGGATTTTGTAGGATAGAGTATTGGCAGTTAATGAAGTGTTACACAGCTTTATTTCTGCAGTGTGGAAACTCCCTGGCTCTTTACCTGTTTTACTTTAAACTTTAACAAGACAAGTAGTTGAAATAGCACACAAATAATTATTAGCTTCTGGGAAAATGTTGAAATGATTTAAAACATTTAAAACAAAGAAGGAATTTTAGATGGCATTTTCATCATAGAAATCAGAGCACATTTCTCCTTTTAAAATCATAAAATAATTATGGTTATAAGAAAGTAGACTTTGATGCCTAATACATATCCTCCAACATTTCACAGATGAACACTAGGACACACATGGCCATGCAACCTCAGAGTGTAATCAAAATGGCAGAAGTCATTCATGAGTGGGAAAAACCAGACAGGCTGCAACATTCTGCTTTTTCCTGAGTCTATAAGTAAGGATGAGATTCTGCCCCTCCTCTTTTCTCCTCCTTGTGGAGTGAACTGAGTACAAACTCCTTTTGCACTTTGAACACAGTTTGCAGCAATTGAAATAAGCTGATGACAAAGGGAAGAATGGAAAGAAGAGAGAGAAACTGGGACATTTTAAATACATGCTATAAAGTGGGACTGCCAAATTAGGACAGTTGGAGTGTATGCTAATATTTGGGGAATCCAGTTTCAAAACCAAGATCACACCTGAGTGACCCAGGGCATGACTCAAATTAACAGAGGAATTGGGATAAGGTAATATACAACCCTGAACCTCTTGCTAAAAAAGTGGTCTATCAAGTCATTTAGTGTTAGAAAGCACAGAACAGGAAGATGAACACTGCCATTCAATAGATAAACGGCTCATTTTATTTTTCATCTCAGATTCAAATTTTCATTCAGCCATGGATTTTCTGATGTTATAATCTGCATTTATTTATAGAATTCAGGTCTGGCTCCAGATATGAAATGATCAAACTTTATTTTTGTTGTTCCCTTCTAACAACAAGGAGCTGCTTATAATGCAATTAACAACAACCAGTGCCAGCCCAGTAGGCAGAGTGAGGTAACTAATTCAAGCAGTAGATTCTGGAATCAGCAGCAGCTTTCTCCAGTTCCATTCCCACTCTTGGAGAAGAGAGCTGTGTATGCCAGACTCCCAGACCCACCCCCCTTAAACTGCTTTGCTCATTGAAAGTGTTGGAGTAAATTTCAGCTGTCTATTCAGTCAGCTGTAGCACATGGAATGGAGAGACAGACATCACATCTTTGGTTAAGCAGCACAACATCTTGGGTTGACTCTACCTATGACAACCTGACACAGCAGTGTTTAAGGGCATTGCAGATAATTTATTATGATGGTTGCACACCCAATGATAGTAGCCACTCAGTAAACCAGGGCTACAAATGGGAAATAGAGTGAGCAGTGGGCTAGAATTGGTGTCAACACTAATGGGATTTTCTATTATACCTGGGCAGCTGACAGTTAACCCAATAGAACTTGCTAGAACACATCTGACACTCACACCACCCATAACTAATGCTTCTGTGAATTAAGGATATTGAATTCTTGAGTGGTTATTCCCTTGAGATATCAAACGTCCCATGACATGACGTCACCAATCTAAATGAACACATGATGTCACCAAGCACGTTTCATGACCAAGCAAAGGAACCGAATCCTGGTCTCCAGAGTCGTAGTCCAACACTCAAGCCACTATGCCACAGCTTAGCACAAATCATGTTTGTAAGATAAATTCATGATATAGGGCCTTGTGGGCTTCCCATGAGCAACTAGTTGACCTTTGTATAAACAGAATGCTGGGTATAGGAAGGTATTTCAGAGGATTTGCAATTGCCATTTGTAAGGGACATTCTACATACTCTTCATTGACTGAGAACTTGAAAGAACAGTGTAACACTGCACCGATATTTCCTAGCTGCAAATGGGAGAGATCAGAATGTCTCTGTTTCCAGTGCCAAAAACCAATGAGGTAGCTGTAACTCTGGCAGCCCAAACACTCTTTTGTGGAATGCATCTCAAACTGATTCCTAGATTAAGGCTGTTGCACTCATTTCTCTGCCTTCTGAAGTCTTTCTGTCAGCTCCTTAAATAAAACCCATGCTTAGTCTAGATTTCTTAAATAAGAAGAGAGAAAAAGAGAAAAAAAGTTATACAGGTGCACAAACCCTGGCTGTTTGGATAATTCATGGTTGGAAGGATTGTTTTGTAAAACAATACTTTTCTCCTAAGTACATTTGAGAAAGATGGCTTGTATTTTCAGAGATTTTTTTTAATCCATTACACTATGGATTGGGGTGCTGTGTTATACGTCTAACCAAAACAAAATGCCAGTGGAGTGAAGAAAGGGCAAAATAACTCTAGCGAGAAAAGAAAAAAGTTGGATTTCCCTCTAGTCCTGATATCTGTTACGAGATAGGTCTGGATTATACATATGTGAGAATTTGTATCAATAAATAAATAAAAGCCTTTATTAGGTATGTGGGGAGAGATTTGTTCACATTAAAATTAGCATTTTAATGAAAATTTATCTCATTCACATTTTGTGACTTCATACATGGATTAAAAGGTAATTTTTCTGCAATTCCATTCAGACATATTCACATGAAATTGTAATCTCTGAGGAAAACGTACAGGAAAAAATGTATATAAAAGCTGTGTGTAAAGTGTATGTACAGTGAAACAAAGTATGGTCCACACACAACACTCAGCCTCCAACTCACTTTTTGAATGCCTTGAACCCACAACACTCCCTCTAACCCCAGCCTCCATCTACATTTAATTTTTCTGGCAAAATATTACCCCAAATTACCTAAAGTGCCATGAAAAAAATCCCTGCAGTGGTTTGTGCTAATTTACTTCCCATGATTCCAGACTCTCCAAAATTAAAAAAAAACACCCAACAAACAATGCCTGAAAATCAGGTAAATCAAAGATGGAAGTGATGCATAATCTCTTTTCATTTTGCCAAAAAGCCATTGTTGTGGCCTACCAGGAAGTCAGGAGTGAACAATGGTCCCTGCTTCCAAAATATTTGCCTATTCTTGTTGTACAGAAACCTGCTTTCCCAGAGAGAAAATCCATGAATAAAAGTACTTGTCTGAAAAATGCAAACCACCTCATTGACAAGGACTTTGGGCCTAAGCAGACTGCCAGAAATAGTGCACATTAAATTGAGGCACCGCCCTGGGTCAGTGCTAGGGAATCATGGGAACTGTAATTTATTGTGGCACCAGAGCTCTCTGACAGAGAAGGCTCAATGTCCCAGAAAAAAATACAGTTCCCATGATTCCCTAGCACTGAGCCAGGGCAGTGCCTCAATTTAATGTGCACTATTTCTGGCAGTCTGCTTAGGCCTTTTGTATTCCATTTATAAATCTGAAATAGATAGCAAAGAAAAAGGCCCATTCTGCACTTGGCAGGGCTGCTTCCTAATAATTTGCAGCTCATCTTGGTTCTGAATGTGTGTACTTGTCTGATAGATATGTTTGTTGCATTTCAAGTACTATCTGGGCCTTTGTATATCTTACAGGTGCAAAGAGGGTCTCAACCTAAGTGAAATCAGGAGATGTTGAGGTTATCACCTTGATCTAATAATTACCTTTAGACAAGATAATGTGTGGCTATTCAGATGTTGTACGATAGAACTCCCATCATTCCTCACCATTGGCTATGGCTGCTTGGAGTTGTGGACATAGGCTTGCATACCCACTGTGACATTTGTTCTCTACAGCAGCTCCTCTGAAATGAAACAGAAGATTTTTGTGACATGGAACCCCCATAACTAATTCTAGCAGCTACTTCCTTTGTAGAAGTAAACTATCAATTGGTATATGCACACCAATTGTTGGGGAACACCAGTGGGAGACTGCTATTGCATCCATGTCTACATATATCCATGGCAGAGACATCTGCTTGACCACTGTGAAAAAGAGAATGCTACACTAGAGAACCCTTTGATCAATCCCAAGTTATTTATTTATTTAGATACTTCTCCTTTGCCTTCTTTCTAAAGATCTCAAAGCAGCATACAGTGAAACTGGCATGATCAATTAATACACATACAAAAAAAGTGTGTGGGGGGGAGAGGGTTAAAGCTAAAATCACATTAAGTAGTTTGACAAGTTTTTAAAAGATAGAATAAAACTGGTCAAAATACTTTAAAACAAATCAAAGCCCTCCACATGCATGGACCTGCATAAATATAGTTCTACCCTAAAGCCTTTTGTAAGCAACCATGTTTTCACACAACAATGAAGTGGCAGCAAGTTAGGTGCCAATCAGGCCTCCAAGAGAAGACCATTCCATCACTGGGTGCCACAGCAAACTAAGACCTTTCCCATGTCCTTCAACAACTTATTACATTAAAAATAGATTTTCTTGTGTTCTTGTGTTGTTTATATCCTGACTACTCACGGCTGAACCTGTAGTCTTTTTCTTCAGTTTGATACTACCATCGTTAAAATACAGCCTGTTTCCAGGATTCCTTATTCATGGATTCAAACACCCACAGCTTGAAAATATTAAAATAATATATAAATACTAAGCAGCAAACTCTGATTTTACCATTTTATATAAGGAACACCATTTTACTATTTCACTGTATTTAATGGGACTTGAGCATCCATGGATTTTGGTATCCACGATGGGTCCTAGAACCAAACTACTGTGGATACCAAGGGCCCACTGTAGTTTTGGATATCCAGTCATCAACAAAAGCAAACACAGACCACCAGCCATGCTTGATAACTAATGATGTGCTCAATAAACCTAATAATTTCAATGCTTTGAGTCACCTAACAATAACACTAACAAGAGGATTCAAGCCAGTTTCTTATGCATTAGACATTATCATTGCAAAGAAAATAATAAGTAAAATAATCAGTATTATTCTAGTCTAAACTCAAATAATGTTTGTTTTTGTTGGACTCCTAGTCCAAAAATTCATTAAAAATGAATAACATCACTGGCAATTTCTGTACGAAAGAATTTCCTTGAAGGTCCAGAAGAAAATGATTGTTGAAAGCAGATTAGCTCGTTCTTCTCAGTTTTTTGCCCCTAAAATGTATGGTTATAAAGTGCAAGTAATATAAAACAATTGAGGCTGTGATTCAACATCCTGTCATTTTAAAATGAGCCCATTGACAGAGTAGTACTTGCTTCTTAGGGGCTTGTCCACATGTGTGAAAGAAGCAGTTTCACCCCATTTTGAACCCTACTTTTTCAAAGGACACATGTGGCCAAAATGGGAGGGCATAAAAATGAAGCTGCATTCTGGGGCTAAACACGGGAGTAAAATAACCCCAGGTTTGCTCTGGATCAAGCTGGAAAATGCAAACTATAGCAACAGTGTGCAGATGGTGCTACAGTGTGGCAATGAGGGAAGAGACTACTGGTGCCTTTTCTGACCATCTGACTTTTGTCAACTGCTCACATATCAATGACATATGTACACAAGGGGTTGGCTGCACCATTGATCCACCACACACTCAATGAAGCTAAACATGGCAGGTTACCAAAAATACAATAGATTTAATAATAATATCAATAAATTGGTTATTTCAAAAGGGGTCATGGGAGAAAGTGGGGAAGTGAGCATGTACAGGAGGCCTTCATGATCATGCTGTGCCAATGTGTTCCTGGGCACAGTAGGGCACATACAGGCAGTCAATCACATGTGCAATCAAGTGATCTTCAGTCATATGGCTGCTTGCATGGGGCATCAAATGGGATGGAAGCTGAGTGGGACAAGGGAGGTGATTGGTGGTTACTGGCTGCACATCCATGCATGCTTACACATGTTTTGGGGGCAGAAGAAAGAGCCCCCGACAAGTTGGGAGGGGGCCTTTGGTTGCGTCTGCCTTAAAAGGGCAGTGACGCGCGATTGGCCAGGATGACCGGAAGGCCCACCTCTTCCGGTCGGCCTGGCCAATGAGAACGTTCTCGCGGCTGAGGTCTCACGAGATTGTAAATCTCGTGGCGGCAGCCATTTTAGTTCTGGACAAGCAAGGAGCACCTTGCTTGTCCGTCCTGGGGCTTCATTGGAAGCAGGCCCTTTCGCACCACGAGGAGCCAGCGGAGGAAGGGAGGCGCCCGAGGCCGCGGGTTTAGGTCCCGCTACGCCTTCCGCGAGAAGGCTCTGGCCAGAGGAACGCCTCCACAGGATCGACCTTCCCTGCTGGCCATGTGGCTGTGAGGCCTAATTGGCCTAGCGCGGTGGGTCCGTGCTTGCTTGGGCGGCTGGACGGGCGTGACTCTGCCCGTTGTTACCCCCTGCTGGCCCCTGGGTTTGGGCCAGGCCATCGGCTGGAGGCCTTGGTTGTCCTCCAGACCTTCGAGGAGCAAGTATTTGGTGCGGCAGAAATTAAAAAAAAAAAAGGGGGGGGAAAGCCGCGACTAATTTCTTTGGGTTGGGCCCTGGTCTTGGCTTCCCGGTGTCCCCAGTTCGGCCATCAGGCCTTGTGTGTGGCACCAAGTGGTGCAAAAAGGTGGTATTGAAGGGACAGGCCCCTGGATTGGGCAGACGGCCTGGATATATAGGTCAGCCCACCCCACCCCCTTATCCCATTGCACAGTCGCTATTTAAGGGGAAGGTAGTGGGAAGTGCCCCCTTCCACGTCACTCCTTCCTGCAGTTTCTGTGGGCCCATCTCAATCAGGCCTAGCAGGGGTTAATTAACAGCTTGGCCTGGCCATAATAATAATAATAATAATAATAATAATAATAATAGCAATAATATAAAAAAAAGATAATATTGAAGGGGGTGAGTTTGGATGAGGGCCTCCTCTTACAGGTTGGCTAACCTAACTTGGTTGGCATATTGTTAAACGGGAGTACATGCAGTTCACATTATAATTGGTGACACAGGTATAGTTAGTTATTCTATATCCTGCATCAATCAACTTATTATTTATTTTGTACTTTAATTATTTTAAATCATGCCATGAATTAAGACTCAATCTAAGCGGCGTGCGACCTCAGCCGGTCAACAAGCTGGCCAGACAGCCCCTAAGCGAACTGCTAATATTACAAATAAAGAGGATGACATCACCACTCATTTGGCACAGATAGGTCGCACTATGCAGGCTTGTGCGGCAGTATGTGAGCAATTGGCTCATCATCACTTGCAAAAAGGGGCGCAAGCAATTAATTACCTCTTCAGTTGCACATACAAATATTAATGTTGGACAAGCCACTACACAACAGGCTATTGATAATGCAATTCCATCACCAGACACTGCATGTAGTTCCCCGGGTACTTCAGCTATGGAGGTTGAGCAACCAACCGTAGCTGATGTAATGGAACTTTTGAAGAAAGTTCCTGGTGTGGGGCACCACGGTGCCACAGCGCTTACCTCTAGTCAACCTACTTTGTCTGATTTGTTTCACTTTCTTCAAAGTGTGGTTGTTACAGGCCAGAGTAATGTGTCGACACCTGAGACATCTGCGGCTTGCAGCGGTGATGTACCAGGCGCTCATGGCGGACAGCACAACACCAGAGCTGCTTCAGTGACACCCACGGTGGGAGTTCAGCAAGCATCTTTGAATGCTTCTCCTCATCCAATGAGCTCAGGTTTGTTGGATTATAATAATTTGCAGGCAACATGGCCTTCGGCAGTTTGGGCTACAGGTGGGCAGACAGGGTTGACATCGTCAAGCGATCACCCTAGCCTAGAACCTGTAACAGCACCTCTAGAGAGCTCTGCCCCAACCCAGGGTTTGGAATTGGGGTTGCAACGCAATATAAACATGAATACCATGGTAAGTCAAACGAGGGAAACACCTGTGGTGGGTGCATTAGGCATTTCTGGGACGGATCGGTCTTTTGAATGCAATCTTTATGCGGGTATGTCTATGCCTTTGGGGTCACACCTTCCCATAGCTACAAAAGAAAGGATTTGGAAGGGTGAGTACATCGATTTCTTTTCGCTTACAGTTAGGGATCCTGAGCCTAGAATAATGGTAAAAGATGGGGTAGTGTTCACCCTTCCAAAAGAATTTCAATCGTATAAACGCCCTAAGTTAGAAAGAAATTTTGTAAACTGGATTATGGGTTTTACCATTTATAGGGATGTTATGGAAGAAAAAGACCCTGCCAGATCCCTTGACTTCTCCAAATATCAGGAGATAATGATTAAAGCTTATACTAATTGCCATGTCAATGCTAGGGGTTCGGCATGGCTTCAATACGATGAGCAATTTAGGATGAGAGCAGCACTAGACCACTCCTTATCTTGGCGTCACGTACAGTCCGAGTTATGGGCTGACGTTATGGTAGGAGCCTCCCCTTCGAGCCGATGTGATAATGGGTTTGTACCTATGGTCACTCAGCCGAGAGGGCAAAATGTGAGGCCTAGCACGGGTGAAAGAAAACAATTTGGACTATGCTGGGACTTCAATGCAGGTAAGTGCAAAAGGCAGCCCTGCAGGTTTGAACATAAGTGTAATACCTGTAAGGGAAACCACCCAGGATTGGCATGCTTTAAAATTAGAAAGTCAGGAGGGGGGGGGGGCTCTCATCAACAACTATCTAATTCGGGAAAGGGCACCAACACCAATTAACTTAGATGCCATGGCCACTTGGTTGTGGATCTACCCTAAAAGGGAGGCTGCTCAGTATTTGTTAGAGGGTTTCTCTCATGGTTTTCGTATTCCTTATGTTTGTTTAAGGGTACATCGTTATGCACCCTATGCACGTTCTGTTAGGGAATTGTCGGGGATTGTAAGGAACAAGCTGGCCAGAGAAATTGCAGCAGGAAGGATTTCAGGCCCTCATGAGTATTTCCCTATGGCAAATTTGAGATTATCACCCCTGGGTGTTGTCCCTAAGAAGGCCCCAGGGGAGTACAGGCTTATACACAATCTTTCTTATCCCAGGGGTGATTCAGTAAATGACGCTATTGATCCTCAGTTGATGTCAGTTAAATATGCTTCATTTGATTCGGCTGTTAAAATGGTCAAGGCTCTGGGCAAAGGAGCCTTATTGGCAAAGTGCGATATTAAATCTGCCTTTAGACTACTTCCAGTTCATCCAGATGATTTTGATCTTTTGGGTTTTCAATCTGAAGGGAAATATTATTTTGATAAAGCTATGCCAATGGGATGTTCCATTTCTTTCTCAGCATTTGAAACATTCAGCACTTTTTTACATTGGTATGCTTCTAAAAGGTCGGGTAGTCAAGCAATTACTCATTATTTAGATGATTTTCTTTTTGCTGGCGCCCCTGGGACAGATGATTGTGCAGATATGCTGTTGGCTTTTCAGCGATTAATGAATGAAATGGGAGTACCTTTGGCTGAGGAAAAAACTGAGGGCCCTGAGACATGTCTTACTTTTTTGGGAATTGAATTAGATACTGAAGAGGGTATATCTCGTCTCCCACCTGACAAGCTAACAGCTATGAGGCTGCAGGTGAGGATGATGAAAAGTAAATCAAAAGCCACACTTAGAGAATTTCAATCCTTAGCAGGTTTGTTAAACTTTACTTGTAAGGTGATAGCTCCTGGAAGGGCATTTTGTTCACGTTTATATAAAGCCACCAAAGGAGTGAAGGCCCCACATCACCATATCAGAATAAATTCTGGGATAAGAAAGGATTTGGAGATATGGGAGTCATTCTTGGAACAATTCAATGGTATTTCATTCTGGAGATCTGAAATGCTCCTTAGGGCAGATTTTCAAGTACACTCCGATGCTTCAGGGGCCTGTGGTTTTGGAGTGTATTTTAATGGCCAGTGGGCAGCTGAGGAATGGCCAATGACCTGGGTTGAAAAAGGTTGGACTAGAGACCTCACCTTTTTGGAATTATTTCCTATTGTGGTGGCGGTTCATTTATGGCCAGATCAATTTGCAAACAAAACGGTACGCTTTTGGTGCGATAATCAGGCTGTAGTATATATAGTGAATTCCTTGTCTATATGATGTCATTGGTTAGGGAAATGGTGGATCAATGTTTACAGTATAATATTTTGTTCCAAGCTCAACATGTTTGTGGTTTATTAAATACCTTGGCGGATGCCCTTTCGCGTTTTCAGTTTTGCAGATTTCGCCAGTTGGCGCCAAAGGCAGCAGCTCATCCTTTGGAGGTACCACATCATCTTTGGAGCCTTGGAGAGTAGAAATTGAAAAGGCGATTTTTCTGTTCGTCGCCTCGTCGACACGCAAGTCATATCAGCTCGCATTGCGAGCATTCAGATCCTTTCTATTGACTATTGGGGAGGTTGAGGTTTGGCCACTGGACGTGGATGTTATTCTTCGTTTTGCAGTGCATCTTAGACAAATGGGTTTATCTACAGTCACTATTAGGGGAAGATTAGCGGCTCTTTCATTTTATTCTAGAGCAGGAGGTTTCAAAGACCCTACGATTGATTTTAGGGTGCGTAGAGCTCTGGAGGAATGGGCTAGGGAGTCTTCCATCACTCAGGACAGTCGCTTGCCTATAACGGGGTCAATATTGTTGAAAATATGGCAATGCCTCCCAGTTACATGTTCTACACCCGAAGAGGTGATTTTGTTTAAGGTAGCATTTTCATTAGCGTTTTTTGCAGCCTTAAGAATAAGTGAAATTGTTCCTTGTTCGCGTACCGACAGTTCTGGCAGGGCTCTTTTGCTATCAGATATTCAAGTTTCAGAACAGGGCATGCAACTGACAATTCAACGCTCGAAAACGGATCAGTTGGGAAAGGGACAGTCCATAACATTAGCTAAGGCTCCTCAAGACCATATCTGCCCAGTGCAGGCTTTGATTAATTATATACAAATACGGCCAAACACAAATGGATACCTGTTTTTACATATATCAGGTTTACCATTAACACAATATCAATTTAGGGCAGTTTTACAGGGAGTTTTGAGTCATGCTGGTTTACCAGCAGGTCAATTTTCATCTCATTCATTTAGGATTGGGGCGGCAACAGCTGCAGCAACTCAGGGTTTGAGTGACTCTGCAATTTGTAGGATTGGTCGCTGGTGCTCTAGAGTGTTTAAATCTTATGTTCGCACCTAACTTTAAGGTAGTTATAATGTTCTTGTTCTGGTTTAATTTGGCAGAATTGATTCCAGGAGATGTATGGATACTTGGACACAGTATAGTCTTCTGGGCTGAGAGACACATCATCGAGCAGCGACATGATTTGGCCGGGGAACTAGGACTGGCTGGAACCGTGAGATGGTTCGGTCGCAGAGGCATGTTGTGGGGAGCCATACTGCCTAGAATAATCGAACTGATGGCTTCGTTCACACAGCCTAAAATATTATTGGTTCATTTGGGGGAAAACGACCTTTCAAAAATGACTTTGTTACAGTTGGCTAGACGCATAATTAAAGACATGAAGGAGATTCAGCGAATGTTGCCGCATACACTCCTCATGTGGACAAAGTTTCTTCCTAGGCGAGTTTGGCACGGGGCCAGAAGTGACGTTGCCATTGATGGAGCCCGGCATTGGTTAAACAGATCTGTGGCAAAGACGTTAAAGAAGATGGGGGTAGTTATTGTTGATCACCAGGGAATTCAGTTTGCGTTACCACATTTGTACAGGGGTGACAGAGTGCATCTCTCCCCTCCGGGGAACGACATATACCTGTCTACATTGGAGTCTTCCTTAAAGGCTTCAATAAGGGGGGGGGGGGAGAGGGGATGCCAAGCTAGGCTGATCCCCTCTTGTGGCAGGCAGGGACCCTCCCCCCTTTAGGGAATTTTTAGGTTAATTGGATTTATTAATTGGAAATGAATAATAAAGAAATTGGGTATATGTCATTGAGATTAAACAAATTCATTATGACGTCATGTTATACTTAATGATGTCATAACTTGGTTGCATCATAAAATGCTTTTGACGTTATATCCAGTTGGGGGGGTTAAATTGGATAGGTGATTACCCAAGTTAAAGGTTTGACGCATGCCCCGAAAAATATATATTCAACAGCACTTGCGCTCAAAACATTTGGCATGCGTCAAATAAATTATTGTTAAGAAATACTTAAATGGTGGATAGATACATAGTTGTTATATTGAAATTAAATATGTCAGACCCTGTACAAATAAAGTTGTGGCCAATGTTTCACCCATAATATTTCGCGTTGGTGTCCTTTGTGCAGACGCAAAGACCCCCCCCCCGACAAGTTGGGAGGGGGCCTTTGGTTGCGTCTGCCTTAAAAGGGCAGTGACGCGTGATTGGTCAGGAGGACCAGAAGGCCCGCCTCTTCCGGTCGGCCTGGCCAATGAGAACGTTCTCGCCGCTGAGGTCTTGCGAGATTGTAAATCTCGCAGGATTTCACCGCGGGATTTGCGGGGCTATAAAGCCTCGCGCTGCCTCGTGGCGGCAGCCATTTTATTTCTGGACAAGCAACCCATCCCTCCCATCCTTTAATTGTTGGTTAACATGTTGTGGACACTCAGGCTGCGACTGGTCTCCTTCATGGGGCCGGGAGGGAATTTTCCTGGTAACTGACTGGGTTTTTCGCCCTCCCTGGGGGAAACGACATTACCAACTATATAATTCATGTTGTTGACTATTGACAGTGTGGGAGAATGTTGTAGGGATGGGATACTCTTTATGGTATATTAAATGTATTGGAATTTGAGATTCAAGAAGTCATAGTTTGTCACAACTAGGATGTTGGGTCTGTCAATGTTCTGACTCAGAAGCTTTGAGTGTTGGCGGGCAGGGACCCTCCCCCTTTAGGGAATTTTTAGGTTAATTGGATTTATTAATTGGAAATGAATAATAAAGAAATTGGGTATATGTCATTGAGATTAAACAAATTCATTATGACGTCATGTTATACTTAATGATGTCATAACTTGGTTGCATCATAAAATGCTTTTGACATTATATCCGGGGGGGGGGGGGTTAAATTGGATAGGTGATTACCTAAGTTAAAGGTTTGACGCATGCCCCGAAAAATATATATTCAACAGCACTTGTTCTCAAAACATTTGGCATGCGTCAAATAAATTATTGTTAAGAAATACTTAAATGGTGGATAGATACATAGTTGTTATATTGAAATTAAATATGTCAGACCCTGTACAAATAAAGTTGTGGCCAATGTTTCACCCATAATATTTCGCGTTGGTGTCCTTTGTGCAGACGCAACATACTAATGGCGTGGCACAGCTTGTACATGCAAATGCCCATTTTGGCTGGTTTATCCTGGCAGAAGAAGGGGATGATGCAAACTTCCCATGGGTGTTTGGCCCAATGTGGGAGCCGGTAGAGTGATCAGTAGGTTCTCCCAGAAAATCAGGAAACACCAAAGGTAAGCTGGTTTTCCCCCTCTGCCTGTTCAGTGCCTTAGCCTGACTAGAATTGGGTTGAACTGAACTCCAGATAGCTGCACCTGCTTCCCTTCTTCTTCATTTTTTTTACTGGACCAATAGTGACTAATAAGTTCCAAATCACATCAATTGAAGGTTAAGGTATCCTTGACTTACACATAAAGGTTAATGTAAATACAATGACAGGCCAATGTTTTAGCTGTTCCTTGTCAAATCACATTTTGCTAATGACTTTTAGATGAGAAGTCAGGCTGCTGAAATCACCAGATTCCTCTTGCACATATCTATTGAAGGCAGGTATGAAGATAAATATATTAGTCCTCTAATTCTTGAAAAATATAAAGGAAAGTCAGGAAAGAAGGCTGAAATTTCAGTCCCAGTCAGTACCCACATTTACTTGGGTGCTAGGTCTATCAGAAAGAATGGAACCTATTTTTAGATAAATAGGCTAGGGTTGGAAGTCATTCATTACTGATTTATTAATTTGAAGAAATACTTTATTATATATTATATATCCCATACCATTCAAATACTCAGTCACACCTTTCTTTGATGCTCAAACACACCTAGAGTCACAAAAACAGATACCAGTGCAAAAAAGGTTAACAAGAATCCATCAAAAGTTTCATCGAAAGTGCTATAGTGAACAGATTTATTATAATAGAATATAATTAACAATAATTGAACAGATGTATTCTGTATATATTAAGTATTTAGTTATTGAACTGTTAATTGTGTCAATAGTTTTATTATATTTTATTTATTTATTTATTATTAATAAAAAATAATATTTAAAAAGTTACATCTAAAGTGTTTAAGCACATTTAAGAGGTCATGTTAAGACATAGCTGCTTGAAGCGAGAGCAATGAATACAATCATGCTCCCCTTCTCATGCAGTGATTCAACCCACAAGGATGTCTACGAAAACAAATAATGAATAGTTAAATACAATGAATTACTTGTGTCCTTTCTTTCTGCTCATCCCCTTCCTTCCTTCCTTTTTTGGAGGGTGGAACAATAAAGACATTATAGGAGTGACATAACTTCACTACATTTCTTCTGTGGTTGAACTGTAAAGTTACCCTTATATTTATTGGGCTGATTGAGCTGACTATTTAGGGTGTCAGATGACAGCAACCTATAGTATTCTACTTTTTAAATGAAAGTTAATAAAAAGGACTATTTTAATGTCTTTTTAATAATGAGAAAGCAGAATAGCAGCATGGCAAGGCAATAAAATTTTTTATGTATTGTTAAGAGAGAGAAAAGCTTTGCATTGCTTTTATGTCCGAAATGGCTCATGGCCAATGATCATGTGACCTTTATCTGCATTAAAACTACCATCTTAAGCTCAGCTTTAACATTTTAAGAAAGCTGCAGCTCTGTGACCCTCAATCATCACATTTCTTTCCTAAAATTACTTTCAGCATCCTGTCAGCACTGAAAGCTTGCATACAATTTGAGTCCAGACAACCTGGAAGAGTGAGATTCATTCATTGCCCAGAAGAGAGTCCACATTAGCAGAGGTAATGTGAACAAGCTGTAGGAAAAAGTCAAGTTTATTTCTTCAGCAGAAATAAAGGTGCATACTCTAGAAGTCCTGAGTGAGACTGAATGGTTTTCAGGGTCCATATATACCCTTTTACAACTTGCAAACTATTAGATGAACATTAACAATTAGCATATCAAAGCATATGCTCTCTGTCTACTATCAGCACCTTTGGGTCATCCCAGAGATGGCTATGTTAAGCCAGTAGAGCTTTGAAAGCTTGCAACAAATATATTGTGCATTTTTGTTGGCCAATAAATGTATCACTGTTTGCTGGATTTTTATTTGAATTTGCTAAATGACCAACACAGCTACCCCTGCATGTTTGTATTTGTTCTAATCTGTTTATCAAAGCAAATAGTATGTGAAATTCAGTCAACAGGAACTTTAGATGTTTACAACAAAGGGTCTGCCATTTTAATACAGAATTTCTTTATTAAGAGTTGGAAATCAGGGATTAACACTTCTAAATCAAGAAGGAAGTCCCCTTCTTATTTATATGTTAAAATGATAGCCAAAGACAGGGATATGATGAACAAAAGGTCACCTATTGCCTATGTGACCCTCTCATTTCCCAGTCATGGAGACTTCTGGGCTCTGTATACAAAAGGAATAGGGAATGTCTAACTAAAGACGTGGGCTTCTATTTGTATTACTTTCGTCACAGCTCCTTAGATGAGCCTACTAAAGTATTGTCATGGGAGGGCTTTCTCTCAGTTCCACCACTATCATATGTATGCCTGGTGAGGGCTCAGGAGAGAGTCTTCTCAGTGGCTACTCCCAAGCAATCCAATTCTTTAACAGGAGAGGCTTATTTGATTTCCTGCTCAATTTTCACCAGAAGATAAAGACTCTTTTATTTCTATTTTTGGTTACACATGAGAAAAGAACAGAATATAGGTATAGGTATAGATATAGATATAGATATAGATAGATATTGTGCCATTTGGTGGATCTAATAAAGGTATCAACAGCCAGCATGGTGTAATGATTTGAGCATTATTGCAGAACAGGGTTTGAATCCCTATTCAGCCATGAAAACCCACTGAATGACCTCTGGCAAGGTCTCTCAGCTTCAGAGGATGGCAATGGCAAACCACCACTGAAGAAAGAAAACCTGTGATAGGTTCACCTTAGGGTATCCATAAGTTGGAAATGACGTGAAGGGAAACACACACACAATAAAGGTATCACCATAACTGAAGCTGAGAATTAGCTATGTTTTGCTACCTGGACCTCTGGATATATATTTTAAGGCTATAGTTGTTGCTCAGCTTGACACATCACATCAACAAAAAGGTTAGTAGAAGCACAGTCTATCAGGGGGACTCAGGAATAGGGGGAGAAACAAGAAACATAACAGTAAGTACGAAGGGCTCAACAGACACAGTATGCTGACTGAGTGTAAGCAGAGGAAGACAAACTACTTTGTTCTCTTCTGCAGAATGAATGAAATGGGATATCTTGAAGTGAAGTGTCTCCCATAGTTACAATGTTAAACTGAAACATTATATTACAGGGCAATTGCAATTTATTGAAAAGTGTCCTCTTGTCTGTCAAATCATGCAAGCCAGACTCAGCCTATGGTTAAAATCATTTTTCTGGGTTATCGAAACTCAGCAGGCCAGTATACTGCCTCCTTCATCATCCAAACAAGTGTGTATCCACATAGTAAATAAAACTGTATCTACTGCAAAAGGAAACAGAAGCTTTTCAAAGGCTGTGAGTGTGTGTGTTTCCTGAAGAAAATGTTATGATCAGTTTTCTAACATCCCTTTTTAGAACAGATTGTCACAGGAGGCAATTGAATCTATACATCTTTGTGTAGACAAACCTGCAGTAAAGTTTAATAGTCGGATCCACAGACTGGAAAACAGGGTCCCCTTTTTAGTCATTTTCAGTAGTACTGAAAGTGCCCCCTGTGGCAAACCACTCCTGCGACCATGACTATTTCTCTCTTTTTAAATTTTATGGGACTGGCTTCATAGCCCTTGTCACCTACTGATCCAATAACTATTAATATCACACTGGTAGCATTTGTTCAAAATTCTCACACAGAGGCCAAAATAGTTTTTTATAAAATAGAAGAATGTTTTATTGTGTTTCAAACATACAGGCACTGCTTCTTGGTTTTCAAACTTGTTAATAATATTACCTGGTTACAGTATCAAGTGTATTGTAGCTAATTCAAATACAATCCTTCAGCTGTTTCTATGATTACAATCTAACCACACAGACATTCTACACTAGGGCTCTATTGGACCACAAAGAGTTGGGGGGGGTTTATGCTTATTTTTAAACAACTATGGGGGGTTGCAGACTGCCAGAAATAGTGTGAATTCAGTCCACTTTTAGGGTTAGGGTTAGAGTTAAGGAACCATGGGAACTGTATTTTATTGTGGCATCAGAGTTCTCTGACAGAGAAGGCTCAATGTCTCAGAAAAATAACAGTTCCCATGATTCCCTAGCACTAACTCTAACCCTAAAAGTGGACTGAATTCACACTATTTCTGGCAGTCTGCAACCCCCCTTAGTTCCCTCAGGAACAATCCGCAGCCTCTGGCTTAAGGTACTGCCTCACTGTACCCCTATCTCAGTCAGATCCAACTGATACTCTCGAAGGTTCCGAGCCTTCTGTTCCACAATTCCTAACTGCCTAACTGACTATCTCACTCACCGCCTGAGTTATTTATCTCCTTCCAGTTGCTCTCTAATTGGCTGGTTACAGCTGTCTCAGGATTGGTCAGCTGTCTTCTGGTCTTCACAGCTCCCTGCTGTCCTTCTGTTCATCACAGACCTCTCCCCTTTAATATGTTTATGGACACATTCAACCCCTTGGTTAAGTGGGTTCATAAACCTTTTATAAGCAATCATACTTACCTGTAACCTCTATTATAAACAACCTTTAATATTTAACAACCATTTGCATATATAGGGCATTTACATACATATACACCATTGTCTGTTAACTAAAATTACATTAACAAGTCACTTTTTATATCATCACACTGCATTGAAAATTATAACCTTAACTCTATATTTATAACTTAAATAATTTATACAGTTATGCATTTGCTTTTTATTTTGCTTCATTCACTCTAGAAAGACCATCTGCCACTATATTTTCCTTACCTTTCACATATTGGATGGAGTAATCAAAATCCTGTAATAACAAACTCCATCTCAATAATTTGCTGTTAGTTCCCTTGGTATGGTTTAACCAACACAAGGGTGAATGGTCGGTTTTAATTATGAACTTTCTTCCCCATAAGTATGGCTTGAGCTTATTTACAGCCCATATTATGGCCATACATTCTTTTTCGATGGTTGCCAGGTGTCTTTCCCTAGGAAGGAGTTTTTTTACTTAAATATAAAATTGGATGTTTCTGACCCTTATAATCTTCTTGACTTAGCACGGCTCCAAGTCTGACATTGAAAGTATTTGTGGTGACTATAAAAGTATTGTTGTAATCTGGAGCCATTAAAACACATGCTGTAGTCATAAACTGTTTTAACTCTTTGAAAGCAACTTCACACTTCTCTGACCATATAACTTTAGTAGGCTTGTCCTTTTTTTGTTAACTCAAAGGGCTTGCAATACTAATAAAATTGGGGATAAATTTCTGGTAATATCCCACTAATCCCGGAAATGATCTTCCTTCTTTTTTAGATGAAGGCCTTGGCCAGTTAACTATGGCTTCTATCTTGGAAGTTTTGGCCTTAATGTTTCCATTTCTCACCAAATATCCTAAATACTGACTTTGCCTTTTCCCTAGGTGACACTTGGAGCTTTTAACAGTCCCTTCACTTCTTTTAAGCCTTTTCAATACTTCAACTAAGTGGTATAAATGTTCGTCCCACGAATTACTAAAAATACCAATGTCATCAATATAGGCCACAACACAATGTTTTAACCCTACTAAAATATTGTCTACCATTCTTTAATGTGGATGGAGCATTCTTTAGACCAAAGGGCAATACCGTAAATTCATACAAACCCGTATGTGTAACAAAGGCCATTTTCTTTTGATCCTTGGGACACATTGGTACCTGCCAATACCCTTTTGTCAAATCCAAAGTTGATATGTATTGAGCCCTTCCCATTTTCTCAATCAAATCCTCGGTTCGAGGCATAGGATAGGCGTCCGTTTGGGGAACTTTATTCAACCACCTATAGTCTACACCAGGGGTAGGCAACCTTTCCCCTTTAAGGGCTGAGGGACTTCAGCTCCCAGATTCCCAGGAGCTATTGGCCAACATGGGACTATTGGCCAACATGGCTGAGGCTTCTGGGAGCTGAAGTCCCTTGGCCCTTAAAGGGGAAAGGTTGCCTATCCCTGGTCTACACAGAATCATATAGTCTGATCAGGTTTTTCCACTAAAACTATGGGTGAAGCCCATGGACTATTCAATGGTACTATAATCCCCAGTTTTAGCATTATCTCAACTTTCTCTTCAATTTTGTCTGCCAATGTATCAGTGACTCGGTATGGAGGAGTAGCTATAGGGGAAGCTTCTCCCATGTTGATATGGTGCACTATCCCCTTAACTCTCCCAGGTATATCTGAGAATATAACACCTCCCAGATCTCTGCTTGTTGTTGGGGAGTAAGAGAAGGATCAATGTTAACCCTTTGTGTCCTATTTTCCACTGCCTTTTCAAAATCCCACTGAGGAATAATTCCTCTCCTTAACTGCATACAATACCATATGTTCTCACCTAATATAGGGCCTTAACATGTTTATATGTACTAATTTACACCCCACATCTTCTCCCAAGTCCACTTTATATCGTTGATCTTCTCAGTAACTTGAACGGGACCTGTCCAAGCATATTGTAGTTTATTTCCTCTTATTGGGGGGGAAGCAGACGATGGCGTCGGGGGCGCCTCGGGACGGTGCGCCGCCGGAGCGATGCAGCCACACCGCAGCACACCGTCGGCACCTCTGAAAGGAGCGCTAAATCAGCGCTCCTTTCAGAAGTCAGGGAAAGTGCACCCTAAACGCGTAGGGCGCACTTTCCCTGACTTATCCACCGCAGCGTGTGCGGACCTGCGGCGGGAGGTTGCCCTTGGCGCGCTGGCCATGCAGAGGACCAGCAGCTCCGAGGGCAATCTCGGGAGGAGGAAGGGGCGCCGCTCTTGTGGCTGCCCCACCTCTTCCCTGCCTCGGAGACGACCCTATTAGTCGTCTGCCGAGGCCCATTGGTCTCAGGATCAGCACTTCATCTCCAGGCATAAACACACGAGATTGGGCTCTTTTGTTGTACCAAGTCTTTTGATGGGTTTGAACTGCCTTCAGGTTTTCCCCAGCAACTCATCAATCATTTTAGCAGCTCCTGCTACTGTTTTGGCTTTCTTATCCTGAACTAGCCATTTATATTCTTGGGGTATTATAATATAGAATTGTTCCAAGCTGATTAAACTTTGTAACTCTTCCTTGAATGTTACCTTATAACCCTCTATCCAGCTTTTTAAATAGTAATCTAGCCTACACGCTAGTTGAGAAAAAGTCTCCTCAGGCCATTTCTTTATCTTTCTAAATTCTCTCCTGTGATGTTCCGGAGTCAAGCCAAATCTTTGTTTTACAACTTACCAGCTGCACCCTTTCCTGGAAGTAAGGGATCTTGAGACCGTGGTGCATGCGCTGGTAACCTCCCATCTAGATTTCTATAATGTGCTCTACATGGGGCTACCCTCATGCTTGGTCCGGAAACTTCAGTTAGTACAAAATATGGCAGCCAGAGTGGTCCCTGGTACATCGTGGAGAGATCACATAACTCCTGTATTAAAATCTCTTCACTGGCTGCCTGTCAGTTTCCGGGCCCAGTATAAGGTGTTGGTTTTGACCTTTAAAGCCCTAAATGGCTTGGATCAAACTTATCTTCAGGACTGCCTCCTCCCATATAATCCTCCCTGCACACTCCAGTCCTCTGGGAGGAATCTGCTAGAGCCAATGAAAACCAGGCTCTCGACAACCTCCCAGAGGGTTTTTCTGCCATCGCCCCCAAATTATGGAATGGCCTGCCAGATGAGATCCATCAGTTGACAACTTTAAACAGTTTTTAAAAAGCTGTTAAGATGGATCTACTCTGGCAGGCTTTCCCTGATTAGTTTCCCGGCCTCAGGAGTCCTTTTATCCCTCCTACATTTGGTTTAAATGCTGCCCCGCCTATTATTGTTTGTTTGATTATGGTTTGTTTTAATTATGTGGTTGAATCATTGTTTTAATGTAAAAATTGTTTAATTCTTTTTAAGGGGTGGGGGGGCTGTGGGATTTGGATGGTATTTTAATATTGTATGATGTTTTTAAATTGTTGTGAGCCGCCTCGATTGCGTGACAGAGGGGTGGGATATAAATAAAATTTATTATTATTAGTAGTAGTAATAGTAGTAGTAGTAGTAACTCATAGTTTTGAGCTTCCTCAGCCCTCATTTCAGCATAAATTTCTATCAATCCCCCACAAATTTGGGATCTTATATAACTCATTCTGTCTTCTTCTTTTATTCTTAACTCTTCACAAGTCCTTTCAAAATTAGTAAAGAAAGAATCAATATTATCTCCTTTACAATATATGGGAAACCTCTTCATATCAATGTGAGATAATCTGTTTACCTCAGCCCCCATCAGAGTTTGAGGTATTCCCTGATTTAAACTTCTCATTCGAAGTTGAAAATCTATTTCGGCTTGTCTTACTCTCAGCCTTTCAATTTCAATTTGTTGTTCCTTTTCAATTTCTTTCTCCCTCAAAACCCTTTCATTTTCCTTCTCTTTTAAAAGCCTCTCATTTTCAAGTCTGGCTAGTTCCATTATTTCTTTAATTTTCTACATCTTTAAACTTTCTGGCGGTTCAGAAAGGGTAGTATCCAGGCTAGCCACCATTTCTTCACCAATTTCATGTTCTTCCACCATTTCAGCCACAGCCAGTACTTTTACTTTCTTGGGAAGAATCTCTATAGTATTTCCCTACTATTACCCATGACTTTTACCTCAGGAAATACTCTTTAACGGTCATTGCCTCGACCAAATTCTAAAGCCAATATTTGGTTCTTAAAGTAAAGCAGAGATTCCTTACGTTACCCTAGCTTGTACCTCAGGAATCACCGAGAGTTTTCAATGGCTTTCACCCCTAATCTCTTACTGATACCTTAATGCATTTACCTCAGAGACTAGGTAACTGTCCAAATGGTCAGTGCCCAAGTAATCTCCTACAATTAACCCTGGACAAATACCTTGGAGCTTACTTTATTGACTTTGGCTTTTCTAGTATGTTTCGACTTTAGGTATTTTCTCCAACCTGGAGTGGCTTTAATCACTGCTGCTTTATTTGTGTTTCCATACATGCACGGTTCCCTACCAGTACCTCATCAAATTACCTCAGGGACTGGCCAAAATATTCCTCTAATGTGGTCAGTTTCTGAGTAGTCTCTTACCATTTACCTTTTCACCGTTACCTCAGAGACTTCTTCCCTGACACTTTTTAAAATGATTCTCTGAACTTTTCCTCTCCTGTTCCTTGAACTCAGACCCCTTACAAACACCCTTTGGCTTCTTGGACTTTCAACTTCCAAGGCCAAACAACCTGTAGACACTAGATCCCTTCGGATCCCACCAATGCTGCCACCAAAATAATTATGTGGTGAACCACTCCTGCCACCTTGACTATTTCTTTCTTTTAAAATTTTATGTGACTGGCTTCATAGTCCTTGTCACCTACCAGTCCAATAACTATTAATAACACACTGGTAGCATTTGTTCATAATTCTCACACAGAGGCCAAAATAGTTTTTTATAAAATAGAAGAATGTTTTATTGTGTTTCAAACATACAGGCACTGCTTCTTGGTTTTCAAACTTGTTAATAATATTACCTGGTTACAGTTTCAAGTGTATTGTAGCTAATTCAAATACAATCCTTCATCTGTTTCTATGAGTACAATCTAACCACACAGACACTCTCTACACTAGAGCTCTGTTGAAACACAGAGTTTTTTGGGGGGTTTTTTACTCTTATCTTTGTACAACTTAGTTCCCTCAGGAACAATCCGCAGCCTCTGGCTTAAGGTACTGCCTCACTGTACCCCTATCAAAGGGCCTTTACAGACTGCTAGAAATAGTGCAAATTGAGTCCACTTTAACTGTCCTGGCTCAGTGCTAGGGAATCATGGCAACTGTAGTTTTTTTTCTGAGACGTTGAGCCTTCTCTGTCATAGAGCTCTGGTGCCACAGTAAACTACAGTTCCCATGATTCCCTAGCACTGAGCCAGGGCAGTTAAAGTGGACTCAATTTGCACTATTTCTGGCAGTCTGCAAAGGGCCCAAGTCAGATCCAACTGACACTCTTGAAGGTTCATAGCCTTCTGTTCCACAATTCCTAACTGCCTAACTCCCAAAACTGACTATCTCACTTACCGCCTGAGCTATCTATCTCCTTCCAGCTGCTCTCTCATTGGCTGGTTCCAGCTGTCTCAGGATTGATCAGCTGTCTTCTGGTCTTAACAGCTCCCTGCTGTCTTTCTGTTCATCACACCCCCCACTTTGGAGTGATGGCTATAAAAGAATTTGAAAATGTTTGTCATTTCAGAAATTGTCCATAGTGACAATGATACATAACTAGATCTATTTGGCTATCTAGCATAATAATTTCCAGAAAGGTAACCATGATAACTGTGCTGGGGCAAAAACATTAAAGAGTCTTGTGGGCTGAGAAATAGTTGAATTTGACATTCTTTTTGTGTTAATTTAGAACCATTGCTTTTATTAACTGTTGTTATGTTGTTATTGTTGTTAACTTTATGTATGTAATGTATGGAAACCTTAAGAACAAATCATATCATCACATGATATGCCCAAAGTCCAATAACTTCAGTACAATTATTTTGGCTTCTGGTGAAAGTTCAGGCTTGATAGCTCTAAGGCAGGGGTAGGCAACCTTTCCCCTTTAAGGGCCGAGGGACTTCAGCTCCCAGAATCCCAGGAGCTATTGGCCAACATGGGACTATTGGCCAACATGGCTGAGGCTTCTGGGAGCTGAAGTCCCTCGACCCTTAAAGGGGAAAGGTTGCCTACCCCTGCTCTAAGGCATATCCATTTGTCTTTTTAGCAGTCCATGGTATCCATGGTACTCTCCTCCAGCATTACATTTCAAATTAGTGGCTTTTCTTCCCTTCAGTTTTCTTTAATGTGCCACAAGACTGTACAATATATAATGTACCAGTGTTTTTCTAGTCATTACATGATCCTTAACTAGGTTTCTTCATAAAATTATTATCAAGAAACAATGCCCTCACTCTTGCTTGGCTTTGTTTGTTCCCTGTTATATCATGATTAGGAATAGACACAATGGTCTATTTCTGTTGAATGTTAGTTTTGCACATGCTCATTCCTATGTCCATTCTGTACTATTTCCATATTGAGTTGATTTTTTTAAAAAAATCACAGACAAATTTATATTTAAATGTTTTATTTCCAAATGTATTTTATCAGCATTATCCAAACATAACCAAATCCCACTGACTCAGTGAGTCTACTCTAGTTGGAACTAACAATAGCAGACCAGGATTCCTAGAGTTCTGGAGATGTAGATGACACCAGATTTAATATACAATGGACCCACTACATCAGCAAGTTAGTTATCTACACATTATACTACCCACGGATCCATGTCCCCTACTATTCAATGGTGGTGCATGTACACTGATGCCCTGACATGTACATGTGCACATTGCTGCCCATAGAATAATAATCACTTTTTCCCCATCCACAGGGGTTGCAATTGAACCTCCATGGTAAGGAAGGGTCCACTGTAGATGAAATTTATCAAAACCCTTTATCATGGTTTAGCTGAAACATATTTACTATGTAATATTGTGACTTCTTCCCTTATTGAGTAGAATTGGACACCACTGTTCAGGAAGGGTATTGAAAAGATGGAATATGTCTAGAGAGGGACAACCAGACTCACCAAAGTTCTCAAAATCAAGCTTATGAAGAATGACTTAGGGAGTTTGTCATGTTTAGCTTGGAGAAGAGACTGAGAGGAGATGTGATTGCTATCTTTAAATATCTAAAGGGGTGTCATGAAGAAGATGGACCAAGTTTGTTTTCTGCTGCTTCAGAGACCAGAACATGAACAAATGGATTAAAATTACAAAGAAAAGAGATTCTACTTAAATACTAGAAAGAAATCATTCACTTTGAGAGTTAGACTACCTCAGGGGGTGGTAAATTCTCCTTCTTTGGAGGGCATCTGTCAGAAGTGCCATGATTGTGTATTCCTGAATGACAGGAAGTGTCACTAAATGTTCTTTGCAATGCTATCCAATACTAAAATTCTATGATTCTATGGAATTATCTGAGGGATTATTTTGAGAATGGCAAAAGAATCTAAAATAGTTAGAAAAATATAGTACTGAAGAATCATCACACTAAGGACATTGGTAAACAAAATTTTTAAAGAAAAGAAAAAAGAGGAACTTAGATATTATACATGAAATTAATTCATGAGGAATTAATTCTGGTCTGTCAAAAAAACACTATTTTGCCCTCACAGCCAAGATGAGGGAACAACCTTTAATTTCATATCACTGTATCATAGTATACATAAATCATTAGAAGAAAATGTGTACCTCATCTAATAAGGGCAGAGACTCTTTAGTTACTACTAGTATATGTGAACAAGTCCATTTTTATCTGTAAGATATTGGAAGTGATCCAATTCTTTCAGTCTCATTTTTTAATCTGAATAATGAAGCAGACAAATTCAGGAAAACCAGCTGTAAAGGGCATGAATAGGCTTGGTTCAGTTTTATTTAATATTTTGAAAATGTTATCATGATAAAACTTCAGAATTCAATAATTATGCTATGATCAAACCTTTTAGAGTTGAGTAGTTATGTTATAAAACAAATCTAAGTTTCTTCTTCAATGTTCCACTTTTACAATGTCATACTGGTAGTGCTGGGAACCAATTAAAACTAGGAAGAACTGGATAGAATCAACCTGCTCCAGGATGTTGAAGTAATTGCCTTATTGCTTGAATTAAATGTCTCATTATGGCCTCAAAAGCAATATCCTGTCTTGCACAGAATATGCTTGCCTTTAAAGTTTTTCAGCATGTTTCCAGTTTTTATCTAAGTGTCCATGATGCTTAGGGAAATTATTGGTTTGCATCCCATCTAGGAGCCTTGTTTTCAATTTGCCTTTTCTCCTGTTGTACAGTGCTGGCTTCGTTATTTTTGAAAATGGCTGTTCACTATTTTAAATAAGCACAAAAACCTTTGCACAAATACAAATTGACAGTACAAGCCTATGTATGCTTACTAAGAAGTAAGAGTAATGGAATTTACTGTCTAATACATATTTATAACCGCTTCCTTTAACTATGGCTAAAAATTGAATATATACTGTAGTGACATAAATTAAAAAAATATACCATTGTCACATTCCACCTAAATGCATTTTTAAAACCTTTTAACTCTTTTATCCAATTCATCTAACTCTGGTAAGAAAAGTACTTCCTTACAGGTCTTATTGAACTGTAATCCCAAGCATTCCTCACCACTGGCTATGCTGGTTAGTTCAGCATCATCAGAAGGAGTGCAGTTCATTCCCTCCAGATCTAACTGAATATTCCTTTGTCAGTATCGAATTTCACAACTAGACCATGAGATTACAAACTATAGAGCACACTAAATGTCTCTTTAGGTTGTGGAGAGCTTTTGAAAATGCAAATCGTAGACACAGGAGGAAAGGAAGCGGCACGAGGGACCGCATTGCAAACGTACAATGGCTAATAGAGTGCACCTGGGAATTCCAAAAGAAAATCAGCATGTGCTTTATAGACTATAGCAAAGCCTTTGACTGCATAGATCATGAAAGGCTATGGAATGCCCGTAATGACATGGGAATGCCAACACATAAGATAGTCCTGATGAGAAATCTGTATTCTGAACAAGAAGCTGCTGTCAGACCAGAACACGGAGAAACAGAATGGTTCCCAATTGGCAAAGGAGTCAGACAAGGCTGTATCCTCTCACCCTATATGTTCAACTTGTATGCAAAACATGCTATTAGAAAAGCAGGCTTGGACACAGAAGAAGGAGGAGTGAAAATAGGAGGAAGGAATATCAACAATCTAAGATATTCAGATGATACCATAGTACTAGCAGAAAACATCACAGATCTGGAACACCTACTAAGGAAGATCAAAGAAGAAAGTGCTAAGGCAGGCTTAATGTTGAACATAAAGAAACAAAAATAATGACCACTGACGACCCTCACAAATTCAATCTAGACAAGGAAGAAATAGAAATAGTAAAAGAATCCCCATACCTGGGATAAACATTGATAGAAATGAGGACTGCAGCAGGAAATCAGAAGAAGATTAAGAATGGGGAGGGTGGCTATGAAAGAACTATGAAAGATTAAGAATGGGAAGGGTGGCTATTTAGAAAATATTCTAAAATGCAAAGATATACAACTCAGCACAAAAGTTAGAATCATGCAAGCCATTGTATTTCCTGTTACCATGTATGGATGTGAGAACTGGACAGTTAAGAAAGATGATAGGAAGAAAATCAATTTCTTTGAGATATAGTGCTGGAAAAGGATCACATGGCCAGCCAAAACAACAAACAAATGGGGTCTAGAGCAGATCAAACCTCCCTGGAAGCTAAGATGACCAAACTGAGGCTGTCGTACTTTGGACACATCATGAGAAGGGAGGACTCTTTGGGGAAAAAATA
The DNA here is from genome assembly GCA_026167975.1 of Phrynosoma blainvillii. Classification (NCBI taxonomy): domain Eukaryota; kingdom Metazoa; phylum Chordata; class Lepidosauria; order Squamata; family Phrynosomatidae; genus Phrynosoma; species Phrynosoma blainvillii. The sequence continues at coordinate 183,253,574 of JANUYF010000004.1, read as the reverse complement.
ATAATGCTGGTAAAGGTGAAGGGAAGTAGGAAGAGATGAAGGCCACATGCTAGATGGATGGACTGTATTAAGGAGGTCATGGGTATGGGGTTGCAGGATTTAAGCAGAGCAGTGGGGGACAGGGGGTCTTGGAGATGTATCATCCATAGGGTTGCCATGAGTCGAGATTGATTTGAGGGCAGTTAACAACAAAAGACACAGGAGGGACAATTAGATTTGAGACTGCAGAGACAGAAGGACAAGCCTTTCTGCCTCTGCCATGAACCCACTGAAAATAATTTCTTCCAACACTACTTATTTGCAATGGGAAGGAAAACTCAAATTGCTACCAATAGGGATATGATGAAAACTTGTTGCTGTTCATTAAACATAGAGATTTTTTGTTTTCTTAGTAGTGCTCAGCTCATGTATTTACAAGCTCTGAAATTTGACACCTGATCCACCAAGGTCTGCAGATACTTCATTTGTAAAAGGAGTAGGCATTTCAGTGAGAAATTTGATGTTTAGGACTATTATTTATTTTCTTAAGTAATAAAAGTAAGTGTCTCAGCAATTAATTTCAATTGTGTGTCTCAGCCAAGGCAATTTGAATTACTCCACTCATAGGCAGGAAGGGAGAGGGAGAGGGAGGAATTCAATTCTAAAGATATACACAGACCATCCTTCCTTGTAAGATACTGTGGAAAAGAGAGGCAGCTGAGTGTTTTATGACACTCTCTAGTCACCATCAATAGACCCATTATAGCTTCAAATCATAAAAATACAGTCAGCTCTTCATATCATGGGGGTTCAGTTCCTCCCCCCCCCCCCATTGGACAGCAAATCTGTAGGACCTCAAGAGCAGTGTGACATGTGCATGACTATGTTGACGCAGTTACATGCACATATCACCATTGGGGAGAACAGGGTTTGCCATTCGCAGATATTCTATCCATGGACAGCAAGCCCACGGACTGTATATATATGTGTATGTTTCATGTGCACATGACATTATGCATACGCATATACAGCTAAAGTAGGATCACCTAGATAATTTGATATTCCTCATTTTAACTGTTAGTCTTAATCAAGACAATTCAAATTACTCCATTGGACTGCAGGACAGGAGGGAAAAGAGAATTCCATTGTAAAGATAAACATGCAGTTACCTTGTTAAACAATGTGAATAGAGTTTTATGGTTCACACCACTATTTGCAAGAAGAGTTAGGGAGAGAAAACCAGTACTTTATAGTCTTCATTCTTTGGGAATTTGCCAGGAATTTGTTGTCCACAAAGTAGCAAGAAGAGTAATAAAATTTTCAGCCTCACATTAAGAATAGGATAAATAAGGAGAGACATTTACATCACTAGCTGCCAATCAGTTCTCCCAAACCCATGAAAATAACAGCTTGAAGAAGACAATTTCCTTTGGGACTATGACAAAGGATTAAGTGTGTGTGTGTGGGGGGGGGGAGCTCTCGTGTTGGGTTAAATTCCTCCTTTCAGAATCCCAAATATCTCCTTCTACATCTACTATTTGCATTTGAAATAAGAATCATGCAACTTAAACAGACCACAACTTAATCGAAACACATGAAATGTCATGTGTACTCTGTATGTGGTGTTGGTAGTGACCCTTGGCTTGCTGCAGTGGCTGCAGTTGCCTCATTTAATCTGTGGCCAGAAATCATGCTTGTCAGCGGATCTGGGGAGTTTTGTCCAAAAATGTAATTTCCCCCCAAACTTGGGATCATAGAAAGAGGACAAGGCTGGCACAAGATATTTCATTCATTCATGTTGGTGTGTACTGAGTTGAAGGACAGTAGCCTAACCCAGTTCCTAGTATGGAAGCTGACTGGATTGCCAACTAAATTTTGTCTCAGTAATGGTGAGGGTCTAGCACCCTCCACTAAGCCTGAGGGCAACAGGCCAATTTAAAGTGTGTGGAACAGACAGTACAGCACTTCCAGAACTCTTCCCTAGCAAAAGAGAATGAGTGTGGAGAGGCATCAGTCTCCTCACTGGAGATTGCTCCTGCTATCTCAGACTGTTGCCTCATTCTTTGTGCAGGAAAACAAAAACAGAAAGATAATTAAGGGCTCATTCCCACTACAAAATAATCTGGTGTGGAAACTGAGTTATTTTATGATTGAATCTCTCTGGGGCCATTTACTCCCCTTTTACTCCCCTTTGTTATTAACACTTGAAGGTGAGGGAGAAGAACAACTGCCATGGAGAAGGAGGAAAGAAAAGGCAAAGTCCTTTTGAACAAACCTTGCCAAGAAATCCCCAAGACAGACTTGAAGGCACACAACAACAACAACAATAGAGGAGGGGTGATGGCATGGCAGAAAGGCTTGTATGAGGGAGAGTGTGGGCTTATGAAGGAGTCCTTCCCTCCTCCTCCTCCTCTTCCTCCTTCTTTTCTCCCTTCATGGAGCCCTTGGCAGTCCTCAGCAAGGGTGAAGAAGAAGAAGCGGTAGCAGGTTTTGTCCAGGATCACCCAATCAGTTTCCATGGCCAAGATGAGAAATGCAGAGGAAGGAAGAGAAGGTGAAGCTGGACTTCAAGGACTCTGGTGAAGCTCCTGGCTTGCCTTGGCTCTAAGAAAGCTTCTCAACCCCTCCTTGCTGAGGGGAGGAAGGGAAGATGGACTGCCCCACCTGCCAGCCTTGGCTGAGCCCAAAATTTGTATTTTTAATGTAAGCCGCTTGGATAGCTTTGGCTAAAGGCGGGGTATAAATAAATTATTATTATTATTATTATTATTATTATTATTATTATTATATTGCACCGGAGCACCGGGGTGAGCTGAGAAAAGCTGGCAAGAGCTGGCACAGCCCCCCCCCATGCAAATCTGACCCATCATTCCCACTTGTTAAGAACATGGCTTGCTACAAGCAAAGTGCCAATACCGATGAGACAAATGAGATACCGATGAGACAAATGAGGCTAAGGACAGTGAATAATAATAATAATAATAATAATGTCCAGAAGCAGCAATAATAAAGGTTAAAAGAGGGTAGAAAAACAACACAAATATTTGATGAATCATTTCTCCCCCAGTGAGTTGTGTAACTTTTCAAGTGACTGTAAAAAATCAGGGAAGATTACATACAACTGTTGAAAATATACTTTTGTGTTTCAACAGCCCTAAAAATTATGAACTATTGCAGTTTTTATATAGATACTTTGCAGTTTTTATATAGATACTTTGGTCTTGTTGCTAGTGTTAAGGAATAGGCCTTGTTTGCAGTTGATTATAGACCATGGCACAGTAGTACATGACACTTAATTAGAACAACCATTCTAATAATTTATTGGAACATCTCCTGGGAAAGTTATTTAGTTTAATGTTGGTGTGTGCCAATTCTCTGCTTTTTATTTGGAACTAAAGAAATAAAATGTGCTTAATAAAAACCTATTTAGTCAAATGTGAGGGGGGGGGGGAGAGAAAGAGGTTCCACTCCAAAGATTTTTAATTCATTATTTTGAAGTTAAAGATTGAGTGCACAGAATGGAGGCAAAGGAGGCATATATAAGCAGTCAGTGCTGGGTTCATATGCAATATTCTCAAAAGAAACAAATTGTGCATTTGATTTACAGATTTCTTTAGAAGCAGTTTTCAAATGCAAGGAGTAAGAGGTTCAGGAGGGCTGGAACACAAGAAATAATTAACTAGGTCAATATTGATTTATTATAAACAGGAGATGAAACATCATCTGCCACCCATAGTCTAGCTGTTTCATACTGCAGAATTAATGCAATTTGACATGACAGTCATCGCTCCATCCTATGGAATTCTGGGATTTGTAATTTGCCTCTATCAGTGAAGGCTAAATGTCTCACAAAACTACAATTCCTATAGTTCTATAGTGTTGAGCTATGCAGTTAAAGTGGTATAAAATTGCATTAATTCTGCAGTGTAGATGTTGCTTATATGGGGATCACTTATGTGTTTGTTCTTGATCCAGCTTTATTACACTAAGGTCTGCACACATACTCATCAAAAATCCCTGAACTCCACCATGAAACAAAAACTCTTTATTTTACCCTCTAAACTTCTGTGGGCCCCATTCCTTATACAGAGAGCTTCACACAGGTACAGAAGTATCAGAAGATTAAATCAAATTTCAAGCAATTTCTTATTAGGAAGGACATGTTTTGATCTACTTTTGGATTAATCTATGTACTATAAGACAGATAGCGCAGGACTACTGAATGATAGATTTTGCTGGAAACTGAGTGCATGTAAAAATTACTGGAGCACTACATTTAAACAAACATTTGTCTATAATTCACACTTCTTAAAATTTTGCAATGGAGTTCTCCAAACAAAAATGCTTACATAAATGTGTATATTAGTGGCAAGCACACCCAAGATGCTAGTGTTGCTGGAAAAATAACTCACAGAGTAACATATAGTAAGGACAACTGGCAAACTTTGGAATATTAGACAAAACTATATATAAAACTATATATTGGAAAATGTGCATGACAATGCATACAATTTTACGGTATTTTTTTTAAAAAATGATAGAATAAATTTAAGATCAGAAAAAATGGCAAGCTAAGAGAAACTGAAATGGACAGCTTGATTTTCAATCTGACTTCAAGAGACAGGTTGAACCAGTCTAAGTGGGATCAATTGGCTTACTTTTCAGAAACAGTGACCTTATCTACACTGCCCAGGACACTCCAAGGGCAGCCCAGAATATCCTCACCTTCTGTCTGCCCCAAGCTCCCCCTGTTACCTGGCCCTCCATTTCTGTGCCAGGGTGACTATCTGCATGAGCATCCTGATGAGCCACCCAGTACGTCTAACACCACTACAGGTCATTCACTTCTGAGATAAGAATGAAACACCCAGGAATGATTACATAGCTCTGTGCCTCATTCCCACCTCAGAGCAAGTGACTGTTAACAGAGATGGATACAACAGGTAACTGCAGGACACCAGTGCAAACAGCTGCCCTAGCACAGAAACACAGGGAAGATCCAGAGTAAAGAGGCAAGTTATTTGAATGCATGTTGTACCCTAGTACTCATGCTGAACATGCCAGATGTACAGTTCACACCAGAACCGGCATTTGGATCATGCATCATCTGAACAGGATGATGCCAGAAGGGGAAAAATTGGCCCTTTGGCCCATGCAAACAAGGCCAGTGATGCCATTTGATAAAGGAGATATTGAAATAGCAATAGCTGTAAATCACGCCAAAGCAGGCACATGTGAAGAACTAGTTTTGTTTTGTCTTTCTTAGCCTTTTGAAGCAGTTAGCTCATGTACTAGTAGACGTCTTCCAGAGTGCATAGGTAGTAAACAATTCAAGGCATTAGCATGGAGTGGAGTTGTCTAGCAACAAAGTGGGACTTAAATGTTGCTTTTTGTCTAGTTCTTTCTGTGTCTTCCTGTATCTCTCTAAATGTTGCTTCTTGTCCAGTTCTTTATCTGTGTCTTTGTATATTTACATAGCTAAATACAAGTCTGTTTTACTAAGGCTTAATCTGTTGTTGTTGCTATATTTATATCCTACCATTTCCCCAAAACAGGAATTCAAGAAGCTGTTGGCATGCAACTTCCAGCAGCCCACCAGCATAGCTTGGAGTCACAGATCAAGAATATCTATTGGATCACAAGATTCCTGCATCTTCTGTAAGAGGTCATCCTTAAAGGACTCAGCCACTCCACTCCTTTCCTAGGCTTCCTTTCACAGAGTTGGGAAAGGCTTTAAGATGCAGGGAGGTAAATCCCCATAAGCTAATCAAATACCCACACTCTTTGCCATGAGATATTTCTGACATATTGTTTGCCATATCAGAAATAATAGCAGAATAGCCAACGAAAAGTAGTGTTGCCAAAAGAAGAGCATTGTAGGACCTGAGATTTCAAGACCCAAACCTAAAGATCTATGTATGGCAATGGTAATGCCATTAACACATTAATGATATTTAGCATCAAACACAGATGCTAAGAGCATGCCATTTACATAAATGATGTGTATCAGCCATTTGTCTCAACTGCAGAGCCTTACAGCTGGTTGCTGTTTGAGAGGGCAGGATTTAGCTATGTGGACACCCTGGAAAATCTTCAGTATGGCATCCCAGGAGTTGGAACAGGATTCAGTTTTTTAGATGAAAAAAAGTTTTCAGGGAAGTGCTCTTGCCTTGAGAAGAAGGACCAAGCCCTGATACTCCAAGTCAGGCCCTGTAACTTTCTAAAAGTGAATCCTCTAATTCCACAACATACTCAATTGGGTATTGAATATAGAGCCTGCCAGATCTTCCAAATCCTGTTTCCTAACTTTCAACTTGTGCTCTTGACAAGATCAGTTTCATTCAGAAAGAATGATTAATGGCACTAAAGGAAAGAAACCATTTAGTGAGTGTTAAATCTTCATTATCAGATGGCCTCATTCCATGCTGTAAAAAAACTATGTCAGGACATTTTGATACCTTATGTAAACTACCAATCTCTTCTGAAAGAGCTATTAACTGAGTTAGGATTAAAGGCTTTTTGATGCAATTCATTTGTGCCCACACTTTACTATCTCTTTGGATTATTAAAGTAATGAAGAACGAGCAGTACGTCTCCTTTACTGCAGAAATATTATTGGATGTGGGTGTCCTTCCACCCTTCATAATGCATACAGATAAAGGGAAAATCAAGAAGGTATTATAATCCAATTTGACTGTAAAGCACATAAAATCTAGTAAAAATATTTTCTCTTAGAATTACGGTTCATGCAGATTAGCTTATTGCCACTATCAATGTGTCAGATATAACAAGGAGGCGAAAGGAGGGAAAGGGAAGGCAGATCCTTTCATCACTGCCATTAAGAGGCACACTGGTAAGAAATTTGCCATTAAATAAAAGATTACCTGTGATGCTGAATTTGTCATTTACATGATGAAGTGCCCTTGTGGTCTAATGTATGTTTCTGAGATGTCTACTGAAGGTCAGAGCATTGGGGTACAAAGGAATGCCAACTGAGATGATGAAAGTTTCCTCGTGGCAAAACATTTCATTGAAAAAGAGATATCAGGTATCCTCACTCCATGATTTATGGGAATAAAAATACCTCTAGGCCTTCTTTCTGTTGCAACAAGATGTAAAGCATGATTATAATGATTTTATACATTTTAAAATATATATATACCTTTTGGCTAAACTGGAATTACACTATCTGATTTTACCACAATTACACCATGAGATAGCTATCTCCTTTATTTCACCTTAAAAATTTATGCACCTTATGCACCTTAAAAATAAATGAGAAAATATTCAGAGAAGAGAGCCAGCAAATCCTGCATTATTTTGGGGTACAAATATTTTCTTATATTTTATTTCAAAAGCATTTAGGGGTAGCCGTGTTGGCCATATAGCAAATCCAATAACATCCAAACAATGATAACTTTATTGGACCAATCAAAATGCATAATTACATGTTGCAAGCTTTAAAAATCACACTGGCTTCTTCATCAGGCAAACATGAGGAAAAAATTGAAGATTTTAGTCATAGGCCTGCATTAGGAGGGCGAGAGAGGAAGAACCCAGCACTGCAGCTCCAAAACCGCCCACCCACCCACCCACACTCCTAGCAGGTGAAGCAAGAGGAGGAAAGAGGAAGAATTCGGCATGGTGGCTTAAAAACCTCCCGCCCACCCTCCTAGCCCTCCCAGCAAGTAAAGGAGGAGGAGAAGAGAGGAAGAACCTGGCGCAGTAACAGCAGTGGGGGTTAGAGCTAGCCCTAGGCGGAAGCTCCAAGCCTGCTCAGTTTCCATCTGGTGGCAGCGCAGCAGTTGTAGCAGGGTCAGAGCCAGCCCTGGGAGGAGGCTTCAGCCCGCCCAATTTTCCACTGCTGGCAGGGCAGCAACAGCAGCGGGGGGCCTGAGCCTTCCCCGGGCAGAAACTCCAAGACCGCCCAGTTTCCACTTGGCAGCAGGACAGCAGCAACAGCGGAGCCAGAGCCGGCCCCAGGCGGAGGCTTTAACCCCCCCCCCCAATTCCATCACTGGTGTTGCAGGGGGGAGCTGGCGAGGACACTCAGCCTGCCCTTAACACCATCACCACCTGCGGTGGTGCTTCCGGGAGAACGCTGGGGAGGAAACCATTTAGCTTGCCCAAACACTATCACCTTGTGTAGTGACTAGGAATAATCTGGGAGCAGAAATTGAGGTTGTGCAGGGGAAAGGAAGGTACAGCAGGAACAGAGTGAAGAGCTGTTGCAAAAGAAGGTGGGATCGATGCTTGAAAGCTATCCCACCTTCAGTTCCCCCTGCTTCCCAGAACGGATTGGAGAGCATACCAATCATTCCACTGAACATTACCTTGCTCCTTTGCAATGTCAGGTCAGTTAAAAACAAGACTCATGTCATCTATTATCTCCTTTTAGATGAGGATGCCAACCTGGCTTGCTTTACAGAGACCTGGCTGGGAAACGACAGCGCTATAACTTGGATGCCGGCTCTCCCAGCCAGGTACTCTGTTAGTGAGCAGGTAAGGGGAAATGGGGGGGGGGGCGGAGTGGCTCTGGTTCACAAGAACAACTTAACCTTGACCAGGGTACCTGTCTGGAACATAGTCCACTTCAAGTGTATGTACCTAAGCCTGAGGACCAAGGATAGTTTGGAGATTCTGCTAGTATACCAACCATCCAGCTAGTCTCAGAGTTGCTGTTGGAGTCACCCAGACTTCTAGTTTTGGACAACTTCAACATTTCACTCGAGACCAGTTTGTCTAATCTAACAGGTGCAGCTCAGGAGTTCATGGAATCCATGACAAACATGGGCCTATCCCAATTGGTCATCAGGCCTACTCATTGTGCTGGTCATACCCTCGATATGGTATTTAGTATGGAACAGGGACATCCATGGGCAGAGGTTATTAAAACCACCACATTGTCATGGATGGATCATTTCCTGATCAAGGCTGAACTAAGAACAGCTATCTGCCCCACCGGGGGTGGTGGACCCATTAGAATGATCCACCCTCGAAGGCTAATGGAACCAATTGGATTCCAGAAAGCCTTAGAGGGTTTAATGGTTAGTAACGCCGGTGATTCTGTTGAAGCTTTGGTTAATATCCAGAACATCGATCTCGCCAAGGCTATCGACACAATCACTCCCAAGCATCCTTTCCAACCCATTTCAAACCTCAAACTATGGTATACAGAAGAGCTTAGGAAGATGAAGCGGATTGGACAACGAATAGAGCATATCTGGTGGAACACTCAACTCTTATCTGACAAGACTTGTCATAGGAAATTTCTTTATTCCTATTGAGAGGAAATACGTGCAGTGCAGAAATCTTTCTTCTCTGCACATATTGTGTCTGCAGAGTCCCATCCAGCAGAGCTGTTTAGGGTGCTAAGGGACCTGACACAGGTTCCACCCATGCAGAACCCTTTACTTAACCCAACAATGGCCTGCTGTGATGCATTTAACAACTTCTTTGCAGATAAAATCTCTCAGATAAGAGCTGACTTAGACACCAGTGTTGTAACAGAATCAATTGATGAGGTGTCCAGCAACTCCATTCATGAGATTATACTGGATCAGTTTTAATCTGTGAGTACTGATGATGTGGACAAGCTCCTTGGTAGAGTGAGGAAAACAACCTGCCCTCTTGATCCTTGCCCATTGGCTGGCCATCCAGGGGGGAGATGCCTTGATGATGTTCCTGAGAAACATCTTCAATGTATTCCTTAGGGAAGGTCATGTTCCATATCGTTTGAATGACACGGCGATTAGGCTGCTTCTGAAAAAACCTTCCCTGGATTCCCTGGATATGAACAGCTATAGGCCAGTCTCTTTACTTCCTTTTCTGAGCAAAGTGATCAAGAGAGTAATTGCTCTTCAACTACAAGCTGTCTTGGAGGAAACCAATTATCTAGACCCATTTCAAACTGGCTTTAGGACAGGATATGGAGTTGAGACTACCATGGCCACCTTGGCTGATAACCTTTGTCTGGGCATCGACAGAGGTAGTGTGACCCTGCTGGTGCCCCTAGACCTCTCAGTGGCTTTTGATACAATAGATCATAACATTCTCTTGGATCACCTGTGAAGGTTAGGAATTGGAGGCACTGCATTGCAGTGGTTCCGTTTCTTCCTCTCGGGCAGATTCCAGAGAGTGCTCGGGGACAGTTGCTCTAAAAGGAAAGAGATTAACTGTGGCATCTCACAAGGTGCCATCCTGTCCCCGATGCTATTCAATATATATATATATGAAGCCACTGGGAGAGATCATACGGGGACATGGGGTGGGTTGTCATCAGTACGCTGACACCCAGATCTATTTCTCCATGTCCCGGTCCTCAGCTCTGACTTCAGATGCTGTCTCTCCTCTCAATGATTGTCTTAAAGCAGTAATGGACTGGATGAGGAAAAACAGATTGAGACTGAATCCAGATTAAATGGAGGTACTTACAGTAGCGGCCCCAAAACCAGGTATTGGGATACAATCTCCAGTCCTGGATGGGTTCACACTCTCCTCTAAGGACTGCGTTCGCAGTCTGGGGATGCTCCTGGATCCGTCGCTTCCGATGATAAATCAGGTAAATGCAATGGTCAGGAGTGCTTGTTATCAGCTTCGGCTGATATGGCAGCTGCGCCTTTTCCTGGATGTTGGGGACCTTGAAACTGTGGTGCACGCATTGGTAACCTCGCGTCTTGATTTTTGTAATGCACTCTACATGGGGCTGCCCTCATGCTTGGTCTGGAAACTTCAATTAGTACAGAATATGGCAGCCAGTTTGGTCTCAGAAACAATGAGAAGAGACCATATCACTCCAGCTTTAAGATGACTTCACTGGCTGCCCATTAATTTCCAGGTACAGTACAAGGTGGTGGTTATTACCTTTAAAGCCCTAAATGGTTTGAGTCCAACCTATCTTCGGGACCGCCTCCTTCCATATAATCCACCCTGCACACTTAGGTCCTCTGGGAAGAATTTGCTGCAGCCTATAAAAATGAATCACTCCCAGATTATGGAATGGCCTACCAGATGAGATCCATCATATCACTACCTTAAATAGCTTTTAAAAAGCAGTTAAGACAGATCTCTTCTGGCAGGCTTTTCCTGAATAGATACCCTGGCCTTCAAGAGTTTGCCCAACTTTTCTCCTTTATTCCTTGCCACAGCTGCTATTGTTTACTGTTTGTTATTGTAACTTATCTTAACTATGTTTTTACATTGTTTCATTGTTTAATACCATGTTAAGGGGCAGGGGTTTTATGGGACATATACTGTATTTTTATTGCAATTGTAAGCCCCCCCCCATGCGCATGCAGAGGTGCGAGATAAAAATAAATTATTATTATTATTATTATTATTATTATTTCTGTTTCTGCTTTTAGTTTAGATTATGGTAGGTGGGCTATGTACAGGCTGGCACCTCCCCCTTTGGCCATGTAGTCAGTGGGAGATTCTCAAAGTCATCTACCATCTGAAACAGAAAATGCAGGCCTATAACTAACATCTTCATTTTTTCTCCTGTTTGCCTAATGAATAAGCCAGTGTGACTTTGAAAGCTTGCAGCATCTAATTGTGCATTTTGGTTGGCCCAATAAAGGTATAATTGTTTGGATATTACAAAAGCAGTTACAGAGAGTTCATAATCATGAACTTTGAAAGGTCAGATAACCCTTAAGTGAACTTCTGACTGGTCATAGACCTAAAGACATGTGGAAAGAGCCCCTGTAACTTTATGCTTGTGAATATTGCTACTTTCCCGACCCCCTATGCCATATGAATTTCTTCTTGAAGGGTACAGACTAGGTTTGCCAGCCTAAAGCATTAAGCCAATCTTTCTGCTAGAACCCATTGTACTTTTCCACATCCCTGATGCTATTCCAAACTCTCTGGAGTTGTCCTGATCTTATTACTGCCAGATTAAACCAATGTCACTGCCATCAACCAAAAATATTCCTTTATAACTCTGAAGTTAAAACCACCAACCAGCTCGAAATCCCATTCTTGGAAAATCCATCCACTGCCTCAAGACTCTATAAAGAGCCTGTCTTGGCACTCACACATTTCATTCTGACCCCTCAGCACAGGCTGGGTACCCTCCGCACACATTTCAGGCAGCTTTATTGAGCCACTATCACTCCCATCATCATCTGATTGGAGCTCTGCTTCTGAACTGGTAAGTTATTCAAGTTCATTCAACTTTACTGCAAGCTACAACCTTTAATTTTATTAGTTCGTGTGTGTGTGTGTGTATGTGAGAGAGAGAGAGAGAGAGAGAGAATGCTATTGTGAGAATGGTTATCTTCCCCTTTGCTGTTAATAAAATTGAGTTGTACTTAGCACTCTGGAGTTCTAGTTTTTCAGAACTGGTATACAAAGACTTGTGTCCCAGCTAGTGTTACCCTGGCCCTCTTGCTGCTATTAATTTGAGCTATTAAAATTTCCCTATTATACATGAATTTGTGGGTACTATCTTGGTAACCTAGCAATTTGGGGAGCATGGTGTAGTGGTTTGAGTGTTGGACTTCAACTCTGGAGAACAGAGTTTGAATACTTGCTCAGCCATGGAAAACACTGGGTGACCATGGGCAAGTTACACTCAGAGAAAGGGAAGGCAAATCTGAATAAATCTCAATAGCTTCACCTTAGAGCCACTATAAATTGGAAACAACTTGAAGGCACACAACAATAACAAGATCTGCTGATTACCACCACTAGTACCAGCCAGTCTTCCCTCTTTCAGTTACAACACTGCTGCCCCCAGTTGTCTTCCTTTCCCTCACAGTCTTACAGAAAGACCTTCTCCCACCTCCCTGCCTTTGTATGGAGGTTACCGCAGCTCTTGCACACTCTGCCTCTTTCTCTGCCTATTTAGTGCCCAGAGTGCTATGACTACAAAAGCCCAAGATTAATGAGCCCTAGAAAATATAGATCAAGAGTCGCCATCACCAACATAGCACAGATTTTCTTCAGGCAGAATTGCATGTGTTCCCATGTGATAATGTAACTGCTCCCATTGATCATTTCCCACATCAATAGGTATGTCCAGCCACAGAGGCTGCAAACCACTGGTGAAACTCAATGGAAAGTTAATTACATAGCAACCATGCCCACTTTTCAGCAGGACAGTAAGCTGGACAAAGCACCACCTGATGAATTTCCAAGGACCCTGTTTTTGAAACAGAAAAACAGAAGCAGGTTTTAAAACAAGAAGAAAAAGATCACAACCAAAGAGGCTTTCTCCGACAAAGACAAATGTGGGAAAATTTAAGAATAATAATCGATGTAATAGAGTATTTTGATAGGCATAATGAAAAAAGACTAGGTATGTTGTTTATAGATCTGGAGAAAGCCTTCAATACCGTAAATTTGTTAACTCTTTTTGAAATTTTAGATAAAATGGAATTAGGCCCTAAATTTACCAACTGGATAAAAGAAATTTATAAAGAACAAAAAGCCAAAATTATTATTAACGGTGAAAGAACTGATTATGTTAATATTAAGAGAGGTACTCGGCAAGGATGTCCCTTATCTCCCCTTTTGTTCCTGATCATAATTGAAAGATTAATAAAAGAAGTTAAAAATCAGGATTTAATTAAAGGTGTAAAGATAAAGAAAACTAATTATAAAATATGGGCCTTTGCTGACGATATAGTTATAATTTTGGAAAATCCAAAAGAACAGGTAAAATATCTGATGGACTCAATTGAAATATTTGGGAAGGTAACAGGATGCAAACTAAATAAAGAAAAATAGATAATTATCACTAAAAATGTAAATACAAAAGAGGAAAAGAAGATAAATGATATTACAGGTATAAATATTTAAAGCAAGAAAAATATTTGGGTATGACAATTACAAAAAAGACACTTGAATTAATTGATGAAAATTATAAGAAAATGTGGAAAGATATTAAAAGACAATTGAATTATTGGAATAAAAAACAACTTACATTATCAGGACGAATCACAACAATTAAAATGAAAATCTTACCTAAAATGAATTTCCTTTTTCAAATGTTGCCAATAATAATAAAAGAGGATATCTTTAAAAAGTGGCATAAAGATTTATGTAATTTTATTTGGCAAAATAAGAGACCAAGGATAAGACTAAAAACCTTACAAGATCTGCGTGAAAGAGGTGGAATGGGATTACCTAATTTAAAATTGTATTTTGAGGCTTGTTGTATGGTGTGGATTAAAGAATGGATAACACTAGAAAATGAGGATCTCTTAGAGTTAGAAAGTGTGGTTTATGCTTTGGTTGGCATGCCTATCTGGGTTATGGGAAAATTAAAGCCAACAAAGCCTTTAACAATCATTGCGTAAGAAGGGCCTTATTTAAAATATGGAACAAGTATAAAGAGAGAATTATGCCCGAATTTCCGAAGTGATTTTCACCCCACAAAGCTATTCAAAGAAAAGAAATGAAGAAAGAAATGAATTGGATCACTTATGATAATCTATTGAAGGAAACCTCAATGGATACTTATGAATTAAAATCCCTAAATGAACTAAACAAAGAAGGGTTTCAACTAGATTGGTTTTGATATAGACAGATTGTTGAATGCTATAAATCCGATCATAGGATACAGGGAATTGATTTAAAAACACATGAATTTATCAACATTTGGTTGGGGAAAGAGCAAAAGGAGATGGGGAAATTTTATAAAATTCTGTTGAGATGGGATCTCGAGGAGGATATAATAAAAGAAAATATGATTTGTTGGGCGAAAGACCTTGGACATCCAATACAACTAGAAATATGGGAATTGGCTTGTGGTAAGAGGCTAAATTACACAGCTTCCCAAAATATTAAAGAAAACTTTTATAAAACATTTTACAGATGGTATCTAACACCAATACAAATATCCAAAATCTATAAGAATGCAAATAACATCTGCTGGAAATGTGGGAGCGAACCAGGTTCATTATATCACTGTTTATGGTCATGTAAATTGGTGAAAGGTTATTGGGAAAAGGTGAATGTAATAATTAATTCTATGTTAAAGGTGAAAATTCAGATGCAGCCTGAGACATATTTATTGAATATGTGGAAAAGAGAGTAGGATAAAGATTATGGGGAAATTCTTTTATATCTCATTACCACAGCTAGAATAGTATTGGTTCAAAAAGGAAATAAAAATATGTTCCAAGTATTAGAGAATGGATACTGAAATTATATGATATAATTGAAATGGATAGGGTTACCAATTATTTAAATAATAATTTGATTGAAAACACCAATGAAGAATGGACACCAATATTTAATTATATAAAAGATGAATGGGGAAATTTGGGAGTAATAGCTTTCTAAACTAAAGGAACACAGACTCAATTAACATAATTTAAGGTATGGTTCAGACCGTAGTTAAAACTTAAAGAATGAAAATAAGGTTATATATTATTATTTTAAAAAACATTGAGATAAAATCATTAACCACTTAAATAATAATTTTATTGTTAACTTTCAAGGAATCCGAAATAAGGTCACATGGTACAAAGATACTATAATTAGAGAAAAAGCAATATACATGAACAAAATATAGAAGTTAGGGAAACACAAATGGTTCAAAATTAGATGAGCTTCAATACAATGAACATTATATAAGGAGGAAATTTAGGATAAAGAAGGACAAACATCTTCTCCAATAATCCAAGGAAGATAAGCAGGAGGTCAGGGAGGGGGTGAAAGGTTGAAGGAACAAATGAAAGGGAAAGATTAAGACATAAGATGAGATAAAATTGAAGGTTAAGTAAGTTGAAGAGGGTAAGAGTAAGTAGTATAGTTGTAGGATATAATGAGTGAGGAGGGAAGTTGATGATAAAGGAAGTTAAAAGGAATAAAGGAAAGAGAAATAATAGGATGAACGGTTAAGGGAAGTGAGGAAAGGGAATGGAAGGGAACTGAGAGTTAGGGGGAGCATAAATAGAGAAGGAAACAAGTGAGAATGAGGAAGAAGAATGGACAAACAAAGGAAGAATCTAGTGGGTTTTTTTACTTCCTTTTTCTTCTTAAGATTGATTATTGATGTTATAATTGCTAAAACGAAGCAAATTAAGTAAAATGAAGTAAATTAAGTAAGCATAAGTAAGTGTGTATGTATATGTTTGAAAGGTTTTAGATGTATTGTTTTGTATTTGTGTAATTTTAATTAATAAAATTATTTAATAATAAAAAAAAGAGCAAGAAGAAAATATACGGGAAATTGGAGGTCAGATTGTAATACCACCACTAGCCATTAATTTGGTGACTCCCATGTCAGTGAAACAGTGACACTGCTCTTAATTTTACCCTGAAGTTTAAAATAATAACAATAATAATAATAATATTTATTTATACCCCGCCCCTCTGACAACAATCAGGGTGGCTAACAGCAATTAAAATTCCATACAGTATATAAAATCCGACAACTCCAAACCCACCCACCCCTTAAAAAAGTATTAAACCAGTTGTCTGTTAAAACATCTTAATTAAAACAACATAAAATAAATTCACATCAAAACAAGAATAATCTGAAAAAGCATAGCAAAGCAAAGCAGTGGCAGCATCCAAAAATGGGAGACGATGGGATGAGGGGCTCCTGAGGCCGAGAATCTAGTCAGGAAAGGGCTGCCGGAAGAGATCCATCTCAACAGCTTTTAAAGCTGCTCAAGGTCTTAATCTGACGGATCTTGTCCAGCATTCCGTTCCATAGTCTGGGAGCGGTTACCGAGAAGGCCCTCTTTGAGGTTGCAGACAGCCTAGTTTTTATTGGCTGCAGCAAATTTCTCCCAGAGGACCAGAGTGTGCGGGGTGGATTGTATGGGAGGAGGCGGTCCCGGAGATAGGTTGGACCCAAGCCATTTAGAGTTTTAAAGGTCATCACCAACACCTTATACTGAGCTGGGAAACTAATAGGCAACCAGTGGAGAGACTTTAATACAGGTGTTATGTGGTCTCTCCTTGCTGTTCCTGAAACCACTCTGGCTGTCATGTTTTGTACTAATTGAAGTTTCTGGACCAAGCATGAGGGTAGCCCCATGTAGAGTGCATTACAGAAGTCCAGACAGGAGGTTACCAGTGCATGCACCACAGTCTCAAGGTCCCTTACTTCCAGGAAAGGGCACAGCTGGCGTATCAGCCAAAGCTGATAACAGGCACTCCTGACCATCGCATTTACTTGATTAGTCATCAGGAACGACGAATCCAAGAGCACCCCCAGACTGCAAACACAGTCCTTCACGGAGAGTATGTCCCCATCCAGGACTGGCAGTTGCAACCAAATTCCCAGTTTCGGAGCCGTTACCGCAAGCACCTCCATTTTGTCTGGATTCAATTTCAATCTGTTTTTCCTCATCCAATCCATTACTGCCATAAGACAGTCATTGAGAGGAGAGACAGACGCCATCGAGATTCGCAGCTGACGATCGAGACATGGAGAAATAGATCTGGGTGTCATCAGCGTGCTGATAACAACCAGCCCCATATCTCTGGATGATATCACCCAGTGACTTCATGTATATATTAAACAGCATCGGGGACAGAATGGCACCTTGCAGAACACCACAATTAAGGTCTTTTTTTGGCGGAGCAACTGTCCCCGAGCAGCACACTCTGGGATCTGCCCAAGAGGAAGGAATGGAACCACTGTAACACAGTGCCTCCGATTCCTAATCCACTCAGGCGCTCCAAGAGGATGCTATGATCTATCATATCAAAAGCCGCTGAGAGGTCTAAAAGCACCAACAGGGTCACACTACCCCTGTCGATGCTCAGACTAAGGTCATTGGTCAAGGCAACCATGGCAGTCTCAACTCTAAATCCTATCCTAAAGCCCGTTTGAAATGGATCTAGATAATCAGTTTCATCCAAGACAATTTGGAGTTGAAGAGCAGCTGCCCTCTCAATCATGGACACCGGCCTATAGATGTTCATATACAGGGGGTCCAGGGAAGTTTATTTCAGAAGCTACCTAACCACCACTTCCTTTGAACAAGATGGAACATGACCTTCTCTGATGGATGCATTGATGATGTCTGCAAGGAACAACCTCAAGGCACCCCCACTCCCCGGACGGCCAGCCACAAAGAGCAAGGATTGAGAGGGCAAGTAGTCTTCCTCACACTACCAAGGAGTTTGTCCATGTCCTTGGTACTTACGGATTGAAAATGATCCAGTAAAATTACATCAACGGAGCTGCTGAACACCTCGTCTATTGATTCTGTTATTATACTGGCGTCCAAGTCGGCTCTTATCTGAGAGATTTTATCTGCAAAGAAGTTGTTAAACACATCACAGCAGGCCATTGTTGAGTTAAGTAATGGGTTCTGCACAGGTAGAACCTGTCAGTGTGTGGATGATGGGTGTTGCAGTGATGCTCTTTGGCACCCAGCAGAATCTGCAGGACAAGCTGGCTGCTGTGATCCACAGCCACTTTGTAACTCTTACCACCAACTGGCTCAGCTTCCCTTCTTCAGGATCCTGTCTTCCTCAGTCAAGAAGACACATTGTAAAGTCCAAAAGCATAGTTTATTAATGCATATAAAAGTAAAATAAGATAGCTAAGTAAAATCCATTGTGATGAACTTGTCCAGTTCAGCCATGAAAGAGTATATCTTTAACAATCCCAAAAGCTTGTGATCTCAACTTGTTGCAGTTAAAACTACTGCCAGACACACACTGACATCTTGAATAATAAACATTCTACACAAAGGCTTCTCTAGGCCCTTCCCATACTCCACCTTCTAGGTGTTAACCTTATGTTGATTGGATAATGCCTGTATGATGTATATTAACCCAGCCTCTTGCTGTCCATCATCCACCATGTGGTTTTCTTTCCCAGCCTAACAATGTTTATGTATAATTGTTTATCTTTTGATATCTCTTGCTACCCATAACAAAGTCTGTGTCCATGAGTTGTACCTTTGGGAAAGTACATGTTTATGTCTTCTTGGCCATCTGGTGTTAGGTTCACTTTGTTTTTCTAGATGTTGTTCTCATGAGGAAAATTCCACACACACATCTCTGCAGTTCACCTTTGACTGCGCAGTTCTCTGCGTCAGTTCTCCAGCTCTGCTGGACTGGACTCTGCAGACGCAATATGGGCAGAGGAGAATGATTTCTGCACTGCACGTATTGCCTCTTGATAGGACCAAAGAAAGTTCCTATGATGAGTCTTGTCAGATAGTTATCCAAGGCACTGAATGATACTTTCAAAAAAAGTCCAGCACCTTGAATAGCTCCTCTAAATCTTGGTGTAAAACCCAGAGCAGGTTTAGCATCCCAGTGGTGTCTAAGCCACCAGCTCTCACTGTATGTGATTTGCAGGTTAAGCACCATAGAATCCAAATCAAAATATCTGAAGCACCCATCTAGATGGTGAATTGGGTTTTGTTTTACTTTGGGGTTTTTCTGAAATAAAGAGAAGTGTATGGCCTTGTTCCCACTATGATTTAAAGCGAATTTCTGGTCGGGCTATATGATGTCGTTCCCACTTGAAACCGGTTCCGATCCTATTGAGCTCAGTTGCAATTGCAATGAAGCGAAGCAAACACAAAAAAACCACTGTTTCTTGACACTAGTTTTCAGTGGTTCTTTTGAAAAGAATCAATTCCAATGTGTGTTCGACAAGTGGGAACGATGGATCTGAATTTGCAGATATGGGAATGATGGATATGGTTTGCAATTGCGAACAACAATCTTGCCAAAAAAGAAGCAATTACAAGGCAATAATAAAAAGATCCATTTTCATAGCGGGAACGACGGACCTTTTGGAATCAATTCACTGACACGGAGGGAAGGCGAATTGCAAACCAGTTTAAATGTAAATGGAACAAGCCCTTTGAACACACAGTAGTATAGCACAAGTCCAGTCCTTTGGACCTGGGGAAAATAACTCCAATTTGAAGATGGACATCCACTGAGAATCACTGATTCTCAAAGCAATTTGTATTGTGATCAAAGCAATTTGTATTCTATGCAAAGCAATTTGTATTTTGTGCAAAGTATGAGCTTTGGGACACATGTGGCCCCTCAAACCCTCCAGCATACCTCTAACCCTCTGAACGACAGACCTCCAGTACTTTCCCAGTTTGCATACTCTGAATGGCAAGTCACATTTCCTGGAAAGGGTTTTTTTTTGGGGGGGGGGGGAACATGATTTGTCATGTAAATATAACCTCCACCCAGATGGTCACCTCATGTTTCTACTAACTGCTTTAGGAGTGAATCAATAAGTAAAGGAGCCCTGTACAAGAAGCCCTGGTACAAGTACAAGCCCAGTATAAAGAGCCTGGTGGCACAGTGGTTAAATGCCAGTACTGCAGCCACAACATTGTGAGTCTGATCCCAGGGGTCCAGATTGACTCAGCCTGCCATCCTTTTGTAGGTCAGCAAAATGAATACCCAGCTTGCTGTGGGCAATTGGTTTACAGATTGTAAACCACTTAGAGAGTGCTGATTTCAATTTTAAGTGGTATAGAAAATGTAAATGCTATTACTATTGCTATTGCTAAATGGAAAATTATACTTCGGGGGCATAATTTATGATTAAGGAAAAAGACACCCCCCGACGAGTTGGGAGGGGTTTCTTGTTATGCTGGCCAAATAAGGACAGGAGACGCCTGGTTGGTCAAGGCGTGCAGGGGAACAAATACATCTGTGTGCCTTGTCCAATCGGGTTATTTGATTGTGGCACCAAGTCTCGCAGTGTTATTGGCCTTGCAAGACTTGGGATGAGAGTCTGTCACTTATAGCTCTGCGCTGCCACATGGAGGCAGCCATTTTTGAGCTGAGACGAAGCGAGTAACATCACTCCGCTCTTTGCTTTGGGCTTGCTTGGCTTACGGCCTAGCGCTCTCTTGGCTTTTGCTAATTTCAGCTTTTTCCTATTCGGCTTTTGCCTATTCTTATACTTGCTGTATCAGGGGCTCAGGTATCATTCCTCGAGCAACCCGTGGGGGGGTGAGTGAGGCCTTCGGGCCAGCCTTTGTGGGCCTGTAGCACCTCCGCATCGCCAATTCTTGGGGGTGCACACCCGAGGAGGGCTCTGTGGGAGGCATCTTCACTGGGTGCGTGGACCCGGTACTTGATCTTCAGGTGAGTGTGTGGAAGACAGCAGTCTTCAGGTGAGGGATCCGCTTAGGACCCCATAGGACCCTCAGTGGACAACTTTCCTGTGGTGGTTGCCAGTGATGCTTTCTGGCTGTTGTGTCTCCTGTGAGAGTTGGGAAAGGGTGGCCTGGTGGTAATCATCCACGGTTGGGTGATTTGGTTCGGGCCCTTATTTTATTTTCACTGAGGTTAGGATGCTACGTAGTAAGGCCCAATCCAAAAGGCACGCAGCTTCAGCCATGCCTAGCTCGGGTCACTCTGCTTCAAAAAGGCCTTCTCAGTTTAGCAGCAGAGATGATGAGATTTCTGCCCAGGTGGCACAACTGGGCAAAACTGTTCAGGCTTGTGTGACACTTTGAATCAACTTGCACAGAAGGAACTACAGGCTACAGCCTCCACCTTGAGTGCCAGTCCTTCGGGTGCTACTAACACCGAAGTGTCACTCCCTTTAGTGGCATCTGAGTCTCAGGTGGCAGTTGCTACACAGGGCCCATCAGTGGTTTGGCAGTGGAGGCCAGGCACCCCACTATTGCCGATGTGTGGGATCTCCTGCAAAGATTCCGGGTTTGGGGACACTGGGTGTGGCTCCCCCTGTGTCCAGGAAGCTCACTTTGGCTGATTTATACAACCTCTTACAAGGGGTGGTTCTTAAAGGTGGTTCAATGGAGCAGATCAGTGGTGAACAGAGAGGTGATCAAGCTGCTGCTGCCTCTGCTGCCTTGGACACCCGAGCTGTTGTGGGGCCACACTTCAGGGGACCACTGAGATCAGTTGGCGAAGCTTCCCAGAAAGCTTCAATTTCAGGTTTGTCTCCTAATATTGCACATGCTAATTGTCCTACCTCAGTATGGGCTCCAGGTGGCCAGGTTGGTCAGGGTGTGGCTTTGGAAGAGCCTAGCCCTGTGGTTTTGAATGCATCTGTGCAGGCACCTGCAACCTCACAGGTCCCTGACACTCGGGTGCAGGGTGTTCAGCCTGCGGCTGTTGTTAACAAAACACCTGTGGTGTCTATTTCTAGTGCTTCTGTCCGGGAAAGCTGCCAACACATGGCTGATAAAGACAGGGCCTCTTCCAAGATAACAACGCAGTTGCAAGTGACATGCCACTGTTTGTTTGCAGCAGGCAACCAACAAGTCCAGAGTTCCAAAAGGCAGGTCCAGAGAACAATCCAAGGTCCAGGGTTAACATGAGCAGGTAGTCCAGAGCTGTTCCAAAGGTCACAGGATATAAACAGTCTAAAATCAAGCCGAGAGCCAAGAGCTTTCACCGGGGAATCCAAGATAAGCCTTGACGGAGAGCTTGGCTTTTCCCAGCTGCTTATCTAGCCTCAGCTCCTCTCTCCCAGGTGTTTGTCTTTAGCTGCACGTTTCTCAGCTAACCTTTGAGAACCCCGCAGCCCCTCCCTATCTGTTCTCCTCTGAGCAAAGGTAGGGATTTCAATCTCTTGCTCCTCTGCTTCTTCCTGGCCTGCAACCTCTGCTGGGGAAAGGCTTTCTGTTGGAGGTAGGCTAGGCTGCTGAGGAGGAAGGCTAGGCTGCTGAGGCAGGGGCTGTTGCTCAACGGGTTCCACACAGCTAGGTCCAGGTTCAGCTAGGTCTATGGGAGCTGGTAGCAACAAGCTAGGATCTGGCCCCACATCCTCCCCCTCAGAGTCCTCCAAGTCCTCCACCTGGCTGTCCCTGATAGCTCCTCTGTTATCTGGAGCGGTGGGGAATGTGGAATCTACTCCTTACACTGGAATGTCTACACCCTTGGTTCACACCTTCCCCTTTCCACTAAAGAAAGGATTTGGAAGGGTGAATATATTGATTTATTTACTTTGACTTTTAGGGATCCCAAACCAAGGACTATGGTAAAAGATGGGATTTTTAGATTTTTAGTTTGCCAAAACAGTTTCAGGTGCTCAAACGCCCTAAGCTAGAGTGCAATTTTGATCATTGGATTATGGGCTTCACTATTTATAGAGGTGTCTCTCCTGGACTACAGCCAGCCTCAGTTCCTACAGCTGCTAGGGATGGAAAGGGTGAGCTGCAAACAGCAAGGCCAGCCACAAACCTTCCGTAGTCCAAACACCAGCAAAACAGAGTCCAGAAATCAGTGTCAATCAGTCTAAGGTCAGGGCAGGCAGCAATCAGCAAAAGTCCAGTCCAGTCCAGGGTCAAGGCAACAGAGTTCACAAGGCAAGAGCGAGAGGCACACAGCAGGAAACCAGGAGCCACACTGACCGTAGTCTCCCAAGGAAACTACAATAAGTCTTGGCACTGAGGAAGCCTCTTGCCACTCCTTAAATAGTCAAATCCTACCTCAGTGCCAGCTGAGGCTTGTTAAGGAGCTGCTTTTCAGCCAGTCTCCTGGACCTGTGACTGCCAGCACTCTCAGCTCTCCTCTGCCTAAAGGAAGGTACTGGCCCTGCTGTATCTTCCTGATTCTCCCCACTAGGCAGCTGAGTCTCCAAGGAAGGAGCACTAGGACCTGGCTGCTCTGGGGCTGGGAGAACCGGGCTTGGCTCAGACAGATCAGAATGAGAGCCAGGTGGAGCCTGTATCTCTTCCTTCTCTGGAGGAGACCCATCCTCCTCTTCATCCTCTGAGTCCTCCTCATGGCTGGCCATGACATCATCCCCCCCTCATAACGGTCCCCCTCCGGCGGCGGGGAACATGGCCTGTCGGGACAGCGGCGGTGGAAAGCCCAAACCAAATGTGGAGCTTGGACATCCACAGCATCCACCCAGGAGCGCTCCTCCGGCCCATAGCCAATCCAGTCCACCAGGTACTGGAGACGCCCCCGACAGCGACGAGAGTCCAAGATCTGGGCCACCGCGAACTCCTGCTCCCCATCCACCAAAACCGGCTCTGGCGGACACATCGGGCCAGCATCAGGCCGCACCTCCGAGGCTGGAATTAACAAGGAGCGGTGGAACACCGGATGAATCCGCCATGTCGCAGGCAGCTGGAGCCGGAACGCCACCGGATTCACCTGGGCCACAATCTTGTAGGGCCCCATAAAACCATGCGTCCAACTTCCAACAAGGACGCTGCAGGGGCAGGTGATGAGTAGAGAGCCAGACCGAGTCCCCCACTTGCAACAGAGGCCCCTCCTGACGGTGCCAGTCTGCGCCCCTCTTGTAAGCCTCCTTGGCCACCTCCAACTGCTCTTGCAGCAGAGACTGCGCTGCCCAGAGCTCCTGAAGCCACTGGTCCACCGCAGGAACGTCCGAACTGGGCACCACTGCCGGGAAACCAAGCGGATGAAAGCGTCTTGTGGCAAAGAAAGGCGTCTGCAGAGTTGAGGCGTGCACGGCGTTGTTATAAGCAAACTCCACAACGGGAGCAAATCCACCCAGTTGTCCTGGCGGTAGCTCACATAGCAGCGAAGGTACTACTCCAGGGTGCTATTGGTTCTCTCCATCTGACCGTCCGACTCAGGATGGTGAGCCGAAGACAGGTGGGGCATGACATCCAAGAGCCGAAGCAAACTGGTCCAGAACCAGGCGGTGAACTGGCTGCCGCGGTCAGATGCCACCCCCTCCGGCAGGCCATGGAGCCGGAAGATGTGGTAGATAAACATCCGAGCCATCTCCTTGGCCGTGGGAAGACCTGCGCACAGCACAAAGTGTGCCATCTTGGAAAACAGATCCACCACGACCCAAATGGTGGTGCAGCCAGCAGAGGGGGGCAAGTCCGTGATAAAGTCCATGGACACCACCTTCCAGGGACCCGATGGTGTTGGCAGTGGCATCAGCAACCCTGCCGGCCGACCCGGATGGTCCTTCGCCCGATGGCACACTGGGCACGTGTCCACATACTTGGCCACCTCCGCCCGAACTCGAGGCCACCAAAACTCCCAGGTGAGGAGGTGCAGAGTTTTGCAAAAGCCGAAGTGTCCTGCCGGCTTGGAGTTGTGGCACAGCCGCAAGACCACCTCCCGACACGGACCTGCTGGCACGTACAGGTGGCCCCGGTGGAAGAGGAGACCATTGCGGATGGTGAACGGCGAGGCCTCCCCATCCTTCGAATGCTGTGCCACCAGTGGATCCTGGCGCTGATGGTCACGGATCTGGTCCACCAGCGCAACCTCCCTTGGAGCAGCTGCGAAGTTCTCTGGACGGAGGATGGTGGACCGCAATTCCTGCCCTGGTCCCATGGCGTATTCTGGCTTTCTGGAGAGAGCGTGCGCCTGCCAGTTCCGGGAGTGCGGAATGTACTGGAGCTGGAACTGGAACCTTGCAAAAAAGGACGACCAGCGCTGTTGTCTCTGAGACAGCTTCCTGGCCATCTGCAGATGCTCCAGATTCCTGTGGTCTGTATGGACCACCACCGGGTGTGCCGCCCCCTCCAATAGATGCCGCCACGTCTCGAATGCTGCCTTGATTGCCAACAGCTCCTTCTCCCAGATGGTGTAGTTCAATTCTGGAGAAGAGAGCTGCCGGGAGTAGAAGGCACACGGTAGCAAATGCCCCTGGGGACCCGTGGGCTGGAGCAACACCACCCCGATGGCTACATCCGAAGCATCAGCTTCCACCACAAAGGGCGTGCAAGGATCCAGGTGCTGCAAAATCGGGGCTGATGTGAAGCACATCTTCAGGGCCTCGAACGAAGACTGTGCCTCCGCCGACCACTGGAACTGGCCCTTCCCCCACAACAGTTGGGAGATGGGGCTCGTGAGGTCCGCATAGTCCTTGATGAACTTCCGATAGAAGTTGGCGAACCCCAGGAACCGCTGCACATCCTTCCTGTTGCAAGGGGGCTGCCAAGACAGCACCGCCTCGATCTTGGCAGGATCCATGGCCACGCCCTGTGCCGAAACAGTGTACCCCAGAAAGTCCACCTCCCT
Organism: Phrynosoma blainvillii; assembly: GCA_026167975.1. Taxonomy (NCBI): domain Eukaryota; kingdom Metazoa; phylum Chordata; class Lepidosauria; order Squamata; family Phrynosomatidae; genus Phrynosoma; species Phrynosoma blainvillii. The sequence goes on along the minus strand of JANUYF010000004.1, from coordinate 183,227,690 downwards.
GAGATCAAAGGCACACTTTTCCAGCTTGGCATACAAGCGGTGTTCCCTCAGGCGCTGGAGCACAGCCTGCACATGGGCATCATGGGCCTCCTGAGTTGGGGAGTAAATCAGGAAGTCATCTAAATATATGATGATGAACCGATCCAAATCGTCCCGGAACACGTCATTGACAAAATGCTGGAAGACGGCGGGGGCATTACAGAGTCCAAAGGACATGACTGTGTACTCATAATGCCCATAACGAGTCTGGAAGGCCATCTTCCACTCATCCCCACCCCGGATCCTCACCAAGTTGTAAGCCCCACGAAAATCCAATTTGGTGAAGACCTTGGCGTGGCGGAGCCGCTCCAGCAATTCCAGAATCAATGACAAGGAGTAGCGGTTCTGGACAGTGATCTTCTTCAGGGCTCAATAGTCGTTGCAGAGGCGCAACTCCCCCGACTTTTTGCAGACAAAAAGTACCGGTGCTCCTGCAGGGGACTTAGAAGGACAAATGAAGCCCCGCTGCAGATTCTTCTCTAAAAACTCCCTCAGAGCAGCCAGCTCAGGCTCCGAGAGTGAGTAGAGGTGCCCCGCCGGAATAGGGGCTCCAGGCACCAGATCAATGGCACAATCATAGGGCCGATGCGGGGGAAGCCGGTCCGCCTCCTTTTTGTCGAAGACATCTGCAAAGTCCCGGTACTTCTCTGGCAACAACATGGTACTGTCCTGAGCCCCCGCCACCACCGCAGCTGGGATTCTTTCTGGCCAACAGTGCTCCTGGCAGTACTCTGAACCAAAGAGCACCTCCCGCCGGGACCAGGAAATATGCGGGTCATGCCGCGAGAGCCACGACATGCCCAGCACTAGCGGGAAGTGAGGAACCGTGGCCAGCAAAAACCGCAGCTCCTCAACATGTCCTTGGATCTCCAGGTGAAGTACCAGAGTCTGGTGCGTCACGGGGCCCGACCAGAGAAGCCGTCCATCAATGGTCTCCACTGTCCGGGGCTCGAGCAATGCCTCCATCGGGATCCTGTGACGTTGCGCAAACCCCAAGTCCATGAAGCAGTTGGAGGCCCCCGAATCCAACATAGCCCCCACCAGCAGCAGTTCCATGGATGGCAGCCGCAGATTGGCAGCGACCAGCAAGGGGTCCCTCCGGGAGACCGAGATAGTGGAGGTGGGTGTCCAAGCAGTCCCCAGGTGCCCCACCCGCTCTACACCTGGGCTGCTTCATTTCCCACCGGCTTGGCTCGCCATCCCTTGGCAGGGCAAGCCCTTACAAAGTGTCCAGAGAGGCCGCAATACAAGCACAGGCCCTCCCGTCTCCTCCGCTCCTTCCCCATCCATCCCTGACAGCCATGGCCGAGCTCCTCCTAACTGCATTGGCTCCTCTGATGTCCCAGGAGCAGCGGCCTCAGGAACAACCGCAAGAGAGGACGACACTGACTTAGGAGACAGAAGGCCAGCATGTCGAGCCTCCCTTCAGGCTGTCAAGCGGCAGTCCAGGCGGATGGCCTGGGCAATCAAGGCTGACAAGGTCTGTGGTGGTTCCGAGCGGGCCAGCTCATCCAGAATGGCCGCTGACAGACCATGCTGAAACGCAGTCTGCAAGGCACTGTCTCCCCAATTCACATCCTGTGCGAGGAGGTGAAAGGCCACAGAGTAGTCCGCTACCGAGCCCTGGACTTGTTTCAGGGTCAAAAGCCTGTGTCCCGCAGTCTCAGTCTTCACAGGGTCCCCCCACGTCTCTTTAAACTCACGTTCAAAGGCTTGCCAGTCAGCCAGCACTGGGCTCTGGGCATTCAGGTAGGGTGTTGCCCATTTAAGAGCGGGACCAGCGAACAGTCCAATGACAAAAGCCACCTTATGAGAGTCACTAGGGAAATCTGCCTCCCTGATTCAAAAATGCAGCTTGCAGCTAGCCAAGAAGCCATCCAACAAAGTTCAGTCCCCAGAAAATTTATCAGGCAGGGCAGTCAGGCATTTAACCCTGGGCCTGGGCTGTGGGGGTGCAGGCGGCTGAGGATTTCCCCGGAGTTCTGAGACAGCCTGTGTAACCATTGCAACTTGAGCAACTAGCTTTTGATTCTGCTCCAAGAGCTCTTTGATTAAGGCTCCCTCTGCCATCCTGTTAGCAGCTTAGATTATGACCAAGACTTATTCTGTCCTGGACTACAGCCAGCCTCAGTTCCCACAGCTGCTAGGGATGGAAAGGGTGAGCTGCAAACAGCAAGGCCAGCCACAAACCTTCCGTAGTCGAAACACCAGCAAAACAGAGTCCAGAAATCAGCGTTAATCAGTCTAAGGTCAGGGCAGGCAGCAATCAGCAAAAGTCCAGTCCAGGGTCAAGACAACAGAGTTCCACAAGGCAAGAGCGAGAGGCACACAGCAGGAAACTAGGAGCCACACTGACTGTAGTCTCCCAAGGAAACTACAATAAGTCTTGGCACTGAGGAAGCCTCTTGCCACTCCTTAAATAGTCAAATCCTACCTCAGTGCCAGCTGAGGCTTGTTAAGGAGCTGCTTTTCAGCCAGTCTCCTGGACCTGTGACTGCCAGCACTCTCAGCTCTCCTCTGCCTAAAGGAAGGTATTGGCTCTGCTGTATCTTCCTGATTCTCCCCACTAGGCAGCTGAGCCTCCAAGGAAGGAGCACTAGGACCTGGCTGCTCTGGGGCTGGGAGAACCGGGCTTGGCTCAGGCAGATCAGAATGAGAGCCAGGTGGAGCCTGTATCTCTTCCTTCTCTGGAGGAGACCCATCCTCCTCCTCGTCCTCCGAGTCCTCCTCATGGCTGGCCGTGACAGTGTCATAGAGGAAAAAGAACCCCTCAGATCCCCTGATTTTTCTAAATATCAGATCATGATAAAAGCATATACCAATTCAAGGGGTGCAGCTTGGCTCCAATATGATGAGCAGTTTAGGATGAGAGCAGCACAGGATCGCTCTTTATCTTGGAGGCATGTTCAGTCTGAGCTTTGGGCTGACGTTATGGTGGGAGCCTCCCCCTCGAGCAGGTGTGACAACAGGTTTGTCCCGATGGTTACCATGCCGAGAAGGCCGAATGCAAGGCCTGCCACTGGGGAGAGTCCTGCCACTGCTTTATATTTATTTCAAGATTTTTCTGTAGGCTTTTGTATTCCCTACACAGGCCCTAGGATTCATCATTTTGCCCCTAATGCTCATTCAGTGAGGGACTTACCGAATGTGGTGAGGGATAAATTGGTTAAGGAAATAGCCACAGGAAGAATTTTGGGACCCCATGATCAGCTGCCTATCCCCACACTTCATTTATCCCCTTTGGGTGTAGTTCCTTAAAAAGTCCCTGGGGAATTTAGGCTGATTCATAATTTATCATACCTGAAGGTTGAATCTGTGAATGATGCTATTGACCCTGGGCTTACCTCAGTTAGGTACACATCATTTGATTCAGCAGTTAAGATGATCAGGAATTTGAGCACAGGAGCCCTTTTAGCTAAGTGTGATATTAAATCTGCATTCAGACTCCTTCCTGTACACCCAGATGATTTTGACTTACTGGGTTTTCAGTTTGAAGGGAAAGATTATTTTGACAAAGCTATGCCAATGGAATGCTCGATTTCTTGTTCAGCTTTTGAGAGATTCAGTACCTTTCTCCATTGGTGTGCAGTTAAGCGAACTGGTAATAGAGCCATTGCTCATTATTTAGATGATTTTTTAATTGCTGGAAATCCCAATTCCTCACAGTGTGAGGACTCCTTACTTTAATTTCAGGAATTAATGCAGGAGCTAGGTGTGCCTTTAGCGGAGGAAAAGACAGAGGGGCCACATACTCGACTTACCTTTTTGGGCATTGAGATTGATACCATAGCCGGAATTTCTCGTTTGCCTAATGAAAAACTAGTGGCTATGAAGCAACAAGTTGGGATCATGTTAGGGAAACAAAAAGCTACCCTTCATGAATTTCAATCACTAACAGGTCTTTTGAATTTTGCCTGTAGGGTTGTAGTTCCAGGATGAGCATTTTGTGCAAGACTGTATAGGGCTACTGCAGGGATAGTGGCTCAGCATCACCACATTAGAATCACAAGGGGCATTGGTGAGGATTTGAAGGTTTGGGACTCCTCTTTGGAGTATTTTAATAGCATATCATTTTGGAGATCTGAAATGCTGCTTAGGGCAGACTTTCAGGTGCATTCTGATGCTGCTGATGCCCATGGCTTCTGTGTTTATTGGAATGGCCAGTGGGATGCAGAGGCATGGCCTGCTGCATGGGTTAAAAGTGGTCTGACTAGAGACCTTATGTTTTTGGAACTGTTTCCAATAGTGGTGGCTGTGCACTTGTGGGCAAGCCAGTTTGTTAAAAGGACTGTCTGGTTTTGGTGTGACAACCAGGAAGTCGTATATGCAGTAAACTCTCAGTCCTCCAAGTCTTCTAAAGTTATAGGGTTTGGTAAGGGCGATGGTGTTACAATGCTTGAATTATAATGTGTTATTTAAAGCTCAATATGTTCCTTGTTTGCTTAACCCTTTGGTGGACACCCTTTCTTGTTTTCAGTTCTCCAGGTTCCGGAAGCTGGCTCCCGAGGCATCGACACACCCGTTGGAGGTACCGGGTCACTCTGGATCCTTGGAGATTAGAAGCTCATAGGGCAATTTTAAACTCCATTGCCCCGTCTACACGCAAGTCCTACCAAACAGCTTTGAATTCATTTAACCAATTCTTGCAGGAAATTGGGGAGGATCAAAAGTGCCCTATCAATGTTGACTTGGTCCTTCACTTTATTTTATATCTTAAGCATGCAGGACTTTCACCTGTCACTATCAGGGGCAGGTTGGCCACCCTAGCATTTTACTCTAGGGCAAAGGGCTGTTTTGATCTACTAATGACTTTAGGGTCAAAAGAGCAGTGGAGGGATGGTCCAGAGAATCCCGTCACAAAGGATTCATGATGGCCGATAACTGGCCCTGTCCTTCTTAAGTTATGGGATCAATTAGCCCAAACATGTTATTCGCCTGGGGAAGAGGCTTTATTTAAAGCGGTATTTGCTATAGCCTTTTTTGCTGCTTTAAGAATCAGTGAGATTGTGCCTGGATCTTGTAATGATAAATCTGGCAGGGCACTATCAATTTCTGATATCAGTCTAACAGGACAGGGGATTCAAATTCACCATAGGCGTTCTAGGACAGACCAGTTTGCAAAAGGTCAGTCTATTTTTTTGGCTAAAGCACCGCAAGGTCAAATTTGCCCAGTGGTAGTGATGATTAACTATTGGAATATTAGGCCCAATTTGGCTGGCTACTTGTTTATTCATTTGTCTGGTTTGCCCTTAATGCAATTTCAATTCAAGGGTGTGCTAAAAGAGACTGTAAGGAGGGCTGAGTTGCCTCAGGAATGTTTCTCCTCGCACTCCTTTTGTATTGGAGCTGCAACAGCTGCAGCCACTCATGGTTTGAGTGAAGCCGATATTTGCAGAATTGGCAGGTTGCATTCACATGCATTTAAGTCCTATGTTAGGCAATCAGGTAACTGGACTCCTGATAAGCCACGTTGATTGGTTTTGTTTCGTTTCAGCTGGCAATATATGGATCATGGTCCGCAGCCTGGTCTTCTGGGCAGAACGCCACCTGTTGGAGCATCGCCGTGACAATACGCTGGGCCTTTCCCATATTGGACTTACTGAGTGGTTTGGACGAAGGGGCATGATGTGGGGATCTCTCCTTCCACTGATTATGGAGTTGGCACGTTCGCATTCACAACCCCAGGTTTTGGTGGTACACCTGGGGGAGAACGATTTAGTTCAGACCCCGTGCTTGCAGTTGTCCAAGCAGATAGTTAAGGACATGGAGGAAGTCCAAAAGACTCAGAAATTAATAATGCTCGGCACTGGCTTAACCGTTATGTTGCTAAGCAGCTTTCTAAATTGGGCATCTTTTTGGTGGAGCATGGTATTAAACTTGACCGGCCACAGCTGTACAGGGGGGATGGGGTTCACCTCTCTCCAGAGGGATTGGAGATGTACATCACAGCACTCTCTGACCAAATTGCAAAAGCAGTCTGCGGGTGGGGGGGGGGGAGGGGATGCCTAGCTAGGCTGGCTCCCTCTTGTGGTGGGTAGTGACCCCCACCCCAAAGAAAAATTTAATCTGGCTATTTAAAAATGGGGGGGGGGGGATTGGCATAACACAAATTTAAAGGAAATGACATATGCATTTAAATGCATGATGTCATAAAATTGCATGATGTCATATGATGAAATATGACGTCATTTCTGGGGGGAGGGGTTTGTAAATTTGTTGTTATTATTGTTTACTTGTTTTGTCACGTGTGGTGAAGGACCACCCACTTGGGGGGTCACACCTTCACTTACACACGTGACAAATTTGTTAATGTTTATTGGTTTGTAAATAGACCCTGTACAGCTAAATAAAAGTTGTAGCCTGTTTAAACCCAAAAAGAAGCATCTTGTGTCCTTTGTGCCAGTGCAAAGACACCCCCTGACGAGTCGGGAGGGGTTTCTTGTTGTGCTGGCCAAATAAGGACAGGAGACGCCTGGCTGGTCAAGGCACGCAGAGGAACAAGTACACCTGTGCGCCTTGTCCAATCGGGTTATTTGATTGTGGCACCAAGTCTTGCAGTGTTATTGGTCTCGTGAGACTTGGGATGAGAGTTTGTCACTGATAGCTCTGCACTGCCACGTGGAGGCAACTATTTTTGAGCTGAGACAGAGTGACCCATCCCACCCACCTTTTATTAAGAGTATTTAATTTGTTACTCTCAGGTTTAGGCTTGTTGCCTTTGGGGGTCGTGATGGAATTTTTCCCCAGGGTTCTTCCCTGGGTTTTTTGCCCTCCCTGAGATTTATTATTATTATTATGTTTAAGTAAATTAATTTGGGAATGTTTCATGGTGTGATAATTCATTTTGTTATTGTTTATTGCTTTGTCACAACTTTGGAATAGGGTCTATAATTTGAAATTGTTGTTATATTGTAGGGCGGGTAATGACCCCCACCACAAAGAAAAATCTAATCTGGCTATTTAAAAATTGGGGGGGAAATTGGCATAACACAAATTTAAAAGAAATGATATCTGTATTTAAATGCATGACGTCATAAAATTGCATGACGTCATATGATGAAATATGACGTCATTTCCGGGGGGAAGGGTTCATAAATTTGTTGTTATTATTGTTTACTTGTTTTGTTACGTGCGGTGAAGGACCACCCACTTGGGGGGTCACACCTTCACTTACACACGTGACAAATTTGTTAATGTTGTTGGTTTATTAATAGACCCTGTACAGCTAAATAAAAGTTGTGGCCTGTTTAAACCCAAAAAGAGGCATCTTGTGTCCTTTGTGCCAGTGCAAAAGTCACTTTCTATTTTAGTAGCATTCAGGGACATAAGGATGTGGTCTGCCAAGATCTGATAAGGAGCAAAAATAGCCCCTGCCTGACTCTTAGAAATTGTCCACATTTATGTAGAGAATACTGCGGCACATGGCCCAGTGCTCCAGCTCATTATAACATAGCTTCTGATGTCCCTCACAATTGCCTTCAAAAGTGAAGCCTGTTGAGAAATACTGGCATGAGAAGGAGGACATGTAAACTCATCAGTTGGTGATGGCATCTGTTATGTTCGTTTGGGGAGAAAACTGTTTAGATAAGATGACATACTGCACTTCATATTCTTTTGTTTTGGAGTTCAATGAGGTTTAAATTGACTGACATGAAAAGTATGTAAAAAAAGCCAACTCGATATAGAATAAAGGGATGTAGGGATGCCATGTTAATTCTGAAATAAAGTAGGATTTATCTGCTAGGATGGTGCCAAGGGTATTTGTTAGAAATGAAATGTAAAAGTGTCAATATTTAAACAAAGTAAGGAGGGGGTGAAATGATATTTTTCCTAGATTTGGAATTATGCCTTAGGGATGATGAAATAGAGAAGTATGTACATTTAAGATTCCTATACTCAAGGTATTAAAATGGATTCCTTGCTACTGTATTTCACATTCATTTCTTTAGACACATCAATGTCTGCCTGCCTGCCAATGACATAAAGGGCAGTTCCATGTTTGAACAAGAGATTATTTTTGGTGTTGTTTTTTTTAAAAGAAAGGGATCATGTTAACAAAAATTGTAAAAAACAGACTGAATGAAACTATCAGGGTAGCAGTTTTTATCATGAATACTGAGAACATGACATAACAGTTTTCTGGAAAAGATTTTTCTCAAGCTTACCAAACGCTTGAGGGAAATATCTGAAGTAAAATTTTGATGGAGATTTCATATGAATTTCTTCACCAATCTCTTCTGATGTGCTAATTCTCCTATATGCAAATTTGGCAAAAGATGATCCATGGCTACTATCCTGAAATCAACAGGAATAGGATGGAAGAATTTTCAAAAATATTTGGAAAATGCCCCTCCCCCCCAAAGTGTTTCTTGAGTGTCTAGAAATCCTGATGAGAAAAATCCTTGACTGATGAATATCTTAGCCATTGGGGACATTCACAAATTTTTTTTGCTGTGCAGAAAACAGTATCTTCTGCAGAGAAATATTATGCTGAAATACTGGGTAGTATTGAAATACATTTTCACAGCAAAAAGAAAAATAGCTAAAGTTACTGATTGCTTCCTTTGAGAAGAAAATTAGTGAACAATTGCAAACCTAATCTATAACTCATGATTATGTAGGCGTTGTCCTCACTGCAGAAATAATCCATTTTGATACCACTTTAAATGCTATGGCTCAATGCTATGGAATTCTGGTAATTGCACTTTATGGTGGCAACAGAGCTCTCTGACAGAGAAGGGTAAATATCTCACAAAACTACAATTCCCAGAATTCCATATCATTGAGCCATGGTAGTTAAAGTGGTGTCAAACTGGATTATTCATGCAGTGCAGATGCAGCCATAGTTTTACATCATAGCTTAGCATGTTAAAGTATCATCATATGTTCTGGACAACTCAACAGATCTTAGTTGTTGCAATAAGGGTACAATTTGAAGAGAGTGATCCAATGATTTAGAGTTTAGAAAAGTTACTTTTTTGGATTGGATCTAGCAGAATCCCCTAGCCGGCATGTTTTTTCTAAGCTGTGATTAAGGCCGATACAGATGGTCCATTTGGGGAAGCTCTCGGCCGCCCCTGGGAGCAGCAGATCGGGGCTGTGGCAACCACACGCCCTGACCCTGATTCTCCTTTTTGCTGCCCCAAAAAGAGTGGCAAAATGCCGCTCCTTTTGGGGGCAGCAAAAAGCCACCCTTTCAGCCAACTCTGTGGCTTTTTTTTGCACCCTTTTGGCACAGCGTGTGTGCACGCTATGCCAGGAGGGACTCTTGATGCTGCGCACCATGTGGACAGGTACGCGGTGTCAGGACAGAGTCGGGGTGGAGTCAGGGCTGCAGATGTGTGGCTGCCCCACCCCCAGGATGGCCCTTTGTCCCGGTCTGCATCGGCCCTTAGCCATTGAAATATGCTAATGATTTAGCTCAGTGGTTCTCAAACTTCCCCCCACCCCCTTTTACATCTACATGTACATGTTGCCCCCACTTGATACAACATATGAATAAACATATTTTGTTTTTTAATGGGTGCATTTTCATCCACACATTTATGTATACCTATATTTTAACATCTCATAAGGAAATAACACTGATCAAATCTGAACATTTTTCTTTCAATAAATTTAATACCCAACTCAACACAATGTTTAAATTTTATGTGGTGCCTGTGCTTGTTTCTAATCACAAAGTTTACTAAAATGAGGAGTACAGTGGGTGCTCAGTAACCTCAGATTCAGTATATATTGATTTGAGCAACCACAAATTGAAAAGGAAAAATATTTTCAATTTTTTTACCTGTGATCAACTGGAGGCAGCTCTAGAAGAACAATTCCAGTCCAGTAGCAAAAGCTGCAACAGTTGCATGATAGGAAGGGAGAGAGCAAGGGGCCACTATCCCCTACCCATGGCTGATGGAAGTCTCTCCTACCATGAAGCTTTATCTGATTTTAAAGTCCTGGACCTCTCCTTTCTCACCAGGAAGCCTGCACCAGATTTTAAACCAATCATTTTCTCTCATGCACAATCTTTAGTGCTGCTACACTAGAGAAGACAGAGGAGAGAATAGTAGGGCTGGTAGGGAGAGCTACAGGGTCAGAGGCCATTCCTCTATGCAGCTGGCTGCTGTCACCATTGTACTTCTGTCTTCCATGGAAGAAGAGGAAGGGAAGGAGCACCTCTGGGCAGAGGTCACTTCAATTGCAAGTGAGCAGGGCACATAGTTTTTGGACTGAGCTCCTCCACTCTTGGCTGTCCTGCTCAATCAGAATCCAATGAAGGAGGTGGGTTGCCTCCTTGGATCAGTGTACCCCCTAGAGAAACTCTTATTCCCTTTTGAGTCATGCCTTACCATTAGAGGACCACTGTTTTAGCTCATATCCTGCGCATTCTTGCTGAACAAGATGGGAACTCTCTACATAAAATGTTCAGCAGTAATTACCATATATTAGTCACAACAGAGACTGGATTACAGGGGCAGCCATGGGCCTGATTCTAAATAACTCAAAATCTAGGGAAAGTATCATATATGTCAACTTTTACCAGAGCTCTTTTGAGCTGTCAGGAATTCATCAGAAAACAATATTTGTTATTTTTGTTGTTATCACTGCTGCTGCTGCTGCTGTTATGTGAATTTTAAATTATGAATTTTAAATGACAAATTTTAGATGTGGATTGTTTTAATATGAGCACATCTTATTTGTCCTTTTAAATTGATGTGTATTTTAACCAATGTGTCTTAACCGATGTTCTTTGTTTGTTAATTGTTGTCTCCCACCTCAATCCATGGGGAGATGCAGGTAAGAAATATTATTATTATTATTATTATTATTATTATTTACCTTCTAGTTAAGTGTGATTTATAGTCACCCCTTCATTTTTAGGAAATCTCAGAATGTGGTTGGCTATGGTTATCTACTGAGTTTCTGTGGCTGAGCTGAGATTCAAACCCCAGTCTCTGGAGTCCTAATCTGACAATCAAATCACTACACCAGATTGCATGATAACATACAGGAGGAATATTTCTGCTCCCACCTGTGGAACTTTGTCCCCTGGAAGGTCAACTTACTGCATGCATTTTGGAGAAAAGAGTTTGATTTTCTTCCTCAAGCATTGGAGCCCTCCTCCCCAAGCTAATTTGGCTGGTTTGGTTGTGTGGTTTGCTATCAGTTTTTTAAAGTATGTTTTTACTGTTTGTTTGCTTTTTGTAATCCCATTCGGCTCTTTTAGGAAGAAAGGATATCAGTGATTAAGATAGGGAGATAGATAGCTGGGTCAAGTCTACCACTAGGCCTGGTGAGGCAGCTAACAAAGGTATATATGCATACAGTTGCATCGGCACAAAGGACATCGAACACAATTATTTGGGTAAAACATTGGCCACAACTTTTATTTTGTACAGGGTCTTGATATTAATCAAATTCTACAATTAAATAACAGTTTTAGAAAACAAGAATTTGTCCTTGACGCATGTGTTCGTGTGGTTAAGCGCAAGCGCTGCTGTTTAATTTGTCTCTAACACATCATGCGTCAAGTCTATCAGTTTATGTAATAAAACAACAATAACTAATCCCTCCCACAACCAGATATGATGTCATAAGTGATCTTAATGACATCTTGACATATATGACATCATACAAAGTTAAAATGATGTCATACCAATTTGGTTAACCTAATGACATATCGAATTTAGCATTTGTATTAACCCAATTAGTATTTTTCAATTAACGTAATTATACCCCTGAGGGGGGGGGGGTCCCTGCCCGCCAACAAATTTTATCAATAACAATAAACCTAATAGACCCAGAACCTCAAGTTGTGACAATTAACACTTACCAAACTGAACTTCTCACCATGAGCATTCGCAAATATTCATTATGCCTACACACCTGATAGCTTCTAACCAGCAAATTAACAACTGTTTTTCTTTTTCCAGTTGTAATTGGTAATGCTATTATTCTCAGGGAGGGCGAAAAACCCAAATTGCCACTCTGGGAAAATTCCCTCCCAGCCCCAAAAGGCGACCAGCCGCAGCCTGAGAGTAAATAACATGTTTACCAATTACTTAAGGGTGGGCGGGATGGGCTGCTCGCCTGCTAATCTAAAATGGCTGCCAACACGAGGCAGCTTCAGGCTAAATAGCCCTCTGAAATCTCGCTCCTAGCAACGCGAGAGTTGAACTCTCGCGTTACCAAGGAGCGAGACTATCATTTGATTGGCTGTGCAGCCTGGCAAGGGCGGGACTTCCAGGCTGCTCAGCCAATCATGCGTCGATGCCCTTTTATGGGGCCGACACAACAGAAGGCCCTCCCTGCGCATCGGGGGGGTGTCCTTGTTGAAGAAAAGAGCTGGACATATAGTGCATAGCCAGTCTAGGAGCAGAGCAGGGGCATGGCAACCACATGCTGGCTGCCCGGACTCTGTCCCCATGTAGTCCTCACACCGGGCACTCCGTTGGCACAGTGTTCACATATGCTGTGCCAAAGGAGTGCCAAAAAGCCACTGCCACAACAAGGGTGGGCCCCGATCTATTAAAGAAAGGGGTGATGGGATGCTGCCCCTTAGGTGCCATCTGTTCAGTTTCTCTAGGAAAAGACACACTTGGTGAATTAGACTGGATACCCTGGGCCACCACTTTTACTTGTGAGTCCATAAGCAGAGTCCAAGCTAATAGTGCCTGTGCACTATGAACCCCTTACTTCTGCTGAAACATTATACTAAATATTTAAATAAAAATAAAATTATACTACTTAAAAAAGGCTGAACATTTCTTTCAAGACAATCAGTAATATCAATAGTAACCTATTGTACCTTTGTCTTATCCAAATTAAACATGAGTGTTTTATCCCGATCCACCTCAAAACTAGACAAATGTCCAAGACAACAAAGAATTTACAGATTCTACATGCCAAATTTAACTGCAACAAATTGTCTAGATTTTATGATGTTATAATATTCAGTCTTCACTTGAGAACATCAGTTAGATCTTTCCCCCCTTACCTATGAGGATAACAGTGCATGTATAATACATCTTTGCTTGTGGTCGACAAAGTAATGGGATTATATTTTGGATTTTGGAGCAAAAACTCAGAAGGTAAAATAATAATATTATTTGTGCCTCTCCCTCCCTCTTTTATACTCCACCTAAGAATGAATATCTGTTGGTATTTATTCTCTCTCTCTCTCTTCCCCCCCCCCCTCTCTTTTTGCTTAATCTAAATATTAGATAAATTGGTGTTAGACACATCTTGGTTTATGCTTTTGAAAAAGATTGAAATAAGTTTGAAAAGTACAGTTAAAATAAAGAATAATAAACAGATTCTGCTTAGACTAGTCAAGGAATCTGCTTGCCTGAGTTAAGAGGCTACAGTATTTCTTACTGACTTCAAACCAGCATCAGGACAACACCCTTTCAAAATATTTACTGAGTTAGAGCTGTTGATGGTAGGTGTAAGATAGCAACACTGAGAGAAAAGTTAATAATTTAAAGCTGAAGATGCTGTGGTTTTTTCTTAGTGCCTCAAATGCTATGGCTCTGTGTATACTGCAAGCAGTTCTTTAAAATTCAGATCTTGTGCTGTTTCTAAACTTCTCAGTCATATACCTCAAAGAGAACTTGTCATGAAATCAGTGGTGGGTTTGCTCACTTTCAGTCTGCAGAAATGGTTGAGGGGAGGCTGCAGAGTTTGATCATCTAATAATACATATATTGATAAGAACAGAATTACTGGTTTGGGGAATTCAGGAAGTACTGTACTAAAAGAAAACTTGATAAAAGGCATAAATATATCCGTAGGCCAGCAATCATTTCAATATTGGGTGATTTCACACATGCAGGATACAAAAGGTAGTTTGAATGGTCAGCTGTCTTAACAGTCACAATTAGAGAAGTAGGGGGGAAGCAGATGGGTGGCTGTGGGCCACCCCGGGAAGTTGCGCCGTGGGGCTGAGGTATCCGCACACCGTGGCCCCGCGGTGCAGCTTCGCCGCCCCTGGAAGGAGCGCTAAAATAGCGCTCCTTCCACAAGTCACCGAAGGTGCACCACAAAAGGCTGGCAGTGCACCTTCGGCAACTCTTCCGCCGCAGCATGTGCTAATGCTGCGGCGGGAAGGCATCGTCGGAGCGCCGGCTGTGCGGAGGGGCCGGCACTCCAACGATGCCTTCAGGAAGGGGTTGGGGTGCCCACTGTGCAGCTGCCCCTCCCCTTCCTTGCCCCCAAAACGGCCCTTTTAGTCATCGGCTCCCCCCCCCCCCCATAGTTAAGCACAGTGAGCATTGGTGCAAACCCCAGCCCAAATGGAACTTGAATTGGACAGGACACAAGAACACATTGGACAGGACACAAGAACACGCAAACCAATGCAGAGAGTCAATTGCAGGATTAGAGTGAACCTGGCAATTGCAGACAGAGGGTCAGTAAAGGAGTAGTGGAGGGGGACGCACAACAGGAAGAGAGAGAGAGAAAATAAAGAAGTTGGATTGGTTGAGAGCTCTATAGCATAATTAGGGATCCAATGCTAGACCTGTGTTGAGATATTCCCCTTAAAGTATTTGTAGACACAGTAGAATGCAAGAGTGGTAAAATATAACTCATCCATGTGATCCCTCTCTACAGGAAGCAGTACAAGAGGACTTCCTGTTCAAACTGAGCCTTGCATATGCAACAGGATCTTTGGAATGTTGCCATGTTCCTGTAAATTTCCATTGTGCATCAATCAAGATTTCTGGCTTGGTCTTTGGTTCAGCATCCTGGCTTGTCCTTCAACCTTGACTTACCCTTCAGTCCTACTGTTTTTCTTTGCCTCTTGCCTCTAGTTTCCTAATGGTCATTTGGGGCCACAGTCCATAGCTCAGCCCCAACAACTGTGCATAATATTTTCAGTTATGGTAATCTATAAGCCTAGGTTACCAATGCTATTACCATTGGTGTAGATGCTATTTTAACCATGCCTTATATTCCATTCTATCCAACTGTGGCAAACACAATTTACAGCAGAATGTTCAACAATTTGACCAATAGTGATGGGGAGTGGGAGGAAAGAAGCAGAATGGGCATTGGAATGCATATAGGAATGGGTATCTGATTACAGATGTTTTTCAGTGTTATGTTACTACTAATGGAAAATAAATTACAAGGCACATTTAATTACACATTAATCAACACAATTCATTGAGATAGTCAGCACTTCTGGACTGGTTTTTCAGAGATCAGTTTGTGCACTGCTGAAGAGTGGGAAATTCTGAAAATTCAATTTCTTTTTTTCCTATTTTCACTTTAGTAACATGCTCATTTTACATAGCTTTTTGATTGATTTTCAGTTTTTTTTCAAGAACATATCCATAATATTTTTTGGTGCATTTTTCTAAGTGTGTGTAGTTTTGTGCATCAGCCAACAGTTGTGCATATGCATTTGCTGAAATGCATTTGTACACATTTTAGAAAAGCCCACATTATTTTCTGTGTGCCTTTTAAAAATGCATGTATGCTGTGAATACATTTTGTTGCTGTTTTTGTTCCCTAAAACACATCACAACCTTGGAAATGTACAAGTTCAGAGTGCAAGTTGCAATCTGGTTCATGCATCATTCTGTGGAGTAGAGGTGAAGTAAAAACCCATTTTTTAAAATGTCTTAATAACGTGAATGCACCAGATATCTCTTGTATTGCTTTTTGATTAATAATAATAATAATAATAATAATAATAATAATAAAGTTTATTTGTATCCCGCTTATTGCCAGATAATCCAAGTGGCTTACAATACAACCCGTATAACATATCTCCAAAAAGAAAAACCAACCCACCCCCTAATCAACCTCTACTGCGTTCCTCATCCATCAACAACTGATGGGGCCACGAGAGGAATGCAGGAGTCAAGGAACCCAAGGCTGGGGTGATTAGTCTGGGAAGGCCTGCCGAAAGAGATCCGTCTTGACAGCTTTTTTAAAGCTGTCCAGTGATGTCAACTGACGGATCTCATCCGGCAGGCCGTTCCAGAGTTTGGGGGCGACAACAGAAAAAGCCCTCTGGGAGGTCACCGCAAGCCTTGATTTTTGAGGCTGCAGCAAATTCCTCCCAGAGGACCGGAGAGCACAGGGAGGATTGTATGGAAGGAGACTTAATAAGACTTAATTAAGAACTTGTTGCTTGGGAAAGAATATTGGGGGGCAAAGCAGAATATTCTTCAGAAATAAAGAGATGACTTACCACTAATTATAAAAAGGTGAACACATCTCTACTCATCCCCATGCTTTCAGACAACATAGAAATGATGGTGTTGGGGTGGGAGCTACACTGCTTACAAGGTGTCTTTTTGGTAGATATTGGTCTAGCATAGTTGGAAATGAATTCTGAACAACCATGTAAGTAGTGATGGCATAAGTCCAACTTCTGCCATTGTAATTCACTAACAGGACACAGTGGCTCAGTGATTAAGATGCTGACTCTGACAACTGCAAGATCACCAGGTCAGCCGTTCAAGACCCAATCACCATGTGGCAGAGTGAGCTCCCATCACTAGTCCCAGCTTCTGTCAACCTAGCTGTTTCAAAGCATGTAAAAGTGCAAGTAAATAAAGCAAACAAGGATAGATGTTGGAAGTGCCAGAAATATAAAGGTACTTACTATCATATGTGGTGGCATTACCCACTAGCCAAAAGATACTGGGATGATATACACAAACAAATTCAGGACATCCTCCAAACAAAACTTGATAAAGAACCAAAGTTATTTCTGTTAGGAATAACTGAAGAACAATTAGATAAGAAATTTGGAAAGGAGATCTTTTTTATGCTAACAGTGGCTAGGGTAACCTATGCTACAACTTGGAAACAGTATAAGACCCCGTCGATCATACAATGGCTTTGGAAACTTTTGGAATATATAGAAATGGATGAATTAACATATATGCTAAGAAATAAGATGAATTCTCAATTTGATAATAAATGGGGAAAGATAATAGATAGAATTATGAATAAAATATATAACTATAGTTAAATCATAAAAGAAAATCAACTCTCAGGTTTCATAAGTTGAAATAGAACTTATATAAAAGAAAAGAAAATGATAATTTACGAAAATAATTAATTTTGATAACACATGATTATATTATCAAAGCAGATTATAAAATCATCAAAGGACCAAGAAAATAATAATAATAATAATAATAATAATAATAATAATAATAAAAAATTTATTTATAACCAGCCCCTCTGCTTGGCAATCGGGGCGGATTGGATTATATGTATATATTTAGATTTATTTGTGTGAATATTAAATTTGATGAAATTGGATACAAGTAACTAAGTCATAAGATAGTTGAAAATTAGGCATTAGGAAGTCATATTCTAAGTTGTTAAGAATGTTATGTTATATCTGGTTTTGTATGTCTCATTTGCATTTGTTTTTTATATATGTTTGCAATTGTATGTTGATAAGCTATATTGTTGTGAAGATTTGTTATGTCATATTTTATAAAAATATTAATAAAGAGAATACTTTTTAAAAAAGTAAAAGTGCAAGAAGATAAATAGGTACTTTCCACTTTGATGGAAAGTAACAGCACTCTGTGCAGTCATGCTGGCCACATGACCATGGAGTTGTCTTTGACAATGCTGGCTCCCCAGGCTTAGTAACATAGATGAGCACCCCCTACAGTTGCACACAAATTGACAATGTTGTCAAAGGGGAAATCTTTATATTCAAATGGGGGAATTGCACAAGATAAAGTTCTGAACAGGAAACAGAATTTTCTGAACTGGAAACCTATTTCTTGACAAAAGATTGTGTTTTCTACTAAAAAAAAAAAAAAAAAAACCAAACAAACATGCACATATTGTGTAAAATAACTCCTGAACTTTGAAGATTCTCTTCATTCCAGGATTACTCACATAAGAATTTCCACGACACCTGAGTAACATATTTCCCACCCTTTTTCAAATATTTTCAAATATTCATCCCATGCCTAGGATTAACTTCCACTGACAGGAATAGACACTGCTCTCAGGCCTGTGAAGATAGAACTGAAGCCTGCCGGTGTTTATCGCTGGTCTGTTTAGGCCCTAACATAACTAATTTCACCCCTTTTCTTTCTTTGCACTAAGTACTTGGTATTAAAGAACTCTGGGTGTAGATTGTACTGCTTCTAACACCTACTTAAATATTATTAGATCCTTTACAAGTGGCCAAATTTGGTTCCATTAGACAGATTTTATTCCTGCACCTTTCCAGATAAGAAGCCGACATTTCCACTCTCTCATTAAACTATACAGATTTGCTGGTAGATGTCCCAAAAGATTAAGAAAATGGCTTCTTGTAATTCAGAGTCATGTATTGTGTGATAATATTAATAGTACAGTCTCATGCCGAACAAAATGCTAGTCCTTAACCTCACCCATTTTTTGTAAAATAAATGTAGGATTTTTAAATATAAAGTCAGGGAATATGGGAGGCTACAATTGCTGAGCTGTAGAACATTATGCTAAATACAACTGACACCTTTTTCTAATAATTTGAGTAGGATTCAATAGGAAAGGTTCTTCATCTCATTGTGAAAAGAGAAATGATTTTTGTATATCTAGTGTTAGCCCAGGCTGGGAAAGTCAAGCACTTCATGGCAAGAGTGTTTTAAACCTTATACTTGGCTATTTTACATTCTCTCTCTCTCTCTCTCTCTCCTCACCCCATATACTTTCTAGAAGAAAAAAAATTAAAGGAAAAAAAGACTGATACCACCATGAACTATTCTAAATTTGGTGTGACCCAGTTGAAGTCAAAGGGGACTAGATTCAGAGCAATTTAATTCAATGTGAAAGCTGGTATAGCTCCTGTGAGTCATGTTGATTTCACTGGATCTGCTTTAAATGTGACTGAGCCTGGTTTTTGACATCCATGGGATTCCTTTCCAAGAAATTAATAAAAGAGGGCCAAGAAGGGATGAAATATACTTTTAAATGGCCTCCAGGCACTTTCTGGGGGAACACAATGTTATTTGTAGGCAAAAAATAAGATAAAAATAAAAATGGCAGGAGGTCCAAGGGATTGGGGAAGCCTGAAAGAAGCATTGTGATTTTGCTTATAGGCCATACAACCCACTCCTACTGAAAAGCAGCATGCCAGACTTTCAGGTATTGCTGCCTGTTCTGGGAATTGCCAGGCTAGAACCTTAGTTACAGAAAGCTTATACCATGACTCCTGCTCTTTTCTTTCTATAAGCCATATTTGGCTTGTATAAACAAATAACTAAACAACAACAAAAATCTTTCTCAGGTATTCTTGCATCCTCTATAGCCAGAGGCTATTTTGATCTAAATAGTGCCCTTTAGGATTTTGTCTCATTGTTTGACAAGTTGTAAAACTTGTCTTAAAATGTTAAGTTGAAGCTTGCTGCTAAAAGAAAACTCAATTGTCAAAATGCACTTAAAACTCAGCTCTTGTGCACATCAGCACCATTTTACACAGCATACCACACACAGAGAAACATACACACAAACACTCAGGGTACTTCAGACACCATATTCATGGTGCATTTGAGGAGCTAGATCAATTTTCCACGCACAGTAGAGATTATGGAATCTCAAGTCTCACAATTTCCCTTAGAGAAAAAAATTGTCTGAAGAACTAAATTATTTTTTTTAAAAAAAATCTTAAATAGATTTAAGATTAAGATTTTAAATCTGCAAATGGGTACACAGTGTAGGACAGTGGCTCCTCTGGGTGTTTTAGACTTCAATTCACAGAAGCCCCAGCCATGTTAGCCAACAGTCAAGAATTCTGGGAGCTAAAGTCCAAAGCAAATAGGACTTGAACAGACAGGCAGGAAAAAGCAGCTCGATTCTGCATTATCTGGAACTGGGTTGAAACCCGACTGTCCACACAGCCTGATTCCCAAAGTGGCTTGAATAATTACAGGCTGTTTGCATCATGTAGCTTCAAGCCACACCATGTGATTATTTTTTTGCCACCTGCTCACCATGCATGCACACCATTGTGCACACACACCACCAGCAACCTCCAATCACTTCCCTCTTCTCTCCCAAGTACCATTACATAGGGTGCCCATTCATATGATCAGCCACACGGCAAAGGTGTTTAAAATTATACAGGAAAAATAAAAATATGGCAATGTTAGGGACACAGGCCCACATTTTGAAAATATGTTGTTATTGTTCTCAGTTAAGATGATATGGAGGGATATCCAGGCAAAGAGAGGCCATTCCTTTTGGCCATGCGATTCCTGGGAGACAAAGGGCCTTTACAGACTGCCAGAAATAATGCAATTTGAGTCCACTTTAACTGCCCTGGCTCAGTGCTAGGGAATCATGGGAATTGTATTTTTTTTCCTGAGATATTGAGCCTTCTCTGTCAGAAGCTCTGGTGCCACAATAAACTACAGTTCCCATGATTCCCTAGCACTGAGCCAGGGCAGTTAAAGTGGACTGAAGTTGCATTATTTCTGGCAGTTTGTAAAGGCCCACTGTCTTAAAGTCCAGGAAATAAAATTTAACCTCCATTAGCAACACGAAAAGATACATTTTTTGAGATCCAGGCTGCCTTTGTCCTTGGAGAGGCTACTCGCCCACTTACTAGGCAGAGAACATTGAATTTCTCAAGAAATTTGGTTGCATTTGGAAGATTATTCAGTGCTATTTAGGCAAAACACACCAAATACAGTCCCACTTAAAGAAAGATTTACCTTTGTTGAAGGCAGAATCCTCAAAGAGTTAAGTACAAGTCCTTTGAATTCTATAATGAATTCAAAAGTATACCCAATTGTTGTTGTTGTTGTTTTCTTCTTCCCAATAAGGGACTCCGGGCAAAAAGTTCTACTTGACTGATTGATACAGAGATATTTTCCTAAATCATTTGGTTTTCCCTCGCCAAGCATTGCAACTGAAGCTCCTTGAAATGTCATTCTTTTTACCTCTCTCTTATGTTTATTTTCTTTCCTAGCCACTGGAGGAAAGAAAAATCATTAAGAGATACTCATTTTTGCCATAAAAAATATTAGGTTAACAAAAACCCTCTTGGTAAGTGGCATAAGTACAGTAGATGGAATTTTGCTGTAAGACTCATTGATCTGTGTCTACTAATAATGGCAAACTGTCTTATGATTGAATATGTGCTTTCTAATTCCTCAATACACCATTCAAGCATTTTCAATCATTTTCATTAACAAGAAAAGTCTTCAGTCAAACAGCCAACATTTCTTCTAACTTTTTTGGCACATAGGATTGCCATTGAAATAGTTGCTGCTATTGTTAGGCCATACTGAAACAGGGCAGGCAATGCAGGTCCACAACATAACAAGCCAGAACCTATAAGGCATGACTCAACAGGCAACTTGAAGGTACATACACAGACACATAGAAGCCTATGAAACAGACACAGACAGCATCAGAAATTAGGGAATTAGCTCAATGCACTTGAGGTAGTTGGGGAAAGAACAAGATGGTTGCCCCATTCTAAGCAGAATTAACAGTTGGGACAGTGCCCATGGGAAGCAGCAAGCTAGTTTAGAGCTGCAAGGGTGGGTGATATGGCAACTATGGGCCTTTGTAGACTGCCAGAAATAGTGCAAATTGAGACCACTTTAACTGCCCTGACTCAGTGCTAGGGAATCATGGGAACTGTAGTTTATTGTGGCACCAGAGCTCTCTGACAGAGAAGGCTCAATGTCTCAGAAAAAAATACAATTCCCATGATTCCCTAACACTGAGCCAGGGCAATTAAAGTGGACTTAATTTGCACTATTTCTAGCAGTCTGTAAAGGCCCTATGTCCTTCAGTGCATAACCACTACTTCTCAGCATCTGCTCAGCATCTGTGCTACCTCACTCTATGCAGTGATTCCCAATCTTTGGTCCTTCGGGTATTTTGGACTTCAACGCCCAGAACACCTAGGCAGCTTGGCCAACAGTCAGAAATTCTGGAAGCTGAAGTCCAAAACACCTGAAGAACCAAAGTTTGGGAACAACTGCAATAGGGCCAGCCTTACCAAAATCTGGTGAATATCTCTGGAAAGTCAAGAAGTAAAGCACAACAAATACAATAGTTCTTTCCACACTCTTTTACACACACCCTACCCAATAATAGAAACAGCAATTGAGAGTCAGTAATATTCTACAGAGATTATCACATGTCATTTTTTGCCCAATCTGGACACAAACTGGGAACGGGCTTGAACAGATAAAACTGGAGTTATTGCATAGGAAAATGCTGCCGATGCCACTGGGAGACTACAAGCCATCCCCCAGCTGTGCTTTGTCCACCAATTTTGAAGGACAGAAGCTTTCTGTCCTTCAAAATAGGCAGGCAGAGTGCAGCTGGGGGATGTCTTGTTAGTCTCCGAGCAGCATTGGCCCATTTTCCTGTGCAGTAACCCATTTTCACCTATTCAAGCCCATTTTGAGCCCATGCCCGGACTGGACAAAAAATGACCTGCGATAATCTGTACCTTTAATCCTGAAGCTTCCATAGTTTCTAAACGTGATGACCTGACCTCCTTAATTCTCTTAAAAAGAAACTCTACAAGCCAGTAGACACTACCATGTCTTGAAGCAGTGAGTTTCGTGCTTTATGGATGAAATTCCTCTTTCTGTCTATCCTGACCATTAATTTCATTGGTGACTCTGCAACTTCAAATTCTATGAAAGGGTAAGAAGTTCTAGTCACTTTCTACACACACTACACAAATGTCCTTCATTAAATGATTTCCTTCTAAAGTAAAGACATCCAGAAAATTTAGCATTTCCTTAGAAAGAATGGTCTCCAGCCTGCTAACCATGTTGATACTGTTCAATTTTCCAAATGCTGTTGTACCATAAATTTCCTGTCTCATTTTTGATAACTATAACATGAAATTCAACTTTTATCTGTATTTCTAGGAATGGAGCTGCTATGTTCATGACTCCATAAATACTTTCCTGAAGAATTGTAGCTACTCCAAACCTTGTCAGTGTACATGAGCTTAAGATTTATTTATTTATTTATTTATTTATCTCTTCAACATAATTTAACATTTATTTGCCTCGAACTGTGTGTGTGTGTCAGTGTGTGTCCAAATTTACAATTTGAAGAGCTTGAAGCTTTTCACAAAGTCTCAACAGCACTGTGGTGTATCAAATCTTAACATTCTTGTGATGGGCCTCCTGCTTACTTGTTAAAGGTTGCCCTAATCTATCATACAAGAAAGTCAAAATAAGTGGAGTTCTCCCTTGATATTTTGTGGCAGTCTTCCTAGGAGACTAGCATATAAAACTATACTGACCAGTTCCAGAGTCAGAAATCTAGGCTGCACAGGTTATTTTTCCAATCTAATAAGAATGTTTCCATTGATATATGTAAAAATATCTCACTAATATCTGCAAATCATTCCCTAGTGAAGCAAAACTTTCTAAGTAATGACTTCAACAGGCTTGGAAGACTTGGAGAGATGGACTGCAGTTATCCAATGTACAGAAAAGAAACATAAATAAGAGGTCTCTTCAATCTTTGCTATCGAATTGCTGCATTTTGGTATTCATCTCATGTGCTACCTGGTTCACAAAATGCAGATCTAAGAGACTTTTTGGAAAAACAAATTATGGTATCTATCAACCTCTTGCAATCTAACTCTATCATCTAGATTCCAGGTTTCTTAACTTTGATGTACAGCACCTATACAGCAATTGTGCTAAAGATTTCAGACTGAAACACCAATTAGACAGATGGAAGAGCTTTTGTGCTGTATATTTTCAAACATTAATACCATCATCTGCATGTTAAAGAAATGAAATTTTGATTTTGCAGAGGCCACTAAGGATTAATTTAATGATCTGGGTAGAGTTTAGATTTCCTTCTAAGAGGTGTGAAGGTTAAAAGGTACATCTTGCTAAATATTTAAAATCTTTAACCTTTCTGGTTTGATCCAAATGATCCTGGGGAAAGAAACCACTTATATAGCTGAGCTGTAGCTTGGTTAAAATTTAAGTAGTTCTCCTTTGTGAATCTTGAGCTTTTGTACCTAATGCTTTTACTATATCTATGTCAAACTTTCTAATAACATTTTAAATCTGCACTTGATGCATTTTTCAACATGCCTCCCAGATTGTAAAGCACAGTGAAAAGATTTTCTTAATAAAAAGAAAAAAAATCTGTTTCTGCTTTTCTGTCTCTTCCCATTTGAAACAGCAAAACCCATCAACACACTTGTTGAGTTTCAATGCTCAGTAGTTCTTGCTATCCTTTCCAACAATTCATGGATAAATTGTAGAAACTTCTTATCTATCAATTTGAATTTAAGAAGTTTTTCTATATTCATTGATTAGTTGAGATAGAAGGTCCCTTCTGTTGCACATTATATGACACCACATTGCATGAGATTTGGGATAGAGAAGTTTCCCATGCAAAACATAATATTTCGCATTTATTTGGGAAATAATACATTGTATATTGGGAGAGAGAGCATAGTGTAGTGGTTTGAATACTAGACTACGACTCTGAAAACAGAGTTGGAATCTTCTCTTGACCACTGAAAACCAATAGGTGATCTTGTCAGACAAGTCACACCTTCTCAGCTTCAGAGGAAGGCTAAGGCTAACCCCCTCTAAACAAATCTTGTCAAGAAAACCACATGGCAGTTTTGCTTTGGGGTCACCATAAGTCAGAAATGGCATGAAGGCAACATTCACAATTATTAATGATTAATAACATTACAATAGTCACACACGATATAGTGTTATTATCCCTATATAGGTGGTGTGAGTTTGAAGCAACCACAGCCAGTCATGTTTAATACCATACAGAGCTTTAACTAACAAATGTCTACTTAAAAATATGTCCTGAAAGGGATAACCCTATTACACAGCAGGGTGAAATGACCTTTGTCACTTGGCACAATGAATAAAAGGGAAAGAAGAGAAAGTAGAAAATTTGTGTCCCAATGGGAAACATATTTAAAATGTATTAAAAATATATTTCCAATCTAATTTCCAGTCTAATTTTGGAAAGGAAGGGAGCTGGGTTTTGCTTTAGGTAGAAGAACATTTTTGCACTAGCTCTGTATCCTTAAGGCATGGAGGGCTTGAAACAGCTTTGCAAAGTTTGAATTCCAATAAACAGGGTAGTTGAAGTCTTCCATTACTATTACCAGTGATATCACTAGGTAGGTGTTGGGGGTCCAGGTACTTAGATGACACCGGGTGACACACTAAATGGAGGTAACACCACTGATCTCCAAACATCTGTTTTTTGGCAGAAACAGTCTGTGGCATTCACCTGTGTCCCTTTAAAATGCTGAAGAGATGATGTGAGTGGGGTGAGGCTCAGTGGGAGAAGAAAGGAGAGGCCAGTATTTTTTTTATTTTTAAAAAATATTTTTTTATTTTTAAAAAAACATCAAATCTTACCAAATTTTCACTTTAACCACATGAACCTATTACAGGTAAATACATTTATGATATTGTAATTTAAAGGCATAATTTTAATTTTGCTAGTTGCTTTATGTCCCAACTGTTATCATTACATTCAGTGATATATGGTAATTATGATTTATGAGTAACATTACCACAAAAAACACTACGAAGGATTCTGCATGGTGTAGTATGGAAGGAGGCCAACAGAGAGGTTGACAACCATGAGTTGTATAAAGACAGAAGAAGAAGAGAAAGTGGGTGTCAAAAAGACAGAAGGTATCATTCCCATTTTTCACTTTGGTCCCAGCCACTGGTGGCATGCTGACCTTGACAGATTACTTCTGAGGAAATGTAGCCCTTGACAGAGAAAATATTCCCCATCCCTACATTCATGTAAATAAATGTGTCATCTGCACACTTCAGGTGAACAACTATAAATGCTTCCAGAAAGACATGCATGCATGCACACATCATTTCTGAACACCCATGGCAGTGAGGTGAATCAGAGAGAGAGAGAGAGAGAGAGAGAGAGAGAGAGTAGCATCATCTTGTACCTCATATATAGGTGTCTACATGCATAGCCATTTGGATGATATACATTAAACTCAAGCAATATAGAGAATTAATATGTATAACATGTGCCATGTATATGTGCACATACAGAATACGGAATATAAAAAATAAATATAGCCAGAAGGTCAAGCCACCCTTTACACTAACAGTGATCTTCCTAAAAGGATATTTACTGGCTTCAGAGAAGCAGTGACAGAGCAAGAGCCTGAAGGAAAAATCTCCCTTGTCAGAGCTGATTTTTGTCACCATGCAAGAATTCTGTGTGGTCCTTAGTGTTGATATGAAGGTGTTCCAGGTGGCTGGCTCTATCATTTGTTGAGTAAATGTCAGCTCTTCATAGTGATGTCTTTCTAGAGTTTCTTGACATAGATGCTCCTCATCCAATAAAATGAAAAAAGGAAAGAAAGGCAGTACATTTGGAGGTATTGATTGGATGTTTCTACACAATTTGGAAAGCACTTTAAGGTTTGTCATTCATAAGTCCTATATGCAGTGCTATATACCATTTATAAGGGATAAGGAAATAGCATTATTGGTATTGGGTTTTCTTCTGCACCTTTGTTTGCAGGACCATGCCTGTGGAATTAACAAAGAGCCTAGGCATTATGATGGGTTCAGGCAGAAGGCTAGATTTTATTTATTTATTTTTACCC
This sequence comes from Phrynosoma blainvillii, assembly GCA_026167975.1. Classification (NCBI taxonomy): domain Eukaryota; kingdom Metazoa; phylum Chordata; class Lepidosauria; order Squamata; family Phrynosomatidae; genus Phrynosoma; species Phrynosoma blainvillii. Next base: position 183,201,043 of record JANUYF010000004.1, on the reverse strand, counting down.
TACTTTGCTCAGTGCAATCTAGTAGTACTGGCATTTTTACAGCTCATATAATTTCACCTGATTACCTAATAATATTTTGTTGTTGTTGTGTGCCTTCAGGTCATTTCCAATTTACGGTGACCCCAAGGCAAACCTATTGTAGAATTTTCTTGGCATGATTGATCTGAGAAGGGCAGCCTTTTCCTTCCTCTGAGGCTCAGAAAGTGTGTCTTGCCCAAGGTGGACTATGCATAGCCAATCAGGATTCAAACCCTGGTCTCCAGAGTCATAATCCAATGTTCAGACTATTAGACCATACCGGTGTTCTACTAGCATTTAGGATAAAACAAAAACATACACCAAATTAGTACAGTAAAAATAAAGAAAAAATTCAAAATGAAGGGAGGATAAATTAAGTCCAACAATCACATCCAGTTTTTACAACTAATGTACTAATTAACTTGCCACACTATTTATTTCCTAGACTTTAGCAGCTTCCCATAACTTGGCATATTCCCCAATTAACATTCAAGTTAAAAATATACTTTACTGAAATAGGGTTTTGTTTTTGTTTTTTTAGAATACATTAGGGTGGATGCCTCTCCATTGCCATATGCAGTAAAATAGGAAGTTCAGCTACCCCAAAGAAGAAATATTAGAAATGGAAGAAATGCATTACATGGGACAAGTCAATCTGTGTCATTTCTTTGGGGTGGCAATGGGAGAAAGAGGAGATTCAGGAAGTTCCAGTTGGTGAACATAACACAAGGAGTGGATTTGTTGGAGCTCTGACAAAACACTCTTTACTTGGGGCTTTTTTTTTTCCCCCTCAGGAAAACCACTTTGGGGGCAAACTATATCTCCCTGAAACAGGGAGCTTGGTGGGCCTTGCAGAAGTTCACTGCCCAAAGGCTGAGTACCCCAGGCAAAAACGAGGAGGAAGAAGGGGTGAGAAGAACAAGACAGAGTGACACAAACCCTTATTATGGCAAATGGAACCCTTGAGGGCCAACCCTGAGTAAACGCCTTGGGTGATAAGTACTGACAACCAACTATAAAGCTTGCAGTATAGTTTAAAAGGCTCAATTTCTTCAACTTTTCTTTGGAAAGTGAAGTCAAGATGCTAAAGAAGAAAGATGTGAAAGCAGTGGAAGAAGGAAGAGGAAAGGTGGTGAAAGTGGTGGAAGAAGGGAAGAGGTGAAAGAGGGGGAAAGTGAAGGAGAAAGTGAAGAAGGAAAGAAAAAAGATTAGAAGATTAAAGGGGAGCCAAGAATCCTTTGTCATTTGAGTTTTGTTTTTTCTTCTCAGATATGCCAGAATGGTAAGGAAAGAAAGCCACTGGGAGCAGCCTTGCTACAGTGAAAGGGGAAAATGAAAAGTGAAAGAAGATGGATTAAGAGTACAGGCTCTGAGATTTGCTGTATTTGTTACTGTTTCAGTTAATCATTGAGAAACTTGGAATCCTTTGAACTCTTTGAATCTTTGGTTTTTTCTGGTCTGTTTAATTTGAACTCTGATTGTTAAATGGTATAAAACATAAATGGACAGTTTGAATGGACAATTAGTGAGAAAAGAAATTAAAAGAATTAAAAGAAATTAAAGACTGTTAAAAGAAGAAAATTAACAAGAGAGAGAAAAGAGACAATAAGAAAGAAAAGTGGAAGAATATAAAGAGAAAGAAAAATAAGGTGAGAAAAAAAGAAAAGGGAAAAAGAGAGAAATAAGTTAAGCACTAAAAATTACAAACACAAATAAGCTCCCAAAGGAGAAACTCAACAGAACAAGTTAACCTGTTGTAAGAAATAAGGAAAATAGCAGACATGCAAAAGGACATGCAAAAAAAAAAAAAAAAAAAAGGAACAAAAAATCATGATTTAAGGGAAGATATTATACAGAATTTAAAAGATGAAATAAAGACTCTAATGAAATCTATTAATGGAATAAAGGAAAACATGAAACAAAAAAATTCAAGAATAGAGACCTTAGGAAAAAAAACAAAGAACTTGAAGAAACTGCAACTCATCTAAAAAATCACAAGAGAGAGAACATGACATTAAAATTTTAGAGGAGCTGAAAATAAGGGGAAACTGTCTAAAAATAAGAGAAGTAAAAGAATTAAAAAAAAATAAGACTTACATGATTTGTATAGCAACAATATGTTAGGGTGGTTATGCAGTGCATGATGATCCACGTCAATGTGCTGCACCAGGTTCATGATTCTCAGATGCAGGCAGTAGTGTGTCAGCTGGAGAAGCACCTCTCCCTTTCCAAATAGAATAAAGACACACCACAGACAGATGTCTCTCAGATGAGGCTTTAATCTTAGTTCTTCTATGTACAAGGCTATATACAGCAACAACGATAACCATCCAACGCAACTCTCCACAACCACTATCCACAGCAACCCACATGTGTGTCCAGAGGCTTCTACCTTATATAGCCAGGGCTCCACATGGCCTTCTGGCCCTGCCTCTTCCTGTGTGGCCTGAGTGGCTGCAGTTTTGCAGCAGTTCTCTGTGCTTTGCATGACACAGCATGAGTCAGCATCAGTCAAATGCTGTGTCATCATGGCTGCTGCTATTCCCCACATTGTACATTTTCCCCTGGGACTCCTTCCTAACAATCCCCTCCAAAATGTACAAATGTGTGCACATCGCTTGACTTGTGTGTGTGGACCTTCCTGTTTTCCTCTGCCATATCCCACTGGCCTGACATCTACCGATGTCCTCCCGCTGGTGCCCAGTGCCCTGGCACCCTGTCTGTTGCACTGTCCACTTGACCTGTGTACCCCAGACACAGAACCTTGTCCTGCTTTGCCCAGCAGCACCTTTGTCAATATAGGCACACCTTCAAGAAACCTGGCCACCACTCCAGGCACTTCACTTCTTCAGTGCTTCCGCACACTGGCGCAGATCTTTCACCACTCTGAACATGTATTTGGGCTAGACCTACCATCCACTTAGGACCTCGAACCTTGAGCTTCCGCTGCCATTCCTGGTGCCAAGCCCAACTGCACCAACATTCTCTTATGTCTCTCTATCTGCAGAGCTTTTGTCAGGATGTCTTGTTAGGATGGAGTCCCTGGGGGAAAATGTCCAATGTGGTGGAAAGCAGCAGCCATGATGAGTCACCATTTGGCCACTGCTGAGTCATGCAGTCTCATGCTGAGTCACAGGATGTGACAACATGAGGGTAGTCATCTAGTGCTGGAAAACACACCAAACTGATGTAAAACTGCTGCAAAACTGCAGTGTCACTCGAATGAGTGACAAGTGGCCAACAGGAAGAAGCAGGGCCGGAATGTCATGTGGAGGCATGGCTATATAAGGCACAAGCCTCTAGACACATGTGTTGGTTGTGGTATAGAAGTGGTGTTGATCATGGTCGTATGTATTTTGTTGGAGTACCACATCGGAAGACTACTGTACATAGCCTTGTACATAGAGCAACAAAGATTAAGCCTCCTTTGAGAGACGTCTGTCTGTGGAGTCTCCTTGCTCTGTCTGGAAGGGGAGAGGTGCTTCTCCAGCTGACAAGCTGCCTGTTTCATCAGAGAAAGTCCAAATCCTGGTGCTGCACATCTACGTGGTCTTCACGTGCTGTGTAACCAAGCTAACATGTCTGCCACATTGTCCTCTGAACAGATTAGGACAGACACAGAAGACTGTTCTGGACTAGCTCCCTCCCATTTTGATATTGCACTCCAATGTACTTGGTCCTATTCCTGAGGTTCTCTGCTATGATAAGGCAATGCAGGCCTGTGAATCCTCATGCACAACAGTTGGACCTGTGCACTCCTCATCTAGGTCTAACACAGGGGCCACCAACCTACGGCCCGCAGGCTGGTTCCGGCCCAGGGCCCCACGCTTACCGGCCCAGGCAGACCACTGCTGCCGCCGCCTGCCACCGCCGCCACGCGTTTTGGTTGCCGCACGACCGCGTCTGCCGTGACTGCCATTTTGATTTCCAAAATGGCGGCCGTGACGTGTTTGCTCATGCGCAGGCCGCCATTTTGGAAAACAATAAGTCGCGCCTGCCATTTTGTAAAAAAAATGGCAGCCGCCATTTTGGAGAACAAAATGGCAGCCACAACATGCGTGGAGGTGGCGGCGGCAATGCGCACAGTGGCAGCAGCGGCAGAGGTGGCGGCAGCGTGTGCGGTGGGGTCGCGTGCAGCGGGGGGGGTTGCATGCACACACGTGAGCATGCGCACTGCCATTCCCCCCCAGCCCGCCAGAAGGGACGACTTCGGGGGACTGGCCCCTGGCTCAAAAAGGTTGCCTACCCCTGGTCTAACAGAAGCTGCATCACCCACTGCACTTCTCCTGCCAACTCTAACAAAGCAGCAAACTCTGCTTCCAAAGAGCTAAGGGCTACACAACTCTGCTTCCTGCTCCTCCACACTACAGGGCTGGCAGCATACCTAATGAGCAACTCTGTGACTGACTTCCTGTCATGCAGCTCTGAAGCAAAGGAGCTGTCAACAAAACAATCTTGCTGGGCTTCAGATCTCTGTAACCCCAGCTTCCTCTCCTTGCTGCCCTTTTGATACCTCAGTAACCTCTTGACAGCTGTCCAGTCCTCAACCTTAGAACTGCTGACCCTCCTACTCAGGACACCCACAGCAAATGAAATGTCTGGCCTGGTGTTGTTGGCAATGAACATCAGACTGCCTATGACTGACCTATAGAGTTCCAGATACTCAAAAACCTTGTCAGACTCAGAACTGCTGGTAAATGCTGGAGTTATGCAGCTCTTTACAACTTTGGCATTTTCCAAGCCACACTTCTCCAGCAACCTCTTTATCTTCTTTGTCTAAGTCAGCATCACTTTCTCATCCACAGTCCTCTCCACCTCAATTCCTAGGTATGCCTTGAGGTTCCCCAAGTCTTTTAGAACAAACTTCTTAGCCAATTCTACCTGCACCGCTGTCATTTCCTATTCAGTCTGAGCATTCACACAAAGGTCATCGACATAAATCACTAAAGTGACCCCTCTTTTCCTACACACACAGGCATCTGTGGCACTGCATTTGTATCCCAGCCTCAGCAGCTCCTTGTGGATACACAAGTTCCAGCAGCACACACTCTGCTTCAGCCCATAAAGAGCTTTCTTAAGCCTGTAGACTTTGCCCTCTTTGGCATCATCAAAGCCCCGTGCTTGTTCCATAAAAACCTCCTCATCTAGCTTGGCATTCAGGTAGGCCATTTCAAAATCAAAATGCCTCACTACCTGACCCTTCCTGGCAGCCAAAGCTAGCACCAGCCTGAGGCTCTCTGGCTTCACTGTTGGAGAGAAGGTCATTTCAAAGCTCTCGAAGCGCTGTTGAGAGAAACCCCTGGCTACCAGTCTGGCTTTGTACTTGTGGGTCCCATCAGGCATCTCCTTTTTCTTGAAAACCCACTTGCAGCCTATGACCTTTCAGTCACCTGGCCTGTTCACTCCCTTGAACACCTCCCTTTTCACCAGAGAAGAGAATTCGCTATTCATAGCCTCAAACCACTTCTCCTGTTCTTCGCTGGGAAAGGTGAGAAACTCCTGGCAGCTTTCTGGTTCTTCCGCTGCTATGGCACACACCCTAGCATTCTGCACAAAATGCTCAGGCAGCCTCCTGACTCTCTGAGTCCTCCTAGGTATGATTACCTTGGTCCGTCCCTTCTCATCCTCACTATCACTACTCATCTGTACCCCCATCTCTGTGGATGGTGTTGTCTCAAACTTTCATGTAGTGATGGGTGAGGTTTGTGTACCTGTGGGCTCACTGGAGTTACTGGGTTGGCTTTCTAGTTTTCACCCCTCCAGTCCCAGTACTGCCTCCCTGTTGTCCCAGTCTTACAAACACTTCTTGGTTTGAGTGAATTTTCTCCCACCCAGAGTGTTTTTCAAAATTTGCACTCCTGGACAACAGGATATGTCCATTGCCAAGGCAAAACCTATAGCTTTTCCCATCGTACCCCACTAACATCAGCCTGCACCACTTGGGGTCACCTTTCTTCCTGAAATTTTGGGGAACCAGAATGTTGGCATGCTGCCCAAACACCCTCAAGTAGCAAAGGTTGGGTAGCCTCCCATACAACATGTAGTAAGGGGTCTGCTTGACTGCTGAGTTCCACACCCAGTTGGTGATGTGGCAGGCAGTCAAGACTGCCTCCCCCCAAAGACTCTCTGGGGGCCCCTACATCAAGCAGTATGCATTCTTTCATCTGCTTAAGCACCCCAATTTTTCTCTCTACCAAACCATCTTACTGGGTTGGTGGTATTATGGTGGATGCCCTTCTGCTTCAACAAATTTCCAAGACTTGCAGACAAGAATTCGCCCCCACGGTCTGTTACCAAGGTTCCTACTTTGTAATCAAACTCCCTCTCAACCATCGCCACCCAGGTTTTGAATGTGGCAGCAGCCTGATTTTTCTCCTTTAGAGTGAAGGCATAAGTGTATCTCGTATGGCGATCAATGATCACCATTAAATACCTACTTCCCCCTACCGATTTGGGTAAAGGGCTTGCTAAATCTGCATGCACTGCTTGGAATGACCTCTGTGTGATGCACTTGCTTCTCTTTGCAACAGGATAAGCCCTCAGCTTAATCCTGCTGCACACAGAGCATTCCAAGTGGTTCCTGCACTCATGCCACTTTAGCCCTGGACACACATTTTTCAGTTTTTCCAAACTTGTAAACCCAGTGTGTCCAAACGCCCTGTCGAGATAGTGTGCACAGTTTGAATGCTGGGCACATTGCCAACTGTGGCACACTCTGCCTGGGAATCCAGGAAATAGAGCCTATTGTGCTTATGGGCTTTTGGACAAATCTGCCCCCAGGAGACCAGCATTGTTGTTTCCTTCTGGCAGCAGGTGGCTCCTAGCAGGTCTTCTGGAAATGCCCTGGCTGACCACAATTAAAACATTTTTTCACTTTGCAGACAGCTGCACTTTGAACTGCCTCCAGTGGTGTGTTTGTTCTTGGCTCGGCTAATAACATATCTCACTCAAAAAATGGGAAGAAATAACAATCTTAAGATTCAACGGAAAATAAAGTTGAGTAAGAGGAAATAGCAACTTTGAATTAGTGTAAGTAAATACAAGGTTAATATAGTTGTTATAAGTGGTATAGATTACATGGAAAGATACAATATGAAATTTGTGTATTTTATCATAGAAAAGTAAGGCTAGTAAATGGATATAGATTTCAGATATGGGTAAGTAAGGAAGAAAGAAATGGAAAAAAAATCTTTTTTTCCTAAACAGTAACAGAGTAATACCAGTGACGAGAAGAAAAAGGAAGTTTCACTGGGAAGCACGAATATATGAAGATTAAATGAAGAAGAAAAGATCTTCATTAAAAATTCAAAATTTAAAATGTAACTGATTTGTGTTTAGTCTCAGTAGGATGACTTTGTTTAGTTTAGAAATAAATAATATCCCTTATGTATGTTAATGTGTTTTCTTTTATCCTTTTGACTATTTGATTTTTCTTTTTTGTGTTTGTCAGTTGTTGCACTTTTTCTATCAAAATTTCTGTATGTACAGATTATATATATTCTTAATAAAAGAAAAAAGAAAAAAGAAAGAGGAGATTCAAGGGATTTGGCCCTGCATCATGAAGACAGGTCACCCTGGGGATGGGGCATGGGAATTACTTAATTTGACCCATAGAGACATGCCCCTAATTTGATGCACGTTTTGTCTAAAAAGTGAAATATCTTCACAACATAATGCCAATATCGTACTGAATCCATCCTATCCCTTCAAATGCAAACTGTTTTCATGACATAAAGCCAACATCACAGTGAATTCACCCTATCCCTTAGGAAGTTTAACATAACTCACCTTTTGCTCCAGATGTTGCAGGAAAATATAGAGGACTCCAAACATAACTGGGCATCCCACTGTATTGCCTGGCGCCACTGCCACTGGCATGAGTCACTCCATATGAAGTCCCAATGAGGCATTCAGCCATGTATCAACACTGGTGCTTCATTTCTGACCTCAGAGGAAGCAACCCACACCAGTGGTATTAGTGTCAGGCAACACAGCAGGGACATGTGTGTAGTTGGCTGGTGTCACTATGGAGAAGTGTAGATACCTGGTGTTACTAAGGTGTGTGGAGGGTAACATGGAAAATCAGAATTTTCCAGGAGCAGCCTGGCGTATTCTGGCCAGTGTAGATAAACCCTAGGATAAGGAATATATAAAATGCTGCATTGTTCATTCTGCTGTGAAATGGGTTTTTTTCCATCCAGGCTTTCAAGCAGACCTCACTTGAACACAGATGAAACCAAATACTTTGGACAGTGCAGGTTATGCTTGTTTGAGGTCTTCAGTTGGCTGACATGATTGGTGATGCCTTTCCCCAGGGTCTTAGAAAAAGAGAGACCATTCAACAGTAGGGTATATGTTTGTGAGAGAGAGGAGGCAGTGTAAGTATATACATGTACATTTTTGAAAAAGAGCACTGGAGTAGAATGGGACTGTAATTTTAATCTCTTCCCAATCAAGTGGCACACTGGGTCCATTTTAAAGTAAAATAAATTCTGAATGATGTGTGTGTGTGTGTGTGTTTACTAATAATTTTATAAAACTAACAGAATACCTTACAGTTATTAACAGAAATCCTGCCAAGTAACAGTTTAAAGGACACCTCTGCTTCTTGTTTCAATTCACGTAACCAGCTAGAAAATGTCACCTTAGAAGGAACATGCCTCATTTGTGACAAGAGTATAAAAAGATAGAAGACACTGAATGGACAAAAATAGGTGAAAGGGAGTTTTGGGGATACATAGAGCAAGTCAAGAAAGAGGATATATGAAGAGCGCACAAGAGGGCAATTTAGTTCATGTTGACTCTAGACAAGGGTATGTGCACCAGCATTAGATTAACAATGACGATATCACTCAAAGAGAAGAACAGGTTTGTTTGCTTGTTTGTTTGTTTTTTTAAAAAAACTAAAAGAATGTGGGTGGGTGTTGATACTGTTTGCTTTTTGAGAGGAAAATCTACACATTAAATGATAAGATTCCTGTAATGGCATGTCTACTTTGGCCCTCATTTTCTGTTATAGTATCACACATATCTCAGAAATTGTCTATGCAACTTGACCTCTAAAATTGTTTGAGCAGAAGATGTGCTATCCAGGCACAACCAGCCAATCCCTTACCCTGGGAGGTGGGGTGAATCCCCATGAAATTTTATCACCACTCTTTCCACAGGTGCTCCATGTTCAGCCAGTCCCAGATTATAATTCAGGCTGCTGACACACTGAAGAATTAAGGCAGTTTGACACAGCATTAATTGCCATAGCTCCTTCCTACAGGATCTTGGGATTTGTTGTTATCAGAGCTCCCTGACAGAAAAGGCTAAATAGCTCACAAAAACACAAATCCTAAAATAGCATTGAACCATGGAAGATAAAGCAGTATCAAACTGCACTATTTCTGTAGTGTAAATGCTACCTCAGAGACTCCAGTTCAATTTATAGCAGCTGTGGAAGGAACAACACTGTGATCCAGCAACTACCCACTGCTACCCAGGCACCCCCACAGCCATTTAATGGACAGAACTGGTGTGGACTGGTGGGAAGTATAAGGGAGTGCATTCCTACAGCCAGACACATTTAGGGCCTCGGCAGATGGCTTAAAAAGCCGTCCTCAGGGCAAGGAAGGGGAGGGGCAGCCGCACGCTTGGCGCCCCTTCCTCCTCCTGAGGTCATCCTCGGAGCCGCCGGCCCTCCACACGGCCGGCGCTCCAAGGACAGCCTCCTGCTGCAGCGTCCAGACACGCTGCGGCGGAAAAGTCAGCGAAAGTGCGCTGCAAGGTTTTGCCGGGCACTTTCGCTGACTTGTGAAAGGAGCGCTATTTTAGCGCTCCTTTCAGGGCGGTGAAGGTGCGCCGCAGGATTGAGGCGTGGGGATGCCTTGGTCTCACAGCGCACCTTCCCAGGGCGGCCCCGTGCCGCCAGTCTGCTTAGGCCCTTAGACATCCTCTGTATCTTCCAGGAGTCTTCCAGAGGTCCAGAAGGCTGGCTGTGTCTACATTCTTTGGCTGCAGGATGTTACCGATAGTGCATTTTTCTGCATTTTGGTGTGCATGAATTCCACATGGCCCCAGATGGACTCTGCATCAAACTCCATGTGCTTCCATAGGAGGGCATAGAGGTAATACCCAGGTCAATTGGAGAACTGGAAAATCCCCAAATCACAGAGTCAGGCAGTGTGGGAGTCACAAATGGGCTATCATCACCTCCATAATCAGAAGAAGGAGCAATAATGGCCGAGATGTCTCACCTGATGGGCCAGCCAGACAACTCAATCCTCTCTCATTTCCCCTTGAATAGTGCCAGACCAAATTACTTCAGCTAGGCAATCTAACACCTTTGTCTAAACCTCAGCCAAATAATAAGTTATAGCTAAGCAATCTAGTGACCCTTAGCCAAACAATCCAAGCTATTGTTAAGCAAACTTCTTTTCTCTAAGCTTTTAGCCAAGCAATCAGGTACCTCTCCAGAGGCCAGATTTTGTCTTTAAAAACCCCTGGATTCTTCCCCTCAGTGTTGCTAGTCTGAGGTGCAGGAGGTCACTCCTGTTCTCTGATCTGGTTACCGGCACCCCCATCCAACTCATGCTCTCAGGACAGTTGTGTCTCATACTCCTTCACTCAACTGGACTCCAGAAGAGGCTTCATCAGTAGTAAGTATCGCCACAGCATTGTCTCAGCCTCTAACCCTTGATTTCCCTAAGCCCTGTAAGAGTGTGTGTGTGGATGCATGCTTTGCTGTGTGATTTTCTACTGTTCAATAAATAATACTTTATTTGGAGAATCCTGCCTCTGCATCAACCCTCAGATTCCCTGGACTCTTGGTATACATGTGGGAGACGGTCTTGCAGGGTCCTTGTAGCTGACCCCCTCTAGATTTGACCTAAATAAAATTTCTCATAGACTTTTGGCTACAAGGAACACAGCCTTTCTGAGAGTTGTGTCAGTTTTGAAATGAGCAGGAGATAGTATCTCTGCATTGTCATGGATGGATTATTTCCTGGTCAAGGTTGGACTAAAGGCCACTATTCCCCCTGTCGAGGGTGGAGGACCCATTAGAATGGTCTGCTCTCGAAGGCTGATGGAACCCATTAGGTTCCAGGAAGCCCTAGAGCAGGGGTAGGCAACCTTTCCCCTTTAAGGGCCAAGGGACTTCAGCTCCCAGAATCCCAGGAGCTATTGGCCAACATGGGACTATTGGCCAACATGGCTGAGGCTTCTGGGAGCTGAAGTCCCTTGGCCCTTAAAGGGGAAAGGTTGCCTACCCCTGCCCTAGAGGGTTCAATGGTTGGTAATGCCAGCAATTCTGTTGAAGCCTTGGTTAATACCTGGAATAATGATCTTACCAGGGGTATTGACACTATCGTTCCTAAGCATCCTTTCCAACCCTCTTCAAACCATAAGCCTTGGTATACAGAAGATCTTAGGAGAATGAAGCAGGCTGAACAATGACTAGAGTGCCGCTGGCGAAAAACTTGACTCTTATCTGACAGACACAACATAGGGATTTTCTTGATTCCTAGAGTGGCAATGGATGCAGCTAAGGAGTCTTTCTATTCTGAATGTATTGCATCTGCAATGTCTTGTCCAGCAGAGCTGTTCAGGGTGATAAGGGATCTAAGGCAAATGCCCCCCATCCAGAACCCTTTACTAAAACTAACTAAAGCATGTTGTGATGCTTTAAATAAGCACTTCGCAGATAAAATATCTCAGATAAGACCTGACTTGGATGCCAGCATTACTGCAGAAGTGACAGGAGAGGTATCCAGCAACTCCGTGAATACTGTCACACTGGATCAATTTGAGTCTGTGAGTACTGAGGATGAGGACAAGCTCCTTGGTAGTGTGAAAAAGATGACCTGCTCTCTCAATCCCTGCCTGTCTTGGCTGGCCGTCCAGGGGGGAGATGCAACTAAGGCTCTGTTAAGGCACATAATCGATGCATCTTTTAGGGAAGACTGATTTCCATCTAGTTTAAAAGAGGCAGTGGTTAAACCACTTTTTAAAAAGCCTTTCCTAGACCCCCTGGACAAAAACAACTACAGACCAGTCTCACTTTTGCTATTCTTGAGCAAGGTGATTGAGAGACCAGTCGTCATTCAACTCCAAGCAGTCTTGGGAGAAACTGATTATGTAGATCCATTTCAATCCGGATTTAGGACAGGATATGGGGTTGAGACAGCCATGGTCGACTTAGGGCCTTTGCAGACTGCCAGAAATAGTGCAAATTGAGTCCACTTTTAGGGTTAGGGTTAGTGCTAGGGAATCATGGGAATTGTTTTTTTTTTCTGAGACATTGAGCCTTCTCTGTCAGAGAGCTCTGGTGCCACAATAAAATACAGTTCCCATGATTCCCTAACCCTAACCCTTAAAGTGGACTCAATTTACACTATTTCTAGCAATCTGCAGTCAATGATCTCTGTCTGGGCATCAACAGGAGAAATGTGACCCTGTTGGTGCTCTTGGACCTCTCAGCGGCATTTGATACCATCGACCATGGTATCCTTCTGGAACGCTTGGGAGAGTTGGGAAAGATAAACCCCCCCCCCCCACGCATTGGGAAGGGTTCTCCTTTGCGCCAGCCATTAAAAGATGCCAGACACTTGATTGGCTGGGCGGGGGGGAAGTCCCGCCCCTTTCTTCGCCGCTCGGCCAATCGGGAGAGGAATCTTCTAGGATCCCATCTTGATGGTGGTCTCACTTATCGCAAAATTACCAACAAGAACTGAAGGGGCTATAAAGCCCCAAGGCTGCCTTGTGGTGGCAGCCATTTTATAGGAGCAGACAAGCAAGGAGATTGTCTGCTTGTTCGCTCCAGCGGCCTCTTTGGCGACCGTGAGCCTGTTGGCTCAGGTCACGGCCTGGTTGACCTTTGATGAGGCTTACTATATTGCGAGCCGGTGGTCCGGCTGCCCACGGGGGCGACCGTGCAGACAAGGCTCGAGTCGCAGCCTGGCAGCCCTTTGAGGAGGCCTATCAGCTTCCGGCGGCAGCCAGCATTCTGACGGCTGGGCTCCCGCGGCTTTGGAGGGACCAGCCCTGGTGTCAGGGCTCAACTCGGCTCGCAGCTGTGGCCGGGGTGGCCAGACGGCCCTGATCCTTCTCCCGGCAGGGAGGGATACTCAAGGCCAGGGTTCGAGCCCTGTTTTGTGCCATTTAAATCTATGGGACAAGTCATACTCTCTCAGCTCCAGAGGCTTGGTTTAAATATTTAAGGGGCCTTTATTGATTCTGGGTGCCCTTAGATTGTTGATATATTTAAAAAAAAACTAAAAAAGCCTGCAAAGATAAGCAGGAGGCCTTTGGAGGCCGTGGCAGGTTGGCTCCAATCTGCAGGTTATCCTGGTGTGTGAGGGGTGTTCTATAAACCACAAATACAATATAAATAATATCATAAAGACAATAAATAATAATAACTAAAGACAAAACGAAATAAACCCCACAGTTGATATACACTTGCCAAGGGTGGTTGGCTTGGCTTCTACGTCCCCAAAAAGGGAAGTTTTGGGCCTTTTGGCATCCAAGTGTTAGGCCCCTTTTGTTGGGTCTTTATATGGTGATCCTACACTAGCCAGTGTATTCTGGTTGGGTTCTTGTGTCCCACAAAGGAAAGTAATAGGCCTTTGGCCATTGGTCCTATACTAGCCAGTGTATTCTGGTTGGGTTCTTGTGTCCCACAAAGGGAAGTAATAGGCCTTTTGGCCATTAACCTGATCCCTATTTTGGGAAAGGCTGCTGGTTGGGGACCACGTGCACTTTACATAAGTTTACACTCTGCCTAATAATAATAATAATAATAATAATAATTTAGATCAATTTATACATAAATACACACACACACATAGTGCTATGAGACACTATGAGACATAGTGCTAATCAAAATTATTATTCTAAGACATTAAACAAATAACAATTACAGTCTCTAAGATAATTACAGCTGAGTCATGTTGCGCAGTAAGCCACAGTCTAAGTGGCGTGCGGCATCAGCTGGGCCCAATTCTGGGTGATCAGCACCAAAGAGACCAAGTGATCCTCAAAATAGAGATGAGGAGATTGCAGCTCAGTTAACACAATTAGGCCGCATAATGCAGGCATGTGTTGCTGCTTGTGAACAGCTAGCACAAACTAGGGTCCATGGTCATAATTCAGGGTCCCAATTAGCTACAATGTCAAGTAGGGATCAAGTTTCTGGGCAGCAGGTTACTTTGGTACAACCAAGTACTTCATACTGTTAAACAGAGTTCCTGGAGTGACGCAACATGGTGCGTCTGTTATTGGGCTTGAGCAGCCTACTCTGGCAGACTTGTACAGTTTGTTACAGAGGGCTGTGATTTCAAGTCAGGATAGTGTGTCTGCACCTAAGACTATGCAAATTGCTAACAAGGATGGGGAAAGTGTTTCTTCTATTCTGCAGACTGGCACCCGAGCAGTTGCTGAGGCACACTCGGTGGGAGCATCACAAACATCAGGAGAGGCTGCCCAGCATTTGGCTAGTACAGGTTTGTCCCCATCTTTGAATGCAACAACTTCTTGGCCCATCTCAGTATGGTCCTCTGGTAGCCCAGTTGGGCACAATGTGGGTGGGACAAGTTCCGAAAATGTTTCTATAGCTGCACCTTCGACTTCATCAGTCGCACCGGGGGTGCCTGACTCGAAGGTGCAAGCTGACCAGCTTACGGTTACCAAGGTAAGTGATGCAAGGCCTTTGGTCACAGTGGAAGCCTTAGGTTTGGTTGGGGTCAATAGGTCAGTTGAGTGCAACCCCTATGCTGGGATGTCAACGCCCTTAGGATCTCATCTTCCCCTCTCTACCAAAGAGAGAATATGGAAAGGAGAATGCATAGACCTGTTTTCTTTGACTTTTCGTGACCCTGAGCCACAAATTATGGTCAAAGATGGGGTCGTGTTCAGTCTTCCTAAAGAATTTCAGGTGCACAAGCATCCTAAGTTGGAAAGAAACTTTGTAAATTGAATGATGGGATTTACCATATACAGGGGTGTGATAGAACAAAAAGACCACTCTAGGGCCCCTGATTTTTCAAAGTACCAAGAAATAATGATCAAAGCCTATACAAACTGTAATTTTAATGCGAGGGGAGCAACATGGCTCCAGTACGATGAATAGTTCAGGATGAGAGCTGCTATGGATCCATCTTTGTCATGGCAACATGTCCAATCTGAACTTTGGGCAGATGTTATGCTAGGGACCTCCCCTTCGAGCAGGTGTGATAATGACTTTGTGCCCATGGTCACGCAGCCGAAAGGGCAGTATGTGAGGCTTAGCACGGGAGACAAAACAGTTACAGGTTTATGCTGGGGCTTCAACTCTGGTAAGTACACTAGACAGCAATGTAGATTCGACCATAAATGCAGCATTTGTAAGGGTAATCACCCAGCTACTTCCTGTTTCAGGCGGAAGAAAGGTGGGGCCGGAGTCTCCGGTCAACAGCCAGCAGCGGGAGATAAGGGCGCCAACACAAATTAAACTGGATGTGTTGGCTGCTTGGTTGCGAATTTACCTGAATAGGGATTCCGCTCAATACTTGTTAGACGGGTTTTCAAATGGTTTTCATATTCCTTATACAGGTTTGAGGGTGCACCGATTTGTGCCTAATGTGCGTTAGGTGAGGGAGTCGCCGGAGATAGTCAGAAAAAAATTGGCTAAAGAGTTGGCTGCCGGTAGGATATCAGGGCCTCATCAACATCTGCCAATGCCAACACTAAGGCTGTCCCCTTTGGGCGTCATTCCTAAGAAGGCACCTGGTGAGTTCCGTTTAATCCACAATTTGTCATACCCAAAAGGGGACTCTGTTAATGACGCCATTGATCCAGTTTTGGCATCTGTGAAATACGCATCATTTGATGCAGCAGTGCAGATGGTATGGGCATTAGGTAACGGCACCCTATTGGCTAAGTGTGATATAAAATCAGCTTTCAGGCTTTTGCCAGTACTCCCTTCTGATTTTGACTTGTTAGGTTTTCAATTTAAAGGGATGTACTATTTTGACAAGGCCATGCCTATGGGGTGTTCTATCTCATGCTCTGCATTTGAAAAATTTAGTACATTTTTGCACTGGTGCGCAGTCAAGAGGTCAGGTAATCAAGCTATTACTCAATATTTAGATGACTTCTTGTTCGCTGGGGCTCACGGTACTACAAGTTGTGCAGATACCTTGTCGGCATTTCAGGTGTTGATGACTGAGATGGGAGTTCCTTTAGCGGAGGAAAAGACGGAGGGTCCTGGCACCCATCTGACCTTCTTGGGCATTGAGTTAGATTCAGTTGAGGGAATCTCTCGCCTCCCAGTAGAAAAACTCGAAGCGATGAGACACCAGGTAAGGCTAATGAGCAGTAGGAATAAGGCCACACTTTGAGAATTTCATTCCCTGACTGGGTTGTTAAATTTTGCCTGTAAAGTTATTGTTCCTGGACGAGCCTTTTGTGCTTGCCTATACAATGCTACCAAAGGGGTTTCTGCTCCACATCACCATATTATAATTACTAGCAGGATCAGAGCTGATTTGAAGGTTTGGGAATCATTTTTGGATCAATTTAATGGAGTCTCCTTTTGGAGGCTTGAAATGCATTTAAAGGTGGACCTCCTGGTACTCTCCGATGCTTCAGGCACACGTGGTTTTGGCCTATATTGGAAGGGTCAGTGGGCAGCTGAGAGATGGCTTCAAGAGTGGATTGATAAGGGTTGGACACGTGACCTTACTTTCCTCGAACTCTTCCCTATTGTGGTTGCAGTTCATTTGTGGTCAGTTCAATTCGAAAATAAAACGGTGTGGTTTTGGTGTGACAACCAAGCAGTGGTTCATGTAGTGAACTCTCAAACCTCCAAATCCTTAAGGGTGATGTCTTTGGTTAGAGCAATGGTTACTCAATGTTTAAGATTCAATGTGTTGTTTCAAGCTCACCATGTGCCAGGATTACTAAATCCGTTGGCAGACGCCATTTCTCGTTTTCAGTTTTCCAGGTTTCATCAACTTGTCCCAGAGGCTGCACCTCTACCACTGGAGGTACCAAAACATCTGTAGAGCCTTTGAGATTAGAAATCAACAGGGTGATCCTCCAGTCTGTCGCTCCATTGACACGCAAGTCATATGAGCTTGTAATGCGAGCCTTTAGGCTGTTTTTGTCTATGGAAGGGGAAGTTGAGGTTTGGCCATTGAGGGTGGAGACTGTGTTACGTTTTGATGTTCATCTTCGGCAATCGGGTTTGTCCCCAGTAACTATTAGGACAAGGTTAGCGGCTCTGTCCTTTTATTCCAGAGCAGGACGGATAATCAACCCGACGAGGGATTTTAGGGTCCATAGGGCCTTAGAAGGTTGGACCAGGGAGCTTCCTCTGGCACGCGATACTCGCTTGCCAGTAACAGGATCAATTCTAATCCAAATTTGGCAATCCCTTCCTGAGATATGTTCTTCAGCTCAGGAAGTGATCCTGTTTAGGGCTGTTTTTTCTGTGGCATTCTGCGCGGTCACTAGAATCAGTGAGCTGGTTACTAGCTCTCGCTCGGATAGTTTGGGTAGAGCACTTTACCTATCTCACATTCAAATCAAGTCCTACATTCGCCCATAAGGTATGGGTGGGGCATAGCATTATCTAGTTGAGGTGTCAGTGTTATAGTTAATATTTTGTTTCTTTTGAAGCAGATCATTGAAGTTTGAAGACGTTTGGATCATTGGACACAGTCTTGTGTTCTGGGCGGAACGTCATGTGCTCCAATCCTGTCATGATCAGAATCTGGTGATAAGAGAGGTTCAGCGAATAGGATGGTTTGGTTGGAGAAAAATGCTGTGGGGAGCTCTCATTCCACGCATCATTGAATTATCTGCGACATTGTCACCACCCAAGATTCTACTGGTACATTTGGGAGAGAATGGCCTTGTTAAAATACCTTGTTACAAGTTGGCCAAAATGATCTTGAACGACATGCAAGACATTAAGCGGAGACTCCCGAACATGGGGGTGATGTCGACCAAGTTTTTGCCACAATGTGCGTGGGTGGGAGCAAAGAAGGACTCGTCAATCAACGCAGCACGTCGTGGGCTGAATAGATTCATGGTTAAAAAAGTTGGGAGTTTTGGGAATTGAAATTGTGGAACACGAGACTATTCAGAAAGATAGGCCACATTGTACAGGGGTGATGGAGTTCATCTATCCCCTGAGGGTTGTGATGTATACTTGGAGACTATCTCTTGTCATATTGAATGAGCTCTCTGGGGTGGGGGGGAGGGGATGTCAAGCTAGGCTGGCCCCCTCCTGTGGCGGGCAAGATCCCCCCCCCCCGGGGATAAGTTAGTTAATTGAAATTATGAAATTGGTTCAAATTTAAGTGGACAAAGAGTATACATCAAGGGGTTAATCAAATTGTTGCTATTGTTGTCACCAAACAAATTGATGACAGCATGGACAAGTTACATCATGAGCTGAATTATGATGTTATTTTGTTTGGGGGGAGATGATTTATTCGATGTGGGGTTTATTTGGAACTTGATGTTCTTGACACATGCATTAAAGGGATAGATTGACACAGTTGGTTAAATTAGATATATAAAGGAACACATGCGTCAAGAACAATGAAAATTTTGGTTAATTTGAAGTGCTAAAGAATTATTGATTACCCTGTACAAATAAAGTTGTGGCCAAGTTTTACAACCATAAAGTTGAGTATGGTGTCATTTTTGTGTCGGTGCAATTGAGGGCATTGTACTGCAGTGGTTCCATTCCTATCTCTTAGGCAGGCTCCAGATGGTGAAGCTGGGAGACAGCTGCTCTTCTAAAAGAGAACTAAAATCTGGTGTCTCTCAGGGTGCCATCCTGTCTCCTATGCTATTTGTCCACTTAAATTTGAACCAATTTCGTAATTTTACATGAAGCCACTGGGTGAGATCATCCAGAGATATGGGGTGGAGTGTTATCAGTATGCTGATGACATACTACTGACACCCAGATATGTTTCTTTATGTCTCAGACTGCTGCAGTGACTAAGGATGGCATCTCTCCTCTGAATGTATGTCTTAAGGCGGTAATGGACTGGATGAGGGAAAACAGACTCAAACTGAATCCAGAAAAGATGGAGGTACTTGCTATAGGGACCCCTAACCTGGGAATGGAGATGTGTCAACCAATTCTGGATGGGGTTACACTTCCCCTGAAGGACTGTGTTCGCAGCTTGGGGGTGCTCCTGGACTTGTCTCTCCAGTTGACACCTCAGATAAATGCAATGGTCAGGAGTGCCTGTTATCAGCTTCAGCTGATACACCAGCTGCAACCCTTCCTGGAGCCAGGCGACCTAGAAATAGTACATGTGTTGGTAACCTCTCATCTTGACTTCTGCAATGCCCTCTACATGGGGCTACCCCTGTGCCAAGTTCAGAAACTTCAATTGGTGCAAAATATGGCAGCTAGGCTGGTCACAGGTACATCTAGAGCCGACCATATAACACCTGTTTTAAAATCTCTCCATTGGTTGCCAATTAGTTTCCGGGCACAGTGCAAGGTGTTGGTTATAACTTTTAAAGCCCTACGTGGCCAAGGTCCAGACTACTTGTGGAAGTGCCTTCCTCCATATAATCCACCTGCACACTTAGGTCCTCTGGGAAGAATTTGCTTAGCCTAAGATGACCAGATTGGCTGCGGTAACCCTGAGTGCCTTTTCATCTGCCACTCCTGGGTTATGGAATGGCCTGCCAGAGGAGATCTGACCACTCTAGAAGCCTTTAAAAAAGCTGTTAAGATATTAATATCTCCCATCTATCCCCAAAAAGATAATGTTTCACCTCTAACTACTTCTAATTCTAGCTAACTTGTTATTTCTTTTGCTTTTAATTAGTATTTTTTGTATTGCTATTCATTTTATATTGTTATTGTTTTTAGTTTCTTCTTTTTCTTTTTTATGATTGGGAGGGGAGTTGGGTAAGGGTTATTTAGAAATCTGGTTTTAATTGTATATTGTATTTTATTGTTATTTCTAATTGTAACCCACCTCGATCCGCAGGGAGAGGTGGGCTAATAATAATAATAATAATAATAAAGAAATCCAAACTCAGATCCCTCCTCCTTGATCTTGCAGAAACATCCATAGCTCTTCCCTCCCTGACACCAGAATTTGATGTCAATAAAATTTATATATACAGTGGGACCTCGGTATTTACAGGAGATCTGTTCCCTGCAGATATTAAAATCCACAGATGCTCAACCCTACATTGTCCTCAATGGAGGTAACTGCACACAGCTGCATCCTCATAAGGGACAACAGGACTTCAGGTGTGTTGGGACAATGGATTTGAAAGAGACAAAATGAGACTAAGGTACTATAAATAAAACTTTATCTAGAAATGTTGAAAAGGGTAGTAAACAATATATGTAACAGAATCATACAAAACCCATATATACAATAGATACAAAGTAAACCATAGTATTAATGGCAAACATAATCACAAATAGCAAATAAAAATATAAACTATAGAATACAAGCAAATAACACAAGTATAATGTAACAGAAAAGAAGGCTGAGAATAGAGTGAGCAAAAGAGGCAGGGAGAGAGAGCTAACTACAAAACCAGCTTTATTAAGACTCTAAGGTTGATTAGAGCTATGCATATACAGCTGGAGATCATCTTTGTTCTCAGTAGCTCTCCATTAACCCTGTAATGGTCATTAACCTTATAATGGCTCAAGTGTAGAGCTTGTTACCATTCCAACAAGGTGAAGTCCCATTGTCTCTAATGGTGGCATGGCCACTTGCATGTTCCACCACTGGGGACAACAAGGGCTGTGCTAATGGCAGTGTGGCCATGTGCATGCACTGCCATTGAGGACAATGCAGGCTTTCCATCAACTCTGCAAATGGCAAGTCCACAGATATTGAGGTCCCACTGTATCACACACACACACAAGCAAAATGTGGTCAGTTTGGTATCTTGTTAGATATACACTATCCAAAGCCCTCTTGAATGCACCCATGCATCCTTGCATGTTGAGAATTAAAACTGGAACTTCTCAATTGCAGTTCATACATTCTGCTATTGTACTGGAGCAGAGGTGGGCAACTGCATGAGGGTCAGGGACAAAGTTCCCCTCCACCAGCTGCATTCCTCCCCCCAAACATACCCAAATGCTTCCATTTTCTTTGGCTGATGCTCTCAAAATGATAACCGGAAGAGATGTGCCTTAATTTCCTGTTGCCATTTTGAGAGGTACTACAGACCCTTGGGGTAGTACAGGGTTCTGGGATACTTGTAGGTTGTGCATATTATTATTTTTGTATGTTTTCATGCATATGGTGTGTTTTCTATGTTATTTTAGATCAACTATTACCTGAAAATGGCACCATTTTTTAAAACAAATCAAAAAGGGGGTTGGCAGCAGTGGGATGCAAAGGTGGGGTCCTTCAGGCCTCACTTAAGCCACCCATGAGCAAGAGTTTTTTTGCCATGACTAGATGGTAACATGGCTGCTTTTCTGGAGCTTGTCACTGATATTCATCTCACACCTAATAAATTGAAATTCTGCATGCATTCTTGCAGATGAAGACTTGCATGCAAACAATTAAGACATCCTGTGTTTTTTCTAGAACCACCCATTTCAAACCACATTTCAAAGTGTGCCCAAGGAGAGCATACTCTTTATAATGTGTAAAATCAACACACAGTCCCAAACACCATCTGAAACTATGGACTCATTGTTCTGAGCAAAACAATCTGGGGTGAGGTCCACAAAGTTTAAAGCTTCCTTGAAATGGGTGTTCTAGAGTTTCAGCTGCTGATCTAATTAGTCAAGCTTTGAGTCAAATTCAATCTGTGGCTGAAGGACCATTTCAAGAGCCATCACAGCATAGGTTTAGTAGACTGAATAAAATTATCTTGGACTCAGTCTCATTGAACACTATGGGGCTTGCTTCTGAGTAGCCATGTATAGTCTTTTACTATTAGCAATCACTTTTCTTTCCTCCACAAATGAAAACCTGTATCTAATTTTCAGATTCTAGTCAAAATGATTTGTAGGTGGATAGGAGAGCTGCCTTGTAAAGTCAAATTGATTTGTGGATGGATGGCTCAGCAGATTTGATTTTAACTACATCAGGAATTAAATTAGATTAGAGAAATCAATGACAATTTGAAGACACTAAAATAAAAATAACATTTTTCAGTGGATGGAGACTGAGGCCAAACCACCAAGTCAGCTACATCAAGTGCTTGTGTATTTACATTTTGTTGTTGTTGTTGGTTTGTGTGATTGATTTCGGCCTAATGTATATGATCTTATGTATTTCATGAAAGGGGGGAAAAGCTTCTGTCTAGTTACTTTAATTGACAATTTCTTTCATCAACATTTGCATTCTTTCAAAAACAATTGGATGGGAGAGCCATCCAACAGGAGATTCTCTCATGGTTTAAATTAAATTTATGACACCTACCAATATGTCTGAGTAAAATACATGGATAGACCTGTGGAGTATAAACAACAACAACAACAAAAAATGGCCACGTATGAAACCTGGAAGAGCTATTAAGTAGCATAATGTAGATTGATTCACTTTGGAGACTTATGATGATATCTTATATCACTAAGCCTGCAGTCCTTTGATACCTACCTGGAAATAGGCATTACTTAAGTACTTTGGAGTAGAATTTTATTTTTTATTACTAAAATAATTGTATTACTTTGGAGTAGAATTTTATTTATTTATTAGCATATTTATTTTGTATCCTACCTTCTCCAAGAAACAGATTGGTAGCCAGTGCAGTTGTCATAACAAGGAGCTCCTATCCTCTTATGTTTGCATTGAACGTATTTTTGTTCCTGCCAGGAGAGACTGTCCAAAACCAGACCTCATAAAGTTTGTTGCTACATCATGTATTTTCTTCTACTGTGTAATTCAGAGCAGCAGGGCAGTGTTCCATCTAAGAACTGATCAGAGTCAGACCTGTTCAGCTTTGGTGTTGTGGCTGCATCATACACCGTAAGGGCATGACATGCCCATAATACCAGGTGCAATCATTGCAAGGAGATGCAATTAAAGGGAAATGATCCCATATATGCTAACCCTCATATATCCAAGGAAGGGTAAGAGATATATGTAATAAACAATAACAGCTTGAATCACAGTCATACAGATGGGCATAGGGATAGCTTAATTGGGCAGTGGTAGATGGTGTGTAGTGATAGTAGACAGGGCATTCCAGCCTACTTCACAAGCCCCTCCATTATTCAATTACTGCAATGAGAGAAACATGTGTACCTACATGGTATACACAGTCTCCTCCACTTACACAATCTTCACTATGGTTCAAAACAGACAGGCCAAAAGGGCTACCATTGGGCTGCATTGTGGGTGTGGCATTTACATAACACATGCCCTGAATGCAGCCTGAAGCTGTTCCAATGTCACCCTAAAGGAAAAGAGGTGGCTTGAAAAGGAGCAGAAATAAACCACTTCTTTTCAGAGGCCAGTTATAAACTTTGGTTATGGGCTGGATTGGGGCTGCGCACATGCTGTTGCCACAGAGCCTGAGACAGTGCCACTGGGGCAGCCCAATGTGCCCTTTTTGG
This sequence comes from Phrynosoma blainvillii, assembly GCA_026167975.1. Lineage (NCBI taxonomy): Eukaryota > Metazoa > Chordata > Lepidosauria > Squamata > Phrynosomatidae > Phrynosoma > Phrynosoma blainvillii. The sequence goes on along the minus strand of JANUYF010000004.1, from coordinate 183,177,471 downwards.
ACAGTCTGTTTTGCCCCTTAAACAGTTCATTCCTTCACTGGTGGCTAAGGTCTAATGATGATGCCACTAAACTTCCAATGTGTCTACCTGTCCTATATCCTATAGTTCTGACAAAAATGGATCAGAAATCATTGGTTGAAAGTTTGGTGTTAGGGATGATACTGCCCAGTTTTTAACAATAAGACCATTACAGAAATGGGATGTCTAAAATGCTGTTTCTGAAGTTTACTTTCTCCAACATTAGTTTCACAGTTGTATGTATATCCTGGCTTTCTGCCACTAACAAGGTAGCACCAAACACATTATCCTCATACACACCCTGTGAGAGAGAAAGGGACTGAGAGAGAAATGTTAGCCCAGCGTCACCTACTGAGTTCCATGTCTTAGTAAGACGTGAACCTTGAATCTTGACCAGTTCCTAACTCTAACCACTATACCACACCAACTCTCAACTACATTCTTGATAAATAGTCATGTAGTTACTGCTTAGAAATCAATGAGAGAGAGAGAGAACTGTCCCTGTATAGGCAGGGAAGAGGCTTCAGAGGTCCCTGCACTCGGAGGAAGGAAAAAAAATCCTGTCATGTTTTGTTCACTTCTAAAACCTTCAGAAGGAAGAAGAGGTCTTATTGGCTGGGTATTTTCTCCTTATCAGTTATCTATGGTGTGTGGGTTACTCTTCCCAAACAGATGGGAGAAAGGAAAAACAACCAAGACTGATGCACCATTTTAAGCAAGCAGAGAGGGGTTGATTTCCATGTCATCAGCAGGGAATGTACTTTTTCATTTTGTTCTGCTTCTGTATTGACTGTGGTATTGTGGTTTGAATATTGGACTAGGACTCCAGGATATCAGGTTTTGAATGACCATTTAGTCATGGAAACCCACTGGATTACCTTGGACAAGTCACAATCTCTCAATCATAGAGGAAGGCAATGGTAAAACACCTCAGAAAAGCTCTGGCCAGGAACATCCTGTAAGAGGGTTGCTTTGAGGTTGTCATAAGTTTGAAATGAATTAAAGGCACATGACAACAACAACAACTGACTTGTCAAACTGCTTATCCTCTACATAAAAAAATGATATGTATTTTTAATATATATGCATACATTTTTGTACAAAATTTTCAAAATTGTGAATTTTGGTATACATTGTACATAAATTTGCCATTAATTTCCAAAAGTATACATTTTGAATTCTGCACATTTTTAAAAATGGGACTATTTACCTTTGCAGACTGCTAGAAATAGTGCAAATCGAGTCCACTTTAACTGCCCTGGCATAGTGCTAGGGAATCATGGGAATTGTATTTTTTTCTGAGACATTGAGCCTTCTCTGTCAGAGAGCTCTGGTGCCACAATAAACTACAGTTCCCATGATTCCCTAGCACTGAGTCAGGGCAGTTAAAGTGGACTCAATGTGCACTATTTCTGGCAGTCTGCAAAGGCCCTTTGTTTTGTGTGCATTTTCCCACTTTAAATTGCATTGGAAACCTTACAAATGTTTGGATTTCCAAAGGAAAATAATGGATAGTTTCAAAAGGTTTGAAACATGTATTTCTATAAGGATATGTATGCCTAGCTATTTTTGGTCCTATTACTAATCAAGAGTGAACTGAATCACCATTATGTAGTATTTTTTCTTATAACTAAATAGATACATTCAATTTTCTCATTCATCTGATAATCCATACCAGGGGTAAATATCTGGAGCTTCAGAATGTTAAGAATTGTTTCAATCTTTTAAGCTATCTTATTCCTCAAGAAATAGCCAAGAAATCACTAGTCTAGAAACGTTATCTCCAAATCAAGTACCAGACATGTAACAAAAGCAACAGTGCAACACCACCATGAAAATTTCAAACATGATATTTTGTGATGGCAATGTCTCATCAGCTGGGGATAGCTACTCAAGAAGTGTTAAGTTTTAATGCCTTGCTGTGGCCTATCTCTGAAGAAATTGGTGGATTATAAAAGCAACTGGAGGGTTGCTTGCCAACCTTATTTTCAAGACCATCACAGCTGGAATGAGGAAGAACTCAGGAAAACATGAAGTTCAGGGTTTTCCTACAAAAAAATCTCAACAATCCTTGGTGCCTTAAGTTAAAAGAATTTGAGATCAATCAGAGAAGCCATATATATTATGGGTCACAAATACCTTTTTATTTTTTATTTTTTGTTAATTGCATTTGAGTCGACCTCAACCCATGGTGATCTTATGTATGAGAAACTACCAAGTCACCCTATCCTCAACCACTCTGCTCGGCTCCTGTAGATTATGTATGGCAGGGTGCCATTCTATCCCCCATGCTGTTTAACATTTACATGAAGCCACTGGGTGAGGTCATCTGGAGACATGGGGCGCTGTGTTATCAGTACGCTAATGACACCCAACTCTACTTCTCTATGTCTCCAACTGATGCAGTGGTTAAGGATGGCATCGCTCCTCTTGATGCCTGTCTTGAATTGGTAATGGGCTGGATGAGGGAAAGCAAACTCAAGCTAAATCCAGAGAAATCAGAGGTACGCACGATAGGTACCCCAAGTCCAGGAAAGGAGCTTTGCCATCCAGTCCTGGACGGGGTCACACTTCCCCTAAAGTACAAAGTATGCAGTTTGGGAGTACTCCTGGATTCATCTTTACAGTTGTCATCTCAAGTGGATGCGACGGCCAGGAGTGCTTGGTACCAACTTTGGTTGATACTCCAACTGCGTCCTTACCTGGACCAAAAGGACCTTGAAACAGTAGTACTTGCCCTGGTAATCTCTCATTTGGATTTCTGTAATGGGGCTACCCATGGGGCTACCTCTGTACCAAGTTCAAAAGCTTCAATTGGTTAAAAATGTGGCAGCCAGATTGGTCACTGGAACATCTAGATCAGACCATATAACACCTATATTAAAATCTCTTCATTGGCTGCCGATTAGCTTCCGGGCACAGTACAAAGTGTTGGTTATTACCTTTAAAGCCCTACATGGCTCGGGCCCAAGTTACTTGAAGGAACACCTTTCCCCACACAATCCGCCTCACACTCTCAGAACATCTGGGAAGAACTTATTAGAACATCATAGAACTAAACTCAACATGACTTCCCAAAGATCATACACGGCCACAGCTCCCATGTTATGGAATGGCCTACCAGAAGAGATTCGTCTTATTACTATGCTAGATGCCTTTAAGAAGGCACTTAAGACGGAGCTCTTCCAGTGGGCCTATACATCTGATATTCTAGACTTCTAGATTCTGACGATGATTGGCTATTTTATTTTATTTTATTTTTATTTATTTTATTATATTATATTCTATGCTCTTATAATTTATTACTGTTGTTTGATTTCACTATTTTATTGTTTGTATTTTGCATATTGTGTTCATGTAATTGTGTAATCCCTCCTCGATCCATAGGGAGAGGTGGAAAATATAAATAAAAATTTATTATTAATAATAATAATAATAATAATAAGTGTTCTCTGATTGAGTCTATCCATCTGGAATGCAGTCTTCCTCTTTTCTTATTGTCCACCACTTTACCAAACATTATAGCATTTTCTGGTGAGTCATTTCTTCTCATGATATGGCCAAAATACAACAACCTCAGTTTAGTCATCTTTGTTTCCAGGGAGAGTCCAGGTTTGATCTGCTCTAGAACCCATCCATTCATCTTTTTAGCAGTCCTTGATATTCTCACAACTCACAACAATAGCACCCTTCTTAACTGAGCTGATTTTCTTCATATCAACTTTCTTCACTGTCCAGCTCTTACTACCATACATAAATACAAAATATGATGGCATGGACAATCCTAAATTTGGTATTTAATTATACATCTTTACACTTCAGGATCTTGTTACCATAAGTGCATTTTTCACTGAATTTTGGTTTGTATATGAATTCCACATGGCCCCAGCCCAGATGAACTCTGCATCAAACTCCATGTGCCTCCATGGCATGGTAATGAGGTCTTGCCCAGGTCACCTTGAAGACTGGAAAATCCCCAACCCCTGAGTCAGGCAGATAGTGTGGGAGTTGTAAATGGCTTATCATCACATCCATAATCAGAAGGATGGGTGGGAATGGCTGAGATATTCCCCTGATGAGCCGGCCAGACAACTCAATCCCCTCTCATTTCCCCTTAAATATTGCCAGACCAGATTACTTCAGCTAGGCAATCTACCACCTTTGTCTAAACCTTAACCAGACAATCCAAACTATGGCTAAGCAATCAAACCATTTTGTCTAGATGTTAGCCAAGCAGTTAAGCACATCACCAACTGCTCGATTTTGCCTTTAAAAACCACCGGATTCTTCCACTCAGGGTCACTAGTCGGGGTGTAAGGAGACCTCACATCACTCTGCCCTCTGATCTGGTTACCGGCACCTCTGTCAAACCCACACTCCCAGGAGAGTTGTGTCTCACACTCCTTCAACAAATTGGACTCTGGAAGAGGCCTTGTCTATAGTATCACTGTAGCACTGCCTTGGCTCACAACTCCTGATATCCTACAGCCCTGCGTGAGTGTGTACGTGCATGTAGGTCACTACATGATTTTCTATCTGTTCAATAAATAACCCTTTAATTTGAGGATACTGCCTCTGCATCAATTCTTAAAATCCACCGGAGTCTTGGTATACAGTGGGAGACAGTCTCTCAGGGTCCTTGTAGCCGACCCCCTCTCGACTTGAGCTAAATAAAATTCCCCATACTAGACTTTTGGTTATAGTCTTGTCTAGTTCCTTCATAGCTATCCTCTATGTCCTGTATTTCCTCTGATTTCTTCACTGCAGTCTCCACTCTGATTGATGATTGTTCCCAAGTAAGAAAAATATTTGACTATTTAGATACCTACAACTAGCCAATTAATCTATATGTGCTGCTAAATTTAGGTACATATAAGGCCAAAGAAAGGAGAAAGTGTCAGGGTAAAGACCATATCACCAGGGCCTAGACAGTGAAAAAACAAATAATATATCACAAAATAAGCATTGGCACCTTAATAAACTAGAGAGTATCTATAATATTTGTTGCAAAATCTCAATATATTCAAGCCTTCTCTAAGTGAATTGAAAGGTCAAGGGGAAAATGACTGATCATACATCTTGAGCAGGCCCAGTGGCAGCTCTACATGGTCCTATGTAAGTAATAAGAGGGTGCTCTTTCTCTCCCTACTGCCAACTTGACAAAAACTACACTTGTCCCTCCCCATTTGTGGCCTTGGCACTTGCTGTTTCAATCATTCGTGAGGCCAAGTCCATGACTCCCTCCCGCCATGACTCCCTCCCTTCCTTCATGTAATCAGAGCTGGGCCACCAAAGCCTGTAATTGGCACTAGCCACCACTGGGATTCACTTTCCCAGTGGCTCTCAGGGCCCAGCATGCATATGCCCCACCCCCTCTGCCACAGCCAATGGGTGCATGATACGTCAATTAGTTGCAGCAGAGGGGGATGGGCATGCACATGAGTGCTGCTGAGAAAGCAAGTCCCAATGGCAACTGGGGCCAATTACAGGCCTCGGCAGCCCGGGCTCCAATTACAGCCCCTGGTGCTGGGGGGGGGGGGGAGATGCCAGTAGGGAAGGGAGTGAGGGAGGGAATTTCCCAAATAGTCAAGTCCCACTGTCCCCAGTGGTGCCATTGGGGACAATGGAACTTGACTGTTTGTGAAATTTGGTATCTGCGAAGGTGTTTCAGAATGGATCCCCTGCTAATGGGTAGGAACAAGTGTATTTTTCCAAAGCATTTGCTTATATTTCAAGGCAAATCCCCATTGGTCACAAGAGAAGCATTGGTGTCACAAATTCCCATTGATTTCAAGATAAAATCCCCATTAGCGCCAGTGGTGTCAAAAAGCAAATAACCGTATATATAAGATGGGTTTTGTATGAATTTGCATACATAAATGAAGTTTGGGGAAAAAATAGTAAAACACTAATGTATTCCCAGCATAGGAAGTGAAGCTTGGAAAAAATATATGCTTTATTGAGTTAAAAGAAGAAATTGCAAATAATAGCATAAGTTATTAAAATGTTAATTGTATGGTATTTTAATCAATAAATTTTTTTAAAGGCAAATAACTGTTCTGAAGGATTACCTCTTGTCATAACCACAGCAGGAAGAACAAATACCCTTAAGATTTGTAACCTAAAGTTATGGATCTGTAACTGGTCACTATTCAATAATGCCACATATTTACATATTCACTATTGCTGTAATCATAAATGCCTCCTAGAAAAACAAAACAAAAACAAAAACTTCTTAACAGCCAGCATCTTCTCTGAGCAGAGGTCTATTCTGCTGGCAACTAGAGCACACCAGGATGATGTTTTTGCCCCCCTCCTGCCAGCCGTCTATGGTGTGATGATCAGAAGCATGACCTCTTTCTCAGTTCCTCATCTCACTTCAGATTACTGTTGGAAATGGGATGGCAAGCCTCATCCTGCTCAACCCAATGATCAGCAGAACAGACTTCCATCATTTGATGGGGCTGCTGACTATTAAAGAAGGGTTTGGGAGGTTAGGCCAGGAAACAATATTTAGTTGTGCATATGTAAGTTGGCAATGTAGAACTTTGGCTATTGTTGTTGATGATGATGTTGCTTAAATGGTAACTTTTTACCTGTTTCAAATATCCTTCATTATCTCTTTTGGCCTTTCTACCTCAGAGAAGGGAGTGTTCCCTTCCCTTCCTCTTCCCCCAGACTTCTCTATTTCCTGGTTACCTCTTGATGTTCCCCTCTTCAGGTCTGTGTGCTAAGCTTCATTTTCTAAGCAGCTCCTGCTCCACACATATGCCTATGTACAGTGTATATGGGGAGTGGATGGTGCTTCCATAGGTCCAACTAAAAGTATGGGTGGCACAGAGTAGGGACAGTAAGTGAGGGAGCAGTGGAAAGACTGTGATCAAAGTGTGCATTTTAAGAAATGCTGTTAGATGGTTGTGTAGAATTCACTTCTTCCTGTAAAAGCACACTGGCACCTGGAAGAAAATGCAGTGAAGAAAGATATGGTGCTATATGTTCATCAAATCAGAGATTAATATGATGATTTGAAAAGCACTTCAGAACCCAAAATCCTAGAGATCAAAACCTGCATCGTTTTATGAAGTAATCCTTCAATCGAAATGCAGATTTGATGTTCCATGAAGCAGGGAATTCATCACTGCCATCACACAGACATAACAGGTGAACATTTAATATTGCTTGTTTGTGTGAAAAAGGAAAAAAGAAAAATGGCTTTCCTTGCCAAGTTTTCAGATTCATTTCAAGATTTCTTATTCTACAATGATTTATTTCTAAAGTGGATAAAGATTAGCCAAAGCAAATAATGAAAGAATACATGAGGGATGTTGAATAAATGAAATGCTATCTGGCTCAAATAATATTGACACACCTGGCTTCAGCTACCTATTCAATAGCTCAACAAAGTGTATATATATTGTAGAAAGACACTGGGTGCCACCCACACTATAACTATAAACATTTGTTAAAGCTCAACTCAGATAATGGAAATTAGAGTGAGCATTCTGCTGGTGACATATGCAGGCATAATTATAGGGCTAGTATAGGTATGCACTTATTTAGGTCTTGTAGAAGGAGGTATCTGTATTTCTCACCCCAGTATGAAGTCACAGCCAGGAGGATGTTTGGTGCAGCTCCATCTCTAGAATTGCAATCAGATGTTTAAATGAAGCCCCTCTTTATTTCATGGTGATCAATTACCAAACAAAGTGAGCTGATTTTAAATATGCAGAGGGGAGAAAAGGTTGTATTGGGACAACCTGATGTCTTTTATCACTACAGGGAGCACTACTTTTAATCTGACATTTAAATGACTAAAGCATTGAGTGGTGTACCTATTTCTCTAAATACCTTAAATCATAAAAGTTAATAGATCTTCAGTTATCCAAAAAGTTGTGATTGTTGTATTTGTAACAAGGCTTAATACATTTTGGAATTGGTTTGTTTTTAATTTGTTTAGTTAGCAATGTTTCTTAAATGTGAATATGATCTCAGAAAAGTACCTAATCTAACAATACTTGAATGAAATGAAGTTTCATATCATTAAGAGTCCCACTAACATGGGGATGAGCCCCGCTGAACTCAGTGGGATATATTTTTTAAAAAACTGACATATTTTTTAGATTACTTTTAATTCTGTTTATAGTTTAATTATATTTAACTTTTATTTGTTTTAATGATGTTGACTTTTATTTATATTTGTATTAATATTTCAAGCCACCAAGACTCCCAGGCCTGGGGGAAAGTCAGGATATAAAATCATTACTATCACCTACTATATCCACCACATAATATTGGTAATCTGGAGTTACTGCAAATGAAGCAAACCACCAAAGGAGAGAAAAGTGAATACATCTGAAGAAAGCAAAATAAATAAATAAATGTCTTGGTAGATGTACAGAGAGAGACTATAGGCCTTTGCAGACTGCCAGAAATAGTGCACATTAAATTGAGGCACTGCACTGGCTCAGTGCTAGGGAGTCATGGGAATTGTATTTTTTTCTGGGACATTGAGCCTTCTCTGTTAGAGAGCTCTGGTGCCACAATAAATTACAGTTCCCATGATTCCCTAGCACTGAGCCAAGGCAGTGCCTCAATTTAATGTGCACTATTTCTGGCAGTCTGCAAAGGCCCTATATTGAGCAGTGAAGAAATAACAGACATGGAAATCATGAAAAACCACTTTGCAGCATGGAAAAACAAGCCACTACATGGTCAATACATTGAAAGCATAGAAGGGAGAGCTGAGAAGAGGACCAATGTCCAGAATGGGACACTGAAAGAAGAAACTGAAGGGCATATATTTGTGACTCAAGGCCGCAAAACAAATAGCATCAAGGCAGATATGGGGGGGGGGGGGGGGAGAGACATATCTACAGATAGAAAATGTCATCTATGTAAGGAAAAAGATGAAACTTTTAGCCCTTATCATCTTATGCAGCAATATTTCACAGAATGAATATGAGAATTGTCATGATACAGTGACTACAATGATGTAATAGAATCTATCCAAATAATAATATTTACCATTGCAAAGAACTGATGGGAACATAATCCTGAACAAGTTATCAAAAATGGCAAGGTACAAATTTTATGGGACATTAAAATTCATAGTGACAAACAATTGGGGTATAATATGTAGTTAAGAAAAAGAAAGCTTAGATTATAGATATGGCCATCCTAAAGAACAACATACTTGAAGACAAAGATGTGTGTGTGGGGGGGGGGGGAATATCAAGACCTACCAATTTAGGTTTATGGAAAAGAAAACAACTGTGGTTCCGGTAGTGTTAGGTACTCTGACAGCAATTTCAATTGGACTGAAAGGCCATCTAAATGAAATTGCCATAGGTATAATCACATAGGGTAGGACTATGAAATTGAGAGTGACAATGACAATGATGGTGTTAATAAACTGAAAGGACATGTATGAATGAATATAGGATTGCTCTGTTAATTAGTCATTACTTGCATTATAGAAAGCATTCTGATATATTCAATGAACAGTGTTTATCTCTACCTATAATTCCAGATAATCCCATAATGAATCTGGTGATAGATTTAGCCAGATATAGTATCTCTCCCATGTTCAGAAGAGCTGCTATTAGGGAATTATAAAACTCATTTGAAATGTAAACTGTTTTCTCATTGGAGTATTGCTTGTACTGAAATGCTAAGTACCCCTCTGATTGGTATAATTACATTTCTCTCTCTTTAATCCAGCCAATAAACTAACTAATGAAATTTGTATGGTATTATATTTTTTTTAAAAAACCTCAACAAATATTCATTTGATTTGCATTATTTTAAATCCTTCTAAAAAAAATGGACATTTATTTTGCCCTTTAAATTTGCTCTTCATTCAGAGGCTGGAAAATACAATTTGGCCTTCACAGTTATTTTCACTGCTGATATCCTTTAACTCTGTTTACATGTAAAAGATTCCTACATGAAGGATGAAACCCTGTGCAACAATTTCAATTATTTGTGTATATGACCACTTCCATACAGGTAAGCTACAAGCTTACCTTATTCATTTACATTTTCCAAATGATCCCTTTATTTTTTTCCCTAACATCCATTTCTCCCTTTATCTTCCCCTGCCTGTCCATTTCCCCCCTCAAACTTCAGTAAAGTCCAAGCCAGACAAATTTTTCAACAGCTGCTGACTATTTCTGATGTCTTTCTTGAAATTAAATGAATAGAACAGCTGGAAAATGAAGAAACTTTCAAGTTTTCAAAATGAAAACTTCATTCAGGCTGAGATCCTGCACTGTGGTTGCACTGCAGAAATCTTGTCAGAGAAACCAGAGACTCAGGCCTGTCAGTCATGCAAAAGCTTGCTTAGATGCTATAGATTCATGTTGGAGTAGGCCTGCTGTGTTGAGACTGGTGATTCAAGGATGTTTAACTGACTGGTACTATGTGGGAAAATATGCAGGCCTTTAGAAAAGGGAGAATGCAACCTAAGTTGTAGCTTCAGATTGGGTAATGAACTTGCTACTGTGTTGAATCTAATCCTTCATAAAACTTTTCTAGATTAATCTGTGAAGCCTGTTTTTGAGTAAGATGAGACAGGGCGTCACAAATCTATTCTCACTAAGGCTTCAAATACATGGCCTAAAAGGACTGCCATCGGGCTGATCTGGGGGCAAGGCATGCACATGATGCATGCCCCCAGATTGCTCAGAGGCTGCACTGGGGCCACCGAACATGACCCAATCCTGGCTGCAAAAGAGCAGTTTCTTACCACTCTTTTCATGGCCTATTCAGAATGTGCCAGCAGCTGCCCTTGGGCATCTGTTTATCATGGTCCCAGGGCCACTGGGGCAGGAGCGGCCTCTGCCCACTCCTACTGCCCTGTCTGCTTCACCCCTTGGTTATACAATGGTTGTGCTATGCCACTCGTAGTGAATCCTGACACTGCACAACTGTCCATCAATACCTATCTCAGTATGTTCCTTTACTTTTACTAACATCCAGTGGCCACAATGGGAAGGGGTAATGGCAAGCCCGGTGATAGGCCTGTGCATGTCATAGTATTATTTATTAAAATAATTATAACCCACTCTTTATCCAATAATCTCAAGGCATCTTACAATAAAATCAGTAGCATCTGAAACTGAACAGAAGCCTCTTCCATGGGCAGTTGCTATTGTTTGGGGGTATGGAATAGGTTGTTCCATTTTCCATGTGGAAAAACAAAAGAAAATTGCATACACTTTCCCCATTCATAATAATAATCAAGGCCACGGTCCATTCATATGAGCAAACAGGAGACCAGTTACCAATTCCAATAAAGATATCAGTTTCGATAATTGCAAAAGCATTCACCTGCTCAGGCACAGCACTAAATTGGAGCCAGTGATTAGGATGCACATGTGACCCCTTCTTCCAAGTATTACTGTGTGCTTGGAAGCTTATTAGGTTTTGCATGTTGAATGCAAAGGTTTGTACTGGGTTCTGTAATCACATTCTGTTGCATACAGTTGCAAAGCTCCCATGATTGAAAGTCCTAAAAATATTGGGTTCACAATTGTGGGTGCTCTGTAATCACATTCAAGTAAACTGGGGTCTATACTGACCTTCATGCATAAAGATCTGGGAAGTGAAGAAAACCTTTAGTATGTGTAGATAGAGCTTATGAACATATCCATGTCCCTACCACCCATTTAACTCTTCCTACATTAGGAATAGGATTAATTACTTCTTTAGGGAGTCCCATATCTGAGCTGGAGATGTGAGCCCATGGCAGGGGGCTAGAATGAACCTATGCTAATCCAGATTTCATTGTAAGAAGGTGGCTGAACAGATCCTCAAATGAGGATTCTCAGATTTGTTTTTGCTTTTGCTTTTAATCACTCGTGATCACATCTGTCCCTCTACATATTCATTTGACTATTCATTTATCTGGAAGACTCAGCCATCACTGCTTGAAGTTTCTTGTTTTCAGAGTCTCAAGAACTTTCTTCAAATGTTTTCCTGAACATGAGATGGGTAGGACTTTGCACACTCAGTCCATCCCATCCAATCTCATCTCTTCCACTCTCCCATCCCATCCTCTCAGTTTTTGAATTCACCGCATTGAGAGCGGAGGTCTGGGGTATCTGACTTATTTTTCCTTGAATGAAAATTAAATCTTGCATGTGACCAGAGAACTTAATAATGCAGGGCCTTCAATCACATGGAGCTTTATACTCATATTCAGGTAAGCACAGCTAGAAAATTCCTTAAGAACATAGAATCATGGAATCATGCAGTCCAACCCATAGTTCCTTGCCTCTCATGTTGTTGTTTGTTGTCGTGTGCATTTCTGACTTATGGTGACCCTATCATAGGGTTTTCTTGGCACATTTGCTATTGCCATCCTATGAGGCTGAGATAGTGTAACATGTAACTCAAGATAGCAAAGTCCCCTTAAGGGGGCTGATATGGCAATGTAGGGAGTAGACTCTGTCCTCAGCCTGTCCCTCTACCCACCTATTGGTCTTGTATATACACTGAAGGGGAATAAAATGCATGATTACAACATTAAATGCTATTTTGCCATAAAAACTCAGATTCACAAGGTATAATCTGGACCATTAGTCTTGCCAAGAGAATATAGAATGATCATAGAGAAATCTTGAAGATGTGCGTTCGTTAGAGTTGAATGGTGTTGACAATCTGTGAACATAAATAGACTGTTTCCTGACACAAGGCCAAGTTTGAACCCATTTATCTCTGTGAAAGAACAATATTGTCAGCTGGTGAATAATCAGTAAAGGCATGTGTGATAATGTTTTGAAGCATGATTAAATTTGGTGGAGATTTTGTCACCTTCCTTTGTATCATAACTGTTTCAAGAGAAAAAAGATCAATAATTGCAGCCATTTGGCATAGTCACAAGAAGTAACTTGCAGAGCAAGGTCTTGTTGCAGGCTGAGATTAATTAGTTTTAGACCTAGATTCTTGGGAGGGGATGGGTTACTTCAGAAAAACCTCAGCAGGAAATGCACATTTTCTGTTGTTTTATAAGTGGCATCATTGCCAAAAGCAACTTCTACAATGATGGGGAACCATTCAAAAGCTTCCCCCCCCCCATTTTTTTGTCGTGCTGGCTACAAAAGTACTGAAGGGACAGAGATTTAATTAATTTAATTTTTGCAAACTATAATTTCAACTGAACTGATCTGTACTGCTTGGATATAATTATCCACCTATTTTTGCACTTTTCAAAGATTCCAAAATAGTTCTTGCTTGAAGAATGTGAAAGATGCTTAGAAATTTAACTTTAGAAGGAATTCTTGCTGAAAAATCTATGGCTGAGTTCCTGCATCATTGTGATAACTACAACAATGGAGTGCCATAGTCATAGAATCAAAGAGTTGGAAGAGACCTCAAGGGCCATCCAACTCCCCTGCCATACAGGTATAAAGAAGGACTTGAACATGGAGAATTACTAAAATCCAAGTCTTCTATAGGATCTTTTATCCTATGTTTACAGAGGTGACTAGGGAATAGACTGATAGAGACAAAGCTTTACAATGAAATGTAATTTATTTGGGGGAATCAAACATACAAAGACACTCTGTCATACACTCATACACACAAGACATCTGGAATAAAGTAAATAGCTTGGCAAGGAAACACAAGGCTTTCTAATGGTGATAATTAGTTGAAGGAGTCTGCTTCAACAATGAATGAAGACAGAATCATAGAATCATAGATCCATAGAATCATAGAGTTGGAAGAGACTACAGGGGCCATCCAGTCCAACCCTCTGTCATGCAGGAACACAAAATCAAAACATCCCCAACAGATGGCCATCCAGCCTCTGTTTAAAGATCTCCAAAGAAGGAGACTCCACCACACTCTAAGGCAGCATGTTCCACTATCAAACAGCTCTCACTGTCGGGAAGTTCCTCCTAATGTAGAGGTGGAATCTCTTTTCCTGTAGCTTGCATCGGTTGTTCCTGGTCCTGTTCTCTGGAGCAGCAGAAAACAAGCTAGCACCCACCTCAATATGACATCCCTTCAAATATTTAAACAGGGCTATCGTATCACCTCTTAACTGTCTCTTCTCCAGGCTAAACATACCCAGTTCCCTAAGTCATTCCTCATAGGGCATGATTTCCAGACCTTCACCATTTTAGTCTCCCTCCTATGGACACACTCCAGTTTTTCAACATTCTTTTTGAATTATGGTGCCCAGAACTGGACACAATATTCCAGGTGGGGCCTCACCAAAGCAGAATACAGTGGCACTATTACTTCCCTTGATCTAGATACTATACTTCTATTAATGCAGCCTAAAATTGTATTGGCTTTTTTTTGCTGCGGCATCACACTGTTGACTCATGTTCAACTTGGGGTCTACTAGGACTCCTAGATCCCTTTCACATGTAGACTTGCTAAGCCAAGTGTCCCCCACCTTATATCTATGCATTTTTTTGTCCTAAGTGCAGTACCTTACATTTCCCTGGGTTGAAATTCATTTTGTTAGATTTGGCCCAGATTTCTAATCTATTAAGGTCATTTTGAATTTTCATCCTGTCTTCTGGGGTATTAGCTATTCCTCCTAATTTGATGTCATCTGCAAATTTGAGAAGCATGCCCCCTATTCCTTCATCCAAATCATTGATAAAGATTTTGAATAGCACTGGGCCCAGGACAAAACTCTGTGGACCCCCACTGGTCACTTCTCTCCAGGATGAAGATGAGCCATTGTTGAGCACCCTTTGGTCAAGCAGTTACTAATCCACCTAACAGTTGTATTGTCTAGCCCACATTTTACTATCCTGTTTGCAAGAATATCAAGGGAGATCTTGTCAAAAGCCTTACTGAAATCAAGATATTCTATGTCTACTGTATTCCTTTCATCTACCAAGCTGGTAATTTTATCAAAAAAAGAGATCAGATTAGTCTGGCATGACTTATTTTTGAGAAACCCATGTTGACTTTTAGTGATTATGGCATTCCCTTCTAAATGTTTAATGAACTGTTCTAGACTATTTCCCAGTATTGATGTCAGACTAACTGGGTGATAGTTGTTGGGATACACTTTTCCCCTTTTTAAAGATGGGGACAATGTTTGCCCTCCTCCAGTCTGTTGGGACTTCTGTTCTCCAGGAATTCTCAAAGATTATTGCAAGTGGCTCTGAGATTACTTTTGCCAATCCTTTTAATATCCTTGGATGTAGTTCTTCTGGTCCTGGAGACTTAAATTAATGTAGGTTAACCAGGTATTCCTTTACTTCTTCTGTGCTGAATTTCCTCTATTGTGTCCTCTGCTCCATTTTCCTCAGGTTGAACACCCTTTTCCTTTTGTGAGACAGGACAACAGAACGAGCTGGGATTCTAGTCAAAGTTCACAGTGGTGCAGTGTCACCATGAAATCTAACCAGACCCCAATGTGCCTGAGATTTTGGGGATCATTTATATCCTTAAACGTAGCCTGAGGTGAAGAGTTGCTATGGTATATCAAAGGATTCTGATTACTACTCTTTGAGGTAGACAATTTCCAAAGAGAGGAGATGGGATGTTAATGTTATCTCATCTTCAGCCGGACACATCCTGGCTAGCACTCATAAATCCTCTAGGTGTGAATGTCCTGCTTCGCAGTTCCTAGGCCTGACCCTTTTGATCTGCAAATTGATTTAAGTGCAGATGTGACCTTTCAGGTGCCTACATGATGTGCTTGCCTTGAGTCTATGGCAATCGGGGCTTTCTCAGTCTAGGCCCATGGCAGGGACCCAAACAGGGGTCTTTATATTAAATCAGCCATCATAACAGAGGAATACCCAATCAAAGCATGTCTGATAGATAGCTATCCAGCTTCTACTTTAAAACCTCCAAAGATGGAGACTCCACCATTTGATGCAGCATATTCTTACCATCACGAACTTCTTCCTAATGTTGAGTTCTTCCTAATGTTGAAGTGTACTCTCTTATCCTGTAGTTTGTATCCATTGCTTCAGGTCTTGGGAGCTGCAGAAAACAAATTTGCTTCATCTTCAGTACAGTTGGCCCTTGGTATCTGCAGGGGATCTGTTCCAGAGCCCCCCCCCCCTTCACATACCAAAATCTGTAGATGCTCAAGTTCCATTGTTCCCAATGGGGGCATGTGCACATGGCCATGCCACCCTTGGGGAGAACAAAACTTCATGGCAGTGCTTCCAGGTGTATGCACTGCCACGGGACAAAAAGGGTTGTTCCTAATGGTGGCACAACCATGCTCATGTACTGCCATTGGGACAACGCCTTGTCATGGACGGACCATTTTCTGATCAAGGCAGAACTAAAGGCTATTATCCACCCTCCCGGGGGTGGCAGACCCATTAGAATGGTCCGCCCTCGAAGGCTAATGGAACCAATTGGTTTCCAGAAAGCTTTAGAGGGTTTAATGGTTGGTAACACCGGTGATTCTGTCGAAGCCCTAGTGGATACTTGGAACACCGATCTCACTAGGGCTATTGACACAATCGCTCCCAAGCGTCCTTTCCAGCCCGCTTCAAATCGTAAGCCCTGGTATACCGAGGAGCTTAGAAGGATGAAGCGAGCTGGACAACGACTAGAGTGCAAATGGCGAAAGACTCGTCTCTCATCCGACAGGACTCGCCTTAGGAAGCATCTTGATTCCTATAGGGAGGCTTTGCGTGCAGCGCGGAAATCTTTCTGTTCTGCACGCATTGCGTCTGCAGAGTCTCACCCGGCAGAGCTGTTTAGGGTGGTGGGGGAGTTGACGAAGGTTCCTCCTGCGCCGAACCCCCTACTTAACCCAACGATAGCCTGCTGTGAGGCCTTTAATACTCACTTTGCAGATAAAATCTCTCGGATAAGAGCCGACTTAGACGCTATTGTTTTGGCAGAATCCGTAGACGAGGCATCCAGGAACTCCGTTGATGGTATTTTACTGGATCAACTACAATCTGTGAGTACCGATGACGTGGACAAGCTGCTTGGAAGTGTGAGAAAGACAACTTGCCCTCTCGATCCTTGTCCATCATGGCTGGTCGTCCGGGGGGGGGGGGGGACGCATTGAAGGTGTTCCTTCGGGACACAATCAATGCATCATTCAGGGAGGGCAATATACCATCTTGTTTAAAGGAGGCGGCAGTTAGACCACTCCTGAAAAAGCCTTTCCTGGATCCCCTGGATAGAAACAACTATAGACCAGTCTCCTTGCTCCCCTTTTTGAGCAAGGTGATCGAGAGAGCGGTTGCTTCCCAACTCCAAGCAGTCTTGGATGAAACCGATTATCTTGACCCATTTCAAACCGGCTTCAGGACAGGATATGGAGTGGAGACTGCCATGGTTGCTCTGACCGATTACCTCTGCTTGAGTATCGACAGGGGTAGTGTGACCTTGCTGGTGCTCTTGGATCTCTCAGTGGCCTTTGACACTATAGATCATGCCATCCTCTTAGATCGCCTGAGAGAGTTAGGAATTGGAGGCGCTGCTTTGCAGTGGTTCCGTTCCTTCCTCTCGGGCAGATCCCAGAGGGTGAGGCTCGGGGACAGTTGCTCTTCCAAAATTGAGCTTAATTGTGGCATCCCTCAGGGCGCCATCCTGTCCCCGATGTTATTTAACATTTACATGAAGCCGCTGGGTGAGATCATTCAGAGGCATGGAGCTCGGTGTCTTCAGTACGCTGATGACACCCAGATATATCTCTCCATGACCAGATCATCATCTCAGACTTCAGATGGCACCTCCCCTCTTAATGACTGTCTCAAAGTGGTAATGGGTTGGATGAGGAAAAACAGATTGAAGTTGAATCCAGTCAAAATGGAGGTACTCACAGTTACAGGCCCGAAACCAGATTTGGGAATACAGTCTCCAGTCCTGGATGGAGTCACACTCTCCTCTAAGGACTGTGTTCGCAGTCTGGGGGTGCTCCTTGACTCATCGCTTCACATGACCAGTCAGGTGAATGCGGTGGTCAGGAGTGCCTGTTATCAGCTTTGGCTGATACGCCAGCTGCGCCCTTATCTGGATAGAAGAGATCTGGAAGCTGTGGTACATGCCCTGGTAACCTCACGTCTGGATTTCTGCAATGCGCTCTACATGGGGCTACCCTTGTGCCTAACCCGGAAACTCCAATTGGTACAGAATATGGCAGCCAGACTGATTACAGGAACATCGAGGAGGGAGCACATAACACCAGTGCTCAAATCCCTCCATTGGCTGCCAATTAGTTTCCGGGCGCAGTACAAGGTGTTGGTTTTGACCTTTAAAGCCCTACATGGCTTGGGTCCATCTTATCTGCGGGACCTCCTCTCCCCATATGATCCCCCCCCCCCGCACCCTCCGGTCCTCTGGGAGGAATCTGTTACAGCCAATAAAGACCAGGCTGTCACTGACCTCCCAGAGGACCTTCTCTGCAACCGCTCCCAGGCTCTGGAATGGCCTGCCGGACGAGATCCGTCTTATTACTACCCTTGCTGCTTTTAAGAAAGTGGTAAAGACCGATCTCTTTCGGCAGGCCTTCCCGGAATAACTGTCGGCCCATAGAAAGGTTCCATTTGTCTGACTCCTCATGTTAAATTTTGTAATTTAATTTATTAATTTAATTGATACTCTATTTTAATTAGTTCATGGTTTAATTTTATTTTAAGGGGATAGGGCGGGGGGGGAGGATGGGATTGTGGGGAGAGGGAATGTTTCTAACTCTGTTCTGTTTTAATACTGCTGTTCCCCGCCCCGATTGCCTTGCAGAGGGGCGGGCTACAAATAAAAATTTATTATTATTATTATTATAACGCAGACTTACCATCCATGGATGCTTGAATCTGCAGATGGCAAATCCATGGAAACCAAGGGCCAACTGTATAACATTCCTTCAAATATTCAAACAGGGCTATCATTCCTCCTATTTTCACTCTTCCCTCTTCCATATAGAAGCCTGCTTTCCTTGCCAATTGGGAACAATTCTGTTCTGTTATGACAGTAGCCTCTTGTCCTGAGTACAGATTCCTCATCAGGACTATCAGATGTGTTGGCACCCCCATGTCTTTAAGAACATTCCATAGCCTTTCATTATCTATGCAGTCAAAGGCTTTGCTATAGTCTATAAAGCACATGCTGATTTTCTTTTAGAACTCCCTGCTAAGCTCTGTTAGCCATCGTATATTTGCAATGTGATCCCTGGTGCCTCTTTCATTCCTGAACCCTGCTTGGACCTCTGAGATGTGTGGTTGGGGTCTATGTTGCAGTATTGTGAGCATAATTTTGCTTGCATGGGAGATTGGTGCTATGGTCATATAGTTGCAGCAGTCTCTTGTGTCTCCTTTTTTTGTGGATGGACATGTATTTTGATCACTTCCAATCTGTTGGCCATCGTCTTGTTTTCCATATTTGTTAACATATGTTGGTTAGCACTAGAGTTGATTCTGTCAGTGTGGATTGCAACAGTGTATTGGTATATCATTTATTCCTGGAGTCCTGTGTTTTGTCATTTCTTTTATTGCAGCTTCTGTCTCAGTTTTTAGAATTTAGAATCTTCATATGGCTCTTCGTTCCATGTGTCCTTCATGTTCTCATGTCTTTTGTATAGTTCTTCTGTGTATTGCATCCAATGTCTTTTTACTCCTTCATGGTCTTGAATTATGTTATTTTTATTGTCATAGAGTGTCCCAGTCCTTGGTTTTAACTTTCCCTTGATTTCTTGAATCTTGTGGAATAGGTGTCTCGTTCTTCCCTTTTTTGTTGTTTTCTTCTATTTCTCTACATTTGTCATTGTAATAATTTTCCTTATCTTAGCACACTAGCCATTGTACTCTTGTGTTCATGTTAGGTGGAAAAAATATATGAAATGCATAGATATAGAATGGGGGACACCTGGCTTGACAAGAGTAGATGTGAAAGGGATCTAGGACTCCTAGTAAAACACATGTTGAATATGAGTCAACAGTGTGATACAGCAACTAAACCCTTATTTTCTCCAGGTTAAGCATACCCAGCTCCTCAAGTCACTCCTTGTTGGGCATGGTTTCCAATACTTTCACCATTTTGGTTGCCCTCCTCTGGACATGCTCCAGCTTGTCAACATCTTTTTGAAATTATGGTACCCAGAATTGGACACGATTTTCCAGGTGAGGCCTCACTAAAGCAAAATAGAGTGGTACTATATTTCACTTGATCTAGACACTATACTTCTATTGATGCAGCCTAGAATCATATTGGCTTTTTTAGTTGCCATATCACACTGTTGATTCACATTCAACATGTGTTCTACTAGGAGTCCTAGATCCCTTTCACATCTACTCTTGTCAAGCCAGGTGTCCCCCATTCTGTATCTATGCATTTCATATTTTTTTTTCTGCCTCAGTACAGTACCTTATATTTCTCCCTTTTGAAATTCCTTTTGTTAGTTTTGTCCTAGCTTTCTAATCTGTTAAGGTCATTTTGAATTCTGATCATGCTCCTTGGGATATTGGCTATCCCTCCTAATTTGCTGTCATCTGCATATTTCATAAGTATTCCCTTTATTCTTTCATCTAAGTTGTTTATAAAGATGTTGAATAGCACTGGGCCCAGGACAGAACCCTGTGCTACATCACTGTTCACTTTTCTCCAAGATAAAGAGAAGCTATTAGTGAGCACCCTTTGGATTCAGTTGGTCAAGCAATTGCAAATCCACCTAACAGTAGCACTGTCTAACCCACATTTAACTAGCCTATTTGCCAGAATATAATGGGAAACCTTGTCAAAGGCCTTACTGAAATCAAGATATGCTACATCCACATCATTCCCTTCATCTACCAAGCTGGTAATTTTATCAAAAAAAGAAATCATATTAGTTTGGCATGACTTGTTTTTGAGGAACCCATGTTGAGTTTTAGTAATCACTGTACTCCTTTCTAAGTACTTGCAGACTGTCTGTTTAATTATCTGCTCTAAAATCTTTCCAGGTATTGATGTCAGGCTGACTGGGCAGTAATTAATTCAGTCCTCTTTTTTCCCTTCCTTTTTTGAAGATGGGGACAACATTTGCCCTTCTCCAATCTCTTGAGACCTCTCCTGTTCTGCAGGAATTCTCAAATATTATTGACAGTGGCTCTGAGATTACTTCTTTTAATACCCTTGGATGTAGTTCATCGCCCTGGAGATCTGGATTCATTTAGAGTAGCCAGGTATTCCTGTATTACCTCTTTGCCCATTCTGTGCTGCATTTCCCCTCCTGGATCACCTTCTCCATTTTCCCCAGGCTCAGCACTGTTCTCCTTTTCAGAAAAGATCAAGGCAGAGAAGGTGCTGAATAGTTCTGCCTTTTCTCTGTTCCCTGTTATCATTTAGCCATCTTTTCCACACAACAGCCCTGCTTTTCTCCTTGTTCTTCCTTTTGTTACTGACATAACCAAAAATACCTTTTTATTGTTTTTAACTTCTCCAGCAAGCCTGAGCTTGTTGCACTGGCACAAAGGACACAAGACACCTCTTTTTGGGTTTAAACAGGCCACAACTTTTATTTAGCTGTACAGGGTCTATTTACAAACCAATAAACATTAACAAATTTGTCACGTGTGTAAGTGAAGGTGTAACCCCCCAAGTGGGTGGTCCTTCACCGCATGTGACAAAACAAGTAAACAGTAATAACAACAAATTTACAAACCCCTCCCCCAGAAATGACATCATATTTCATCATATGACGTCATGCAATTTATGACATCATGCATTTAAATGCATACGTCATTTCCTTTAAATTTGTGTTATGCCAATTTTTTACCCCAATTTTTAAATAGCCAGATTAAATTTTCTGTGGGGTGGGGGTCATTACCCGCCCTAAAGTACAACAACAATTTTAAATTATAGACCCTATTCCAAAGTTGTGACAAAGCAATAAACAATAACAAAATGAATTATCACACCATGACCCATTCCCAAATTAATTTACTTAATAATAATAATAATAATAATAAACCTCAGGGAGGGCAAAAAACCCAGGGAAAAACCCTGGGGAAAAATTCCCTCCCGGCCCCCGAAGGCGACCAGCCTAAGCCTGAGAGTAATAAATTAAAGACTCTTAATAAAGGGTGGGTGGGATGGATCGCTCCATCTAAAATGGCTGCCTCCACATGGCAGCACAGAGCTATAAGTAACAAACTCTCATCCCAAGTCTCGTGAGACCAATAACCCTGCAAGACTTGGAGCAACAACCAAACAGCCCGATTGGACAAGGTGTGCAGTTGTACTTGTTCCCCAGCACGCCTTGATCAACCAGGCATCTCCTGTCCTTATTTGGCCAGCACAACAAGAAACCCCTCCCAGCACGTTGGGGATGTCTTTCTGTGCTTTAGCTTCTCAGACTTTCTGCCTAAATGAATTGGCTAATAGTTTGAATTCTTTTTTGGTGATTTCCCCCTTTGTCCATTTCTTGTACATGCTGCATTTGATTCTTAGCTCAGTTGAAAGTTCTTTAGACAAGCATCCTAGTTTCTTTAATACCCCTGGTTTTTCCCCTCCTCATTAGAACTGTTTGAAATTGTGCCTTCAATAACTCACTTTTAAGCAACTCCTATCCCTCATGAACCCCCTTCTCTAATAGCATTCCTGACCATGGTATCACCTCCAATATTCCCCCAAGTTTACTGAAACCAGTATGCAAAGGGATCTTACAGTACCTTTGAGACTAACTAAAAGACAGGAGTTGGTAGCATGAGTTTTTGTAGACCTGAGCCTACTTCCTCAGATGCATTTGTCCTCAAGCACATCTGAGGAAGTAGGCTCAAGCCTACAAAAGCTCAGGCTACCAATTTCTATCTTTCAGTTCATCTCAAAGGTGCTGCAAAATCACTTTGCATACTGATTTTCCAGACTAAAATGGTTGTGTCTTTGAATTTTACTGAAATCACCTTCTTAAAGTCTAGAAAGCATGCCTAGCTATTCTTGGCTTCCCCTTTCCACTATGTAACTATGATCCTAAACAACAGTGATAATCTAGTTAATGGGATGGAAGTAGCAGGATCCTTATCAGTGTTGTTGAGGATCATATCTAAAATAGCTGATCCCCTAGTTGCCTCTTCCACCTTCTGAACAATGAAATTGTCTCCAAGACAAGTGAGGAATTTGTTGGACCATACAATTTTGGTAGAGTTGGAATTTCAACAAGTAGGATGGTTGAAATCCTTCCTTACTGCTACATGCCCCCTTTCTGAATATGTGGCTATCTGTTCCAGAAAGGAATCATTGAAGTTCTCAGTTTGGCTTGGAGGTCTATTGTAGACCCTCACCATTAGATCCCTGTTCTTTCTCTCTTCCTTAATTTTAGCCAGATACTCTCAACTTGGCTTCATGGGTTCATATTATACATCCTTAATGTATAATGCAAACACACCTTCTGTACAGTACTTGCTACAAGAAGTATGTGAAACTTTTGGTCCTCCAGATGTTTTGGCACACAACTTCCAACTCAAAATGGCCAATGGCAAGAGACTATGGTAGTTGCAGTCCCAAACATCTGGAGGACAAGAAGGTCTCCAAAAACGTTATATGCATTATATCCTGTCTCTAGGCCAACACAATGCAATGACAAGAACACTGGATTTTGGCACAAAATGGATTGCGCAAAATATGATGCAACTGTTTTATTTTTCCCTGCAGAACTCATCCTCTGCCTAAGAAACAGTAAAGCATTACAGTGTCACTCCATGATTTCATCAAAATATTTACATTAACATAAAATCAAAGTCACAATATTTATACTTTATATTTTCCACTTCCTTTGTTTCATTCTTTTCTCTGGCTGCATGTCTCAGCTGGGGGAGGGGGGGTCTGCAAAAGAAGAACAAAATGCTTGCATTTCACTGAATTATGTGACAGCCAAAGGAGTTCTTCAGCAGGTAATGAATTTTCACACTGAAAAGAGTAATTACCAGGTAATGGGGAAGGCGACCTTTTCATTTAACACATAAAAGGATGTGAACACAAGAGTATAGGGAAAAAATGACTTTTAAATTCACAAATGGATCGCTGCCCATTCTACTGATCTAAGCAACCAGCAGAGTCCTGCCTTTTTATAGTTAATGTAATTTTCTGATAATGTTTAATAAAATACTAATGGGTGATATTTGCAGTTTTAAGTGTGAATAGTTGTCATTTCTGTGGACTCAGAAATACCATCAGCAGAGTTATGCTCAGTGTATGCCTCTATTCACAAAAGTGGGGATTCAATTTTCCCCAATTCCCACAAATGAGAGGTAAGGATCAGAGCATATGCCAGTTTTACTTTGTGTTGCACTCAGGAACAAACTCAAGTTTGTTTCTACAGAAAGAAATGTGTGCTTTTTGGTTATTTAAAAAAATGAAATGTATGATTTGGAGTAAATTCTTCTTTTTAATTAAAAAAACCTGCAACAAAATTCCCTTTTATCTTCTCTGGACAAATTCAGTAGATAAAACCATTCTCAGCATGGAAGCACTGTGTTGTACCTGCCTACTATATTCAACAAGTGTTAAAGATGAGGAGACAGTCAGGCAGAAAAGGTGGTGACCCTAAATCAGCCCTAATGTAGTTGAAAGCTGGACTTTAAGCATTAATCACACAAAGCCTCTGACCTAGATGGATTTTCTACCTTCTGTTTCTTTATCTTTGATTGTCTGTTATTTTGATTGTAAATTAGACTGTTTGTACTAAAAACTAATAAAAAATAATTTTAAAAAGCGGCTTGATCAACTGGATCATGGGTCTTTTGTAAAACGCTCTTCCATGGCAAAAAGGAAAGGGGAAAAAAACTTTCAGAATGCCATAGTCTTCAGCTATAAATGAATACAATCTGGGTGACATACATACATACCTGATGACTTTCCTGATTAAATCTAATAATGTAACTAGAAGCATTCTTACCAAATATGACTACGCTAAAAACATGAAGAGAATGTTAATAATACAAATACATCAATTTTGTCAGCTGCAGTTCCATTAGCTTTGAATTTGATAACTGAAAAAACAATAAGAACCTCATTAAACCTGTAAAGTATATACAGCTTGCAGGGAACTATCCATCTAGAATATATAATACAGGCAAGTCATATTGACATTTTTTGTTAAAAGGAGGGACAGTCCCCATGGATATAATATTGTTGGCTCATTTTGAACATCACTGCACTTTAGCTGAATGCAAAAAGAAAGAGGAAATGTTCAACACAAGGAGCCAAAACAGCAATTGAAATGCATGCAAGCCAACCTTCTGAAAATATTCCATAGTGTGACTTCTTAGATCAGATTGGTTCATACTTGTGTACATAATGGAGACTACAAAGAGTGGTGTCTGGAATGTATGGATGAACCATCACAGTTCAGCCATCACCTCATATGAAATGTACATCTCCTTTCAAATACACTGCTTTTTGTAGGAAGTACTCTACACATTTAGCTGTAAATCACTGCATGTTTAGAGAGGAAATGACATGCATGCATGTGAAAAGAATCAAGAGGGTGACTTCTTCATTTCAGATGTTCATCTGCTCAGCTGTCAGACAAAACAAGTATGTTATTGGTAAACTCATCTCACAATTTCCCAAAGATTCACAGTAACATAAGTTACTGTAGGTCTTTGCTAAGTCAATGAATTCTCATTATAATAAGATATTATTTGTTTCTCTGGTGATCAACAGAGGGTCAAAATATTTTCAGAATTTTCAGTGCTGTGATAGAAACATTTCTACTCTCAGAATACATGCTCATTCCTTTGCCACCTTTGTCAAAGTTTTTTAATGCTTCAGAACCCTGGAAAAGTTTCTACTTAATCAATGTATATGTCATTATCTTTAAAATGACAATTTACAACCTACATATGTATGCTCAGAAATAAGTTTGATTGAAGTCCATTGGACTTACTCCCAGGTTAAGTCAGTACATGATTCAGCAGAGGACACTAAGGCTACTTGCACTAAGATTTCATTGTTAATCACCCACCAAAGCCCATGGAAATCCAGCATGTGTAAAATTTCAGCTATTTAGTTTAAATTTACTAATTGCAATACATATTTTTCCAGCTCACTCATGCTGGATTCTACTTTATGTGTGTGAAATAATATTAGATAATAATAATAATAATAATAATAATAATAATAATAATAATAATAATAATGCATTAATCTGTAGGTAGAATCCAGCAAAAGAATGCTGGAATGGTGGAATTTCTTCCATCAATGGAATCAAATGTGTCCCTTCACCATTGTACTTCTTAAATCTCTTCCAGAGGGCTAGTCCCAAGGTCTGAAGGGGAAAAGGGAAAGGAAGAAGATTCTGTTGCACAGGTGCAGTGTGTGAATGTAAAGTGGATTTAACCCAACTTTTTAAAATTTGAAGTTCCTAAGTTTTAAACAAAAATGTCAGGAGACATTTTTATTTTATTTTATTTTTAAAAAAGGATAATGGCCAGCAATTACAATGCTGGTTTACACCTTGTAAAGCGCTTAGAGAGTGCTTACTTCATTATGAAGCAGTATAGAAATGTAAAGTGCTATTGTAATGACTTAAAACATCACAGCTCACTTTTATAGTTGGATGCCATTTCAGTAACACCCCCACCAATAAACCTACCTTTTAAGCCAGGGGTAGGCAACCTAAGGCCCGGGGGCTGGATGTGGCCCCCTGAGGCCTTTGGACCAGCCCCAGGCCAGTCCTGCCGCCATCGCTGCCACCCGCCATGATGATATTGATTATTGTTGTTATTACTTGTTCTTGGGGTTTTCTTGGCAAAATCTCCACAGGGGGTTTGTCATGGCTTTTCTGGGGCTGAGAGAGTGTGCATGCATGGGTTTTTTTAATATTTATTTATTTATTTATTTATTTTTGGAGCTTCGGCCCCCCAATTGTCTGAAGGACAGCAACTCAGCCCTCGGCTCAAAAAGGTTGCCTACCCCTGTTTTAAGCTGTACACCCTCCCCAACACAGGCATTTATGAGTAATTGGAGGAATGAAAATTATGCACCCAAGCCTCTTCCTGTTGTTGGGCATGTTGCAGCTTGACCCTTGCTTGTCACAGCATGCTCAGCTAAAGAGGGATGGATGAATGGTCCTTCATTCCTTACCCCAAACAACCTGGAAATGATTATGCTGGGGATTGTGCAACTTAAAAGGTAGATTTATAGCCATTATTGTCTCCCAATGCAGGATTTCTTTATGAGCTGATTAAAACTCTAAGAGAGGCCTTCTCTCTGTCCCACCACCTTTTCAGATGCATTTGGTGGTAACAAGGGAAAGGGGCTTCTTAGTAGCCACTCTAAGACTTTAGAATTCTCTCCCTAGAAAAGTCAGGATGGGTCTGTTCTTGCTCTCCTTACACTAGGAAGTCGAAATATTTTTATGCCATCAGGCTTTAAGATGGATTTTTAATGGTGTGCTATGCTGTTTCATATGCCGTGTACAGTCTTTTAATGCATTTCAGGTTTTTAATTCTATAAATTGTTTGTCTTTCAAATAACTTTTTATTTTTATACTCTTACTGACATTTTTAGTTTGCTTTTAATATGACGTATGCCATCTTGAACTCCATTATTTAGGGAAAGGTGGGATATAAATTAATGTTAATGGATGCTGGCCACAAAAGCCTTCGACTTCACACCTGTTACTAATATTGCTGCTGCAGCAGCTCCTGCAACAAACAGCAGCAATAATAATAGATAATGTTAAAAATGAGTGAGAGAAAGAAATAGACCTTCATTTCTCTCCAAGTGAATTTGAGTGAGAATAATTTCTTCCTCCAATTACTTTTAGGTTGTGCATTTGTGTGCAGGAAGTATCTCAGTGATCTAAAAGTAATGACATCATTTTCCTGTCACCTGACAATGCAGCTTGGATAACAGCATATGAGTAATAGAGGAAGTCTTTTGCTATTATACCAATAGGGGTTGCTGGTGAAAGAAACAAGAACCCATGCCCATTCTATGGATACCTGTCCTTAGGCAAAATCTACATTATATATTAATTAAGAAATAATATGCAATACAGATATAAGTACTTTCATCTGCTTTCTGATTGTTGCATTGCCTCCCCCTTTTATACTGCCAGTTCTTTCCATCTGGTCTGAGCCCTTTTCCGCAAACACCAATTAGAGACCAGAAAAACAAGCTTATGATAGAGAACTTCTTGTATCAGGAAGCAAAATTACAGCAATTGATGCTTACATCTTTTACGAGGAATCATGTTTGCCTCTGATCAGAGGATAAGATTATGACTGTCCTTCAAAACCACTTTTTCTGCACAGACTAGAAGCTGATCTTTGATCTTTTTTTAATGCATGTTGAAATTATTGGAAGAAGGTGCATAACTCATCCTCTCTCCCCGCAAAGAGGGGGTTATGATGCATCATTTTCAAATGGGACTTGCTTGTGTAATATAATGGTAATTGGTCATGTTAGGGTTCTGTCTCTAAATTTGGACAAAAGCCATCATTTCACCTTAAGATATATGTTCTATGATGGTATTTCAAAGAAAACAAAACGAAAGGAAAGGAAAGGAAATGGGAGAGAAAGAGACAGAAAGAGAGAGATCAATCTTTAGATATTGAACTTTTCATTTATATCACATGAAGGACATAGAATTTCAAGTATCTAAACCTTGATTGCATTATTGCCTTTTATAAAAATAAAATATATGATTAGTTTATTGAAAGTATGCTTGAAATCTCCCTTAATTAGAATTGCCAGACATCAACATGGGCAGGTCTTCCATACTTTTAACCTCTGCTGAAAATGTAGAAATTTAGTAATAGCAATAGCAGCTCCTCCTCCCCTTCCCCTCACTCACTCTATCACTCTTTCTCTCTCTCACCTCTCTCTCTTTTTAACCAGTTACATACTGTATCTACCAGAATTCTGCCTTGAAGTCAGGTTTCAAGGAGCCAGCTGGTGTAATCTCAGTGTTGGTGTGCATCTGCTGACATTAAGGCATGGAAAACTGGATAGTGACCCTGAGCATATTTTTGGAAGTGCTACAGAAATGTCAGTGCTCTGCTTGTCAACAGTGTTTCAATCCTACCATTCTATGGAGAACAACACTATGCACCTTTGAAAGTTACAACCGCATTTCAGAAGTTCAAAACTATCCATATTATGAGGTTAACAATGACCACCATAATAAATACTTGGATCATTATCCTAAGATGATCTGACTCTCTCTCTCTCTGTCTCTCTCTCTCTCACACACACACAGTGCCAGAATAAGAACATAAATATGTTATTGCTGATTGAGATGCAACATTCTGTATCTAGTGGCAAATAGCCAGGTTCCTCTGGAAGCTCACAAGCAAAGAGTAAACTCCAAGTGTCCAAATATCAAGTGCCTCCAAATCTGTTTAAAAGTTGGGAAATCTTTCCAAAAAGTGTTAGTAGTGAAGGGCATGGAGCTGTGGAGGATATGCAGGCTGAAATCCTGTTACAAATGTGTAAGCATCTAGTTACAGTACTATCCAGTGTCCCACATTCTGATCCCTCCCATTCCCACTTATCAGGCAGCAAACACTGTGATCAAGGGGATCTGTTTTCCTGTGATTAGGAAGCAGCTGGCAGATGGTCCCATACTCTCCCATGGGAGTGCTATAGGCAAAAACAAGATCCATGTTGCAATTCCCTCTCATGAAGATCGCTCATGAGGGGACTGGGTCCAGCTGCTTCCCAGTCAACAGGGAAACAGATTCCCATCAGTAGCAACAGCTGCTATGCTTCCCTTAAACTACGAACTACACAGGGATTGTGAATATGAAATAGTCACAAGTAGATAATCCTTGGTTGCATATTCATAATTGCCCAAGTGAATTCTGGCCATTTCAGTAATAGCTGTCTCTTTCCCCATTCCACGATTGGGAGCCTCTGCAGAATCAAAGAATCTTCTGTCAGCAGAAGACATAATCAGGTAAAATGAATGGTGTTCTGCTCTAGATGAGGAGAAGGAGGAGGAGGAGGAGGAGGGTGATGATTTCTTACCACCTCCCGTTCCCATTTATTGAGATAGAGAACAGCAACAGATTAACATACAACACATCACATCAGTTAAAACACATAAACCAGTTAAGACACATAATGTCAGAACACACAGGACCAATGCTTATTAAAACAATCAGGCCATTGTTTAAAATTCATAATTTAACATTTATAATTTTAAAAATCATCTGGTTAGATCTGCTGGAAGAGATTGGTCTTTAGTGCTGTTTTAACTTCAGACAGCATATTCAGCTGCTGAATTTCTTCAAACAGGCTGTTCCACAGTATAGAGGGTATTTGAAGAAAAGGTCCTCTGGGTGACAGTTGACAAACTAGTCCTGATGACTGGATTAAATGTCTCCCAGAGGAACTAGGTGTAAGGGGTGGATTATATGGGAGGAGGCGATCCCATACACTTATAGACTTATTGTCAATGAATTTGTCTAACCTGTTCAAAAGAAAATTAAATTAACACCCCTCACCCATATCGCAACTACCATCTACTCAAGTCTGTTAATTTCCCAGAATTTTGAAACCTTACTTTTAGTCTACAACTCCCAGACTCTCCTAGATGGTAGTCATGATAGTGGATATTCTGGTAGTCCAAAGAAGTAACTTTTCTAAACTCTTCTCCTTCTCTATGAAAAAGGATGATTTAATTCCCCTTTTACCATTATTTGTTGAAACCACTGGTATCAGAGGCATAATAAGCATTAAAAGAATAGTGGTAGGAAAACATTAACATGATTAATATTGTCTTATTTAACCATATCACATGCCAAACACTCCTATTAAGATATTTACAGTTTCTTTCCAGTCTCTGGGACATGGTAATGTATGTGTACAAAATCATCATGACATGACAAAGTAGTTGTAAAGCCCTTTGCAAAAGGTCAAGCTCTCTGAGTGACTGAAACCCATATAAAATTTATTCAGGTGCCTCATTTCCTATCATCACCATCTAGTACAGGGCCATTAACATAGATCACAGTGCTAGTAAAACAAAATGACTACACGCTGTTTGTCTAAGATGGCCATAAAAGACAAGCAAATTAATTCAACTGATAATGTAATAATTTAAGTCCAAAGTGGATATCTAGGAGGTTGACAGTTGACTCAAGCACAGGGGCCAATTGGTGCCCTTAGATGGCTTCAAATTGTTACTTTCCTGAAATATGATATGTGATTTTCTTGGTGTTCTGTTGAAGAGAGTTAACATTTTCAAAAGTAGTAGGATATGTAGTGGAAATCTCTGCATAAGTACAGTTTCTTTTGTCCCTTTGTTCTTCTCTACACTGTATTGTTGTGTGCCTTCAAGTGATACTCCTACAACAAGCCTATCATGGAGTTTTCTTGACAATTATTTTTCAGAGGGTTTGCCATTGCTTCTCTCTGAGGCTGAAGTATGTGAGTTGCCCAAGGTCACCCAGTAAGGTCCCATGGCCAGGTGGAGATTCCAACCCTAGTCTCACCAAGTCCACTCCAAACTCAAATCACTACACCACATGAACTGAAGTATCC
This sequence comes from Phrynosoma blainvillii, assembly GCA_026167975.1. Classification (NCBI taxonomy): domain Eukaryota; kingdom Metazoa; phylum Chordata; class Lepidosauria; order Squamata; family Phrynosomatidae; genus Phrynosoma; species Phrynosoma blainvillii. The sequence continues at coordinate 183,146,028 of JANUYF010000004.1, read as the reverse complement.
ATGCTACTCTGAAATGACTATGGGCTAATGTATCTTGACCTAGCATAACTGAGTCTATTTTAAAAATGTATTTCCTGTGCCATATTGAACAAGAATTACCACTAGAATATAAGGATTTGTAATTCTCCATGTTGGGGAAAAGACTGATGTAGGATTTTCCACAAAGTCAAGGTGGTTTCAATGCACACATACATTTTAACATGAAACAAATGTGAATGGGCAAATTCTAAAAGTTTCTTATGAATGGGTTGGGTAGAAGCAAAGAACGATTTGAGTATAAACACAGAATATTGGATGATCTAATGGTGTGGAGGTGAAATCAACAGTATGCCCTCTCATCCCTTGGATAAATTAATCAGTGATAACATTTATCGCACCATCAAAAAACCTGGCTGCTACCTGACAGGATACAGATGGGTGGCAGGATGAAGGCAGGTATTACCACACACAAGTTGTCACCGATTCTACAAGGTGGCTGCATCCCAGGTCCCAGCCACACTTCAGAGGCCTTTTTTCACAGCCAGGAGCTTGCTGTCTTTGAAAAAAGCCCTTCAAAGCACACCTGGGAACTGGGATGCAGCCGCCCAGCAGAAATGGCGGTGACTTGTGAGCCATAATACCTGCCTGCATCCCACCACCTGGCTATATCCCATTGGGGAACAGCCGGGGTTTTTTTATGGTGCAATAAGCCCCCTGGTCTGTTATTTTGAAACATGAGGGAAAGCATGTAAAGACCTACATGTGACTATAAATATTTCCTAAAACAAAATAATATTTATGTACCACAATGGACTTAATATAGTTGTTAACAACAAATACAGTAGACCTATTGAATCAATGGGAACTTGATGTCAGCACTATGTTCCATTGATTCAGAGTCCTAAATGGGAATAGCAATTAGATTTAGGTCTTTAAATCATCCTATACACAGGCACATAAGAGAGAGAGAACTATTAAAGCCTGAGTGCAGAGACAAGACTGGAAGATGAGTAAGCTAAAGTTGTGTCAATATTTGACCTACAATTTCTCCCAAAAAATGTTCCTCTGCAAAAGAGACTTCCAGTTGTCTGCCTCATTCTCGGGGAAAATTAGAGTGTTTAGGGGTTTGTTTGTTTTTTGGCTGACATTCTTGAGTTTAACTTATTATTTCTTTGTATTTCCTTTTATTCTCTCTCTCTCTCTCTCTGTGAGTGTGTGTGTTTTCAGACTGAAATGGCCTCTTGAGAAGAGTTACCTCATGATATCTTCCCATGGGCTTTCAATAAAGCATGGAAAACTGGGGCTGTTGAAAACAGCCAAAGAGATGATTGTACAGTGAAAGACAAGGTGGTCACATACACCTTTTAGCTGCCTCTATAGGGTGTAAATCCTTGCTCGTTGCAAAATTTTTCTGTTCACTTGTGAGCTGGAGTCATATTTTTTGTCACTATCAAAAGGGTTTTCATATTAATAAAAAGAATGTTTGCACAGACTAAGCATATTTCGCAAATTCCATAAAATACACAAATTACATAGATAAGCCACATATTACATAAAATAAGCTTATTATAAGACAGCAGATGTTTTGTTGTATGGCCTTCCAAAAATCAGAAGCACTGGATAGTTTCTGTATATCAGTTTGATCAATCAGCCAACCCTTCTTTTCTCATTGTCTTGGCACATGTTATGTCTGTGTTTTGCTTTACAAAAGGAAGGCACTACTTTTGGACAGAGATATTTTGCAAAAATATAAAAACCTCAGCCAAAAAGAAACACATCCTCACTCTGGTACTGATGGCAGGTAGTGTCACAGAGTGAATACTCCATAGGCAGTTTTTATATTTCAAGATAGGATTTATCACTGAGAATAAGTGATTTAGCAAGATTTCTTGACAATAATCTTGGTAGTTGTGCATTGTTAGCTGCCATCAGCTGACTTCAATTTAGGGCAACCCTAGGAATGAGAGACCTTCAAGTCAACCTGTCATCTATAGCCATTCTAAGTCTTACAAATTCAGGGATGTGGCTTCTGTGACTGAATATATCCACCTGTAATGTGGTCTTCTTTTACTGCATTCCAATTTGTCAATCATTATGGTCTTTTCTAGTAAGTCATGTCTTTTCATGATATGTCCAAATCTCACTTTTGTAAATTTGCCATCTAGGGAGAGTTCCAGTTTGATTTACTTTAGGACTCATTTATTTCATAGAATCATGGAATCATAGAGAAACTACAAGGGCTATCATGTCCAACCCTTTTCTTCCATGCAGGAACACATAATCAAAGCATCCCCAACAGATTGCCATCCAGCCTCTGTTTAAAAATGTCCAAAGAAGGAGACTGTACCACACTCTGTGGTAGCATGTTCCACTGTCAAACAGCTCTTAGTGTCAGGAAGTTCTTCCCAAGGTTGCAGTGGAATCTTTTTTCCTGTAGTTTGAATGCATTGCTCCAAGTCCTGTTCTCTGGACCAGCAGAAAATAAGCTTGCTCCAGTCTCAATACGACACTCCTTCAAATATTTAAACAGGGTAAATCATATCATCTCTTAACCTTCTCTTCTTGGCTAAACATACTCGGCTCGCTAGGTTCTTCCTCATAAGGCATGGTTTCCAGATCTTTCACCATTTTGGTCACCCTCCTGTGGGCACTCTCCAGATTCTCAACATGCTTTTTGAATTGTGGTACCCAGAACAGGACATTCCAAGTGAGGCCTGACCAAATCAGAATAGAGCAGTGCTATTGCTTACCTTTATCTAGATACTATACTTCTATTGATGCAGCCTAGAATTGCATTTGCTTTTTTAGCTGCTGCATCACACTGTTAACTCATGTTCAACTTGTCTTTTTAGTAGTCCATGCTATCCATAGAACTCTTCTCCAGCACCACCTCTGAAATGATTTGATTCTCTTCCTATCAGCTTTTCACAAACATACATAGAAGTTGGATATACAATCACATATAGAGCATCCTAATATTAGTATTCAATGATATATCTTGATACTTTAGAATCATGTCTAGTTCCTTCATAGCTGCCCTTCCAAGACCTAATCTTCTTATGATTTCTGACATGGAAGATCCTACCAGTAATACAACTACTGTCTCACAGGAGCATGCAATCCCACCACTACGGAAAGGTAGAACCATGGTGGGACAACAGCCCTAAGCTAAACCAAATAGAATTTGAATAACAAATTACCCTCTCCTAAATAAAAAACAAAGAAAGAAAAGAAAAGAGGAGAATAGCTGCATGTTTGTATGGTGCTCATCAAGGTGTTCTAAACTTTTTTAAAAAATTAAATTGTGACCCAGTTCTCATGTATCCAGCTTTAAAAAGCCATTATTCTGATTTCTCATTGAGTTTGATGTGAAATGGACCAGTCTGGAGCAAAGATAGCAGAAAGAAGGAAAGACATCTTTGGAATGTACAAACTAGATCATCTGCTAGAAGGGTGCACCTTCAAAGCAATCTCTCTTTGAGCAGGAGACTGACCAATATTTTGATGTTCTGAAGCTCTGAAGGGAAGGATCAAGCCAGCTGTCAATCAATCAGTCAATCAATCAGTGGGGTAGGGTGCCAAGAGAGGGTTTCTGTGGGTCCTGTGTTTTTGGTGCCAGTTCTACACCAAAGAATCTTTAAACACAACAAATTCTTAATTTGAATAGAGATTGTTGAAACTCCAGCTGTATCTGCTCAGCTAAAGTCATTTGAACAGGATTGTATGTGCCAGTCTGCCATAGTTTCAAAAATGCTGTCTTCACAAAGTGAGATTAGATTGGTCCTACCTCATTCTCTCTACAAGCAAAAATCCTATCCTTTTAAGACTGATTTTCAGTCAGTGGCTTTCACAGCCAAGCTTTCAATCTGCTGAACCTGAAAGAATGCAGAGGAGTATGTTGTCATTCAAATCCTCTCTGATCAAAATGGAGATCTAAGTCTCAATTGGCACACGCTTGTTGTTATCGAGTTCCTTTGCAAGCCTTACAGTAGCCTCAAATATACATTAAACTGAAACAGTGAGAACATGGTGCTACAACTACACAACTTGATGGCGACATCTTACTACTCTAAGTGTCAGGACATTGATAGTAATTCAATGTTTCTATGCAATTCTAGTTTTGACAATCTTTTTCTCTATTCTTTGAAATATCAAACTCTACTGGGTTTAAACTATGGTTGATGCAACTAATTCAGGGGTGGTTAATAGACATAAATTCAAAATATCATTTTGTGAACAATCCTAAGGGAAATGTTGGAGCACTCCAACACCAAAGTCTCTGATTTATCCAAAGCCATGCTGAGTTCTTCTGGCAGAATGGATTTAATAAGAGAAGTGGTTTTTACTGGTGTTCTCCTCCACTGTCTTTCTTTTCCTCAAAGGAAAAAAGCCAAAGGCTGATCTAAATGTTTCCCCAAGTTGGAAGTGTATCCAATTGGAGGCTGGAAAATGAGTTGATCCAAAAATCACACCGACTCTCCATCTACTGACAATATTCTGCATTTCCCCTCCCCAGACCAGTGTTCCAATCATATAGAAGAAGCAATAACAGATACTTGTGTGATGGTGGCTGTGAATAGCTGTGAAGGGAAACCTCAGATCCTCCCCTCTGGCATTAGTGTGGTATCTTTTAGAGTAGGATTTCTGATCACTCACATGAGATACTGTTCCACAGCTTTCCTTCTTTTGAGCAAGCGAGTGATTTATAACATTTCTGTTATTTCATCCATTAAAAGCATCTACTCTGTGCAATATACATGGAAAAGGGAAAATACAAAATATAGAAAAGAAACATAAAAAGAAAATGAAGTTAAAGCAGCATCAAAATAATATCAGCATGATATCACTGGTGGAAAATACATTATGGACAACATAGCAATAGCAAGTATATTTCTATACTGCTTATCAGTGCACTTAAGCACTCACTAAGCTGTTTACAATGTGTCAGCTAATTGCCCCCAACAAGCTAGGTATTCATTTTAGTGACCTATGGAAGGATGTAAGGCTGAGTGGTCCTTTGAGTCCCTGGGATCAAACTCACAACCATGTGGCTGTGAATGGCTGCAGTACCAGCATTTAATCATGGCACAACCAGGGCTCCCATCATGACTAGATAAGTACATTTATAGGAGGCTCTTTCAATCTATTTGTGTCAACAGTACTGGACAATATGCTTACATAATATATAAAATAATAAACTAAATCTGAAACATATTTACTTGAGAGTAAGCACTAATAAACACAGTGGAATTGACATTTGAGTGAACATGCATAGTATTACATTGTTGTTGTTGTTGCTGTTGTTAACTTCCTTCACGTCAGTCTCGACTCATGGTCACCCTATGGATGAGATATCTCCAAGACCCTCTGTCCTCCACTGCTCTGCTTAAATCCTGCAGACGCATACCCATGACCTCTTTAATAGAGTCCATCCATCTAGCATGTGGCCTTCCTCTCTTCCTACTTCCCTCCACTTTCCCCAGCATTATTGTCTTTTCCAATGAGTCCTCCCTTCTCATGATGTGTCCAAAGTATGACACACTCAGTTTGGTCATCTTGCCTTCCAGGGAGGTTTCCGGCTTGATCTGCTCTAGGACCCATTTGTTTGGTTTGGTTCTTCTTCAGCACCACATCTCAAAGGAATTGATTTTCTTCCTATCATCTTTCTTAACTGTCCAGCTCTCACATCCATACACAGTAATAGGGAATACAATGGCTTGTATGATTCTAACTTTTGTGCTGAATTGTATATCTTTGCATTTTAGGATCTAGTTCTTTCATAGCCACCCTCCCCATTCTTAATCTTCTCCTGATTTCCTGGTTGCAGTCTCTGTTCCAATCAGTGTTTAATCCCAGCTATGACAACTCTTTTACTATTTCTATTTCCTCATTGACTAGCTTGAATGTGTGTAAGTTCTCTGTAGCCATTATTTTTGTTTTCTTTATGTTCAACAATAAGCCTGCCTTTGCACTTTCTTCTTTGATCTTTCTTAGTAGTTATTCCATGTCTGTGAGGTTTTCTGCTAGTATTGTGGTGTGATCTGCATATCTTAGATTGTTGATGTTGATATTGTTGATATTCCTCCTATTTTCACTTCTCCTCCTTCTGTGTCCAAGCCTGCTTTTCTAATAATATGTTCTGCATACAAGTTGAACAGATAGGGTGAAAAGATGCAGCCTAGTCTGATTCCTTTGCCAATTGGGAATCATTTGTTTCTCCGTGTTCTGTTCTGACAGTAGCCTCCTGTCTTAAGTACAGATTCCTCATCAGGACTATCAGATATGCTGATGTTCCCAAGTCTTTAAGGGCCTTCCATAGCCTTTCATGGTCTGTGCAGTCAAAGGCTTTGCTATAGTCTATAAAGCACATGCTGATTTTCTTTCTTTTCTAGTGGTGCCCCCATTAGCCATCATATGTTTACAATGTGATCTCAGTGTTTCTTCCTTTCCTGAGCCCCGCTTGGACCTCTGGGATCTCTCTTTCCACGTATGTTGTTCCATGCATGTTCCATGTATAATATTGGTTTCTTGTAAAATTCAGCTTATATAACTGTCCTCATAGCACCCATGAAATAAATCACACACATGCACGCGTACACACACACACACACACACACACACCTATCTATCAGAATTTAAATGCAGATATTCCATTAGACATCTATTAGGAAATCTAATCCTCAATAAACACATTATTTTATTCATTAATTACAGACATATAACTAAACTTCTTTTCCAGAAAGAAGTATTGGAATTGCTATGAGAGGTCCTAATAAATTTTTCATGGTTTTGTTTTGGAACTATTCCACTCAACTGATCCATCACACCAATAGATCCTGATACCATATGAAATCTGTATGTGTGAGCAGCAGAATGCAGAGTACATTTTCTTTAAGATTAAGTGAAACCTCACTTTTTAGGGCTTGTTGCAGTCCACATTTCCCAGATTGTCCATGAACTATATTCCAGAATCCCTATGTAGGTAGCTATAGTTGCACCTGAAACAAAAGGAAGTGCATTTTTAAAATAGCATATAGAAAATTTGTACAACGAAGCATGAAAATATACTTTAATATAGTGTTTCTCATATTGTCTGATGAGACAGACTGATTATACCCCCACCCCGCATGTGCCAGGAAACAGCACCATGTTTTGCCTATTGACTGTTTTGTTACACCAAACCTTCTGCACCCCCTCTTTTTGATATCAGTTTGTTATTAAAGGGATATTTTAGGCAGGTATCCAAGAAGACACTATGTCATGCCATATAAGGACCATATCTGGAGATCCTGCTAGCTCAGCATGGGGAAAATCAGGACACTTAGCCAGGATAGATCAGCATCTGCATAATCCCTTCATTGATAGGAGTGATGATGGGTGATAGATTTGGCTTAACCATGAACAGAAGTCCAAGATTACCTCCCTGTGAGAGTGAAACACCCTTGTCCATGGGCATTCACAGTGATTGTTCTGCCATTTAAAGACTTCCAGTTCTAGTCTTCCCTCCTGGGAACTTCACTTTAATCCCCAAACTGCCCTGGTACATGTTTTATTCTATAAATATGCCTGCCTAGGCAGTACCAATTTGGTCTTGTCTTGAGGTCAGACAGACATTCTGTGTGTATCTCACCTGACTCCTCAGCAACTGCTGGCCAACTCAGATCCACAGGCAGCATGCTGAACCACTTTCCTCTCACAGACCCCCCCCCCCAAATGGAACCTCTGCAGAGTATTACCCTCTGCAATCCTAAAAATCATGCTCTCCTACCTCCTGTTATATTGCTAGTTCTTGTATATGTATGTGAGTATATGTTTTTGTGTGAAAGTTGATTTCCCCTTTTGCTGTCACAAATTTTGCATTCTGGAGTTATGTTTCTTGGGACCAGTATATGCAAGCTTGATCCCTGCTTTTCATTGTTCAACCCCCCCCCCCTCACGAAACACTTGAGCTAAAAAAAAATAAAAAAATCCCCATATTAAATATTGGTTTTGTGTGCTCTCTGAGACCCTGGTATTTTGGGTAACATTTTCTTTCTTTCCAGGAAATTCTCCATGGGCCAGCAGCTGATAGCTCACAAACACTGGGTCATGGAGCACCACTTTGAGTAGATCTTCTTTAGTCAGTGGGAAAAGTTATTCAATCAATAGTTGTTGGTTTTTTTAAAAAAAAAATCATATTTTGGCAAAGATCTCACAAATGTTTAGCATAGCATAAATGCATGCCAACATAGTAATGGTGGATCCCACAGTTGTGCTTCCAGCTACACAGCTTATATCTCAGGCTTGAGCTCAGTCATTATTTGACAGCTCTTTGCCCACTAAATGAGATTGAGGGCTGTGCATGTGCTTAGGAAATAACTGGCTGCACTAGGGACCACTTTTATACAACCACTGACAACCATCTATTTTGATGTTAGGATGGTGCTCCAGCAAGATTCTAGCCCGAGTTTGCATATTTAAAACTATATACATATAGGGTTGGATTCTGCTGAGTAAAAGGGGTGGTGAAACTGTGCACAAAGGCTGTGGCAAAGGAAGGAAGTAAACTTTATAGAGGTGTACATCCATACACCTCACTTCTACTTTTTACTCCTTGTGTTACAGTCCTTTGAACTGGTCCTCTTCCATCACCATTTGTAGCAACAGTAGGACAGATGGGAATGGGAAGGACAGGTGAATAGAAAACAAAAATGGTCTCACTTCTGAATTCAGGATGGAATTGTTAGCAGACGTCCTCCATTTTGCTTATATATTTTAGCCATGTGGAGTTCCCTATGACCCCAGCCTGATCCTTGGGAGATGGCAGCCATAATCCCCTAAATGTAAGGTCAGGTAAGCAAGCTGAAGTTGCTCAAGACCACTAAAGATTTCCTGGACAGGCAAGTTTTGGGAGTTGCCCTTGGGAATATCCCATTATATTGGAAAAAATACATAATGGAGTTTGTTTGTCTTAGTCTCACACTTAATGGGACAGTGATCAGATTTGAACCAAATGCATTGTTTAGACCATGCCTAGACTTCGGTAAACAATAGTAAACCCATCAAGCCTTTGTCCACCTATTGTTTGACTCATGGCCAGGAGGCAGAAATTCCCTATAAGAACCCCTGGATTTTAGCAGACCTTGTGCTACCTTGGAAGTGCATGCTGAATCTCTGTTGGTCTGCGTTCTGAGATAGTTCCCACAACCCCCTCTCTTGCCAGTTGTGCCCCTTCCATGGAACTCATCCTCATTCGTCACCAGAAGTCCAGAGGAGTCTCTCGGGCATAAGTATATCCTCCTCTATCCTGGTTTCCATCTTTGCCTCCCCCACTCTCGCTCTTTCCCACTTGTCTTCTAGTGTGTGTGTGTTGCATTTGAATGTTTGCTTGCTGTATTAATAAATATTTTAGATTTTAATTGGAGTTTGGTCGTTTCAGTATCATTCCTTGCCAGAGCTCTTACATCTCTGGTATACAATTGGATAAGATCTCCAAAGCGAAGTTGGGTGCTTCACTCTCACATTGGACCTAATTATAAATTCTCCAAAATTAGGCTTGAGTTTCCCAACAGAATGCCAAAGCACAGGAGTAGTCCCTTAGTTCTAAATTGTCATCCCTACATGCAAGTTTTTGTGTGTGTCCATGTAACCCTGCAATATTGAACAAACTACTTTAGAGTCGGTATCTCTGAATTTGACTGGGAATTCTAAGTCAACATATCTAGGATTTACACATATCTGTGTAAGCCCGGCATCAAGCAAAGCATGAACACTCTACTGTACATGAAAGCTGCAGGTTGTCAGTTGTTACAAGCAGTGGCAGTCATCTTAATCTATCTAATTTGGATGAAACACGAGGCATCAGCGAACACTGTGTTGTATAGTGTATTACTTTTCTCTGGCAAGCTCTACACTTTGAACACTGGCAGGGGTGAGGCACTTAATTGAATAGAATCCAGTGATGGAGAGGATGTGATATTTTGTAAACCGAGTTGACATTTTGCAATTGGTGAGGAAGATACTTCCAATAAAACAGGATCCTGGCACTGGAAATCAATAGAAGAAAAATGTGAGTAGCATGAAAAGTGTGCACTGCACAGAAGTATATCTGATTTCTATTGAAAATGGAAGGCAAATCATTACTCAGGGTATGAAACTGTCATACAGCAGGTTGAACATTTGTGGTCAAATGAAGGGACTATTAGTATTATTTTACTTGATTTACAATTCATAGGATAGATTTCCTCTATATAGATATAAGGGATGTGAAAGTACAAAGGCAAGCTTACTGCTGAAAATAAAAAACAAAAAAGACCATGAAGGATCTACACAGGTTTAACCGAGACTATTAGGAAATTGAAATAGGAAAAGAATTCCCATACTTTGAAGCATATACTGATCAGAATGGGGACTACAGTCAAACAATCAGAAGAAGTCTGGGGATGGGGATTGCAGCTATGAAAGAACTAAAAAAAGATCCTAAAGTGTAAAGATATACAACTGACTGTGAAAGTTAGAATTGTTCAAGCCATTCTATTCCCTCTTTCCATGTACAGATGTAAGAGCTGCACAGTGAGGAAAATGGATAAGAGGAAAATCAATTCATTTGAGATGTGGTACTGGAGAAAAGTGCTGAGGATACCATGGACAGCTAAAAAGACAAAGAAATGGGTCATAGAACAGATCAAACCTGAAATCTCCCTGAAAGCCAAGATGATAAAGTTGAGTTTGTTGTATTTTGGTCACATCATAAGAAGGCATGACTCATTGGAAAAGGCAATAATGCAATGAAAGATGGAGGGGTGTAAAAAGATGGGAAGGCTGAATGCTAGATAGATGGCCTATATTCATTGATATGAATTTGCAGGACCTAAGCAGAGCAGTAGTGGATAGGGAGTCTTGGAGATGTCTCACCCACAGTGTCACCATGAGTCAAAATTGACTCAAAGGTGATTAACAACAAATAATAATAATTATTTTATGAATCTGAAGCTGAATTTGGGGAATGTTGTGCATTAAGTATTGAATATGAATTGGGCGGCCTGGATTCACACTGGGAACATCAGACCCTTCCCTGAGAAATATCAGTGGTTTTATAAGACTTTTCTTGGCTTCTCTCAAAATTCATCAGCTACTTTGTATGAGGAAAAACTCAAAGCCTGCTTTCAGTTTTGCCTGTGACCAAACCCAGTAACAAACAACCTTCTAAAGTGTGGGTATGGACACAATTCATTTGATCCCAAGAAATTTTGGTCGTATCAAAAGCCCTTTCCCCACAAGTCCAATTCTTCCTCCAAGACAGACATATCAGGCATAGCAGGGAGTAGCATCTGAAATTAACACATTAAGGGCCTCAGCAGATGGGAGGCCGTGGGCCACCCTGGGAAGGTGCGCAGTGGGACCGAGGCATCCTCATGCCTCGATCCCGCAGCGCACCGTCAGCGCCCCAAGAAAGGAGCACTAAAATAGCGCTCCTTTCATATGTCGCCGAAAGTGCGCCGCAAAAGCTTGCGGCACACTTTCAGTGACCCTTCCACCGCAGTGTGTCCGGACGCTGCGGCGGGAGGTTGTCTTCGGAGTGCCAGCTGTGCGGAGGGCCAGCGGCTCCGAGGACGACCTCGGGAGGAGGAAGGGGTGCCGAGCGTGCAGCTGTCCCTCCCCTTCCTTGCGCCAAGGACGGCTCTATTAGCCATCTGCCGAGGCCCGAAACTAACTGATAAGAATTTTTACCTATATTGTATCTTTCCAATAATTGATGAAGAGAATAATTTTCATGTCCTTCTCTAGAATTCTAGTCAGTACTGTATATGGTGCAGTGGTTTGAGTGTTTGACTATGACTCTGGAGACCAGAGTTTGATTCCCAGCTCAGCCATAAAACCCACTGAGGGCCTTTGCAGACTGCCAGAAATAGTGCAAATTGAGTCCACTTTAAATTGAGGCACTGCCCTGGCTCAGTGCTAGGGAATCATGGGAATTGTATTTTTTTTCTAAGACATTGAGCCTTCTCTGTCAGAGAGCTCTGGTGCCACAATAAATTACAATTCCCATAATTCCCTAGCACTGAGCCAGGGCAGTGCCTCAATTTAAAGTGGACTCAATTTGCACTATTTCTGGCAGTCTGCAAAGGCCCTGAGTGACCTTGTTACATGCTCTCAGCCTCAGGGGAAGGCAATGGCAAACCTCCTCTGAACAAATAGGGTTACCTTAGGGTCACATAAGTCAGGAGCAACTTGAAGGCACGTGAGAACTACAAATGGAAATGAGGCAAAACTCCATTCACCTTTTGTCAGGATGACATAGGGTGCATCTACACTATAGAAATAATGCAGTTTGGTGCCATTTTAATTGCCATGACTCCATCCTACAGAACCCTGGAGTTTCTAGTTTTGTGAGGCACCAATACTCTTTAGCAAAGAAACTAAAAGTTTAGTAAGACTATCCCAGGATTCCATAAGATGGAGCAATAGCACTTAAACTGGTATCAAACCACTTTATTTCTACAGTGTAGATGTAGACACCCCAGACAACTGATTTGTGGTTGCATGCATGACATGCTGACTACAACTTCCTACAATGTATGCTGTATCCAGCCACAGCCATATGAAATGTGAAATGGAATCTCAGTTTGCAAATCAATCTCTTCACTGCTTTCCTAAATTAATTCTTAAGAGATTTGAAGATATGAGGTAAAATATTCCTTAACTTTTTAAAAGGCAAATGCAATAGGATAAAGAGTGGGATTTTTCCTATCCAAAGATAAAATAAAAATAAACAGGCCTTATCTGTTACTGAGCAATTCAAAAGATGAGTACAACAAACCAACTTCTCTCAATAGAATTCAGTTCTTCTCCAGGTTCAAAATGTTCCCTTTGCTCTTTGTTAATATTTCTGATATGATGTGCCTGGCATTTGTGAACAGATTCTGGTCATCTTGCAATCCCATCAAAGCTAGTCTTTGTTTGAAGTGTCAGAACTGGCTAAGGCAAAAATCTGTCAAACCTGGATGAATTTCACTTGCAGCCTATATAGGGGGGGGGGGGGGGGGGAGGGAGGGGGAGGGAAAGTCTCCAGGTGTCATTATTAGCACACTCAAAGCCTTCTGAAATGAAATTCTGCTGCAGGTTTTTTAAAAAAATGAATTTTCTCTCTTTCCTTCAGCCCTTGATTTGGAATGCCAAACATTCCCTTAATCATGTTCAAAAGAAATGGAATCCAACTATTTCATCCTTCTTAACACTCAAAGAAGTTCTTAAATTATTTGTAGTGTCCATCTCAATGACCTCCATGGTCAAGAGAAGGACCATTTATCTATCAGCAGCATCTCCACACCAGTCCTTTTCCTATAGCATCAGATTGCAGTAAAAGACTACAGTACAATAACTTGGGCATATGTCTTTTGAAGTTCAAAAGATTCCTATATTACTCACTTTTGAAACATTTCCTGAATGTTTTCATTTTATTCTGTAAGGGGTATCTATGTGTGTTGTGTTAATGAAACCCTTAGAAAAACAAAGGACAAATCTGCATACAGCTAAAGCTTGTTGTTGTAGTTGTTTACCACTGATGACATACTGCTATTTATTTTTTAAAACATACTTTAGAATTTTAACTAGAGACCCAGTGGCTATACTATTTGACCAGATTTTTTTTTTGACTTTTCTATTTCTTCCCCTATCCAAGATTCTATAATAAGTGTTCGGATCAATGTTTGATCCCAGATATGAGAACTCTTTTTACTATTTCTATTACCTCATTGTCTAATTTGAATGTGTACAAGTTCTCTATGGTCATTATTTTTTTTTCTTTATGTTCAACAGTAAGCCTGCTTTGCACTTTCTTCTTTGATCTTCCTTAGTAGGTGTTCCAGGTTTTCTCTTAATATTATGGTGTCATCAGCATAGCAGATTATTGACATTTATTTTCACTCCTCCCTATTCTATATCCAAACCTACTTTCCTTATAATATGTTCTGTATATAGGTTGAATAGATAGGGTGATAGGTTGCAGCCTTATCTGACTCCTTTGTCAATTGGGAACCATTCTGTTTCTCTGTGTTCTGTTCTGACAGTAGCCTCTTGTCCTGAGTACAAATTCCTCATTAGGACTATCAGATGTGTTGGCACCCCCATGTCTTTAAGGACATTCCATAACCTTTCATGATCTATGCGGTCAAAGGCTTTGCTATAGTCTATAAAGCACATGTTGATTTTCTTTTGGAACTCCCTGCTATGCTCCATTAGCCATTGTATATTTGCAATGTGATCCCTGGTGCCTCTTCCTTTCCTGAAGCCTGCTTGGACCTCTGGGATTTCTTTCTCCATGTGTGGTTGGAGTCTGTGTTGCAGTATATTGAGCGTAATGTTTCTTGCATGGGAGATTAGTGCTATGGTTCTATCATTGCTGCAGTCTCTTGTGTCTCCTTTTTTGTGGATGGGGATGTATATTGATTGAAACAAACTTACCTACATCTATACACAACAACACACTGCAGTCCTATACAAATTTTCTTGGCAGCAGCTCCTATTGGATTAAATACCTTAGAGAAGACATATATAGCATTTCACTTTAAAATATACATCCTGTCCCAGTGTTTTTCTAGGGCATCTTCCATAATTTGGTGTGCTCTAGTGTCATGTCCACTAGAGAACTCTGGAGAAAAATCAGACCCTGAGCATCAGCAGAGACTGTGGCCTTGGAAAAATAATCAGGAGCCCAGCCTTTTAGAAATAGGGGGGGGGGGGAGGAGGAAACCAGCATACCTACCTACAGACAGAGGAGATCTGAAAAGGTATGCCTCCAGTGGTTTCAGAGGCTTTATACAAAATGCCAAACAATTAAGGATCAGCTGCACTTGTGAGAGCTGATGATAAAAACCTGGGAAGGATGCCAGAGCCTTTGTCAGAAGCTATCTGATTTCCCTGGCAAAACACCTTGTTCCTTGATGCTCTGTTTAACTTCTTGACTTGGATCTTGATTTTTGGACTGACCATTCTGCTTTTCTGAAACTCTTTTGATCTTCTCGGACTGCTTGACTACACTCTTTGTTTGAATCTTTGGCTTGCACCCAGACTGACTAAGGACCTTGTTTTCAGACTCTACCTTTTGCTAGTAAGTCTGCTATTCAAGACTTGCCTTAACTCCACAAACTGCATGGTGTTCTTTTGTTTATTTGGCAAACACCTTATTTGAAATTTGTTATCAGCTACTGGCTGCTTTCTTGGACATCTAGATACTTTGAACATCAAGTCCTGTCCACCCCAGCCAGGCATATTCAATCATCAGGAATGTTGGGAATTGTAGTTCAAAACATCTGGAAGGCATCAGCTTGTAAGAAGGCTGTTCTAGTACATGTCATTTTGGTGAATCTCAGATATCAGGTATCAGTTTGCTGTTTCCAACCCCATCTAGCCACAGGACATACAAGATGTCCTAGTGCCAGTTACATAACAGATGAAATAAACCCAATAGGCTTTCTAAGAGGATTTCCAATAAATAAATGTTTTCCCTAACACCTTTTCTTCTGTTGATTTTATGTAGATGAGACATCTTTTAAAATTAATTTTATTCATTTTTTGTTGGGGGGGGGGGATGTAGTAGATTGACATGGCATCAACCATAAACAGAAGAAACTTCAACAAAGAACAGTTAATAATGGTATAAGACATAGTTTTTCCAACTGAGTACTAGAGAATATTCTAAATAAATGCTGAAGTGTCATCATTGGAAGGGGAATCAAGACATACTGTTTCTTTCGTCAGATCTACTTGAGCAGCTGGAGGGTGCAGTAGTGGTGAATGATTGTTAATATATTCAATAAACTTTGACCAGTCATCATAGAATGTGTCTTATAAATAAATAAATAAATAAATACCATAAAATGTTTGTATTATTCCTATACCTGTCTGCCGCATGCCAAAGAATATTTTCCAGCCCTAAAGTCACCATCAGAGTTTCAGCTATCTCTCAGCACTTTATATAATTTGTTTTTAATACTTATTCTTAATTCAAGGACAGAGCCAGAACATATGCTATCATGCTTCTTCCCTACAGATGCACTCAGTATTCACTTAAGTAGCAATCTTCATGGAGATTAATTTGGCAGGCATATAGTAATCTCCCCATAAAATATTATCTGGGATTAACTGAGATTGTAATATCCACATTATAAATTACTTTGGATTTGAACTAAATCAGAAAATTTCACTCTCACACACTTATTCAGTCTGTGTGTGCATGTGCAGGTGTGCACACAAAAAAAGTCCTGACTGGCAATTGCCTGGGTTATTGACTAATGCATTCTTCTCACTAATACAACATCAAGAACGGAACTGTTCACAGAAACAACCTCAATTTGATATTATAGGCAGAGTGTGGACAACTATAGCCCTGCCACCAACTGCATTCAACCTCATGTGTTTCTTTTGCTCTAAGGAGGATGCCACTTGGCCAGCTTATTCAAATAAAGCAAAGCTGGGCTGGCCCAAAGCATTTTGCTGCCTGGGGCCAAGAACAAAATATTACTATTCCATGAAAACTGACTCAGCTGGGACCAGAATTATACTTTAGCTTTAATGAGAAGACAGCATCCTCTATTGTACCTGAATCTAGTTTACAGGACAAAGGGTAAAGTGCATAGTATACAAGTGTCACTTTGAGAATCTATCAGATGATCCAGTTTGCACTCTCCAAAGTTATCATTTCTCCTCCTTGCTTCCTCTGCTTCAGACTGATCTATTTCATATCATATCCAGTGAGAAGTCTGAAACATGGCTTTTGGATGCCTAGTATATGAGTCCTGGTGCACAATCTTTTTTTAAAAAAAAGGCAGAAGATCTAGATGAGCACCATACAAATGTGCAGCTATGATACTCTGTTTTGAGAATTGGGTGATTTGTTATTCAAAGCAGGGGGGGGGAAAAACCATTTCATAGAAATTATATTTGGTTTAGCACAGGGTTATGGTCCCACCACTGCATTACCTTTCCGCACTGGTGGGATTGCTTGCCCCTGTAAGGCAAGAGCAGGGGTAGGCAACCTTTCCCCTTTAAGGGCCGAGGGACTTCAGCTCCCAGAAGCCTCAGCCATGTTTGCCAATAGTCCCATGTTGGCCAATAGCTCCTGGGATTCTGGGAGCTGAAGTCCCTCAGCCCTTAAAGGGGAAAGGTTACCTACCCCTGGGCAAGAGACTATGCTGATGGTATTGATACTATCAGTAGGATCTGCAATGTAGCTTCATGTCAACTGTGGAGACAGCAAGAAAAGAAGAATCATATTGAGGATCTATAGTTCCAGCATATTGAATCCTTGGATTTGCAGTTTTACAAGGTATTTAGCCTTTTCTGCCAAAGAGTTCTGGTGCCTCACAAAACTATACAATCAAGGATTCTGCAGGATTAAGCCAGAGTGCAGTTGCATCATGTGTCTTATATTGTAGACCTCATTAAGGTGGTAGAGGTTTGAAGCACACTATAGGGAACAGGGACAGCCCAAGCTGTCCTGCCACCAGAGATAAGAAACAAAGCACTGTCACTCCCACATCAATCACAGTGGTAGTGATGCCATCTTCCTAACAGACATTATTGATGTATAGGTGGTGGTACCTTCCCTGGCCTGATAAATAGGCAGAGAATAAGATGGAAGCACCCATGCCCCAACGTCCTTGCTTGAGAAATAGGACACTGTAGCTATGCTGCTTATACTTCCATCAACTCACCCTGTAAAAATACCTGCCTGAAGAAAAGAATGATACAGTGGCCAATAGAACTAACCTCATTTTTTTGTTGTTTGCTTGGACTTTTCTCTAGTACTGTCTAGGTTTGGAATTTTAACACTTCTTATTAGCTTGCTTTATTTTTATACATAAGGTGGTTATTATGATAAAAATACTTGTTTCTTCCTATTTCCTCCCTGCTGCATGTGCAATGGTCAATGCATTCACACACATTCTCAGCCATTAAAAGGATTATTAATTTACACCAGGCTTATAGAGTAAACTAGCCAGGAAGAATGAGGCACACAAAGACTTGTCATGCCCATAATGGTCTGTAAAAGGATTCCAAATGATGCCATTTCATAAATCTATGTCCCAAAATATATTATTGGCACTGACCTGACATGAATTTTCCCCAACATATTTTTTTTTATTTTGTGTACAGAAAAGTCTGCCACTTTCTGGTTTACATGACTGAAATTGTACTTTGTGTCTCATCTGGCTGGGATCATCTAATGCCAGTTTAAGAGAGAATTTTAAAGACAGATTGTGTGATTCTGTTCTTGTAACAGCTTCTGCCTAATGTCCTTGTTCTGCAGAGACTTTCATTAGTATGTGCCCTGATCTTGTCCTCAAAACCCTCATTGCTTTAGACAAGCATGGATTTAATTGAAAGAATACCAAGCTGTGACAGTGGCTCAGGTGTGAGGGCCATTTCCCTTAGCAGATTAAATTCAAGCTAATGACTGAGGTTTTGTTTTTTAAAAAAAATCTCTTAGGAATGATTTAATGCCACAAATTAATCATCATCTTATACTGACTCCTTTCTACAGTGCTGATGTCTATCATACACACCACTATAGATAGCAAAAAATGATTTATAGATCAAACCAACTTGTCAATGTACCACTGACACATCAAATTTGGGATACAATGTTCTACTCAACTATGGGGTTAAAAAGACCACCCCTAAGAAGCGGCATAATGTCACCCCTTTGATCACCAGACTGGGGCTGCAGCAACCCTAATCTAGGGTTTTGCTGCTGTAAAAAGAAGTGGCAAAAAGCCAGATTTTCTGCCATGGCAGCAGCTTTTCAGCACTCCTATGGCATGTGGTGTCTAAACACCACACCCCAGAATGCCGAAAAGCTGCCACCATGTAAACAGCCAGGGGTATGTGTTGTCTAAATGACATGCCTCCAGGCCATGGGGAAGCTGCTGCAAAGGGTTTCTTCACTCCTAAAGAATGAGTCTCATAGAGATTTGGAGAGAAGAGGAGAGGAGTAGCACTAACAGTGGAGGACAACTTGATGAATGCAGTTTGGATAATGATGGGTAAGGATGGTGAACACTGATCCATGCCAGAAGACCACTTCTGGTTAGGGTTGCTTTGGTCAGGGCCTGGAAAAACCTGTAAGATTATAGGTATCACTTCATAGGACATACCTACTATTAAAGGGTAATGAATTACCAACTATTTAACTTATAATTATATTTTTGTCATCAAGGACACACTTATTCAGAATTTTCAGATAGTGGAATCTCTTAGACCTATCTTGATACTTATTTTCTAGAAAAAAGAAATATTTGGAGTTAGGTCTGCTTCAAAATAATACACTTTGATCTCTCCCACAATACCTAATATATGGACAATAAGGATGAAAATCTCATTTTCTTTTATTCTTGCACACACAAGAAAGAATTATTTTAAAAGGTTTCTACCTGTTGGACAAGGTCATGAGAGTTTCTGTCCAAATTGCTGAAGATTTTTTGAGGGGAGTTTGGGCAAATATTTTGTTTGCACACAAAAATTGCATAAATACAATGTGTTTTATACAGAAATAACATACTTGGAAGGAGGCATTTTTCAGAATAACAATGTTTTTGGAACAAATAACATTTTTGCACTAATGTGCTGAAATATGAGAACCACTGAACATTTGCAGAAACTCTAATTAATTGTCAAGATATTCTTTTACTCAAGCACAAGAAAATTTACAATTTATTTATTCATTCATGTTAACAATACTAATGGGGAGTCTGTAATTATCTAGTGGTGGCAGAAAATGTTCTTCCTTGGAGAAAAGCATGTTTAGCTTTTCTTACCTAAGATATTTCAGGGCTCAGTACTGATGTTCAAACAAATGCCAAGACTGAGCTTGAGAAAGCCATAAATCTCACTTCCATTTGTCATGGCGTCCCTTTGAGAAGTCGTCCACATTGCCTCCGGGCAACTTCTCAGGCAACTCGGCAACAGATCGACCCAAAAAAACAATTCGAGTCGATCAAGGAGTCTCCTTGGTATTGGAGACCCGGACGACCCAATTATAGCCCTGGAAGGTTGCTTGGAATCCCCCGATTTCAGAAGAATCAAGATTCGTGGAGATTCGGAGAAGAAAAGCACCAGGGGCAAGGGAGCGCGGCCGTGTTGCAAAGAATCTTCTGCAGAAGTCAGGGACGCGGACAAATATATTAATTTTCAACGCAACTTAGTTGCAGTAAGTAAAGATTTTGCTTGGATAACGTGAAGGAAGCAGACTAACCTTGGACTTATAGACTTCTCGAAAATACCATACATAGACTGTGAGAAGTAAAGAAAGAGATATAGCAATCAACGGGATAAACAGCCTTTATTACGTATAAAGAAGCCTTGGGAAAATTGAGGTCTTACCTCAATAATTAGAGAGCTGTTCCCTTGAAATTGAGAAATTTTGGGAAGAAACAGTTTTATAAACTTGGAAGTCTATGCTTAAAAAGATAAATAATTGAGGACTAAGACTGTAAAGTTGTAAGGACTAAGACTGTAAGGAGAGAGCTTGTTTAAATAGTGGGATTTTACATACAAGAAGAAAAGCGATCTCCACTCAGAGAAGGAACTGGGACGGAAATGAAGTAACTTGCTGGAATTAAGAGAAAACTGGACTGGACATTTATTAATGGGAAATAATCTGTTGTGAAAGGGTTAATATTTTTTACCTTGAAGTGCGACGTGAGATAAGATAAGAAGGAGACAAGGCGTGGCGTCCTTGAAGTGAAGTGGATTGAGGCTGAAAGAGGTGGAGGTGGAGCCGAGGACTGGGGAAAACGGATGTGACTGAGAGGAAAGACAAGAGAAGAAGGAAAGAGAAACCGGAAGGAACCACAAGAGAGTTCGGATTAGAGAGTGTCCCTATGCTACGCAGTGACGTCACACCATCATAGAGAGGAAGAGAAGGAACAGCACCAAATAGAGGATATAAGTGATAAGTGATACTATAGCGTTGAGGAGAGGGAGAGCCAGAAAAGAAACACGGAAAGGGAAGGGGTTGAGAAAAGTGTTAAGATAGAAGGAAGAAGGAAAGAGAATAGAGTGGCGTTTATAGTGAGTAAAAAGAAAAAAGGTTTGTAGCAGTTTCTTGGGACGTTTTTGTCAGTTTTCTACTGCTGGAAATAATAATAATTAAGGTTTGATATTTGGAGAGGTAGAAGGGGAGAATAAAGAAGAGTAAATAAAGAAGCCTAACAGGTGAAGACTTATTAATAGTTGGTATATAATTTAGAGGTTACATTCCTGTATTTTTGTATTTTCGTATTCTTAGTATTGTAGTTTTATATTGTGTATATATATAGTGTGAAACTCATAGGAGAAATAATATGGTTAAGGCAAGAACCCTAGGATAGAAAACAGGGATATTATATTACGATTGTTTGTGTATATAAAAAAAAAAGAGAGAGAGAAAAGAGAAAAGAAAAGAAAAGAAAGGAAGAAAATATTGTATTTTGTATAATTTATTAGAGTTTATAGTTTGGTGTTAAGAAAAGGGATAGGGGAGACAATAATAATAAGAGTCTGTTAAATATTTTTATTTCAGAAAATTCCATTGATCAGCTGGTGATATATACACAAAGAAAGATATTTGGGGTCGTTAAGGGAATTAAAGGAAAGTAGAGAATTTATTAAAAACTATAAGAAATAAGACGGATAATGATGTCCAGGAATCAAACAAAAGTACAGAGCAACTCTCAATTACCTAGACGACCATCACTTGAACAATCAAAGAGCACAGATCCAAATCTTTCCTTAATAGACGAAATCAGAAAATTACGTTCGGAAATTAGACGAGAGATGATGGACTTTAAAACTGAAATTCGTGAAGAAATTAGAGGTGAACTTCAAGGGATAAACCAGACGGTAGAAAAACTTTCTAGTGAATTTTCCATCATAAATTGTAGGATTGACAAATTGGAAAATAAAAATGAGAGATTTACGGAGGAATTGGATGAGATAAGACAGATAAGAGACCGGGATTTAGATGAGAAAGCATTAATTGAACAAAAGCTTAGGGAGAAATGTGTTAAAATTCGAGGTCTCATTGAAAGTAAAAATGAAAATTTGATGGAAATATTAAACATAAGTTTGTCAAAATTTCTGAATGTTGATTCAAAAAACTTTCAGTATGAACTGGATAGAACTTTTCGTTTAAATTCATATATAGCCAAGCAGAAGAATCTACCACGAGATGTGGTGGTTTATTTTGTTCGCAAACAAATGAGAGATCAGTTACTTAGGACACATAATGAAACGCCCCTGGAAATTAACGGTAGAGTGGTTCAAATTTTGAAAGATGTGCCTATAAGAATTTTGAAAAAACGTAAAGAGTACGCTTTCTTGACAACATTTCTTAGACAAGAAGGAATTCCATATAGATGGGGATCCCCCGACGGATTAATATTTTGGTGGCAGAAAAGGAGAATTGTTTTGAGATCAATAAGTGAAGCAAAAAGATTCTGGGATAGATTAGAGAGACAAAGAGAAAGGAAGCATAAAGAAAAAGAAGAAGCAGATAAAGGGAATCAAGAAAAGAATTTAGAACCCCTTAATATAGATGAGAATAGAATCTTGAAAAAAAAAAAGGCGAGACTATAGCGTCAGAAGAAGACAGTCAGGAAGAATTAGGAGCAAGTAATTGGAAATACAACAAGAGAAGAATACCACTGGACGAAGATTTAGATTTAGAACCACCGGGAGATCAAGATAGCCAAGAGGAAGAATTAGATAAAAGCTTGGGGTCTGATAATGAGTGACAATGAGAGAGGGTAAGTTCTATACATATTTTTTATCTGAAAAACTCTGTGTGAGTCGAAAGGGATAGATTAGTGAATTACAAGAGAAGAGGGAGGTATTATAACGACAAAATGGATAAAATTAAATTAATTTCCTGGAATGTAAAAGGTATGAATACTCCCCAAAAAAGAAAAAAAAATTTTCATTATGTCCAAAAACAAAGACCAGATATTTTGTGTTTACAGGAAACACATATTAGGGTTAAAGATTCCAAATTTTTAACTTGTAAGAAATTAGGTCAGGAATTTATAGCGGCTGCAAAGAATAAAAAAAACGGAGTAGTATTATATATTACTGAGAAATATGAGGCGAAAAAATTGGTAACAGATCCCCAAGGGCGATATGTTGTAGTGGAAATTGGAGTAAAAGGAGAGAAAATTATAGTAATAGGTTTATATGGACCATTAACTAATAAAAGAGAATTTTATGAGACATTACTAAACCAATTAGAAGATATTGATAATAATGAAAAAATGATAATCCTAGGAGATTGGAATGGAGTAATCGATCCTCAAATAGACAGAACCTCTCATAGAAAGACAAAACTATTGCAAGGCAAATTACCTCAAAGTTTCTTTGAATTGCAGGAAAGATTGATGCTAAAAGATGCTTGGAGGATAATCTATGGAAATAGTAGAGATTATACGTTTTTCTCACATCCCCACAATTCATATTCTAGAATAGATATGATCCTCTTGACTTCAAATTTAACTAAAAGAATTCATAAAATGGATAATCTGCCAGCGATCTGGTCAGATCATAATCCGGTCATGATGACAATTAAAAATGGAAATAGAGATTTTAATTGGAGATTTGATGCTAAAATATTGAAAAATGATC
Source organism: Phrynosoma blainvillii (assembly GCA_026167975.1). Classification (NCBI taxonomy): domain Eukaryota; kingdom Metazoa; phylum Chordata; class Lepidosauria; order Squamata; family Phrynosomatidae; genus Phrynosoma; species Phrynosoma blainvillii. The sequence continues at coordinate 183,122,415 of JANUYF010000004.1, read as the reverse complement.
AGATGATTAAAGAAACTCAGAAAAATTTAGAATGGTTTTTTCAAGAGAACATGAATAAAGAAACATCGGTAGAAGTTGTGTGGGATGCGGGGAAGGCATACATGAGGGGTTATTTCATTAAAAGAAGTGTTGAACTAAAAAGACAAAGAGAAAATGACATGGAGAATTTGAAAAAGGAAATTAAAATTAAAGAAAGCCAATTAAAAGATACACCAAAAAATAGGAAGTTACAGATAGAATTACAAAAGCTGCAGAAATGTATGTCTATATTATTAACAGAAGAAATGCAGAAAAAATTAAAGTATATACGTCAAAGAAATTTTGAAAATGCCAATAAACCTGGGAAATTTTTAGCGTATCAACTGAAAAAGGCTCGAGAAAAAAGAAATATAACATTATTAAAAGAGGGACAAAATAGCTTTTCGACTCAAGAACAAATTAAAAGGATAATGTTTGAATATTTCTCAAATATTTATAAAACCAATAATAGAAATTTGGAAGCAATTGAAAAATATTTACAAAAACAAAATATAAACATTATGACAGAAAAATATAAAGATTATCTTAATAAAAAAATAGAATATCAAGAACTGATGGATGCAATAGCCCAGTTAAAAACCGGAAAGGCTGCCGGTCCAGATGGATATAATGCAGAATATTATAAAAAATTTAAGGAACAATTGGCGAAACCCTTGCTATTGGTGGTAAACAAAATAAATGAAGGGTATATTCCTCAGACGTGGAAAGATGCGAATATTACATTAATCCCCAAAGAAAATAAAGATAAAACTGAACCAAAAAACTACCGGCCAATCTCATTGTTAAACGTTGATTATAAGATATTTGTAAGCATTATTGCGAAAAGGTTAAAAAAATGGTTAATAGAATGGATATCGGAAGATCAATCAGGCTTTTTACCAAATAGAAGAATCCAAAATAACACCAGGCATGTAATTAATTTGATTGAATTTTATAATAAAAATATAGATAAGCAAGCAGTATTGATTTTTTTCGACTTGGAAAAAGCATTTGATAATCTTAATTGGGAATTTATGTTTAAATTAATTGAAAAATTAAATATGGGATCCAATTTTGTGAAATGGATAGAAATGATATATAATAACCAAAGAGCTAAATTAATAATAAATGGTGAATTGACTAAGGATTTAAAAATTCAAAAGGGAGTAAGACAAGGATGCCCCCTTTCTCCTCTATTATTTATTATGTGTTTTGAGATTTTGTTAGAAGAGATACGTAAAAACAATAAAATTAAAGGAGTTAAAGTAAGAAGAATGGAATTTAAGACCAAAGCCTTCGCGGATGATTTAATGATATCAATATCAGATCCTTGTGAAAGTATTAATGAATTGTTAAAGACATTGGAGCAATTTAGCCGGGCTTCTGGACTAAAAATTAATAGAGAGAAAACTAAATTGATGTTTTTAAATGTTCCTGAGAAAGAAAAACAACAGATAAAAGACAAAACTCAATATTTGGAAGCTAAAATGATTAAATATTTAGGTATAAACTTTACTGTAAATAATTCGGATTTATTTAAAAATAATTATGAAAAAATATGGACAGAAGTCAAAAATGAAATGAATAGATGGAAAAAATTAAAATTATCATGGATGGGTAAAATATCAACCGTTAAGATGAACATTCTACCCAAAATGATGTTTCTATTTCAAAATATCCCTGTATTAATAAATGATGCGCCTTTTAATAAATGGGAGAAAGATATATGTAAATTTATATGGGAGGGTAGAAAACCCAGAGTAAAAATGAAATATATACAAGACGCAGTAGAACGTGGTGGTTTAGGATTACCAAATTTCAAATTGTATTATTATGCGTGTGTTTTATTCTGGTTGGAAGATTGGATCTGTCTCAAGAATGAAAGAAATTTAAGACTAGAAGGATTTGATAATGTCTATGCCTGGCATGGATATTTAATATACGATAAATTAAGAGTCCATCAAAATTTTAATGATCACTATTTAAGACGATCACTTTTAAGAATATGGTTGAAAGTAAAGAAGTTATGGCCTGATAATATCCCATTGTGGACTGCAATTGGCGAAATGATAAATAAAGAGGATAAATTTAATAAAGAAAAGTGGTTAACATATAGAGATTTATTTAAGAAAACAATAAAAGGAAAAGAAATTAAAACACAGGAAGAATTAAATAAAGAGGGATTTAACTACAATTGGTTTACTTATAGACAAATAAGAGAAAGATATATAATTGATTCGAGAAGTAGGAAGATAGCAAATTTAGATGAAAAATTTGAGGAGATTATTTTTTCAGATAAAAATAAAAAAATATCGCAATTATATAAATTATTATTGGCTATGGAAATGGAGAAGGAGACAATTAAACCACAAATGATCAAATGGGCGCAGGATTTTGGTTTCAATATAGAATTAGGACAATGGGAAAAAACTTGGCAAAAGAGATTAAAATATACATTGAGTAGTGCTATTAAAGAAAATTATTATAAGTTACAATACCGCTGGTATTTAACCCCAGTTAAACTTGCTAGAATGAAGAAAGCCTCAGATATTAAATGTTGGAAGTGTGATAAAAGTGATGGTTCGCTTTACCACCTTTGGTGGAAATGTCAAAAAGCCAGGGAATTTTGGGGGAATATAATAAAGGTAATATCTGATATTTTGGGTACTACCTTAGAAAACAATCCACAGATGTTTTTATTAAATATGATAAATGATTCTGAGTTGGAAAAAAAATTCGGTAAATTATTGTTTAATCTTATTATCGCTGCTAGGATTACATATGCTTCAATGTGGAAACAAAAAGAAATACCATCGGTACAGAAATGGATGATGAAAGTTATGGACATAGTAGAAATGGATAAGCTGACGATGTTATTGAGAGAGGAGAATGAAGAGACTTTCAAGAAAACTTGGCAACCAGTGATGGATTATTGGAGAAAAAATGGGGAATTAGTTACTGCAATAAGTAAATTGTAAAATAATTATAATAGAATTGCTGTAAAATGATAATTGTAACCTAAACAGTTTTGTATAATGATAATTAAGTCAAAATAAGACGATATGTTTTTTTTGGTATGTTAAACATGTATGGTGTGAGATAAATAGTAATATATTATAATAGAAGTCAGAAAAAAAAAGGGCAAAGCTCAAGGGAAGTCTGGTGAAGGAAGTATTTTAGTATATGTATAGTATGTCATTTAGTTGATTTGTATGTCAGTTGATGTTTGGTATTGTTTTGTATGTTTGTTATGTTTATTAGGTTTTGTTAGTTTATATGTAGTGTGATGTTGATTTTTATGTTATGTATGTAAGTGTACAGAAATTTTTTGTAATAAAATAATAAAAATTAAAAAAAAAAAAAAAAAAAGAGAAAGCCATAAATCTAACTGGCTTTGATGGAAAAAAGAAATCAAAGCAAGCTTTTATTAACTGATTGCAGGATAATAACAGAAGAAAAAAGAAATGGGTGCATGTGCAAGATTGGGATGGGAATTTTTTTTAATTATTTAAAAATTGGTTTTAAAACTCCATGTTTTTGAGTATCAAGAAACTATGATAGTTTCTCTGATGAGAAGAATCCTGGACTGATAAGAATCTTTGAGACTTATTTTGCAAAAAAAAAAGTAAATGGTTGTTTTGCACAGAAAAAAGCCTTTCTGCACAGTAAACAACATTTTCTGTACAGAAATATTATTTCCAGTGCTAAAAATGCTGTTTCCTATGCAGAAAGGGTTGTTTTCTCTGCAAACGCCCATCTGTCACTTTTGAACAAAATAAACCCCAAAATGCAAATAGGCTTCAAAAACAGTGTAATTCTCAAAAACTTTCTTGCAGCAGAAAGAAAATCAATTAAATTATTTGTTGTTTCCTACAAAAAGAAACTTAGGGACGAACCAGATGGCCCTGAAGGGGCGGCGTCACGGGACCCTTGGAAACCCGGGTGAGTGCCATGGCAACCACACACCACGCCCCACTCCGGCATTTTTCCAGCAGAAAAAGAAGCAACAAATCACCTTTTTCTCTGCAGCTTTTTGATGCTCCTGTGGCATGTGACATCTAAGGGTGCACCACCAGAGTGCCAAAAAGCTTCCCACTGTGTAATCAGTGAGGCAGCATGATGCCGGCTTCCCAGAATCTTGGGGCGGGAAGCCAGCATATTGTGCTGGTCTGTTTTGGCCCTTAGTGAAGATTTACATCCTGAGAACATGACAGACACTTACTCTTTATTCTGAAGCATCTGACTTTGTATCAGCAACCAGTGGCTTCTATGGAGATTAGCGCACTCGCTTTTATTCCCATGCTAAGCATGAGATGTAAAAAATGCACAGGGATGGATTCTGTCACATAGCCCCATCTCCATGCAGTATTCATCCCATACCCAACCCTATCTTCTGCCAGACCTTTTAAAGAACAGGAAAATCCTATGCAATAGAATCCATCCCTGTGTGTTTACATTCTGTGCCTAGCACGAGAATAAAAGCCAGTGCACTAATCTCCTATTTCAGTGAGGGAATGAATCTGTTCTGAGTTTTAGTTTGCACTTTAAAGGAGCTATCCAAACTGCTTGAACCTAATATTGAATGTAGATTCTTTCGATAATTCCTTTAAATTTCAGACTAAAAGCTAGAACAGAGTTATGCCTCTTTGGAAGCCCTCAGCCACCACTGTCACGAAGGTGGCTGTGATTTTATCAGACTCAACAATTGGCTAGGGTTGCTGGAAGATGTTGTTTGGTCATTTTTTGAACAAACTAGGCTAGATTATATCTTCTGAATACAGGGGCATCACTTGGGGTCTTCAGGGAGTGCGGACCACACCAGGTGACACCCTAGGGGGGAGTGACACCACTGCTCCCCAAACATCTGCCTTTTTCCAGAAATGGGCTGTGGCATTTACCTGCATAATAATAATAATAATAATAATAATAATAATAATAAGTTTTATTTATAACCTGCCCCTCTGCTCGGCAATCGGGGCGGCGTACAACAGATTAAAAATACAACAGATAAAAACAATTCCTACCTCCCACCTCTAACCCACTCACCCCTTAAAACAGAATTAAACCATCATAAAGTTAAAAATAAAGCCGAGATAAAATACAGTACATCTAATCCAATCTAAAACACTCCATGGAAGAGATTGTGTGAGTGGGGCAAGGCTCAGTGGAAGGAGAAGGGGGAGGCCTCAGGTTTTAAATTTTTTAAATATATATTTTTTTAAAAATCATTTTTTTATTCTTTTAGTTTTTTTCTTTAAAAACATCACATCATACCAAATGTTCAGTTTAAATGCAAATACATTCACTTTGCATATGTAAAAAAGGCTGTGTATATGATATTGCAATTTAAAGGTATAATTTTAATTTTGCCAACGGTTTATGTGACAACATAGTGATATATTGGAACTAAGGTTTATGAGTAACATTAGTACAAATACAAATCCATTAGTGGTATGAGAGGAAGTCAATGGAAGGGAGTGACACCATGAGTTACTGAACACGGTGATGCAAACCCTAGTGACACCACTGACTGAACATAGATATTCTTTTTGAGTACCACCATTCTCCAAGGTTTGCAGTGCAGTTGTAACTTCAAAGTCTTAGAACTCAGCAATGAATTGTAATTGCAGTGTAGAGCAATGGTCGTCACCCACAACCACACATGTGCAAACAGTTCACAGGGCTGCCTGAATGTGAACTCCAAAGGCTTTTCCAGATTCCTGGAGCAGGATTTGAGGATTTGTTTTGTTTGGGGTGTGTGTGCGTGCGTGCGTGTGTGCAGACATACACACAAATGTGCACCAAGGACTGCTGGATTGCTCTGTTCATTGGATTCTGCCCAAAAACTCTATGCAAAAATGTAAATATTAGGAAAAGTCATATATGTATATGTCAAGGAAAGTGGCTTACAAAAATAGATGCACAACCTGATACCTGTCAGCACCAATTGTTTTGTATTAATTTGGGGCTATATCAATTGTGTGTGCATGTGTATAATTTTAACTATCCCAAAAATCAATAAAATAAATTTTAAAAAATAAACAAAAAGAGATGCATATTGCTATGCATTTTTTTAAAAAAGAAACCCACAGAATGACATGGATATTGGATGAGAAAGACTTGAAATAGAGTACATATGGAACTGACACAGAATGGACAAAGCACAGATTCATATACTCCCACACAACACAGATCATCATTTACATATCACCCAGAAAGAATACTCAAGATCTTGCTTCATGATATTCCCTCAGTCACTCTATGCTCCTTGAACTATTTCCTTTTTCAATTTGAAATTTGTGTTTTGAATCTGATTTTAAATGTTTTGATGGATGTTTATTTTAATTGATTATTTAGGCCCTAAATCTAATTGCTTGTCCCAAAGAGAGAGGGCCTACTACATCAATCATTGAATGCTAAGTCAACACTCACATTATTCAGTGGGGCTGCTTTGAGGCAAGCAATTTGAAATACACCTTAACATTTTGTATAGTAATGTTTCCATTTTAATTTATTTCCATTTTTTTATTTAGGCATTCTGTGTATACAATGCTTTGAGGTGCCATTAAATGTGGTATGCTGTTTAAAAATGTTTATGGATGGGTGGGTGGGTGTTAGAATGCACCCAAGGCAACTTTTTGCATTACAGGTTGGATGTAAAACATTGATCATCTTGATTATGTGATGGGCAATTGTTCAAGACAATAATTGAATCAATACTATGTTAGTATGACTGCATATCAGATTGCTTAAGTTAGCACTGGCATGATTTTTTTTTAGGCTAGTTTGGACTAAAATGTAAAAAAATAAGTTTGATACTTTGCTATTTGGAAAACCAATATATTAAATTATTATAGTTTGGAAAGGAAGGGAGAGTTCTTGTTTCTTTTCTGCCTTCAGAAAATTTCTGTTTGGTGTGTGTTTTATTGCCACACTTGATTTTGGATTTTTGGATTTTGGTTGTTGATTTTATGGATAAAAATTTCTCACTTAATAAATATATTATTGAGATACATTGGTAGACTTACCCAATATATGCAGTTGTTTTTTCCCTCAGACTCATTTTTGGGGCTTAGGTATTTTTATCCTGTGAAATTATTCATTTTTAGAAGTTACATTTTGAGCCACATTTTTATGAACACTTGAGAATAAAATCTATGGAACTCAGTTTCACTTACTTCCAAATAAGCATTTGTTATCAACAGTTTATTATTGTTTCTGGGAAAGAAAACTTACATGGACATAAATGTTCCACAGTAATTTCCCCCATGGTTGAGAAGGACTTTTTAAATAGTGACCTCTATATGTTGGGTAGAATTAGTATTAGCCCCCATTTTTGCAGGTAATGGGGAATAGGGAACAGAACAGGATCATAGGTTGAGAATGATATCTAGCTGGGAAGGGTGTATTATTAAACTAAGTTGGTTATTTGTGGTTTTCCTATGAGATTTATACATATCCTTGAGCATAGTTTATATCACAATCTACTAAAGCAACATAGAATCTATTGCTGGCATGTATGATTTTAATAAAATTTTGGGACATGTGAATTTTGGGACAAGTTCCCTCTATGACCCCGAACTGACCTCTGTGGGATGTCAGCCATAAGCTTCTAGATGGTAAGTCAGGTAGGCACAGGAAAAGGCCTGCCCAAACAACTGGAAAATTCCCTACCACACAGGTTTGGGAGTTGCTAAAGGGGAAAGACCATTATCCCAAAAGTCAACATAATAGTGCTTGTTTGTCCTGAGTCTTACTCCTGATGAGGCAGTAATTAGATTTAATTGTGCCCTTTTCTCTCTAGCCTCCCTCCTTGATTGTGTCAAGACCCAAGTGCATTGTTTAGGTCATCCTCACACCTTGGCTTAACAAAGCCCAGGCAATCAGCGCCTTTGTCCAGGCTCCAGCCAAGCCATCAAGTCTATAGCCAGAAGCTAGATATTACCTATATAAACCCCTAGATTTTTAGACTCCACGTGCTGTCCAGAGTGCATCTCCACATCAGTCTGCACTCTGATCATAGCTCCCTCGGCCAGCCCTTCCCCCATTTCAGCAGCTGTGCATCATCATCATCATCATCATCATCATCATCATCATCCACAGCAGATCCCATAGAAGCCTTCGGAAGTGAGTATCTCCTGTAGTTTGGCCCATCTCATCTATTCCCGCTTTCACTCCTTTACTTCCAAGTGTGCAGGGTCCCACTCTTGCATATTTTGAGTTAATTTTAAATTCCCCTAATTAGATCCTTCCTAACACTATTGTAATAAAAGTGTCCAGGTATCTATGACAACAATTACTCAATAGGACATCAAGTTAGATGCACAGAATTTGAAAGGGGGATAATTGATTGCCATCCAAGTTGTAGCTACCAGTTTCAAGTTAAATAAAAGTATTTGGGTAAAGCAAAGATTTTTTTGGCTGTTGTCTAAACTGTAGTGTCCAGTTTCAAGACAAAGTTCTGAAAATCAGAACAGAAGGGTTCCTAGATGTTGGTGTGTGGATGATGAGTGCTGTAGTGATGCACTTTGGCACCCAGCAGAGTCTGCAGGACAAGCTGGCTGCTGTGATCCACAGCCACTGTGTAGACTTGCCATCAACTGGCTCAGCTTCTCTTCTCCAGGCAATCCTGTCTTCCTCAGTCAAGAAGACACATTGTAAAGTCCAAAAGCATAGCTTTATTAATGCATATAAAAAGTAAAAATAAGATAACTAAGTAAAATCCATTGTGAGGAACTTGTCCAGTTCAGCCATACAAGATTACATCTTTAACAATCCCAAAAGCATTAGGATCCAACTTGTTGCAGTTAAAACCACTGCATCCACACACGCTCACATCTTGAACAATAAACAATTCTTAGACAAAGGATTTTCTAAGCCCATCCCATACTCCACCTTCTAGGTGTTAACTTTATGTTAATTGGATAATGACAGTATGATGTATGTTAACCCAGCCTCTTGTTGTCCATCATCCACCACGTGAGTAACTTTCCCAAGCCTAACGATGTTTACGTATTTGATATCTCTTTGTTATCCATAACAAAGTCTGGTTCCATTAGTTCTATCACTGGGAAAGTACATTGTTGATGTCTCTATTACCACCTGGCGTTGATTCACCCTGTTTCTCTAAATATTGTTTGTGCCTTGTCCAGAAACTGTTCTCAAGTGGAAAAATTACAGACACACACACATCTTTACATTTCACCTTTGACTATATATCCCATTCATATCCTAACAATCCCCTCCTGAAATGTATAGATGTGTGAGAATTATTTTGTTGTTGTTATTAAAACCATCTAAGCACAATGTTTGACTCTATATATCTAAAGTAACACCTCAACCTGTTATAATAATTGTTAAATGTTGTTTTATCTCTAAAACCCTTTGTTAATATATCTATAGTGTTGTGTCTTGGCTTTAAACTCTAGGCACACAATTTTATTTTAAACCAGCTCTCCCTAGCATTTTGTTATAAAACTCTAACATATCTTGACCTATATTTTAACATTTTTAACACCTTTGTTTTTGTCATAAAAATGTATGTCTGTGAATCTCTATATATCACAACTGACAACTCACAATTTAAATCTTATAACTGTTTAATCTATTTTATCTCATTTAATGTTATATATTTTGTTTTATCAGCACTTAAAACTCTATTTAACACTTAAAACTATATATCCTTATTTTTAATCTATCAAACTATTAAGCTTGTCTATATTTAAACAACAATCTTTAAACTGACTATCATATAACTTTTAAAGTAAATAAACTATCTATAAAACACTCTTATTTTAATGTGGCTATTTTAAATCACAAGCCTCTATCTCTTAAAAAAAAAAAAACCTTATCAAATGTTTTATTGTTGCCAAACTATTATTTAAAACAAAACAATTTTTTTATAAAACACCTATAACAACACAATTATAATCTATTCTTTGTCAACTATAAACATCAAACCTTTCACAAAGCCTTTTTTATGTATCTGAATATGTAAAACCTCTTATAACTTTATTTTAAACAAAACCTTCTGACTTTAAACCTGTCACTATCTTTGCACTCTGCAAACCACACTTTTTAAACTCTTTTTATGTTGACTCACTAAACCATATGCAGTCTAGCAACTTTAAAAAATAAAATCTCAAAAATCAAAACCTTTAATAACAAATCTCTCTGGACAACCCTTTTCATTTTTTTTAAATCTCCTGAATCTAAACAACCAAAAACTGTCATCTCTTTTTTTTGTTAACACACATATCAGCATTTAAACAAGCAATCTCAAAACCAAAATGTTGAACTTACTAGCCCCTCCTTACTGTTAAAAGCTTATTTTAGTCACAAGCTCTCAGCCTCAGACTGTTTTATCAATGTTTTCAAACCTTTGTTGAACAAATCCTTTTGTTATTAATCTAGCCTTGTAACTCTCATTTGTCATCAGGCATCTTTTATTCTGTATATCCATTCACCTTGTGATTTTTGTCTTTAGGTCTATCAACCACATTTTAAACACTTCTTTGTCAATTTTAAACACTGGAATTTCTTGCTGCACTGCAGTGTATCATTTTCATGTTTTTCAACAGAAAAAAACCTTTTAAAACTTTTAAAACCTCTTTAAAACTCCCTGAAACTCCTTAACACTGTCTGAAACTCCTTAAAACTCTCCTTGAAACTCTCCAGCTCACCAGCCACTTATGTATAAACTCTTGTCCTTTGTATAATAAACTTGTGTGTTGCTTTCACTCTCTATTAATTTTCCTTGACATAACATGTATCATTTCTGGACTTGTGTGTCCTTTGATTTTTGTCATTCTACCTTTTAATGATCTTGTCTGTATTGTCTGACGTAAAGTGTTTCTCTCACTTTTAAAAAATTAATGTTTGTTGTGTGTTGTGTGTTTTGTGCCCCTCCATTTCTTGACACATGGATCTTTAAACTGTCTCATCTTTAGTCTCTTTGTTTGAATGTATCTTTTTTCAACTTAGAATCATAAAGTTGGAAAAAACCATAAGGGCATCCAGTCCAACCCCCTGCCATGCAGGAACTCTCAGTCAAAGCTTGAATGTTTTTCACAATTGTTATTTTTTAGACATTAAAACCTTTTTCACCATCAAGGTGAAATCTCTAACTGTTATTTTTGAATATTTTATAACACCATCTTGACACTTTGGTTTAATTTCTCTTTTAAAACATGTTAGCACATATATCTTTACATATTGTCTAAAAACTGTCAGATATCTTTAAATTTAGTGGATCCCCACATAACATGTGTAACAATGTTGGATTTTTTTCTCTCAGCCAGTTTCTCAAACTGTGAGCGAAAAATTCTCTTTTTTTCTGGTCTATAAGCAAAGACCCTTGTAATCAATTTTTTTTTTTTACATTTATCCATTGTTAAAAACTTTCAATTGTATCACATCTCTGTCTTAAAACTCTGACATATAAAAACTCTGGGAAATCTATCCACAGTCACTAAAACATTATTTGTTGTCACTTAATAACACACATTTGTCTCTTTTATTTAACAGCAACCTCAACAGGTCATTTTAGCAATTTACTTGTTCCGGTTTTGTCACAGGAAAAACCTTGACTTTTTACTCTGTGGCAAACCAAACATCTCCCAAATCATTTGTATAATAAGACATTTTAAAAATTCAAAACCTATATTTTACCAGCTTAACCAAACTCTCAAATCCTATGTCTCTTAGGATTCTATATTGATGTGTATAACCAAAATGTAATGATTCATTTTCCACACCTGCACATTTAGCATTTGTTTTACTTTGTATAAAATACACATTTTCCCTCTTATAGCTTTTGTACACACCTCCCCATCCGGGGTGATTTTATATTTTTTTCCCACAAAACTCAGTGTATATCCCCTGACACACCAACTAAACAGTTTTGTAAAACAGGTATATATAAAACATTTTCAAAGTTTTCTCACCAAAACGTGGCATGTAGACATTTTTCAATTTCTTTTATCATCTCTTACCCCTCCATCAGCTAGATAAACATCTTTAAGATTGGAGGATTTCTTTATTTTTCAGCAAAACTGTAACATATGTCCCAGAATATATAGACTCTTGTCTTCAGGTTTCACCTGTTTGAGTCACAGTCACAGCTCTGTAGAACAGCTTGTAGTTTTTCTGTTTCTCCCAATGTCTCTGGGTTGTAGATAGATTGTTGATTGTAGCAAACATCCTTGCATTGCCATTTTAAAACTCTTGTTCTGCTGTAGTAAAAGCATTGATTCGCACTCCATGTATCAGCTGCCTTTTTTTTTCAGGACGCATATCTTGACCTCAAGATGCTGTCCCAGGCATTTCTTTCAAGCTTATATTTTTGGCTTTTTCAAGCAAACTGCTTCTTTTGGCATTCTCTGGCCTCTTCAAGCAAACCACTTGGCTTAACAGATTCCCATCTTTTGGAACCTCAGGCCTCCAGCAAAACTTTTGGCATTTAGCAACACCGTTGCAGCCCTTGAACTTCAGCCATTTGCAAACCTGCTACAGCTCCACACAGCATTGACCACTGTGTAAAACTTCACCCCCACCAGGGATTTTTGTATTTTTTCTCCAAGAACTGTAAAGTCCTTTGACCACAGCATTTATGACAAAGTTGTGTAGAAAACATTCATTCTTTTCTTCAGTTCCCACAACCTTTGGCTGAAGAAACATCCTCTCCCAAAACTTTTAACTGTAACTCAGAGAGGGGTAACAGAATGAGTTCTCTTCTTGGCTTAGGCAACCGCCTGTGTCCAGCAATCATGCTGCATTTTAAGACTGTATACATTGCAACATGTATTCTGTGACTCAATCCCCAGCTGCTTCCATTTCAAACAAAATGGCCTTTAACAGAGTCTTTTGCAGCTTGAACAAAATCAAAAATTTTCACTGCATTGAACCCGCAGTATTCTCAGCATTTTTAGCCTTTGATTTTTTTTTCCTGTATCTTACTGTTTAAAGAGTGGAGTCCTCAGACAACCTGTCTTTAAAGAGTTCTGTACTCTGTCACCGGCAAAACAGCTTAGCAGTAACTTTAACTGTTTACTTACATCTGAAGATTTGAAGCCACCTCTGCTTTTTCCAGCAACCGCTGAAGCATGGTTTCACTTGTCCTGGCACAGCTGAAGTCGTGGATAGGCAATACTTGCTTCTTGGCCACATTGCAAACATGTCATTTGGACTCTTGGGCTTTTGTCCTCCTGGACATTTGGCCTCTTTGTCCTCTGGCAGACCAGCCACATTTGGCAGACAAGCCTTTCTTTAGGCAAAAACAGTCTTAGCTGGCAGACACAGCCACAGACTGGCAAAACAAGCCTCTTCAGCCAGACTAGCCACAAACTGGCAAAAACAGTCGTAAATTGGCAAAACAGCCATAACTGGCAAAACTAGCCATAAACTGGCAAACAGGCCATAACCGGCAGAAAAGCCATGACTGGGCCCCATAACCCTTGTTGGTGTGTGGATGATGAGTGTTGTAGTGATGCACTTTGGCACCCAGCAGAGTCTGCAGGACAAGCTGGCTGCTGTGATCCACAGCCACTGTGTAGATTTGCCATCAACTGGCTCAGCTTCTCTTCTCCAGGCAATCCTGTCTTCCTCAGTCAAGAAGACACATTGTAAAGTCCAAAAGCATAGCTTTATTAATGCATATAAAAAGTAAAAATAAGATAACTAAGTAAAATCCATTGTGAGGAACTTGTCCAGTTCAGCCATACAAGATTACATCTTTAACAATCCCAAAAGCATTAGGATCCAACTTGTTGCAGTTAAAACCACTGCGTCCACACACACTCACATCTTGAACAATAAACAATTCTTAGACAAAGGATTTTCTAAGCCCATCCCATACTCCACCTTCTAGGTGTTAACTTTATGTTAATTGGATAATGACAGTATGATGTATGTTAACCCAGCCTCTTTATTTTGTAAATCATCCACCACGTGAGTAACTTTCCCAAGCCTAACGATGTTTACGTATTTGGTATCTCTTTGTTATCCATAACAAAGTCTGGTTCCATTAGTTCTATCACTGGGAAAGTACATTGTTGATGTCTCTATTACCACCTGGCGTTGATTCACCCTGTTTCTCTAAATATTGTTTGTGCCTTGTCCAGAAACTGTTCTCAAGTGGAAAAATTACAGACACACACACACATCTTTACATTTCACCTTTGACTATATATCCCATTCATACCCTAACACTAGAAGCACAAGGGGCACGACACAACTCATTGGGCAATTCTGGTAGAAGCTTTAAAATATGGTTGCCACCAGTGTTTCAGTGGCTAGTATTAAGTTCAAATTTCAAACAGTGGACTTTCTGAAAGCAAAAGGGGGACTGTCATAAATTATCATAAATTAAATACTTAAAGGGATTAAAAACAGTAGGGTAATGCTATCAGGCAGAAAAGTGATGAATACATTTTAAAATAAATACATCCAAAAATATATGTCCACCAATTTTGTTGCCTTGATATCTGATAGTGAACAAAATCCAATTTATGCCTTACAGAAGATGACAGAGGTGGCAGATATCCATGTCTGGGATGCCTTGTTGGACCACAACTACTTTGTCAACCTTTACACTAGGCCACCTAAAAGAATATGTCTGAACTGCCTTAGCTTCTAGTAATTTTTTTTTCAAAAGTTGTGCTATATTTTGTTGAAAATCTTGGCCTCACTGCTGGAATCCTCCCACTCCAAAACCTGACATATCCTCCTGAATCTGACAATGACTTGGAGGACAAATTTTTATACCATTCCACACTTTTTTTCCCAGACCTTGAAAAGTGAAAGATTGGCATCTTGGTAAAATCTGCCGATAACACCACTACTCTGAAACCTATTAATACAGATAAAGATGGAGAGTCATTGAAGAGAAACAGGATGATCTCATGAACTGTAATAATTGGAAGAAAGGAAACACAGCAGTGCAAGTCAGATCCTTGGAAACAAATCCACAATATTTGGCTTAGGATTTATCATCTTATATAAGATAGAGCGAGTGGTATATGAAGAGTTTAATGGATCTCAGGATGATGGGTGTGATGAAGCCACCTTGCACAACACAAGAGGAAAAAGAGACAATATTCTTGTCAAAATACTGTGGTGATGCTGTCTTGCTTACGTGGCAATGAAGCTGATTAATAGACAGTCAAACTCAGCCATGTAGGTCACATCTCTTTATCACATGGGAAGTTGGTGTCCTTCCTTGAAGACCAATGTGGGAGCAAAAGAATATTTGAAGTTGGCCAAAAATGGGATGTGTGTGTGTGCATGTGTGTGTAGACATGTGTGGTGCTTGGCAAGAAATAGGGTTGAGTGGGCTGTTTTAAGGGTTACTATTTCAATAGAGGGGGCTGTCTGCTCCTACTTCTTATCTTGCATATTTCCAAATAAATATTTTTAAAAAATACTCACCATATGTCTCAGTATTCTCAGTACTCATTCCTTACAAAAAAAAAATCCCCCTATGTTCCACTAACAATCCTATAACTTGAGTACTTTAACCAGAGCAGTATATTTAGGTTTATCAAAGTAGTCAAAATATTGACAGTTTGGAATGTTTCCTTTTCACTGACATAAGTAATTTTATATTTTGGTTTGATCACATCCTTCCTTTCTTTGTCTAGCTTTGCTTAAAACACACACACACATCAAATTTGTAATTGTTTTATACTGATATCTTTTTCTGCTGGTTATATCCATGCCTTTAAAAACATACACAAACATATCCATCTATTGTGTGTATGTGTTTGTGGAAAAAAATGTTACAGAATAATCTGTACCTATTTTCTCTTAGTATGTAAGCAAGTGAATCCTGCAGTTAAGAGTTGCTGTGCAGGATTCTGGGTATCTACTCAACTGTGTTTCTTCCCCACATGTTTTTCATTTTCCCCCAACAGACAATCATCATTTCATGGCCATTGAGTGTATGAAGTCTTCAGTGAGCCCCTTTAGGTGATTTTCCCATCTTTCATTTTCATATAGCTATTTCTGCAAACACTGGTGTTCCTATGACCATTCAGAAAATGTAAGAATCTTAGAAAAGTACAATTATTTTGCCTGTAGACTAAATGTATGGAGAGGTGGCATGGCAGCAACAATCTTTGCCCCTGCCACCTACAAAACTTCGATGAAATGTCTGAACAGATTACTTGCAAGCATAGCTGTATGCATGGGATCTCAGGGAGGTTGCAGACTGCCAGAAATAGTGCAAATTGAGTCCACTTTTAGGGTTAGGATTAGGGTTAGGGAATCATGGGAACTGTATTTTATTGTGGCACAAGAGCTCTCTGACAGAGAAGACTCAATGTCTCAGGAAAAAAAACAATTCCCATTATTCCCTAGCACTAACCCTAACCCGAAAAGTGGACTCAATTTGCACTATTTCTGGCAGTTTGCAACCCCCCTCAGTCCAGGTTCTCCAATGAGGGGGTGGGAATCACAGGACTGCAAGCTGCATGTGGGTCTAAGACGTTTTTGTGGCCCCTAGTCCAAATTAATTTTAGACCCAAAAAAAAAGATATGCTATCCCTGAAAGTCTCCAGGACTGATCTCTTTTAAGAAAGTATATACTCCCTAAGTATATCTCCCAACCTTCTGAAAAAGGGTTTTACAAAACCAGAGTACATTTGTGATCCAATTTAATTAGGGAAGTAGCCTGCCAAAGGCAGTTAATTCCCTCATAGTGCACCCACCCCATTATACAGAATATGAATATGTCACAAATGGGACCTGCTTTCTTTCTTTCTTTATATATATATATATATATATATATATATATATATATATTCTACTTTAACTGCCCTGGCTCAGTGCTAGGGAATCATGGGAACTGTAGTTTTTTCTGAGACAGTGAGTCTTCTCTACCAGAGAGCTCTGGTGCTACAATAAATTACAGTTCCCATGATTCCCTATCACTGAGCTAGGGTAGTTAAAGTAGACTCAAGCTGCATTATTTCTGGCAGTCTGCAAAGACCCTTAGTGGTTATAGAATGAGGAAGCACAAAGCAAGCATTAGCAAAATGATACATTTTCCTTTGAAAACCAAATATGTAATCATAGCAAGGGCAGTATAATGTCTGGTGATAATTCAAGAGAAATTGATATATTTGAGGTGGGATGGTGGAAGACACAACGAGGTCATGGAGCTCTGTGTGAAAAACCTTCTCCTTGCAAGAAGCCTTTTTTTTCCCCTTTCCCCCCTTCTGTTTCCATTGGTGACTGCTGGTTTTGTGGTTGATTGTAGACTGAGAACTTTGAAAGGAGGGTTGTAAAGAACTTGGCTAAGAGTGTTTGTAAAGAAGAGTTATTACAAGGAACAACAAGAAAGGACCAACAAACAATTTAAAACAACTTAAAAGGTACATTTGGACTTCCGGTGTGGTGGTTTTGGAGGAGGACATGGGTGCGAGGGACTCGCAACCCCACCTCCGAGATTTGTGGAACTTTGGGGGGGGAACGGGGACAATTTCTACCCGTCCCTAGTCACCCTGTGAAGGGGGGCTTCCGTTTTGACCCTTGGACACAAAAATAAGAGCATACAACACAGAACAACTCCAGGAAGCGTTATAAAGTCCGCTGGGTCCACTTCAGCTGCCATGGTGTCTCGGCGCTTAGTGAGAGGAATCCAGCGAGGAAGTGTAGAGGGACAAACCCAACCACTCTCCGGCGCGGAAAAGCAACCATCAAAACCCCACATAAATAACATCGTTCCAGAGAAGTGACTAACAGCTAGCATCTAATAAGGTGACTACTTACTTGTAAAATAAATACTTGGAAACTTGTGCCTCGAAGATGCCTTGGATCCCGGGGATCGGGAGAAACCTGAGTCACAAGATGGAGTTCTGTTTGTTTGCTATAATTGTGATATAGGTTGAAGAGGAGGACTATTATCATAGAGAATCATAGAAATACCATAGAGATAACATAGAGAATTACAGAAACATCATAGAGATACCATAGAACTATTACATAGAACTACTAAAACCGGAAGAGGAAAAATACACTGTGGGAATAAAAGGGCTAAACTCCTACTGCACTACAGTGTAACTAATTGATTTGAACAAGAACCAACTGGGCAACATTGAAACACCGAAGTAGCAGAGGAGAAAGAAAAAAACAAGTGGGGAAAAAAAAGAGTCAACAGAAAAAGCCAACGTGATAGAGAAATAAATAAATACAAAAGAGACCCAAGAAAAAAAGAATTGCACAATGAGGAAAAGAAGACAACAAATTACTCAAATAATATAAAAGGGGCCCTTTTTAATATCTATTGTTTTATTTCAGGAAAAGAAAGATACTTTGAACTGTGGTAAACTTGGATGACTCAAAATAAATTAAAAGGGGACTTTATTATTTTCTGTTTTCCCTCAGAAAAAGAAAGATACTTTGAATTGTGGTAATTTTGGACTACTTAAAAGACTTTTCTTTAATATCTTCTGTTCTTTCAGTTGAAAAGAAAGATATTTTGAATTACGATGAACTTGGATTAAATATTATATAACTACATAATTTTGACTGTAAAAGAATAGAGACTATGTATGATATATGAAGAGAGAACAAAAGAGGAATAAAACATTGATTAAAATGGTCAAGAAATTTAAGGACGACTGAATAGGCAAACAACGATACCCTACTTTATGGACACAAGGGAAATATCAAGAAGAAAAGAGAAAGTAAGATTGAATTGAACAAATGTAATAAGTTTAATTACAGATAATATATATATATATATATATATATACTTTAATTGAACTATAATTTGATAATTGATTGATAATAATTTATATACTTGTATGAATGCATATTTAAGATTTCAGTTAGCATAAAGATATTAAGCTAAGATATTAAGTTTGTGTGAAGAGAATAATAAGATATCAAAAAAAGCTTTTCTGATTTTGTTTATCTGCAGACGTTTGTAATCGAGGGAAATATCACTAGTTCCTAATTGTAATTTTTAAACTTGGGGAAAAAACATAAATTTTAAATTTGATTAATGTTTATGAATTATAATAATAGAAGGAATAATACCAGAATGGAGGTGTAAGATTATATTGTACGAATATAGTAACTAAGACAGTAATAAGAGGTTTAGATATAAGTAAAAATAATACATATATGTTATAAAGAAATATAAGTTTAATAATTATATGGTAGAATAGTTTTTTCTGTATCAATGCTAATTATCATTTAATAACTTTTTATTATTATTTGTTATTTGATAACATTTGTACAATATATATAAAGGACAAAGTAGAAAAAATGGCTGCAACAAAGAAAGGCTCTTCACAAACACAATTACAATTCACAACACAAAGAAGAGCATCAACAGATGATACAATAAAAGTCACAGATCCAAATATGCTTGTTCTGGAAGAAATATGGAGGATCAGACAAGAAATGAAAGAAATGAGGAATGAAATGAAGGAAGATCTTAAGGAAGCTTGTAATGAATTACGAGAAGAAATTAAAGATAGTAAATTAGAAATAAAAAAAGATTTGGATGGACTAAGTAAAAATATAGGCAAAATAACATCAGACTTAAATAAAACACAAAAAGAAGTAGAAAAAATTAAAGACAAAACTTTACAATTAGAGAAGACAATGACTGAATTACAACAAGAGCAACAACAACATAATTATAGAGATTGGACGAATGAGCTACGTTATCGGGGAAAATGCATTAAGATCAGAGGAGTAAATGAAATAAGAGATGAAGATCTAAAAGAAAGAATTATGTCACCATTAGCCCAATTTCTAGGATGTAGTTTGGAACAGCTATTGATAGACCTTGACAAGATTTTCAGAATTAACTCCCGGCAAGCAAAAGAATGTAAACTTCCCAGAGATATTGTAGTAAGCTTCATCAGATCTTCAACTAGAGATCGCATAATTCGTAGAAGCTACGAAAATAAATTTATAATTGAAGATTTAGAAACAAAGATCTTTAAAGACATACCACAACAATTTATAATGGAGCACCAGAAATATAAATTTCTCACCCATCTACTCCAGGAATTAAGATTGGATTTCAGATGGGAAAAAAATTGAAGGCATGTCAATGATTTACAAACAAAAAAAGATATAAAATAGACAATCTGGAAAAAGCTAAAGAAATGGGGAAAAGACTTTTAAAAAAAAAAAAGACAAAGGAAGAGAATCAGACTTGGAAAATATTGAGAAATTCTATAGAAGAAGAGAATGGAGGGCCAAAAGAGATCAACAAATAAAGGAAGGAGAACTACCAGAGAATAGAGAAGAGCAGACGAATCCTGATTTGGAACCTATTACAGATTCAGAGGAGGAGGAGAAAATGGATCAGGAAGAAGAATAGTAAAAAAAAATATTGTTTTCTCCTTATTGAAAGATTTTACAATATACCGTATTTTTCGGCATATTACACGCACTTTTTCTTCCCCAAAATGACGGTGGGGAAGTTGGTGCGCCTAATAGGCCGAATGTAGCTCCTCGGTGGTTCAATGGGCTGCTCCTGGGATCGGAGGCTGAGCAGCCCATTGAACCACCGAGGACGCAGGGGGACTTCCCTGGGACAATGCTGGGGTCGGAGCACTCCTCCGACCCCAGGATCACCCCAAGAAAAAAAAGGTTGCTTTCCATGGGGCAATGCTGGGGTCGGACGACGCCTCTGACTCCAGCATCGCCCCATGGAAAGCTTCCTTGGGGTGATCCTGGGGTCGGAGCACTCCTCCGACCCCAGGATCACCCAAGGAAAAAAAGGTTGCTTTCCATGGGGCAATGCTGGAGTCGGACGACGCCTCTGACTCCAGCATCGCCCCATGGAAAGCTTCCTTGGGGCGATCCTGGGGTCGGAGCACTCCTCCGACCCCAGGATCACCCAAGGAAAAAAAGGTTGCTTTCCATGGGGCAATGCTGGAGTCGGACGACGCCTCTGACTCCAGCATCGCCCCATGGAAAGCTTCCTTGGGGCGATCCTGGGGTCGGAGCACTCCTCCGACCCCAGGATCACCCAAGGAAAAAAAGGTTGCTTTCCATGGGGCAATGCTGGAGTCGGACGACGCCTCTGACTCCAGCATCGCCCCATGGAAAGCTTCCTTGGGGCGATCCTGGGGTCGGAGCACTCCTCCGACCCCAGGATCACCCAAGGAAAAAAAGGTTGCTTTCCATGGGGCAATGCTGGAGTCGGACGACGCCTCTGACTCCAGCATCGCCCCATGGAAAGCTTCCTTGGGGCGATCCTGGGGTCGGAGCACTCCTCCGACCCCAGGATAACCCAAGGAAAAAAAGGTTGCTTTCCATGGGGCAATGCTGGAGTCGGACGACGCCTCTGACTCCAGCATCGCCCCATGGAAAGCTTCCTTGGGGCGATCCTGGGGTCGGTGGGCGCCTCCAACCCCAGCATTGCCCCAAGGAAAGCAATGTTGCTTTCCTTGGGCGGATGCTTGGGTCGGAGGACGCCTCCGACCCAGGCATCCACCCAAGGAAAGCAACCAGGCTTTCCCTGGAGGGATCCTAGGGTCTGAGGCATCCTCCGTGGGCCGGAGGACGCCTCAGACCCCAGGGTCCCTCCAAGGAAAGCCTGGTTGCTTTCCCTGCAGGGATCCTAGGGTCTGAGTCGCCCTCCGTGGGCCGGAGGACGCCTCAGACCCCAGGGTCCCTCCAAGGAAAGCCTGGTTGCTTTCCCTGGAGGGATCCTAGGGTCTGAGGCATCCTCCGTGGTTCGGAGGACGCCTCAGAACCCAGGGTCCCTCCAAGGAAAGCCTGGTTGCTTTCCTTGCAGAGATCCTAGGGTCTGAGGCGTCCTCCGTGGGTCGGAGGACACCTCAGAACCCAGGGTCCCTCCAAGGAAAGCCTGGTTGCTTTCCCTGCAGGGATCCTAGGGTCTGAGGCGTCCTCCGTGGGTCGGAGGACGCCTCAGACCCCAGGGTCCCTCCAAGGAAAGCCTGGTTGATTTCCCTGGAGGGATCCTAGGGTCTGAGGCGTCCTTCGTGGGTTGGAGGACGCCTCAGACCCCAGGGTCCCTCCAAGGAAAGCCTGGTTGCTTTCCTTGCAGGGATCCTAGGGTCTGAGACGTCCTCCGTGGGTCGGAGGACGCCTCAGACACCAGGGTCCCTCCAAGGAAAGCCTGGTTGCTTTCCCTGGGTGGATGCCATGGGTCTGAGGCGTCCTCTGTGGGTCGGAGGACGCCTCAAACCCCAGGATCCCTCCAAGGAAAGCCTGGTTGCTTTCCTTGGGCGGATGCCTGGGTCGGAGGCATCCTCTGACTGTATTTTATTAAGAATCTTTTTTTCCTAGATTTTTCTCCTTTAAAATTGGGTGCGTCTTATATGCCGGAGCGTCTTATATGCCGAAAAATACGGTAAGTTCAAAAATAATAAAGTATAATAAAAAATAAAGGGGTGGAACAACAACAATAAATAATGAGAAGACGACAATAATTGTTTAAATGTCAATTAAAATAATATCATGGAATGTCAAAGGAATAAATAATAAATACAAACGAAGTTTAATTTTTCATCATTTAGAAAAACTACAAGGAGATATTATATGTTTAAAAGAGATAAAAATAAAGAATAATGAATCTAGATATCTTAAAAATTCAAAGTTAGGAGAATGTTTCTATTCATTAACAGAGGACAAAAAGAAAAAAGGTATTGTAATATATGTGAAACAAAAATACAATGCAAAAGAAATCTTTAAAGATAATGAAGGATCAATGCTTGGGTTAGAAGTGAAATTAAAAGAATTGACATGTTTTGTAGTGGGGGTACATGCACCACCCGATAAGAAAGAACAATTCTTTGCAAAAATCAACAAAGCAATAAAGAAAACTGAATACAACAAGATATTAATGATGGGAGACTTCAATGGAGTCATCCAACCAGAAATAGATAGGATTTCTACTATGAAAAATATAAGAAAAAATCAAGGAAAATTACCCAAAAATTTCTTTAAACTTCAAAAAGAACACGAATTAGTTGATATAGGGATATAAATATGTAATGTCCAAAGAATACACCTTCTATTCAGAATCACACAAATCATTCTCTAGAATAGATCTTTTTCTCACTACAAAAATATTGTTACCGTATATACAATCAATGAATATAGAACCTAGAAATCTTTCTGATCATAATATGATAATATTGAAGATAAGAGATAGGAAGAAAGAATTCTTTTGGAGAATGACAGAGAACTTACTTAATGAAGAAGAAACTACAAACAGAATAAAAAAGAACTAAGATACTATTTCAAAGAAAACATAGATAATGAGATCTCAAATACAACAATATGGGAAGCGAGCAAAGTAATCAGAGGCGTAATTATGAAAATACAAGCAGAGAAGAAAAGATCGGAAATGAAGAAGAAAAAAGATTTAGAAAATCAATTGAAACTAAAAGAAAAAGAATGGAAACAGACAAGTGACAAAAAATTAAAAATCAAGGTTCAAATTTTGCAACAACAGATAAAATCCTTTATAATTAAGGAATTACAAAAAAAGATACAAAATATCAAACAAAGAGAATTCGAATTCGGCAATAAAATGGGAAAACTACTAGCTTATAAATTAAGAAAAGAAAAGAGAACAAACTAATAACACGACTAGTAATAGATAATGAACATATTACAGATCAGGATAAGATTAAAAAAGAATTCTAGAAATATTACAAACAATTATATACAAAAGATCAGGATATAGCAGAAGAAGAAAAATCATAAATGAATATTTACAAAAAACACAGAAAGTAAAATTAAATGAGAAAATAACAACAGAAGAAATAGCTAACATGATAAAAAATCTCAAACTAGGAAAAGCTCTGGGTCCAGATGGATTCCCAGCAATTTATTACAAAAAATGGAAGAAATAATATCAACACCACTATCCAAATTACTAAATAATATACAAACAGAAGGTTTACCAAATACATGAAAAGATGCATTAATAACAGTAATACCAAAGGAAGGAAAAGACACAAAGAATATAAAGAACTATAGACCAATTTATCTTATTAACACAGATTATAAGATCTTTACTACCATTATTGCAGAAAGATTAAAAAATATTCTAGCTGAGATAATCCATGAAGATCAAAATGGTTTTCTACCCAGGCGACACATAAGAAATAACATAAGAACTGTAATAAATATTCTAGAACACTTCGAATATAACAGTGACAGAAAAATAGCTCTAGTATTGATGCTGAAAAGGCTTTTGATAGAGTAAATTGGAATTTTCTATTAAAGACCCTAGAGAAAATGAATACTGGAGACAGATTTAATTCATGGATTAGAGAAATATACAAAGATCAGAGAGCACAAATTCTAATTAACGAAGAAAAAACAAACTATATCAAAATTGATAGAGGTACCAGACAAGGATGCCTGCTGTCGCCACTTCTTTTCATATTTACCTTGGAAATACTAAATACAAAGAGAAGAGAAGAGGAAAACATAAAAGGTGTTAAAATTAAGAATACACAATTCAAATTGGGCTCAGCAACTTTGGAAAGTTATTTCCTGCTGAGGCCACTGGCGTTACTTCTTCAATAAAGCAACTCATTTTCCTGACTCCATGGTCTCCAGTCCCATTATTTCTGGGTGACCCAGATAGGACTAAGAGGTGGTGTTACCCTGCTCTGACTGCTGTGCCAAGGAAGGGGCCATGGCACTTGCATCTCATTCTTGGCACCACCAACTATTTGTTGGAAGAATGGGAGGATTCACTGCCATGACCACCTGAACAGCAATGCACGCTAAGAGAACCCAAAAACCAGAGAAGGAAACCAGAGTCCTGCCTCCAAGATCAGGCAAGTAAAATCATAGGGGAATATTGTAGTCAGGTTAGAGTCCTGCTGACAGGTTCAAGTCCTGTCATATTTTATTGAACATCTCTTTGTTTCCTGAGGAGAAGTGTATGGTTTGCCCAAAGACAATAGATATGGTCTTCTGTCCAGAGCATAACGTTTAACCTCAGTTTGCACTGGAAAAATGCATTGACTCTGAAGATACTTTCTTTTTTATTTTTGGATTTGGAAGATGTTTTCTCACGTGTTTCAAGCACTAAAACCTGAGAGAAAAGAGGCTGTCAGCAGAATAGCTGGCCTGAAAACTGAAATGGACAAAGGTCTGAACATGTCTATCTCCTAGCTGGTACAGATTAGCTACAGAGTTTACTCTAACAAGGATCTAGAGAAATAAAGAAAGAACTGGAATTCCAGGCCTCCCTTCTAGCAATAGCAATTAAAGGAAGGAAGAAAGGGGGGCAGGAGGTGGTCAAGGATGTAGTTTTGATGATAAAGAGTATGTAGATTTGATGGTGAAGAGTACATGGATTTAATGGTAATAGAGGATGTGGGCAAGAGAGAGAGCTGAAGGGGACCACCCCCAGCTGAAAACCATGTGTATATTGTCAGGACAAAGGGAAGAAGAAAGCAAAGGACAAAGGGAAGAAGAAAAAAAATCTGATTCTTGGTGTCTGGAAAACACCAGGTCAAACAGATTATGTAGCACTGAATTGGTCTGGCTGTTTAAAAGCTGAAATAGTAACAGTTCTGTTGGTGCAGGAAACTAGCAAATCCACTTTGGGACAGCAATTAACTATTTATGTGCCATGTTTATGGGAGGTACCAAGCAATCCTGCTTGATGAAGATTTTTCCCTGCAGACCTGTTTTAAATCCATCTACCCTATGACTGTGAAGTCATCCTGGAGACTGTTTATGCCAGTGAAGATACTTTTGGAAACTATAGTGGTTCCTGGACTTAGCAGTACAAATAACAGCCAAGGAAAACTGGAGAACGAAAGCTGCATGAAAACACTCATCAGGAAACCACATGCTTCAAAAATCCTGATTGAACAATTGCTATTAACAGCAGAACCAGACTACCTACAAAAACTACACTACCTGTACGGCCTAGACCACCTCTGGAAGCAGCCCACAAAGGGATTCAACTTGAAGAGATTTGGCAAATGGGCTTTGCTGAGCCACCCCAAGGTGGCAGGTTGAAGTATTTGCCTGCATTTTTGTGTGTTTTCTTTGGTTGGACTGATTGTTTTGCTTGCTCCACATACAAGAGGAGTGGACTAACAAAGGAATTTATCTAGGATCTGACTTCTAGGTTTAGGATATTAGAGGTCATCCAGATGGTCAGAGACCGACACTACATCACAGAGCACATCAAGGGAGTTGCAGAGCTTTCAAAAATTGATTAGAGATACCATACAGTTTACAGACTAATGAGTGTGAAGAAGTGAAAAATTTTGAACCAAACTTTAAGAGACATTTAGGGCCTTTGCAGACTGCCAGAAATAGAGCAAATTGAGTCCACTGTAAATTGAGGCACTGCCCTGGCTCAGTGCTAGGGAATCATGGGAATTGTATTTTTTTCTAAAACACTGAGCCTTCTCTGTCAGAGAGCTCTGGTGCCATAATAAATTACAGTTCCCATAATTCCCTAGCACTGAGCCAAGGCAGTGCCTCAATTTAAAGTAGACTCAATTTGCACTATTTCTGGTAGTCTGCAAAGGCCCTTAGTCAAACTCTACTAAGAGGTAAGGTTAAAGTGGCCTGAAGCTTTGATCATTGCTTTGCTATGCATCAGGATAACACCTAGATTGGGGATGGGAGTTGGCCCATTTCAGATGAGACTTGCAAAACCATACTTTATTAGTGACACATGTAATAAGAACCAAATAACAGTTGCTAAATATACAGAGCCTGTCTTTTGTTTTGCTTTGTCTTTTTAAACTGTGACAAGGAAGTCATCTTAAATGGACAGTGATCTTACCCTTGGTTTTATTCAGTCTCAGATGTACCCCAAATAAAACCACTGAGTTGCACTGTTAGGCAATCAAGGTGGCTAACAACATACATTATGACATAATAAAACAAATCACACACTTTAAAATTACATATAATACTGGTTATAAATTAAAATAGCTGGCGTATTCACCAGTAAAACCACCCCAGTAGTCATAAATAACAAACATAAAACTTATAAATCTATAACATAAGAACACAGAATTATAGAATTATGTGATTCTAAAAGGGGGAGAGGGAGAGACATCTGTTAGATAGGTCTGATCTATTCAAGGAAGGCCTGCTGGAAGAGATCCATTTCTCCAAGCTAGTTGCTTGACGGATCTCTTCCAGCAGTGCATTCCATAGTCTGGGAGCAACAACTGAAAAAGACCTCTGGGCGGTTGCTGTTAATCTGGTTCTCCTTAATTGCAGCAAGTTCCTCCCAGAAAATCTAAGAGTGCAGGGCGGATTGTATGGAAGGAGGTGATCCCTTAGAAAGGTTGGGCCTAGAGCATGTAGGACTTTAAAGGTCATTACCAACACCTTATACTGTGCTCAGAAACTGATAAGCAGCCCATGAAGGGATTCCAAGATTGGTGTAATATGATCCCTTCTAGATTTTCCTGCAACTAACCTGGCTGCCATATTTTGTACCAATTGTAGTTTCTGAACTAGGTATAAGGGTAGCCCCATGTAGAGTGCATTACAGAAATCGAGTTGTGAGGTTACCAGTGCATGTACTACAGTTTCTAGGTCCTTTGTCTCCAGGTAAGGGTGCAGTTGGCGTATCTGCTGAAGCTGATAACAGGCGCTCTTGACCGCTGCATTCACCTGATTGGTCATGTAAAGCAACGGGTCTAGGAGCACCCTCGAACTGTTAACACAGTCCTTCGAGGAGAGCATGATCCCTTCTAGGACTGGAGATTGTATCCCAATACCTCATTTAGGGGCCCTTACTCTAAGCACCTTCATTTCCTCTGGATTCAGTTTGAGTCAGCTTTTCCTCATCCAGTCCATTACTTCTACAAGACAGTGATTGAGGGGAGAAATACCATCTGTTGTCATGGCTGATGACCGAGACATGGAGAAGTATATTTGGGTGTCATCAGCAGGACTTACAGTAAGCTGGAAGCAGAAAAGATTTAAACTCAATATGGTGGAAAAAGCAAGAGAGTTTTGAAACAACCTGAAAGAGAATATAAAGAAGAGTAAGGAAAGAGAGGAAAAAGAAAGATCCCAAGAAAGTTTCTAAACCCAGGGAAGAAGAGTACAGGGGAAAAACATGGAATCTGACCTCAAAATAGGAAAGGAAGGAAAAGAAATAAGTTGAAGAAAAGGGGGAAAAGAGGAGGAGGAAGGGGATTGGTCTTCAACAGAGGAGTTAAGTTAAAGTAGTGAAGAGTTAAACTTGGAGTCTGTGTGGTGTTGTGGAAGTGTGGGCATGTGGGAGAAATATAGGAAGTGTTTTTGGTAGTGTATTGCAGTTGTTAGTAAAAGTTAGAAGAAGCAATTATTAGATGAGACTATTATCATGGAATGTAAAAGGAAGGTAAGAAAGTCTCCTCTTCTTGGAAAAACCAAAATACAATGTGAATCTGTTTGCAGGAATCCCATATAA
The DNA here is from genome assembly GCA_026167975.1 of Phrynosoma blainvillii. Classification (NCBI taxonomy): domain Eukaryota; kingdom Metazoa; phylum Chordata; class Lepidosauria; order Squamata; family Phrynosomatidae; genus Phrynosoma; species Phrynosoma blainvillii. The sequence goes on along the minus strand of JANUYF010000004.1, from coordinate 183,093,989 downwards.
AAATAAAAGATATAAGATTGACAAAGAATAAAAAATTAGGTAAAGTTTTTTTGTCCTCAATTAATAAGAGTAAAAAAGGGTGATTATGTATATTAAAGATTATTTATGTCCAAAAGAGGTATTCAACCATAGTAAGGGTCATGCGATTGGTATTGAAATAGAATGGCAAAAAGGAAAAAAAAAATGTTGATTGGAGTGTATAGCCTACAATAAAAGAGAATTTTAGAAAGATGTACAGAAAATCATGAAAAGGTTATTGTGATGGGAGACTTTAATGGGGCAATGAATCCAAAATTGGATACAAATGGCTACTAAAAGAGTTAAAGAAAAACAAGGGAAATTACATTGATCTCTTTTTGTGTTAGTAGAAGATTTAGTGTTAATGGAGGTATGGAGACACTTGTACAACCAGGAGAAAGTTTTCATCTTCTGTTCAGAAAGACATAAATCCTGTGAAGGATAGTTGTTGTATTTAATCTTGAAACAAATGGTTAAAAGTTTAGGGGAAATGGTTTTAAGTAGAATACTATCAGATATAATCCAGTTGTGATGCAGCTAAAACAGCTTCAGAAAATATATAACTGGAGAATAAATGAAGAATTATAGAAAAATGAGAAGGCTGTTGAGAAAGCAAAAGTAACAATTAAATTCTTCTTCAAAGAAAATTTGAACCAGGAGATCAGACCTTAGATAGTTTAGGATGCAGCGGTCCATAGAGGTTTTTTTATTCAGCAGAATATAATCTTAACAATGAAAGAAAAAGGAGAAAATTGAGCTAGTCCTTAATACACTAAAAGAAAAAGATCTAAAGAAACAACCAAATAATAAAAAACTGGTTCAAAGATAAAAAAAATCTGAGAAAACAAATGCAATGTGAGTTGTCAATCAAAATAGAGAAAACATTAAATATTTCTTAAAACAGGAAAATTTCAATCATGTGAATAAGCCAGATAAATGGCTTTTTCATACATTAAAGAAAGAGAGGGGGAAAAGATTCATTATAAAGATAAGAAAAGAAAAAAAGAGGTTTTTAACTCCCAAGAAAAGAAAAAGGAAAATATTTTATAAGTTTTACTATGAGCTCTATGCAGAACAAGTAGTAGATATTTCTGAAATAAAAAAATATTTAGACAATAAGAATATCTGGAATTTGACAGAGAATCAGAAGCAAAGTTTGGATAGACCTATAACAAGATTGTAGATAATGGAGGGAGGGAAAATCATCTAGGCCTGGCAGTTTTACTGCGTTGTATTATTTAATCTTCTGTGAGGAGCTTCACAATTAGTGCAATTAGTGATGATTGCAGGGGTAAAGTTACCAGAAACATGGAAGAAGCAGAAATTGTGTTGATCCCCAAAGACAATAAAGATGAACTGGACATGAAAAATTACTAACCCATTTCTCTCCTGAATGAAGACTACATGATCTTTGCAATAGCCTTGGCAAACAGATTAAAAAAATATTTAGGAAACTTAGGGCCTCTGCAGACCAGCCCAAAGGGCCGGCCTGGAGGCAGAGATGGGGAGAGGCAGCCGCACACCAGCCACCCCAACCCCACCCCGATGACGTCCTGACATCATGCGTCCTCCTGGCGCAGTGTCCTGATGTGCTTCTCCAGAAAGGGCACTAAAGATCCATACACTGGCTCTTAGGGTGCCCTTTTGCCACCCCTGAAATAATGGGGCAGCAAAAGGGAGGATCGGTACTGCTGCACGCGGTTGCCATGGCCCCAATCCGCAGCTAGCAGGGGCGGTCCAGAGCCGCCTGTCTGCATAGCCCCTTAGTGGATGAAGATCAAAGGGAGTTCTTGCCTCAACGACAAATGAGAGAAAATATAAGATTTATTTTGTATGCTTTGGAGTACTATGAACAACACAGTGGGGAAAAAGTGGAGCTCTTCTTTTTTATTTGGAAAAGGCCTTTGATTCGGTTAATTGGCAAACAATGTAAGAAATTTTAAGAAAAAATAATATAGGCCCAAATTCTCTCAATTAGTTGAAAGAGATATATAATGAAGAAAAGTGGCAGCTAGCAATGGCAACGGGAGCTGGGAGGGATTTGGACAGGGAACTTACCATCTAACCCACCCAGCCCTCCACTGATATCATTAGGCATTCCACAGTGGCTGTGGCAACACTGAGAACCAAGCCAGGGGCTCACCTCCCCTTCTATCTGGGACACAGTAGGAGCCGGGTAGAGACTGCACACCGGAAGAATCTTGGGATGATCTGCTTGTGCTCTCTAGGACTCATAAAACAACCTTTTAGATGGAGGATGGTAAGGGAGAGTAGGTAGCAGAATCACAGGGAATGTTAATTGAGGTTGTGCAGGGCAGAGGAAGATATGGCGATAACAGAGTAGAACCATGTTACAAAAGAAGATGGACTCGATATTTAAAAGCGATTCCACCTTCAGTTCACTCTTTTGCCCAAAGTAAATTGGGGAGCTCACCAACCTTGTCACAGAACCTCACCTTGCTCCTTTGTAATGCCAGGTCAGTGAAAAATAAAACTCATATTATTTATGACCTTCTTGAGGATGAAGAAGCCAACCTGGCTTGTTTTACAGAGACCTGGCTGGGGTAGGATAGCGCCATCACCTGGAATCAGGCTCTCCCAGCCAGGTATTACGTTTATGAGCAGGTGAGGGAAAGTGAGCGGGGTGAGTGGCTCTGATCCATAAAGATAACCTTTCCTTGACCAGGATACTTATCTGGAAAACAGATAACTTCGAGTGTATGTACTTGAGCCTGAAAACTAGGGATAGTATAGGGATCCTGTTGGTATACTGTACACCCCGTTGCTTAACAGACTCCCTATCCGAGCTGATGCAGCTGGTTTCGGAGTTGTCGCCTAGACTTTTAGTTCTGGGCAACTTCACCATCCCACTTGAGACCAGATTAACAGGTGTTGTCATGCTCTGCCTGGATGAGGACTAAGAGGATGAAGAGGATGCGTCAGAACGTCCTCCAGGCCCTGAGTCTGCAGAGGAGGAATAGCAGCCTGGTCCTAGCAGCTCTGCTTTCCCAGCTCCAGCAGTAGAGCCTCCAGCAGAGGCTGTGACTTTGCCAGAGGCTCCACAACCAAGCCTCCTGACGACAGGTCCATTGGACATGAAGGAGGATCAGGGGACCGTGCCTACCTTCAGTCAGCATAGAGCCGAAAGGGAGGGCCTCCATCATTCGATGAGGCTTTATGAAAAACGCTGAGGTCATGAAGATGTTCAGTCCCAGCTGAGCTCTGGCAGCTCAGGGATTTAAGCAAGTAGGGAAGTGCTGCATCAGTGCCAGAGGTTATCTGAGCTCCCTGGCAAAAGCCTCTAGCTCTGGCTCTCTTTGCTTTGAACCCTGGACTTGTGCTTATCTTGAATTCCTGGTATCCTTGATCTTCGGACTGCTGACTATGTTTGGACCTCTGAATCCCTGGACCTTGGACTGGAACCCTTGACTTGCAGACCGTGTTTGACTCTTCTCTTTCTGCTTCCTTGGATTTGTAACCAGGCCTTTGTTTGGGACTCTACCTTGCTTTGGCTATCAGCCATGCTGCCAGCTTTCCAGGACAGGTGTGGCTCAGCAGTTCATGGATTCCATGACAGACATGGGCCTATCCCAAATGGTTCCTGGGCCAACACGTTCAGCAGGTCATACACTCAACGCGGTCTTTAGTACTGAACAGACATATCCATGGACGGAGGTAATAAATGCCACCACACTGCATGGACAGATCATTTCCTGGTCAAGGTTGGTCTAAGAACCACTGTTTACCCCACCGGGGGTGGAGGACCCATTAAAATGGTCTGCCCTCAGGGGCTAATGGAGCCAATTGGATTCCAGATGGCCTTGGAGGGTTCTTTGGTTGGTAGAGCCGGCGATCCTGTCGAAGCTCTGGTGAATACTTGGAACACCAATCTTACCAGGACTATCGACACGATCGCTCCCAAGCCTCCTTTCCAATCCTCTCTAAATCATCATCCTTGGTTCTCAGATGAACTTAGGAAGATGAAGCAGGTGGGACAATGACTAGAGCGCACCTGGAGGAAAACTCGACTTTTATCTGACAAGACTGATCATAGAACTTTCTTCATTCCTATTGAGAGGCAATACATGCAGTGCAGAAATCCTTCTCCTCTGCACGTATTGCATCTGTGAAATGTTGTCCAGCAGACCTGTTTAGGGTGGTAAGGGAGCTGACACAGGCTCCACCTGTGCGGAACCCTTTACTTAACTCGGCAACAGCCTTCTGTGACATTTTCAACAACAATTTTGCAGATAAAATCTCTCAGATAAGAGACGACTTAGATGCCAGAACTATAACAGAAGTGACTGATGAGGTGTCCAGTAAACCCATTTGTGAGATTAGACTGGATCGGTTTGAGTCGGTGAGTACCGATGATGTGGACAAGATCCTTGGAAAAGTGAGGAACATGACGTGCTCCCTCGAACCTTGCCCACCTTGGCTGGTCGTCCAGGGGGGTGATGCCTTGATGGCCTTTCTTAAAAGGGTCATCAATGCATCCCTTAGGGAAGGAATTGTTCCATCAAGTCTAAAGGAGGCGGTCGTTAGATCGCTCCTGAAGAAACCTTCCCTGGACCCCCTGGATTTAAAAAACTACAGACCAGTCTCTCATCTACCATTCTTGAGCAAGGTGATCGAGCGAGCCATTGCCTTTCAACTCCAAGTGATCTTGGATGAAAATGATTTTCTAGATCCATTTCAAAACAGCTTCAGACCTGGATATGGGGTGGAGACGGCCATGGTCACTCTGGTAGATGACCTACGCCTTAGCATCGACAGGGGAAGTATGAGCCAGTTGGTGCTTTTGGACCTCTTAGCGGCATTTGACACGATAGAGCAAGGGTAGGCAACCTTTCCCCTTTAAGGGCCGAGGGACTTCAGCTCCCAGAAGCCTCAGCCATGTTGGCCAATAGTCCCATGTTGGCCAATAGCTCCTGGGATTCTGGGAGCTGAAGTCCCTTGGCCCTTAAAGGGGAAAGGTTGCCTACACCTGTGATAGAGCATGACATCCCCTTGGAATGTCCTTCCTCTCAGGCAGGTTCCAGAGGGTGTCACTCAGGGATAGCTACTCCTCAAAAATAGAACTAAAATGTGGCATTCCACAAGGCACCATTCTGTCTGCGATGTTGTTCAACATCTATATGAAGCCACTGGGGGAGATCATCAGGAGACATGGAGTGGAGTGTTATTAATATGCTGATGACACTCAAATATACTGCTCCATGTCTCAGTCAGATAGCAGTTCTCCCTTCAATCAATGTCTTGAAACAGTAATGGACTGGATGAGGAAAAACTGACTCAAGCTGAATCCAGACAAAATGGAGGTACTAACGGTAGGGCCCCCAAACCAGGTATTGGTTTGCAACCTCCAGTCTTGGGCAGGGTCACGCTCTCTGCTAAGGTCTGGGGGGTGTTCCTAGACTTGTCACTTCACATGACAGAACAGGTGAATGCGGCAGTCAGGAGTGCCTGTTATCAGCTTCGGCTGATAACGCCAGCTGCGCCCTTTCCTGAAAGTAAGGGACCTAGAAACTGTAGTACATGCACTGGTAACTTCACAACTTGACTTCTGCAATGCGCTCTACATGGGGCTACCCTTATACCTAACTTGGAAACTACAATTAGTACAAAATATGGCAGCCAGGTTGATCACCAGAACATCAAGGAGTGATCATATCACACCCATTCTGAAATCTTTTCACTGGCTGCCTATTGGTTTCCAAGCACTGTATAAGGTGTTGGTGATGACCTTTAAAGCCCTACATGGCCTGGGGCCAACTTACCTGGGAGATCGCCTTCTTCTGTATAATCTGTCCTGCACCCTCAGGTCCTCTGGGAGGAAGCTGCTCCAACTGTTAAAAATCAGACTAGTGGCAACCTCCCAGAGGACATTTTCTGCTTCAGCTCCTAGACTCTGGAATGTCTTGCCAGAAGAGATCCGGCAGAAAGCCAGCTTAGATGGCTTTAAAAAACCATCAAGACAGATCTCTTCTGACAGGCTTACCCGGAATAGACTACCTGGTCCCCCTCCCATCAGATACCCCTCTCATCTTCTTACTGTGGTCAAGAGAGTTTAATGTTGAATGTTTTAATGTTTTAAACCTATGTTGAAATTTATGATTTTAACTGATATGCCTATTTAATCTATTTTTAATGGGGGGTTATTGTTATTTATAATGTTGTTTTATTGTTTGCCTTTGGGTAATTTTACTCAATTTATCTTAATTGTAATCCACCTTCACTGCTCTGCAAAAGGCGGGGCATAAATAAAGATAATGATGATGATGATGATGATGATGATGATGATGATTATATTTGGAAAATCTGAATTAAGCATCAGAAGAACTAGTACAGGTGATAAATGATTTTGGAAGGATAACAGGGTGTAAAATAAACAGAAATAAATCAAATATTTTGACAAAAAAATGATTAGCGAGAAGAGGAGGCTTTAGATATGAAGGCAGAAATGAGAATAGAGAAGAAAGTGACATATTTGGGTATCCAGATTACAAATAAATTGATAAGATTTATTTGAAAATAATTATTAAAGGGTATGGAAAACAATTAAAAGTGATGTAGGGCCTTTGCAGACTGCCAGAAATAGTGCACATTAAATTGAGGCACTGCCCTGGCTCAGTGCTAGGGAATCATGGGAACTGTAATTTATTGTGGCACCAGAGCTCTCTGACAGAGAAGGCTCAATGTCCCAGAAAAAAATACAGATCCCATGACTCCTTAGCACTGAGCCAGGGCAGTGCCTCAATTTAATGTGCACTATTTCTGGCAGTCTGCAAAGGCCCTTAGTTAAATTGAATAGAATTCATTTGTCATTGTTGGGAAGAATTTCAGTGATCAAGATGATAGTATTACCTAAGATATTGTTTGTTTTTCAAATGATACGTATCATATACTCAGATAGTATATTTAAGGAGTGGCACAGGGACATTTCACGGTTTATATGGGGAGGCAAAAAACAAAAACAAAAAAAACAAGAGTTAAAATGAAGGTCTTGCAGGATGCTCAGGAGAGAGGAGGATTGGGACTTCCAAATGTTAAGATATATTTCGAAGTGATTTGTCTAATCTGGGTAAGAGAATGGATAATGCTTGGTGATAGAAGACTTTTGGATCTAGAAGGGGAAGGGTTAAGGTATGGCTGGCATGCCTACCTAGCCTATGATAAGGACAAACAAAATAAACTTATTCATCATCATTGCTTAAAAAGATCATTGATTTAGGTTTGGAGAAAGTATAAAAGGAGAATAGCAGATAAATTACCAATGGAGATTTCCCCACAAGACGCTTTTTACAGAAAAGAGATGAAAATGACAGGTGAGTGGTGTAGGTACCAAGATTTCATACAGATCCAGAATGAGAGAATGAGAGAAGGTCCCAGGAGGTTTTACAACAGAAAGGATTGGTTAATAATTGGTTTACTTACAGACAGCTTTACAAAAGGTTTAAAATGGATGGGAAAAATCAATGTTTTAAAGAGGAGGGCAAAAAGTGCAAATTGGGGAAAGTAATTGTTGGAGCCCAAAAGAAAACTATAAGTTTAATCTATAAGGCATTGTTAAAAATTGAGATGGAGGAAGAAATATCAAAGAGCCAATGTTAAATGGGCAAGGAAAGGGCACCCAATTCAGTTGGAACAATGGGAAAACACATGGTTGAGAGGGATTAATTATTTTATTTCACAAAATTTAAGGGAAAACTATTATAAAATGTTTTATCAATGGTACCTATCTCCAGATAAGCTAGCTAAAATTTACAAATTAAAAGAAAACAGATTCTGGAAATGTGGGGAAAAAAGAGAGGAAATTTTTACCACTGTTGGTGGATGTGCCCACATTTTAAAAAAATACTGGAAAACATTTTGGGTATTAAACTCCAATTAAAACCAGAACTATTTTTATTAGGAATTATGGAGGACAGTTTAGAGAGGAAATTTGGAAAGATTTTTTTTATATATGATAACCACAGCTAGGATGACATATGCACAAAAATGGAAAACGGGAGATATCCCCACAAATGAGGATTGGCTTTTAAAATTATATGAGGTGATAGAGATGGACAGATTAACTTGTTTAGTAAAATATAATTCTTTGAGAAGACTGAACAACAAATGGATAGTGGTCAAAGAATTTTTTGAAGATAAATAGGGGAAAACAAGATAAACAAGAAACTTAACGTAATAATATAATAACATAATATATAGAGAGGTAAAGTTATGTTGGAATATGGATGGGATGCATCAAAATGGAAATGTACAGATGTGTGAAAATCTCTTCTGAGAAAAAATTCTAAGCTTGGAAAGAGTCATCAGCTTGCAGGTGCAGTTTTCTATAAACATACTTACACAGAACAAAATACACAAGGCCACAGTGTTCTGAAAACACAGGCAGACAGGACATAAACAATGAGATCATCTTTGATGTTTTGGGAACCGGGATCACATGACACATGACACACAAGAGGCTGGGTTAAAGGCTGGGCTAAAGCTGTTCATCCAATGACTATCCATGTTACCACCCAGAAGGTGGACTTTGAGGGTTTGGCTAAGAGTTCATTGTTCTATCTTACAACAACAGTTGTGTTCTGGTGTTCATGCTTTCTACCTGCAAAGATGGATGTATATAGTTTTCTTTTGTTACTTCTGTTTTACAATTTACATTAAAATCTTTACTTTGGACTACTGCTGTGTCTTCATGAAAGCCTGGAGGGATGCATGGAGCTGCTACATTCCTAGCTGGTGAGGAAAATGGCTGTGGAACAGCAGCCAGACATTTCAGCAAATTAAACTCTGCTACTCATTCACTATAAATCAACAAGTTAAACAATACAGTTAAGCATGGTGTATAAGTAAGATGGTAAATAGGAACACAAGAGGAGGAAGGAGTGGGATTAGGGGAGGTTCTCCATGAGGATATGATAACAGATGAAGTCCATGAAAGGCAGGGTTTTAGTAGGTAAAGCAAGCCACAGAGCAGAGGAAAAATAGAAAAACACTGACAGATAGAAAATGATATGGTATGAATGTGAGAATATCATGTTTGTGGGGTGTGTGAAGAGTTAAAAGGGTGGAAGAGGGAAAAAGAAGGGCATGAAGGAAGAAATGTAAGTGTAAGAAGGTATGAGTAAGTGAAAAAAGGGTGTGAAATGAATGGAGTGTGAGGGATGTATGGGAGAAAGGAGGAGATAAGAAGATAGGATGACAAGAAGGATAAAAAGATCGAGAAGAGTAAGGGAGAAGGGATGGAGACATAGAGTTGAAAGATAAAGGATGGAAAATTAAACAGGAAGAGAAAAAAGGGTACAGAAGTGTAGTGGAGGGATAGGTAAGGGATTGGAAAGGAAGTGTGAGACAGGTGATTAAAAGTATGATTGAAGAGAGGGAAAAAGAAGAGGGAGAGGGAAAGGGGGAGGATGTTATTATGAATTGGTGTATTCTGACTCATTTAGATGTTATATATGTGTGCTAAAATTAAAAATATAAAAGATTGGGGTTTTATGGAAGTTAGGAGGGGAAGGGATGATTTATCTGTTATCAATTATTTAGGAAATAGGTTAGTTAGTATGATTCTATGTATTCAGTAAAATACTTTTTTAGTGTGGAAGTGTTATATTTAATTGATAGGGTTGATTGTTGCTTGTAATATTTGTTGTATTATTTATTTTAATATTAATAAACATATTAATAAAAATGAAAATGGGCATTGAAAATATATTATATGTTCTAGATGCTAAAGGTTTGCAACAATAGGATAACTCCTAGACTGAATCTCCACCTGATCAAGAGAAGCAAATAAGGAAAGCACAGGGTTTGCTTTTCCAACTGTCAAGAGCCCTTTTATTTCTGTTTTGATCTTTCCTTTTTATTCTTGTCTTCTTGCAACCTTGCCATTTGTATTCCCAGCTTCTCCCATAGCAGCTCACTATGAGCGCAAGTCAGCACTCTGCTAATTTTTCGTGCTCTAAAAATGCCAATAGGTCAGGTTAAGGTTAAATCATCTTCCCACACTTGTCTGCCTTTCTTTTGGCTTTACTCTCTATTTTAAATCCCCATCTAGTACTAAAATGATACTCTCTGAGCATGTACATAGGAACACTCAGCATAACAGACAGCCCCATAGACAAAACAGATGCTCCACTTTTTTGGGCAGAGAAACATACTGCCTTGCATATTTGCATGGAGATACCACCTGGATAGAGAGATATGATGCTTATGAAAGCAAGGAGAAAGGTCCATTTCTCTCAAAGGTGGGATGTGAGCAGTAGGGTCCCTCAGAGATCTGTATTTGGATTGCCAAGAGATGGATCTTGTGCAAACCTCAGTAAAAAAAAAAAACACAACCCAGTGTCTGTAGAAATGAATGTTCTATGACAGGCATCATTAAAAAGAGAACTGAAAATCATCCATTATCATATTGCACTCACAAAAATCCATGGTGTGATCCCATCCTGGTCACTGAACCTAAAAATAATATATTATAGAGCAGGAAAATGTGTAGAATGGGCAACCAAAATTATCAAAATTAGCAACTCTTTTAGGGGACTTTTTCAAACAGTGCATAATTAAACTAGCATTCACTGCCACAAGATGTAATTTTGTCTGCCAACTGGGATGGCATTAAAGGAAGATTGCATACATTCACAGTGGGCAAGAGGTCCACCAATTGCTATGAGTCTACTGGATACTCCCAGATTTCAATACCATGAGGAACTTCGGTGGGAGGAAAGCATACAGGTACAGCTCAAGTACAGGCTATTTGAAGAACCAAACCTCCCTATATGCTCCTATTAGGACTCTAAAGGTGCAACTACACTGTAGAAATAATGCAGTTTGACACCATTTTAACTGCCATGACTCCATCCTACAGAATCTTAGGTAGTTTTGTGAGGCACCAGCACTCTTTGGCAGAGAAGGCAAAAGCCCTTGTAAAACTACAAATCCCAAGATTCCATAGGATGGAGCTACAGCACTTAAATTGGCGTCAAACTGCATTATTTCTACTGTGTATATGTATCTAAAAGCCCTTCTTTCTATTCTGCTAGCTTCTCAGGATTGTTTGGAGGGAGCAAGGGAGAAGGCTTTCTCTAAGGGCCTTTGAAGACTGCCAGAAACAGTGCAAATTGAGTCCACTTTAAGGGTTAGAGTTAGTGCTAGGGAGTCATGGGATTTTTTTTTCTGAGACATTGAGCTTTCTCTGTCAGAGAGCTCTGGTACCACAATAAACTACAGTTCCCATGATTCCCTAACCCTAACCCTAACCCTTAAAGTGGACTCAATTTGCACTATTTCTGGCAGTCTGCAAAGGCCCTAGGAAAGCCCCATCTTTGTTATCCTTCAAGCAGCTATTCAAAACATTTTTATGCCATCAAATTTTTAGAAACTAACTGTGATGGAGTTTTAATGCTTTGCAATTATGTTTTTAAGGTTTGTGTATAGTCTTTAAATGAATTTTAATGTTTTAACTCTATAAACTGTTTAATTCCTTTTAAAATAACTCTTATATTTAGACATTCATTAATCATTTTGTATAGTTTTTATTTTTGTTTTTTTCAGATATGTTGTTAGCTGCCTTGAGATCCATTATTAGGAAAAAGATGGGATATAAATGAAATTATTTTTATCATCATCATCATCATCAATATTATAATTATTATGGCTAGCTACCATCTCAATTATCAAAGACAGTGTGATTCTCTATACCAGTTTCTGGAGAACCATAATATGGAGGGTGTAGCCAAGTTCATATACAGAACTATAGCCACTTAAAAAAAAATGCTGGACAAGATAGGCCTTTGGTCTGATCAAATATTTATTTTCCTATATTCTTATACAACAAACCATCAGATAAAAAGGCTGGAAGAAGACCATAGTTCACAATTTTTTTCTTTTTTTTATTAAATTTTATTAATATTTAAAAACAGACATCATATTGCTTCTGTATACTTACATTCACACATCTTATGTAAGTTCTTCTACTTATTTCCTCTTTTCAAGGACAAACAAATACTTCTTATAGTTCTACTTCAATGCATTCTTCTACATTATTACTTTCACATGCTTTGCATATATTATTCTACATTATTTCCTCCCCCCGCCCCCCCCCCCCAGGACAGACTAATACTCCTAATTTTTCTGCTGCAATATAGCTTGGATATAGCCATTTAAGGCGGGGTAAAAGAACAAAAATAACTAAAAGCGACCAACTACAACATGGGTTTCTCAATTTAGACTTGAACCAATTCCATATCAAAAATTCTAGTCTACCTTTCTTATACTAAATCTATTTTAATCCTTTCTCATTTCTTTTCATATTGCTGTGATGATTTGCCAGACGCATGCATAGATAACTTATCCATTATTGCTAACTCTCTTAATTTGTTATACCACTCAGATACACTCGGTATTGATTCCAATTTTCAAGACCGAGCATAGACTATTCTTGCCACTGTCACCATATAAAGTACAAGGCTTTTTTCCTCTTAGCTTAACTTACTCTTAATTTCAGTAAGCATATTAAACAAATATAGTTCTGGTCATAAAGGTAAGGTTTTCTGTAAAAATTTTCTCATTCTACTATTAATTTTTTTCCAGTAATTTTTAGCTTTTATACATTGCCACTACATGTGGAACAATGTCCCTACTTTGGTCTTACATTTCCAACACAGATTCCTACCTTTGTTTTTCATTTTTGCAAGTCTGGATGGTGATAAGTACCATCTATAAAAAAAAAACTTGTAATAGTTTTCTTTCAGTATATTACATTTTGTAAATTTCAAGGTATCCTTCCATGACTTTTCCCAATTCTGTAAAGGGATAGGATTCCCTATATTTTGAGTCCATTTAACCATATTTGTTTTTACCAATTCTTCATATAATTCTCGATCTAATAGCAACCTATACATTTTCCCTATCCATTTTTCTGTGTAACAACTTAGCAATTTATCAAAATTGTTAAACTCAATCTCTATTCCTTTTTGTTCCATGTCTTTCTTGAAATCTTCCTTAAGTTGTAAGTAGTTCAGCCAGTTCAACTTTATTCCTTCTTCCCAAAGAGTTTCTTTTGATTTTAATTTTAGTCCTTCCTCTGTCTTCACCAGGATTCTTTCATATATTAACCAATTCTCATTTTGAAGATTTTCACCCTTATGGTATGCCTCCTGTGGAGAAACCTACAGAGGTATCTGTGTCCACAATTTTTTTCTATATTTTCTCCAAATCATAAATAACGCTTTTCTTATACAATGTTTATTAAACTCCTTCCCCATTTTAGTTTCTCCATATCCTACAAATTTGTGCCAACCTGTTCTTAATCCAGACCCTTCCAGTTGTAAAAGTTTCCTATTTTTCATGATAATCCACTCTTCGATCCAAGAGAGGGCACCAGCATCATAGGGCGTTTTCACACACAGACGTCCAAAGCCGCCTGGAGCCATTCCGGAACGGATCCTTCAGCTCATTCCGGAATGGCTCCAGCGGCGGCAACTTAATTCCTTTTTAAAAAAGGAATTACAACTCCAGCGCTGATGCCGGAGTTAGCGCTAGATGGGGCGGGGCTTGCTGCGACATCGTGTGAACACACGGAGCAAGACCCCAGACTGATGCCGGCTAGCACCGGGGATGGCACTGGATGGGGCGGGGCTTGCTGCGACGTCGTGTGAAAAACTTTGCAAAGGAGCCGGACTGGGGCCGGACGGAGGTAGGCTAGCGTCCACCTAAAGCCCCGTGTGAAAACATCCATAGTACAGTTCTAAGTTGGGTAATCCCATTCTTCCCTTTTCCTTCCTATCCTGCATTACTGTTGCTTTGATCCTAGGTTTTTTCCCATGCCAAATAAAGTACGTTATATCCTGTTTCCATTTTTTAAATGGTATCTTAGAAGTTAATATGGGGATTGTTTTGAATAGAAAAAGCATACAAGGAAGCACGTTCATTTGTATTGTGGCTACTCTGCCTAGTAATGATAGTTTCTGCTTATCCCAGGAATTTAAATCTGATTTAATATTATTCCATACCTTAATGTAATTGTTCTTAAATAATTCTTTGTTATGCTTAGTGATAATTATTCCTAAATATTTTACTTTATCTATAATTTGATATTCTGTCTTACTTTTCAAATCTTCTTCTTCAATTTTTGAAAGGTTTTTTGTTAATATTCCACTCTTCAGTTTGTTTATCTTAAATCCCGCTAAGTTTGTAAACTGTTCCATAATTTGTTCTAGATGTTTCATATTTCTTATTGGGTTTTCAAGGAAAATGACTAGGTCATCCGCAAAAGCTTTTAAACAGTATTGGTCTTTATATATTTTTGGAAACTGTAGTTTTTTATTGTTTCTTTTTCTTATATTCATTATCTTCATTACCATGATGAATAATAGCGGAGAGAGTGGGCACCCTTGTCTTGTTCCCTAATCAATTTCTATAGGTAAAGTTTTTTCATTATTGGATATTATTTGGGGTTTTTGTTTGGAATATATATTCCTAATCCAATTAATATATCTCCCCTGTATCCCACTCTCCGCTAAGACAATGTCTTAAAAGTCACAGTTTACATTATCAAACGCTTTTTCCAGGTCCAAAAAGACCATACCTAATTTTTTTGATTTAATTTCATCATATTTCTCAATTATATTCAGCACTATTCTTACATTATCTTTGATGTTACATCCCAGTAAGTAAGAACCCTGCCTGGTCCTCATGGATCCATTCTTGTAATGTGCTTTTTAGTCTTTTAGCTAATATATTCGCGTATATTTTATAATCTATATTCAGTAATGATATAGGGCGATAATTATTTAGATTTTCAGGATCTTTATTTTCTTTCTGAATGAGAGTTGTTAATGATTGTCCCCACGATTCTGGATATTTGCTATAATCTATATCTTGAATATTTTATGTAATACAAAGATTAATTCATTTTTAAACATTTTATAGTATTGTTATGTCAATCCATCAGGACCAGGGGCTTTATGGTCTTTCAGTTACTGTATTGCCTGGTCTACCTCCGTTAGAGAAATTGGTATACTTAAATCTTTTATTATTGAATCATCTAACTTAGGTATTTGCAAGTGTTTTATATATTCTTATATTTGTGTTCTTTTATTTTGTAATTTTTCCTCTGTTGTATAAAGTTTCTTATAAAAGTCTTGAATCACTTTTTTTATCTCGTTTTGAAGATTTATTTCTTTACCTTCATATCTAATTTTTGTAATCACATTTCTATCTCTTTCCTTTCTCAACCTATATGACGGCCATTTTCCTACTTTGTTTGCATTTTCAAAATGATAATGCTTCACATATTTAATTTTATTTGTTATTTTGACCATATCAATCTGGTTGATTTGGTTTCTAATTTCCTGTATCTCGTCATATATCTTTACATCCTTTGGTCTCCTCTTATGATCTTGTTCCTTTTGTTCTAAATTTTCCAAAAGTTTCCTTTCTTTTTCTACTTTTAGCTTTTTCTTCCTGCTTGCCTGTTAGATTAGTATCCCTCTTATTACAGCCTTGCTGGCATCCCAAACTATATGATTTGGTATATCCCTGTTTAAATTCTCTTGAAAATAAAATCTTAATTATTGTTTTATCTTCTTTACCACCTCCTCATCTGCCAACATTGATTCTTGCAGGCGCCAGGAAAATTCTCTTTTCCTGGGTCATAAGAAAGGAAGTTTCCCACTCATTCTGAGCTTTCCACACAACATCAAGATACTTGGACAGGTGCAGCAATATATGTGAACTCAACCATTTTCATAATGAGAGGATAATATAGTTGTAAGATGAAATTTCCAGTGGTAGAGGGAAGCAATGACCTTGAAATTGTGAAATGGATTCCAGGTGTACATCATGTCATGATCTAGATGAGAAGTTAAAGGTGATCTATAAATTCTCAGCAGAGAATGTTTGAGTCAAACTATAGGAGTTTAAGGGGAGAAAAAACATCCATAATTCATTCCCAGAATTTACAAAGAGCCCTCAGGACTGGATTACGTTTATGGTGCCAGGAGGATAAAATGTAACCCACTTTCCTGTATAATTTCCTCAGTCAAAATCATCATTGACACCAGATCCCAGTATGGCTATTTTTGCTTTGGGGGAATGTATCTGTACAAATGTGACCTGCATGAGATTTCTCTACTTTGGTTCTTAAAACATTAAGAAATGTCATATAAATGAATGAGGAAAGGATACCCGTGGACAGTGCATTTTTATACATACACATAACACACACACACACACACAATACACAAGGGGAAGAGTCCCATAAAAGGAAACAAGTAAAACCCAAACAGGGCCAGTTCACAATGGCATTAATGAGAGTCAAGTAATCATCCAGTAATTATTTAAGCTGATGTAGACAGCCCAAATAACCAAAAAATGTGTCCAGCCAGAAATTGGCTATAAGACATACATTCAAATGGAGACTGTGCAGCATAGTTTTCAGACCACTGAGCAATATGAGTGCCTGAGCACTTGTGAATGTCAAAGTTTTCACAGGCAAAATTAATATAAGCCATATCTTCCAACCAAAAAGAATTCTTGTCAGGGGATGACCACATCATATGATTTCCATTACCAATATCTGGTTGAACTAGACAGCTTTTATCTCAAAAAGCACTGTGGTGTCCAATATGCCCTAAAGATCAGCTTTTGTTTTGTTTTGTTTTTGTTTTTGCAGAAACAATCTCAATTTTAAATCCAGTGAAATAGCACAAACAGAAACGAAACCAGCATTCCATTGATTATACTGTATGAAACAATATAGTTCTTTGTTCCACTCAAGTCTGAACTCCTGAACATCAATTGTTACATTCCAATAAACCTTTATAAACAATTATTCTTGGTTTCAACTTCTCTAAAGGTCCATTTAATTCCTCTAACAGCTCAGTATATGTTGACATGCTTAAAGCTGAATATGTATACCAAAAGCTGCTGTAATTGCAAATACTTGAAAATGGCACTTATGCCAAAATACTGAAAATGTTTTTTTTAAATTCCTTGTAGAACACAGTAGTTAGTCTAACATAAAAATCCCATATTAATTACATTTCTTACATAACAATAACTGTCTCTCTGCTTTGAAACTGTTTCTGCAAGCTTTCAAGGTTTGAAATGATTGGGTCATGACAGACCTACACTGTGAGATAGCTCAAGTTGAAAAAGTGACTGGTCCAAGGTCATTCAATAAGCTGCATGATTGCATGGGGACATTAAACAGTATCTCCCTAAGTGGGTGTTGGTAACCTCAAGGTTGGACCTTTGTAATGTGCTCTACATTGGGCTAAGTTTGTATTAAGTTTAGAAACTTCTATTGGTTCAAAATACAGTGATGAAATTGATCACTGGTACATCTAGGAGTGAACATATCACATCAATATTAAAATCATTCCACTGGCTGCTAGGTAGTTTCTGTGCAGGGTACAAAGTGTTGGTTATTATTTTTAAAGCCCTTCATGATTTGGGTCCAGGTTATCTATGGGATTGCTTCCTCCTATATAATCTGTTCCATATAGTCAGGTCCTCTGGGGGATATTTACTTCAACAAGCTAGGATTAGACTGGCAACTGTCACCGAGAGGACATTTTGATCAGTTGCCCCTAGATTGTGGAATGACCTGCCAGGAGAGATTTGACAGCTGAACATGCTGCCTGAATATAAAACAGTATAAAAACCTAGCTCATCCTATCTAAGCAAGCCTATCCAGTCAATTTTAAACTAAGAATTTTAAATTAGTATATTTTTAATTTTATGTTGGATAATTTTAATGTGTCCCATGTTTATGTGTTTTAACTTATGTGTTCAAATGGTTTTATGTGCTTTAATCTATGTTGTACCCTCCATTGAGCCTTGGGGAGTGGTGGGTAAATTATTAAAATTATTATTATTTAGCTGATACAAGATTCTGGCCATTCATCATCACCATCATCACAACATTAAGCCTTGCTATATGAACTGAGAACTGGAAAATTAAATTTACCTTCAGAGATTGGCAACATCTTTTTGACTGCAAAATAAGAAGAACAAGTCCCTCATATATGTTTCCTAAATAGGGCATCACATTTTAATGTTGCTTTTCAGTGATATGCAGGGGTTCGCCACAAAAAAGCAGTGTAAAATGATATCTTGAGTATATTAAACTTACTTGATGGTGTAATATGCATTGCTGATGAAAGCTTACTAAATGATGCAGATAATGGAGAAATTAACCTAAAGGAGGTAGTCTTGAAGAGGGTATACTTGTAGACCTATGCAGTTCTTAGACAGATCTAAGGAAAAATAAAATGGTTGGTGTGCCTTTATCTTAGTAAGTGCTCCCCTTAAATTATTCCTCCTCTTTCCTACACAATCAACCATGAAACATTTTGCATTCTTACTTTGATCAACTCATTCTAAGGCCTCGCTCCTACTATGATATAACTCAAATTGCTGATCAGGTTATATGTGCCTTGTCCTCACTTGAAACTGGTTTTAATTCTATTGAGCTCGGTTTCAGTTGCAATGAAGCGAGGCAAATGCGGGGGGAGGGGATTGAACCTCTCTTTTCTGACAGTAGATTCAGACTGATTCAGAAGTGTGTCTAACCAGTGGGAATTATCGATCTGAATCACATCATTCTGGAAAGGAGGGGGAAAATCAGCTATTTTCCCCCTCTCAGCACTGCCTTTGCTTTGCAGTGTGACCTATGGGTGATTTTCCTCCCTTCTCCATGACTTTCTCCAAGGCTTATGATGGCTTGCAAAAAGGAGGGCATAGACCCCTTTTTCCCCAAGGCTGATGATGGCTGGCCAAAAGGAGGGCACATATCCCCAATTCCCCCCCCCCTTTCCCCAAGGTTGATGATGGCTGGCCAAAAGGAGGACACAGACCCCTGATTTCCCCCCCCCTTTTACCCAAGGCTGATGATGGTTGGCCCAAAGGAGGGCACAGACTCCCAATTTCTCCCCCCCCTTTCCCCAAGGCTGATGATGGCTGGCCAAAAGGAGGACACAGACCCTTGATTTTCCCCCCTTGTCACTGATGATGTGCAGATTATTGACATGCATTTTAAAGAGACACAAACTAGTGGGAACAACAATTGTGCCAAAAAAGAAATGATTACAAGGGAATAATGAAAATATTCACTTTCATTGTGAGAACGACAGACTTTTTGGAACTGATTCACTGACACTGAGCGAAGGCGAATCACAAACTGGTTTAAATGTAAGTGGGAATGAGCCATAGGAGTCCAAAGTTGTAAAAGTGTAATTCACTCATGCAACTTGAAAATGGCATAAATTTGTAAGTCAGATTGCTACAAAGATGTATATGTATGTTTTTCTTTCTTTATTCCTTACTATTTTTTTTAAAAAAACACCTCATTTCTACACCATGTGTTAAGTGATGTATTCAGTTAACTGCTACACCTGTATCCCAACTTTTACTCAATGATTTAGAGGTGGCATACATAGTTCTCCTTCTCTCCATTTTATCTTCAACCTGTGAAGTAGATTGGATTGAAAAAAAGTGACTGGTCCATGGTCATTCAGTAAGTTTCATGACAGTGTGGGGATGTGAAACAGTACCTCCCAAATCCCAGTCCAACAATCTAACTCAGGGGTAGGCAACCTTTCCCCTTTAAGGGCCGAGGGACTTCAGCTCCCAGAATCCCAGGAGCTATTGGCCAACATGGGACTATTGGCCAACATGGCTGAGGCTTCTGGGAGCTGAAGTCCCTCAGCCCTTAAAGGGGAAAGGTTGCCTACCCCTGATCTAACCATTATAACACACTGAGGGGGGGTTGCAGACTGCCAGAAATAGTGCAAATTGAGTCCACTTTAAGGGTAGGGTTAGTGCTAGGGAATCATGGGAACTGTATTTTATTGTGGCACCAGAGCTCTCTGACAGAGAAGGCTCAATCTCTCAGGAAAAAAAAAAAACAATTCCCGTTATTCCCTAGCACTAACCCTAACCCTAAAAGTGGACTCAGTTTGCACTATTCCTGGCAGTCTGCAACCCCCCTGAGTCTCTTGTATGATCCCTAGCTCTACTTATTGGGTTGGAGCCATACTTAGGGCCTTTGCAGACTGCCAGAAATAGTGCAAATTGAGTCCAATTTAACTGCCCTGGCTCAGTGCTAGAGAATCATGGGAATTGTATTTTTTTTCTAGGACATTGAGCCTTCTCTGTCAGAGAGCTCTGGTGCCACAATAAACTACAGTTCCCATGATTCCCTAGCACTGAGTCAGGGCAGTTAAGGTGGACTCAATTTGCACTATTTCTGGCAGTCTGCAAAGGCCCTTAGACGTGCTTAAAGGAGACACATTAAAACCAATGAGAGTTATATTAGTCATGATTAATTGAAATCCCACTGATTTCTGTGGTTACTCTAAGTATGACTAAGTCCTGTTATTCATAAGTAATCACTAATAATAATATGAGTAGCCAGCCAATGCCTTTCATCTCCAAAAATTCTTGATTTAACCTACAAATGAAAATACATCAAGAATTAGCTACACAAAATTGGACAGGATTCCATAATGCTTGTGGAAGTGTAATTTAGTCTTTTGTTACTCACAGAGTTCTAGTGTTGTAAATGAGAGACTAGAATCTCATATTGTAATTATTGCTGTCAAATTCTTTTGAACACTCTGTCATATTCCATCAGCATAGTCATAAAATTAGTGTAAGGTGTAGAAAGCTTTTGTAATGATGACTGAAGATTTCACTGCCAATAAGTTAGCTATGACAAACATGAAAGAAATCACTCTTTTATATTGTTTTTACGTTTTCACATTACTTAGAAACCTAAATGGCATGATAAATGCTTCTTGTATTGCCACCAACTGTTATTATATTTTCACTCTTTTGCATCATGCTCATCTTTTTCAAATGAAAGTGAATACTTCAAAGAAATTAGTGAGCAAGCTGATAAAAACAGCTGCTAGATAAAAAAAAATCATATTTAGTTCATGATTAATTGACATTTGCATTTTTCCTCCTGATAGGCATGTTAAATGTCTGACTCAAGAGAGGAGGTGAGGTCAAATTGTACTACTTTTGATAATGGGATGGATCGACATAGGTGTGGGCTAAATACAATAAAATCCAAAGTCCAATGCAGAAAGTACATCATGAAAGCTTTCAAAGCTCCACTGACTTCTTCAACAGGCACATGATGTTTTAAAAAATCAAACATGAAAAGAAATGTGACAATGTTCGTCATAAGCCTACATTTTGCATCAGATATTGGTTTCTGTGTATTGTTGTTCAGTTGGTCTGGCGTGATCTCAGTACAGACAGAGTCTACTCACTTTCTTTGTCATGTGGAGACTGAGACAAAGGATAGTAAAAATTAAACTCCATTAGCAACAGTAAAGTAACTTTTCTTGGGGTCCAGGCTGTCTCTATCCTTTGTGAGGTCACAGGCCCCTTTTGTAGGCAGAGAACATTGAATTTCTCAAGAAATCAAGAAGCAAATCATTCTTTTGTGGATTCTGGATTTTGCTGTATTTTGCATGATAACTAATATGCCTACACCTGCTTCCCCACACCCCTCGATGATGGGTCAGAGTATTATATAATTTGGGTTGCCATTCTATACACGTCTACTTTTTAGTACTGTGTCATTGAGAACAGGATTTGGTCCCCATTCTGTGAAACAAGACAAACAAAAGTCCATCATAAAATTTCATCTTACCCTACTTTGCATTCAGGCTCTTCCCATCACTCACATACCTTTGTTAACCAAACCTCTTGCTGCAGTTATCATATACATTTCAGAGCATTGATTTCATCTCATTTCATCATCCAGGCTGTACTTTTTTCTTCCTAAACTTTTTGTTAATATTACTCATTTTGTGGTGTATGTGTTTAGGAGACACCAGTGCTAAATAACATCTCCAAGATGATGATTTTGCAGTTGCGTCTGCACAAAGGACACCGACTCCAATTATGGATGAAAACAGGCCACAACTTTATTTGTACAGGGTCTGACATGTTAATTATTATTTCTAACAAATAATTTGTTAACCACAATTTCAAATAATTTTAACAATAATTTATTTTGACGCATGCCCAAATGTTCTGGGCGCAAGTGCTGAAAATTAACCTTTTCTAGGCATGCGTCAAAACTTCAATTGAGTAAATCACATAACAATTTATAACCCCCTCCCAACCGGATATGACGTCAAATAATTTTTATGACGCAATCACTTTATGACGTCATTAGTTTAAAATGACGTCATAATGCATTTGTTTAATCACCATGACATAAATCCAATTACTTTTGTTCAGTTCCAATTAATACTTTCACTTAACCTAGAAATTCCCAAAAGGGGGGAGGGTCCCTTCCCGCCCACACTCAAAATTCATAACCATAACGTTGACAGACCCCACACCCTAGTTGCGACAATCATAACCTCAATCCTCCCAAATCCAAATACATTTAACATACCATAATAATACCCAACCCTATAACATTCTCCCACAAAGTCAAATAGCCAATAACAATATCATAATAAGAGTTGGTAATGTCGTTTACCCCAAGGAGGGCGAAAAACCCAGTTCAATTGCTGGGAAAATTCCCTCCCGGCCCCCATAGGGCGACCAGCCGCAGCCTGGGTGTCCACAACATGTTAACCAACAATTAAAGGGTGGGAAGGGTGGGTTGCTTGTCCGGAGTTAAAATGGCTGCTGCCACGAGGCAGCGTGAGGCTTTAAAGCCTCGCAAATCTCGCGGCGTAATCCCGCGAGATCTCCAAATCTCGCGAGACCACACCCGCGAGATCAAGCCCATTGGCCAGGCGGACAGGACGAGGCAGGCCTTCCTGTCCACCTGGCCAATCATGCGTCGCTGCCCTTTTAGGGCAGACGCAACAGAAGGCCCCCTCCCAACTCGTCGGGGGGGGGTCCTTGCGTCTGCACAAAGGACACCGACTCCAATTATGGATGAAAACAGGCCACAACTTTATTTGTACAGGGTCTGACATGTTAATTATTATTTCTAACAAATAATTTGTTAACCACAATTTCAAATAATTTTAACAATAATTTATTTTGACGCATGCCCAAATGTTCTGGGCGCAAGTGCTGAAAATTAACCTTTTCTAGGCATGCGTCAAAACTTCAATTGAGTAAATCACATAACAATTTATAACCCCCTCCCAACCGGATATGACGTCAAATAATTTTTATGACGCAATCACTTTATGACGTCATTAGTTTAAAATGACGTCATAATGCATTTGTTTAATCACCATGACATAAATCCAATTACTTTTGTTCAGTTCCAATTAATACTTTCACTTAACCTAGAAATTCCCAAAAGGGGGGAGGGTCCCTTCCCGCCACAAGAGGGGGTCAGCCTAGCTTGGCATCCCCTCTCCCCCCCCCTTATAGAAGCCTTTAGGTAAGACTCCAATGTAGATAAGTACATCTCATTCCCCTGAGTTGAGAGATGCACTCCGTCACCCCTGTACAAATGTGGTAACCCAAAATGAACTCCCTGGTGATCAACGATGGCCACCCCCATCTTCTTCAGTGTCTTTGCCACAAATCTGTTAAGCCAGCGCCGGGCTCCATCAATGGCAACGTCACTTCTGGCACCGCGCCAAACACGCCTGGGAAGGAACTTAGTCCACATGAGGAGTGTATTAGGCAACAGTCGCCGAATCTCCTTCATGTCCTTGATTATGCGCCTAGCCAACTGCAACGAAGTCATTTTTGGAAGGTCGTTTTCCCCCAAATGAATCAATAACATCCCTGGCTGGGCGAAAGATGACATCAGTTCAATTATTCTAGGGAGAATGGCTCCCCAAAGCATGCCTCTGCGCCCAAACCACCTGATGGACCCCGCTAGTCCCAGTTCAGCGACCAAATCGTAACGCTGTTCGATGCAGTGTCTCTCAGCCCAGAATACTATGCTGTGACCAAGAATCCATACGTCTCGAAGAATCAATTCTGCCAAGTGAAACCAAAACAAGAACATTAGAACTACATTAACTTTAAGTGCGAACGTAAGATTTAAATGCCCTAGAACGCCAGCGACCAATCCTACGAATCGCCGAGTCACTCAGGCCCTGCGTTGCTGCCGCAGTGGCTGCCCCAATCCTGAATGAATGAGATGAAAATTGATCCGCTGGTAAACCAGCATGACTTAAAACCCCTTTCAATACTATTCTAAACTGGTATTGTGTCAATGGTAAACCAGATATATGTAAAAACAAGTATCCAGTTGTGCTCGGCCGTATTTGCAAGTAATTAGTCAAGGCCTGCACCGGACAAATATGACCTTGAGGAGCCTTAGCTAAACTTATGGCCTGTCCCTTTCCTAACTGATCAGTTTTCGAACGTCGAATTGTCAACTGCATGCCCTGGTCAGAAACCTTAATGTCCGACAGCAAAAGAGCCCTACCAGAACTGTCGGAACGTGAACTAGGAACAAGTTCACTTATTCTTAAAGCTCCAAAAAACGCCACTGAAAAGGCCGCCTTAAACAAAATCACCTCTTCAGAAGAAAAACATACAACTGGTAGGAATTGCCAAAGTCGTAACATTATTGAACCCGTTATGGGCAAGCGACTATCCTGAGAAATAGACGACTCCCTGGCCCATCCTTCCAAAGCCCTACGTACTCTGAAATCAATCGTGGGGTCTTTGAAACCTCCCGCTCTAGAATAAAAGGAAAGAGCCGCTAACTTCCCCCTAATAGTGACTGTAGACAAGCCCACTTGTCTAAGATGGACTGCAAAACGAAGAATAATGTCCACATCTAAAGGCCAAACCTCAGCTTCCCCAATAGACAATAAGAAGGATCTGAACGCTCGCAGTGCGAGTTGATAGGACTTGCGTGTCGACGCGGCGACGGAGAGAGAGATCGCCTTCTCAATTTCTACTCTCCAAGGCTCCAAAGATGATGTGGTACCTCCAAAGGGTGAGTCGCTGCCTCCGGCGCCAACTGTCGAAATCTGGAAAACTGAAAGCGCGACAATGCATCCGCGACGGAATTTAGTAAACCACAAACATGCTGTGCTTGGAACAGAATATTATAATGTAAACATTGGACCACCATTTTTCTTACCAATGACATCACTCTGTCAGACTTGGAGGACAAGGAATTAACTATAAATACTACAGCCTGATTGTCACACCAAAAACGAACTGTTTTGTCCGCAAATTGATGTGGCCATAAATGAACCGCCACCACTATCGGGAATAATTCCAAAAAGGAGAGGTCCCTAGTCCAGCCCTTCTCAACCCAGTCTATTGGCCATTTCTCAGCCGCCCATTGGCCATTAAAATAAACTCCAAAACCACAGGCCCCAGAAGCATCTGAGTGAACCTGAAAATCTGTCCTAAGGAGCATTTCAGATCGCCAAAAGGATACACCATTAAATTGTTCCAAGAATGACTCCCAAATCTCCAAATCCTGTCGTAGCCCAGAATTTATTCTAATATGATGATGTGGTGCCTTCACCCCTTTAGTGGCTCTATATAAACGGGCACAAAATGCCCTGCCAGGAGCTATAACCTTACAAGCAAAATTTAAAATACCTGCTAAAGATTGAAATTCCCTAAGCGTGGCCTTTGATTTATTTTTCATCATCCCTACCTGCAGCCTCATAGCTGTTAGCTTGTCAGGTGGAAGACGAGAAATACCCTCCTGAGTATCCAATTCGATTCCCAAAAAGGTTAGGCGTGTATCAGGGCCCTCAGTTTTTTCCTCAGCCATAGGTACTCCCAATTCATTCATTAATTGTTGAAAAGCTAACAGCATATCTGCACAATCACTTGTCCCAGGGGCACCCGCAAAAAGAAAATCATCCAAATAATGAGTAATTGCTTGACTACCTAACCTTTTGGAAGCACACCAATGCAAGAAAGTGCTAAATGTTTCGAATGCTGAGCAAGAAATGGAACATCCCATTGGCATGGCCTTGTCAAAATAATACTTCCCTTCAAATTGAAACCCCAGAAGATCAAAATCCTCTGGATGAACAGGAAGCAATCTAAAGGCGGATTTAATATCGCATTTTGCCAATAATGCTCCTTTGCCCAGAGCCTTAACCATTTTGACCGCCGAATCAAAGGAAGAATATTTCACTGACGTCAACTGAGGATCAATGGCGTCATTTACCGAATCACCCCTGGGATAAGACAGATTGTGTATGCGTCTAAACTCCCCTGGGGCCTTCTTAGGAACCACACCCAAGGGCGATAATCTCAAGTTTGCCATAGGCAAATAGTCATAAGGGCCTGAAATCCTCCCTGCTGCTATTTCTTTTGCCAGCTTGCCCCTCACAACCTCTGGCAATTCCCTAACAGAACGTGCATTGGGTGCATAACGGTGTACCCTTAAACCCTCATAAGGAATATGAAAACCAATCGAAAAACCATCCCACAAATACCGAGCGGCCTCCCTTTTTGGGTAGATCCGCAACCAACTGGCCATGGCCTCCAAATTAACTGGCATTGGCGCCCTTTCCTGTACTAGCTGGTTGTTGACCAGAGGGCCCCCCGCTTCCTGATTTTTTACTTTTAAAGCATGCTGATCCTGGGTGGTTTCCTTTACAGTTGTTACATTTATGCTCGAACCTGCAGGGTTGCCTTTTACACTTACCTGCATTGAAGTCCCAGCAAAACCCAAGTTGTCTCTTTTCACCCGTGCCAGGCCTCGCATTTTGCCCTCTCGGAAGAGTGACCATAGGCACAAACCCATTGTCACATCTGCTCGATGGGGAGGCTCCTACCATAATATCTGCCCATAATTCCGACTGTACATGACGCCAAGACAAGGAGTGGTCTAAGGCGGCCCTCATTCTGAATTGCTCATCGTACTGAAGCCACGCCGAACCTCTGGCGTTGACATGGCAATTAGTATAGGCTTTTATCATAATCTCCTGGTACTTGGAAAAGTCAGGAGATCTGGCAGGGTCTTTCTCTTCAATAACACCCCTATAGATGGTGAAACCCATCATCCAGTTTACGAAATTTCTTTCTAACTTGGGGCGTTTATACGATTGAAATTCCTTTGAGAGGGTAAAGACCACCCCGTCTTTCACCATTATCCTAGGCTCGGGATCCCTGAATGTCAGGGAGAACAAATCGATGTATTCTCCCTTCCAAATCCTTTCTTTTGTAGTCATAGGAAGGTGAGACCCCAAAGGCATAGACATACCCGTGTAGGGGTTACATTCATAAGACCGATCGGTCCTTGTAATGCCTAATGCACTGACCACAGCTGTTTCCTTTGTTTGACTCGCCGAGGCGTTGGCCTGCAACCCCAATACCGAACCCTGGTTTGAGGGAGAGAGCTCCAAAGGTGCTGTTACAGGTTCCAGGCTGGGGCGATCGCTCGGCGATGTCAGCCCTGTCAGCCCACCTGCAGCCCAAACAGCCGAAGGCCATGCTGCCTGCGAACTCATATCATTAAACAAACCTGGACTCGCCGTCCGAGGAGCAGCATTTGCAGATTTTTGCTGGACTCCTCCTACAGGTGTCAGTGCGTCAGCTCTAGTGTTGTGCTGTTCGCCATGAGTGCCTGGTACATCACCGCTGGGAGCCGCAGATGCCTCAGGTGTTGACAAATTACTCTGGCCTGTAACAACCACACTTTGGAGAAATTGAAACAAGTCAGACAAAGTAGGTTGACTAGATGTAATCGCCGTGGCACCGCAGTGCCCCACACCAGGAACCTTCTTTAGAAGTTCCATTACATCAGCTACGGTTGGTTGCCCAACCTCCATAGCTGAAGAACCCTGGGAACTACATGCAGTGTTAGATGAATGACCCAAATTATCAGCAGCGAGATGTGCAGTGGCTTGTCCAGCATTAGCATTTGTGTGCGCAACCGAAGAAGTAGCAGCTTGCGCCCCTTTTTGCAAGTGATGTTGAGCCAACTGCTCACATACAGCCGCACAAGCCTGCATAGTGCGGCCTATCTGGGCCAAATGCGTGGTAATGTCATCATCCTTGTTAGCAACCTCAGCCGGTCGCTTAGGAACTGGCTGTCCACTTCTTTGACCAGTTGAAGTGGTACGCCGCTTCGATTGAGTCTTACTTCGCGGCATGATGATTAATTTCTTTTCTTTTTTTTCCTTTTTTAAAGCAAAATTGACAACCAATTGATTGTTGCAGGATATATATTAACTTAATACCCCTGTGCCAATGATCAAAACACAAACTGCATGTAGTCCCAATCAATACTGCCAACCGAAGAAGGTCAGCCCACCTGAAAGGGGGAAGCCCTCTACCAGACTCACCCCTTTGAGTATTATTATTATTATTATTATTATTATTATTAGTTAGATAATATGGCCAGGCCTAGCTTGCCAATTATCCCTTGCCAGGCCTGAACGTTAAAATTTCACAGAGACTGCAGGAAGGAGTGTTATGGGAACACTTCCCACTCCCTTCCCATTA
The DNA here is from genome assembly GCA_026167975.1 of Phrynosoma blainvillii. Lineage (NCBI taxonomy): Eukaryota > Metazoa > Chordata > Lepidosauria > Squamata > Phrynosomatidae > Phrynosoma > Phrynosoma blainvillii. The sequence goes on along the minus strand of JANUYF010000004.1, from coordinate 183,065,567 downwards.
ATAGCCACTGTGAGGTAAAACAGGGGTGGCGGAGCAATGGGAAGGGGCTGTCTAATTTATTTAGATGTCTGCCCGATCCAGGGGCCTGTCCCCACCCTTTCCACTTTAAAGTGCCGCTTGGCACAACACAAAAATGGGCCAATTGGCCGATCGGTGTGCCCCTGCAAGCAAAGCCCAGGGCCCCAGAACACCAAATACCAAATTTGCAGCTTATTATTATTATTATTATTATTATTTGAACTCCGTAGAGAGAGTCCTCCGAGTTTTGGAGGACAACCCAGGCCTCACAATAAAGGCCTAAAGGAATCCAAAGAGGCCGGTGGGGTGTATCGTGGCTGAAGCCACGCCCACTTGGCTACCCAATCCGTGCGATCTACGCCACACTAGGCCGCATAGGCCTCACAGCCCCCAATACTTGCGTCCTCGATGTCAGGAGTATGGCGAAAAAGCCCCCGAACTGCCCGGCTCGATGCGTGATGGGGGGGTCAAATAGAGCAGCCACGGGCACAGCCGCGTCCTTCAGGCTGCCCAAGCTGGCGGGAGCCTATTGTATTAGGCCAGCTCGGCCTCAAAGCCACGTGGTGTGCTGAAGGCAGCCCGTCAGCCAGGGCCTAGCCACTGGCAGGGACGTGCCTTACACAAAGTGGCCTGATGGGGAACCCCCTTTCCACAGGCGCTCCCTTGCAGCCACGGAGGGCTGCAGAGAAGAGGGGGGGGACTCCCCTTGGGAGCGTGCCCTTCAGCCGAGGCCTCTCACGTAAGGCGCAATGCCACCCTCGGCCTCAGGCGCTGCCCTGGCTCCCCGGCTTTCTTCCCACTGCTTCCGCAGTGGAGAAGAGAGAAAACGGGCCTATGGCCAAGACAAAAGGCCTGCAGGCCCAAAACCAACACGGACAAGCAAGGTGCTCCTTGCTTGTCCGGAGTTAAAATGGCTGCTGCCACGAGGCAGCGTGAGGCTTTAAAGCCTCGCAAATCTCGCGGCGTAATCCCGCGAGATCTCCAAATCTCGCGAGACCACACCCGCGAGATCAAGCCCATTGGCCAGGCGGACAGGACGAGGCAGGCCTTCCTGTCCACCTGGCCAATCATGCGTCGCTGCCCTTTTAGGGCAGACGCAACAGAAGGCCCCCTCCCAACTCGTCGGGGGGGGTCCTTCTGCTTCTTAAACAGAAGTGACAAGGAAGAATGATATTCATTCCTACAAAATTAGTAAAGTTGCCAAATCTCTTTCTCTTGGAAATGATTCATTCTTATTGACTGATCTTGGAGGATTTTTCTCAAGCATACGAGATCATATTAAGTTGAAAGACGACAAAGTTTCATCCTGCCATGAGAGAACAAAGACATTCTTTTCATTGTAAAGTTATGTTAATGGCAAAAGATATGGGTAATTGGGGGAGAGAAGAAGATGTAATCGTCAGGGGGGAGGGAACCTTTGTGTGAAATTTCCTCCCAGTATATTTCAGTGTTCATGTTCAATCGGGGGGGGGGGGGGAGGAGAAACTATAAAATAAATTATTATTCACAGTTCATATTATGGGCTAGGGATTTGCACTGCTCACAAAAATTGATGTAGTGCTTCAGAAAATAATTTGCTTTAGGTCAAACAGCTCCAGAGTCAGTACATCTTGGGTCATAATCTGGAAATCCAGAGGCTCATGCCTCACAATAACTTTGCTGTTGTTAACTGCTCTCAAGTCAATCTTGACCCATGGTGACCCTATGGATGAGACATCTCCAAGACCTTCTGTCCTCCACTGCTGTGCTTAATTCCTGCAGACCCATACACATGACCTCCTTAATAGAGTCCATCCATCTGGCATGTGGCCTTCCTCTCTTCCTACTCCCCTCCACCCTTCTCAGCATTATTGTCTTTTCCAATGAGTCTTCCCTTCTCTTTATGAGTATGTAGTATGTCAGCCTCAGTTTGGTCATCTTGCCTTCCAGGGAGGTTTCCAGCTTGATCTACTCTAAGACCCATTTGTTTGTCTTTTTGGCTGTCCATGGAATCGTCAACATTCTTCTCCAGCATCCCATCTCAAAGGAATTGATTTTCTTCCTATCATCTTTCTTAACTATTCAGCTCTCACATCCATACATGGTAATAGGCAATGCAATGGCTTGCATGTTTCTAACTTTTGTACTGAGTTCTATATCTTTGCATTTAATAATCTTTTTTAGTTCTTTAATAGCCACCCTCACCATTCTTAATCTTCTTCTGATTTCCTGACTACAGTCCCCATTTCTATTAATGTTTGATCCCAGGTATGAGAATTCTTTTTCTATTTCTATTTCTTCATTGTCTAGGTTGAACTTGTGAAGGTCTTCTGTGGTCATTATTTTGTTTTCTTTATGTTCCACATTAAGCCTGCCTTTGCACTTTCTTCTTTGATCTTCCTTAGTAGGTGTTCCAGGTTGTGAGGTTTTCTGCTAGTATTATGGTGTCATCTGCATATCTTAGATTGTTGATATTCCTTCCTCCTATTTTCACTCCTCCTCCTTCTGTGTCCAAGCCTGCTTTTCTTATAATATGTTTTGCATACAAGCTGAACAGATAGGGTGAAAGGATACAGCCTTGTCTGACCCTTTTGCCAATTGGGAACCATTTTGTTTCTTGGTTTTCTGGTCTGAGAGTAGCCTCTTGTCCTGAGTACAGATTCCTCATCAGGACTATCAGATGTGTTGTCACTCCCATGTCTTTAAGGGCATTCCATAGCTTTTCATGATCTATGCAGTCAAAGACTTTGCTATAGTCTATAAAACACATGCTGATTTTCTTTTGGAACTCCTGGCTATGCTCCATTAGCCATCGTATATTTGCAATGTGATCCCTGGTGCCTCTTCCTTTCCTGAACCCTGCTTTAGGATTTCTCTCTCCATGTGCGGTTGGAGTATGTTGCAATATTGTGAGCATAATTTTGCTTGCATGGGAGATTAGTGCTATGGTCATATAGTTGCAGCAGTCTCTTGAGTCTCCTTTTTTGTGGATGGGAATGTATATTGATCGCTTCCAATCTGTTGGCCATCATCTGTTTTCCATATCTATTGACATATGTTGGTTAGCACTAGAGTTGACTCTGTCAACGTGGATTTCAGCAGTTCCATTGGAATATCATCTGTTCCTGGTGATTTGTTTTTCACTATTTCTTTTATTGCAGTTTCCACCTTGCTTTTTAGAATTTGGGGTTCATATTCATATGGCTCTTGGTTCCATGTGTCCTTCATTTTGTCATCTCTTTTGTATAATTCTTCTGTGTATTGCATCCAACATCTTTTTATTCGTTCCTGGTCTTGGATAATGTTATTTTTATTGTCATAGAGTGTCCTAATCCTTGGTTTGAATTTTCCTTTGATTTCCCAGATCTTGTGAAATAGATCTTTTGTTCTTCCCTTTTTGTTGTTGTCTTCTATTTCTCTACATTGATCATTGTAGTACTTTTCTTTATCTTTCCATACATGCCACTGTACTATTGCATTTATGAGTCTTAGTTTGTTCCTATCTACCTTTTGTTTTTCTTTTCTTCTTTTCTTTATTGCTTATAATATTTTGTCTGTCATCCATGTTTTTTTCTCTTTCTTTTTGTTTATTGACAGTGTCTGTTTGCAGTCTTCTTTTATTATATTCCTGACTTCAGACCATAATTCCTTTGGTTCTTGGTCTATTATGCTTAGTAGTGTGAATCTGTTTCTTATGTTGTCAATAAATTCTGTTCAGATATTATTTAGATCACATTTTGGTATAATCACTGTTTTGTTTTCTTCTTGAGTCTTACTCTTATTTTTTATATGAGTAATTGGTGATCTGTGCCACAGTTGGCACCTGGTTTACCCCTCAAGATTCAAAATATATTTTGACAGGAAAGGTAACCAGAAGATAATGTGCAAAGTTTTCTTAGAATAAGAATAAATTAATGATCTGTGAATGCAGCTGAGTGTGAGGTGAGCTAGGAATCAGGGAACTAGCTGGGAACAAAAAATCATGGAATGAAACCACATGTCTAAGATAATCAATCCAGAGTCTAAAAGAGTGTGAAAGTTGGACAGCAAAGATATCTGACAAGAATTAAATCAACACATTTGAAAGGTGGTGCTGAAGGAGAGCTGTATGGATATGATGCACTGATATTTTTTTAAGCGATTGAATGGAACCTAGAGCAAATCAGACCTGAATTCTCAGCAGGAGCCAACATGACTAAACTGTTGGGGTATGCAAACAGTGTGGATCTAGTATACATACATGCAGAGTAGGTACATGTAGGCAGGAATACCCAGAAGATGGTCTTCTGTGAAGAGTCTGCTCCACACGGCACATGAAAAAACCTCACACGCACAGCTGCTGCTTTCAGCTTGGAGAAAATAATAGCTTCACAATGAGGCTTCTCTCAGAGAGGGCTTTAATCTTCATTGTAAATATTTGCAAAGCTATACACAGAGTATCAGACATCCATCTTGAATACTTACAGATATACAGAGTAACAAAGTGCTCTGCCAACCACCAATCACAACTAACCAACAATGGAGATTCTGACTCTCTCCCATATATAGGTGGTCCTCTTGAGAACATGTGACAGCCATGCACTAATAAAACCCTGCTGGTTTCATTCCCAGTGCCTGTTGCATCAGGACTGTTGCATCAGGCCTCCCATGATGCATACCTGTCTTGTCCCATCCACTGTGCAAGTTGCATCAGGCTTCCAATGATGCACATCTCACCAAATGCTGACTCATGCACCTGCCACTTGAACTATAGTAACCCTGTTACTATTGTGCCAGTTCCTTTCAGTGGCCACATCCATGTCATTTTCCAGACCAGGGTGCCACATGGTCTTGACATAAACTGCAGCTGTCATACTTTGGACATATTGTGACACAATGTAACTCACTGGGGAAAAATGATTGGCAAAGTGGAAGTTGAAAAAGAGGAAGACTGCATTGCAAGGGAGTTGATTCAATCAAGACCACAGACCTGAGTTTTCAGGACTTCAACAAAGAGAGCTGGATGACCAGGGCTCTTGAAGAGCACTCATTCATAGGGTCACCATAAGTTGAGGTTGACTTCACAGAAAATAACAAAACATCTAACTGCACCATTGTGCTGGGAACCTTACTTCTTCATTTTTTTCTTATAACCACTTGTGTAACCTGAAGCACAGTTTGAGAATTACAGTTTTAAGTAATAAAACATGGAAACAGCATATAGAAGTGATGGATTTCATGCTTACAGAGCAAAAAATGAGAAGCACATCACATCTTCAGATAAAACACATCTTTGCCTAGTGGACTACAACTGAGACCACCTAGGGGAAGATGGAACTCTAATTGAAAATGTATTTGAAAATGGGTTAAAGAGGAAATGCTGATTCAGAGGAAGCTGATGCAACTTGAGCATGGAGATGAGTCCTAGCAAGTCCAAATTGTACTTTCACCGTGGACACATGACAGGATGCGGAAGAAACACTAGCAGTAGGTTGGATCAGAATCCTAGCTAGAATTTGTGTATATAATAAGAAATGTTCCAGTGTACCATGTGGTGGTGTGGCTATTGGTTGATGGTGGAGCATTATGTCAGTTTGTGTAAATATTGCTGTATCATGCTTGTAAATAGTTTGCTGCAAGTAAGATTTAAAAGCCTCTTCATAAGAACCCAGCAGTCGTGAATGATTTTCCAGATTTGGCAGTGGTGTCTGTTTCCTAGCTGGCAGCCTTTAGCGTATGGACTCATTTTCCCTCTGTGCTAACAAGGGTTACGGGCCTGGTTAGACAGAAGGACAATGCTTAGAGTTCTGAATAAGTTCATCAGTTGTGAAGGTAAAGACAAAGTTCTCAAGCGGCTAAAGAATTTGGTAGAAAAATAGTTAAAGACTGAGTGCCTGTTTGCTAGCCTTATCTGTGAGCTGTGGTTTGGAGGTCTGGCAAAAGACTGTGTCCTTGGCACGTTGCAAAGCAAAAGCAAAACATGGAGTCGGGCCTTCATTTTGAGAAATTAACAGCTGAGAATTATTCTTCCTGGTCAGCTTACACCAAAGCCTTGCTGATCAGAGAAGGTTTATGGGCAGTTGTGTGGGCATGTGCAATGCCCAAAGAAGCAGAAGAGGACAGGAGGGTGAGAGCAACTCTTTTGCTTACCTTAGAGCCATCTCAGTTGATGCATGTGAGAGAGAAAAGAACTGCTTTTGAGCTATGGAATGCTTTGAGAGCCATCCACCAGTCTGATACCTCCTTGTCTTGCATGATTTGGGTGAAGTGTTTGTATAGCTGCAAGCTGCAAGAAAGTGTGTCTGTAATGCAACATTCAGTAGCATGCAGGAATTGTTTACACAAGTTGCCTTTCATAGTCTAAACATTCTAGAAGATCAAAAGGTGTACATCCTGCTAGGGAGTCTGACCAAGGAGTGGGATTTCCTGCTGTACAGTCTGCAGAGTGTTGCAGAAAGAGACCTGACACTGGACCTGATATCAGTGTGGATTTTGGAGGAATTCCAGAGGCATGATTTCAAGGCCAGGTATCAGAGTTCAGCAAGAAGAGAAAGAGCTACTCCCACCATCCATGATGTGAGAACATCTCTGACAACGTCTGAAGGTGAGAAACCTGCAGTCTGTAGAGAAAAATGCAACACAGTCTGTAGAGAAAAAACTGTGGGAAGATGGGACATCTCCAAAGAGAATGTTGGATGTCTTCTGCAGCATGAAAGGGAATGTCAGCCAGCTGCAAGAAGAAGCCTCAGGAAAGGAGGGGCATTGCTTCACAAGCTGAAGGGAGTGTTGCTGTTGCCTACCAGGCAAGCAGTTCAGAAGGTGTGTGGCTGCTGGACAGTGGGGCCACTCACCATATGGTCAAAAGTCCAAAGCTCCTGAAGGACTTAAGGCCTGCTCCAGTGTCATCTATATGTTTAGCAGATGGAGCTCATAGCAAGGTTCAGCAAATGGGAACTGCTTTCATTCCCAGTTTGGGAAAGACAGTTAATAAAGTACTGTGTGCAAACAATCTTGAAAATTGTTTAGTGTTTCCACACTAACATCTGATGGGTATCAAGTATCATTTCAAGGGGATGGGTGCACAATATATTCAAATGGGTCTGTCTGTGCCAGAGGTGTAAAAAGGAATAAGATTTACCACATGGTGGCAAAAGCAAAGTGTGCTAATGTATCTAATGTAGCATTGTATTTGAACTGTGCCTATTAGTTGCATAGGCTAATGGAACATACAAGTTTTTCTAGTCTTTTCCTGTGCCTAAGAAAAGCTTTCCCTGTGCCTAAGGAAAGCAAGTGTGCCACCCAGAGGCCATTTCAGGTGGTACATGCTGATCCCTATAGACTTAGCAAAGGAGGCAACAAATACATGTTGGTCATTGTGGCTAGACACACAAGATATGGATAAGTATTTCTATTAAAAGCCAAAAATGAGGCAGCTGCAAAACTTAAGAAATGGGTAAACTCAATTCAGAGAGAATTTCCACACAAAGTTGGTGCATTGGTAACTGACCAGGGAGGTGAATTCCTCAGTAGCAATTTGCAAAATTGGCCGAAACAGAAAGCATTTGCCATATGACCACAAATCCTGCCACTCCACAGGATAGTCCAGCCGAAAGGCAAATTGGGGTTATTAGTCAAATACATGATTGCTTGATGCTGGATGCACAAGCTCCTGTCCATCTGTGGGGAGAGGCCATCCTCAAAGCAAGCCACTTCATCAATAGAATATGGAGTTCAGCCATTCATCAAACTCCATATTTCCTATTGTATGGTTGTGCACCCAATCTGAACTATTTAAATATTTTTGGGCAATATGTAAATGTGCTTGTTCCACCACAATTCCAGAAAAAGGGAGAGCCAAAGTGGAGAAGGATTTACTTTATTGGCTATGAAGGGAACAAATACAGGTTTTTCATGGGCAATGGTAGAGTAATGTTCTCCAGAAGTGCCAATTGTGAAAAACACAGTGGTTGGGAGACATTACACTATAACCAAGATGTATTTGCACCACTGGGTATTAAGCCACAAAATGCCAAAAATGGAGGGGTAGCTTTGCCTAAGGCAGAAGATGTAGAGCCAGGCACATCACAGGACATTGCCTCCATGTCACACACACAAACACCTGTACAATCCATTCCACACACATGTTTGAGCCTAGCAAAGGGTCAGATGTGGTACCAGAGATGCAAACTAATAGTGAGGATAGTGAGAATGAGTCAGGAAGAACAATGGTAATCATTCCCAGAAGGACTCACAGAGTCAGAAGAGAATCAGATAGATTTGTTATCCAAGAAGCAAGGGTTTGCACTGTGGTAGCTGAGGAACCTGAAAGTCTTCAGGACATGTTGAGAATGCCTCAAGAGGAACAGGAGAAGTGGAATCAGGCCATGGACTCTGAGTTTGAATCACTTATGGCAAGGGAAGTGTTTGAAGCAGTAGAAAGGCCAGGAGATCACGAGATTGTAGGATGCAAGCAGTAGAAAGACCAGGAGATCACGAGATTGTAGGATGAAAGCAAAGTTGTGTAGAAGTACAAAGCCTGGCTTGTTGCAAAAGGTTTTTCACAGGAAAGGTATGAGAGTTACGATATGACTTTTTCTCCAACAGCCAAGCCTGAGAGCTTAAGGATGGTGTCAGCAGTAGCAGCAAAAAGGAACCTAGAGATAAGGCATTTTGATTTTGAGACAGCATACCTAAAAGCTTGTTTGAAGGAGACTGTGTCCATGGAACAAACTCCTGGGTATGACAGTGCTGGTAGCAACAAATTATAGAAGTTGAAGAAAGCCCTGAATGGATTGAAGCAGAGTGTGTGCTGGAACAGATGCATACATGATGAGCTTGTCAAACTTGGGTACCAATGCAGTGTGGCTGATGTTTGTATACCAAGGATAGTGTCATTCTAGTGATCTATGTTGATGATCTTTGTATGGCTGCAAGTAGTTTGGATGATGTGAAGCATGTACAGGAGGAGTTAATAATAAAAACTGAAGGATTTGGGCAGTTTGAAGAATTATTTAGGAATCAAAGTGGAGAGAACCAAGAATGGGGAGATTTTGTTGTGTCAGAGGAAAAAGATTGAACAGATTGTGGAGAAATGTGGATTGAACAATGCTAGGGTAGTCAGAAGCTCCATGACACCTGAGTTTGCTAGTTTAGAGTCAGATAAATTGTTTGAGCATCCTGAATTGTTCCACTCAGTTCTCAGTAGTCTTTTGTTCATTGCAAACAATACGAAGCCTGACATAAGCTTTGCAGTAGGGTTTTTCAGGAGAATCTCAAAACCCAAGTTAGTGGATTGGACTGCTTTGAAGCGTGCAGTGCGATATCTCAAAGGAACAAGGGACAGATGGCTGGTGATGGCTGGAGGTGTGTGTCAGCTAGAGTACGATGCAGACAGTTCCCTTGCATTAGAGGTAGCAGATAAGAATTCAGTTGCTGGTTTGGTCATCAGATTTGCTGACAGTCCTGTTGTGTGGCGGTCTAGAAAGCAAAGTTGTGTAATAATAATAATAATAATAATAATAATAATAATAATAATAAATTTTATTTTTATACCGCCCATTGGTAGTCCAATCCGGGCGGTTTACAGCATAAAAAATTGCATACAACATAAAACAACATTTCCCCCCCTTAAAACGTTATTAAACCACATTATAATTAAAACCATTTAGCAATATAAAAACAAAAATAAAAATTAATACAATGTAATCATAATAACCCCTGTGACTTTCTTCCAAGAAAACAGGGGTTCTAGAGGTTCTGCTGAGGAGGGGGGGGGGAACCTGAGGCCAGGATTATTAGTCCGGAAAGGCCTTCTGGAAGAGATCCATCTTGACAGCCTTTTTAAAGCTGTCCAAAGATGTTAATTGATGGATCTCATCCAGTAGGCCGTTCCAGAGCCTGGGGGTGACAATAGAGAAAGCCCTCTGGGAGGTAGCTGAGCCTCGATTTTTGAGGCTCCAGCAAGTTCCTCCCAGAGGACCGGAGTGCACGGGGAGGATTATATGGGAGGAGGCGGTCTCTGATATAGCTTGGGCCCAAGCCATTTAGGGCTTTAAAGGCGATAACCAACACCTTGTACTGGGCCCAGAAACCAATAGGCAGCCAGTGGAGGGACCTCAAAACCAGAGTGATGTGGTCCCTCCTAGATGTTCCAGATACAAGCCTGGCTGCCATATTTTGAACCAACTGTAGTTTCCGAACCAAGAACAAGGGTACCCCATGTACAGTGCATTACAGAAGTCCAGGCATGAGGTTACCAGCGTGTGCACAACAGTCTCAAGATCCCTTTCTTCCAGAAAAGGGCTCAGCTGACGTATCAGCCAAAGCTGATAACAGGCGCGCCTGACTGTCACATATACTTGATTTGTCATCAGGAGCAATGAGTCAAGGAGCACCCACAGACTGTGAACACAGTCCCTGGAGGAGAGTGTGACCCCATCCAGGACTGGAGGTTGCAACCCAATTCTTGGTTTCGGGGCCGATACCGTGAGCACCTCCGTCTTGTCTGGATTCAGTTTCAATCTGTTTTTCCTCATCCAGCCCATTACCGCCCGAAGACATTCATTGAGAGTAGAGACGCCATTGGAATTCGAGGCCGACGAACGAGACATGGAGAAATAGATTTGGGTGTCATCAGAGTACTGATAACACCCAGCACCATAACTCCGTATAATCTCACCCAGTGGCTTCATATAGATATTAAATAACATCAGGGACAAGATAGCTCCCTGAGGGACCCCACAAGTGAGCTCCCTCTTACTGGAGCAACTGTCCCTGAGCAGCACCCTCTGGGACCTGCCCGGGAGGAAGGACCAGAACCACTTCAACGCAGTGCCCCCGATACCTCAGACGGTCCAAGAGGATGCCATGGTCTATCGTATCAAAAGCTGCTGAGACATCTAGAAGAACCAACAGGGCCACACTACCCCTGTCGATGCTCAGATGCAGATCGTCGGTCAAGGCAACCATGGCAGTCTCAACCCCAAAGCCTGTCCTAAAGCCGGTTTGAAATGGGTCTAGATAATCGGTTTATCCAAGACAGCTTGGAGCTGAAGAGCAACAGCCCTCTCGATCACCTTGCTTAAAAATGGCAACAGAGAAACAGGCCTGTAGTTACTCATATCCAGGGGGTCCAGGGAAGGTTTTTTCAGAAGCGGCCTAACAGCCGCTTCCTTTAAACACGATGGAACATGTCCTTCCCTGAAGGATGCATTGATGATATCTGTGAGGAATCTCCTCAATGCATCCCCCGCCTGGACGGCCAGCCATGATGGGCAAGGGTCGAGAGGGCAGGTTGTTTTCCTCACCTTACCAAGCAGCTTGTCCATGTCCTCGGTACTCACAGATTGGAGCTGATCCAGTATAACTTCATTGGCGGAGTCGCTGGACACCTCGCCTATAGGCTCTGTTTCAATAGTAGAATCTAAGTCGGCTCTTATCTGAGAGATTTTATCTGCAAAGAAGTTGTTAAACACGTCACAGCACGTCGTTGTCGGGTCAAGTAAGGGATTTGGCACAGGGGATACCTGTGTCATCTCCCTCACCACCCTAAACAGTTCTGCTGGACAAGATTCTGCAGATACAATACATGCAGAGGAGAAGGATCTCTTCGCTGCAAGTATTGCCTCCCAATAGGAACAAAGAAAGTTCCTATGGCAAGTTCTGTCAGATAGGAGTAGAGTCTTCTGCCACCTGCGCTCTAGTCATTGTCCAAACTGCTTCATACTCTTAAGCTTTGGTGTGAACCATGGCCTTCGATTTGAAGCGGGATGGCAAGGATGCTTGGGAACGATCGTATCAATAGCCCTGGTAAGATCAGTGTTCCAGGTGTTAACCAGAGCATCGACAGGGTCACCAGCATTCCCAACTATTAAACCCTCTAAGGCTCTCTGGAATCCGATAGGCTCCATTAGCCTTTGAGGGCAGACCATTCTAATAGGTCCACCACCCCTGGTGGGGCAGAGATTGGCTCTCAGTTCCATCTTGACCAGGAAATGATCCATCCATGACAATGCGGAGGTGCTAATAACCTCTGCCCATGGATATTCCTGTTCCGTACTGAAGACCGCATCGAGTGTATGACCTGCACAATGTGTGGGCCCTTTGACCAGTTGGGATAGGCCCATGTTTGTCATGGTCTCCATGAACTCCCGAGCCGTTCTTGTTAAATTGGTCTCAAGTAGAATGTTGAACTCCCAAAACTAAAAGTCTGGGAGACTCCAACAGCAGCTCTGAGACCAACTGTGTCAGCTCGGTCAGGGAGTCTGCTAGAGAATGGGGTGGCTGGTAGACTAGCAAAATCCCCAAACTATCCCTGGTCTTCAGGCTAAGGTACATACACTCAAAGTGGACCGTTGTCCTCAACTACAGCCAGCCTCAGTTCCCACAGCTGCTAGGGATGGAAAGGGTGAGCTGCAAACAGCAAGGCCAGCCACAAACCTTCCTGTAGTTGAAGCACCAGCAAAGCAGAGTCCAGAAATCAGCATCAGTCAGTCTAAGGTCAGGGCAGGCAGCAATCAGCAAAGGTCCAGTCTGGTCCAAGGTCAAGGCAACAGAGTTCCACAAGGCAAGAGCAAGAGTTCCACAAGCAAGAGGCACAAAGCAGGAAACAAGGAGCCACACTGACCATAGTCTCGCAAGGAAACTACAATAAATCTTGACACTGAGGAAGCCTCTTGCAACTCCTTAAATAGTCAAATCCTACCTCAGTGCCAGCTGAGGCTTGTTAAGCAGCTGCTTTTCAGCCAGTCTCCTGGACCTGCGACTGCCAGCACTCTCAGCTCTCCTCTGCCTAAAGGAAGGTACTGGCTCTGCTGTATCTTCCTGACACTCCCCACTAGGCAGCTGAGCCTCCAAGGAAGGAGCACTAGGACCTGGCTGCTCTGGGGCTGGGAGAACCGGGCTTGGCTCAGGCAGAGCAGAATGAGAGCCAGGTGGAGCCTGTATCTCTTCCTTCTCTGGAGGAGACCCATCCTCCTCCTCGTCCTTCTCAGGGCTGTCCATGACATCCGTGTTCTGGACAGGTATCCTGGTCAGGTGATTTTTATGAACTAGAGCCACTCCACACACACCCCACCCACTTCCCCTCACCTGCTCACTGACAGAGTACCCGGCTGGGAGGGCCTGCGCCCAGGTAACTGCGCTATCCTCCCCCAGCCAGGTCTCTGTAAAGCAAGCTAGGTTGGCATCCTTATCCAAAAGGAGGTCATGGATGATATGAGTCTTGTTTTTAACCGACCTGGCATTGCAGAGGAGCAGAGTGAGGTTCTGTGGAATGGTTGGTCTGCTCTCCAAGCCATTCTGAGAAACAGAAGGAACTGAAGGTGGGATAGCTTTCAAACAGCGATCCCATCTTCTTTTGTAACATTTGTTCCTTCTATTTCAACCATACCTCCCATTTCCCAACATGACTCCAATAGCCACACCCGCCACATTCTCAGCCTCAGGTGAGATAGTAAAATTTAAAGCCACAGACAGGATAGAGTAATTGGGACGTAGGACGAACCGAGTCCTTTAACCCCATCTCAGATAAAAAAAACCTTGTGGCTGATAGAACAATCTTATGTATCCAACCCACAACCTCCTCAAGTTTTAAGATGATGTAGTCGGACCTCCAATTTCCCCTTATAAAGTTACACACCAGGGGGAATGCAAGAGGAGATGCAGAGGTGCCAGGAATACTACTGTGCTAAGAAGTAATCTTGGGCATGGTAGCACCGCCCACTTCCAGTCTTCTGCTTCCTCCGTGTCGGCCCCAGACACTGCCTCAGCTGCCATGCGTTGCTGGGAGGGATGTTCCTGGCGGGTTTATATACTCACAGCGTTCTCTCCCAGATCCGTTGGTGCTGAGGCTACTGCAGGGCTGCCGAAGTGATAGGAATTAGGGCTTAAAGAGTCCTCCAAATAGCCCCAGACACTGCCTCGGTCGCCGTGTATTTAAAGGCACCAGGAGATGGAGGGCGGTCCCAAGGCTCCTTGGAGTCTTCTCCCCAGCCCTACAGCTGGTGTTGCTGCTGCGCTGCCAGGGGTCGCCTTTTAAAGACACCAGGAGATGGAGGGCGGTCCCAAGGCTCCTTGGAATCTTCTCCCCAGCCCTATAGCTGGTGTTGTTGCTGTGCTGCTGGGGGTCGCCTTTCAAAGGCACCAGGAGATGAAGGGCAGTCCCAAGGCTCCTTCGAGTCTTCTCCCCAGCCCTATAGCTGGTGTTGCTGCTGTGCTGCCGGGGGTCGCCTTTCAAAGGCACCAGGAGATGGAGGGCGGTCCCAAGGCTCCTTGGAGACTTCTCCCCAGCCCTACAGCTGGTGTTGCTGCTGCACTGCCGGGGGTCACCTTTCAAAGGCACCAGGAGATGGAGGGTGGTCCCAAGGCTCCTTGGAGTCTTCTCCCCAGCCCTACAGCTGGTGTTGCTACTGCACTGCCGGGGGTCACCTTTCAAAGGCACCAGGAGATGGAGGGCGGTCCCAAGGCTTGGAGTCTTCTCCCCAGCCCTACAGCATTGAGCACCACAGAAGCTGAATTCGCTGCACTTTCAGAAATGGCTAGTGAAGTTCAGTGGGTCAGACAGCTATTGGGGGATCTTGGTGAACCATGCCATACACCAGTAGTGATCAATGAGGACTCACAAACCTGCATCGAAATGGCAGAAGCAGAAAACTTGAAAAGTAGGACAAAATACATTGGGGTAAGGTATCAGAATGTGTGTGAGTTAATACAAGGTGGAATATTAAAACGGCAATATTGTGTTTCAGAAGAAAACATTGCAGATTTACTCACAAAGGCATTACCTGACTTCTGGGGGAGGCACCGGGCTTGAAGGCCACTTGAGTCAGAGCTCCTCCATTCCTCCGAATATCACGGTTAAAAAGTATTGGTAAATAAAATTCACCAACTTAGAAAAAACAAAGAAAGAACAAAGAAAGTCCCCTCTAGGAATAGAGGGGCCAGAAGAGCCCACATAAGGTCGGATTCCTGTCTTTTTCCCATGATATATTGAAGAAAGAAGGCAGAGGAAATCATACGGCAAACACTCAACTGTGTGAGGGAAAGCTTGCTTATTAAGGAACACCAGCCCCATCATTTTCTTTTTTTCTTCTTTACTATAAGACACAGCCATGAGGCTGGTCAAAAGAAATAAATCATTTACAGTATCTAAATTTTGGGGGACAATTTACTTTGACAGAGAAGCCCTTTGGAGCAGACAGAGAAAGAAGGAAAATGATGGGAAAGCAAGAGCAAGCTTCTGTGGTGGTGAGGAAGAGTTAGGAAATTAGCTTACTTTGAACTTTAAAGAACTAAAACTATAAGATAAAAAGGGTCAAAAATCCAACAAAATCAAAGCATTGGAAATGAAAGTAAATAAAGAAACCTGAAAATTAAAATAAAGGTGCTGCACTGGAAAAACTGCCCATACACGAAGATGACTCAAGAAGAAGAAAATGTCCTCTCCAGATAGACATCAGAAAACATGGATGGTGCTGCGTTAGAAAGACGCTTGTGTTGGAACTCCTCTAACCCATCAAATACATGGAAAAAAGCAATAGGAAAAGGGTGTGAATGAATAACACATTTTGCTTTGTTTCCTCTTGCTATAGTTAGTTTTGTAATAAATTTAATTAACAAGATAGAGTTGAAGAACATAATGCAAGGCTACTGAAAGATTGTGAGATTGAAGATAAAATACTGATATTAGTGATTCCAGACAAAGACAGAATGAAACAAAGGCACAAAACAGACGTTGACATTAACAGACAGAATCAAAAAGGGCAGAAACTGTAGAATCTGGCTAAAATAGACTTGAATAAACAGAGATAAATGAAGACAAAGACAAATATAGACTTGGAATTTGACAGATTCTATTGGAAAGGACAAAACAAAGACAAATACGGAATTTGATGTTAACAGACTTCAAATGATAAAGATAGAATATGACAAAGGGAAAATAAGGATTCAAATGATTATTAATGTACACAGTCCCTAACAGATAAGGACAAGACAAGAATCAAGATCTGCCAGAATTAAATAAAATAAAGTGGACAATGACAATATTGGACGGACTTACTGAAAGCAATCAAGGTAACATATATCAGCTCTGATAGTAATGGTTAATTGAAGAATTGGATAATAAATAATTCAGAACGAATACTTCAAACAAAAATATTTTGTAAATTCAAAAACTGCAAACATCTATTGAAATTTACTTTAACTTTACTTAAAATCTAACGGATTAAATCACTAACTGTTCAATGTATTAATTGAGGAAATAATATCAGTATCAAAGATAAGATTGTAGGTCAGAATTTCTAGAGAAATATATTATTCTAATTTACTTTTATAAGAGTTTATGATATTATCCTTGTTTCTTCCTCATTGATTGATTGTAAAACTGATTATATATTTATACCTGATCAATATTTGATAGATTAATACCTGACTTGATTAATTGATTGATTGATTGATTGAAATAATTTGCATTATTGATTGACTAATATTTGATTTGATTGATTGACTATTTAATGATCAGAAATGATTAATTAATATATAATTGATATAATTGGTGTTATAAAATTGTTAAATAGTAGAATTGCACAAAATATGATAGGATAAAAGAAACAAAAATATTGTTGAATGGCAGCTGTAATGCAACTTCAATTAGCAAAAAAAAAAAAAGCAAGCACAAACATAAGTCCAACAACCAAGAAAACCATCTTTAGAATCTAATATGTTGATATTGGATGAAATTTTAAAAAATCAGACAAGAGATAAAGAAAGATAAGGCAGAACTAAAACAAGAAATGAAAAACATTGGAGAAGAGCTTAAACAAGAAATAAAGTCAGAGGTGAAAGAGGTGGTAAAAATCATAGAGAAAATAACGATGGAATTAAGCCAGGCAAAATCCATAATAAGCAAATTAGAAAGACACAATGACAAATTACAAGAGGAAGTGAAGACCCTAAAGATAAATCAGATGAAAGAAACAGAAGAAAGAATAAGATCCAAACAAAAATCAAAAGAAAGATGCTTAAAGATCAGAGGTCTTTAAGGTGAAAATATATATGAAAGATTAACTGATTCTAGCAAAATTTATGGAAAGAGATGAAGATAAATTTCATTTCAAAATTGATAAAATGTACAGGATTAATTCTTGGATGGCAAGACAAAAAAGGATACCAAGAGATGTAGTAATATATTTCGCAAGAACACAAATCAGAGACCAACTGTTAAAACTACATCTCAATGAAATGTTAGAAATAGAAGGATCACATATTCAAATATTTAAAGGTCTGCCTAGTGAAACACTCAGAAGGAGATAGGAATATTCTACACTAACTATAATATTAGGAAAGCTCAATATTTTCTATAAGTGGGAATATCATGAAGGAATATCTTTCAATTATGGACAGAAAAGATACAAAATAAACTCAACTAGGAAAATAAGAGAAATGATTAAAATACTGGAGAAAGATCAATTAGTTGGAATAGTTATAGATGGGACAATGCCACAAAAAGAGGATGATGCGACAGACAATGAAGAAAATATAGAATATCATAAAGAGACAGGGAGAAATAGGATGACAGAAATTAAAAAAAACACTCAAGAAGGAAAAGACCACAGAAGGAAGAAGGAGATAAAGAAAAAAGAGCAGGCAGAGAAAGGAAAGTGAGAACCATTACAGGAGAGTCAAGAGAATTAACAGAAGAAGAGGATGGTTAAGAACTCCAGAATCCTCTCTTGGAATGTTAAGGTTCTGAACTCTCCCCCCAAAAGAAAGAATGTTTACCATTACCTCACAAAATTGAATCTCGAAATAATATGTCTCCAAGAGGCTCATATATGTAAAAAATAAAAATAAAAAATAGATTATTTAAAAAAATACAAACTTGGAAATGTTTTTGTGTCTGCATCAGAAAAAAAGAGAGGGGTTGCTATATATGTAAATGATAACATTGAAGCAAAGGAGTTATTTATATATAAAAATGGACATTTTGTAGGACTAGAAATAAAATAGGAAAATTTAGTTATTATGCTAGTAGGTGTATACAGCCCACTAGAAAATAAAAGCAAATTCTACAACAAATTATTGGAAAAGATTACAGGATTCCCATATGATAACATAATAATGATAGGGGATTGGAATGAAGTACTAGCCCCCCAGTTGATAAGAAAACTAAAGCAAATTCAAAAGTCAACGAAGTAAAACTCTCAAAATCTTTTATTTATTAGATATCATAGGGCCTGAACAGACTGCCAGAAGTAATCCAGCTTGAGACAACTTTAACTGTCCTGACTCAATGCTAGGAAATCATGGGACATGTAGTTTTTTCTGAGACATTGAGCCTTCTCTGTCAGAGAGCTCTGGTGCCACAATAAACTGCAGTTCCCATGATTCCCTAGCACTGAGCCAGGGCAGTTACACTGGTCTCAAGCTGGATTATTTCTGGCAGTCTGTTCAGGCCCTTAGTTTTGGAAGATGTATGGAGAAATGAAAGAAATAGAAAAGATTCTAAAATGCAAAGATATACAACTCAGCATAAAAGTTAGAATCATACAAGCCATTGTATTTCCTGTTACCATGTATGGATGTGAGAGCTGGACAGTTAAGAAAGATGAAAGGAAGAAAATCAATTCCTTTGAAATGTGGTGCTGGAGAAGAATGCTGAGGATCCCATGGACAGCCAAAAGGACAAACAAGTGAGTTCTAAAGCAGATCAAACTGAAACCTCTCTGTAAGCCAATATGACCAAACTGAGACTGTAGTACTTTGGACACATCATGAAAAGAGAGGACTCATTGGAAAAAATAATAATGGTGGGGAAGGTGGAGGGAAGTAGTAAAAGAGAAGGCTAGATGGATGTACTGTATTAAAGCGGTCATGGGTATGGGGTTGCAAGAATTAAGCAGAGCAGTGGAGGACAGAGGGTCTTGAAGATGTCTCATCCATATGAGTTGAGATCGACCTGAGGGCAGTTAACAACAAAATGGAGAAATAAATATGGTCAGGCAAAATACTTTACTTTTTATTCAAATTCCCATGACTCATGGTCTAGACTAGATATATATTTCACCTCAGATCTGATCAAAACCAAAATTGATAAAATAGAAATATTACCAAGTCCTATCAGATCATTGTCCAGTAAGAATGATTTTGACAAAAAATGAAGAAAGATTTCTGTTGGAGGTTGAATGACACATTATTAAGGGATGAAAAAATAATATTAAAAACAAACGAAACATTTAAAAAATGAATAAAACATGACATGACTTGAGAAATCAGCAAATCTGTAATGAGCAGTTTCGTCATTAAACAAAGCTATGAGAGAAGGAAAAACAGAGAGAAGAAGCTGTCAAAACTACAATCAGAAATAAAGCAAGTAGAAAATCAGCTGGGATGCACCTTCACAAACATATTTTCTCAAACCACTTTTTGTGCACAAGTTTCCTTAATAGTCATGTTTCTGTCCAATTTTTTGGACATTCCAAGAAGTGCAAATGCCAAAGTACAACTGTGTTTCAGTTTCTGTATTAGGTCAGAAAGCAAAAATTAGGCAGGTTAACCTTAAAATAGGTTAACCTTAAAATAGGAACTGAAAAGAAACCCTCTTCCCAAACCTTCATGTGATCCTCATTGAATGGCATTTAAATGAATGTCTAGCCTAAAATATTTTAACAGTTTAACAGTTCTTCCCATAAATTAGTTCAATTCCATGTGAAGAATCAATCACTTTATTTTTATCCCACCTTTTCCACAAGTATGGAACTCGGGGCAAGTTGCAAAATAAAAAGAGATACAAATAAAATGATGTGTAGCTAAAAACATACAAAATGTTAAGATTTAAATAATATCAAACTGTCTATAAGAATTAAAACCACATAAAGCATGAATTTAAAAACATATTAATTGCAGTAGAGCAAAGCGTTGTATTGGAGCCAAGGAAGGGGAGGGGCAGCTGGACGCTGAGCACCCCAACCCCTTCCTGAGGATATCATCAGAGTGCCCGCTGTTGCACACAGCGAGTGCTCCGATGACGTCCTTCCATCGCAGTGTCCGGACACGCTGTGATGGAAGACGCAGAAGAGGCGTGCACTGCCTCTTCCAGCGCCCTTTCCGTGCCTTGAAGAAGGAGTGTTATTTTAGCACTCCTTCCAGGACCGGTCGAACAGTGGATTGGGTCCGAGGAGTGGGGCAGCTCGACCCCAATCCTCGGCTTCTCGGGGAGGCCCATGGCTGCCCATCTGTAGAGGCCCTAAAAGAAAAGAATCATTATATAAAACAATAAGTTCCCCAACACCTGCTGGAATAGAAAAGTCTTCACTTGATACCAAAAGAACAGCAAGATGGGGGAGCCAGCCTACCCTTTCTTGGAAGGAAGTTCCAGAGTGTAGGAGCAGCCACAGAAAAGGCCTTCTCCTTTGTTCTCACCAAACCTGCCTGTGAAGATGGTGGGATTGAGAAAAATGCCTCCCCCAAAATCTTAGGGTTCAAGTACATAGGGAACAATCTTTCAGCTAGCCCAGAGTCAATCCACTTTCACAGGAATATTTCCTCCCCATAATTATCCATACACACCCTCCATAAAAAATCTCCTAATGATCAGATAATGGTTTTTCTATTATGAGGGGTGGAAAGAAAAAAATAGATATTTTGTACCAAGAATTATAGTCCAAAGAAGCAACTTTTCCAAGCTCTACATTATTCTCTTCATGCTACACCAACACTTTTCTTAACATATGTATTCTTTTCATTTCAAGTGTTTTCACTCGGCCCAAGCTGTTACTAAGTGTTGACTGAAAAACAGAACACAAGGTTGGGGAGTGGAGTCTAATATGCAAGGTTTTTGAAGGCAGCATTCTTTATGACTTTGAATCCATTGGAATAACAATTAGTCTTCAGCTTACTTGGCCTAACACAGGTGACATAAGAATTCTAAATGCATTTTCCCAAAAAGGCAAAACTGAGACATTTTATTGATCATAAAGGTTTTTAATGCAAACAGAGGAATGCTGAGGTAGCAGAACTGTCTGCAGCAGGTTACAGTTTACAATGATAAACTTCCCATCCCCTATCAAGCCTTCAACACTGCCTTCACTATGCAGTCTTTATCTTCGCATACTGACACATGTAATCTAACATTCTCACTTTGCTACTGTAGGAGTAATTTCTTGACAATTTGATTACAGTTGCCTGTCAGCTCTCACATGGAAGAGTTTTTGAGCCTTCTGGAATTGCAAAATATTTTGATTTTTTTTTTTTTGGATGATAATACTTTGGGGGAGATGGTTGTTTTAAGAAAGATTGATTTCTGATGGCAAACATTTCCCTCAGATCTGATAGCATAATGTTCCCCTCAGATCTGCATACAATATGCTGTTTTCAATGGCCACAGGCAACCATAGTCATGAGTTCCACAAAGAAAAGGAAGCTGATGATTTATCATGAAAAATAAACAGTGGAAGGAAGCCTTGGGCATAAAACTGAGTACCATCTCTGCCACTTGAACAAACAGATTTTCTGGTCTCAATCCAATTCCTTGTGGACAATGAAAACAACAACAACCTGTATCACAAACCTCACACATGTTTGGAAAGCCTTCCCAAACACAGGCCAAATCCTGATTAGTTATAGAGAACACCCTATCCCTGAAGAGTTTAGTGTGTGTGTGGGGGGGGGGGGTCTTGCCAAGTTAGATGAAACTGAGTAATTTTGGAGAGGAAATGCAACTCTGTCCTGCATTTCCTATAATGAGATGGTTCCTGCATTCATTCCTGAAGAGGCTGTTCTGCTAAAACAGAGAGAGAGAGAGAGAGAAATATATATATAGAGAGAGAGATTGAACACTAATACACATATGATGGTACAAAAGGTTATGCTTGTGCTCTTGGGCATTTTCTAGTCATTTCAAGGAAGACATTTACACCAACATGGCTGTGCCCAAAGTGTTCTCATTTTAGTCAAGGGGCTCCCTGCCATGTACAAATTTGTGGGCCAAACTAGGCATGACATAACAGTGGTCCTTGGTATCCACTAGAATTGGTTACAGAACCCCCCTGTGGATACCAAAATCCATGTATGCTCAAGTTCTGTTATAAACAATGACTTAGTAAAATGATGACCCTTATATAAAATGGCACAATGAAGGTTTGCTTCTTGGTTTTTTTAAAAAATATTTTCAAACTGTGGATAGTTGAATCCATGGATGGAAAATCTGTCGATATGGGGACTGACTGTATTTACACAATTTGCAAAGGCATTTATTTTAAAAAAAACAAAGAAAATAGATACACTTGTGGAGTGAACGATGTGTATTAGAAACCTGGCAGCATGGATAGAGGTGCTTTAATCCTTCCCATGATGCCAGCATGGTGTAGTAGTTTGAATGTTGGACTATGACTCTGGAGACCAGGGCTTGAATCACCACTCAGTGATGAAAACCCACAAGCTCCCTCTGAACAAATCTTGCCAAGAAAATCCTGCGATAGGTTTGTCCTAGGGTTACCATAAGAAGGAAACAACTGGAAGGCACACAACAACTCTTCCTATCTGCCTCACTCTCACACATCTGCACACTACAGCGCTAATCCAGGTAGGACATCCTACACCTGCAATTTATCTTGGAAATCTTCAATTTTTAGGAAATGAAGTTCATGGAATTAATTTATGAATGGAATTCTTTCCTTTGATGGCAAGAGCAGATTTGATTTAAAGTTCTTGAACTGCTCCACTAGGTCCCCACACTCTAAATGGGGGGGGGGGGAGCTCCAACTTTCTTTATTTCTTTTTAAGTATCTATACAGTTGATAATTGTGTCACTTCTACTTCAGTCTAAGAAGAGCCAGGAATTAGTGTATCCCTATCTTGGAATTTGTTTCTTTGTATATTTGTGTATGTCTCTCTGTGTATACATATGCATCTATAGATACATACATCTATGTATGTGTACATTCATGGCATATCTTTGTTGTGTTGATTTTAGCATTTTGATATCAATTTAAAATGCTTATTTTAATCAGCCTCTACAATCAATATTAATTAAAAGAGAAGATCAGTTCAAACTGTCATCAATTACCCTTAAAGGTGGATAGCCTTGAGAGGACTCTATATGGAATGCAAGTTCAAAAGCAGAGGGCATTTTGAACCATTGTAACCTTTCAGTGTGGCCTGTACTTGCAGCAAATCAAACAGCATTTCTGTGTAAGCTGACAACTCTGTAAACTGCATCATGACATGAATTAAGAAGATAATGCTGCCTGGCCGCTCAGACAAAAGGGTTATCCAATCCAGCATCTTCATCTATCACAACAAGATATAGATGCCAACACTTAGTATTCAGAGGAATTCATAATCGGTAGCATATAGACATTAGCAGACCATGATAGCTTTGGGCCTTTGCAGACTGCCAGAAATAGTGCACATTAAATTGAGGCACTGCCCTGGCTCAGTGCTAGGGAATCATGGGAACTGTAATTTATTGTGGCACCAGAGCTCTCTGACAGAGAAGGCTCAATGTCCCAGAAAAAAATACAATTCCCATGATTCCCTAGCACTGAGCCAGGGCAGTGCCTCAATTTAATGTGCACTATTTCTGGCAATCTGCAAAGGCGCTTTCTTTTCCATGAATTGGCTAATCTCTTTTCTAAAGGCTAATAAGCTAATAAATGTCAGCCACAGGAAATTCCATATGTTAACTTTGTGGTGTGTGCTGTGGATGACCTAGGATTCTGGTGTTAAAAGAGAATGTGGAAAAGTACCTATATATTTTTTCCCACACCATGAAACAACAATTGTAATGTCCTCATCCCCCACTTTAGTGTATTTTCTTGCATTCAAGTTATACCCAACTTTAGGAAGATCTCACTCCTTCCTTATTTTGGGTAGAGCTTAGCCAAGTTATTTTTTGAGCTATAAGTCCAAGAACTCCAATCTATCATACCCCCCTTTGCAGACCAGGGCGTAGGGGACGCCCTGGTCCGGAGCGCCGGCGGAGCTCAGCCTCCACACTGCGGCGCTCCTCCGGCGACTCTAAAAGGAGCACCAAATTGGCGCTCCTTTTAGATGTCAGGGAAAGTGCGCCCTAAAAGCGGCGGGCGCACTTTCCCTGACTCAAACACCGCGGCGCGTCCGGTCTCCGCGGCGTGACGTTATCCCCGGAGCGCCGGCCATGCGGAGGGCCAGCGACTCCGAGGGCGACCTCAGGAAGAGGAAGGGGCTCCGCTCGTGCGGTTGCCCCTCCTCTTCTGGGCCCAGAAGACGGCTCAATTAGCCATCTGCCGAGGCCCATAGTCAGTGGCCATGATGACATGCTCTCCAGCTGCCCCAATTTGGCAGGGACAGTCCCAATTAATGCTCCATTGTTCGACTTTTTCAGTTTCTTTTCAAATGTCCCAGTTTTTTCTTCTCTGCCCACTTTCCTCCTTTGTTCTCAGCTTGTTTCAATTTTTGCAAATTGATTTCACAATACAAAATTATTTTGCACTCACTTGATTCAGGATCTGAGAGAGGAGAGCACTCAAGGTGGATTTTGACCTTTTCAGGAGGCTTAGGCAAAAGCAAACTTCTGTAGCCTTTTTCTAGCTTCTTTGTGTTTCCTCATTTGTAATTTTTTACTTCTTTGACCACATTCTGATGTCACCTGGCCACATGTGTCCCAGTTTTCATCAACAATATGATAGAGGGTATGTGATGGTTGTAGGATTTTGGGAACATTTCCAGTATTTGATCAAAGTTATACCACATCCCACATACTTTTCACTAGATGGAAGAGTAGTTAAATGAAATTTATTTTTCCATTCTAATTTCAGGCAAACAAACATGTTAAATTTTATTACTAATTCCTATTTGTAAAGTTTACATGTCTTCTACATACATCTTATCTCACTTTGATGTGCCACAAGAGGCAGAAGTTTGGGTGAAAACTGCTATTTCAGCCAACATATCAAAAAGGTGACTTTCCTTTTGTTGTTTGTTATGATTGTCAGTACAGTGTGACAGCTACATGAAAAGCAGCAGGAGGAATGCTACTACAAAGAAGCAATGCAAGACACAACAGGCAATGGGGTGCTTGAAAGTAAATATCAAAACAAAGTGTTGGAATGAAGGAAGTGATTGTCTTTCTCCCCAGATGAGAGAGTTACAATAGCCCTGCATCTCCTGATAATTTATACGAGTCTAGTAACATATGCACCTACCTGCAATGCAATCAATCAGGCTATCTAGAAATTCATCAACTCAGCAATGTAGTATTCAGGCATACAAGGAGTTATTAAGATGCAATTAATCAAGGAGCTTGTGACTATAAGCATACTCTTCTAAGCACAAATCTGTGCTATCTGTAACATCTGCATTGTTCTGCCTATTTTCAATGAATAATTTCTACAACAGAAAACTCTTACAGCTTTCATCCAGAGTTTTGGAACATTAGTTTCCATGGTCATTCTGGTGGGCAGATTCTGAGAGCTGTAGTCCAAAAAAGTAACTTCTTCAAACTCTGCTTTAAATTTGCTTGAAATTGACATGTACTGATCTGGAAGTCAGAGCATTGTGGCAATCACTTCTCTGTGGTTTCTCTTCTTGTGGCTACAGCAACTGGAAAGTTGAAAACACACTAAAAGCATCAGTAACACTACCTAGTAACCAGACATTGTGATGTTGCAGTTGACTCCTGAAGGTAACTGACTAGCTTAGGGGATATCAGGGAGATCATATGGCCCATAGCAGTCTGTTCTGCAACATCTTACCACCATTCATTGCCAACATCTTAATATCTGCCATGAAAAGCAGCTCTTATACTTTGCCTAACAGAAGGGACAATCCAGGAAAAGGAAGTTTGTATATTTGAACTGCACTTCTCATCTTTATTCTTTATTTGTCAAGTACTAAGTATAAGCTATATTTAAAAGAAAAAGAAAAGCCATAGGGCTTAGTCTGATTCAAACAAAGAAGTTTATCACACATTCTTTTTTTGCCCAATCTGGGCACGGGACGGGATCAGGCTTGAATGGCCTTGAATGGGTGTTATCGCACACAAAAATGTGGACTTTGTCACAGTGTGACAACAAGCCATCCCCCAGTAATACTTAGCCAGTCAATTTTGAAGTACGGAATCAAGCAAAAAAGACTGTGTGATAAACTCCTAAGCTGTATTCATCATCAATAGTAGTTTTTTTCTGGGACACTGAGCCTTCTCTGTCAGAGAGCTCTGGTGCCACAATAAACTACAGTTCCCATGATTCCTTAGCACTGAGCCAGGACAGTTAATGTGTCCTCAAGCTGCATTATTTTTGGCAGTGTGTAAAGGCCTTTATTTAGTTAGTTAGCTAGTTAGAATACTCTAATGGACAGGATTCAGCCATAACAGCTGAAGGTGATCAACTGCTATGTTTGTAGAGATGTTTACTGTCAACAATTAGAATACCAACAGTGATGACACACTAGAGCAGGGGTAGGCAATCTTTCCCCTTTAAGGGCCGAGGGACTTCAACTCCCAGAAGCCTCAGCCATGTTGGCCAACAGTCCCATGTTGGCCAATAGCTCCTGGGATTCTGGGAGCTGAAGTCCCTCGGCCCTTAAAGGGGAAAGGTTGCCTACCCCTGCACTAGAGGATGGTAACAATCTGTGGCCTTTGGCCATATATGTGGCTCAAGCCAGTAGGAACTACCTACTTTCTCCTACAACACAGTCTTTCCAAATCCTCAGTTATCCTGCTTCCAAGATCACTGTTTTCTTGCTGAATTAGGAAATGCTGGGTGAAAGATTCCAATAATACCTTTGAGACTGGTTTATTTTATTAGGAGCTTTTGCTGATGTCAATCCATTTCTTCAGATGCACTGATAGAATTAGAAATGCAGTCACGGGAATATTAGAGTTAAAATGTTAAAATGAGCTCAGAAAGATGCAAATTGTTACTTAGAGACAGAGATGGAAAGGATGAAAAGAAGGTGGGATCGATGCTTGAAAGCTATCCCACCTTCAGTTCACCCTGTTTCCTGGAATGGATTGGAGAGCGTACCAATCATTCTACAGAACCTTACCTTGCTCCTCTACAATGCCAGGTCAGTTAAAAACAAGACTCATATCATTCATGACCTCCTTGTAGATGAGGATGCCAACCTAGCTTGCCTTACAGAAACCTGGCTGGGAGATGACAGTGCTATAACTTGGATGCAGGCCCTCCTAGCTAGTTACTCTGTTAGTGAGCAGGTAAGGGGAAGTGGACGGGGGTGGGGGAGTGGCTTTGGTTCACAACAACAACTGTACCTTGACCAGGATACCTGTCCGGAACACAGTCCACTTTGAGTGTATGTACTTAAGCCTGAGGACCAAAGATAGTTGAGGGATTCTGCTAGTATACTGACCACCCCGTTGTATAGCAGACTCCCTAACAAAGCTGACACAGCTGGTCTCAGAGTTGATGCTGCAGTTGCCCAGACTCTTAGTTTTGGGTGACTTCAACATTCCACTCAAGATCAGTTTGTCAAATCTAAGATGTGCAGCTCAGGAGTTCATGGAATCCATGACAAACATGGGCCTATCCCAATTGGTCATCGGGCCCACTCATTGTGCAGGCCATACCCTCAATGTGGTCTTTAGTACGGAACAGGAATATCCTTGGTCAGAGGTTACCAAAACCACCACATTGTCATGGACGGATCATTTCCAGGTCAAGATTGAACTAAGAACCACTGCCCACCCCACTGGGGGTGGTGGACCTATTAGAATGGTCCTCCCTCAGAGGCTAATGGAACCAACTGGATTCCAGAAAGCCTCAGAGGTGTTTAATGGTTGGTAATGCTGGTGGTTCTGTCAAAGCTTTGGTCAATATCTGGAACACCGATCTCGTCAAGCCTATCAACACAATCACTCCCAAGCATCCTTTCCAACCCGCTTCTGTCTGTAAACCATGGTATATGGAAGAGCTTAGGAAGTTGAAGCAGGTTGGACAATGACTAGAGTGCATCTGGCAGAAAACTCGACTCTCATCTGATAAGACTTGTCATAGAAAATTTCTTTATTCCTATCGAGAGGCAATACATGCAGCACAGAAATCTTTCTTCTCTGCACGTATTGCTTCTGCAGAGTCCCATCCAGCAGAGATGTTTAGGGTGGTAGGGGAACTGACACAGGTTCTATCTGTACAGAACCCACTACATAACCCAACAACAGCCTGCTGTGATGCGTTTAACAACTTCTTTGCAGATAAAATCTCTCAGATAAGAGCCAACTTAGATGCCAGTGTTATAACAGAATCAATTGACGAGGTGTCCAGCAGCTCAGTTAATGAAATTATACTGGCTTGGTTTCAATCTGTGAGTACTGATGACATGGACAAGCTCCTTGGTAGTCAGGAAGACAACCTGCCCTCTTGATCCTTGACTGTAATGGCTGGTCGTCGGGGGGGGGGGGGAATGACTTGAGTATGCTCCTTAGGGACATCATCAATGCATCCCCCAGGGAAGGTCAATACATCCCCCAGGGAAGGTCATGTCAAAACCATCTTGTTTGAAGGAAGTGGTGGTTAGGCTGCTTCTCAAAAAACCTTCCATGGACCCCCTCCAAGCTGTCTTGGAGGAAACCAATTATCTAGATCCATTTCAAATGGGCTTTAGGACAGGATTTGGAATTGAGACTGCCACGGTTGCCTTGACTGATGGACCGTCGTCTGGGCATCGACAGGAGTAGTGTGACCCTGTTGGTGCTCCTAAACCTCTCAGCGGCTTTTGATACAATAGATCATAACATAGTCCTGGATCATCTGAGTAGGTTAGGAATTGGACGCACTGCAATTCCTTCCTCTTGGGCAGATTCCAGAGGGTGTTTCTCAGGGACAGTTGCTCTACTAAGGAGGAGCTTAACTGTGGTGTCCCTCATGGTTCCATCCTGTCCCTGATGCTGTTCAACATATATATGAAACCACTGGGAGAGATTATTCGGAGTCATGGGGCGGGGTGTTATCAGTATGCTGATGACACCCAGATATATTTGTCCATGTCTCAGTCTTCAGCTTTCACTTCAAATGGCATCACTCCCCTCAATGACTGTCTTAAGGCAGTAATGGACTGGATGAGGAAAAACAGATTGAGACTGAATCCAGATAAAATGGAGGTACTCACAGTAGCAGCCCTGAAACCAGGTATTGGGATACAACCTCCAGTCCTGGATGGGGTCACACTCTCTGTGAAGGACTGTGTTTGCAGTCTGGGGGTGCTCCTGGATCCGTCGCTCCATATGACAAATCAGGTTAATGTGACGGTTAGGAGTGCCTGTTATCAGCTTCGGCTGATACACCAGCTGCGCCCTTTCCTGGAAGTTAGGGACCTTGAAACTGTGGTGCATGCACTGGTAACCTCCCGTCTTGACTTCTGTAATGCGCTCTACAGGGGCTACCCTTGTGCTTGGTCCAGAAACTCCAATTAGTACAGAACATGGCAGCCAGGTTGGTCTCAGGAACATCAAGAGGAGACCATATAACACCAGTCTTAAAGTCACTTCACTGGCTGTCTATTAGTTCCCGGGCACAGTACAACATGTTGGTTATCACCTTTGAAGCCCTAAATATCTTGGGTCCAACCTATCTTTGGGACCACCTCCTCCCATATAATCCACCCCATGCACTCCGGTCCTCTGGGAGGAACCTGCTGCAGCCTATAGAAACCAGGCTGCAGAGGACCTTTTCAGCAACTGCTCCCAGACTATGGAATGACCTGCCAGATGAGATCCATCATATTACCAACTTAACCAGCTTTAAAAAGGCTGCTAAGATGGATCTCTTCCAGCAGGCCTTTCCTGACTAGATATCCTGGCCTTGAGAGTTAGCCTATCCTTCCTTCTCCAACTCTCTGCTGCAGTTGTTGGTTATTGTTTGTTGTCATTGAGACTCTTTTAAGTATGTTTTAATTATATTATTGTTTAATACTTTTTTAAGGGGTGGGTGGGTTTTGGGATTTGTATCACATTTTTATGGTAATCTTAATGTTCTACGCTGCCTCGATTGCACTGCAGAGGGGCAGGATAAAAATAAATAAATTATTATTATTATTATTATTATTATTATTATATCTATTACCCCTTTGTCAGTCAAAAATAGACTTATCAACAATGGGAAACCCCACAAAAAATAATAATAGAGTGGTGACACTTTTTTTTTTACTTTTTCCCCACTATTCAAACATTCCAAAGTGCTCCACAGGATTTATATGCTTAGAGAAAAGTAAGGAGTTGCACAAGTTGGTTAGAAAAAAAGTTTTTTCTGCACAAGAAACACATTTTTGAACAGGAAATGCTATTTTGTTTAAAAAAAAAACATTTTCTTCTGTGCAGAAAAATTCTCCAGAAACACCTCAACCCACTGTATTTATTCTGTATTCTGTACTTCAGAATACTGTACAAAAAATGACATTTTTTTCTCACAAAAGAGAGAAAATAACAATCCTTCCATGCAAAACCAAAATAATCAAGGATATACATTCATACTATGGTATGAAATTTGAGATATGAAAGCATGACTGCTAGCTAAGAGATGCATGAAATTTGGTTTTAATTAATTCTATGAAGCAGTGAAATACCTACCTTTTAAGAATTATTTTTGATAAAGGCCAAACTGACATGTTGAAGGAATTAGGCATGTTAGTGGAGGCAAACTAAAATTTGACAAGAAAACTCTTCTTCCACCCTCGTAAATAAGAAGTTATTTTTGCATGATGCTGGAAAACACTCATATTGAAATGGATATCTACCAGTGATCTGTGCTATATATTGCAATTCAACAATTGTTTTGAATTGCATATATAAGTACACTATAGATACTAGTTATTCATCTTTGCATCTGCAGAGTTGATCATGGTGGAGGACCCTTGTATGTATTTTCTATCCTTCTATGGCTTAGTCATAGTTAAAATGTCCCCATTAAAGTCAATGGGGCATCTGTAAATCATGATCGCTAAGTACCATTGATTTCAGTGAGTGTATTCTTAGAATGGGTGCATTCCAAATATGAATAAATGTAGCACATTAGAAGGTGAAAGTCATGTCAAAACCTTCACAGTAGCAGTGAGTCCTTCCATCTCCATTTCCTGTTGCTGAAAGAATATTTCCAGCACTATCACTTCTGCTTGGTTCCCCCACCCCCAGCACTTGCAAACATTAAATTCACATTATAAATGGAGGAAATATATTTTAATAATTGGAGCAGGTGTGGAATAGGAAAACCTCTTTATTTATGTAAATAATTAAAAATAAATGTCACCAGAGCTACATCATCTGCTCATTTAAGTCATCTTAATGATATATAAAATATAAAAGAAGACTTCAGCAAAGGTCTCTAAAGAGAAAAGGGCAATACCACTAAATAAAGAAGGATTAACATGCTGGGGCAAACATGAAAGGAGATGGCATTTATACAAAATGCAATTTATTTTGACAGTAATTTTCTGTATTTCCCCCGCTATTATTGAAGATATATGTGTTTGAATTAGAGCTTTTCTCTGTCTGAGGCCAGCTGCTCATTCTCCTTGGTCCTGGAGTGAAGTCACACTCCTCTGTTAATGGCTTCACAGTTTGCTAGCTGAGGGGGGAAATGGATATGATGTCATACATTTATCTTTTTCTTTTTTTTACTTCCCTACAGGACTAGCCCTGAAAAGGAGATATGCTGTGAGGGAGAAGAGTGATTTTATATATATATATATATATATATATATATATATATATATATACACACACACACACACACACACTCCCCCAAACTACCACAAAATGAGCCAAGATGGTAAGAACAACTACAAACAAATATCTGAAAAATATAACGCATAGATTCAGATCATGAGGATTTTTTAAAATGTTAATTGGTGAGATGGTTTATGTTTTGTTTCCTCTGCTCATTTTATGTTTCAGTTATATTTTTATTGTAATCTTTTATGATTTTATTTTACTGTGCTGTGATATAGTTTGTTCTTGTATATTACCCTGATTTCATAGGATGTCCTTTATTGTATAGGATTGAAAACAAACTCTCCCACCCCACCCCACCCCACCCCACAATCTCTCTTGGGGAATCAGTCTTCTTTTCTCTGGCTCTTTACTGAAGCCATCGAAGCTCAATACAAAAAATATTTGTGTAAATATTTGCTCCAATTTTCCAGTACCTTTTCAGCTTCATTATGTACTGATCTCTTGTGTTTGCCTTTCAGGAATAGCTAGCTGCCTGACCAAGCTTTTGTTCTTATGGATGTTGGGGCGGAGGATATGATTGTGCTCCAAATACGCTGATTTGGATGTGAATAAAAGCATCTATGTAACATACTGTATACTGTTCACTTTCTTTTCTTTATAACTTCTTTGTTCCCTTTCTCCTTCCCCCAAAGGAAAGTGTCAGGAACCTACAAACCATCATGCTGTCATAAGTGAACTGGAAACTTGGTGTGAAGAGGATGCCAGGACTGTAATTGAACAAGAGACACCACAATATGCATTTATCTGAGTGGTTAATCAAACCAAGCATATGCATCACAACAGCAAGAAGCTCATGCTGTGTTGAACTCTGAGATGCAGAAGGGGAAGAGGCCAAAGTATTCATTAAAATATATCATTAAAGCAGCTCTCACAAAAAAGGGTATGTGGCAACAATGGCTACAGAAACAAATAGGCATGGGTGTTGCAGTATTTTCTTCTATTTTTCAGTGAATAAATGATGGCATCAATTGTTAATTTACTGGAAGAAAGCCCACAAGGAGTAGTGGTTTGACCATAGGACTAGGCTAGCAGATGTGAATAATGGGGTTCAAATCCCCTTTTGGCCATGGAAGCCCACTGGGTGAACTTGGGTGAATCATACCCTCTCAGCCCCAGAAAACCCCATGACAGGCTCCCATTAGGGTTGCCATAAGTCAGAAAAGACTTGAAGGTACATGACAATAAGAACAGAAGAAGAATAATAGAATCATAAAATCATAGAGTTGGAAGAGACCACAAGGTCCACAAGAGACCAGTCTACCTCCCTGCCATGCAGGAACTCAAAATCAAACCATCCCTGACAGATGGACATCCAGCCTCTGTTTAAAGACCTCCAAAGAAAGAGACTCCTCCACTCTCCAAGGGAGTGTGTTCCATTATCAAACAGCTCCCACTGTCAGGAAGTGCCTCCTAATGTTGAGGTGGAATCTCTTTTCCTGTTGCTTGCATCTGTTCTTCCGAGTCCTATTCTCTGGAGCAGCAGAAAACAAGCTAGCGCCTACCTCAATATGACATTCCTTCAAATATTTAAAAAGGGCTATCATATCCCCTCTTAACCATCTCTTCTCCAGGCCAAACATACCCAGTTCCCTCAGTTGTTCCTCATAGGGCATGGTTTCCAGACCCTTCACCATTTTACTTGCCTGCCTCTG
Organism: Phrynosoma blainvillii; assembly: GCA_026167975.1. Classification (NCBI taxonomy): domain Eukaryota; kingdom Metazoa; phylum Chordata; class Lepidosauria; order Squamata; family Phrynosomatidae; genus Phrynosoma; species Phrynosoma blainvillii. The sequence goes on along the minus strand of JANUYF010000004.1, from coordinate 183,032,219 downwards.
TACACGCTCCAGTTTTTCAACATCCTTTTTGAATTGTGGTGCCCAGAACTGGACACAGTATTCCTGGTGGCACTAAAGCAGAATACAGTGGCACTATTACTTCCCTTGATCTAGATCAGGGGTTGGCAAGTTTTTCTTACCTGGGGCTTGTCTACTGACCTCCAGGTCTTCCGCAGGCCGAGGGGGGGGGGGAATGGCAGCACGCACGGTCCCCGCCACAGACCCTCGCCGCCGCACCACCACCACCATGCGTGTCATGGCCGCCATTTTGTTTTCCAAAATGGCAGCCGTGACACGTTTGTGCATGCACAGGAGTACTGCGCATGCGCAAATGAATCGCGTGCACAGCAGTGGCGGCGATCGGCGGGAGCCAGTTCAAAGGCCTTGAGGGGCCGGACCTGGCCCGCGGGCTGTAGGTTGCCGACCCCTGATCTAGATACTATACTTCTATTAATGCAGCCTAGAATTGCATTGGCCTTTTTAGCTGCTGCATCACACTGTTGACTCAGGTTCAACTTGTGTTCTACTAGGACTCCTAGATCCCTTTCAAATCGTTCTTGGCAACACCATCTACGGAGCCAGTTATTCACATCTGCTATCTTCCTCTCCTTTCCTGGACCATGCCCTTCAACTGGGAGAAGAGATGAGATAACAACCTGTGCATCCAGCTCTTTCAGCTTCCTAGCCAAAGCCTCATAATCCCTTCAGATATTCTGAAGACTATGCCTTGCAGTATCATTGGTTCCCACATGGACCAAGAGGAAGGGGTAATGGTCAGTAGGCTTGACAAGTCTTGTTAGCTTTGCTGATTTTTGTCCCAGGGAGACAACACACCTCCCGGGACATCTTGTCAGGCCCACAAACCACTGCTTCTGTACCCTACAACAAGGAGCCCCCCCCCAACACCACACACCTCCTCTGAAGCTTAGCAGTGCCTGCTCCCTGCACTGTCCCTGAAGACTGTTCCTGCTCCTCTTCCACTTATGTTCATATATTCTTCCTCATATAATCTTATGTTCATTCAATAGAATTTCTTGGCTTTTGCAGTGGATTTTCATATATTAGACTAGTCTTGGGAGTGGCCAGATCTATGTCATGCCCACTCTATTTTAAGTTTCAGTTCACTGGGCAGAGCCTAGTTGTAAACTAGTAGTAAATAACAGTGCCGAGATAGACAGTCTGTCATCCTTTTCTCAGAGTATAATGGACATTACTTACAAAATGCTTCCTCAGACCTAACAAAGGGATATTTCCTATCCTGAGTAGGGATGTAAAGTCTTTGCTAATTTCATTCTCAAAGCAATGAGTAATTTTAACAGTTTTCTTCCTGCTGCAATTTTGTTTCAAAAAAACTATGCAGTTTTTAGAAACTATTCACAGTTGGAGACTTATTTTCTGCAAAATTTCTGTGTCTTTTTGACAAAGAAAACAACCTTTTCAGTTTAGGAAACAGCATTTTCTGCTATTTCCTGTGCATAAAAAGCTATTTTTGCACACACACACACACACACACAAACCCACGTGTAAATTTTGCACAGAATAAGATTAGATTCAGTCCAAATTCTCATTAGTCAAGGATTATCTTCATCCTAGTTCTGACACTTGAGAAAAATACTTTTCAACCATTTTTTAAAACAATTTTTAATATATTTTCCACCTCTGATCTGGTCTACCACTTTGAAAATGTCATTATTCCAGTCCTGTCTAAGCATGTCTAGGAAGCCAACAGAATTTCATTTTTTTTTTAACTTTATTCTGGATTATTCTATACACTCATTGATCATGCTACTCAGGTTTGATTAGATGAACTATTGAATGCTTCTGTCTCCATCATGTCTCCCAAGATAGCTAACATACATCAAGTTTCTAGTCAGGACAGAACTTTCTTTAAGATCACAATGTTTTTAAGAGACCAGTTATATGAAGGGGTATTGTAAAGTTTTAATTATCACCTTTAAAAAAATTGACAGAAAGTTTGTTTTGATTTGTAGTTGCTAACGTATTTCTACATAGTCACCATCCAGATTTACACATTTTCCCCAGTGTTTCTTGACCCTCTGAATACCATTATTGTAGAAGTCTGAAGATTGCACCTTATGAGGATTTTACACTTTAGTCACTTCTGGCACAACTTGTCACAAAAAATAAAGGACATAATGAGCTGATTTCCTCAACTTCATGGACTTAGCAACCAGTGATGACACTGACAAAATTTCATCAATATACCATAATAACTTCTGGGTGATAATTATTACTTTACGATGCCCTGTCATAAGGCTCACTCTGCAAAGTTCTACAATATCAGGTATTCGGAGGGTCAAGAAATGCTGGATAAAAATGTGTAAATATAAATGGTGACTATGTAGAAATACATTAACAACTACAAATCAAAAGATGATAATTAAAACTTTACTATACCCCCTCGTATGTTATGCTCATCATGTCAATAACCTTATTTATACACATGTTTATTTAAACAGAATGAACACTGTATATATATGAAATGTATACACCACATAGTACAATCATTAGTTTCAAGAGCAATCAGAACTATATTGATAGTGTCCTTTTAAAATTTGTCTGTCTGAATTGGAGTTTTCAATGACAAATTTTCATACATACAAGGAAGATAGATAGATAGATAGATAGATAGATAATTTGTACACAGTACAGAAATAATCTGGTATTGGACAGTTTGCCATTTTTCTCCAATTATATGTGAGTTTTTCAGTGAAAGCTATTGTCCAAACTCTGGTCACTCATTGATAGCTGAATATATTCCATGTTCTGACTATAGGGAATTTTGAAACTCCTCAAGAAAAAAAAGGAAGGAATTAACTGTCTGACTTAGCCCAATTTATTATCTTGATAATTTGTGCTTGGAGGAGACTTGTCTTTTTATATTATATCTTTTTAAAAATGGTTTTTAACTGTTGCGTATTTCAGTTGTAACATGCCTTAATTTTTTTAAAAAACAAGAAAATTAGCAAGAAATGCAAAACAGGATAAGCAGCAGCAGGGAATGTCTGGGGAAAGACTATGAACCAAAACACCCTGCAGAAAAAAATCCAGTTTGAGAACACTTTAACTGCCATGGTTCATTGCTAGGGGATTCTGGGAACAGTAGTTTTGTAAGACATTTAGCCTTCTCTATCAGAGAACATTGGTGCCACAATAAATTGCAATTCCCAGGATTCCCTAGCACTGAGCCAGGGCAGTTTAAGTGGTCTCAAACTGGATTATTCCTTCAGTGTGTTTTGAGCCAATGAAAGCTATGGATCCTAAGAAACAACTTAAAGGAAGAAATATAGGTGTTGGGCAGACAAAGGGGAGAAACAATGAATGAATGAATGAATGGCAAGAGAGAAATGTATTTGGTTTTGTGGTATATAAGGAAACAATTCTCTGTTCCTAGGCAAATCCTACTCATTTTTGAAGGTCTGTTGCAAAACATGTGTTTATCAAATTGTTTTCAAAATATATTATGCTTGATATGCAATTCTGAGCCCAATGTCTGTTGTTTGACTTGACAGTTGTTTACTTTATATGTCATTTTAAAGGAAAGAGTTACATCCTGATAAATTCACATTGAGCTAATCCTATCTAAATTGGGTTAAAGCATCCTAATCAAGGGCACCCAAGACATTTTGTCCCTGAGGTAGGGCAGTAAAATACATCCACCCCAATAGTTCAAGATACAAAGTATCCAAATCCATCCAAAGGGGGGGGGGCAAACAAGACAGAAAATCCTGCAAGTACTTCTTCCCATCTTTACCAGTACAAATACCAGAATAACAAATTAAATAACAAACAATTTGCTGTCTTTTTAAGATATTCAAAAGCTTCTGCCTCAGGTAACTGTCTCACTCTGCCTAACAGCTGAGCCAGACAGTCCTAACAAGGAATGCTATGGTGGGTGGAAATTCTAGTTTAAGTTTGCATGCACCAGGAAACACATTTTTAAAAGTAAAAAGAATGTTGGGGTGTTTCTTCCAAAGGAGTGTGTATGTATAATGGACGTTAATGGATACAGTGACTGAGAATAGCATGTGAGTTTCCCTTTATTTATTTATTTATTTATTTATTTAATATGAGAAAAAAATGTTCATTACCTAACTCCATTTTTTTCTTTGCTAATTTTTTTAACATGGAATAACCTGAGAGTTGTTCTGGATCAAAATCTGGTATAGCAATAATGATCAATATGTAATGGTGGCAAAAGGATTGTGTTAGCTAGCTCCATAGATTTCTCTAATGCTAAAATGCTAAGATTCCAGTCCTGCATACATAAGAGGCAAAGCCTTTCTAAGGGGTGGATTTTAATGTACCAGTAAAAAATTGTTTTTGCTGGAACATTAATTACATTTTAGATGCCTCTAGCAGCATCATTATCATTATCATTATCTATCAGCTGTTCTATCCACTGCTGATTGAAAACAGTTTTAGAGACTGAGGTACACCTCTTCCCCCCAAATTGTCCCTGCCCATATAGCCCTTGCTAGTCTTCCATGTCCTGTTTGCACTATGGCAAACAAAATATTAATATCTTGTCTCTCTTCATAAATAAGATAATCTGTTACTTTGCCAACAGATCCAGGGTTTACTTGCCTTGTTCATCAACATTAAACCCCTCACTATTCCCTTGACTGTTCTCAAATAGTTGTTGGTTGTCTACCTCCATATCATAAGTAGAAAAGGTTGGATGCTTTTATTAGAGAGTGTTTGGTTCTGGGAACAATTGCTTCATTAACTGGCTGTCCAATTTTTTTATTCTTCAACTTGATCAGTAGAGCAGGAATTTAAATTAGGCCAAAATCATTCATACACTTTTTTTTCCTCACATAAAGCAGAGGAGGAGAATATTTTGCCCTCTGTACATTGTTGCACTGAAACTGCCATCATCCCCTACCACTGGCTAGACTAGCTAGACTGAGTTGCAGTACAACAATTCCTGAAGGGCTACACATTCTCCAACCCTGATGTAGAATGAACAAAATATTTTCTTCTCCCTGCCCCAATATTCTGGGGGAAATGGGTGGGAATCTCATGACACTGCAGATGTGAGGCTACAACTCTGATCATTTCTGATCACCAGCCATGTTGGCTAGAAAATAGCTATCTTCCAGCATCTGGTGGTCTAAATGTTCCACTCCTTCCTTAAAAGGATAAATCTAGGAATGGAGAGCACTCTTTAGTTGAAATCACTGTGACAGAGCTTGTGGGACATACTTTTGGCAGGACAGATCTCCTTCTTCATAAAAGTGAGGACCATCCCTGAGAAAAGCCCTATGTGGACACCTCAGAAATTGTACCTCTTTGTTTCAAAGGTTATGCACCTTTCTTGGATGTTGGGTATGTGCCATCAGACTTCCAACAATAGGCAATTTATCATCCATGATCCACCACACAGGTCATTTCCAGGAGGAAAATGCATGGCATCCAGTGACACCTACCATTTCGTATCACCAGCAGCAGCACCATCACACATATCAGACCATATTCTGCAATTCCTCATTAAAACTGATCCTTAAGAGAACCTAGGAAACCAATTTTTTCCCAGTTAGATGGCTGTCTCTTTTGTTCCCCTCCATCTTTGGCTTCACATTGCCCTCAACATCAAAAGAGAAAAAACAGTCAGCTGGTTATTGCTGTATACTGTGTTCGTTGTTTTTACAACATATGGTTTTCAATTATATTGCAGGCCGCCTTGAGAGCTTCTGCAAGTAAAAAGGCAGCTTCTAAAAGTTTAAATTATTCAATAAATACTAAATAGTGACTGCCATTTCAATACAATATTGAAAGGATTTTCTACTCCATAATTGCATGAGATACCAGTAGTTCATGCTAGGGATAATTGATATTATAAGGGGAATCACAGACATACTCATATATACACACCACTGCTCTAATTAATTTTTCTCCAACCATCTGATTTCTTGATCTGGCTTCCAAACAGGCAATCTGAAAAGCGTTAAAAAGGTTGACCCCCATTTTCTTTAAATCTCTGAATTCCATATGCCCCCAACAGTTAACATTAATCTTCCCCTTAGCAGCTTACTAACATACAACACAACACGAGGCTATGCAATTAAATTCTCCCAGTTTGTTCATAGAGCATGTCAGTATAAACCTTGCTTAGTCATTTAAAAGTCTCATTTTTATCCAAAGGCAAAAATACAGTGAAGGAGAATGATTACTAGGTCTCCCTAGAGGATTATTGAGCCCTGAGGTTGGGGTGAAAAATATTAGAAAAATCACTAGTGCAATTTTCTTTACATTGACCTTCCAAAGACCTCTAAAAAGCAACTGTCCTCCAGAGGCAGATTAGTCATCAACCTTTCCATACAGTCTCAGCCCAGATTTTCCTCAGCAAAGACAGGAAGTGTTTGGCGAATTGCACATGAGTAAAAAGATATATATCAACTCCACAGGAGTCCTAAATTGAGGCTGTGCCAAGCATGCTTCATTTAACAAACTAAGGGGCTATGAAGACGGGCAGGAAAAGATGACCTGAAGTTGCATTTTCCCTAAGCTGCAGCATCTGCACTGCCTGCCCTGAGATTGCCCTAAATGAGGACAGAGAAACCACACTGTGGGGAGTCAATGCAGCTTTTCTGAGTCTGTACTGAAGCCCGAGCAACTGCACCACCAGCCCCAAGGATGTTGCAAAGGGAGACAGAACAACTGCATGGGCCAGCAGTGGCTGCTTTAACTTTTTTCGTTCTCAAATGCATGTGCACATGTGCAGGACCATATCTCCACACCTGCACATCTGTGCAGGAAAACATCACTGCGCACCTGCACAGGACCTGTTATAGAGTGGTTTGCAGTCTATCACTCTGTGTACAAAGGTGTCTGAAGTTCAGCATCCCTGTGCACCTGCACAGGATCTGTCATACACCCACAGATCATGCAAGGATTCGCTGACCTCTGCTTCCCCCCAAGGAGTGGGTGCAGTAGACAGGTGCTACTGTCTGATTGTGCCACCCTTGGGGCAAAGGAACGGGTTTGTCAACTGAAAAGACACTCCATCATCCTCCACAAAACATGTCCCACACAGATGGGGGGGGGGGGAGAGGTACATGCAAGGGAGGTGTGTGGACAGACTTTTTACATGCCGCTGGTGGTCATGCAAGGGATATGGTCAACAAGACACATGAACAAACATTACTCCAGGAGCCCCGCCCCCAGTCATACCAGGAAGTAGTGTGCAGGTCTTATACACACCTGCACAGAAGAGGTCACAAAAGCCTCTTTCATGCAAACTGCTGTGCATACTGAGAGCAACCGTCCATCCAACAGAATGCATTTATTATCGTAACAGAGGACAGTTGCTAGGTGCATGCGTAGGGATACAATTAGGGTTATCGTTAGGGTTCTAATATTCAAGTGCATCTGCATCAGTGCATCCACACCTGGAAGCATAGGGCACTTTAAATTAAAGCTTGCATCGTAGGGCAAAATGAAATGCTCTGGATCACTGAGTCAATTTCCACTGCACATGCAACAGTGCATTTCTATGGCCATTTCCTGGTGCATCAGTGTCGCTGGATGGATGCATACATGCAAAGGTGTGCATCTTCACCAAAGGAGCAGAAAGAAGTGGCTCCTTTTTGGAGTGGCTTTTCTCAGCATATGACAGCTAGAGGGTGCTTTCTTGGAGACTTTTAAGTATGCGTCATCTAAAAGCCACACCTGCAAGTCACCCTCAAAGCACCCCTTTTTGCTCATCTACATAGCCCCTAAGTTAAATCCAGTCCTTACTTTCAAAGATAAATGTTCATCACCATGATTCAGCCCAGCAGGAATTTGCCACATCTTCCTTATTCAGGAAGCCCTGGTGGCGCAGTGGTTAAATGCCTGTACTGCAGCCACTCACTCATAGACCACAAGGTTGCGAGTTCAATACCAGCCAGGGCTGAGGCTCGACTCAGGCCTGCATCCTTCCGAGGTCGCTAAAATGAGTACCCAGATTGTTGGGGGGCAATCAGCTCACAGTTGTAAACCGCTTAGACAACCCATAGTGTGATATGAAGCGGTATATAAATAAGCTGCTTTGCTTATTCAGTGTTTATGTTAAGAAAGGGAGTTTCAGTTTGGTTTTATTTACCATGGCTAGTTATGATTATCAAGGGTTTTCTTGGTAGCGGTTAAGGTGTGGTGGCTAATGCAAGATCTTCCCCCCTGTTGAAGCTTAACTTGAACTAATATCAAGTTGCACTGACCAAATAATTCCTGATTCCAGTTATGCATTAAGCAAATGACTTACTACTCAGTCCATCTGGCATTGGTTTGCACAGGTTGGGGATGCAAAGAATAACCACAATTTTTCTTGTACTTAATAATGAAAGCGAAGGTTCCTTCTACCACATGTGGTGGAAATGTCCCAGAGTTAAGGAATATTGGGGAAAAATAATAAAAATAATATCCGAAATCTTGGGAACCACTATAGAGAACAATCCACAGACACTATTATTGAATATGGTAAAAGATGTTGACTTGGAAAAAAGATTTGGTAAACTATTGTTCAATCTTATTATCGCAGCAAGAATAACGTATGCTTCAGAGTGGAAACAAAGGGATATTCCCTCGGTGCAGAAATGGATATTGAAAGTTATGGACATAATAGAAATGGATAAACTGACAAATTTAATAAGAGGAGAAAGTGAAGAGATCTTCAAGAAGACTTGGAAACCGGTGGTGGACTACTGGGAGAATAATAGGGATTTAATTACGACAATAGGACTGATATAGAAATGTATGTATAAACATAAATAGATAGGTAGGATATAGTGAATATGACAGAAAAGTTGTTAAAGATATACTACAAGTATTATTAATTGATTATAGATTATAATTTGTAATAGATTACGCGTTTCTAATTCAATCATGTATCTTGTATGGTGAGGGATGAAATTAACATATGGGAATAGAAGTTAAAAAAAAGGGCTAAGCACAAGGAAGGTTCAGCTGAGGAAGTGTTTTAGTTTGTTGTTTGTTTTGTTTGTTTGTTGTTTGTTTTGTTCGTTTGCTTGTTATTTTTGTTTTTCTTATCTGTATGTATGTATATATGTATGTATTGTACTGTAAGTCTATGTAATGTAATTATTGGATTGAGTTAATAACTGTTGAAGAATTAATGTAATCAAGGCTTGTTTTAATAATAAATTTTTTTCTAAAAAAAATAAAATAAAATGAAACAATAATGAGACACCATGGAGACAATGATCAAATGAAGGCAATCTTATTTATTTTGTATTTCATTTTGTGTGTGTGTGTGTGGAATAGGAAAAAATCATCTGTGCAAAAAACCCACAATATTTTGTGCAAAAATATTTTTTCATAAAAATAGTATATTTTGCACAAAGTACATTTTTTTACACATAAATGATATTTTCCATAAAGGTTTTTTTTTTTCAGAAAAAGTTACTATATTTTTATATGTAATTTAAAAAACTGGGCAAAAGCTCTCATATTCTCACTTAGTAGAAAAACTATTCTTGCATGTGAGAATACATACATGCCTGCTATAGAGAAATCCAGGCTATACAGGGGAACTAGGGAACCGGCCCCCAAGACTTTGCTGAATTCTAATTTTAATCAATTCTAGCCAGCTTGGCCAATAATGAGTAAGTTATTCATTAACATCTGGAAGCTGGAAAGTTCCTTATGTTTGTTAAGGGGTACAGATCTTGTAAATTTTCTTTTAGAAACAATATATGTAATGTGATACTGAGATCATTTTTATTTGTCTTTATTTATTTATTATTTGTCATTTATTTATCTCAGACACATAAATGCTAGCACTGATCAGTTATGCATGGCCTTAGCATATTCATTCTTCTCAAAAGTAACTTTCCTGTATTTGCAGAGTCATCACCAAACCACACAGTGTGGCATTAGAGTTGTTAAGCTGTATTTCTAAAACAGGGTGGTCACTCCTTACAGATACAAGGATGCATATGCATTAAACCCTTGTGTGCCCACAATATGAGGCCTCTAGATGGTTAAAGGCCCTTTCCCACTTTCTATCTTTGGCACATATCCATGGCTGGCATTTTGGTGACATTTGCCTTCTAACAAGAAGAAAAGTTTGAGGATCAATTAAATGGACATCACTTTATTTTTTAAAGGTACCTGCACATTTATCTATACATTATAATAGGAGAGACTGTTTTTTATGTCAAAATGATAGCACAGAGAAAAGAACTGAATTCCACCTTCTCTTACCTTATTGCATTTGACTCCTTTAAGACTTAATGGCCACCCCTCAATTCTAGAACTCAATGTCAGTGAAGGACAGGTTGGCTCCCAATCTATTGTTTTTCCACCCACTGGCAAAGACATTTTCATTTGGGCATATAAGCTGGAAGAATGGTGCCTTTTGGAAGAGTGGTGTTTATGTATTTTGCTATGTTTAGTTGTGGTTTTAGTTTATGTGGCTTTATGTTGTTTTTAATCACTAATACTCTCTTGTTTAGGCTAAGCATGGCATAGTGGTTTGAGTGTTGGACTACAACTCTAGAGTCCAGGGTTCAATTTCCAGCCAGCCATGAAATCTACTGGGTGACCTTAGCCAAGTAAAATGTTCTCAGCCTCAGGGAAAAGCAATGGCAAACCTCCTCAGAACAAATCATGCCAAGAAAACCCCATGAAAGATTTGCCTTAGGATCACTATAGTTGGAAGTGACTTGAAGGCACACACAATAACAACTCTCTTGTTTAAGCTTTATTATTCCTAGTGATTTTGAATCCCTTTTTTCTTTGGGTGAGCACATACGGGACATATCAGCCCCAGTTCCATTCCAGCTCTGATATTTAAAGGCTGAGGAGGGCAAGATGTTTTTTATCTGAGTGCAGCACAGTTAGGTGGGAAAGAGAAGCAAGTTTCATTTATTCCCATGTTGATATAAAATGTAGCTTTCTCCCATCATACATAGATAAATGAGCAACTCCATTTAAATGCAACCTCCTTTTTATGTACTTGTTAATACAGTACCTTGGTCCAATCATTATTTCTTTAACAAAGGATGTAATCATCTGTCTGGGATGCTCTAGCTGGAGATTTGGCTCCAAACTCTATGAAATGCCCCTTCCATCTATATGGTTCTAAAATTCTATGATTTTGTAAGTGAAATTAATTGGTTGTGCAGTATATTTTGACCTTTCTTCCATGGAAGGTGGTCACATTTAATGAAATATATTGAAATGGATTTAGCATCTTCAGAAGCTCTAAAATCTTCTATGTGGAGCATCTCATGGATGCAACCATGTGGAGGAAGCAATGTCAGACCTGATGTAATCACTGTGGCAGCCCTTGCTTCTCAGCAGTAATTTTAACTTTTTAACTTTTAACACATTGTACTTATCCAAGTTACTGTTGGGAAGCAGCAGCTCAGTACTGCAGAGCTTCACAAAGGCAAGTTCCAATGTGAAACAGCTGATCAGGAAATCATCAAGAAGAACAACTCAAACTTCACTGGCTTGAACAAGTACAAAAGCTTTTTTTCGCATTTTGGCTGACATCCTGCAGTTTGTCCCAGCTAGAGTAGACCCGTTCAATCACTTGTGGTATGATGAGTCAACATCAAGTAGGTAAGTCCTATTGTTTCAAAGGGTCTACTTTATTCAGGACTAACAACAAATTAAGATCTGCATGTGCAATTCCAGGATGTCTGTGTTACCACTAGAAATGTAAAAGTTCCAGAAAATTTGAAATCATGTGGGTGAATAGGAGAGAATAAAAACTGAGATATATATATCAATTGAAAATGAAATATATATCAATGGAAAATGGAAAATGCAATATTAGCACCCTTTACAGATTGAAAGTTATCTTAGGAACATAAAATGTCTTTTATGTAACTTGTTTTGGCATTAAATTATCATATCTCATATATATTAAAAGTCCTGTTATTGAGAGTCTAAGTAAAAATTGTACTCCATTTTTTTAAAAAAAAAGTGTTTGTTTTTTGTTACTGATGGCGGTACAAGGTACAAGGACAAGGACCAGTAAGAAACACTTGAACCAAAAAGTACTTCTTTGATTTTGCCTATTTTGAAGCAGGCAAGCCCCCCATTAAAAAAGAAAAGAAAAAAAAGAAAGAATAAACCATATTAATAAAATAGAAAATTATTTTTTCTCATGCACTCATTTCCATTTAAAAAAACTGAGAAAAGAAAACCAAGACCAGAAATCATAATGAACTGACATTGTACAGAGTCCTGCACAAAAGGATGCTTCTGCCATTGCATTCTATTCTGCTCTCCCCCTTAACCCTGCCTCCCCCCATGCCCTACCCAGCATGCTTTTCAGGCTTTTTAGAATGTAATCTTTATTTCAATTTTTATATACAATTCCAGAGTTCTGCTCTATGATTAACATTTTAAAAAAGAAAGAAAAGAAAAGAAATTGGGGAAAAAATAAAAGGAATCATCCTGCTTGGGAACAGCGAGGGGAAGAGGAGGAGACACTGGCACCATGTGACTGCAAATATTGCAACTGCCCCAGCAGTGATGTTTCACACCTGAAGACTAGCATGATTGCAAGCTCATTAATGGGTTTCCCCTGTCAATAAAAAGCAGTGATGTCACAAGGCTTGATGACACCCAATGTGAGTTGGGACTGCCAAAGGGCCAGTGGCAGCGGCCTCCCTCCCTGTACTGCCTGCTCTTCATGGCTTCATTGGCATTTAGCTCCCTCCCAGAAAGAGAGCCAGGCCAGTAACAAAGCTACAAGGGATGGTGCTTGTCTCTCTGCCAGCCTCACCACTGCTTCAACTCCCTTACCTTGGCTCTCTCCCACCTGGTGTGGCAGGGAATGCCAATGGGGGCTGTGGCAGCGACCTCCCCACTCCACTGTTCACCCCTTATGCCAGGGGCTGGCAACCTACGGCCCCGGGGCTGTTTCCGGCCCAGGTCTCCAGACTTACCGGCCCAGGCCGACCCCTTTTCGCCTCCGTGCGGCCATGCGCGCTGTGGCTGCCATTTTGATTTCCAAAATGGTGGCCGCGGCACGTTTGTGCATGCGCAGGAGTACTGCACATGTGCAAAGGAGTCGCAGCCACCATTTTGGAAATCAAAATGGTGTGTGCGAGTGGTGGCCGCCATTTTGTACTCCAAAATGGTGGCCACAACTCGTTTGTGCATGCACAGTACTCCTGCGCATGTGCAAACGCATCACGGCCACCATTTTGGAAATCAAAATGGTGGCCGTGACATGTGTGGTGGCGGCAGCAGCCTCATGTGCTGCGGTGGCAGCGGCCACGCACGGGGGGGTCACGCATGGGGGCGGGGGGTGCGAGCGAGCGTGAGCACACACGCGCCGCCATTCCCCCCCTTGGCCCGGTGGAGAGGAGGACTTTGGGGGACTGGCCCAGGACTCAAAAAGGTTGCCTACCCCTGCCTTATGCCTTTATCAACAAAGCCAGGGGCTGCACTTGTTCCTCTGTCACTACTTCAGCTCTTATGCAGCCCTCACTGCCACCTTGGATCCTTCCCCGGGCAGTGAGCTAGATGGCAGTGAAGCCACAAGGGGTGTGCTCACCCCTCTGCAGAAGTGGGAGGAGGATCTCACCCACCAGGGTGTCACCCCTCCCATGGGGTGTCACCTTGTTTGGTCCATTCCACACTCATGAAGTGATGCCACTGATGAAAAGGAATGCTCCAACCTCATTTCAGGAAGACAGCAGTTATGGGTCAGAGGTGTCATCCTGCAATAAATATTGCCAAAGACTATTTTTTCCAGCTCTATTCCTGGTTTAAAAGTTGTGAGTCATAAAGTCCTAAAACAAAACCATTTTAAAATACTTGTAAAAGTTAAAAATAAAAAGATGTTGAAACAATTAGCATGGAAACACAATGAAGGTGATATTATGTTACATCTCTTTGGTACATATTTTGAAAAGACCACACATACAGTAACAGATTATTAAAAATCAGCCTTTTGTTCCAGAGCCTTGAGCCCCAAATTCAGCTAAATGTAGGCGTAACTAATAGTACTATTTTATGCATATTCATTCAGAAAGAAATACCATAGTGTCCACTTGTGTTTACTTCTTTGTATGGTGTATAGATTTGCAATGAACAATAGGACATTAGATAGTTGCAACAACTTCATTCCTCTGGTTTCAGTGGGATTTAATTATAATTTAACTGGGTTTAGGACTGGCCACCTTTTTTTCAAGAAAATAAACAGACAACTTCCCTCACATCGTGTCCTTTCCAATGTTCTTTAAGCTTTATTGAGCTTCATCTTCTATTAACCTGGATCAAATCTTAGTTCATAAAAGCCATATGAGAAACAACTAATACCCACCTTGAGATGTATCATTTTAAGTGTTTTTAACAGTTTTATCTTTTTAGCTGTATTTATTCCTTTAATAAGCAATCTATTTTAATATTACAATAATTTAATTATATTTTAATGCACCTCATTTCTATGTTTTAACTGTATTGTTCTTTTGATATTGTGAGCTGCATCCCAGCTCTGGGGAAAAAGCAGGATACAAATAAATATAACAACAACAACAACTTAGGGAGCTAGGTGTGTTTAGTCTGGTGAAGAGAAGACTGAGAGGTGAGATGTTGACCATCTTTATATATCTAAATCAATTTCATGTAGAAGATGGAGCAAGCCTGCTTTCTGGTGCCCTGGAGAAAATAATGTGAACCAATGGATTGAAACTGCAAGGAAAGAGATTTCACCTGAAGATTACAAAGAACTTCTTTACTGTGAAGTCACAGGCTTTCATGGCTGGCATCCATAGTTTTTTGTGGTTTTTTCAGGCTGTGTAGCCATGTTCTAGAAGAGTTTCTTTCTGACATTTCACCAGCATCTGTGGCCGGCATCTTCAGAGAATGCTGGAATGGAAAGGAGTGGGTATATATATACTGTGAGACCCTGGGTAGGGAGGAGTGATTCCCATGTAAATTGCATATTGTCCTGTTGTTGTGTATTGTTCTGTTGTTGATGGCAGGGCCTCAGAATAGAAGGATATGCAAACGAGGATTATTGTATGCTAATTGGTGATCATTGTCTGCTGGTAAAGCCCCTGACCCTGGGTGGTTTCCCATTTACATTTGCTGAGTGATGATTTCCCTATTTTTGCAGGACTGGTAGCCAAACTTTGTTTATTTTAAGGGTTTCTTCTTTCCAGTTGAAGTTGTCCAAGTGTTTGTGGATTTAGATGGCTTCCCTGTGCATTCTGATCTGATAGTTGTTGGCTTGGTCCAGAATTTCAGTGTTTTCAAACAGCATTTTATGCCCAGGATGGTTTATAATGTGTTCTGCTACTGCTGATTTTTCTGGCTGGCCCAGTCTGCATGTGTCTCTCATGTTCCTTGATTCATGTTTGAACACTGTGTTTGGTGGTCCCTATGTAGACTTTTCCACAGCTGCATAGTATGCAGTAAACTCCTGCAGCTGTGAGAGGGTCTCTCCTGTCCTTCACTGACTGCAGCATTTGTTTGATTTTCTTGGTTGGTTTGTATACTATTTGGAGGTTGTGTTTCCTCACCATTTTCCCTATTCTGTCTGTGACTTCTTTGATGTATGGTAAAAATACCTTCCCTTTGGGTGGTTGCTTGTCTTCACTCCTCTGGGTTTTTCTGGGTCTGGCAGCCCTTCTGATGTCTGAGCTGAAGATGCCAGCCACAGATGCTGGCGAAACGTCAGAAAGAAACTCTTCTAGAACATGGTCACACAGCCCGAAAAACCAACAAAAAACTAACTTCTTTACTGTACGAACTGTTCAAGATTGGAAGGGTGGAGTAGGCTCTCCTCCTTTGGAGGTTTTTAAGGTTTTGTAGGCTGGATTGGTATATTTCAATGAGATGAGAAGAGATGGTTCTTGCAGCCCCTTCAACCCTAAGATTCCATGATACTATGAAAATATATCATAGCATTTCTCTTTTGTTATAAGTAGTATGCTAAGTAGTGCATCACTAGACTATGCAAATATCATTAGACTACACAAATAACCTTGGAAACCCTATTTTGATATATAAAAGGTTGTTATTGTATATTGACAGAAGCTACAAACAGCTGGTTGTTGTTCTTCTTGTTGTTAATCTTTATTTATGCCCACCCTCTTTTCCTCAAGACTGGGACTCAAGCCAGCTAAGTTCAATAATGCACTCTTTCTGTGGTGTGTCAAAGACATCAGTGGTGAAAAATGAAACCCTATCCATTGTTAAATATAGCCTACATTTAATCTGTAACATTTTTGTCATGTAAGGCATTGCCTAGGATATCTCATGGATGATTAAGTAAAATGAAGCATATGTAACATAAAAACTATGGCTGTCAAACCACTGGCAAACAGATGACTTATAATGATGTACATAAACATTATTCAGATTTGTCAGTGAAAGGTGTGTGATGATTATTAATTAGTGACCTGAGCTGCTGGTAATATAAGCCCAGTTACGAGAACATGTATTGACCTTATGCATCTTTGAGATCACTGCAAATGAGATTTTCTTCCCATTACAAAGCTAAGCATTCATGTATAGCTTTCTATGATGAATATGCCAAGTAGAGAAGGGTCATTTCTTTGAATGATTTCCCCCAAGACCCAAGAAATAGAGAATGTAGAAAGGAGAGAGTTTAAACAATTAACTGCTGAGACATTGCTTTATGCTGTAATTACAATCATAAATTATTTTACCTGGGCATTCAAGTTATGAAAATGTTCTCCTTGTTTCATTTTAATATTTGAACTGCTTATTGTACAATTTAAACTGCTGTATAGTTTAGTGTCTGGCCTAGCGCTTTATTAAGAAGGTTGGGTTTGGTAGAAAGAAATATATACATAACCTCTTTCCTGTCAGTAGAATTTCCTAGATGGAGTTTACTCACTGCTGGATAGACAGCAAGCCAGAATAGGCACTTTCATACAAAGATAGAAAACCTGTCATTTTTGCTTTCTTCAGGATTCGTTTTTTTTTAATGTTCACCCTGAATATTAAGTAATTAATGAATTTTAGTAAGTTTTTCCTAGCATGGAGAAAACCAAGTTGTTTCAGCTTACCATGCATAAGATACTGCTGCCGTTGTTAACAACTTTATTTATAGTCTACCCTTTTCCTCAAAATTGGGACATTACCATTTAAAATAATGAATATATAGAATTAAACTATTCACAATATTAAAACAATTTGAGACATACACTAAAATGTTGAGGGTTATTTTTAACAAAAATGTGTAGAAACAATACATCACCCTCTTAAAAGCCCTTTCTTTAAAAACCTGCAATTCTAAAAGCCTGTCAGAATAAATAAAAAGTATTTGCTTACTCATAGAAGAATAGTAAGGAAACCTCCATGGGAAAGGAGCTCCAGAATACTGGCACACTGTAGAATTCGTGCAGTTTGACACCACTTTATCTCTCATGGTACCATCCTATGGAATCCTGGAACTTATAGTTTGTTGTGGCACCAGAGCTCTCTTACAGAGAAGGCTAAATATCTCACAAAACTACAGATTCCTGAACCCCATACCATTGGGCCATGGCAGTTAAGGTGGTATCAATGTATTAATTCTGCAAAGTAGATTCAGCCTCTGAGTTTAGGTGCAGCCACTAAGAAGACTCTCTCATGTTTCCATCAGCTACTTATGTGAAGTTGATGGGACTAAGAGAAAGACCTCTCCTAAGGATCTCAGGGCTAGGGCAGGTTCATATGAGGACCGGTTTTAAGAGCTTGCTGGAATAAGAAAGTCTTTCCCTGCTGAATAACAGTAAGGAAGGAGCTATTTTAGCTCAGCCCTGAAGTGAATTCCAGAGTGTGAGGCAATCACTGAGAAGTCCTGTTTTGCATCCCCAACAACTGTGCCTGTGAAGGTGCTGGGACTCAGAGAAAACCCTCTCTGCAGAATCTTGGAGCCTGGTCTGGCTCTTACATAGATACAAAAGCTGTCTACCCTAGGGGGTGTAGGGGAATCTGAATGGATTCCACATCTGTTCTGTTCTGCACCCATCCTGAACCCAAGCACATTTGTGCCCCAACATTTGAACTAAGTTCCTGCTTATTTCTCCACAAAAGTAAAGGGTACATGAACAATATCATGTAGATCAGGGGTCGGCAACCTATGGCCCGTGGGCCACACCCGGCCCGCCGACCCCCGCCAACCGGCCCCCAACCAACCCCCGCTGCTGCCGCTGCCCCCACCGACCCCCGCCGCCGTGCGCCACTGCCGTGCACCGCGGCCACCATTTTGTTTGCCAAAATGGCTGCCGTGACTCGTTTGTGCATGCACAGGAGTACTGCGCATGGGCAAACGAGTCACGGCTGCCATTTTGGCAAACAAAATGGCGGCGGCAGTGGCCACCGGCGGTGGCAGCAGTGACGGGGGCTGGTGGGGGGCATGCGTGTGAGCACGGGCGCTGCCATTCCTCCCCCCCCCCAGCCCGGCGGAAGACCTGGGGACCAGTGACCGGCCCCAGGTAAAAAAATCCTTGCCGACCCCTGATCTAGATCCAAATTCAGGAATCCCTCTCAAAATTATGTTATGTTGTTTATTAAAATATTTATACCCCACTCTATATCCTATCTCAAGGTGGCTTAGAATAGCATTAAAACAGTTTAAAAACAGTCAATAAGCTAAAATATATTAAACAATTTCATGAGTTAAAAACAGGTTTTACATTTTTTTAAAAAAAAAAGTCTTGTGGCATGTCACTAGGCGAGTGGACAGCAATCAGGTTCAGGCTGGCTGCAAAGGAGGGGGCTGCCAGAGGAGTGACTATAAAAGGGGAGGAGAAAGGGACAATTGGGTATTATTGTGTCAGTACTGTTAGAAATGAGGAGGTTTCAATGACAAGAAAGTTTGTCCATTTAGAGTTGAACATGTTAGTTGACTGTTGATTTCAAGATCAGCAGGTTGGCAGTTTGAGGCCCAGGTGCTGCATGATGGGGTGAGCTCCCATCACTAGTCCCAGCTTCTGCCAACCTAGCAGTTTGAAAGCATGCAAATGCACGTAGATAAATAGGTACCACTTCAGTGGGAAGGTAGACAGTGTTCTGTGCAATCATGCTGGCCACATAATCACAGAGTAGTCTTTGACAACACTGCCTCTTCAGCTTTGTAACAGATATGAGCACCACCCCCTATGGTCAGACATGACTTGACAACCTTGTCAATGGGGAATACCTTTACCTTTTATGTTAGTTAACAAGTCAGTTCCTAGTCATTCATAGTTGCTTTGTTCTGTGGGTTGTCAGTTCAGATTCAGGCCAGACCTTGACAAATTCATACTTCTGTAAAAGGGGATTTATAATGGAGAGAATAGTTTAAAAGAAGCAGGAACTAGTTTAGAATTGAAAGAGATTCGGTGAGGTAACTGACTAAGGAATAATTTGTAACCAGTGAAGTGCTGTAAATATTGTAACTATATCTGTGTGACAAACTTGAAAAGAAGCAAAAGTAACATCTGCTTGTAAATAAAGTTATTTTTATTCTCATTTCCAAAAGAGATGTGGCTTGAATGAACTTAGAATAAAACTTTTTCACAAATAACATGCTACTGATAATAACACACATATAGGAGATGGACACTTGTGGACCTCAACCTTAATTCATTTAATAGAAAAGTGTATTGGGGTAAAAGTGAGGCAAATGTCAGGACCAAGGGGTCAAGGGATGTATCTGAGGTAGAAAAAAAAAGCCTCAGAGCATTGGCAGGAAGATCCCTATAGTCATAGTTTTTAAAACTCTAAAGAAGAGTCTTGGGTTGAATTAATGAAACCAAAGGGTGTTGGCAAATAGCCAAGTTTTAACATGAGTGTTGACATCAGTCAAGTTTGTGGGGATGCCATTGCTGAAAAGATCCTCTCCCTTGTCCCAACACAGTGTATTGACCTCACTAGTGGGACATGGAGGAAACCTGTTCCCTCCCTCAGCAGATCTTTATCCTTGGGCAGACTCATGGGGAGTATATACTTCTACACATGGTATTATCCATGGCTTTTATCACTTCTAAGTTGTCCTCTTTTACTATTTACAGTCAGCCGTCCATATCTACAGATTCTTTATCCACGCATCCAACCATCCAGAGTTTTAAAATATTTTTTAAAAATGTACATTTCAAAAAGCAAACCTTAATTTTGTCATTTTATATAAAGGACACCATTTTACTAAAGGGAAAGGTATTCCTCATTGACAAGGTTGTCAAGTTGGGTCTGACTGTAGGGGGTGGTGCTCATCTCCATTACTAAGCCAAAGAGACAACGTTGTCAGAGACTGCTCTGGGATCATGTGGCCAGCACTGTTTACGTTCCCATTGAAAAGTAGTACCTATTTATCTACTTGCATTTGCATGCTTTCAAACTGCTAGGTTGGCAGAAGCTGGGACTAGTGATGGGAGCTCACCCCATCATGCAGCACCTGGGCCTTGAACTGCCAACCTGCTGATCTTGCAATCAACAGAATCAGTATCTTAACCACTTGAGCCACCGCATCCATTTTACAACCATTGTATTTAATGGGACTTAAGCATCCACTGCTTTTGATATCCAGGAGTCCTAGAACCACACCCAGTGGATACCAAGGGCCCACTGCATTTATTTATTTATACATTTAGAGTATTTATACCCATCTTTCAGCCATAAAGTCTCTCAAACCATTTTACAAATTGTTAATTTGACAGTCCTCTGCTCTCAGACTTGCATATTAAGTAAGACAGGAAACAAAAGGAAAGGGAATGGCAGTGGGGGGCAGGATTACATCCAGCAGATACTGCCTCATTTTCTCTCACTCAGAGGCCAGGGCAGTGGCAATTAGGATGGGCTGTACATCTCCTTCTGGGCCTAGGCATAATGAGACTGTGCTTGCCTCTTCTTCTTTCCCTCCAAGTCCAGGCCAGTGGCAATTTGGATGGACAGAGGGCCTTCCATCTGCTTTTGGACCAAGACATGATGGAGCTGTGTCTGCCTCTTCTTTTCTCTCTCCTAGGCCAGGGCAGTAGCAGTTAGGATAGAGGGATGACCTTTCATCTGCTCCTGGGCCTAGGCATGATGCTCGACTGAACTTCCATGTCAGTAACTTCATTTTTTAAACAATAAATAATGTGCCTTATGGCACTTTAAACACTAACATATGTATTATGGTATATGCTTTCATGGACAGTGCCCACCATAAAATGCATGAAGTGTTAGCTTAAGTTGGCAGATTTATATACACATATTGGGGTAGTCAGGAACTGTAAATAATGAGGTCAAAGGAACATATTGTAAAAGCCAAAAGGTGATTATTACCACAAGGGTGTTATTTTCAATGCATTGTTGGCCACTCACCACAGACACCATTGTGTTAGTTAATAAGCACATAATGCATAAAGAAAATTGAACTGATTCTCTTGATGAACTGTTTTGTAGTGATTTTGCAATGGGATCTGTCTATGAATTAGGAATGGAAAGACTGTGCAAAAATATTAGAAAATAGTCAAAATTCCTGGTATCAGGAAACCCTAATGAAAAAAAAAATGAATTAAAGAGAACCTTTACAATTTGGGTCTTCCTCTGTACAAAATTCACACATGTTTTTTTTTCCCCCTGTGCAGGGGAAAACTGTGAGTACTCTTCAAAAACTTCACAGTTTTGAAACACTTTATCCACAGGAAGAAAAATATTAAATTATTAATTCCTTTCTTCAAGAATGAAATTAGTGAACCAGAAGTCTTCCTCCCAGAAGAGGAGTAGATAGAGAAGGAAGAGAACCAGAGGGCATAGAGAGATGGGACAGAAGGGGTACTTCCTGAAGGGGTTGGAGCAACCTGTTTTGATGATAAATATTTCCTATCATTAGCTTAATCAGTTTAATTAATTTGTGAGAGGATAATAAGACAGAAACAAATTTATGTCCCAACGTTGAGTTTGGATAGACATAAAGAGGATGAATACATTTCCTACCCCAAGATAAGTGGGAATTTATATGGTTGTTTTTTGTTTTTGTTTTTGTTTTTTGTCAGAGGGGAATATGATAAGAGAGTAGTAACAGTACATAAAAAGAGTTATATGTGTGAGAGATTTATATGGTATGAAATACTGGGATCATTTAATAACCAGAAGACTTGAGGGGGCATTTTACTAGACCACTTACAGGTGTAAAGTAAAATTACAGTGAGAACGAAGCTTAAAGTTATAATACATTGTATTATACTCCTGATGTATTTATTATATAAGAGGCTCTGAAAATCTTGGACACCCTTATGTTGAATGTATAAGGGAATACAGAGGCTATGGAGTTTGCAGGAATAACAGATCTGAAGTTTTAAAATAAGAAAAATGTTGTTATGTCAAGATCACAGACCAAGGCACAGCTAGCAACAAGAAGACCATCAATAGAGCAAGTGAAGACAATAGATCAGAATAGCTAAATTCTTGAGGAATTAAGGAAAATAAGACAGGAAATTAACCAAGACAGGGTTGAGAGGAAACAAGAATTAAAACAAACCAGGAGTGAAATTAAACAAGATATTAAAGCAGAAATAAAGATAATCCATCAAACTATGGAAAAAATGTCCTCTGAACTAAATCTGGCAAAAGAAAAGATAACACAGTTGAAGGAAAGAAAGAAAGTGTTAGAAAGCACAGTGCAAGTTTTAGTAGACAAACAAGAACATGAAGGTGAAGAAAGACTGAGACTAGAACAAAAAATGAGGGATAGATGTCTCAAGATAAGAGGTTTGAAGGAATAGAAAAAAGAGAACTTATATGATCATGTTGTACCTCAGCTGGCAGAATTTATAGAAATGGAACAGGAACAAATGCAGTTGGAAATAGACAAATTATACAGAATTAATTCATGTCTGGCAAAACAAAAAAAAATTCCCTATACTTGTGGTGACCTACTTTACGAGACTGCAAATAAAAGAAGAAATCTTACAGAGGAACTTCTACTCAAAACTGAAGATAGAAGATTCGGATATCCTCTTATTTAAAGACATACCAGGAGAGATTTTAAGGAAAAGGAAGGAATTCTGTTTTCTGATGAAAGTGATCATGAAATTATATACAAATGGGAGAACCCTGTTGGACTATCATTTATGTTCCTCCCAAAAAGAATAATGGTGACAACAGTTCAAAAAGCAAAAACTGTCTTGGAACAGTTGGAGAAAGAACATGAAAAAAGAACCAGGAAAGATAGAAGAGATAGAGAACAAGAGGGGGAAAGAGCTAACATGAAGAATGGACAGAAAAATGAAGAAGGGATAAATAGCAAAGAAGACCCAGAGGAAACTTCACAGTGTGAATTAGAAGATGATGAGCTGGAAGAAAAAGAAGATAAAGAGGAAGAAATTGATTCAAGTGCAGGGGCAAGAGGCAGAACGGAAGAAATCGGAAGAGAAGGAGAAGTAGATTTAGAAGAAAATGAAAGCGATGGAAGGGAGTACGAAAGAGATTAAATTTCTATCCTGGAATGTGAAAGGCCTGAATAGCCCACAGGAGTGTAAAAAAGTTTTCCAGCGGATGAAGGAATAAAATTGTGATATTGTATGTCTTCAGGAAATGCATATAAAAAGAAAAGAGATAAGAGACTTGAAATGCTCAGGTCTAGGGGTTGAATATGATGCGGCAACAGAAAAAAGAAAGAAGGGAGTCACAATATATGTAAAACCAGTTTGAAGTCAAAGAACTATTTCGCGATGACAGCGGTCATTATGTGGGCATAGAGATTGCCAGACAAGATTTGAAAATGATGATTATAGGAATATACGCTCCACTAAACAATAAAAGTCTATTTTATAAGAACTTGATGAATAATTTCAGAATATAACTATGACAACATCATCATGATGGGTGACTTTAATGGGGTAATTGGCCCCACCCACCCACCCACCCCCCGACAGAAAAGCTGAACAAAGGTATACATAAAACAAGGGAAACTTCCAAGCTCATTTTTTAATACAATAGAACCGATGGGATTGGAAGATGCGTGGAATAGAAAACATGGAACACTCAGAGAATTTACATTTTCTTCTGAAAAGCACAAGATGTGGTCTAGAATAGACATGTCTATAATTTCAAAATCAATTAATTCTAAAATTAAACAATGGAAGTACTTCCCAAGATCACATCTGACCATAACCCCATCAAGTTGGTTTTGAAGGGATATAGAAAAGAATACATATGGAGGCTAGATTAATCGTTATTTAGAGATAAAAAAAATGTAGCCTGTATAAAGAAAACATTAGATTTTTTTTTTGAAGGAAATTTCAAATGGAGAAATAAAAGACCAAGTTGTATGGGACACAGTGAAGGTGGTGATAAGAGGTGTTCTCGTCAAATTGGCTAGTGAAAGAAAAAAGAGAAATGAAAAGCTGTTAAAAGAGTTACATGAACTCTTGGAAAAAGAAAAAAACAATCTACAGGAACAACAACAAAAATGAAGGCAGAGATAAAAAAAATTCAAAGGGAAATATCTCTATTATTAGAAGAAGAAACCAAGAAGAATTTAAGTTATGTGAAACAACAACAATTTGAATCAGTAAACAAGCCAAGAAGATGGCTGGCTCAAAGATTAAGAAAAGAAAAACAAAAAATGGATAACAAAAGGCCTTTGCAGACTGCCAGAAATAGTGCACATTAAATTGAGGCACTGCCCTGGCTCAGTGCTAGGGAATCATGGGAACTGTAATTTATTGTGGCACCAGAGCTCTCTGACATAGAAGGCTCAATGTCTCAGAAAAAAATACAATTCCCATGACTCCCTAGCACTGAGCCAGGGCAGTGCCTCAATTTAATGTGCACTATTTCTGGCAGTCTGCAAAGGCCCTAAGATTAAAGTAGAAGGGGAAATAGTCAACCAAATAAAGCTAATTAAAGTTTTTATCAATACTACAAAAGTCTTTAGCAACAAAGAAAGTGTGACCCAAAAAAAGATATGGGAATATCTAGAAAGAAGTAATGTGAATAAAATAATAGCACAACAAAGAGAAGAATTACATTAAAAATCCTTGAATTTGTACTAGGTAACTGAAGATGACCTAGAATATGGAATGCATGGAATAGCTCTATGGAATGTTAATCTGGAATAGAATAATTTAGTGTTACTGAATAAGACATTTTTGTGGAAACGGCCACACAAATACTCCAGAGCATGCTACCACCCTGAATTTTGAAAAATTAACTCAGCAAAATCTCCAACAAGTGGATTCATTGAAAAACTATCTCAGCAAATCTTCTGCAAGCTGATTGAGGATAAGTCACCTGGACATTATCCCCTGCAGTTCTGTTTATCTTTGTATGTTTGTTGTCAGGACTTTTCATTTGTTGTTTCATTTGGTTTTGTATTTATTAGTTATTGTATTCTTTTATAGTGGTACTTAGTGATTTATAGTATACCTACTAGTTCATTTTTTATTTTTTTTTATTTTCTCTCATTGTATCAATTAAAAAATCAGTACAAGCAATATCGGACATAATCAAAACCTACTGATGGCAAGGGCACCAGGACCAGATGGTTTTTCAATGAAATATTACAAAGAATTTAAGGATCAGCTACTGTCAAGTATGAAATTCACCTTCAACAAAGCTATGGAAGGTGAAATACCTAGTTCATGGAAAACAGCTAATATAACCCTTACACAGAAAGAACAACAGGAAACAATGGAGGTAGGAAAGTTCAGACCGATTTCACTCTATAAAAAAAATCCTAGCAGAAAGATTTTAAAAGATATTATCATCATATATCCATGAAGGCCAGGCAGGATTTCTGCCCAAAAGACACATGAAAAATAGCATCAGAAACTTGATTGATGTGGTTGAATACTGTCAAAAAAGACCAGGAGAAAAAATAGAGATAATATTGCTAGATACAGAGAAGGCATTCAACAATCTAGACTGGAGCTTTATGCTGGCATGCTTGAAATATATGCAAATAGACAAAAGGTTCTATGAAGCCATAAAGACATTATACACGGAACAGACTGCACAAATCCTTATAAATGGGGAGAAAATGAAACCCTTGTCAATACAGAGAGGAACACGGCAAGGATGCCTGCTTTCCCCATTACTATTCATAATTGCACTGGAAGTTTTAGCAAAAAAATATAAGAGAAGATAAAACAGTAGCAGGCATCAAAGTGAAAGACACAGAACATAAAGTGAGGATGTACGCGGATGATATGCTGGTATATTTGACAGACCCAACACAAAACATCAAAGCCCATCTGGAAATATTACAAGGATTTGGACAAGTATCAGGCTTTAAAGTGAATAGACTTAAAACTAAGATGTTTACAATGAACATGGGGGAAAAAGAAGTGGAGGCACTGAGTAAAATGTCTCAGTGGAGACAAGTGGAGAAGAAAATGAAGTATCTAGGTATTATTTTTACAACGAAGAACACTGATATCTTTAAAAACAACTATAATAAATGAAAGGTTTTAAATGGACAGCAAAACGGAAGGGTTTGCAACACGACAAACAGAGCTATGAAACATCTTGATAAATGGAAATAATCAGATAATATTGAAGCTTTATAAAAAGATTTTAGAAATGAAGATAGAAGATGAGCAAGTGAAAGACTGTATGATTAAATGGTCCCAGGACATAGGGGAAAATATAAATTTAGAAGAATGGGAGAGAAACTAGAAAAAAGGATAAAATATACTCTGTCATCAGATGTTAAAGAAAACTACTATAAAGTTCAATTCAGATGGTATTTGACACCTGTAAAAATTAGTAAAATATACAAGAACTTACCCAATAGATGTTGGAAGTGCAGAAGAGAGAGAGGCACAGTGTTCCACATGTGGTGGACATGTAATAAAGCACAGAAATGGTGGAACCAAGTTAACTACAAGATTAAAGAAATCTTGCAGATCAAAATGAAGTTAGACCTAAAAATTTTCATACTAGGGATGGCAGAAGGAAAATATGAGAAGATGTATGGAAAGATACTTTTCTACATGATATCAACTGCAAGAGTAATATATGCTAAAAAAAAAAAAAAGGAAAGAAAGAGCAATACCAGACATAAGTGACTGGGAGCAGAAAATAGTGTAATACATGGAAAACGATAAGTTTACAATGCTAATAAGGAGAAATTCGGGAAAAAAAATTGGGGGAAAATGAACAACTACTTAAAAAATACAGAAAAGATGAAACCATCCAATTCCAGGTTTATAGTAGGTAGTTGAAAGTTATCAGGCAAGCCTAAGTGAAAGATGGAATTATGCAAAGATGGCAGAGTTACACAAGATCAATTGAGCGAAATAAGCTACATAAAATTAGGAAAATATAAAGTTGGGGTAAAAGGTAATTTAAAGGAAAACTAGGCTAAAGAAATGTGGATGAGGAAGTAATGTACTGTACCTTTGTTTGTGTCTTATATGTGGGTTGGGGGTGTATGTTAGGTTAAGTTCTATGTGATTTTTAATTATTTGTGTTAAAATTAATAAAAAGTAATAAAAAAGAATGAAATTAGTGAAGAATTAGATGCCTGTCTTGAAATCATTTGTTTAAGAAGGACTACCTTGAAATAAGACATCCTATCCTAAGACAATGGAACCCCACCCCCCCAGTGTGTTGCTTTTCCTGATGTCTGATTTGTGTCCATTTATTCTTTTGTATAAAGAAGAAACTTGCCTGTTCAGCCTCCCAGAGAACATTTTCTGACAAAGAATGGGATATATCACATTAAAAGATCCCCCATATATGACTTTGCCAAGTTTCTGGCCAAACTATTACAAAACATATAGGTCGAACCCCCACTACATCAAGGACTCAGCTCACTTCACAGAAAAAAATCAATAACCTCAAACTCAGACCTGGAGAGATACTAATTTGATGTGGTTCCCTTGTTCACCAAAGTCCTCCATAATGGACACCATGGCACTTATCCAACAATGTTGTTTGTTTTAATTTGCTGGTTTTAACTTTTAGTCGGTTTAATATTTTTTTTTTGGGGGGGGGGGTATAGGGGTTTGAATGTATTTTGTATTTTTATCATTTGTGAGCTGCCCCGATTGAGCTCAGAGGGGTGGGGTACAAATACATTTTATTATTATTATTATTAAAACAAATTTTTGGGAAGGCATCATAGCCTTGTTCAGACTTTGCCTCACCACAAGATACTTCCAGTGGAACAATGGATTCTACAAGCAGAGAAATGGGGTAGCCATGGGAAGCCCTCTGAACCCTGTGGTAGCTAACTTTTACATGGAACACTTTGAAAAAGAAGTTTCATACATGAAACAAGGAACCCGGGAGACAATGCAGACTGAATCAGCCAGAAAAATCAGCAGTAGCAGAACACATTATAAACCATCCTGGGCATAAAATGCTATTTGAAAGCACTGAAATTCTGGACCATGCCAACAACTATCAGATCAGAATGCACAGGGAAGCCACTGAAATCCACAAACACCTCGACAACTTCAAAAGGAAAGAAGAAACCCTTAAAGTGAATAAAATTTGGCTACCGGTCCTGAAAAACGCCAAAATCAAGACCGAGCAAAATGCAAATGAAAACCACCCAGGATCAGGGTATTTCCCAGCAGACAATGGATCACTAATTAAATAGACACATTTAATTTCATATTCTCCCACCCTGAGGTCTTGCCATTCAACAACAGAACAACACAGAGATTAACAAGTAAATCACTCCTTCTAACCTAGGATCACACAGTATATATATACCCCACTCACACAGGCTAGTATTCTCTGAAGATGCCAGCCACAGATGCTGGCAAAGCGTCAGGAATAAACTTTTCTAGAACACAGCCACATAGCCTAAAAAAAAAAAAAAACCCACAAAAAACTATGGATGCTGGCTGTGAAAGCCTTTGACTTCACAACATTGGGGGGTTGTAGACTGCCAGAAATAGTGCAAATTGAGTCAACTTTTAGGGTTAGGGTTAGAGCTCTCTGACAGAGAAGGCTCAATGTCTCAGAAAAAAAACCAATTCCCATGATTCCCTAGCACTAACCCTAACCCTAAAAGTGGACTCAATTTGCATTATTTCTGGCAGTCTGCAACCCCCCATTGTGATGCATTTGTAACTATTATTGCATGTATCTTTATTTTCTAACAGTAAAAGACCTGGTATGTGTATCCATACTGCACAATTACAGCAGTTTGATATTATTTTAACTTCTACAGCTCCTCCCTTAGGAATCCTGGTATTTTTGGTTTGATGAGGTACATAGAGTTCTTTATTCCAGTGCATTCCCCTACATTACAACACTAAAGCTCTCTAGCAGAGAATACAAAGTACTTCACTAAATTGTAAATCTGAAGATTCCATTGGGCAAAGTCACTGCAGTTAAGGTGAAATCAAACTGCAATAATTAGGTGGTGTTATACACACAGACACATAGAGAGGAAAGGGAAGAACAGAACACTGCAGTTTTTCTGCAGGTGTGAACATGAAAATGCACAGTTGAGGAACAGTTGGAGGCATTGTCCCTGGGGATGCTGTTCTTTTCTTGATCACTTGCGGCACAATTCCAGTTAAAGAGCTATTTGTGTCACGCAAAACAAGTCCCCTCTGCTTTTCTAAGACTCCTCTGGATTTACAAAGGAGGGAGATCTCACTGAACAAAGCAGCATTTACTTCTGAATAAACACAGGTGTAGGGCTGAAATTGTCTTCCTGGCAGTCGATTTATTTGTTTTATACTGCAAATAAATAAAATTTATTTTTAGTCAAAAAATCACTATGCTAGAACTGGTGTGCACTGAGATCACAATACTATTGCCTTATTATTATTTTTTTAAGGAGATTGACTTGTGAAACTGGTACATTGGTTATCATTTTCACTTTCTGAATTATCTCCCTTTGAAGAAGCAACATTTGGAAACCATGGGTCAAAGAAGCACCTTTAAAATGTCAGGAGAAGGGAGGCTAAGGATGTAATGAAAATCTGCTATTTTCTAGCTTGCTTGTGAATATGATCAGGAGGATGGAAAAACAAAGGGACTAATTTGAAATTTATTCGAAAAACCAAGGTTTCCTACTCATGCAATGAAAATGATAGGAAAATAATTTAAATTACAAACTACTTTGCCTCATGCATCTGAGGAAGTAGAACAAATCAGTCTTCCTGGGCATTCCATATTGGATCTCAATAACAGTGGTCCTTAAACAAAAGAACAGTAGTCCTTAAACAAAAGCAAAGAAAAGAGGAAGATTGGAAAGATAAATAACAGAATTGGAATGTATCCACAGATTCGAATCCAATATCAGGGGTTGAACAGTGACAATAGTTTCCTGGCACACTACACACATTACAACACTATCTATCCACCATCCTAATGAGGCCACTTACTCTTGACCAGTTCATCACATCTCCTCTTTGGTTTTGTTTTGTTTTCCACAGTACATTCCAATACTGTTTCATATGGTTACCTACTCTCCTTGGCTCTAGGCAACATCCTTCCTCTTTTCTTTGTCCTCCAACTGAACTTGCTGCCTCATCTCCATACCCACTAGGTTATGAATTTCAAGTGACATTCTCACACACAACAGACTGGACTCTCTGTGTCTGTCTCTGGACTCTTCACTCTGTCACATGCATCTGTGGAATAGGCTCATCTATGAAAGGTCATCTACCAGCTTGTTTCTTTCAGTTAGTCTCAAAGGTGCTACAAGATTGTTTTGCATACATATACACATAAATACTAGAATGGCATGGAGATGCTTCAGGATTAGGGGTATATAGTCACATGAGAGGTCAGGGAAGTCAAAGAGACAGCACTGTCCACTCAGCTCCATAATACTCTTGTTTGGCCAACAGATAATGAGATGCACACACTAAAGTTGCTAGTGTTCCTAAAGGAAAGGAATACAATGTCTGACAGAACTAGGTGCATTCTGTCTTTAATCACCCAATGAAGCAAACCAATCAGACTGTAATCAAACAATATTTCAGATCATCAAACACTTAATAATTCCAGACACAGTAGTTTTAATTTCATTCAATTTTTCCCTCATACATTAATCACTCCTTTCACTTTAAACGAAATAAAAAACTGCTACTTAATTTTAAACAACAGAATCCAATCAATTAATTTTATCCTTTCACATTAATCTCAAACTCTCAATTTTTCAGTTCCATTAAATTTATTCATTCAGAAATAAACTGTATTCAGGCATCCTTGGTACCGAAGTAATTCATTTATACCACTGTCCATTCAATTTAAGCTTCTTCTTCTGTTGATTAACTAAACAGAAACAGTCATTAACTTAAAGAGACACCAGCCCAATATTGATTTTGACTACTTTAGAAAAATCCTTGATTACCTCCAAATCATATTTTTTTCATTTTTATAACCTGTTTAAACATTTTCTTAATGTAATCAATCTTTAATATTTTTAAAGCTTCATTTAATCCCTTTCTTCACTTCTGTTTTCATTCTATCAAATCTGAATGCAAATTTCCACCAGTGCTCAGTCTGCTGCCACTCCTCTATGTATTCTATGGCCTACATTGCTCAAAGTGCATCTTTCGACTGATGTGTGAAGAAATGTCATTGCTTAGATTCTAGTCAAGAGTGAGTATGGTAATGGTAAGACAACATGTCCAGGATTCTCCAACCCTTTTAAGAGATCTTGGTTCAGGCATGTACCAAAGTTATTTACACAATAGCCCTGCCAAGACGTGAATATGTGTCCACATTTGTTTCTGTGTGGAACTGCTTGAGTCTGTCTGGCTCAAGAAACAAAATGGTTAGCTAAGAAGACCCCTCTAGTCAAATTCTAGAGCTGGAAGGAAAGAAGGAAGGAAGGAAGGAAGGAAATAAAGAATAAGAGTTCATTCACTACTACAGTTTGAGTATCCCTGATCCAAAATGCTTGGGAGCAGAAGTATTTTGGATTTCAAATCTTATTTATTTATTTAGGTATTTGGATTTTGCAAATGTGTACATCATGACATATCTTGGCAGTGAGACCAAAATCTAAACACAAAATCCATTTATGTTTCATAAATACTTTATACTCATAAACTGAAGGTAATATTCATGCAGTAGGGCACATGGTGATCAGTACAACATGTTTCTAGGTATAGAAAATTGTCTGTGGCACTTTCTAGTACAGTACATTTAACAGGAATAACAGCAGCAGTAGAGGACACTTCCAAAAATGTACAATTTTTCTCTAAGGCCACCAACAACAACAGAAGCCTATCATCTTGGTGGCTGAGGGTTAGGAGAAAAAAAGTTGTTCCATTTATTTCACAAAGCTGAAACAAAACAGGATTTACATTTCTACTCTAAGAGCATAGAAGCAGTGAATTTTACACTATATATTGCTGACAAGCTACCTTAGTAGCTTTCAGTTTTTATAGGCTAGGTCAGGAAAGCACCCTCATTTGACAGCTGAATCACACTGTCAGCTTCCAGCAAAGCAAAACTTCACCTTTAAAGTCTGCATACTACTGATGATGAGGAACTAAAGGAGCAGCTGTCTCCTGGCCAGTGATATTATGAGACAGAATGAGGTGACAACTTCAGACAGTAGATTTTCGGGGTTGTAGTGGTTGTACCTAAATGACTGCTGCTGAGTCCTCAGTCCATTTTCATGTGTTGGAGGACAGGCCTGTGTGTGTGAAGCAGTCTTGCCTACACCCCCCTCAGCTAGCCCATTGCTGTTGGGAACTGTGGAGGACATTGTTCCATATCCAGGCTTGAAGTAAGATTTAACTCTATGTGAAATGAGGAAGGGTTGTCATCTTGCTTTTTGCCTTAGGAAACAACATGTCTTGACAGGTCCTGACTGCCACCATATTTCCATTGCAATTACAGAGAACCCCAACAATTGCATTTCAGTAGCCAACAAATTTTAGAAGAGAGAGACCAAAAAGCATTATCAGTTGGCAGCTGCTTCACTCTGGTTGGCCCCCTAGTCCCTGCTCTGCAATCTACAAACTCGTGGTGGACAAAAGCAGCTAATGAAGCCATTCCTGTTGAAACTGTTATCCCAATTACCTTTGTAGTTACCACTTCCTCCTATAAATCCAAAAGCCATTAGAGTATGAAGACCAAATACCACATAATAACTAACATTTCATCAGTCTGAGTGTAATTAAAAACAACTCTTATCAAGACTACATCATAACACTTAGTCATGGCACTATAGATGATCAAACCATATGGTCATTTTTTTTAAAAGCTGAACATAGTAAAGGGAAGATACAGCCAGAGTAATTTTATGATAAGGCAGAAATAC
This sequence comes from Phrynosoma blainvillii, assembly GCA_026167975.1. Taxonomy (NCBI): domain Eukaryota; kingdom Metazoa; phylum Chordata; class Lepidosauria; order Squamata; family Phrynosomatidae; genus Phrynosoma; species Phrynosoma blainvillii. The sequence continues at coordinate 182,999,044 of JANUYF010000004.1, read as the reverse complement.
TACCCCATTTCCCCATACTACTTTTTTTAGATTACAAATCAAAACTACCTTCTATCAATTGATTTAACTATCACTCAGCCATAATGGAAATTTTTCCACTTCCCTTGTCTCTCCTCCACCCCCATTTTCTTTCTTTTTTTCCTGTTTGTCATCATTTTTCTTATATTTATAATACTTTGATAAAAATACAAAAAAAATGAGGGAGAGGGAAGAAAACTAGTTTTCCAAATGTTCACAGGTGCATGCCTCATGGATGGATTTGACCAACATTACCAGAGATGGACATGCTGAACAATTCATATTGTTGTTGTATGCCTTCAACTCTTTCCAGTTTATGGTGACCCTAAAGTGACCCTATTACGGGGTTTTCTTGGCAAGATTTTTCAAAAAGGGTTTGCCTTTGCCTTCCTCTGAGACTGAGAGAGTATGACTTGCCTAAAATCACGTGGTGGGTTGCCATGGCTAAATGAAGATTAAAACTCTGTTCTTCAGAGTTCAGTATTCAAACCACTACAGCATGCTGGCTCTTGAACAATTATACACCAGAGGCACAGTAACCTATCAGAGATATATAACTATAGTCATTGTGGAAAGGGTTTTAATGACCTCAAAAAGAACAGATCAATCCTTCAGCTGTTAGTCTGCTACTATGTTGCTGATCAAGTTGGAAACAATATATTTCTAAATTGTCACTCCAAGCCTTCAAAGTCAGTACAGACTTTGCATTAAAAATAGACTGAATTTCAAGGCTGGCAACAATTTTCAAAATATTTTTTCTTGAGTTTGCAATAAATTTTTGGACATGTTAGCTATTTTTATAACTTACATTTATGTCCTGCCTTTCCTCCTATCAGCTCAAACCAGCATATATGGCATTCCTCCACTTTATCCTCACATAGGCACTGTTGAGGTAAATCAAGGTGAGAGACAATCATTGCCCCAAGAACATCCAGTGAGTTTCACAGTTCACTGGGGAGCTGAGCCTAGATTTTAAGTTTCCGAAAGGGCAGAGGAAGATAAAAAAAAAAAAAACTTCCAATTTAATAATAACAATTAATTAATCAAGTAGATCTTTATTTAATTATATAACAATAGATCTTATATTTAATTATATAACAATCATAATGTAATATGGGATGTGATGGCTTAGTGGTTAAGACACCAGTTCTGATGATTGGATGATCAGAGGTTGGCAGTTTGAGGCCCCAGTGCTGCATGATGGGGTGAGCTCTCATCACTAGTCCCAGCTTCTGCCAACCTAGCAGTTAGAAAGCATGCAAATGCAAGTAGATAAATAGGTTCCACTTCCTTAGGAAGATAACAGCATTTGGTGCAGTCATGCTGGCCACATGACCACCACAGCAGTCCTCAGACAACACTGGCTCTTCAGCTGAGTAACAGAGATGAGCACCACCCCCTACAGTCAGTTACGAATAAACATTCATGTCAAGTGACTACCTTTACCTTTTTATAATGTAATATAATTATATTTAATATTTAATGTAGTAGTTCCAAAGGCCAATTTTGGGAATCTCAGATCTTCTTGTTCTCCCATTGCACTAGAGTTCAGATGATCATTCCTCCAGGTATTATTTTTATTCCCCAGTAGTACTGTGGAGTATTCTTTATCATGCTTAACCCTTTTTCATGAATGAACAGAGACAAGGAGAACAATTATACCTAGGGATAAGTGATGATCATGCAGTCCCCATGACTATACATTCCAACAGCCCCACCACAGCGAATTGTGAGAAATGCTGGGAGTTGTAATCCAGCAATACCTGGAGGGACACACAACCACCAATCCTATTCTAGGGTGGCCAAATGACTAGGTGGGGAGGGACAATCCTGCAAATCTCAATTTTGTTTGCCACTTTGGTTCCCTAGTTAGTTGGAAGAAAAGCAAGAGACTAGGCTAGTATTTTTCCCCCTTGGGAAAACCCCCTCATGTTTTTAGCTGTATATTTTAATAAGGAAAACTTTACACTGAGTTTTGTCCAAACAATCCAAAACGACTTTTCTCTTCTAGGCCTGGGGAGGAAACCTTGATGAATTCTCCATGCAAGCCTAATAATAACCTCTCTATTTCTTTTCCATAGCTCAATCACTGTAGCTATGATGGGTTCTACATCTTGCTTGTGTTACTATGATATTCTGAGCTTTCAGTGATACTCGAACAATGGGTTACATTTTAACACGGGATAGAAAACTTTATTTGGCCATTTTTATTTATTTACTTTTCTCCCACAAACAAAGGAAATTTAAAATGGAGAGGGAAGGAAAGAATCAATAGTGGAAGTTTAACACTCATATTCATTCATCTGCATAGCAGGAAATCTACTCACAGTGGCCATTTCTTGCCTATTCCACAATTACAAAATCAACCCTTCTGCATTTTGTAAAAGGAAATAGAGTCCAGGGGAATATTAAATTGGTTACATAAACTAAATGCTGCCATCGATAGATAGCCTCATAATTTTTGTAAGATTCCACATGGAAATTATTTTAAACATCATGAGTGCACCCAAGAAAATTACTCTGTAGCTTCTATGTCCCTCATTTATTGGTAAGTCACTAAATTGCATTTGGAGAAGGAAAAACACAGAGCTTTGATGCAGAGCAGGCCACATTAACATTTTGAGTATATGAGGCAGACTAGTACCTAAGCAAAACCAAAATTAAATGAGAAGAAACACGAACAAAGAAAGTCTCTATGGTGTTAAGAGTCAGGGTGTTAAGAGCAGTGCACTGGTTTTACTGGTTTGGAGAGAAAGCTCTTCCAGGCATTAACTCTCTGCAAAAACCTCCAGGCTAAAGTTTTAAAAACAGTAAATTCATCAAAGTGATGCCAACATGGACAAGCTGATTTTGCAGAAAAAAATAATTATTTCTTTACTAAAAAAAACCAGAAAAAGATAGCAGCAGAAAACAGCTGAACAGTACATGGTCAATATAAGTCATTTCTCAAAGTAAAAAAAAAAAGGGGGGGACAACATGGAACATAAAACCTCTCTCCTAACCAACCGAAGGGTTCTAGAGCCATGCTTAAGGGACTACAGGCTAAAACATACACAAGAATTTTCTCTCCCTCTAACATGAAGAAGATGACTAGAACAAGGAAACAAGCCTCAGAGAGAGGGGGAAGCAGGTCTAAGTGAGAGTACTAGGTCTAACAGAGGAGCAAAACGGAAGGTGGGTAAGGGGCGGCTTAATGCCACCCCTTTGAGTGCCAGATCAGGGCTTTGAGTGCCCCAATCTGGCATTTTTCCAGCACAAAAAGCAGAAAAATGCCACTCCTTTTTGCATTAGAAAAAAGTGTCCCTTTTGCTGCCGCTACTATGGCTCTTCTTCGCTCCTGTGACAAGTGGCACGTAGTTGCTGCTCAGCTGGAGCATCCCAACACTGACCGCCATCTGGGCTGGTAGACGGCATGATGACAGGTCCAAAAAAATAAAAAATAAAAGATTCTCTCTTTCTCTCTGTATTTTAACCTCTTCCTAACTTGGGAGGGATATCCTAACACTGAAGACTCTGGGTGGCACAAAATATGACCTTAGTGTTGTTGTGCTTGCAAAGGGCAGAGGTGGAGATGCCTTTCAGGTATTAATAATGACTCTTAAGTGGTCTGGCCAGCATTGAACATTATGTGGCCAAAGTTGTTCCTTCAACTGGTTTATGAGATGCAACTGTCAGAAAAACAAAGCAGTTTCTCAACACTCTTTTCAACTTTCTGCAAAGCGATTTCCAGTCAGGACACTGATCCTGTTGCTGTAACAACATAAATAAATGAAACAAGTACATAAATATGTTCACAAACCATGGAAGCATCCATCTTTGAGTTTTCTCAGAGCCTCATTTGTATGAATGCTGGCAGACTGATATTGGTGAGCCCCTCACATTCAGAAACTGGATTAAGCTATAGATAAGAACATCTCCTTTCACAAGTTTTAATCATTCTATTTAATAAAGAGATGACATTATATATTCATAACAAAGAAAATCAGAGATGCTCTGTTTCCTATTCTCCATGTTCTTCTATTTCTCTGTGTTTTATTTGTTTATATGCATAGCCATGGTTTTAAAAAGTAATAGAACCACTATTCACAATAAGATAATTTAAACTTTAAATATCTTGATCTATAATCATGTTATTACTTTGTGACTGAGAATTACACTGAACACCTAAGCCTATTTAAAATGACTTCCAGAAACCTAGGAGAAGCATTGTTTGGAGACAAATGCATAATAAATGTTGACCTAGCGAGAGAGAAGTTACATTTTTAAAAAGCAGTTATTGCAGGAGTTCCCAATTTTGGCCTATCAGATGTTTCTTACTACAACTCCCATAATCCCTTTCCATTAGTCATGGCTGAGATTGACTGCAAATTAAACCCCAAATATGTATAGGGCAAAATATCCCCCATTCCTGATTTAAAACATTAAGTGTTTGTTACTGAAATCAGTAGCAGTCCAATAACAAATAATAGAAGAAAGAAGGGAAAATTCCATGCTTATTTTAACTCTATCAAGTTTTTTTTCTTTTATTTTTAACATGGTATTCCATGATTTCCAATCTTTGATACCAGTTATTTTCATTAAAGTATTAAACTGTTCTGCTAGCCTTGGATGAAGGCTGGCTAGATTTTTCAGAAAGAATCCATAAATTTCATCTCTTCTTCAGGTTGGTCTTTGAATGGATTTTTTTAAAAAAAAAATCATTGTAATTATAATATTTCCTAACAAGATCAGTTTCTATGCTTCATTTGTTATGCGTTTTTAGTTTTTGTTGTTGTTGTTACATTCCTTCATGTCACCAATCAAGGAGTTTTCTTGGTAAGATTTGTTCACAGGGGAGTTTTTAGTTTACTTCACAAATTTTAATTTACCTCCAAAATGTAACCATATAATTTTTATAGAAGATGTGTATTACATCCTCTTAGAAAGAAAGATAGAAGCCAAGATGACCCAAATGAGGCTATTGTACTTCAAATACATTGTGAGAAGAAAGGACTCATTTGAAAAGACAATAATGCTGGGAAAGGTAAAGGGAAGTAGGAAGAGAGGAAGGCCACATGGCAGATGGATGGACTCTATTAAGGAGGTCATGGGTATGGGTTTGCAGGAATTAAGCAGAGCAGTGAAGGACAGAGGGTCTAGGAGATGTCTCATCCATTAGGGTCACCATGAGTCAAGATCAACTCAAGGGCAGTGAACAACATATAAAGATTTTATAGAACTATTGTTGGTTACACTGATGTTGCATATTCAACAACCCTAATAGAATGATGGTTATGAATTATATACTATTGGTTGCACTCAGTGTATGTACACAGCCCATGAAAAAAATGTGTTAAAGAATCTTTTCAATGACTCATGTATAATATAGAAACTGATTGTAAGCGCTATTTTTGTTTGTTGACATTGTTGTAATAGAAAATACATTATGGTATTAGATTTATTTTTAATGTACGGATATTGAAAATAGATATATTGGTTATGGTTCTTTTTTCTTTTTTCAAAAGAATAAAAAAAGTCAGTTATATTTAACAAGATCTTGTCAGAACCAGGACCTTTTTTGTTTTAATCAATTTTCTCTGCAACACCAGGTGTTATAGTTGAAGGCAGTAAAAAGAGAGGCAGACTACTTGCCAAATGGCTAGACTCAATCAAGGAAGTAGTGGACCTGAGTCTGCAGGACCTGAGAAGAGCAGTGGAGGACATGGGGTCTTGGACATGTTTCATCCACAGGATAACCATGAGTAAGGCTTGACTCACAGGCAATACAACAACAACAACAGGACCAATCTCCTGCATTATACCTTGTATAGTTTTGGGTCTCCTTGGGTATTCCTAGGTGTCTTTGCTCATATATTATTCCAAGTCTGTTCAATGGGGGCATCCAGGTAAGTGTGCACAGGATTGCATTCATTAGCTGCTATAGTGCTAGACAGATGGCATCCACATCAGCAATTCACCTGGAATGCTGTTTAAATGCATTGCGACTCATATTGAATCTTTGTGTGGCTATTTTCCAGAACCATTAGAGGCATGGCATTTTATTTGATGAGGTGCACTCTTAACATTTGACATGGTTTATATATTACATAGTTTTTATATATGTTTTAATGTGCTTGAACCTTTAGGACTTAGCAACCTTTAAAAGAGAAATCTAAATAAAAATTATAGAACCCTGAGAAGCTCTCTCTCTCTCCCAAGCTTCTTGTTACCTTTTTGTGAGCTACTATAACATTGATTCATTGGTATTATTTTTTGTAATTTGGGTTTCGATAATAGGGCGATTTCACATGTGGCAAAGATTTCCAAGAAGTTACAAGCTTCCATTGCCCCAGTATTAGCAATAATCCTTCTTGCAGAGTAACTGCTAATTTCTAGCAAGACTTTGGCATGACAATAAACTATCTGACACCTGAGTATTTTATGGAAAATACAAAATTAATGACTACAATATTGAAAAATCCTTTTTATACTGATATAAGGAACATCTCATTTGATGTTTTTTATCATCTAGGATATGCAAATAACTGTATTAAATATAGTTACAATCACTTTTGTTCTCCAGGGTCCATATTCTTATGTTTTATTGCAACTAGAAATATGGCTCTTGCCAGCCAAAGGACAGACACTAGTAATTTAGAGAAAAAGCCTTTCTATATCAGCCTTTATGTACTCCACAGTTAACTTGCTTCCATCTGGATTAGACCAAATGGTCTTCTTACTAAAGGGTGCTGTTTCCAGCAAAGCTTCAAGGATGTACACAAGCAGGAATGAAATTCCTCTCCTGGTGTTTGTCCCTAGCTGCTGGTCATCACCATTATACTTCTGCCACAATGCAGAACTTCCTTCTGAAAAGTTAAGTTGATCCCCCACAACCCCGTCCTTCTTCTAGTAAGTAACATTCAAGAATGTTTTGAGCAATTGACTGGCTGCTAAAGAAGGAGTTTTAATGTAAGTACTAAGTACCATAACAGCACCAGATAATTTTTGTTCTTGAAAACTAAGCAGGGTCATCTCAAGGTAGTATTTGGATGGGAGGCCACCAATGGACACCAGGTTCTATAGGCTATGTTTCAGAGGAAGAAATTGGCAAAACCACCTCTAAGTATTCTTTGCCTAAGAAAACCTTATGATATTCATGGAGTCATCAGAAATTGACAGACAACTTGAAGGCACATAAACACACATGCACTTTTACTAATGTGGTTTTTAAAATTGTTTTTAATTCAGTACTGTTTAAATATTATAATTTGTTACATTTAAATTTTATAGCTTACTGTTTTTTCATTTGCACCTGTGTTTTTTACTCATGTTATGAGCCACGCTAAGTCTCAGTTTTGAGAGAAAGTGAGATGTAAATTAAACAAACAAATCCTAGCCAAGTCCAACTAGATCAAAATTAGCTCACATTTTCACACCAGTTCCTTCCTGTTGTAGATTCTCCATGGTGCTTCCAGTTCCACCATACTTTCCAACTGTATTGTAATTTTCAGAAAGATCAGTATTTTATATAACCCTTTTGGTACTCATTCAAAAGTAAGGAACATTCTTCAGCTTTCCAAGCCAAAACGTTACTATAATGATGCACACTGTATATCCTGTTACTGCAATTATTCACTATCTGGTTCCACATAAATGGTTTAGGGCCAGATTATTGGGGGGGGGGGGAGGATAGATAAAGTTATTAGTTAAGCTAGATTTTTTTGTAACAAAAGGGACAGTTTAATTGAATTGTTTTTAATTGTAGTAAATGACTTTAGTAGGAATTTCAGCATTAACCCAATTTCAAAATTAAATTATTAAACAAGATCCAAACAATTTTACAATCCACATCTGACTTTTACACAAACCCTGGTTTTCTTGCATTTTCACAAACATTTTTGCTTTCTGTTAATTTCTCAATGCTAGGGGATTTCCTAGTTTAGACTACAAGAGTAGCTACTCAATTTTAATTCCAACATGATAATAACAATTGCAAATACAACTATTTGTCTAATGGGGATTAAAAATTCTATAACTCATTTTAAAAATTATATACATGCATCAGCTAAACAAGTATTATGCAAAAAGTCATGTAGCTTTTCCCTTTGAGATTCAAAACAGGGAGAAGCAGGGAAGGAAAGAGGGAAATCATAGGTGGCATTTTTCAGCTTCATTAACATAAACTGATTTTTTTCCTTCTAACATAAACACAATTGAAATACATTTTTAAAGCTTTTTAAGAATTAGCTAAATGGTAAAACACATTAAACCATTCCAATTCATTAACCTATCTCCACCATATGCACTCTTGCTGAATGTCCACTGTGAAGAGCTCTGAGGAACTTCTGGTTGGATATGGCATCTTGCTGAGTTGTCTTGAAATGACACAGTCCAGGACAACTCAAGCATTGTAGTGACAGTGTGAATTAAAAGCCTGAAAATATCCCCCTGGTACAGGAGATTCATAAGGGGCCCGACAGAGGTTCATTCCTGTTTTCTGTTATTGAAAAACTCTGAAGGTTTTTCAGTGTGGAAGAAGAAAGAAGACAGAGGGGACCAAAGGGCTACAATGTATCTAGCACATCTAAAGTGTGGTTGGTGGTGAAAGGGCTGGTCGGGCTAGATGAAAGGTCCCCACCCAAGCCCGGCTCTCAGCCTCGCCGCTGCTGGGAGCTGAAGGGTTGGGGCGGGCTAAATAGAAGCCCCGCTCCATCCCGGTTCTGGTCTTGCTGCCGCAGTTGTCCAGGTGGTGAAAGGGCTGGGCGGGCTATATGAAAAGTCCCTGCCCAAGCCTGGCTCTCAGACACACCACTGCAGAAGAGCAAAAAAAGGAAGATGAAATGGAAGCAAGAAAGAAGAAAAGAGAAGATGAACTTGATGAGAAAGCAATATGGGAACAGAAACTTAGAGAGAAATGTATCAGGATAAGAGATCTCCCAGAAGAACTAGGAGAAGATCTGAAGCTAAAATTAGTTCCTCATCTTGCAAAATTCATGGGAAAAGATGAGAAAAAAAATGAAATCAAAAATGACAGGTTGTTCTGGGTTAATTCTCAAGTTGCTAAACAGAAAAAATTACCTCTGTACGTTATAATTTATTTTATTAGACATCAGACATGAGACCAGACATGAGACCAGCTACTGAAACATCATCATGCTATTCCACTGGAATTTGAAGGACATATTCTGAAAATCTTCAAGGATACTCCTTCAAGAATCTTGAAAAAATGTAAAGACTACTTATTTTTGACAACTCATTTGAGGAAAGATGATATGAATTATAGATAGGAAACTCTAGAAGGCCTGACATTTTGGTACAACAGAAAGAAAATAGTGATCTCATCAGTTGAAGAGGCAAAAAAAAGTTCTGGAATCATTATGACAAAAAATAAAAATCAGGAACAAACAAACATAGGATGAGAGAAAAAACATGACAGACAGCCTGTACAGACTGGCCAAAAGGGCTGGCCTGGGGTGGAGTCAGGGTATGACAACCGCATAGTGGCTGCCCCGACTCCGCCCTGATGGCTCACAGCATCAGGGGACTCCATTGGCACAGCATACAGACACACTGCACCAAAGGAGCACAGAAAAGCCACCACCATGGTGGCAAGGGTAACTTTTTGCTGCTCCAAAAAGGAGTGCTATTTACCAGCTCTTTTGGGAGTGGCAAAGTGCCAGATCAGGGCTGCAGTGTGTGGTTGCCCCAGCCCAAATCCGGTACTTCCAGGGATGGCACAGAGCAGCCCCTTAGAGGCCATTTGTAGAGCCCCAGAAGAAAGAGAGAAACAAGAACCTAAAGCTAGAAGAAATAAAGAAGGGAGAATAAATGAAGAAATAAATCTGAGTAGAGAAGATGGCTTTAGTCAAGCCTGAAAGACCTCTCTCTTCACTGCTGCCTTCAATTTAGATTATAAATACTGTGCCCAGACCAGCATTCTCAGCATAGCACTTGTTCTTTCAGTGCTGTCTACTATACACATTACATCATGTTTCATCACTGTCATCCCCAGCATCAATATACAGTCTTCTTCTCTCTTTCTTTTCTTTTTTCTTGGATGTAAATACCAAAGCTGGGGGAGGGAGAGAAAACTGAAGGGTTGTTCAGTTCTGAACCAGTTTGCAAATCAGTTTAAATTGGGGTCATTCACACTTGTGCCGGGTTTTCCTGACCCAAATGGGGGGGGCATGCAAATCCCCCTTAACCCAAGTTTTTAGGAAACAGAGATTTTAGCATTTCTTTTGAAAAGAACCAGTCTTTTTCTACCAGCTGCAAATGGGAACTTGCTGTCAAGTTCAATTCAATTTGGAGAAGAGGAAGGGAGGGGTTAATGCCCATCCCTTTGCCCTCTCCCTGCCAGCCAAAGCCAGGGAGGAGGTTCTCCTGGGAACATCATTAGTGTACTTTTAAAAAATATATATTTAAAACATGACAGCTTATACACATCTTTGCAATTGCATGGCCACAGTAGACCATACCTTTCATATCATCGATATGACAAAGGTGCACATGTTTTGATTGACTTTTTTAATCAACTCCCTCATCAATGGGGGGGGGGGGGGTTAAGGGGTCATTCTTTCCTTTTTCCTCAGAAATAAAACCACATCAGACTCTACTCCCAAGCTGGTGCAAACAAAACTCTCACACACATATTGTACCCCACATTTAACTCCATGGAGGTTTCTTACCTGAGAGTGTGTGACTCCCCAAAGGCTAACCTGTCCTAGGGTTTCTTGGAAAGTGTTGTTCTGAGGGGCTTGCCATCACATCCTCTGAGGCTGAGAAAGTGTGATTCCTCCAAGGCTAACCTATCACAGGGTTTCTTGGCAAGGGTTGTTCTGAGGGGCAGACCGGGGGGGGGGGGGGTCGCCCAAACAGTGTGATGTAGGTGCACATCATTTGATTGGCAGTTTTAAAAAAACCAAGAACAATTGAAAAGACAGCTCCATTTTAAATCAATACAAATGTTAATGTGAACTCCAACAGGGTTAAATCGCCACAGAGAGATTCAATTGGGGTAAACATAGTGGGAACTTCAATTTGGAATCATAACATCAATTCCACTTGGATCTCCTCGCTACAAAAATGCTAGTGTGAATGAGCCCTGATTGTAATGTTCTGGCAGATTAATACTTTTCTTGAATACACCTCCCAGAGCCTGTAATCTGGCATGGTTACTAGGAATTGTAGTTTAAAAAAAACATTCCCAAGCTCTTGTTAAGACCAACATATTCTTGCTGGTGGGTGATATATTTACACATTTGTCAGAGAAAATGAGAGTTGATGAGAAACACCACCATCACCTGATCATATATTGTTGTTGTTAGCTGCGCTCAAGTCAGCCTCAGCTCATGGTGACCCTGTGAATGAGACTGCTCTAAGACCCCCTATCCTCCACTGCTCTGCTTAGGTCTTGTAGATTCAGGCCCATAGTCTCCCTGGTTGAGTCCATCTATCTGGTGTGCAGTCTTCTTCTCTTTCTGCTGTTTATTATTATTATTATTATTATTATTATTAAAATCAATGATTCATGCCTTCTCATAATGTGGCCAAAGCATTACAGCCTCAATTTAATCATCTTGGCTTCCAGGGAGAGTTCAGGCTTAATCTTTTTAAGGACCCATTTATTTGGATTTTGGCTCCTCACAGTATTCTCATCACTTCTCCGTTATCACATCTCAAATGAGTTGATTTTCTTTCTATCCACTTTCTTCACTGTTCAACTCTCACATTCATACATGATGATGGAGAATACAATTGACTGGATTAGTCTTAGTGCTCAATTGTATATCTTTGCTCTTTAAAATTTTGTCTAATTCTTTGATTGCTGCTTTTCCCATTCCTGGTCTTCTTCTGATTTCTTGACTGCAGTCTCCATCCCAATTGTCTAGGGTGAATTTATTTATTTTTTTACATTTTATTATGAATAATAAAAGAACAGAAAGAGAAAAAGTAACAAAAAAGAAAAACCACAAAAACGTAACAATATTAACTAATAACAAACCCAAACAAAACAGACAGACTACAACAATAAAAATAGGAAAAAAAACCAAAAATACATAATTTACAAAAACATATACATACATCAAGAAAAGAAAAGAAAACACAAAATAAAAAGGAAAAAAAACTCTAAAAACTTCCTCCGCACTACAAAGGTTTATATATTTATCTATATGTCTTTGACCTTATATATTCAATATACACTATATTACAGTCTATGACCTAAAATTAGGAGTTTCTCAATATTTTCCTTGTTGTAATAATGAAACATACCAAAAAGAAAAGTTTTCATTACAGGTGCAATTAAGTTACTGCCTTCCTAGTATTATAGATAAATATTCAATCAAATAGGATAATAGATCAATCTAATAAAGTAATAAATTATACAATATCTACAACCGTTTTCTTAATATAATCATACCAAGGTTTCCATTGTTCATGGAATAAAACCAGAGATTTGTTTTGAACTGAGCAAGTTAATTTTTCTAAATTATACAAATCTTGTACTTTAATTCTCCATTCCTCAGTTGTTGGAATTTCCCTTTTTCTCCAATATTTGGCAAATAGAATTCTCACTGAGAATAGGATGAATTTATGTAGATCTTCCATGATCATTTTGGTTTTCTTTATGTTCAGCAACAAGCCTACCTTGACCAAGTCAATGATGTTTTCTGCTAGTAGTATGGTGTCATCTGCATATCTTAGATTGTTGATGTTCCTTCCTCCTATTTTTACTCACCTTCTAAATCTAAATCTGCTCATCATATGATATTTTCTGCATACAAGTTGAACAAGTAGGATGATAATATGCAGCCTTGCCTGATCCCCTTGCCAATTGGGAACCATTCTGCTTTTCCATATTCTATTCTAACAGTATCTTCTTGTCCTAAGTACAGATTTCTCATCAAGACTATCACATTTATTGGCACTCCCATGTCTGATAACATACATGCACACAAATACAAATTTAATCAGTAAGCTACTTCTACCAGCTTCACTAAGTCAAAACATACCAAAAGGGATTCCTCTGTGGTCACCATTTATCAACTCTTCAGGTGGGTAATATTAATATGTTCACTTCCTTTCTCCAAGGTGCTGAAACTAGCTCTCCCACAACTCTGTTTCTTACCAGTGGAAGATTACCTCTGTTTTTCATTTCAGTTAAAATGTGATCAATGCCATACCTTTTATCATTCCTTTATAATTACTTGATAGATCTTCCAGGGCGTAGGAAATATTTCCTCCTAACTACCAGTTCACTGCATTTAGTCTGGTGTCATGTTATAGGGAACACTGCACTCCCTGGGTGCTTTGGACTACAGTTCCCATCAGCTACAGCCAAAGTGTTAGTGTTGGTTTTATAGTCCAAAATGTCTGGAGGGGGCCAGGTCTTCTATCTCAGATCAAACAGCCATCTGTGCTTGTACATGAGCATTGCTTGTGTGTCTGTTGTTCCTGCAGAATGATGTATACTCTTTGTGGGTGAAACTTTGAGGATGGAGTGCACAATAAAGGGGGGAAAAATAATGAGCGTGAGAAAACAAATGACAGGTGCTGGGGTTTCTGGAAGATTTCCTTGTTTGAAAATTCTTTCCATGCATGTAAGCTCAGTAAGGCTGTGGAACAATTCTGCCATTCTGGAGTTTAGTGTGATCCCCACCCCCCTTGACAGTTTATTCATCAAGGCACTGATTGTCTCCTGGTATCTGGCCTTACATTCACTTGCAGTCATCAGAATAATTTCTCCATCACTCAGAAATTGGGCTGACATGATCTTGCTTGGTTAGCTATGCAATAATACAGAACCGGAGGATTCTCAATGCCACTCGCTTTGCTATTTGGGTTGGGCTGTCATTTCTTTCTTGCGGCAACCTCAAGCAATAACATCTGATACTCATAATCACAATCTCTTTGGGTGTAGTTTTTTTAAATCCCTATATTTGTCATTTCCTCTCATGGAAATGTTTTTCAGGCAATATCATTACAGCTGAGTTGTTTCAAATACTGCTAGGATATAATATTACAAATCCATTGTCTAGGGTAGCCATATATTAAATTATGCCTCAGATGACATTAATGATGATTACTTGAGGTCACCATTAGGGTCAGGTAGAAAGTGACTTATCTATGTTCAAGCTGTATGGATTCCCACATCTTCTCAAGCGAGATGAAAGAGTGGAATAATCATGAACCATTGTCATAGGTTGACAGATGTTTTTTGGTAATGAACTTTCCCTTCCAGCAGACATAATCCACCACCTTATCACACTATAATAGTGAAGTGTTAATTTTTTTTGCTGAAGGAGCAGGCGGGTTGCAACCTTAGAGGAAGGCAACAGCAAATCCCCTGTGAACAAATTTTGCCAAGAAAACCCTGTGATAGCATTGCCAAAGGTTGGAAATGACTTGAGGGCACACATCAATATTTTTTTCCTATGCAGCAAAACATGCTATGTGATGTTTGCAGTCAACAGCATCAAATAATTAGCCATAAGTATAGCATCCCAGATCACGTGAAGGAATTATGTGGAAGCCATTTCCAAATGCATCTTTACCTAAGTTTATGCACAACAGTGTGCTCTTCATTACCTATACCAAGTACAGTGAGATAGTTGGGTTTTTCCCCTACCTTTATTTATACTGCACCTTTACCCCAACATTGGCCCTGAAAGCAGAGTACAGGGGGCACATTTTCTGGGGGGACAGGTTGGGCAAAACCCCAGAAAAGATGGGTTCTTCCAATGTGTCCTGTCTCTATCAAAGAGATTGACTTTATGATTTATTAGTTTCCATGCATGTGTACAAAACCAATTGGACAGTTTGTGTACACAAGAGAATAAATATACAGAAATGTGATATTAAGAAAAGTAATTCAGGAAAGCTTCTAGGGGAACATTGTGATCATTCTGGGAAATCAGTTGTAGGAGTCTGATTTCTCTTTTGTTCAGAAGAGTGGCTTAGCAAAGTGAAACTGGCTAAATTATAGCATCATGAGTACCTTTCTTTGGCAAAGGCATGGCTGGATTTTCTGAGCCAGAGTTGACTACATTCAACATGAGGCTGTCTTTTAAAATTAGTTGGAAGCTGTAATTAGTTCAAACTAGCTAGATTGCTAACTGGAATATGTTATAGACATCATATAACACTAGTCTTAAATTGCATTGGCTGCCAATACACTTCTAGTTTAAATTCATAATATTGTGAATGTCATGGGACTTTTAAAATGTGCACTTCTCCATTTATACACCTACCCAAGAGCTGAGTTCTGCAGGAAGGGCATCCCTCTGTGCCCTACTAGTGGGTTCAATATAATGGGAGGATATGGAAGAGGGACTTTTCACTGGTGGCACCTGATTTTGGAATGCCCTCTTCTTAGAGGTCCCATTTGCACTGATTGATGCTGGCTTTATTCTGGTATCAAGCTAAAATATGATTTTTGTTAAAGCCTTTGGGGCCTAACTGATTTATTGCAAAATGTCTGCATACAGTATGTGGTTTTAAAAATGTTTTAAGCCTTGTAAGCTATTCTAACATGGTGAATGGTTTGGGCTGTTTTTACCCTGTTTCAATTATTTTCGTGTATTTTTAACTGCTTAAAGCTATTTTACTTGCACACTACTCACATGAATTACATACTTTCTGATATTTCACAAAAGAAAATATGTGTGATCAAGCAAGATGAGTCTGTGGTCAAGATGGCAAAAGTTACTAATGAGAAAAAGCAGAGGCTTGGGGAGGCTGCAGCAGTCTGATTTCACCTGAGCCTACTGGAAAAGACAAGATTCCTCCCCCTCCTC
This sequence comes from Phrynosoma blainvillii, assembly GCA_026167975.1. NCBI lineage: Eukaryota > Metazoa > Chordata > Lepidosauria > Squamata > Phrynosomatidae > Phrynosoma > Phrynosoma blainvillii. The sequence goes on along the minus strand of JANUYF010000004.1, from coordinate 182,983,250 downwards.
TCCTCTCCCACTTGCTAAGTTGATTGAGTGTAAATGACTTTTGCACTTTGAACTCAATTTGCAGCAGTAGAGGTAAACTGAAAACAAAGGGGGAAGTGGAAGGAGCAGGTAAAGGTAAAATGTAAATGTTTTCCCTTTGACAAGGTTGTTAAGTCATGTCCAACTGTAGGGGGCAGTGCTCATCTCTGTAAAAGGAGCTGAAATTTGGGGCAACAGAGGATTAATTGGGACTGTCACTACCAAACTTCAATAATAAATATAATAAAACAGTTTATGTGGACTAGCAGGTTTTGAGGAAGGTTTAGCATTCAAAATAGTGACAATCTTCTTCAATTTGATGAAGCTCTTTACTAGGGGTGCATTCATACTGTAGAAATAATGCAGTTTAATGCCATTTTAACTGCCACGGCTTCATCCTACAGAATCCTGAGTTTTGTGATTTGGTGAGGTATCAGCATTCTTTGACAGAAAAGGCTAAAGACCTTGTAAAACTACAAATCACAGAATTCCATAGGACGGAGTTACAGACCTTAAATGTCAAATTGCCTTGATGTCAAACTGCATTATTTCTACAGTGTAGATGCCATCAACATCTCCTATAAGTGAATACAAGCACATTTTCAGGCAATTCCCAATAATTGTGAAATGTATCATGACAACTCCAATAGTCATGTCTTTAAGGAAAATCCAAAGTTATGCCACTGAGATTTGATATGATCTTCCCTTTCAAGCACACTAATTTCAAGCTCTGCCTTTAAAGCACAGATATTTGAAGCAACCAGGTACTAGTTAAAAACATAATAATTATGTTTGTGGGGCATGACTGCAATCTCATGCATAGTTACCTGGGATTAAGCACCAGGAAACTTGGGGAAATTTAATTCTGCTATATATATATTGTACTTGTAAAACCCATTGAGTTCTAAACAAAAATTCTTCAGACAGCTGAAACAGAATCATTCAGGAGCTAGCCTGAGAGAAGTTATTTTAGGCCCACAAATCCCACTCCACTTCCCTAGAGAATGATAGTTCACCAAACACTGGATCATCTTTACAAGGACTTTTTTAGGTATGTGTACCCTTAAGAGTTCAATTAGACTAAAACTTCCTAGTTAGTACAGCTTTTCCCATTACAACAGAGCATTAATGGGCAAAGCTTCACCTGTAACAAAAAAAAAAAGAGATAATTCCCCTTATGTGTGACATTGAAAGGGAAAAGTCTATGTTTTGGATGTAGATCAGGCTCAACCTGCAGCATTTCCAATTAAAGAACCTGAAGCATCAAGGAATGAGAAAGACTGTAAAAACAAACAAACAAACAAACAAAAAAAAACACTGCCAGACACAGCAGAAAATAGAAGGGTAGATGAGCCAACATTCTAACTCAGGATAAGGAGCCCTGGTGGCACAATGGTTAAATGCCTGTACTACAGCCACTCATTCACAGTCGCAAGGTTGTGAGTTCAATACCAGCCAGAGGCTCAGGGTCAACTCAGCCATGCATCCTTCCAAGGTCACTAAAATGAGTACCCAGCTTGTTGGGGACAATTAGCTTACACTTTGTAAACCACTTAGGGAGTGCTTAAATGCACTGATAAGTGGTATAGAAATGTACTTGCTATTGCTCTTGCTCTTGCTTCATATGTCCAATGGTTGGGCATAGGCTGGGTGCAGCAAACATTGCAGAGATGTGGGAGAACAGTGTTTTCTGTTGTTATGCAGCCTTCCCTGCATTCCCCAAGTGGAAGATGCTGTGCTTTTGCCATTTCTGAAGTGAGATTCATTTGTCAGTCTAGTCAACTTGTCTACATGGAATGGAGAGGTGACATCTTATCCTTCACCTCAAGCAATGCAATGTCTTCAGCTAGCCCTATTCATGGTAAACAGGTTCTAAAATCACTAACTCCTCCTTCTCATGGGCCTTTCTTCTCATTCATGCCATCTGATAATGGTCATGACATTGCTTGTCAAAGAACTGTGATTTGGACATTTAGCTCCCCAATGCTCCATGAGTCTTCTGAATTGCCAGTGCAAGGAAGAGCTCCTAGCTGAGTAAAAGTAGCATTACTACTATGTGCAGGCTTTTGAAAATAATAGAATAAAAGGAGATACAGTAGAAGAGGTTAATTATATTAGCATGGCTCAAGAACAAAGGCCAGACTTCTCAAGGACCTTCTAATTGTGCTGGTGGAAATCTTACTTTACTAGTGTTCTGTCTACATTAATTCCCATATGCAGAGCTCCCAGGTGCTCATACAGAAAGGCCTATTGAAAACCAAATTGCTTAGCAATCAAAAGGCTGCTTGAAAAGTGAGAAGAGCCAGAGGCCCAAACAATAGGTGGTTTTGTACAGCTTCAGGATCTCCCTCTTAATCTCCCTGAACAACGAAACAGAACAAAACTCCATAAGGTCTCTTAGTGCAGAGATTCATCAAAAGGTAGGTGATTAGAAGCAAGCAACTAATCAGTTTATGTACAAAGCAGGCCACAAGATGAATACTGTGGATAGCTCTGGAAGCAATCCCATATCTCCTCACTTACTTTCCCAAGCACTGTCAAAACACAGGCTGACTTCAAAGTCCATTTACAATTATTGTTACATAGACACATTTCATTCTCATGTTCTACAACTAGGTTTAGAGATGTGGAAGTAAAAGGCTGAATGCTTATCTAAAACTCTATGGGATGGCTTTACTATGGCAGAGTGAAGCAACTGCCTCAAGGGGGCAACATTTGTGCTACCTCCTGAGGCCCCCGACCCCCTGTTTTGAAAAAGAGTTATCTCCTGTGCATGCTAAACATGTTTGATGCCCTCAGATAACCTACAGTTAGTGTGTTCCAGTAAGGTTTATCTGCCTGCCCAGTCTGTTGCTTTTATCATTATCATTGTTGTTGTTATTTGGATGATGCAGAGCACCATCTTGCCATTTGTCTGAGGCAGCTAAGTGTCCTGAGTTGGCCTTAAAGATCAATAAATATAGTTCCTTTTGGGGGAGATAATCTACCTCTTGGCAACGTACACATATACAAGCAAGGCCTCTGCCAACATATTCTTGTTTTTGTAAGATAGCAAGATTTTTAAAAGGACTATCTCAAGAAGCCTTTCTTAACTACAGCTCACCTGGTTTTCAGTCTGATAAAGCCTTTAATTCTTTCTGCACATTGGAACATGAAATAAATGAGGGGATCCTCATCTCAGCACATCTTGTGTCAGCAAGAACCAAGCTTTGTAGTATTTATTGGCAAAGAAATATTTCACATGAACTGTGTAGTATCAGATTAGTTGTTGTACACTACCCATTGACCTTAGTTCCTTCCACAAGTGTTAGTCACAGAATTCCTACTGAAAACAGGGCATACACAACCACATATACTTCCAACATCCCTGTGCATTCTAGCCCCATAACCTTAGGTCCAAGCTATCTCAGGGACCGCCTGCTCCTGTATAGTCCTCCCCGCGCTCTTCGGTCCTCCGGGAGGAAACTGCTACAGCCTCAGAAATCGAGGCTTGCGGCTACCTCCCGGGGGGAATTCTCTGTTGTCGCCCCTAAGCTTTGGAACGGCCTGCCGGACGAGATCCATCTATTAACATCTTTAGACAGCTTTAAAAAGGCTGTCAAGATGGATCTCTTCCGGCAGGCCTTCCCAGATTAGTTACACCAGATTAGCCATCCCATCTCGGAAACGCTCCTCACGTGGCCCCATCAATTTGATAGGAGGAATGTTGACCAGGCTTGGACTTTTGGGATAGGAGGGTTAATTCTTGCATTTTATAATTTTAAATCTTAATTTAATTTTAAATTTTTAAATTGACTTGTTGTTTTATATTGTTTGATTTAATACTGTTTTAAGGGGGGGAAGGGGGTATGCTGCATTGTATGTTGTGGATGGTTTGTTTTAAATTGTAAGCCACCCAGATTGGTCTACCATAGGGTGGGGTATAAATAAATTTTATTATTATTATTATTATTATTATTATTAGTCTCCTTGCATTGTACAAAGGTTTGAAATGCAATTTAACTTGTATTTAACTAAATAAACTAGAGGAGAATGACTCAGTCATGTGGGAAGTTCTACTCACATTTAAATAGACATAGGTAGAACCTCCTCTCACACCTTGCTACTCAATCTAGTTTGGGAGATTAATTCAGTAGTCTACATTAGTCCATGCTCATCTGAATTTTGGACTGAGTCTCGTACATCAGATAGGGGGACCTTGGTATGCAGTATCACAATGGAAACCTCCACAACCCCCACCCTGCCAACTCACCTGCACAAATTGTCAGTTGTGGTAGGCACTCTCTATGATGCAATAGGTTGTAATCTCACACTGTCCTGCTCTTGTGGTGAACCAGAATTCAGAGTGCCTAAAGTTCAGAAGCCATAACAACTAGAACTATCCAATGTCAAAAAGTCCAGGGTCGGATGTCATAAATCAGAACAGAGTCTGAATAGTCTGTAGCAGAGTCAGTAAACAGTCTGAGGGACATAAATCAAGTACTCACAGTAGCTACATCAGGCTAATAGGTGAACTGAAAGTTTTTTTCCATAATTCAATTGAACAAGGTCCCCAATTTATAAAGCCAGCCAGCTCAGTCATGGCCATAGTTCAGATAGTATAGTGGGTATCTGCTAGGATTTGATTCAAGAACCCTTCATACATACCAAAATCTGTAGATACTCAAGTCCCATTATACACAATGGTGTAGTAAAATTGTCTCCCTCATATATAAATTGACAAAATCAAGGTTTGCTTGGGGGGATTAATATTTTAAAGCTAGGAATGGTTGAATCTGTGGATGCAGAACCTGTGGATACAAAGGGTCGACTGTATTTCAAGAGCACATTTCCCAGCATTGTGCACATTGCCTTTTACTATGTCTGGGAGACAAGGGCTGTGCAAAATGCTGATGCCTTCACTTTTCCCAGTGGCTTGGAGGTATTTTGTGAATCTTCCTGTGAATTATGTAGACCTGGAGGAGGATTCAGCTGGCTATCAGGCAACTGCTCTGCCTGTGCTATATCTCCTTCATCTTCAAAGGAAGACAATCTCTCAAGTAGGAGCATAACACATACCATAGAACTTGATCAGCTTGCTGGGCAAGAGCATTTCCATCCCTAGAAAGGAGGGAAAGACAGTGGTTTGTATTGCTGCTACTACTGCAGCTTTCAGAGATTTAGTTCTTATGTGGTGACAAATGAGAACTAGGGCCAGAAAAACAGCCTTGAGGGCCAAAAGCAACAACCAGTCCACAAATTGTTTACTCTTGTGCTGTACTGTCATCAATAGTCCTAGAATGGCAGTGGTAGGAAAAAGGAAAAATAGACAATCCTACAAATGTCCTATTGTGGAATCAGAAAAATGTCCTAATCCCACATGTACCTACACTCTTTTTGCACACATGGTTCATGTTTACACTTTGTATCCAATACGCCTCACAGTTCATTATTTATATCTAATGAAGATACAATAGAATCATTAAATCTGAAAAATCAGTTTTCAGCATAGAATCAGCAGGCATTCTAATTTCCACTGTCTTGTTATAATTGTGCTAACACAGGATTCAGTACCTCAGTTTTATGTCAGTTATTTCTGGTTGGAAATAATATAAATATTATTCCAGGTCAATTTCTCACATTCCCACCCAAGAATCCATTGTAGTTAGAAATGTTTTAGAAGGGAAATTCAAAATTGCCCCTATCCCTGTCATCACAGCTCACTACTCATATATCAGTATTAGCAGAAATACACATACACACCCCATCCAGATCATCTGTATAGCACTCAAGTTTAATTCACACAAAACACAAATCATGTTCAATTGTTCAAGGCTGGTGAATACTGTACAGACATGCTGTACAGAAGAGGCCACTAGTAAGATGGAGAAGTTTTGATTTGTGTCCCAATAAAAAGAAAATACTATTGTGAAAAAATCTGCTGTTTTAGTGAAAAATTCAGTGAAGCTGTATTAGAGTAAAAATCAATGACTATGAAAATGGAACTTAGTGCTTATAACCTGTTGTCCATTATCACAACAGAACATAAACCCCAGTGAACAAAACATTACATTTGAAACAGTGCTTCACAGCCAGCTTTCTCTGGGTGCTATTTGTCATTTTATCAGAGATAAGGGCATCATTTTAATTTGACACTGCTGCTTCCTTCTGTGCATTTGATGGGTGTATGCACAGCCTTGGAGGGAGAAAAATACTGTGGAATCATTAGGAGGTTATGTTGGTGTCTTATTGCTTACAAGGTCCTAGTTAACATTGGTGTCACAATAATCCTATCCACACTGAAAACACAAACCCCTGCTTTATGTAAAACAGATTTTCTTTAAAATACAATTATTTCTCTATTATTTCTCTGTGGCAAGAAGGAAAGAAGGAAAGAAAGAAAGAGTGATAAAACACCTTCCTGCTATATAAAATCAATGCCTGTCTTAAAATGTTGAGTGTTACAGCAATGACTAGCTAGAAGGAAAGAAGAAAGCTCTGGCTCTAAAAGTATCTTCCCTTAATATATACTATGCTGTAGATCGCCTGTCAAGTCCGGGAACATTTCAGATATGAATTCAGCCAGTGCATATGCTGACTTTCTAAATAAAGCCTGTCAACTTCACATTCAGGAGGATGTTTTTGCAAGTCTCTTTTCTCACTCTAACCTCTCTCAGCTCTGAGAAGTACATAGAGTAAGAGCAACCTTGGTTATCAATTGTATGAGGATGCTTTCAGATATCAAATTCCTCCTCCAAAGACAAAGGGACCCCCACTTCCACTATCATTGGCTTACGCTGTTTTTCTTTATTCTTCATACTGCTATGCCACTCTCCCTCCTCTGGAAAATATATATTGGGATGTCTCATGTTTATCATACAACAGTGCTGTGAAGAAAGTTCACAATGAGATAAATGGAAAAGGTCACACAATAAGGGCAACAGAATCCCAGAACTTTTTCATGCTATACAATTATAGCATTCTGATTCCATTTTAACTGCCATGGCTGCATCCTATGGAATCCTAGGGTGTGTAGTTTGGTAAGAGATACTAAAGCAACTCTCTGACTGAGAATTCTAAGTATCCCTCCATAAACTACAAATCCCAGGATTCCATAGGATGCTCCCATGGCTGCTAAAGCATAAAGTTATAATTGTGTAGTGTGAAAGGACCCTCTGTCTTTGGGAATTATTACACAAAATGACAGGACTTGAAACAAACTGGATTATGTTTAGATTAGACCCACAGAGCCAATAAGCCTGAAGTTGTCATAAAAAAATTGGATGGGAATTCTAAATTCCCCTCCCTAACCTGCAGGTCCAAGGATTTTATAAGATGTTGCCTTGACAGTTAAAGTGGAATATTATCCCTATAATATGTAGTGTGAAAGGACCCATCTTCCTTGATCCAAGTTTAATGCACTGTCCACTACAACAGAGCAAGAATTCTGAACCAAATATGGAATTTTCTGTCGGTAGATCCATATAGGTAGGTAGGGCCCTCTTGGATTTGATACCCCTGCTATGGAAATCTCCTCCCCTTTGCACACAAACTGGTATTGACATTACCCACAAATATAAGCACTGATTAAAACCTGGCTGTTCACCCCTGCTGTGGGAGGCACACTGATCCTTCCTTGTCTTTGGCTTCTTGAATTTTCAAAGGTTTTTTTTTTTTTACTGCCTTGTTTTTAAGTTTTTTTAAATAGTTTAAATGTTTTTTGTTGATTAAACCCTTGCCCAATATATGAGACATAAGGCAGGACAGAAATATTTTAATACAATATATGAATTAATACATTTCAAAAAAGGCTTTAATAAAATGGACACACTTACTCACCCTCTGGTTCAGAAAAACCTAGATTGTTCTGATGTCTAACTGAAATGGAATTTTTAGGCAAATTTGAAACTACTACAGAAAAAAGTTCAAGACAAATCAAAAGCAATTCTAATCAAATGTATAACAAAGTTTCCCTTGTGGTTCTACAGTCAGCATGATGGGTGGACATATAAGTGGCATTTCCCAGATATCTCCTTTTACCTGGAGATCTGAATAGCCTACATTGGGGTTTTTCCCCCCTGGATTAGCATTAAAGAGGCTAGAACTGCCACTTTTCAGGATTCAAGACTTATCTAGACAATGGGGGGAAGTTGATTTTATTAGAGTACATTGAATATAGTTTTAAATCTCTGCTAAGTCATGGAAACCCACTGGGTGACCTTGGGCAAGCTTCACACTCTATCTCAGCCTAAAAGGAAGGCAACGGCACACCTTCTCTGAATGAATCTGATCAAGAAAACCTTATGATAGAGTTGCCATAAGTTCATGACAGGTTGAAGATACATAGCACCACCGCTAACAAAACCTCCCAGGTTAGTCATATCAGTCTGTTTCAGTGCAAACAAACCAAAAAACAAAACATAACCTTTGAACATCTTTTAAATACCAAAAAAATGGCATAAAGCATTTTGTGTACCACAATCCAATTTGTCAGATACATGAATTATTATCATAATTTTCCCACTTCACTTGGCAGATACAAAGGAGGAACGGGAATGTAAAATATGAGGACAAAATGGGAACAAAATGCAAAATACCAACTGCAGCAGTCTGACAATACAATTAAAACTTGTATTTACAACAAAAATATTGACCATCCATAGACCAGTAAATAAAATAATCTAAGCATTGCTTGGAAGACTAACATTTATAGTGAAACAGGAAATGATCATTTCTATTTAAATACAAATGAACAGAAACAAAGCAGGCTGTTAGTTCTAATTCAACTATTCCATGCTAGAACCTTCTTGGAAATTTTATCTGTGGGTGAATGGTCACTTTTAATTAACTTAAAGTGATCATGACTCCAGATCAATGTAGACAACTATGGTGAAGACAGGAATCAATGTTGGCCCATGCAAAAGGCTGCACACCCAGATTTTTGCCAAAAATAAGTCACAAAAAGGACTGGAACTCGAGTGTTGTTTTTCACTTCCATATTCTTCACCTGTTTTTCATCAAAAGATTGGTGGGTGGGATAAAGTGGGGAGTTGGACTTCAAAATGCCCCTCCAGCTTTAAAAAAAATAGGGCATCTAAGGCACTGAGGACATAAAAGGGGGATTTGGGGCATATGTAGATCATGATCTGTATGTTTCTCATCCCTGCTATACATGGATTATTGCAGTCTTTTGCAGGTGAATACTTGGGACATAAACCCATGTCTAACCAGATTTGACAGTCTATCTGTAACACCATTTGGGGTATAATGAGAAGTCATTTGTTATTAGAAATCCTTTGTTATTCCTTCTTACAACTCAGTATTGGCAGGAGTTACCTCTAAGGAAATATATCCAGTTTTTGTGGAAATTATGCTACTGCAATCAACCTGGAAAGTTAAATTACAATAGATCTATCTTTAATAAAATGCCTTATTAAAGGGAGGGAAACCTGAGAAGATTCAATTTTTACAGCTCTATTATTTCTCTCAGCCAACTGCTACAGTAATAAAATTAGGCATTCCATTTCATTTAAGGCAAAGAAGTAATTTTATTTACCTTTTCCCTGACACATACATACACATACACAAGAAGCAATCAGTTGCTGGACTCATTAGGTTGCTGATTAAACTGTGTCACTTAATGCAGAACTAATTAAAAGAGAATCAAGGCTGCCTATGTAGCAGACAGCTAAGTATTAACTTTAACTGAGCTTTGCTTTGCTGTTTCATTGCACATAAGGGGTTGTCCACACAGGCAAAATGAGCTGGCTTCACCCCAGCAGCATGTAATCTATCTTAGATGATGCAGGTCAAAACACCCTTGGCAGGATCAGGCCAAATCCTACCTGTGCAGACACAGATCCAGAGGATCTGGTCTGATCCCAGGTAAAAAGTCTTTAACCCTGAGTAAAATAGCACTGATTCTCTACCAGTTTCTAAGGGCCTTTGCAGACTGCCAGAAATAGTGCAAATTGAGTCCACTTTAAATTGAGGCACTGAGCTGGCTCAGTGCTAGGGAATAATGGGAATTGTATTTTTTTTTCTAAGACATTGAGCCTTCTCTGTCAGAGAGCTCTGGTGCCACAATAAATTACAGTTCCCATAATTCCCTAGCACTGAGCCAGGGCAGTGCCTCAATTTAAAGTGGACTCAATTTGCACTATTTCTGGCAGTCTGCAAAGGCCCTAAGAAACACTGGAACAAAAACATGCTGTTCAGACAGCCCCCCCCCCCCATGGTCCTTACCTTTCTGGCATGTGATGCATGTGAGAATCCCCCTAATCACCCTAACTGACACAGAAATGGGGTGCCTTGCCACATGAGTGCAGCCTGGTGCCCCATTTCCACATCAGATAGGAGATGTGGGGGGCTTCTCAGATAGATCACATGAGAGAAAGGTAAGGAGTGGTACCAGGCCCTGGGTCAGTGTGGGGATGGGTGTGTGAACACTCACCTGTCCCCACACCAATCCAGGGATTAACTCAGGTAAGCATGGAGGGCAGGATAGCACAGACTCAGCCCATGCCATCCTACCCCATCTGCTCATGTCCTAAGAATTAGTTTGGGGTACCTATAAAATAAAGTAATACCTGTAGTACAGGTGTAAATGTATTAAAATGTAAAAGATGCCTTTTAAGAAGTTCTCTCCATCAGGGTGGTATGTGTATTTCCCAGGTTAAGAATAATGTTATCATTATTTTGAAATAGATGTCATTTTTTTTCAGTTTTACCATATTATAAAAGACAGAACTGTGAACTAAGTAAGGAGCAGTTCTAGCAAGCATAGAATTGGCATCAAATATCATGTAAACATGTCTCCAAAAGAGCCGTTTGTTCTACAGCTATCCTGTCTCAAACACAGAATTTTATGGGAAATGGAGATCTAGGTGCAAAGGTAAGAAATGGGTAGATAGAATCAATTAAGAAGGGATTTTTCTAACACAAAAGAGCAACTTAGGGCCTAAGCAGACGACTAAAACAGTCGTCTTGGAGGCCCGGAAGAGGAGGAGCCACCGCACGCGCGGCGGCCCTTCCTCTTCCTGAGGTCGCCCTGAGCGCTTCCGGGCCACCGCACGCCGGACGCGTTCAGGGCGACCTCCCTCCACAGCGTCCGGACGCGCTGTGGAGGATAAGTCGCAAAAAGGGCGCCCGCCGCTTTTAGGGCGCTCTTTTTGCGACTTATGAAAGGAGTGCCTTTTTGGCGCTCCTTTCAGGGTCGCCGGGGAGGCGCCGCGGTGAGGCTGCCATAGCCCCGCGGCGCTCCGGACCAGGGCGCTCCAAACGCCCTGGTCTGCATCCCCCCTTAATTAATGATGATATTGCTTAATTGAGAGACAGTGCTATGGAGATGATATATTTTTACACTCCCATCTAGTTCTTTATCCAAAGCCTACTTCCCTTGGAGTTTTACAAAACCAATTCTTGATTTTTGTTTGTCCCTTGCTATTGGAGAATTACTCTGTTTAGACCACAAGATTGTACACACTTATTTTAGTACATGATTAGAGTAGTGCAAATGTTCTCCACACAGCCTCTCTTCTCCTAGTGAAAGAAGGCAGAGAACAACAAAGCCACCCCCGCACAAGCTTCAGCTTCATAAGGGCTCCAGAAGTGGGAAGCCAGTTTTAGTAAATCTTGGGCTAACCCAGACTAGAGAAAAGCCATGCACATAAAGTCCTAGGAACCAATGATGTTGGGAGAACAGCCAAGCCCTGACTACATCCAGCTTCAAGAGAGCTTGGTTTGCGTTCTGTAGTGTGGGAGGGAGTTTCATCTTAAATCAGATTTTCACCCCTGCTTTAGTGAACTTTAAAGGCAAATGCAGAAGTTTCTATTTTGGCAAAGCACCTGATGAATGTTATAAGAAGAAACTACTAAAATTCCATGATGAGGAAAGGTGGATCATACATCATCACATAACTACTGCATTTCACTTGAAGTAATTTCAAGGCAAATTTAGAGGCCAAATATCTGAGAACTTTCAAAGGAAGCTTATAGAGTTTTGATAAGACTAGTAAAATTCCTTGAAGGGGCTGACATGCATCATTACACTGCAAACCAACTATGTCCACATACAAAATGGAGTAATCTCATATACTTTATTATTTTGTACTTCTACCTCCCCAATGTGTTTCTTCAAGAATAGTCTTCTAGAAGATATTAGAAAGTACTGATTATTTGGTTAACTATGTGTCATTTATTTATTATTTTTAAGTCTGTTATCTCTGTTTGCTTTCCATGTTTTACCTATCAGAGTTACAGTACCATTAAGCAAAATATCCTAGTACCTTGATGGTAGAATTATATAACCTTTTCAGTTGTAGAGACTTGTCTGTTTAGTTGTTACATTTATATACCACTTTTCCTCCAATTAGATCAGGATAATACATGGTGTTTCTCTCTTCTCACTTTATTTTCACAACAACTGGGTGAGGTCAGAGACTGACTCATTTAAGCTGAACCTCCATAGGGACTCAAACCATGATCACCCAATGCCCTGTCCAGTGTTCTAGCCATAAAACCACAGTTGCTTTCAGCACCACAACACTTCTCATAAAGCCAGGAAGAGTGAATACCCACCACACTCCCCCCCCCCCATGGAAGCCTTCAGGGCTGGAAACCCATCCCTGCCCCCATTTTCTGGGGAAGATTCCACTAAACATTTATTGTATTTTGGATACTTTTTGGAGTCCTTTGTTCTGGGCCTAGACAAGTGTTACTTCCAAACAGGAAATGACTAAACCGTAGATCAGGGGTCCTCAAACTTTTTGAGCCGGGGGCCAGTTCGTCGTCCCTCAGACCATTGGAGGACCGGAGTAAAAAACAACAACAACAACAAAAACATGACCTTGAGCAAGTCACACCCTCTCAGCCTCAGAGGATAACCATGGCAACTCTCCTCTGAAGAAACTTGCCAAGAAAACCCCCATCATAGGGGTCGCCATAAGTTAGAAATGACTCCAAGGCACTGGATTCCCCTGGGCAGGTTACACTCTCTCAGCCTCAGAGGATAACCATGGCAACTCTCCTCTGAAGAAACTTGCCAAGAAAACCCCCATCATAGGGGTCGCCATAAGTTAGAAATGACTCCAAGGCACTGGATTACCCTGGGCAGGTCACACTCTCTCAGCCTCAGATGGTAATGGAAACCTTCCTCTGGAGAAACTTGCCAAGCAAACCCCCATGATAGGGGGAGAGAAATGTAAAACACAGGGAGCAAGGGATCATGGAGGGGGGTGAAACAATGTAATAAAGGATGGTATCTAGCCTCCCTCTTTGTCCCTCTGCCCACCCAAAAGTGCACATACTTTTCTCAGAGGTGCAGCCGTGCTCTTCAGCAACCTTCAGTTAACATCCAACAGCAAGGGAGCCGAAAAAATGTGAGTCCATCGCTCATATATGTCCCCCAGCGTCTCATGGTCTGTCACCAAAATGCTTCCCCTTTGCTACCTGCTTCATGCACAAAGAGTTCCACACCATTTTTCCATTCGCTCCAATAGCAGCTTTCCAAAGGAACAGTTAAAGGAAAAAGAGCTGCCCGCCAATCAACAACGACCTCCTCCCAGAGGCTGCTCCAATTGGTTGAGACCTCAAGAAGGAGCATGGCTTCCTCGTAAGAGCCGCTCTTACGAGGAAGCCATGCCCCTTCTTGAGGTCTCAACCAATTAGAGCAGCCTCTGGGAGGAGGTCGTTGTTGATTGGCGGGCGGCTCTTTTTTCACTGACACTCTATGGCAAAAAAACCAAAAACCTGGCAGGCCGCGAGCCGGATAAATGGCCTCAGCAGGCCAGGTCTGGCCCATGGGCCATAGTTTGAGGACCCCTGCCCTAGATGCTCAGTGTATGTCATCCTGATGAAAAACACAAAGGCTAACAGCTGAGGAAGTACCTTTGTAATTGGAAATTATGTTTCCAAACTCTGCAGAAAAATGACAAACTTTTCATGGCTATGCTTTTAACACTTTTCCAAGCAGTACTTTTAATAATATATGGGAGTTGTATTCTGATTAAATTAACCTTTCCAAACAGAAAGAAAGTTTTACTTTTATGAGCTAAAAGGACAGTCCAGTTTATGCATATACACTCAAGACTTTATGACGTGGTCTTTAAACTGCCATAAAAGTTAGATAATATCACCTTTAGTGACACCTATCACACAGCACCATCTCCCTCTTGTTGCTACCTTGTCTTCCAAGTGTGTTTAGCCCCTGCCTTCCCACTGATAGGAAAAACCCTTCAGTAAGCTCCCAAAAATATTGGTATAATACTAGTCCTCAGGTGTAGTAAATTGCTCCTGTGGCTATTCCAGGATTACCCAATCACATGGTGTCAGTGTCTCATCCTCTTCCCCATCCTCCTCCCTTTCACTATTCCAGAAAAGCTAAGGTTTTGTAGGGTTTTTTAAAAACTTCTATCCCACACTGAGGTATCACCTGATGTGGGTGATGGGGCTTTGAGGGTGTTGCTTCAGGGGTGGGGCCAAAAGGGCATGTCCTCATCTCCCTGCCAAGAGCAGCTTTACATGAGACTAAAGCCACACTGGGCAAGGAGGAAGGGGTGCCCTGGGCCTCTTCTTCTCTTCTGCGCATCTAAGCGCATGGCAAGGAGGTGAGGGATCCACTCAGCCAGCATCACCCTTCTTCTGGGGTGTCACCCAGTGCAGGCCACACATCCTGCATCCCCCAGGTGATGCCACTGCACATTAAACTTAACTTAACCTTAACTTAGAAATTGTGTTAAAGCATACATACATATGAATGAAATGTTTGCTGGGTAGGACAGAGGGCAGGGAGGCTAAGGATGGGGAAAGAAGAGAGCATGTGGGACCTGCAACATCCTAGTCACACTAATGAAGGGGCATGTGGTAGCGAGTGCTCCAAGCCAGTATGTGTGCATTTTTTTTTCTTTGAGCAATCGAGGCGAGAATGGGGATCATGCATCATGTTCCTCCAAAACAGGTCCTATTGAGTTTAATACTTCCTACTTTAAAACATTTGAGAATGTAACATAACCCATATTCTAGTCATGGTTTCAAAGGGGTTTTGCAAGGAGAAGAGTTGAAGAGACAAAAAAGGGGAATAAAGGAGAAAGACAATAATGAAATGGGAATAGAAGAAGAAAGGAGATGGAAGACATAGAAAGATAAACCAAGAAGACAAGTCACAAAGAATTGCTGGTGGGAGAGTGCAAGGAGGAGGAATGTAATAAAATCAAGAATTAAAAGTGTACAATCAAGTGCCAAGGCAAAGCAGAAGAAAAACCTGGTGCAACCCACAAGGACCTCAGACCAAGGATGGGGGGGGGATGTTTCAAGCATTTAATGTAGGGTTGGGAAAATGGGAACAGCACTGAGAAAGTTAATAGTGAGACAGTAAAAGTCACTAAATATTTACCTATATTACAATACAAGCCATTCCTAAGGCAGAGGCAGCTCTCCATCTCTCCACATCACCCTCATTTTTAGAAACCTTGAGAGCAGGGAGACAGGAGGAGGTTTCCCTAGCTCCCCAGGGAGTTTATGGCAGCTCCTTCGAAGGCAGAATGCTCACCCTAAAACTCTTTCCTTTGCCTTGAGGCCTGGAGAAAAGCCAAGCACAGAAATCTGGGTACTTGAATTAAACATGACGCATCCAGGAAGGCTGTAGTTCTCAGGAGTATCAGCCATATTCCCCTGTGGGAGGGGGCAGAAAAAATGTTCTCCTACTCAGCAAGCTACTTCCTAGGAAGAATAACTGGGCTTATTTTCTAAAATGAATCAATGAAAACCAAAGGGAAAGCACCTATATCTCAGTGTCATGGAACTGTCTAGTTCCTCTCTAAACCATTGAAGAATTCTGTTTCCCCAATCGAATTACTGAAATTCTCTTTAAAGATGCACTCCAGGTGCTACGCACAACTACAAGATGATGATGAGGTGTTTATCTCCCAATAAATGCTGCAAACACTGAATTCATGTGTGAGAGGTGGTAGAATAAAGCTGACATCTGTTGCTAGGCAGGATTAATTAGGTATTACTTTAAATGATGAATCCTGGCCCGTACCCATTTGAACAGTTGGTAAATGCTCTGTTCTAATCAGAGATTTTGAAGATAAAGATGTTCTCTTACAACCCATGCAGGCTGCTAAGGTCTTTATTAGTTGTATTAATGTTCTTATCACTTTTATCAGTCTATATTAGCATATAAATTTTGCAAACTATGTCACATTCACTTAAAAAGGAACAGGATATATTCAGCAAAAGGGTGTTTTTTTTAATTCTGAATTTTCTTACTGTAAAAAAGATGTTATACAAAACCGTACATTTGGCTAGTTTTATCATAGGTTTGCTATTTTATTGTTTATTCCTTTACTATTTTATTGATTCCTACTGATTTCTAGATTAATCTTAATTATTCTTTAAAATTACTTGGTATATTGTTGTTGTTTTTAACACTAACCTAAAATAACACCCTTTTTTTCACTATACCAGCTAGAGCTGGTAAAAATCTGAAGGACTTTTCAATCAATTTCCCAAATAATTGTGCAGATGTTTGGGAACCTTATGAATTCATTTATTCATCAATTCAATTTTCATCCCACCTTTCTCCCAAAATAATCAGTATAATCCTTTTGACATTGTCTTTCTCCTAGAGTGTTCCCACAATCATGAAGGGGACAAAAATGGCAGCTAGCTTCTCAAAATGGAAATACCATTGCTGTCATCATTTCAAAGTTCATCACTTCCAAGTTCTCTCCTCCTCCCATTTCTTAGAGATCTTTGAAGTAAATAGTTATAAATCACAAGTTACTTTATCCACACGTGTAACTGATTCACATTACAAATGTAACTTAATAAAGGATAGCACCACAGTTCTGGTATAAATGGTATAGCATAACTATTGCATTGTTTGGGCTTATGTTGTGCCTCATGTGACTGCTTTCACCTGTGATTTTTTTGTTTGTTTTGTTTAATTTAAAAGTAACAAATTAATTCTCTCAGCCTTCAAAAGATAAATATAAATATCCAGTTTCAAATAATTGGAAATGTAACAGTCTCTGGGCTTTGGTACTTTACCTTTTGAGAGCCAGCGTAGCGTGCTGGGTTGAGCAATGGATTACAGCTGTGGAAGACTGGAGTTCAGATTCCTGCTCTGCCATGGAAACCCACTGTGTGACCTTGGGCACCTGGCTACACTCTCTCAGCCCCAGAAAAAAACCATGATAGGATCATCTTAAGGTTGTCATAAGCTGGAACCAACTTGAAGGCACACAACAACAAGTATAGCTTTAGAAAGCCAGTACGGTGTAGTGGTCTGAGCATTGGACTAGGATTCTGGAGACCAGGAGTCAAACCTCCACTCAACTGTGGAAACCCACATTGGCCAAGTCACAGTCTCTCTGCCTTAGAGGAAAATAAAGGCAAACTCTTTCTGCATAAATCTTGCCAAGAAAACCCCATGACAGGGTCACTTCAAGGTCACTATAAGTAAAAAATGACTTGAAGGCACACAACAACAGCACAACTATATTAAGTAATTACTTTTTTAAAGCAGCATTCCACAATCTGAGGAGAGTGTGAAACTTTCAGAGAATTTGCCTGCATTTCTTTAATCAGTCACCCTCTCCCCATATACTTTCCAAACCAACATTTCCTTTGAAAGAATGCTAATCTCAGCACTAATTTCAATATCTCTAGGTTGTATTCAACTGTCAGAATTCCCTTGCCATTTTGAATAGACTTCTAACAATAAATGTCAATAAATACTTAAACACATATTCTGCAGTTAGCAGAGGAAAGTAGAAAACTCGTGTTTTCTATGGAGGCTTTAAAGAGTCACACTGGTATGCATTATAATTAGGTCTTCAAGCTTTAATCAGTTTAAGCAAACCCAAGTTGAGTTGATTAAGTTTTTTAAAAAATAAGTGGCAAAATAAAATTTTATTTTATATGACAATGATTAAGTCCTTTTGGTTTCAGTGTGCTATTGCTCCAAGGAGTATGTGTACATGATGGTTCTCAATAATTGGTAGCTTTTGGTAACTCAAGAGTAATTTACTCAGCACTTCAAATCTCAAAAAAGCATTAACAGTGAAGTCTGATAATATGGAAATATATTTAAATTTAACCATCATCTAGAACAGAAAAGATTAATCAACTAACAATACTTTAGCTAGTTGACAGCCTTAATTATATTGCAATTTGTACTTACATTATCACACTATCACTGCTGAATACATTATTATAGCCTAGAAAATCTGGCATTCAAAGCAAAGGAGCGCCTTATATCTTACAAAAGAGAAAACTGAATCATATGTTTAGATATTATGGTGAGAAAACAAATGTGACAATTTATTATATTGGAAGTGGGCATGGCAGAGAAACCTGTCTGGTTCAGATTATACACTGTTGCTGTTGCTATTGCTGTTGCTGTTTAACCACTACATGAACTAAAATTTTGTTATATTGTGAAATCCTCACTTCTCTAAAATTTCTAATAGAGTCTTCCAGTTTTAGAAATGCTCATGTTAGATGAAAGTGCATGTACAAATGCATTTATTTTGGTTTTAATATTTAAAGAACTGTAAATAAGACACTGTATTGTAAAAATTACATATTAGGCAAAATTATATAAGAAATATCCCAAAATGTATAAAAATATTCATTTGAACTTTTTAAAAAATCTCAAAATTCAGGTTGAAACAAACATAAAAGGGAAAAAAGGAGAAGCTAAGAAAAAATAGAAAAGATATGTTACTCCATCCCTATTTGGAAAAAGATTTAACTGCTTCCTCAAGAATTCTTTAACTGTACATACACACATGCAAACTAACTTTTTATTAAGATGATTCATCCCTCTGCTACAACTCAGAATGATCATCTATATATTAATGGATTGCCTATGGTGCACCTCCCCCTCTTTTCTGCTATACATATCATATATGAGAAAACCAGCATGGCAGTGGTTTGAGTGTTGGATTATACCTGGAGACTAGGGTTCAATTCCCTGCTCAGTCATGAAGTCACATACTCTCAGTCTCAGGAGAAGGCAATGACAAACCTCCTCTGAACAAATCTTGCCAAGAAAACCCCATGATAGGTTCATCTTAGGGTTGCCATAAGTCAGAAATGCCTTGGAAACAAACATCACGTATGACAAAATTACTTATCTATGGACATTCTTCCTTCTCATTATAAAAAAGGAATGCAAAATGTATTCCAAATTCTCTATGAAATTTAATTACAGGCAAAATTCTGTAGCAAATCTAGAACCACACAGTGCTGTGGGGAATGTACTTAAATTGGCATATTCATATCAGTATTGCTGAACCATAGCATAAAGAAGTATTGTACTTCCAGAAGAATTTACATATTCAGAAAGTGATAGTAACTCCTATAGATCTAAACCATGATGGATGACCTTGGCTGGTTGTTCATATTATCAAATTTATATCCAATTCCAACTGCCATTACCATGACTCTGAGAGAGAAAACAGCAACCAGCATCTCCTGGACTTAATCCCCTCTCCTAGTGCCATCCACTTTTCTTCATGTTTCATGTCTTTTTAAGTTGTAAGGCAGGGGTAGGCAACCTTTCCCCTTTAAGGGCCTAGGGACGTCAGCTCCCAGAAGCCTCATCCATGTTGAGCAATAGTCCCATGTTGGCCAATAGCTCCTGGGATTCTGAGAGCTGAAGACCCTTGGCCCTTAAAGGGGAAAGGTTGCTTATCCCTGTTGTAAGGCTTCAGGCAGGGAGCTGTCGAATTAACAGCAGTAACAAAAACCAATAAAAGCAATTTAATCCTCATTCAGACAGTTTTTTAAAAAATAATCAAACCTTCCACAGGGATGGCCTGGTGTTGTATGGTGAGTGTGTTGATGGCTTGAATCTAGGGCTAGGCAGCATGGTGGAACTTTTCTTCCAAACAGCCTTGAGAAAATAAATGGATTCCTCAGTGTCCCAAACAATGCAACTATAAAGTCTGCTTTGAACAGCTCTACCTCAAATGGCAAATGATCAGCAGCTGATCCACTAGCTTCCTGAGCAATTGGAACAAAATGGGCCTCCTACCTTCAGCCTTTGGTGGTGCTAACCACTGCCATCCTTCCACTTATACCATGAACATGGCACCAGAGTCTCCAAATCCCCTCTCTCTATTAAAAAATTATATCCTTGCCAGGTATAGAGACATAAACCAAAGAGCCATGCCTTGTTCCTTCAAATAAGCCAGGTATGTAAGACCTGTTGCTCAGAGGTGGGCCACACTTCTCCATACCCTTCCTGCCTTTTAAAAGGGAAGAACTTCACCACTGGGGATGTGATGACCAGTTTTGTGTTTTCTCACTCCCTTTAATTTTTTATTTATGAGCTGAGAAATTTGCCACATTCTCAGGCCAGGTGTGAGAATCTTCAGATGGCTCATTTGCAAATTAACTAATGAGGAACGAATGTCCACTTGAAATCTGTTCTGAATGACTTTAGTCCCTCAGTATTAAGTTGAGCAGTTAAACAGTAGAGATGCAATTGAGGGCCCTTGCAGACTGGTAGAAATAGTGCAAATTGAGTTCACTGGCTCAATGCTAGGGAATCATGGGAATTATATATTTTTTTCTGAGACATTGAGCCTTCTCTGTCAGAGAGCTCTGGTGCCACAATAAACTACAGTTCCCATGATTCCCTAGCACTGAGTCAGGGCAGTTAAAGTGGACTCAATTTGCACTATTTCTGGCAGTCTGCAAAGGCAGTCTTTCACCATGGGCTTATCTTTGTTGTTGCTATTGTTGTATACCTTCAGATCATTTCTGACTTATGGTGATCCTAAGACAAACCCATCACAGGGGTTTCTTGGCAAGATTTGTTCAGAGGGGGGTTGCCATTGCCTTCCCCTGAGGCTAAAAAGTGTGGCTTCTCCAAGGTCACCCAGTGGGTTTCTGTGGTCTAGCTTGCCTGGTGCATTTGGGGAAATATTTAAGCCCCAGCCTATGTCCAGAACCTGTTCAACAAATTGTCCAATCCTCTTTCCCATCCTGCATATCATTTAAAAAATCATCTAGGTAATGAGTAACAAATACCCATTCAAAAAAAGTGCTGTATATCTCTAAAGTCATTATCTTTTCGTAATATACTGACCCTGAATCTTGACCCCCAAGCAGGCAAAAGTCATCTAGATGTACAGGGAGGCTCCTGAATGCTGACTGAATGTAACATCTTGCTATAAGTACATCTTGCTATAAGGGCAGCAGCAGCGGCAGGTGAGCTTTGGCTGGGGCGGAGGACTCTCATCTGTCTGCCCAGCCCCTTTTCCACCTGAGGCCAGGAGCCAGGTCTGGGTCCAGGCAGAGCTATTTAGCCTACCCAACCTTTCTTCCGCCAGCAGTGGCAGCAGCGGGTGAGCGTTGGCTGGGGCGGAGGATTTTCCATCTACCTACCCAACCCTTTTTCCACCTGAGACCGGAAACCGGGAGCTGGGCCGGGCAGAGCTATTTAGCCTGCCCCAACCTTTCCTCCACCAGCAGTGGTAGTGGCGGGTGAGCAGTGGCTGGGGTGGAGGACTCTCCATCTGCCTGCCCAGCCCCTTTTCCACCTGAGGCCGGGAGCCGGGCCGGGCACAGCTATTTAGCCTACCCCAATCTTTCGTGCACCAGCAGCAGCAGCAGCAGCTGGTGAGTGTTGGCTGGGGTGGATGATTCTCCATCTACCCACCCAGCCCCTTTTCCACCTGAGGCCGGGAGCCAGGCTGGGCGGAGCTATTTAGCCCACTGAAACCTCTCCTCCACTGGCAGCAGCAGCGGGTGAACGTTTGCTGGGATGAAGGACTCTCCATCTGCCCCCCCAGCCCCTTTCCACCTGAGGCCAGGAGCCGGGAGCTGGGCCAGGCAGAACTATTTAGCCCACCCCAACCTTTGCTCCACCAGTAGCGGCAGTGGAAGTGGCAGATGACCATTGGCTGGGGTGGAGGACTCTCCATCCACCCACCCAGCCCTTTTCCACCTGAGGCAGGGAGCCCAATCTTTCCTCCACTGACAGTGGCAGTGGTGAGCGTTGGCTGGGACGGAGGACTTTCTATCTGCCTGCCCAGCCCCTTTACCATCTGAGGCCCCATGGCAGTGAGGTTTGGGAGTAGGGCCAGGTGAGGTTTTTCCATATAGCCCGCCCCACCCGCTTACATCACCATCTAGGACCCGTGGCGGGTCTGGAATGACTGGGAGCTAGATTGGGGGGGATATTTACCTGCTCTCGCCCCCCCCCCCCCAGTTTTCAACTGAGACACCCACAGCAGTAGGATGATTCAAAGGGCTATTTGGCCCAATCAACTCCTATATCGGTAGATGCCAGGAATGGTCTGGGGGTGGAAATTAGAGTTGTGCGGGGAAAAGGGAGGAATGGTGGGAACAGAGTGAACAGCTGTTACAAAAGAAGACGGGATCACTGTCTGAAAGCTATCCTGCCTTCAGTTCACTCTGTTTCCTGGAATGGATTGGAGAGCGTGCCAACCATACCATAGAACCTTACCTTGCTCCTCTGCAATGCCAGTTTGGTCAAACATAAAACTCATATTATCCATGATCATCTTTTAGATAAAGATGCCAACCTGTCTTGCTTCACAGAAACCTGGCTGGGAGAGGATCGTGCTGTTACTTGGATGCAGGCCCTCCCAGTCGGGTATGCTGTCAGTGAGCAGGTAAGAGGAAGTGGGCGGGTGGGAGCAGAGTGGCTCTGGTTCATAAGAACAACCTGATCTTGAACAGGATACCTGTCCTTAACACAGTCCACTTTGAGTGCATGTACCTGAGCCTGAGGACCAGGGATAGTTTGGGGATTTTGCTAGTATACTGACCACCCCGTTGTCTAGCAGACTCCCTAATTGAGATGACTCAGCTGGTCTCAGAGTTGCTACTGGAGTCGCCCAGACTTTTAGTTCTGGGCAACTTCAACACCCCACTCGAGACCAGTTTATCAAATTTAACAGGTGCGGCTCGGCAGTTCATGGATTCCATGACAAAAATGGGCCTGTCCCAATTGGTCGTCGGGCCCATTCATTGTGCGGGTCATACACTCAATGCGGTCTTTAGTACAGAACAGGAATATCCATGGGTGGAGGTTAAAGAAACCACCGCATTATCATGGACCGATCATTTCCTGCTCAAGGTTGAACTTAGTACCACTATCTGCCCCCAACGGGGGGGGGGGGGGGGGTGGACCTAGTAAAATGGTCTGCCCTAGAAGACTAATGGATCCAATAGGATTCCAGACAGCCTTAGAGAGTTTAATGGTTGGGAACACCAGTGATTCTGTCAAAGCTTTGGTCAATCCTTGGAAAATTGACCTTACCCAGGCTATCGACACGATCGCTCCCAAGCATCCTTGCCAACCCGCTTCAAACCACAAACCATGGTATACAGGAGAACTTAGGAAGATGAAGCGGGTTGGACAATGACTAGAGTGCACTTGGCGGAGAACTCGGCTTTTGTCTGACAAGACTCGTCATTGGAACTTTCTTTGGTCCTATCGAGAGGCAATATGTGCAGCACAGAAATCTTTCTCTTCTGCACATATTGCGTCTGCAGAGTCCCATCCAGCAGAACTGTTTAGGGTGGTAAGGGAATTGACGCATGTTCCACCTGCGCAGAAACTATTAATTAACTCGACAATGGCTGCTGTGATATGTTTAACAACTTCTTTGCAAATAAAATCTCTCAGATAAGAGCCAACTTAGACACCAGTGTTGTAACAGAATCAACAGATGAGGCATCCAGCTGCTCATAAATTTACTGGATCATTTTCAGTCTGTGAGTACCAAGGACATGGACAAGCTCCTTGGTAGTGTGAAGAAGACAATTTGTCTTCTTGATCCTTGCCCTTCATTGCTGGCCATCCGGGGGGGTGTACGTTGAGGTTGTTCCTTCTGGACATCATCAACGCATCCCTCAGGAAGGACATGTTCCATCTTGTTTAAAGGAAGTGGTGGTCAGGTCGCTTCTGAAAAAACCTTCCCAGGATCCCCTGGACATGAACAACTATAGGCCGGTGTCTAAGGGCCTAAGCAGACTGGCGGCACGGGGCTGCCCTGGGAAGGTGCGCCGCGGGACCGAGGCATCCCCACGCCTCGATCCTGTGGCGCACCTTCGCTGCCCCTGAAAGGAGCGCTAAAATAGTGCTCCTTTCACAAGTCAGTGAAAGTGCACTGCAAAACCTTGCGGCGCACTTTTGCTGACTTTTCCGCCACAGCGTGTCCGGACGCTGCAGCGGGAGGCTGTCCTCGAAGCGCCGGCCGTGCGGAGGGCCGGCGGCTCCGAGGACGACCTCGGAAGGGGGAAGGACAACCTCAGGAGCGTGCAGCTGCCCCTCCCCTTCCTTGCCCCAAGGATGGCTTTTTAAGCCATCTGCCGAGGCCCTAAGTTACCTTTTTTGAACAAAGTGATCAAGAGCGCAGTTGCTCTTCAACTCCAAGCAGTCTTGGATGAAACCGATTATCTAGACCCATTTCAAACTGGCTTTAGAATGGGATTTGGAGTTCAGACTGCCATGGGGCCTCAGCAGATGGCTTAAAAAGCCGTCCTGGAGGCAGGGAAGAGGAGAGGCAGCTGCACGCTTGGTGCCCCTTCCTCCTCCCGAGGTTGCCCTCGGAGCCGCCGGCCCTCTGCACGGCTTTTGCGGCGCACTTTCACTGACTTGTGAAAGGAGCGCTATTTTAGCGCTCCTTTCAGGGATGGGGAAGGTGCACCGCTGGATCAAGGCATGGGGATGCCTCGGTCCCGCGGCGCACCTTCCCAGGGCAGCCCCGTGCCGCCAGTCTGCTTCCCCCCATGGTTGCCTTGACCAACGACCTGCATCTGAGCATCGACAGGATAGTGTGACCCTGTTGGTGCTTTTAGACCTCTCAGCAGCTTTTGATACAATAGATCATAGCATCCTCTTGGATCGCCTGAGTGGGTTAGGAATTGGAGACACTGTGTTGCAGTGGTTCTGTTCCTTCCTCTCACGTAGGTCCCAGAGGGTGCTGCTCGGGGACAGTTGTTCTGCAAAAAAAGACCTTACATGTGGCATCTCTCAGGGTGCCATTCTGTCCCCGATGCTGTTTAACATCTATATGAAGCCACTGTGTGAGATCATTCAGAGGTATGGGGCTGGATGTTATCAGTACGCTGATGACACCCAGATCTATTACTTCATGTCTTGATCATCGGCCTTGAATTCCGATGGCGTCTCTCCTCTCATTGACTGTCTTAAGGCAGTAATGGACAGGATGAGGAAAAACAGATTAAAACTGAATCCATGCAAAACGGAGGTGCTCACAGTAGTGGCCCCGAAACCGGGAATTGGGTTGCAACCTCCAGTCTTGAACGGGGTCACACTCTCCATGAAGGAATGCATTTGCAGTCTCAGGGTGCTCTTGGACTCGTCACTCCTGATGACTAATCAGGTAAATGCAATGGTCAGGAGCGCCTGTTATCAGCTTCAGCTGATACTCCAGCTGCACCCTTTCCTAGAATTAAAGGACCTTGAGACTGTGCTGCACGCGCTGGTAACCTCTCGTCTGGATTTCTATAATGCGCTCTATATGGGGCTACCCTCATGCTTGGTCCAGAAACTTCAGTTAGTACAGAATATGGTAGCCAGGTTGGTCTCAGGTACATCTAGAAGAGACAACATAACACCAGTACTGAAGTCTCTTCACTGGCTGCCTATCAGTTTCCGGGCCCAATATAAGGTTTTGGTTATGACCTTTAAAGCCCTAAATGTCTTGGGTCCAACCTATCTTTAGGACCGCCTCCTCCCATACAATCCACCCTGTGCACTCCAGTCCTCTGGGAGGAATTTGCAACAGCCAATAAAATCAAGACTGTCCGCAACCTCCCAGAGGGCTTTTTCGGTAGTTGCCCCCAGACTTTGGAACAGCCTGCCAGACAAGATCTGTCAGATAACAACTTTGAGCAGCTTTTAAAAGGCTGTGAAGATGGATCTCTTCCAGCAGGCCTTTCCTGACTAGATTTTCCTGGTCTCAAGAGTTGTTTTAGCCATTTGCTTCAGACTCTCGTCATTGCCCTGATTGTCTTGTATTTTTGCTTGTTATATTATTTTTCTTGTGATCCTTTATATGTTTTAACTGATATATGATTTAATATTATTTTAGGGGTGGGAGGGTGGGTTTGGGGGTTTTAGACTGTATTTAAGGTTGATTTATATTGTATGGAATTTTTATTTGATGTAAGCCGCCCAATTAGTTGACAGAGGGGTGGGGTATAAATAAAAAATATTGTTGTTGTTGTTGTTGACGTTGACTTGGGGTCACAAGCTCACACCAAGGAAATCACCTGGTCAAATAAGGCATCATTGACTCATGATCTTTCTGGGTATGAGAGGTGCTGGATGGACCTGAACACCCTAGGCCCTTTTGAAGGATGACTCCCAAAAGGAATATTCCCAAATTACTCATGGTTAGCTCAGTGAATGGCCCTGCCATTTGCCTTGCACTCCTTCTCTGGCTTCATAACCACCACCTCTGCTAACTCCTTAGCTGATGAGACTGCTTGCCTCAAAGGCTATGTGTAGTATGTGTACTGGTATCCAAAACCCCTTAGGAAACCTATCCCTCAAGAACTTGGCAGCTGTCTTGTTTGCGTACTGCTTAAGCAGAGGAAGCAAGACTGCTAGCCTCACACGGTTTCAGACAAGCATTCACTCACTGCTTCATTATTTGGCACCACTTGCACCACCAGTGATCCCAGGGTTGACCTCCCATCCTCCTTACCCATTGGTTGCAGTGCTGGATCAGGCTGAGCAAAAGGACTGCTGCCCACTGGAAGGTCAGGGGCAGAGAAGCTTTGGGTGGAGCCGAAAGCAGCTCTCACAATTATGCTTGCGCTTGCATCGAGCCCACTGGCACTTCCCTGCTTGTACTCTCAACAAACCCACTTCCTAGAATCCTTTCTACTGGCCTGACAAACAGGTTTAAGTCCTCACTTTCCCTCTTACATTGGAGCCAATTGACATGTGTAGCCACCATCTAAGAATCACTCCTGTCCCAACACTCACCCTCAGAAGACTCACCTGCTGTCCCATCACTATCTGAGTCCTCTCAATTGGTAGATCTCTTGTGCCTCTTGGTATTTTCCTTTTATCTCTCTCCATGCAATGGCTTCTTCTCAGACTTGGAAGTACTGCTACCACTGCTGGTGGTGGACAGTGAATGAGGCCTCCTCGTTTCCTTCATCTGATGCTGTTGTGTCCCTGCCTTGCTGTTGTGAGATGCTTCACCTGGTGAAGCAACTGCCACTATTGCCTGGATCTCTAGTAACACCCCTTTCTTGGCCAGCATCTGGGACAAGCCAACAAAACTCTTTCATGCTGCTGGTAATTGCTCTGGAGCTGGATGGTTGTGCTACCTCTGCACTGCCTGCTCCCATTCTATGTCCTTTCACTGGTGCAAGGTCTGCCCATGATTTCTGAGGCATCTTGGGCAGCATAGTTCTAACTACCTACACATGAAAAATAGAAGAACACACATCCAACAGGCAGTAACTCAGTAGTCCCAAATGAAAACGAGAGCACTCACTGTGATATCAGCAGTTTGTTGCTGGTTTTTTGTTTGTTTGTTTGTTTGTTTTTGATACAGTGCACAGAACAGGAGGGAAATTCCATGCACGCATGCAATACAATACCAGAGATATCCTACCCCCTTGCTACAGCTAAGCCACCCCGAATATGCCAGCAATATATTAATGAAGCACCCCTACCCTGGACCAGTTAAGGATACTAACTAAGGGTTTTTGAACAGTGTGTGTGGGATGAGGGTGGTAATAAATGCCCAGATTAGCACCCAGACTAAGGAGATACTGCACCCCAGCCTGCCAGAAACCTGGTGCCAAGTGAAGGCAGCGGGAGGGAGGGGAACTATCCAATTAATAAGAGAGAAGAAAAAAGGGTTTGCTGGCACTGGGCAGGGATGAACCCAGGTCAGTGAAAGATATGAAGGAGCCATCATAAGGGTTGTTGTGGTGACTGCTGCCTCCACCAAACTGTGGAGGGGAGAAGGAACTCCTGAAGGCCTACTCCTGCTGCACTGCCACCTGTTGTAATGTGGCAAATGTCACTGTTGCCACACCCAAATGTTGTCTCTCCAGCCCCACAGCAGGCCCTGCTGACACTCATATGCCTCTCAGTGCCTGGCTACATTGCATTGCTGCCACATCATCAATGTGCTCTCAGATCCTCTTCACATCTCACTCCCTTGATACTCTGGAAGGTTTTGCTCTCACAAAGCTCTGGAAGAACTGGCAAGAGGAGAGACCTAAATAACTCCACCCGACTGGAGTGAAGCCTGATCTAAGTCACTTCAGCTGGGGCCCACCAGCCAATGAATTCAAACTGAGGTTTACAGTCACTGGCTCACTGCACTGGCTCCTAGGAAGGTGGAGCCAGTTCAACACCATGCTGAGGGGGGAACTGCCATTGCTTTGCTCCCACCTACAATTGCAAGATTTACATGTGGTAAGATGCACATGGTTCTTCGTCTCTTTTTCCATCATGCTGCTTGATATATCTAGAAGTTTTTGAAATATTCTCAAAAGCATTCCTAATACCAAATCAAAGTGAGACACAGAAAAATGTTAAAAAGAAATAACTTTTGGATGGAGGAGGACAGAAGAGACCATCAGATCCAGCATATGCAGTAAAAGAATTCCCCTGGAGCAAAATGAAAAGGACAAAACCCCAACGACTTTGAAGCCAAATGTGGAGAGAAATAAAGCTTCTCTAGCCCAAATAAAAAGGAGACAATTTTGAACTGACAAGGAAAATTGTGTGTGTCCTGACATTTCATCAGCTGTACAGCTCACACTGCGTTGGGGAAAATAGACCAGCATCTGCAACAAGAAGGACATATCTTTCTTAGATATGATTTTCACTTGATCATCAAAGGACCAGTGCTGCAGAAGATGATCGTTCAGCAGATCCTGGGAAAAGATTTTAGATAGTACCTCTCAAAATTCCCCAGCCACTATAGCCACAGGCCATGCTGGTTTTCTTGCAAAGGTAGTGTTTCTTAGCTCTCACATTTGGTCATATTTATCAAGAAAAAATGGGATTGGTCATATTGAGTCTTTGGAGACTACTAGAAATAGTGCAAATTGAGTCCACTTTAACTGCCCTGACTCAGTGCTAGGGAATCATGGGAATTGTATTTTTTTTTTCTGAGACATTGAGCCTTCTCTGTCAGAGAGCCCTGGTGCCACAATAAACTACAGTTCCCATGATTCCCTAGCACTGAGTCAGGGCAGTTAAAGTGGACTCAATTTGCATTATTTCTGGCAGTCTGCAAAGGCCCATAGTTGGACCACAAGTCACTGAGCCTGCCTTAGATGGAGTCAGACTATTGGCCCATCTATGCCAGTAATGTCTGTAACAAGAATAGGCAACTGTGGTCACTGCCATCTTTTCTGTCCTACGAGTCACACAAACTGCCCCCCCCCTCCAGTGCAAAAATAAAAGATGGAAGTGGATGTAAGGCTACTTCTGGTTCTCAAACAAACAGAGGGAATTATATTTAATGCAACATTTTAAAAATGTGAATTCACACTCCTGAAGGAATATGTAGCTCCAGGGTTGCACCTCCCCACATTTGTTATGCACAGACTAGCAGTATCCTTATAGGTTTTCAGGGAGGGGTCTTTCCCAGCCCAATCTGAAGATGCCAGGGATTGACCCTCTACATGAAAAGAATGCTATTGAGTACTAGTAATGACCCTTGAAAATCCACAGAAGAGTGCAGATGACAGGGGACAGAGCTTCTGTAGAAGATAGACAGATGCTGGCATGCAGCTTTTGAGGCAAGGTAAGAAAAGATACATTTACTGAGCCTATGGACGTTTTCACACGGGGCAAAAAAGGGAGTCATTCCTACCTCCATCCGGCCCCACTCCGGCTCTGTGCAGGAAAAGTTCACACGACGTCGCAGCAAGCCCCTCCTCATCCTTCGCCATCCCTGCGCCATCCCTACCTCACTCCGGGGTCTTGCTCGTCGTGTTCAAACTACGTCGCAGCAAGCCCCGCCCCATCTTGCGCAATCCCTGCACCATCCCTGCCGCTAGCCGGCTTTAGCCCCATCTTTTTAATTCCTTTTTTAAAAAGGAATTACAGGCGCTTCTGCCGGAGGCAATCAGGAGTCATTCCGGCGGCTGCTGTTTTCGCCGCCGGAATGACTCCTGATGGCTTCCAGGGGGGTTCCAGGCGGCTTTAGAGCCGCCTGTGTGAAAACGTCCATTCTCTTCCTTTGCATCTGGTTTCTGGACTTTGTACCTGATCAAGAGATATTTAAAAGAAGCTCATGCCAATTTGTTATCTTGAATTCAAGATAAAGAGCTAGAGCTAAGGATCAGATTAAGATGTGAAAAAATATTAGCAGTCTATCTCAACATGTTCAAGGCAGGCTATTTCTCCTAAACCCATAAGAAGTCTCACCTCGAACATGAGTGCACCAAGTGATTATGCTGTTTTCTATTGTGTTTTTCACCATTTACAAAAAATACTCCCTTGCTCCCTTGAAAAATCCTTTTCTTCTGTATCCTTTTCCTTTGGTTAGCTAAGTACACATATGCAGCAAGGGAAAAAAAAGGGCAGGGTCATTCAAAAGATGCAAACAACACATCCAGTGCTACTACTTTGCCATGCAACAAGGCAATATTTCTGTTGTTTTTAAATTTTGTGCATTTACAGACATGTGTAGAAATCAGACTTGAGAAAAAGGAAAACCTCTCAGAAACTAATAGAAAATCCCATCATCTATGCCACCTCCAAAACCTTTATCATTTTCCTCTTTACTGCACCATGATGAACAGAGTCAAGATTTGCATGCCTAAGATAACAAACTCAAGTGAGCGTACCTGCACTGAGTTTAGCCTCTGCTCCTGAGCAAATGAGTTTTAGAATCCTTGCCAGCATCAAAGCCAATGCTAATAGCTAATTGCTTAGAAACAGTAGGCCTGGCGTGTTAAGAAGGAAGTTACCTCATGTACTCATAATAGTATAATACTACATTGCAAGTAGACACTGAAAGCTGTGTTGCAGTGTATCCTATAGACTGTATTGTAGATATTTGTAGCATGAAAGACATCCTTGAGAGATCTAAAGATATGCATTCAATTTCTTCTTCATAGGCACTCAGAATTCCTTCACATGGTTATATAAAATACACAGCATATCCCTGACCCTCTCTTTGTGTTTTACTGCACACTAAGTACATGAGACTTGATCAAGATTCAGACCACTGGGCATGGGGAGAGGAAGTTTTTAAAAATCCTCTTTGCTTGCTTTTTAAAATCTGCCCCCCCCCCCAAAAAAAAATAAGGACCAATAGCAACAGCAACAGCATTTACATTTCTATATTGCTTAATAGTGAACTCAGCACACTCTAAGCAGTTTACAATCTGTAAGCCAATTGCCCCCAACAAGCTGGGTACTCATTTTACCAACCTACAAAGAATGGAAGGCTGGATCAACCTTGGACCTTGGAGCCCTGGGCTCGAACTCACAACTTTGTGGCTGAAGTACTGGCATTTAACCACTGTGCCACCAGGGCTCCAAGAAGAAGGGAAAGCATCCAATGAATATTTCTTTCTATAACAAAAAGAAAGAAAGAAAGAAAGAAAGAAAGAAAGCCCTGTACAAAGAGGTAATCAGCTGTACTACATATTTAACATTCAGTTTAATTTTCCCATCAGATTCTGGCTGAGGCTGAGACATAGTTAATAGTATAGTTTGGTCTTTTCTCCTAATTGTTTATGAAACATGATGCAGAAACTTTGATATCACCATCTTATGTTTAAATGGTGGGGGGAGAGGGAGTCTGGTTCCTTGCCTAGTGAGCCCAGTGTACAGATTAATTCCAGAAAATGTGCTTGCAGTTCTTGTTTAATATTTAAGGCCTTTTCATGATGTGATGGCAGATTTCTGCGCTCCACAGAAAGAAAAGTTAATGAAAGCCTATGAGGATATATGTTCAGATGGCAAATTCACCACTGAAATGCACTAGAAATTATGCATGCTTCCATGCTACATCCATTCTTTCATTAATTTATGGAAGGGTTGCAAGCAATTGCAGACAGTAACCAGTGGAGCTGGTGGGGATGAGGGCATGTTCACCAAAGGTGAATCTTGTTTTGAATCTTCAGTAGCAAATACCACATAAAAGGGAAAACTAAGAATTATGAACGTTAAGTTCTCAAGTATAAAGCAACAGGTTACAAAAATATTCCTTTTGCCCCACATTCTGTGGTTCCAGCAACAAGTTCTATCACAAAGAGAAACAAGTAACATTAAGATCATGAATACAAAATAGGTGAACTTGCTAAAGGAATAATTATAAAATGAGATATGTATTTTAAAAAGGGATATCAGATTTCAACACACACCCTTAGGGTCTCCATAAGTTGGAAATGACTTGAAGACACACAACAACAAAGACACCCCCCCGACTCGTCAGGAGGGGCTTCTTGTTGCGCCAGCCATTTTAGGATAAGAGACACCTAACTGGCCAGTGTGCATGAATTGCGGCCTCAATTCATGCACGCTGAATCAATCAAGTATTGTGTAAAGTGGAAAGGCACAATAGGTAATCTTGTGAGTCATCAAGCATCACGAGATTTCCTGCGGGACTACTGGGCTATATAGCCCTGTGCTGCCATGTGGCAGCAGTCATTTTAGAGCTGCAGCTAAGTGAGTCACTTCACTTGGCTGTGTTCTTTGATTCTTGCATGGCTTGTGGGCCTAGCAAACCTTTCTGCATTTGCCTTTGTTGGGCTTTTGCATTTATTCTTGGAGCACAGCGAAGAGGAGATCGTTCCATAGATCCTGTGCAGTTGGTGTGTAAGGCAGGGCGAGGCCTTTGGGCTGGTCGCCACAGGCCTTGAGAGCAGCTGCCAGCATTTTGTACACCCAGCTCGGGTGAACACCGGGCCGAGGCGGGTGCTGCATCAAGCTGTTCTCCGCTGGGCGCGTGGACCGTTTTGGCTGGATTCAGGCCTAGCGGCGCCCAGGTAACTACGGACTGGTAAGGCCAGGATCCCACTCGTCCTTGGGGGGTTTCAGCCAGGACAGGGGAAGGAGGAGGAGGAGGCTCTCCAGGCCAGTTTCTAACAGAGAGAAGAAAGAGAAAGAGGCTTTCTAGGCAGTTTCTGCCAGGAAAGGAAACAGAGAAGGAGGCTTTCCAGGCCAGTTCCTGCTAGGAAAGAGGAGAAAGCAGTTTCCAGGCAGCCATCTTGAGTGGGTAAGTTTTTAAATTCTTTTTAAAAACACTTGGGGGGAGTGTGACTGTGACTCAGCGGGTGGGGCTTTGTTGAGTTGCATTTGCAAATCAATAGGGGGTGGGCTAGGCAGTTAGCCCTATACAACTGCTGCCAGAGGCCAGTTTCAGGTCAGTTTCGGCCAGGACAGGGGAAGGAGGAGGAGGAGGCTCTCCAGGCCAGTTTCTAACAGAGAGAAGAAAGAGAAAGAGGCTTTCTAGGCAGTTTCTGCCAGGAAAGGAAACAGAGAAGGAGGCTTTCCAGGCCAGTTCCTGCTAGGAAAGAGGAGAAAGCAGTTTCCAGGCAGCCATCTTGAGTGGGTAAGTTTTTAAATTCTTTTTAAAAATATTTGGGGGGAGTGTGACTGTGACTCAGCTGGGGTGGGGCTTTGTTGAGTGGCATTTGCAAATCAATAGGGGGTGGGCTAGGCAGTTAGCTCTATACAACTGCTGCCTGAGCTGCGCGCCTAGTGGAGCGCAAATTTTATAACCAGTACTAATTGTAGAAAAGTTCCGTTTATCAGCAGACTTAAACACTGGTGTTAGCAAGGGATTTTCTTTGAGGAGGAAAGCCGTAGTCCTCTTTCAGGTACTAATTAAGACTTAGTATGGACACTGAAGGAACTGCTGCCGTCACCTGCAATACCTGTGGGATGTTTGTATTCTTACCTACAGATGTGGGGAACTACACATGCTCAAAGTGCAAGTTGGTAGCCCTCTTGGAGGACAAAGTACAGCAGCTTGAGGCGCGAGTAGCTACACTTCAACACATTACGGAGCAAGAGGCTTTCCTTGACAGAACAGAACAAACGGTCTTGGATGGGGAACACACAGAGGAAGTCGCTGGAGAAGAGAAGGTCACATCATACACGCAGGAGGTAGAAAGCTGGAGGAAGGTCACACACAGAAGTAAGGAGACCAAGGATCGTTCTGGGAGCTTGCGGCTACAGAATCGATTTCAAGCTCTTACTCTTAGCAAGGAGGACGCAGAAGAGCAGCATGGACAGATTTCACAGACACAGCAGGGGACCCTGGGAGTTCCACCACAGAGAACAGTCTCTGCTAAGACTCGGAGGAGGTGTGTGGTCGTGGTGGGGGACTCCTTGCTGAGGGGGACAGAAGCAGTGATTTGTGGGCCTGACAAGATGTCTCGGGAGGTGTGTTGTCTCCCTGGGGCAAAGATCCGAGACGTGACCGAGAGGCTGACAAGACTGGTCAAGCCTACCGACCAATACCCCTTCCTTTTGGTCCACGTGGGAACGAACGACACAGCAAGACACAGTCTTCAGAACATCAAAAGAGATTACGAGGTTCTAGGAAAGAAGCTGAAAGAAATGGAGGCACAGATTGTCATCTCGTCTCTTATGCCAGTTCAAGGACATGGTCCAGGAAGAGAAAGGAAGATAGCAGATGTCAACAATTGGCTCCGCAGATGGTGTCGTCGAGAATGATTTGGATTCTTGGATCATGGGCTGCGGTTCCATGAGGGCGGACTCCTGGCAAGGGATGGGCTGCATCTCACACCAGTTGGAAGAAATGTTTTTGCCAACAGTCTCAAGAATTTGATCAGGAGTGCTTTAAACTAAACTGTGTGGGGAAGGGAGAAAACGTCCTGGAAGACAAAAGGACTGGAGAAAATAGATAAAGTGTCATAGAGGAAACAAGGCAAACAGTACAGGGACCCAACAGTGGGAGGCAAAAAAACGGGCACAGACAGCAAGTAAAGGGGACATGTGGTCTTAGATGTCTCTACACTAATGCACAGAGCATGGGAAATAAGCAAGATGAACTTGAACTCCTAGCGCAACAAAGCAAATATGATATAATAGGCATCACTGAAACCTGGTGGGATGAGTCTCATGACTGGAATGTAGAAATAAAGGGGTATAACCTTTTCAAGAGAAACAGGACAAACAGGAAAGGAGGAGGAATAGCATTATATGTCAGGGATGTTTACACCAGTGAAGAAATCCAGGACATCAATCCTGGAAGTCAAGTAGAGAGCATCTGGTTAAAAATTAAAGGGGAAGGAAACAACAGGGATGTTAGTGTGGGAGTCTACTACAGACCCCCAACTCAAGCAGAAGAATTGGATGAAGCCTTTCTAGAACAGATGACCACACACTCAGAAAGGAGAAATATAGTAGTGATGGTGACTTCAACTATCCGGATATTTGCTGGAAGTCAAACTCGGCAAAATCCTCAAGGTCTATCAAATTCCTTACTTGCCTCGAAGACAATTTCATTGTTCAAAAGGTGGAAGAGGCAACGAGGGAGTCAGCTATTTTGGATCTGATACTAACTAAAAGGGAAAACCTAGTTAATGGGGTGCAAGTGGTTGGATCCTTAGGCGGGAGTGATCATGTCCTCCTGGAGTTTATTATACAGTGGAAAGGAGAAGCCAGACATAGTCAGACACGCATTCTAGACTTTAGGAAAGCTGATTTTACTAAACTTAGAGAAATACTGGGGGTGATCCCATGGACAGGAATACTAAAAGAGAAGGGAGTTCAAGACGGATGGGAGTTTCTCAAAAGGGAGATACTGAAGGCACAATTTCAAACTGTGCCAACGAGGAGGAAGAATGGGAGGTGTCTCAAGAAACCAGGATGGATGACTAAGGAACTTGCAACTGAACTATGTTTTAAACGGAACATGTATACGAAATGGAAAAATGGGGAAATCACCAAAGAGGAATTCAAACAAATAGCTAGCACGTGTAGGGTTAAAGTCAGAAAAGCTAAAGCGCAGAATGAAATCAGGCTTGCTAGAGAGGTTAGGAACAATAAAAAGGGCTTTTGGGGGTATGTCAGCAGCAAAAGGAAAAAGAAAGAAATGGTAGGGCCACTGTGTGGAGAAGATGGCAAAAAGTTAACAGGGGACAGAGAAAAGGCAGAATTACTCAACACCTTCTTTGCCTCAGTCTTCTCAGAAAAGACAAGGGTGCTCAACCTAAGTATAATGGAGCAGAGGACAGGATAGGAGAATTTCAGCACAGAATAAGTAAAGAGATAGTACAGAAACATCTGGTTAATCTAAATGAATATAAGTCTCCAGGACCAGATGAATTACATCCAAGGGTATTAAAAGAACTGGCAAATGTAATATCGGAACCATTGGCAATAATCTTTGAGAATTCCTGGAAAACAGGAGAGGTCCCAGTGGACTGGAGGAGGGCAAATGTTGTCCCCATCTTCAAAAAGGGGAAAAAAGAGGATCCCAACAATTATCGTCCAGTTAGTCTGACATCAATACCCAGAAAGATTCTGGAGCAGATCATTAAACAGAGAGTCTGTGAACATCTGGAAGATAATTTCAGAATCACAAAAAGTCAACATGGGTTTCAGAGAAACAGGTCATGCCAGACAAATCTGATCTCTTTTTTTATATAAAATTACCAGCTTGGTAGATGAAGGGAATGCTGTGGATATAGTATATCTTGATTTCAGTAAGGCCTTTGACAAGGTTCCCCATGACATTCTTGCAAGCAAGTTGGTAAAATGTGGGCTAGACAAAGTAACTGTTACATGGATTTGTAATTGGTTGACTGGTCGAACCCAAAGGGTGCTCAACAATGGCTCCTTTTCAACTTGGAAAGAAGTGACCAGTGGGGTGCCACAGGGCTCTGTCCTGGGCCCAGTGCTATTCAATATCTTTATTAATGACTTGGATGATGGTATTGGGGGCATAGTTATCAAATTTACAGATGACACCAAATTAGGAGGAGTAGCTAATACCCCAGAGGACAGGATCAAAATTCAAAATGACATGAACAGACTAGAAAGTTGGGCCAAAGCTAACAAAATGAAATTCAACACAGAGAAATGTAAGGTACTGCACTTAGGGCGGAAAAATGAAAAGTACAGATATATGATGGGGGACACCTGGCTGAATGAGACTACGTGTGAAAGGGATCTAGGAATCCAGGTGGACCACAAGTTAAACATGAGCCAACAGTGTGAGGCAGCAGCTAAAAAGGCCAATGCAATTTTAGGCTGCATCAGTAGAAGTATAGTGTCTAGATCAAGAGAAGTAATAGTGCCACTCTATTCTGCTTTGGTCAGGCCTCACGTGGAATACTGTATCCAGTTCTGGGCACCACAATTCAAAAAGGATGTGGAGAAACTGGAGCGTGTCCAAAGGAGGGCAACTAAAATGGTGAAGGGTCTGGAAACCAAGCCCTATGAGGAACGACTTAGGGAGCTGGGGATGTTTAGCCTGGAGAAGAGAAGGCTGAGAGGTGATATGATAGCCGTGTTTAAATATTTGAAGGGATGTCATATCGAGGAGGGAGCAAGCTTGTTTTCTGCTGCCCCAGAGACTAGGACCCGAAACAATGGATGCAAGCTGCAAGAAAAGAGATTCCACCTCAACATTAGGAGGAACTTCCTGACAGTGAGGGCAGTTCGACAGTGGAACACACTCCCTCGGAGAGTGGTGGAGTCTCCTTCCTTGGAGGTCTTTAAGCACAGGCTGGATGGCCATCTGTCAGGGATGCTTTGATTGGGAGTTCCTGCATGGTAGGGGGGTTGGACTGGATGGTCCTTGTGGTCTCTTCCAACTCTATGATTCTATGATTCTATGTTCAACCTTCACAGGCTCAACGCTCTCCCCGGCGGTGGGTGCTTTCTGGGAGGCAACTTCGTTGCTTCCCGGTTGGGGTGCCTATCAGGACCCTGTGGACACCTTCCCCTTGGCATTGCCAGTGGCGTCTGTGTTTGGGACTAAGGAAGGGTGGCCCTCAGGCCCAGTGGTAGTCATCTGAGGTGGGTGATGTTTGTTTCTGAAGGACCCGTGTTTGTTTGTTTCAGGTGTTCACTTGCGCAGGTCAATGCCCCACAGCAAGGCCCAATCGAAGAGGCGCGCAGCTCCGGCTGTGTCAGGCTCTGGCCACTCTGCACCAAAAAGGCCCTCTTGTACGGCCAGCAGAGATGATGAAATTGTGGTGCAATTAACACAACTGGGCAAGACGATGCAGGCTTGTGTCACAGTTTGCAATCAGCTTGCCCAGAAGAGGCTTCAGGCTACAGCCACAAACACCTCTGCCAGCACTTCTGCTAGCCAGAACACAGAATGTGTGGGAATTCTTGAAAAAGGTTCCAGGTGTGGGGCTACAGGATGCGGCTGCCCCAGTGTCCGATCAGCCTACGTTGGCAGACTTATATAATCTCCTGCGAGGAGCAGTTCTTCCAGGTGAAGGCGGGACGGAGCAGACATCTGAGGCTGGGAGGAGAGACTAGACAGGTGCTTCTGCATCTCGACCCAACACCCGAGCTGTTGCTGGGCCACACTCCGGGGGGACCATTGCAGTCAGCTGGTGATGCTTCCCAGCAAGCCTCGGCATCAGGTTTGTCTCTTGATAATTCTTCACAGGCGATTTTGCCCACCTCGGTATGGCCTCCAGGTGGGCAAGTTGGGCAGGCTCAGGGGTTCATCGCCCCATCTCTGCATTGCTGGGAGCACCTGTGATCGCACCTGAGTCTTCCCAGGTGTCTGACTCAGATTGGTCAGCCGGTAGTTTCTGTGGCTGGTGATACCTCAAGATTGCCCTCTTTGGGAGCGCAGGGCTTAACAGGAGTGGACAGAGAGGTTGAATGCATTCCATATGCTGGAATTTTCACTCCTCTTGGTTCACACCTGCCACTCACTACCAAAGAAAGAATTTGGAAAGGGGAGTATATTGATTTATTCTCTGTTACGTTTCGTGATCCTGAACCAAGGATCATGGTAAAGGATGGTATGGTGTTTAGCCTCCCTAAAGAGTTTCAGGCACTTAAACGCCCTAAGTTGGAATGCAATTTTGTGAACTGGATAATGGGCTTTACTATCTACAGGAGGGTTGTTGAGGAGAAAGAACCTCATAGGTCACCTGATTTCTCTAAAAACCAGGAGATCATGATTAAAGCTTATACTAACTGCCATCACAATTCTCAGGGTGCAGTGTGGTTGCAATATGATGAGCAGTTTAGAATGCAGGCTGCCCAGGACCACTCACTGTCCTGGAGACATGTACAGTCAGAGCTGTGGGTGGATGTAATGATAGGGGCCTCCCCTTCGAGCCGATGTGACAATGGGTTTGTGCCCATGGTTACACAGCCGAGAGGGCAGAATGCGAGGCCTGGCATGAGAGAAAGGAAACAATTTGGCCTTTGCTGGGATTTCAATACAGGTAAGTGCAGGACACAACCCTGCAGGTTCGAACATAAGTGCAACACCTGTGGGGGGAATCACTCTGGGGCTTTCTGTATTAGAGGTAAGAAGTCAGGAACAGGAGGTACACCCTAGCCATCGTCACGGGGAAGAAAAGGCACTGTTGCCAATTAATTTGGATGCACTGGTGGCATGGTTGAGGACCTATCCCAATAGAGACTCGGCTTTGTATATTTTTCATGGGTTTTCTATGGGTTTTCACATCCCTTATTCAGGTCCCAGGGTTTACCGTTATGCGCCAAATGCTCGTTCTGTGAGGGACTTGCCAGCTATTGTGAGGGACAAGCTGGCAAAAGAAGTTGCAGCGGGGAGGATATCAGGCCCTCATGATCATTTGCCAATTCCTACCCTTCGCTTATCCCCTTTGGGTGTTGTGCCTAAAAAAGCCCCGGGGGAATTTAGGTTAATCCATAATTTATCGTACCCGAAAGGGGATTCTGTTAATGACGCCATAGATCCTAAACTTACATCTGTTAAGTATACCTCTTTTCACTCAGCTGTCAAGATGGTTAGGGCTTTAGGCAAGGGAACATTGTTAGCAAAGTGTGATATAAAATCAGCATTTAGGTTGCTCCCTGTACACCCAGATGACTTTGACCTCTTGGGTTTTCAGTTTGAAGGGAGGTATTATTTCAATAAAGCCATGCCAATGGGGTGCTCAATCTCTTGTTCAGCTTTTGAAACATTCAGCACCTTCTTCCATTGGTGTGTGGTCAAATGGTCAGGTAACACTGCAATCATCCACTATTTGGATGATTTCCTGATAGCAGGAGATCCTAACTCTTCAAAATGTAGCAACATTTTAGCCACCTTTCAAGGTTTAATGGCAGAGTTGGGAGTCCCTTTGGCTGGGGAAAAGATAAAGGGCCCTAACACATGGCTTACCTTCTTGGGAATTGAGATGGACACCATTGCTGGGATATCTCATTTACCAAATGACAAGCTGGTGGCTATGAGGGAACAGGTTAGGTTAATGATGGGAAAGAAAAAAGCTACACTTCATGATTTTCAATCCCTGATGGGCTTGCAAAATTTTGCATGTAAGGTAATAGTTCCAGGATTAGCATTCTGCGCACAACTCTACAGGGCCACCAAAGGGGTGTCGGCCCCACACCATCATATAAGAATCACCAAAGGGATTCCAGAGGACTTGAAGGTCTAGGAGTTGTTCTTCGACCAATTCAATGGTACTTCGTTCTGGAGGTCTGAAATGCTGCTGAGGGCAGATTTTAAGGTACATTCCGATGCTTCTGGCACCCATTGGTTTGGTGTTTATTGGAATGGTCAATGGGCTGCTGAGGCTTGGCCTCAAGCTTCGGTAGAATACGGTCTGACTCAAGACCTGATGTTCTTGGCACTTTTCCCCATAGTTGTGGCTGTACACTTGTGGGCAAACCAATTTGCAAACAAGACCATCTGGTTTTGGTGTGACAACCAGGTGGTTGTTCAGGTGGTAAATTCCCAGTCCTCCAAGTTCTCTAGGTTAATGAGTTTGGTTAGAGCCATGGTGACTCAATGTTTGAAGTTCAATGTTTTCTTTCAAGCTCACAATGTGCCCGGTTTGCTTAATCCTTTGCCAGATGCCCTTTCTCGTTTTCAGTTCTCCAGGTTCCGACAGCTGGCTCCCGAGGCTTCGACGCACCCATTAGAGGTACCAGCAGTTCTTTGGAGCCTTGGAGGCTAGAAATCGACAGGGCGATCCTTCAATCTATCACCCCATCTACACGCAAGTCTTGTCAGATAGCTCTGAATGCATTTAGGCAATTTTTGTCAAATATTGGGGAGGTTGAGGTCTGGCCCTTGAGGGTGGACCTTGTTCTTTGTTTCATAGTCTATCATAGGCAAATGGGTTTGTCTCCCATTACCATTAGGGGCAGGTTGGCTGCCCTGGCCTTTTACTCCAGGGCCAGCAGCCTGCCTGATCCTGCCATTGATTTTAGGGTTGGGAAAGTGCTGGAGGGTTGGGCCAGAGAGTCCCCAGTGGTTAGGGACACTCATTTGCCGATAACTGGCACAGTGTTGGTGAAATTGTGGCAGCACTTACCCAATACTTGCTTTTCATTCGAAGAATTGGCACACTTTAAGGCCACATTTGCCGTAGCTTTCTTTGCAGCCTTGAGAATTAGCAAGATTGTCTCTGGCTCTCGCAACGATCAATCTGGTAGGGCACTTCTCCTCTCTGATGTTATAATATCATTACATGGGGTTCAGATTTCTATTAGGTGATCAAAGACCGATCAGCTAGTTAGAGGTCAGTCTATCACTCTGGCTAAGGCACCTATGGCTCAGATCTGCCCAGTGTTAGCATTGACAGACTACATGAAGATTAGACCGAATAATAATAATAATAATAATTTTTATTTATATCCCGCCCCTCTGCTAGGCAATCGGGGCGGCGTACAACATTTCAAAACATCAAAACAAACATCAGAACAAATAAATCAATTCGAATCCCATCCCTCTTTCCCACACCCACCCATCCCGCAAAAACAAATCAAACTAAACAAGTTAAATAACAATAATTAAAAATATACAATTTAAATATACATAATCTTTCAATATCATTATGGTCCTCCGAGGTCTGCAGGCTAGCCAAAACAGTCCTCTGCGGCCTTAGAATGCCGCTGCTCACCACGTAGTGCCGTAGGAAGATGGAATCAGGCGGGGGCTTTATGTCTGCCGGTGCTCCGCCCGGCTGCACACAGGTGCGGTGGCTCAAGTCGCTCAGGTGGTCCTCTGAGGGCTAGAGGCTAGTCAAAACAGTCCTCCGCGGCATTAGAATGCCAAGGCCGCCACTGATGCCGATGTTCGGGCTGTCGGGCTGGCTATAAGGCCTCCCTGGAGCCAGGTGTTTCAGGGGAGGAGGGGGTGGGCTAGAGCGCTCCCCACCCAGCTCAGAGTCTTCACCAAGGCCGCCGCTGGTGCCGGTGTTCGGGCTGTCAGACTAGCTATAAGGCCTCCCTGGAGCCAGGTGTTTCAGGGGAGGAGGGGGTGGGCTAGAGCGCTCCCCACCCAGCTCAGAGTCCTCACCGAGGCCGCCACTGGTGCCGGTGTTTGGGCTGTCGGGCTGGCTATAAGGCCTCCTTGGAGCCAGGTGTTTCAGGGGAGGAGGGGGTGGGCTAGAGCGCTCCCCGCCCAGCTCAGAGTCTTCACCAAGGCCACCGAATATGCCAGGTTTCTTATTTGTACATGTGTCGGGCATTCCACTAACCCAGTTTCAGTTTAGGGTGGTGCTGAAGGAGACTTTGAGGTGAGCCAACTTGCCCGCCACTCAGTTTTCATCTCATTTGTTTCGTATTGGTGCAGCAACAGCCACGGCTGTTCATGGTTTAAGTGATGCTGACATTCGCCGAATTGGCCAGTGGCGATCTAAGGCATTTAAATCTTATGT
Organism: Phrynosoma blainvillii; assembly: GCA_026167975.1. NCBI lineage: Eukaryota > Metazoa > Chordata > Lepidosauria > Squamata > Phrynosomatidae > Phrynosoma > Phrynosoma blainvillii. The sequence continues at coordinate 182,940,398 of JANUYF010000004.1, read as the reverse complement.
ACGCACCTGATGGAACTGCGCAATGGTTGTTTGATAAACTAATCAACATTATCTGTAGCTTTCAAGCAGGGTTTTTCCAAGGGAAGATATGGATTGTGGGCCACAGTCTCGTGTTTTGGGCAGAGCACCATATATTGGAACAGCGATGCAACCCCACATTGGGATTGGCAAACATCGGCAGCCTTCAGTGGTTTGGTCACAGGGGCATGCATTGGGGAGCTTTGCTTCTCTTGATTATTGAACTTTTAAAGGCCCATCTGCACCCCTGGGTTCTAGTAATACAGCTGGGAGAGAATGACCATGTTAAGGTTCCGTGTCTCCAGCTTACAAAGCAAATTGTAAAGGACTTGCAGGAGATAAAGAAACACATTCCCGGTGCCATATTGCTATGGACAAAATTGATGCTGAGGTGTACCTGGCCCAGGGCCTGTAAAGATGCTGCCATTAATGGTGCACGACATTGGCTTAATCGATCGGTTTTAAAGCAGCTAACTAGATTGGACATTTTTTGTAATCGATTATGTTGGTATTCAGATATCAATGTCTCAACTGTACAGGGAGGATGGGGTACACCTCTCTTCAGAGGGTTCTGATATTTATGTGCAATCGCTTACCGAGCACATCAAAAGAGCGGTGGGGGGGAGGAGATGCCAAGCTAGGCTGGCCCCCTCTTGTGGCAGGTAACTACGCACTCCCCACAGGGAAATAATTGGCTAATTAAAATTAATTGGGGCTAATTAGGCAACAATTAAAATTGGGGGGAAATGACGTCAGATAATGAAAACATGACGTCATTACATTTGTTATGTCATATAAGTAAATATGACGTCAGTTCCGGTTGGGAGGGACATAGTTGTTTGTTCTTGATTATTTACATACTTTGTCACATGAGATGAAGGACTACCCACTCGGGTTGGTTACACCTTCAGATACATATGTGACAAAGTATTCTGTGTTTGATTGAAAAAATTGTTATAAAAGACCCTGTACAGTAAAATAAAAGTTGTGGCCTGTTTATACCCAAAAGATTCGTCTCTTGTCCTTTTTGCCGGTGCAACAATTCTTTTTTAAAAAATAAATGTAACAGAATTGTACATCTTCTTCAACATGTTCAATGTTTATAGTCATCTTTCAAGGAAGTGAAATGTAGCAGAATACTGATGAAAATGTGTACTTCAATGTTGGACGGTAGATATAAAAAAATACCCTTTGAATTTCGTCTTTGTCCCTGTGGTTCGGGCGCTGTTGAGACCAATGAGCAAGTTCTACTTTATTGTCAATTCTACAGGGATATTTGTCACCAACTAATTAGCCCATTAGTAAGTAAATTCCCAGGTAAATCTGATTCCTTTTATTTACGCTTCCTGTTAGATAACAAAGACCATACAGTATCTCATGTGGTGGCCAAATTCTGTTATATTGTTTGCAAATTGCGACCTCAATTGACAAATGGATATTTTACTACAGTTTAGATAGATTTGACTGACAATGTATATTGGATACAGCTTATTTTCAGTCTGTATATTAATCTGTATATTAATTTGTTAATGTATATATGTCATATATTTTATAATTTATACTGGTCAAAGACCGAATAAATTGAATTTACTATTTTAATGTGTACTTCAAAGCAAACCAACAAACCAAGCTTTTTAGACAAAGAACTCCTAACTTGTAAATGAAACTAGGAATTATTTTTCCATCATGAACTACCAGGCAGACTAGATCAAAGCCAAGCAAGTTTTCTTTTCACTTTGCACAATAAAAGACAGGCTGAAACAATGTATTCACACCCAAACAATGGGAAGAGACAGTCTCACTGATTTTAATTACTATTTGCATATTTGTTGTTCTCTCCAGTGTTTTCAGCTGTAGCATGGCGAAATGCATGGGCTGTTGCAAATGCATGATTTCCTGGGGCACTGTTTCAGTACGTTCTCAGCATCTGCCATCTCCCTAACCTAATGTTTATTCACACATGCTATGGAGGTGGGCACCTTCTGCTGTTCTTTGCTGCGGGACTGTAGCTTTACTGCGTAACTGATATTCACATTATTGAGGTACTCTGCATACAACTTTTTAAAATCACATTGAAGATGCCTTCTGTAAAGAGTCATATCACTTTGTATAATAGGGTAAAATTCCTAATAGGTATTTGGTGGGGAGCAGAAATCCTGAAAGTAAAATTCCAGAGTTTTCTTTACATCACCAGAACATCAAGGCAAAATTGCAACAATAATTTATGCACATAGTGGGAATGGATAATTTATGGGTGCATGACTTAAAAGCTCCTTCTGCCCTTCCACTAATTGGTCTCTTATCTTCCTTTGCATCCTATTCTACATGTCCTAAACAATAAACTGCCACTACAAATCTTTATCTTCGTGTAATATTGAAGTATTTGGGATGAGTATTGGTGGAAACCTGTATAGGGATTTGCCCTCATCCTGGTCCTTTAATACATACTGAGTGAAGACATACCATGGAAGCTTCCTGTTGCATGCAAAAGTGTAATTATTCCCACATCAAAAACAGACATTAATAAACCAAAGTTTCACAGAACTATTAGGTTGATACATATGAGTATTTTTTTAAAGCTAAACTTTTACATTTTATTATGGATAAAATAAATAACCAGGTCTCAGTATACTCTTTATCACACTGAATAATTGGGATGGGAGCCACGCAGAGAATAGACTATGAAGATGAGGGCTACCTTGCTGAAAGTAGGCTGCAAATCTTGCACAATATATAGTGGGGAATGCCTGATCCATTTTCTTTCCCTCCCTCTGGGCCATCTCTATCACTGGGAGGCAAGCAACAGCCATTCCTTCAGATCATATGATGGTACCTGGAACAGAGATGAAAATTACCCTTGATGCCACCAACTGCTCATGTCAAGGTGCACCATAATCCAAAACAGCTACCATGTTTGGTTTCTGAGTCAGGAAATCCCTATAGGTGGCAGGCCTCAAAGGGTTCCCTACAACTAGGCAATGCTACCTTCCAATTTGACAATCAGAAAAGAGTTGTTGACACCATCTTACTTTCTCTGATCTGATAAATTGTGTGTGAGGAAGTTAGTTATTGCTCCAAGTTTTGGGAGACGGTAATTAAGTTTTAGCAAAGACATGTGTTTAGTGCCATTTTCCATGTTCAAAAAATACAATTGTCAATAACATAACTGTTCTGCCACGAACAACACTGAACATCTGTGTGTCCCAGATCTAGTTGGAGATGGGAGATGGGTGTCCATCAGACCTGGTTAGGGGTCCCCTTATGAAGCCTGGGGTTCTTTTTCTACAGGTCTAGTTTCCTTTCTCATTCATTTTACTTCTCAATTCTTCTTGTTTAGTTCTTTTTAAAATAATTTCATTAGGATAGATCTGTTTGCCTCTATTTTGCCCCAACATTCCCAGCTGGTCTCTCAGGCTACATCCACACTGCAAAAATAATCCAGTTTGACACCACTTTAACTGTCATGGCTCAATGCTATGAAATTCTGCAAATTGTAGTATTGTGAGATATTTAGCCTTCTTAGTCAGAGAGCTCTAGGTGCTACCACAAACTACATATCTCATAATTCCATAACATTGAGTGATGACAATTAAAGTTGTGTCAACCTGGATTATTTCTGCAGTGTATATGCAGCCCTCATCTCTAATGTTTCATTAACTGCCAACCTGACCAGGGCAGGCCATTAAGCAAAAAGTATGAATGAAGAACTACTAACCACCTCTTAGTCACATAGAAAAGAGAGCATTTTAACCTATGCCTCAAATTTTTCTTCATCCTAAGATGAAGAAAAGAAATCTTCAGCCATTCCTCTGTGGCTTTTTACCAAGTTACAGTGATACCCCCATTCTGGATCTATTGTCCCTCTTCTCTGACTTCTCTGGCATTGGCATCTCTACCCTTCATTTCCTGTGGAAAGCCTCTTTGAGCAGATACTTTGGTTTTTGTGTTCTAATGTTATACCTTCATTGAGATGTACCTGCACTGAGGTGTTTTTAGATTCCATATTGTCCTTGACCCCTACCTTCTCACCTTCTCTCCCTCTCACCTTCTACCCCTACCCTCTCACCTTCTCACCCTCCTTTCTTCCTTCCAGCTGACAGCCTAGTGCCCACATCTGCACCACTACATCCCACAATCCTGCTGGGTAAAATAGTCTTGGAATACCTGTTTTTCTTTTATCCTGCACCATTCTTCTTAGCATCTCAGCAGCCATGGGGAAAGATAAATCTCAGCTTCTTGCTCAGCCTAAATCAGCCTGCTTGACCACTGTTGGGTCTAGTCTTCTCTAACTGTTCCTCTTTCATCCCCAAAGATCCTGCTTTACTCCTAAACTTACCCATACAACAATAGCTTGGTACTGTTTTGCAATAATAATAATAATAATAATAATAATAATAATAATAATAATAATAATGTTTATTTACAGTGCCTTTTCACCAATGGATGGTACATCAAAACATATACAATTGAAAATGAATGATCAAACACAAACTATAAGAAGCTAAAATGCTAAAATAATATACTAATATGCTAAAAACAAAATCCTATTTTCCCCTTCCACCTGTGATAGTTTTCAGTACCTGTAATAATTTGGCTTTCTGTTGTGCTATCAACAAAACCACCTTTGAGTTGGAAGTGCTCTGAACCTAGCTCCATTTGCCCTACTGGAAACATTATGAGGACATGTCATAATCCAGACCAAGGTTCCCATTATTATCCATAACGTGTCACTTAATTTGGAAACAAATGCTAGTTTCTGGACCATGGATAACAAATGCCTGTCCTCTATTAGGAAACAAATCAGAGCTGCATAGGGAAGAGGTTCTCCTGGCACCATTTAACAATCACCTTTTTCCATATGTTCCTTCCCATATGCCCCAGTTGACATCTGGGACACTGCTTCAGATTTCCCAGCTTCATGAAGCTAAGCATGAAGTCAAAAGATCTAGAGCATCTTGATTTCCTTTTCTGGAACTATAAGATTTTAGATAATAAATGCATGCATTGACTCAGTCAACAGTGCTTCTGAAAGGCTTATTCCTGTGACATGGAAATCAATTTTAAACATGCATATAACCTCACTACTGAAAAGCATGCTGGGAGGGGATTGTATAGATGCAATCCTCTGAAGAAAAACATAACCTACATCCAAATCTGTTGTTATGTTGAAGGGCACATAAAAGAACTGTGATGTGCAGACTGTCTGCCATAGCCGTTTTATTGTTAAGACACAAAGCATTCACAACTTCAGGATAAATAAAAACTAAATGAATAGCTAAAGGTTTAGAACTATACTTTTCTAAATAATGAACATTCCTGGCTGGAAAAAAACAAACAAACAAACAAACAAACGGTATGTTATAAGCATTGTTCTAATATAAAAACCCTGTAGGTTCCCTGCCATGGCCCTAAACCAGAAAGTCCCAAACCACCATGGATCCAAAGCAAGGACATTACATAGACACTTGAATGGTCATGTCTGCCTCAACAGTTCAGTAACAGATCAAAAGGCCAAAGTTAGGAACTGCAAAACAGGACATTCACACCTAGGAGATTTATAGATACCAGCCAGGATGTGTCCGGCTGAGGATAAGATAACTTCAACACCCCATCTCCCCTCTTTGAAAATTTGAGATTCCTCACCTCACTTGAACCAAAACACAGATATGAATTTTAATTTTAATGTAAATTAATACCTCTATTGTGTCCTGTAAATGTAAACCAAATATTATAACTTAAGTTGAGTAGGCATTACTAGTAAAACCATAAATAAATGCAGCCAAAAGACTGGCATATTTTACTCATCCACTTTATTTGTATTTTTTCTCAGAGACCAATAAAGCTATGCCCCTATGACCTACAAATGGTTGGCTCTTCCACAAGAGAGAAATATATATAAAGAAGTTGCAGACTCTCTAATCATTTTCCTCTCTTCTCATTTTAATGTGAAGAACCATCTAGTGTACCGAGGATCACTGATGATTCTCAAAGTGCAATTTAATGTAGGCCTGCTCTTTCCATTTGTTTCCAATCTGGATCATTTTTTTATGTTTTAACTCTAATCCCAATCCATTCTGTTTCTGTATTAATCTGTAGATTTGAAACAAATACATCATAATAATTGTTTATTTTATTTTATTTTATTCTCAAAATGCAGATTTTAAAATCTGCATTTCCATTGGATATGCATATTGAAATATGTTAATAAATGAATAAACTATTCTGTCAAAATACTGTTTAAATGTGTATTTTTCCCATCCAAATATGTAGTTCAAAGCACATTTTGGCTGTCAAGGAGAATGCCACAACATCCACAAAGTTCAGTCAGTAACTATCTTCTGAATGACAGTCTGTGAAGGACAAATAATGGATTTAATACAAATTTAAGTATACTTCAAGCACCCCTTGGAAGCAATAAGATTTCAATTTGATATGACAACGTCAGCCTCATTGGCTCAGTGGGTCTACTCTAAACATGATATAGTTTGGATTCAGTATACGAATTCACAAAGACAGAGTGGTCTTTCAAACTACACAATTATAGCATTCTACTATTCTACTGTATTCTACTATAGCATTCTGCTATAACATTCCAACAGCCATGGCAAAAACCTTTGGAATTTTGGGATTCGTAATTATGGGGTAGTATTTAGAATTATCAACCAAAGAGTTTCTCTAGTGACTCCCCAAACCTCAAACTCCCAGGCTTCCATTGGATGTTGCAATAGCATTTAAGGTAGAATATAGTGTGTAGTGTGAATTGGCCTCAGAATCCCTCCAAAAGACTGCCACTTTAAAAATTAGCACATTTATCACCATACATTTATTAGTCTTTGAGGCACCACAACATTCTTCACTGTTTTTTTCTGAACTAACTTAACATTATTATCTCTGTTGTGTAAAATTAAACTCCTCCATCCTAAGTCACCCACATGAGGATGGCAAGGCAGTAACTATAGAGCTCCAAGATTGTCCAGTTTCATGTTTACATTTCTCCCAGAGCTAAAATTCATTATTATTATTTTACACAGCTAAGGGAGTTAAAATAAATAAAGTGTAGGAAGTAATGGGTTCCTAAATCCCAGGGAGAGCAAAGGAAATTTCCCTAATTGTATTTGGCTGTCACCCTGTTAGTTTCAATCCACATTTGAAAAGGAGGTTTAGTGATGATTGCCAACAATCTGAAACCTGGCAAACAACCCCCTTCTGATTCACAAAGCAGAGAATAAGTAATAATAAACGTTTCTTGTAATCTGTGCCACTAGACAACACCCCCCCCCCCGGCACTCCAACTCATTCCAAAATCAGGTGGCTGGAACCATATGGTAAATCTTGGTGGTATGCCACATCATTACTGTATTAGCCTACGTGGAGCTAGAGTGCCAGAAACAACTAAACTGGCAGCTTAAACCCCAAACCAAAAGAAATTAATTCAGATATTCTAAAGAGATACATTCTAAACTGCATTCCTCAACATGGTGTACTAATTATTTTTTTTCCTTCATCACCTCATTGAGTGATCATGCCTGTTCCTGTAATCAATGAATATGTCTCTAGATTCATGGATTTGCTGCCATGTGCATTTTATTCCATCACATTGCATCCCAAAGCTAACTACATGTTGAACTGATGAAGCTTAGGCTGGTCTGTCATCTGTGAATCACTTGCACCTTTGAGTAAAGCAGGGGTAGGCAACCTTTCCCCTTTAAGGGCCGAGGGACTTCAGCTCCCAGAAGCTTCAGCCATGTTGGCCAATAGTCCCATGTTGGCCAATAGCTCCTGGGATTTTGGGAGTTGAAGTCCCTCGGCCCTTAAAGGGGAAAGGTTGCCTACCCCTGGAGTAAAGGGAGGCATGATAATAAATGGATCTCTTGAAATGCCATTATCTGGATTGCTTGTTTGTACAATGAAGTAAATAGCTACTGTGGAGTGAGGCGATGGTATGCAGGGAGGAATTTTAATCCTTTCCTTATCACAGTGTGGTCCAATTGATCCTATCTTGCCTGTGGCCACTACTAACTCTAGAAGGCAAGCTTGCATTGGCACTTCAAGTTGACTTTGACTTACCAGATTTTGAATATGTTGAATGACATTCAGCAACATTCAAATACAAATGCTGGCTGAGATCTACATGTATAAGTAGCTCTGTCTGCACAGTCTTCTATTCTTCTACACTTGGTAGAAGGCCTAGCAGGGGCCCCTACTCCTACTGTTGCTTACCAGTGAGGAAGCAAAGGGAGGAGGGAGGTAACACAGACCATAGAGAAGCAGCTGGTCTCAGCTGGAGAAAGAGATGAAATGAAGGTCCACTTTCAAATGGAGACACTCCCTTTTCCTTCCTCCAGGAGCTCAGAACAACCAGATTTTCATGGTCTGAATCACTTCCCCTTCTGACAAGAAGAAGCATTTGCAGCCATTCCTGGGGACTGACACTACCTAGCATACACAGTTTTTGGACAGACTACAAGAGCAAGAGAATAGGGAAGGTCTCTATTCCCCCTATTAGGGGTGGAGGACCGATTAAAATGGTCCGCCCTCAAAAGCTGATGGAAGTCATTAGATTCCAGGAAGCCCTAGAGGGGTTAATGGTTGGCAATGCCAGTGATTCTGTTGAAGCCCTGGTTAATACCTGGAATAACAATCTCACCAGGGCTATCAACACTATTGCTCCCAAGCATCCTTTCCAGCCCACTTCTAATCATATACCTTGGTATACCAAAGATCTTAGAAAAATGAAGTGGGTTGGACAAGGACTAGAGCATCACTGGCAAAAAAACTCAACTCATATCCGATAAGACACACCGTAGAACTTTTCTTAAATCCTATGGAATGGCTATAGATGCAGTGAAGAGGTCATTCTACTCTGCATCTATTGCATCTGTGAAGTCTCATCTGGCAGAGCTGTTCAGGGTGGTAAGGGATTTAACACAATTGGCCTCCCCTAATAACCCACTATTAGAGCCAACTTTAACCTGCTGCGATGCATTAAGCAATCACTTTGCAAATAAAATCTCTCGGATAAGAGCCAACTTGGATGCTGGCTTTCTTACAGAACCCATAAGAGAGGCATCTAGCGCCTCTGCCAATACTGTTATTATGGATCAATTTGAATTGGTAAGTACTGAGGATGTGGACAAGCTCCTCAGTAGTATGAAAAAGATGACTTGCCCCCTGGATCCTTGTTCATCCTGGCTGGCCGTCCAAGGGGGAGATGCAATCAAGACGCTGCTGAAAAATATAATCAATGCATCCTTCAGGGAAGGCTATCTCCCAGCTTTCCTTAAAGAGGTAGTAGTAAAACCTCTTTTAAAAAAGCCTTCCCTTGACCCCCTAGACAAAAATAATTACTGGCCAGTTTCTCTTTTACCATTCTTAAATAAAGTGATTGAGAGGGCAGCCACCATTCAACTCCTTTCTGTTTTGGATGAAACAGATTTTCTAGATCCATTTCAAACCAGTTTCAGGACAGGATACGGAGTTGAAACTGCCATGGTGGCCTTAGTCAATTATCTCCTTGACTCATCTTTACAGACGACAGCTCAGATAGATGTGACTGTCAGGAGTGCCTGTTATCAGCTTTGGCTGATACACTAGCTGCACCCCTTCCTGGAACCAGGTGACCTAGAAACAGTAGTACATGCTCTGGTAACCTCTCGGCTTGATTTCTGTAATGCGCTGTACATGAGGCTACCCTTGTGCCAAGTTTGGAAACTTCAATTGGTACAAAATATGGCAGCCAGATTGGTCACGGACACTTCGAGAGCTGCCCACATTACAGCTAGGCTAAAATCTCTTCACTGGCTGCCTATTAGTTTCTGGGCAATGTACAAGGTGTTGGTTATTACCTTTAAAGTCCTATATGGATTGGGTCCAGACTACCTGTGAGAGTGCCTCCATCCACACAATCCATCCCACACACTTAGGTCCTCTGGGAAGAATTTATTACAACTAAAGGAGATCAGCCTATCTATGGTGACCCAGAGGACCTTTTCATCTGCCGCTCCTAGGCTCTGAAATGACATGCCGGACAAAATCCGTCAGATTACCACCTTGGAAGCCTTTAAAAAGGCTATTAAAATGGATCTCTTCCAGAAGGCCTTCCCAAACTACCCTTTTTGGTTCCCCTTCCCCTCAATGTTATCATTGTTATCATTGTTATTGTTGCTATCATTGTTATTATCACTATTAGCGATACCACTGATATCATGGCCTCCACTTACTCTCCCCTGGGAAAGCACACCCCTCTCCCCCTGAACTGGAAATTTGAATCTAGTATTCTTTTATCCTATCCAATATACAACAGGAATTTCTGCATTTTAACTTTTGCTTGGTTTAATTCTCTTTTATTTTATTTTTTTAATTGTGATTGGGTGGAGGGTTGGGATAGGAGATTCTCCTTTTAACCTTGGCTGTAATTTTAATTTGTATGTTCTATATACCTGTTGTAATCTGCTTTGATTCCCATTGGGAAAAGGTGGAATAGCAATACATTATTATTATTATTATTATTATTATTATTATTATTATTATTATTATTATTATTTTATCCTATGTTTAAGGAGGTAGTTAGGGAGTAGAGACAAAGCTTTCTCAATGGATTTGGTACTTTATTTGGGTATTTAAACATACAAAACATACTCAAACATACACTCAATAACACAAGAACTCAGGAATAAAGTAGTTAGCTTGGATAGGAAACAGAAGGCTTTCTAATGGTGATATTTACCTAACGGACATTGCTCCAATGATGAATGAGGATGGATAGACTCAACCATGTAAGAAAGAGAAAGGAGAATGGGAAGAGCCGAGATCCAAGTCAGAATTCACAGTGACACAGTGTTACCATGAAATCTAACCATACCCAATATGCCTGAGTTTTGGGGGAGCTTTTATACCCTTAAACCTTTCCTGAGGTGAAGATTTGCTATTTTATATCAAAGGATTCCAGATAGATGCCCTTTGAAGTAGGCAATTTCCATAGAGGGGAGATAGGGTGTTGCTGTTATCTCATTCTTAGTTGGACACATCCTGGCTGGTATCCATAAATCTTCTAAGTAGGAATGTCCTGTTTTGCAGCTCCTAACCCTGGTCTTTTGACCTGTTAATGAATTGTGGTGGCAGACGTGACCACTCAGGTGTCTACGTTATGTCCTTTCTTTGGATCCATGGTAGTTTGGGCTTTTCCAGTTTAGGGCCATGATAGGAGACCCACAAAGGGGTTTTTATATTCAAACAATGCTTATAACAATTCCACATAGTTTCATATAGTCAATGATACAGAATGTGGTGCCTTAGTGGTTAAGATGTTGACTCTGATGATCACAAGGTCAGCAGTTCATCAGTTTGAAGTCTAAGTGCCATGTGATGGAGTGAGCTCCCATCACTAGTCCCGGTTTCAGCCAACCTAGCAATTTGAAAGCATGTAAGTGTAAGTAGATAAATAAGTGCTACAATGGGAAGGTAACAACATTCTGTGCAGTTATGCTGGCCTCATGAACATGGAATTGTCTTTGACATGCTGGCTCCCCCCACCCTATAAACCTATAAACGGACATGACTAGACAAACACCCTATCACACCCTATAAACAGACATAGTGTTGATAGCCCTGGTGAGATTGTTATTCCAAGTATTAACCAGGGCTTCAACAGAATCACTAGCATTGCCAACCATTAACCCCTCTAGGGCTTCCATCAGCTTTTGAGGGCTGACCATTTTAATAGGTCCTCCATCCCTAATAGGGGGAATAGAGACCTTCAGGTCAACCTTGACCAGGAAATGATCCATCCATGACAAAGCTGAGATATTGACTACCTCCACCCATGAATATGCCTGTTTCTTACAAAAGATCATATCGAGGGTATGTCCTGCAAAATGTGTGGGCTCAGAGACTATCTGGGAGAGGGCCATGTTTGTTATGGACGCCATGAACTCTCGAGCTGCACCAGTTAGGTTAGTTAAACCAGTCTTGAGGGGGATGTTGAGGTCACCCAAGACAAGGAGTCTGGGAGACTCCAGCATCAGTTCTGAGATTAGCTGTGCCAGCTCGGCTAGGGAGTCTGTTAAGCAACAGGGTGGATGGTAGACTAACAGAATCCTCACTCTCCCTGGTCTTCAAACTGAGGTAAATACACTTGATGTGGTCCATTTGATGGATAGGTATCCTGACCAAGGAAATATTACTTTTGTGGATCACGGCCACTCCCCCCTCACCACGTCCCCTAACTTGCTCACTGACAGAGTACCCGGCTGGAAGGGCCTGAGCCCAAGTCACTGAGCTCTCAGCTCCCAGCCAGGTTTCTGTGATACATGCCTGGTCAGCATCTTGATCTATCAACAAGTCATGAACGATGTGTGTCTTGTTCTTTACTGACCTGGCATTACATAAGAGCAAAGTTAGGTTCAGTGGTTGGTTAGGTAAGCTCTCCAGCTCTTTGGGGGTAACAGGGTGAATGGAAAATGGAATGGATATCAAGCATCAATTTCGTCTTCCTCTGTAATGACCTTTCACCCTTTTAGCGCCATATGTTCCATTACCCCACACTACTTGAATTGCCGCTCCAATCTTAGTATCTATCTCCTCCCCCTGATCATCCACAATAAAGCAATATCCCCAATTTTCCCCTTCTCCCAACATAACATCAACTTGTTCTGACTGGGACATTATGAATATCTGCTCACACTATGTCACCCCCCTAGGTCTTAGACAGAAAAGAAGGGCCACGAGTTAAGGGGCAGGCCCACATTGGCTACTTATCCTCCAACATTAGTCCTGGGCTGGAAGAATGGGCTGGAGACCTGTAAGGCCTTCGCCCACGCTGCCAAGTCCTGGGATGGAGGAAAGGGCCCAGTGTTAAGGGGCAACGGTGCTCCTGGGCTGGAGGAATGGGCCAGAGGCTTATAAGGACTCTGCCCATGCTGCCAAGTCCTGGGAAAGAGGGAAGGGCCCACTGTTAAGGGGCAAGCCCGTGCTGGCTACTTGTCCTCCAAGGTGGTCCTGGGCTGAAGGAAAGGGCTGGAGTCTTATAAGGACTCCGCCTACGCTGCCAAGTCCTGGGAAGGAGAAAAGGGTCCAGTGTTAAGGGGCAAGCCCATGCTGGGTAGCTGTCCTCCAACTGAATACTTGAGCTTCTAGTAATTCTCCAAGTTCAGTTCCTCTTACAGAATATTAAGCACCTGCAACGTATAATGTGACATAGGAATCAAAATCAGCATTACAGATTACAGCAAAGCCTTTGCCTGTATAGATCACAAAAACTACGGATTATTCTGAAAGGAATTCAAGTGCCACTGCGTTTGATAGTCCTGATGTGTAATCAATACTCAGAACAAGAGGCTACTGTTAGAACAGAATACATAGAAACAGAATGGTTCCTAATTGGCAAAGGGGTCAGACAAGGCTGCATTCTATCACCCTATTTGTCCAACTTGTACACAGACAATATCATACACAGTACAGGTTTAGACTTGGAGGAAGAAGGAATAAAGATTGAAGAAAGAAATACCAACAGCCTAAGATATGCAAATAAACTCATTCAAGATGTGGTGCTGTAGAAGAATGCTGAGGATACTGTGGACAGCCAGAAAGACAAATAAACTGGTCCTTGACCAAATTAAATCTCCTTGGAAGCAAAGATAATGAAACTGAGGTTGTTTTACTTTGGACACATCATGAGAAGGCATGATTCACTAGAAAAGACAATAATGCTAGGGAAGATAGCAGGCAGCAGAAAGAGGAAGACCACACGTCAGATGGCTAGACTCAATTAGGGAAGTCAAGGGCCTGAATTTGCAGAAAGTAAGCAGAGCAGTGGAGGACATGGGGTCTTGTAGATGTCAAGGTTGCCATGAATCAGGGCTGACTCAAGGACAGTTAAAACAGCAACAATAAGATATGCAGACAACACCATACTATTATCAGAAAGCAACAAAGACTTGGAACAATAATTGAATAAAGTTAAAGAAGAAAGTGCTAAGCCAGGCTTAGTGCTGAACATTAAGAAAAAAATAATGAACAAGGAAGATTTACATAAATTCAACTGAGATGATGAGGGAATTGCAATAAAAATTTCCCATACATTAATAAAGATATTCCATACCTTGGCTCAATCATTGATAGAACAGAGGCTGCAGACAAGAAATTAGAAGACTAGGGAGATTATCACACAGAGTCTTACCATCTATAAAACATACCTAAATCATCTGGCAAGCGCGAAGGTGTGATAGTTGGTCATGCTTGTCCCCATGATTAAATGGTCATGGAGGCATCCCCTTGCCTCTCCTGTCATTAAAGTGTTTGCAGAGCTGCCATTTGTTAATAATGGAAAATCCCATTATTAACAAACGGCAGGCTCCATGAATGCTTTAATGATGGGAGAGGCGAGGGGATGCCTCTATGACGATTTAATCATGAGGACAAGCATGACTATCACACCTTTGTGCTTGCTGGACAACTTAGAGATGTTTTGTGGAGGATAAGCCTCTGTGTGATAATCTTTAGGAGTGGGAAGGACAGCCATAAAGAACTAGACAAAATGCTAAAATGCAGCAATATAAAACTGAACATTAAAGTTAGGATCACTCAAGCCATTGTATTTCCCAACACCATGTATGGATATGAGAACTGGATAGTAAAGAAAGCATATAGAAAGAAAATCAACTAATTCAAGATGTGTTGCTAAAGAAGAATGCTGAGGATACCATGGACAGCCAAAAAGACAAACAAATGTATCCTAGAACAAATTCAACTTGAACTCTCCCTGGAAGCCAAGTTGACAAAATTGAGGCTGTCATACTTTGTCCTACATCATGAGAAGGCATGACTTACTAGAAAAGATAGTACAGTGGGCCCTCTGTATCTGCGGGGGATCTGTTCCAGACATACACATCCCTGCATGGATACCAAAATCTGTGGATGCTCAAGTCTCATTGTCCCATGTGGCCGTGCCACTATTAGAGACAATGGGACAAAAGTCCTTAATCCCCATCCTTCTTCCCTCCCTCCATCTCTCCCTCCTCCTCTCTCCTTCCTTTCTTCCCCCTCCCTTTCCCTTCTTCCTTACCTTCTTCTTCCTTCCTTCTTCTTTCTCCTAGCTTGACTTTGGGGGTGGATTGTGCCACCCAGTCAGCTGGGGCTGGGGCTTGAGTCTCAGAGCCCCGTCCCCAGGAATTGCACCCAAGATGGGCGAAATGCAAGCCCTGGCCCTGGTGCTGGCTCCCTCAGGTCAACGGGACTTGAATCCAGGGCTTGATTTGGAGCCTCATTGGCCAGAGGGAGCCAGGTGCTAGGCCTGGGGATAAGGTTCTGAGACTCAAGCCCTGGCCTTGGCCCCGGGCCCGGCTGACTGGGCAGCAGACTCCTGCAAAGTCCAGTGTCAAGTCCATGGATAAGTAGGACCCACTGTAATTCTGGGAAAGGTGGAGGGCAATAGAAAGGATGACTGCATTTTCAAAGGGAGGTCACAGACCGGAAGCTGCAGGACCTAAGCAGAGCAGATAGGGACAGCGAGTCTTGGAGAGTACTCATTAACTAGGTCACAAGAACATTTTCTATCTACAATTAAGGCTTCAAATCTCATGACTCACCACATCACCTACAATCCTGTCTGCATGCAGTGTAGCTTGCCTGATGTAGAACTCTCAAGATGGCTGCTTATACATTATGAGAAAAGAGGAAATAGAGCACCAAGAAAAAGAGGACATAAATTTGCATATACCGGTACTAATTTATAGAGAGAAATAAACATTTGTATATAATGTAACTAGAATTAACAATACATCTCACCCTAGAGGGGAAGACTATGACTAGACAACAATGTTACCTGTAGCACATTACTGTTTGTGGTCATGACAGCATAACAGTGTCCCTTTCCTTTCTGAGTTTTAATATTAATGCTAATGCATTATGTTTAAGGGCAATGTTTACTTATTATTTCAAAGGCATTATTCCTTAAAGTCATTTGGGAGGATTTGGGATCATTTTGGCAAATTCTCTGTGTTTTTTAAAATTAAAAATTCATTCAAAGTAATGAACTAGCAATGTGTTAGTAATGTCTCTCTAGTGTTCTCTCTCCCCCCCACACACACATACACATACACACACACACAGTGACTAAAGTTATTGCTTACATATTAAAATGTTCAAACTAATAATTAATGCTAATATAATAGATCTTTTTGCTAATACTTCCAGGCTGTGGACCAGGTGAATTATGTACCTACTCAGTCCAGCAGCAGCAGATGTGCAAGTTCAATGTCCTTTCTCTTGCTTCTGATTATTATATCTAAATAGGGATTGGATCAGACAGCCCTTAAAATAGAGAAATATTCTCTGTAAAGCAAACATATGTCAATCCTAACCCTCCTTCTCATCCTCCATATTCTAAACTCCTAGGCAGGCAACAACTATAAGAGCAATTGTACCCCAGATGGACCAAGATACAGCACTGTGCTTTTCACAGTTTTCTTTCTTGTAAGTTATCTTTATAGTGTTCTCTGAGAAGAATGGTGTTGCCGAAAAGTTTTGAATAAAGAATAATAAAAAATACAGAGCTAGTGACATTTTAACAGAAGGCATATTCCTCTCATTAGAACCCATTATAGTTAATTATCCTGTTATATTTTTCAGAGTACAGGACTTGGCATTACACCACAACTGAGAGGATACATTTTATAATGACTAAATAAATGAAGTTCCGATGATATAAGAAGAAACAGTTCCTACAATGTTGCCCCTCATTAAAAAAAAATTGCCAGATTCCTACATACATTCTAATATTAGTATATTAGAGCTATAACTCAAAACTGAAAAATTTACAGGTAGGTGTCCAAGTTTGTATGGTCAAATGGTTAAATGAAGGGGTGGGAACCTAGATGAAAGAAATAAGAATAAAAAGAGTTTTTCTTTCTGGAAAGTAAATTGCTTAATATCCTTCATAGTCACAACTCCTTAGAGCAGGGCTGAATAACTGTAGAGGGGTGGAAGTCATCCCTACCCCACACCCACCTCTCATGGGTTGCATGGCCAGTGACAACATGACTAGAAGTGGTGGCACATTACTTCCAGTTCTGAGAGATGGCCCAAAATAAAGCTGATTCCTGTTTTCAGGTGGTGTGGAGTGGAGTGAAGGGGAGTCAAACTGTCACACATGTGTGGCAATGTAAGTGTTTTTTGTTAAATAAAATTTGGCCACATTGTTATTGAAAATTAAGTTGGGGGATATTGCATCTTTGAGATTATTCAGGGGGATTTTCAAAGCCACAAAACAGGTCCCAAGGACTGCGGCCAACCTATAGGCTGCATAGTCTCCACCCCTCCTTTAGAGAGAGTCACATAAAAATAGCATATTATTTTGAAGGGCAAGTCATGGAGATGCTGAGTCTACCCTCTGTCTCATTGGTGGACTGTGGTCATGCCCTCAAGTGTCATTATCTGTGGAAGAAGTGCTTTTCCTCCATTCATGTGTTCAGAGAGTATGGGAAAGTGCACTACATACTGGTGTACTGTGTAGAGCTCAGATGAGGAGATATATACTCATACATTTGTACATGTTTCTTCTGATCTTTTGGATGACCAGGAAGTATTTCTCCCATGAGGAATGGTAGCTGGGTTCATGGCTTTGGCATACAGTGGCAGAGAGAGGACTGCAAGGCATATGAAGCATTTTTGAGAAACAAGGTGCAGGAAAAAATAGAATGTGATTATTTTAAGATGTGAGTGGATAAAATCTGAATCCTTGAAACAGAAATATATTTTAGCCAATGAGGACAAGTTGTGTAATTTAGGTGAATTGTGCAAATAAATTTGCAAAATAGGAAAAAGCACTATCATATGAAAGTTGGAAGAAAACACAAAACCTGGCAAGCTGATTCTAAAAAAGAACAGGAAGGAAGTGCAGATGGGATATGAAGAAATGTAATGAAACAGAGGTGGGGAGATCTTTATATCCTTCCCATTTAAGGTGAACACTCCATAGCCCATTGTTCAGCCTCTAGAAAGTTCCACAGTGGCAGCCTCTCCAAAAGAAGAGTTATTTTCCTATGCCTAGATAATATGGAGTACAATAGAGATTAATAGATAAAGAAAACCCTACAACCAGAATTTCTTTCATAGGGTTTCCAAAACTATGACAAATGTGCTTTGGAGGCTGAGTTCTTCAGTCACCCATGAATCCTCGGACACTCATTCCTCAGTCATTATCGGCTTTGGGCTGGGAATGAAAGGGAAAGTAGCCACAAAGCTCCAGAGCTGTAAATATTAAGTGTGTCTCTGATGCTTCATGAAGCATTACTAAATAACACAGCCAACAGTGAAATATATCCTCCTGCCACAGTGGTTTTCTTAGCTAGAAAGGTATTTGGACTACCTTACTTCTGGAACACTATGTGTGGAGCGAGGGGTTTAGTGTAGCCTTATAGGTATTATACTGTAATAATATCCCTGACTGCTCTATGTGAACTAATGCAACTCTTTCTTAACCCCAACTGATGCCTGTGAATGGTTCATGCACCTATCTCTCCTCAAGACAATTGCTTCCGCTTCTTTTCTTTTCCAGAAATTATATGGCTCATGTTCATTTAGGAACCTGCCATACAATGTTCAAGGTGGGGCAGAAGCACCAGATCCAGCTCTACCATGAGGTAATGTCAAGGAGGCAACCTAACATAGCAAATTTTGGAAGTTGTGAAAAGCCATTTTTGATGTACTTGTGGGATTTTCTGTTTCATGTGTAAAAAGAGGGTGGTTGCCTTTTGGCCCCATGCATCTTGACTTGGCTGAGTATACAAGGCAGCAGAAAGATGGGAAAGTATTTGAGGTCAGAATGGGGAAACACTGGGTGCAGGGGAAACACTGGGTGCAGGGGAAACCTTCAACAGGCATGAACAATGCAGTGATTGTGGCATAATTAAATTGCACTGGATTTGATAACCTGGCCAACTATAAAAATAAGACTATATACAGTAAGTTTTTGTAGGTTTTTCAGGCTATGAGGCCGTGTTCTAGAAGAATGTATTCCTGATGTTTCTCTGAAGATGCCAGCCGCAGATGCAGGTGAAACATCAGGAATATATTCTTCTCTAGAACATGAACTCACAGCCCCAAGAACCCATAAAAAACTATGGATGCTGGCCATGAAAGCCTTTGATTTCATTATATACAGTGTTTGTTTGTTTGTTTGTTTTTAAAAAAAAAGCACTTAAGGTGCGTGTCATTAAGAACAATATATAATACCTTGTTATGATATTTGTATTCCAGATGAGATCAGCAATACTGTCCCCATAAATAAAGTTTATATATATTAAAAGGTTATTAAAATAATAAATAAAACTAACATGAGAATGTATTCTTTGCTGCCTCATTTAACTTTCACACCTTAGATTATGAATGTCAATACAATTATTACTAACAGATGCTAAAATGTTATATTTGTGTATTTATATTTCTGTTCAACAATTTCAGAGAAAAGAAAAAGAATACATGAAGGCAGTAATAAAAAGTGGAAGCCAGTCAAAGAATAAAATCCTCTTTGTACGCAACCATTGCATTATCTTATATTATTCCTGAATCTTTTTTTTTTTTTTTGAAATAATTTGAGATCTGACACATCACAAGAACACAAAAGACCAAGATTACTCTCTCCTTTTATAATTTTTCCACATAGAGATGTTTCATTTTGCTGGAGTTAAAATAAATTTTATAGTAGGTGTGGGCAACCTGTGGACATTCAACTGAAGTTGGACTACAACTCCCATTATTACTAATCGGCATATCAAGGATGGTGGAAGCTGCAATACAACATAATTTGGAGGGCCACATGGTTCCAACTCCAGCTTTAAAAGGTGGTCCTTTTGCTATACAAACAAACTTTAGTCCTTTTGCTATATAAACAAATCCAAGCCCATCATGTGGGGTAAAAGGAGAAAATAGGCTTCTAATTCTTACACTAATAAAGTTTTCTATTCACTTTCATTCTGACAGCTAATTCAGAGGGAAAACAATCCTTTTGATTAGATTTAGCTATGTATCATCATCACAACATTATACATTTCCTTGTTCTCACTTCACATTATTGGTCATCATCAGGGAAATGTACAGTAGGGGATATCATGTTACGCATTTTCACTTTTGCCTCTGCTCTTGTTTAATTTTATTCTCTGACTGCTAGCTTTGGTTTGTTGTGTTTCTGTTTTCATCTCACTTGACTTGTTGCATTTAGTTTTACAGTATTAAGCTTGTGATTTGTGCTTCATGTGCTTTTATATTTTGTAAACTGCTTTGGTCATCTCCTTTTCTGGAACTGAAAATTCATTCACATTTTTATAAACAAGTGGGTCCTAGAGCAGATCAAACCAGAAATCTCCCTAGAAGCCAAGATGACCAAACTGAGACTGTTGTATTTCAGACATATCATGAGAAGAGGGGACTCTTTGGAAAAAAACAATAATGCTGGGGAAGGTGGAGGGAAGTAGGAAGAGACGAAGGCCACATGCCAGATGGACGGACTCTATTAAGGAGGTCACAGATATGGGGTTGCAGGTATTAAGCAAAGCAGTGGAGGACAGAGAGTCTTGGAGATGTCTCATCCTTGGGTTGAGATCAACTCAAGGGCAGTTAACAACAAATGAATGAAAATGTTGAACATTTGTAGCAATATGAGAAATGGCCCTTCTAAACAAATACATTTTGCCAGAGAACACACTATGCCTCCACTTGCCATAGATGTTAAATTTCTAAGTTTGATATAGGTAAAATGATTGCCAGATGATACTCCAGCTGCACACTTTCCTGAAGTAAAGATCCTAGAAACTGTAGTACATGCACTGGTAACCTCATGACCCACTTTCTGCAATGCGCTCTACATGGGGCTCCCCTTTTGCCTAGTCTGGAAACTCCAATTAGTACAAAACATGGCACCAGAAAATCTAGGAATGACCACATAACACCTATTTTGAAATCACTTCACTGGCTGCCTATTAGTTTCCGGGTGCAATAAAAGGTGTTAGTTATCATCTTTAAAGCCCTACATGGCTTGGGTCCAACCTACTTAAGGGATTGTCTACTTCTATATAATCCACCCCGCACCCTCAGGTCCTCTGGAAGGAATCTATTGCAGCCTATGAAGACCAGATTAACTGCAACCTTCCAGAGGACCTTTTCTGCTACTGCTCCCAGGCTGTGGAACAGCTTGACGGAGGAGATCCATCAACTTACCAACTTATATAGCTTCAAAAAAGCTGTCAAGACGGATCTCTTCTGGCAGGCCTTTCCTGAATAGAACTCTTTGGCTATAAACAAAACCCCTTACATTTGTATTATGCTGTCTTTCTGCCCAATAGACCATTTGCTATTAATAGATTTTAACAGATTATATTTTTAAACTGTGCTAAGTTTAATTCTTTTTTAAGGAGGGGGATAAGGTATATGATCATATACAGTTATTATGTATTGTATTGGTTTGTTTTAACATGTAAGCCACTCTGATTTGCTATTATAGTAGAAAAGCGGGATACAAATGAAAGTTTTATTTTATTTATTTATTATTTTATTGGGTCTACTGAGTGATTTCTTAAATCAGTTTTGAGGTCTCAGCTTCTGACCATGTTATACAAATACAACATCTCACAAAGAAGTGGGGATCCTGGGTCATAAAAACAGACACATGACCAAGCATTTTGGAAGATCAAAGACAACATTTGCTTAGATCTACAGTGATAAGGAGCCAGTTGGCAGATGGGAATTAACCCTAATGTTACACTAGGTAATTTAACTGTGCTGCTGAGTCAGTATTCATCAGAAGGGCAGGTCATTCCAGTACAAAAGCCACTTACAACCAGAATTTGCAGAAACTGGAAACAAAATGAAGATGTAAGTGGCAAATAAGAGACATTAAAACATATTTGGCTTGAAAAACAAGAATATATCTTTCAAATTGGCAAGCTTTGAAACCATTGCAGTCAGTGAAAATTCCCATAAAGTAAATCTTCTCATAATAGATACCTACTGAGGGTTTTCCTTTTTTATAGCCAGCAATTTTTGTATGTGTACAGAATTGATGTTCAGTCTGATAAGATATTTATGGCCCTTACAAACAAAGTGATTATTTTCCTTTTGTACTTGCAGACTGATGAACACCCACTAAGCTTTATTATCAAGCTGATGGGAGGGGACTGTGTCCCCACACAGTTTTCCCCCCTAGGCACCCAAAGTAGGCTACTCTTGAAGGTCAAAAATTACAACAGCAAGTGACTTCTGCATGCATCTTCCTGGTTTGTGGGAGCCAGTGGAGCAGTGTTTGATGATTGGGTTTTGACAATATATACTGGGTGATAGGTTTCTTTAAAAAAAAGTGAAGTGGCAGCTTGGGGGGAGTCAGGCACTTGGGAGCTGCAAAAACAGGTCAGGGGCTATACTTTTCTCAACCCTGAGTGCATCTACACTGTAGAAATAATGTAGCTTGATTGCCATGGCTCCATCCTATAGAATCCTGGGATTTGTAGTTTTGTGAGGCATCAGCACTCTTTGGCAGCAAAGGCTAAAGACTGTTTAAAACTACCAATCCCAGGATCCCATAGGATGGAACTACAGCATTTAAAGAGGTGATAAATTGCATTATTTCTGCAGTATAGATGCACCCCTTGTCTTATTAGGGTATGTTTTGTAAGTAGAGTTGGCATTTTAAATTGTGGGTTGATGCTGTTTTGAAGGCCACATCTTAGGAATAACATGAATGCATCTACAGCCAAAATGGGAAGCAGGCAGCTCAAGTAATAGTTCATAAAATTAATCAATAAATATTTTTATTCATTAAAGATACATGGATGAGCCTATTTCTAGTGGTGTTATCTGGAGGAAATAAAATAGATACATTAATTTAAATCTATCTACTAAGAAAACTGCACTTACTTGAAAATATTATTTATGTTTATGTCCCTTCCACAAAGAGATTAGTGCATGTGCATACCTTTTGCTATGAGCCAGCATGGTGTAATGCAGTAGTTCTCAACAGCAATAGCAGTTACATTTCTATATCACTTAATAGTGAACTCAGCACTGTCTAAGTGAGTTACAGTCTGTAAGCCAATTGTATCCATCAAGCTAGGTATTCATTTTGACGACCTACAAAGGATGGAAGGCTGAATGAACCTTGGAACCTGGGGATGTAACTCACAACATTGTGGCTACAGTACCAGCATTTAATCACTGTGCCACCAGGGCTCCATAACTTTTTATCTTTGTAATTCCCTTTACATCTACATGCAGATGTTGTACCCCCTTCCCCACTCGATGTAGCATATGAATAAAATTATTTTGTCTTTTTAGTATGCATACATTCTTTCACAAACTCATGTATATTCATATTTTATTTTTTTATAAGGAAATAGCTCTCCTCCTGCTACTTCTTCTCCCTTAGGCAGAGGCTCAAAGCACCCTCCCTGCCTTTCTCTTCCCATCAAGGGGGGGAAAAATGGGAAGAAGAGGAGGGATCAGGGCCTCCAAATCTTATATTCCCCCCTGAGCAACTCTCACACCACCTTCAAGGCTGCCACCCAACAGTTTGAGAACCACTGGTGTAGCAGTTTGAATGTTGGACTAGAACTCCTGGAGACCAGCGTTCAAATTTCCAGTAATTTAATAGTCAGACCCAGGTTGTACTCAAGTTGCTCAACTCAGCAATGAATGACACACTGATTTGACTTGACTTATGACTTGTATATTTTTAGCAACCAACTTGCTGGCTTCATTCATTCCAAGAAGCAAGCAAGACCCACCCCCAAAGCTTGGGGCATATTTCTTGGAGGGGAACAGGAAATGCATTAGGCAATGGGCTTGAGGCAGAAGGATGATTCTAAAGGCTTTGAAAAGTTTTACAAGACTTCTCTGATGTGAAGTGGGGACAGGCTAATAAGCAGACCTTAACTTCCAGCTCATGCCCATTGCTTAATGTCCTCCTTTTTTCTGTTACAAGTTGGCTCCCAGAATTGAACTTGACTTAAAATTATTTTGCAAAGATTTAAGACTCAACCTGAGGTTTGAAGTTAGAGACTTGAGACTTGGAGTACAAGACTTGACTACATCACTGCAATTCCATTCAACCAATTAAACCCACTGAGCAAGTCACACTCTATAAGCCTGAGAGGAAGACAATAGCAACCCTTTTCTGAATAAATCTTGCCAAGAAAATTTTATGATAGGATCACGCGAAGTTGAAAGGCACACAACAGAGTGCTCTATGGATTTGAAGTAACTCCCTCACTTAGAAATAGCTAATTATATTGAATTAGTTCCTGTCAGTAAAAATCAGCTTTGTTCCAAGGACTCAGACAAATCCCATTCCTTGCTACGCTTGTGGCTGGCAAACTTTTTGTATTCCCATTTAATTAGCCATTCATCTATCAATAATATACTTTTCTCTTTCCATTTCTGTGCATATATTATTCTAGCTGCCGTGACTGAGTATAAAATGAATTGTAAATGTTTCCTTTCTTCTTCTCTATCTACAATGTTTAGTAAAAAATGTTTGGGGACCATTCTGATAGGGATTTGTAATATTAATTGTAGTGTTTTATGAATTTCTCTCCAAAATCTCGATGCCAGTGGACAAGTCCACCATAAATGGTATAGTGATTCATTATTATTCTCACATTTCCAGCATTTACCCATTTCTTGATCTCGGATTTTGGCCAGTTTGTTTGGAGTAAGGTACCACCCATGGAGCATCTTATAGAAATTTTCTTTTAGATCCATGCATAATGTATATTTTAAATCCCAGCCCCAGGCTCTTTCTCATTTGTCCATCTGAATCTGATAACCAAAATTTTGTGACCATTTTACCATACACTCCTTCACTGATTCTGTTTCAAATCAATTTTCAACAACAGCTTGTATATATTAGCTATGGATCCTTTCGAATTTCCAAACAATATCTCAACTAACTCGTTCAAATTTTTGTTGAATCCTTTTAGTTTGAGATTGATTTTAAATCTTTCTCTTAGCTGACAATATGTGAACCAGTGACATTCAGATCCGGTGTCCTTACTTGATTTCGATCTTGGTATTTTCCCTTGCCAGTGTAGGATTTGTTGATATCTTAGACACTCTTTTAGCTGTCTTTTGTAACCCATCATTCATGCTTCTTGCAGGGATAACCATGTTGGTAACTCTATATATATTGTAGTTTTAACTTTGAGCCATACTTTCAGTAAGGACCTTCTGATTAAATGGTCATTAAATTCTCTAGTCACTTCCGTTCTCTTATACAGATATAACCGTGCCATATGTATATCTTGTTAAATCCCTCTAAATTTAGCAACTTATCATCTTATAAGGTTATCCAACTTTGAATCCAATTTAGGGCACAATAATAATAATATAGTTTAAAATCTGGAACTCCCAATCCACCTCTCTCCTTTGCTTCTTTTAAGATTTTCCATTTTATTTTGTTATTATTATTGGGGGGGTGTTCCCTGCCTAGATAAATTTCAAGATCTCATCTTCCCATTGCTTGAAGGATTTATCATTTGTCAGGACAGGCAAATTTTGGAATAGGAACATTAACTTTTGTAAAATTATCATTTTTATCATGGAAATTCTTCCCATAAATGATAATTTAAAATTTGTCCATTTTCACATATCTTTTTCATCTCCTTCCATACTTGAGCATAATTATTGTTGTATAAACTTTTTTTTTTTTTTTAGAATATAATGCCCAGATATTTAATTTTTTTAATATATATAAATTTGGAAACCAGATTTTTTTGCAGTTCTATGTCTTCTTTTTTTAGACATATTTATAGTTTAAATATTAGTTTTGGTTTTGTTAATTTTAAAGCCTGCATACTCCCCAAATTCCTGAATTAATCCCATCAGATAGTCAATCTTTTCCATAGGTTCTTCTAAAATAAGTACTAGATCATCAGCATAAGCCCTGACTTTATATTGTGACCTTTAATTAGTGTTCCTTTGATTTGCTCATCTTCTCTTATCTGGTTAATCAAAATTTCTGAAATCAGGATGAATAATAGGGGGGATAGAGGACATCCCTGTCTTGTTCCTTTTGTGATTTGGCAGCTTTTAGATCTTTCCCCATTTGCAATTATTTGTGCTTGTTGTGCTTTTTATATTGCTCGTATCCATTTCATGAATATATCGCCAAAATCCATTGTTTCCAAGATTTGTGTCATGAAGTCCCAATTTACTGCATCAGATGCCTTTACAGAGTATAAGAAGATTAGAACTACCTTTTTCCCAGAACATTTATCATAACATTCTATTAAGTTTATAATTGTCCTGATATTTTGTTTCATGTTTCTTTTAGAAAAGAAACTGCATTGCTATTCCTGTATTTTTTCTTGTAATACTTTCTTTAATCTGTTCACCAAAATCATTGCAAATAATTTGTAATCCTGATTTAGAAGAGAGATTGGTCTATAATGCTGTGGTAGGGATAAATCCTTATCCATCTTAGGTATAAGGGAAATATTAGCTTTCAACTAATGCTTTACCTCATTAAACAAAAAGTGAAGTGGAAGGCTTAACTCTTCCTGCAGTGCTTTATAATACATCTGGGCCTGGTGCTTTTCCAGATTTCAGTCCTTTTACTGATTCAATGACCTCCATCATTGAGATGTTTGCATTTAAGATGGTTTGCTGTTCTTCTTCCAGTTTTCCCACTGTGTATTTCTTGATATACTCTTCTAATCTTGTTCTGAATTTCTCATCTTTGCTTCCTTCTTTGTATAAGTTAGCATAGTATTTTTCAAAAACCTTTCAAATTCCACATGGGCCTGTAATTTTCTTATTTTCTTTATTCTCCTCTCTTTCATACATCTCAATTTAAAAGCTAAAAGCTTCCCTGGTTTGTTCCCATATTCAAAATGTTTTTGTTTTGTAAATCTTAACTTTTTTTTCTATCTCCTCTGATGTACAAGAAGATAATTGTGCCTGTAGCACTTTAATTTCTTTTCATATCTCTTTTTTTACTATTAACTCTTTTTCCTTAATTTGAATTTGTTGTATTATTTTCTCTATTTCCCTATTTTCCTGCTTTTTCTTTTCTGCATTTTTTCTGAATGAAGAAACCCTGCATCATTGCTTTACTGGTATCCCAGACCATTCTTAGATCTGTCTCCTTATTCAGACTTTCTTGGAAATATAATTTCAGGGTTTTTTTTTTTAGCTTGTTTGATAATTTCTTCATCTCTCAAAAGATTTTCATTGAGTCTCCATGATAGATCCTTTTTCTTCTTCTTCAAGACTGTCATTACTGGGTTGTGATCTGATACTTTCTTTGGTTTGATCTCTATTTCTGTGATTTCTGTATAGATATCAGAAGTGACAAAAATATGTCGATCCCTGAAGCTGATTGGTGACATTCTGAGTAGTATGTGAATTCTTTAGAAGTCTTGTTCTTAAGACGCCATGGATCTACCATGGATAAGAAGCCCATCATTGTGAAAAAAGTCTGAGGGAGTTTCCCTTGATTCTGTTTTATTTTCTTCTTTGCAGAGTCTCTGTCTATTATGGGGTTGATGACTTCATCCCAATCTCCTATCAGTAGGATATGTTCATAATTCAGTTTGAAAATTCTTTTGTTCAGCATTTTATAGAAGTTACCTTTGTTCTCAAGAGGCGCATAAACTCCAATCATTAATTTTTTTTTACCATCAACATTAATTCCAACCATGACATATCTTCCTTCTTCATCTGTACTTATTTCCTTGGCTGAGATATTGCTGGAAACATAAAGTGCTATACCGCTCTTTTTCCTCTTCCTCACTGATATGTACATTTGGCCAAATTTTGGGTTGCACAAATATTTAACATCTTGTTTCCTAATATGCGTTTCCTGTATACATATTATTTCAGCTTTCTCTTTTTCTAGTAGACTGAAAATCTGTTTCCTTTTATGAGGGGAGTTCATCCCCTGCACATTCCATGATATAACTTTCATCTTTACCTTCCTTTATTCTTGTTACTCTTGTTATTATTAATTTCTTTTTAACTTGTCTCCTTAACTCTGTTAGTCTTACTTCACAAATCTTCTATGATGTTTGTATGGGAGCTAGCCGAGTCTTCTTCCATGGAGTCCAGACCTCTTGCTTCCTCTAACAATTCATCCTCCTTTTTGCTTTCTTCTCCTTCTAAGGCCTCTTACTCTGTGTCAGTTTTCTTCTTTAGTAATTGTTGCATATTGAAGTCATTGTGTCTTTGTTGATCCACCTGTCTCTTTCATCGTCTATCGTTATGTCTGTCTGCTCCATTAGTTTCCTCTTGAGCAGCACCTTTCTTCACTTCTTCCGACATTGCCAAAATATCTAGGAATTTCTTTACCTTTTCTTGAGTGTTTATTTTGTATGTCTTCCCTTCCATGTAGTTGTGATACCTTCACGAATTTCCCATCTGAATCATATGCCTCTCATTTGCAATTGTTTTGTAAGTATGGTATATTCTCTTCTTTTCCTCAACACTTCTAGAGATTTGTCCTTAAAGAGTTTGATTTCACCGTCTCTTATTTTCAGTTCTTTTCCATAACATTCTTGAATTATTTTGTCTCTAATGCACTCCCTCGTCATATAATAATAATAATAATAATAATAATAATAATAATAAATTATTTATTTATAGCCCGCCCAATCACAAGGAATCCGGGCAGGTTACAGCAATAAAAGTGCATATAAAGCACAATGTCTCTTGGTAGGTCCTTCTTTTTTGCAATCATGGAGTTGATTCTAAAAATCCTATCTGTTTCCATTTCCATAACCTGGTTTGGAACTTCTATCACTTCTGCCAGGAAAGGTATTATAGTCTCATATAGATCTTCATTAGGTCTCTCTTTTAAACCTTTTATTTTCAAACATTTTCTCCTCTATTTGATTTCTCTCATCAGGTTATTATCAGCTTCTTGTTTTTGGGATCTCTCTATTTCTTTTGACTTATTCTCTAACTCATCCATTCTTAATTGTAATGTTACCAATTTAGTATTCATTTTTTTCATGTCTTCAGTTAACAGTTTGATTAATAGTTTCAGATCTTCCATTTCTCTTATGAAGTCACTTTGGATTTCTTGTCTGGAATCCTTCATCTCTTGCCTGAAGTTTTTTTCCATCTTTTCTATGGCATCCATAATGTTAGTATTGGTGTCCATCATCTTAGAGCTCATTTCCAATGATGGTCTTATTCAGGGGTAGGCAACCTTTCCCCTTTAATGGCTGAGGGACTTCAGCTCCCCGAAGCCTCAGCCATGTTGGCCAATAGTCCCATGTTGGCCAATAGCTCCTGGGATTCTGGGAGCTGAAGTCCCTCAGCCCTTAAAGGAGAAAGGTTGACTACCCCTGGTCTTATTGTTTGCATTTGAGATTGTGCTTTGGTTTGGGTTGCTTTCCTTGATATCATTAACATTTCTTTCCTCTACTTAGCTCTTGTTTGAATCTGTTTCCTTCTGTTCTTTTCCTATTATTCTTTATTCTTCCCTAATATATTTTATATTTCTTAATACTTTCCTTTATTGAAGGTGTCCAATATTTGTTTCCAATCTAGTTATATTATTGTACAAGTAGTATCACTAAAATTATTTAATTTATAATCCTCTGTTACTTTAGAAAGAAAAGTACAATTATGTCAGAAAAGACAAATTTAACCCACCAGAGAGTTTCATCAAATTTTACACTTTACAGCCGTATCTTATATCTCTCCTCTGGGATGCATATAAATTCCAGTTTTTTAAAAGTTGTTAAGATTACTACAATTTATTGTTCCCTTTTCTCCAGGGTGAATATATTCCAACAACTTCAGTTAACTCTTTCCATTCATTATAGATTTGTCCTTATTATAGAAATTGTAATTGTTATAAATATGATTTTGTCCTATAACCTTCTTATTGTAAATATTGTAAATACTGAATATTATTTATACAATCAGAAGAAACAGAGTTGCCACAGTTAATAGTAATAGTAAAAGATCTATTGTATTAACCTAATAATATACCACTAATCTTCTTAGTGATAATCTTCATTTATCAGTTTGTACTGATAAACTGTCTGTTTATGAAAATCACTTAGAAATTTGATCTTTTTGTCCTCTCTCTGTTAGCTTCCTCTATCTATCCCTCTTATCTGGTTTTATTGCTTTATTTCACTCCTCTCCAACCCGCTCGTATCAGCTTCCCCCTTCTCCTGCCGCATCTCTCCCTGAATCAAGCTTTCATGCTTAGTCCCATCTCCTCTTGTTGTCTGCCCTCCTTTTGTTGTCTGCCCTCCTTTCTGCCACTTTTTTGATTAATTCTAGATTCCCTCCTTCTTCAGTCTGTCTCTAGTCTATCATTGTCTCATCCCCTGTCCTCCTTCCATCATTGTCTTTCTCTATTTTAAATTGAATCTCATATCACCCTTTCTCCAGTTTGTCAATGTCTCGTCCCCCGTCCTCCTTCTGTTGTTATCTTTCTTTACTCTTCTCATTATCCAATCTAATGAAGTCTCCTCCCTAGTCCTCCTTCCATCATTATCTTTCTTTCTAATATATTTTTTCTTTCTTGTTGTCTTTATCCCCTACTTAAAGAATTTGCCAGCTTTTATTCCTTTGTTTTCTGCCTTTTCCTCTTTCTTCCTGCCTCTGCTACTTTTAGATCTCTGTCTTTAAACAATTTGTCTTTTGATCCTGTCCACCATTACTGTCACTTTCACTTTCCACTCATATAGACTAGGGGGGAATCTGTCAAAATCCATTCCTGTTCCTTCCCTATACCAAAGATAAAGCAATGGCTCGCAATTTCCTTTACTCTATTAAATTATCACTTTATAATTTCATTAGCTTTGTGATTGTTTGTCTGGAGGCTGAGGATTCCAACTTTTTATCCTGATCTGCTCAGAGTTTCCCCTAAGATTAGCAACGTGCAGATCTACTACCATATGATCTGCAACTCTTAATTTATCTGTAATGAATGTTTTCCTTGAAGAGCTTGGTATATTTAAGAGCTTACTTCCTCAGCTTAGGGGGGGAAGCAGACGGGCATCCCTGGGCCACCCCAGGAAGCTGTGCTGCAGGACCAAGGCATCCCCACACCTTGGTCCTGTGGCGCACCTTCGCCACCCCTGAAAGGAGCACTAAATTGGCGCTCCTTTCACAAGTCGCCAAAGGTGCGCCGCAAAAGGCTGCAGCACACCTTCAATGACTCTTCCGCTGCAGCGCGTGCAAATGCTGAGGCGGGAGGTCCTCCTTGGAGCGCCAGCTGTGCAGACGGCCAGCTGCTCCAAAGACGGCCTGGGGAAGGGGTTGGGGTGCCGATCGTGCAGCTGCCCCTCCCCTTCCCTGCCCCCAAGACGGCCCAATTAGCCTTCTGCTTAGCCCCCCATTTGACTTTCTTAGCACTAAAAAGAGAGTGGTATCAGCAGGGCTTTGTTTTTTAAAGCCTCAGATCATGCCGGCAGTTTGCTCACAGTCTCTGATCTCCCCCAATGGTTTCTCTTCTTTCCTTTCTTCTAACCAACATCAGTGATTTCTCAAGACCCCCATGAGCCTGTCTGCTCCCCATTTATCAGTGGGGCTTTTAGTCTGCTACTGATCTTGAGAGCAGACCTACACAATGTGATCTGCTCAGCCAAGTTTCTGCTCAGGAAGCCTGCTGCTAACGCTCCACCATTGATACCGGAAGTCCTGATGCCAGGTTTTCAGAGCCCACTTTACAGCAAAAGCCTCTTGCTCCCAAGTAGGCCAGTCCATGCACCCAATGCCACATCGCTGGTGTCCACTTGCACAACAAAGGGCAAAACAGGGTCTGGGTGTCTTAAAATTGGTTCAGTGCTGAACAGGTGTTTCAAGTTTTGGAATGCTTCCTGTTATTTAGTAGTCCATAGTATCTTAGCAGAGGTCTTGGGCTTGAAGCCCTTCTCATGGGGTTTTTGTTTTGGGTGGCTTTTTGTTTTTAACAAGTCTGTTATGGGCAATGCAATCTGGATGAAATCAGAGATGAATTGCCTGTAAAAATTTGCAAACCCCCAAAACCTTTGTACCTGTTTTTGAGTCTGAGATGGGACCCAGTCTAACACAGTTTGGACTTGGGCAGAGTCCATCTCTATTCCCTTTGTGGATATTCTATACCGCAAAAAGTTCAGTTTGTCTGTGTGGAAACTGCATTTAGACAATTTGACATATAACTGATTGTCCAGGAGACATTTCAACACTTCCCATACCAAGTGAATATGTGAGTCTGGGTCTCGGGAATAAATTAAAATGTCATCTAAATATACTAAAACCATCAAACAACAAATCATGCATTATTTTATTGACCAGTCTCATAAATACCCTTGGTGATCTTCCTAGCCCAAAAGGCATCACCAAATATTCAAATGCCTGTGGTGGGTAGTTGAAATAATTCATCCTCCTCTTTAGTTCTTACCCGGAAGTAAGCATCTTTCAAGTCATTTGATGAACACTTTCCCAGTACCTAATCACCCTTCATAAGTGGAAGGGGGTACTTGTTAGTACTACAGATCCCATTGATATTTTGATAATCTGTGACTAGTCTCAATTAGCCATCTTTTTTCTCCCTGAAAAACACTGGGGCCATGAACATGGATTTTGACAGGTAGATGAAACCACTAGGCCAATTTTTTCTCTATAAACTCCTTGAATATTTTTAGCTCCAATGGAGTCATCAAATATAATTTCAGTTTAGGAGGTTGAGTTCCTGGTTCTAATTCAATTGCACAGTCAGTCCAATATAATCCTCCCCGCACACTCCGATCCTCTGGGAGCAATTTGTTGCAGCCAATAAAAACTAGGCTGTCGGCAACCTCCTAGAGGACTTTTTTGGCTATCGCTCCCAGATTATGGAATGGCCTGCCGGAAGAGATCCGTCAGATTACCAACTTAAACAGCTTTAAAACAGCTGTGAAGATGGATCTTTTCCAGCAGGTCTTTCCTGATTAGATCTCCCAGCCTCCAGAGTCCTTTTATCCTGCTGTTCAGTCCTTTACTGACAACTAGGCTTTTATCATTTAAATTGTTTTTAGTAGTATGTTTTAATTCTATCATTGTTTAATTCTGTTTTAAGGGGTGGGAGGGTTTATGGGTTTGGGATTGTAT
The DNA here is from genome assembly GCA_026167975.1 of Phrynosoma blainvillii. Taxonomy (NCBI): domain Eukaryota; kingdom Metazoa; phylum Chordata; class Lepidosauria; order Squamata; family Phrynosomatidae; genus Phrynosoma; species Phrynosoma blainvillii. Next base: position 182,907,302 of record JANUYF010000004.1, on the reverse strand, counting down.
TTTACATTGTATTGAGTTTTAATAATGTAAGCCACCTCGATTGTCTGACAGAGGGGCGGGATATAAATTATTATTATTATTATTATTATTATTATTATTATTATTATTATTATTATTATCAGTCTCCCAGTGGTGGTGGGGGGGAACTGACCACTCTCCTTTTCAGCAAAAACCTAAGCCTAGTCACTATAAACGGGGGGGGGGGGGGGGGTAGCCTAATTGGTCCCCCTGAACAGTTTTTCCCACGCACTCATGCAGAGGGACCATCTGGATGGCAATGGCCACTACCTTGCTACCTTGGTGCAATTCGGGAGCTCTGATGTGTTCTCTAGATCAAGGGTAATCAAATATTAGTTCTTCTGACATCCACCTGATCCTGGGATTTTGATACTGCAACCAGTCTATGCCCAGGATCAGCTGGTATCTTGAAGTGGTGCCCAGAACTAACCTAATTTTTTCCCAGTGGTCAGCCACCTCGAGCCACATCATCTTCATTTGCTCAGTAGTAGCCCCTCCCATAGGTGAACCATCCATTTGATGGAAGATAATGGGGAGTCAAGTTTTCTAACCCCTAAATTTAGTTCCTGGACTATAATTTAATTTATAAAACACTGGGTGCAGCCACAATCTATTGCTGCCACCAAATCCACACTTCTTCCACTGGTGGTGCAGTGGTTAAATGCCTGTATTGCAGCCACTCACTCACAGATGACAAGGTTGTGAGTTCAATACTAGCCAGGGCTCAGACTAGACTCAGGCCTGCATCCTTCCGAGGTCGCTAAAATGAGTACCCAACTGTTGGGGGGGCAATGAGCTTACAATTGTAAAACTGCTTAGACATCCCATAGTGCAGGGGTAGGCAACCTTTGCCCTTTAAGGGCCAAGGGACTTCAGTTCCCAGAATCCCAGGAGCTATTGGCCAACATGGGACTATTGGCCAACATGGCTGAGGCTTCTGGGAGCTGAAGTCCCTCGGCCCTTAAAGGGGAAAGGTTGCCTACCCCTGCCATAGTGCGATATGAAGCGGTATATAAATGAAGCTGCTTTTGCTTTGCTTTTGGGTTTACTAGTTTGACTTGCAAGCTGTATAGAGGCACTCCTCCATTCACCATAGGGGTGCAGCTGTTCAAAGCTGTTGCCTAACTTCAGCTGCTGTCTAAGGCAGGCTTTGGAAGTTTTCTGTTGGTTCTATATTATCCTCCAAATTTGTGTCCTCCAATGTTTCCGCTGGCACAGCTGTCTTGCGGCTTGCCACCTTGAGGCCCCAACTCTCTGTAGTTTCCTTGTCTTTCAACAGGGTTGTGTTAGATGGCTCTGGGGTCATCCTGCTTGCCTTAACCGAGCACTGTGTTCTTGGTTAAGGCAATCAGATATGCGGTGGCCCTTCCTGCCACACGCCAGGCAGAGACCCAGCTTCATGCTTCGTTCCCTCTCTGAATCTTGGATGGGTGTCCTTTGGTCCTTCCACTGGTAGTACTGGGTTTCTGGTTCACTCCTTTGCTGGCTCCACTCCTTCATTCTCTGGTCAATCAGATCTCTTCTTTGACTAATTTGCCTTCCCTAGCCAAACAAATCCACTTCCTCATGGTGCACAGATTGTCTTTTAAGAGGGTCCACTCCAAAAGGTCTAGTTGTAATTCTTCTTTGAAGTATTGCACTTTCACCCCTTCAGATTACTCAGGAACTTGCACCACCAGACTGCAAAATTCCACAGCATATTCTGACACAGAGCGGTTGTATTGCTGTAACGACATCAGTTTAGTGGGGGCTGTCTCAGCCTGAAATGGGTCCTCAAACTGGGTTCATAGGGCCACCATAAAGGCCTGTAGGTCTTGCAGCTCTGTGGCTCTGCTGTCATACAGCTGCACCAACCAGTCCACCACTTCACTTTCCAGGTGGGTTGCCACACACTTCATTTTGGCCCCTTCATTTGGGAAGGCTTGATCCCACTCATTCATGTGACTGGCCACTTGGGCCAAGAAGTAAGGTAACTGACTTGCTCTTCTGTCAAGTTTCACCCCCAGGTGTTCCGTCGCTGGGTCTTGGTTCCTTGGCATTGGGACTGTCGGATTCCCTGGTCCAGGTGGAATCACCACTATCATTGTCTCAGCAGTTCCCATCTCACCACGGGTGGGTTGTTCAGTGGTTAGTCTGGTTAGCGCGTTTACCACCTCTGTTAAAGTGGCACACATTGATTTCAGCTCTTTTTGCATCTGCTGCATCTACATCCCACTGGTCCAGTGGTCCTGTTATGGCTACATCCCAAGTGGACACTCTTCCAGTTCGGCATCACTCCCAGACCCTGGTAGGGGCTGCAGTTTGAAACCATTCATGTTCTTCCTCATGGGCCAGTGACTCCTCACAGATTTTCTTTGTAGTCCGTCTCTCAGCCCCACACCCTCCTCGACGCCTCAGGCTCCTCCAGGTTGATCCCCCAGGCCATGGACCATCTCTTCCTCCAGGGCATCTTCTCCCTGGTCGTCTTCTTGCCTCTCTTCTAGAAGTATTTTTGTGAAGGGTTCGTCTCAGTCCAAATGCTGTTGCATCACAAGTACCAACCTACTTTCAGTACCAATCAGTTTTGTTCCAAGGACTCAGACAATAGTATTGGTGAAAGAACAAAAACACTTTTGAATAAAAGATGACCAAGGAAGACTTCCCAAAACATTCTTTGACATGATGGAGGAACAGACACTAAATGACATTTGGTCACACAAATATGGAGCCACTAAGGGCTTCACATTCCACTCAGAAAGATACCATTCTATGTCAAGAATAGACATGGCACTGATATCTAAAGAAATACAAATGTAAAAAAAGATGGAAATCAAATCAAAGATGATCTCAGACCACAATATTATATACCTAGAGCTCTACAACCCAAAGAAAAAATATTCATGGAAACTAGATGATAATATCTTCAAGGATGACGCATTTATAGAAAAAATGAAATTAGAATTGAAGAATTGTTTTAAAGAAAATAATACAATAGAAGTTCAGACAAAGGTGTTGTGGGAAGCTAGCAAAGCAGTAGCAAGGGGTCTACTAATCCAGAGATCTTCAGAAAATAAGAGAAAAAAAACAAGACAAAATAAAACAGATCTCAGAAAGGATGAAAAAGAAGGAGGAAGACTTTAGGAAAAACTCAACAGATGAGAACTTAAAAAAGGAAATTCAAATTTTGCAAAAGGAATTACAAGCCCAAACTACAGAAGAAATAGCCAAGAAAATAAAAGCGGCTAGACAGTCTTATTTTGAACAAGCAAATACAGTGGGAAGATGGCTGGCTTATAAACTAAAGAAGGAAAAAGAAAGGAAGATAATAACAAAAATCACATACAGGAATCAACAATTAACCAATCAGGTAGAGATACGAAAAGCATTCAAAGAATACTTCGCTAACCTATTCCAAGAAACAGAAAAAGATATTGATTCATTGACAAAGCTAAAAAAATATTTAACAGACAATAATATATTCAAAGTCTCACAACAACAGAATGATTTCTTAAATGTGCCAATTACAACACAAGAAATAATGGTAGCAATAAAAAATTTTTTAAAAAAGTCACCTGGACCATACAGTTTTTCAGCTAAATACTACAAACTTTTTGCAAATGAATTAGTGCAGACATTTCAAAAGATGATTAATCAGATCCCAAGTGAAGGTATACCAGATTCTTGGGAAAAGTCTCACATAGCATTAATACCTAAGGAAGGGAAAGACTGGGAAAACATTGTTAATTACAGACCCATTGCACTACTTAATATTGATTATAAGATCTATGCAGACATCCTAGCCACAAGATTTAAAAACATCTTAAAATACAAAATTCAATTAGACCAGAACAGATTTCTTCCAGGAAGATATATCAGAAATAATACAATAACTATATTGAACCTAATAGAATATTATCATGTACACAACAAAAAACAAATTGCTATGGTGTTTGTTGATGCTGAGAAAGCTTTTGACAACATACTTAATCAAAAATAAACAAATAAACAAAGCAAGAAAAGAATTGGCTTTAATAGAGAGTATTTGGAAAACTTAAAAAAAATAAATAAACAAAATAAAAGCAAACTACAACTAAACAGTTACAACTACAACTAAATTTGTAACACAATAGGAAAAATTGAGAAAATAAATAATTTCAGGAAGGAGAAAGAACAGAACAAAGGAAAATGAAATCAACATGATCATACAAGAGAACTCAATAATACAACTTAAATATAAAGTATGAGCTGGCAATATGTGGAAAGTTAACAGTTTATCATAAAAGCAATGTTTTGTGTATAATAGGAAATTTTAGAGAAATGGAAATAATGTTTAGTTTAAGAGAGGCACAAAAATGAAATTGTAAGGAAATTACAACTGTTGTAAGCTTTGCACTATGTTAATATACTTCATGAGAAAATTTAAATATAAGTATAAATATAGTAGAAAATAAGTGGAATTATAATTAAAAAAGAGAACAAAAAGACTTTATTGCAGACCAAGGACAATAGTGATTAGGCAGCGTCTAGGTTGGTACTAAACTTCACTGCCCTCCTTTCACTATATATAGACTGAAGCCACCTAGCCCCACCTGTTTAAAATGTAACATTTTGACTTCTGCCTGGTAACTGCAATGCAACCATTTGATTTCTGCATGGCACTAGTACTACCACCTTTTGTTTTATGCCTGGTAACTGTAATGTAACCTTTTGATTACTGCCTGACAACTGCAGTAAAACTCCTCCAAACTGTTGCAAATGGCACCAAAATTCAAACTCAGCTCATACATATAACACACGCACACACAACCAATATAGACTTTCTATATACATTTTGCGATTTCATCCATAATGACAGAATCAAAACCCTTTTGGGTTCTGACAATTTCCAAGAGGGGAGGGAAAGAAGCTGGGACTCATCATCATGCTCCACTGTAATCTGCAAGGCCTGAAGGTCTGAGAAGTCTGGGCTTGAATCATGATATCTCTCTGTTTGTGTTCCTAAATTAGGACAGGTGTGGAAATTGTGTGCCTCTCCACATGTAGTTCAGTTGTAACTCCCAGCATCCATCATTACTGACTATGCCAGTTAGGGCTACTGAAAAGTTGCACTCCAACAGCATCTGGAGAACTGCACAATGTCCACACCTCAAATAGGTTATAATTTCATTGTCCTGACAGGCCTCTGCCTACATAGTAGGCAGGTAGTGCATGGTCTCTATTTTGGGAACAACTGAACTTACTGAACTGGGCTGGGACAGATGGGTAAGAATTTAATTTGGTTTGTGTTTCTTTTTGATGAGCAATTGAAGAGTCACACATGTCTTTATAAACAAGCAGAAAGACACCCCCTGACGAGTCAGGAGGGGTTTCTTGTTGTGCTGGCCAAATAAGGGCATGAGAAGCCTGGTTGTTCAAGGCAGGCAGGGAAATGGGAACATCTGCGCGCCTTGTCCAATTGAGTTGTTTGGTTGTTACTCCAAGTCTCGCGGTGCTACTGGTCTTGCGAGACTTGGAACAAGAGTTTGTTCTTTATAGCTCTATGCTGTCACGTGGAGGCAGCCATTTTCGAGCTTGAACTGAGCGAGTAACATCGCTCCGCTCTTTGCTCTGGCTTTGCTTGGCTTTTGGGCTAGCGCTTCCTTGGCTTCGGCTGTTTTTGGCTTTTGCCTACTTTTATTCTCACTTGTATCGGGGGCTCAGGTATTGCTCTTTGAGCAACCCTTGGGGCGAGTGAGGCCTTCAGGCCGGTCCTCTGGGGCCTGTTGCGCCTCCACATCCCCAATTCTCGGGGGTGTACACCCAAGGAGGGCCTTGCAGGACTCATCTTTCACCGGGTGCATGGACCCGGTACTGGATTTCAGGTCCAGAGATGCCCCAGTAACCCCGATCTGGTAAGGTCAGGACCCCATCGCTGGTTCAGGAGGGTTGGTTACACTTCTCCCCAGCAGTGAGTGTGTGGAAGATGCCAGTCTTCAGGTGAGGGATCCGCAAGGACCCTCAGTGGACACCTTTTCCCCTTGGTGGTTGCCAGTGACGCTTCCTGGCTGTTTGCGTCTCCTGTGAGACTTGGGAAAGGGCAGCTTGCTGGCCTGGTGGTAATGACCCATGATTTTGCTTGGGCCTGAATTCCATTCACTGAGGTCAAAATGCCAAGTAGTAAGGCCCAATCGAAGAGGTGCACAGCTTCAGCCTTGCCTAGCTTGGGTCACTCTGCTTCAAAGAGGCCTTCCCAGTCTAACACCAGAGATGATGAGATTTCTGCCCAGGTGGCACAACTGGGCAAAACTGTTCAGGCTTGTGTGGCACTTTGCAATCAACTTGCACAGAAGGAGCTACAGGCTACAGCCACCAGCTCGATCGCCAGCCTTTCGGGTACAGTAACACCGAAGTGTTCCTTCCTTTAGTGGCATCTGATTCTCAGGTGGCGGATGCTACACCGGGTCCATCGGTGGTTTTGGCGGTGAAGGCCGGGCACCCCACTATTGCCGATGTGTGGGATCTCTTAAAAAGAGCCCCGGGTGTGGGGGCACAGGGTGCGGCTGCCCCTGTGTCTGAGCAGCCTACTTTGGCTGATTTATATAACCTCTTACGAGGGATGGTTCTTCCAGGTGGTGCAATGGAGCAGACCAGTGGTGAACAAAGAGGTGATCAAGCTGTTGCTGCCTCTGCTGTGTTTGACACCTGAGCTGTTGCGGGGCCACACTTTGGGGGACCAGTGCAGTCAGTTGGCGAAGCTTCCCAGCAAGCTTCAGTTTCAGGTTTGTCTCCCAATATTGCACATGCTAATTGGCCTACCTCGCTATGGGCTCCAGGTGGCCAGGTGGGTCAGGGTGTGGCTTTGGAATGGCCCAACCCTGTGGTTTTGGATGCACCCGCGCAGGCGCCTGAAATTTCACAGATTCCTGACACTCGCAAGGTGGTCAGCCTACGGCGTAGCTAACAACACCTCTGTGGTGTCTCTTTCAAGTGCTCCTTTATTATCTGAAGCGGTTGGGAAAGTGGAATCTACACCTTACGCTGGAATGTCTACACCCCTTGGTTCACACTTTCCCCTTTCCACTAAAGAAAGGATTTGGAAGGGTAAATATATTGATTTATTTACTCTGACTTTTAAGGATCCCGAGCCTAGGATCATGGTAAAAGATGGGATTGTTTTTAATTTGCCAAAAGAGTTTCAGGCACTCAAACGCCCTTAGCTTGAGTGCAACTTTGTTAATTGGATTATGGACTTCACTATTTAGAGAGGTGTCATAGAGGGAAAAGAGCCACTCAGATCCCCTGACTTTTCTAAATATCAGGAGATTATGATAAAAGTGTACACAATTCAAGGGGTGCAGTATGGCTCCAATATGATGAGCAGTTTAGGATGAGAGTAGCACAGGATCGCTCCTTGTCTTGGAGGCATGTTCAGTCTAAGCTTTGGGCTGATGTTATGGTGGGGGCCTCCCCCTCAAGCAGGTGTGACAATGGGTTTGTCCCAACGGTTACCATGCCGAGAGGGCCAAATGCGAGGCCTGCCATGGGAGAGAGAAGGCAATTTGGCTTATGCTGGGACTTTAATGCTGGCAAGTGTAAAAGACAACCCTGCAGGTTTGAGCACAAATGTAACACCTGTGGGGTTGGCCACCCTGGAACCTCCTGTGGTAGAGGCAAAAGAACGGGAGTGGGTACTGCCCCCCAGCCAGCTTTGCCTGGGGGAAAAGGCCCCGTCACCAATTAAATTAGACACTATGGTGGTGTGGCTAAAGGTTTACCCTAATAAGGAGGCTGTTATCTATTTATTTCAAGGTTTTTCCTTAGGCTTTCATATTCCCTATACAGGCCTTAGGATTCATTGTTACGCACCCAATGCTCGTTCGGTGAGGGAGTTGCTGAGTGTTGTGAGGGAGAAGTTAGCTAAGGAAATAGCTGCAGGAAGGATTTTGGGACCGCATGATCAGCTGCCTATCCCCACGCTTCGCTTATCTCCTTTGGGTGTAGTTCCTAAAAAAGCCCCTGGGGAATTTAGGTTGATTCATAAGTTATCATACCCAAAGGATGAGTCGGTGAATAATGCTATTGATCCTGGGCTTACCTCTGTTAAGTATACATCGTTCGACTCAGCAGTTAAGATTATTAGGAATTTGGGCATGGGAGCCCTTTTAGCTAAGTGCAATATTAAGTTTGCATTTAGACTCCTTCCTGTACACCCAGATGATTTTGACGTACTGGGTTTTCAGTTTGAGGGGAAATATTTCTTTGACAAAGCCATGCCAATGGGATGCTCAATTTCTTGTTCAGCTTTCGAGACATTCAGTACCTTTCTCCATTGGTATGCAGTTAAGCAGACTGGTAATAGAGCCATAGCATATTATTTAGATGATTTTTTAATTGCCGCGAATCCCAATTCTCCACAGTGTAACGATTCCTTAGCTCAATTTCAGGAGTTAATGTTTGAGCTAGGTGTGCCCTTAGAGGAGGAAAAGACCAAGGGTCCACATACTTGACTTACCTTTTTGGGTATTGAGATTGACACCATAGCTGGAATTTCTCGTTTACCTAATGAAAAACTAGTGGCTATGAGGAAGTAAGTTGGGACCATGTTAGGGAAACAAAAAGCTACCCTTCATGAATTTCAATCACTCACAGGTCTTTTGAATTTTGCCTGTAGGGTTGTAGTTCTGGGATGAGATTGTATAGGGCTACTGCAGAAATAGTGGCCCAGCATCATCACATTAGAATCACAAGGGGCATTCGTGAGGATTTAAAGGTCTAGGACTCCTTTTTGGAGCAATTCAATGGCATATCATTTTGGAGATCTGAAATGCTGCTGAGGGCAGACTTTCAGGTGCATTCTGATGCTGCTGGTGCCCATGGCTTCAGTGTTTATTGGAATGGCCAGTGGGCTGCAGAGGCATGGCCTTCTGCATGGGTCAAAAGTGGTCTGACTAGAGACCTTACATTTTTGGAACTGTTTCCTATAGTGGTGGCTGTGCACTTGTGGGCAAGCCAGTTTGCTAACAGGACTGTCTGCTTTTGGTGTGACAACCAGGCGGCTGTGCACGTGGTAAACTCTCAGTCCTACAAGTCTCCTAAAGTTGTGGGTTTGGTAAGGGCAATGGTGAGGCAATGTTTGAATTATAATGTGTTATTTAAAGCTCAACATGTTCCTGGTGTGCTTAACCCTTTGGCAGACGCCCTTTCTCATTTTCAGCTCTCCAGGTTCCGGCAGCTGGCTCCCGAGGCGTCGACACACCTGTTGGAGGTACCGGCATCGCTCTGGAGCCTAGGAGATTAGAAGTTCATAGGGCAATTTTGAACTCCATTGCCCCGTCTACACTCAAGTCCTATCAAACAGCTTTGAATTTGTTTAATCAATTCTTACAGGAAATTGGGGAGGATCAAAAGCGGCCAATTGAAATTGACTTGGTCCTTCGTTTTATAGTTTATCTTAAGCACACAGGACATTCACCTGCCCCTATCAGGGGCAGGTTGGCAGCACTGGCATTTTACTCTAGGGCAAAGGGCTGTTTTGATCCTACTACGGACTTTAGGGTCAAAAGAGCGGTGGAGGGTTGGTCCAGAGAATCCCCTGTCTGTTTTGATCCTACTATGGACTTTAGGGTCAAAAGAGCGGTGGAGGGTTGGTCCAGAGAATCCCCTGTCTCAAAAGACTCATGATGGCCAATAACTGGCCCTGTCCTGGTTAAGTTATGGGATCAATTAGCCCATACATGTTATTCATCAATTAGCCCATACATGTTATTCACCTTATTCAAAGCAGTATTTGCTATAGCCTTTTTTCCTGCTTTAAGAATCAGTGAGATTGTGCCTGGATCCCGTAATGATAAATCTGGCAGGGCACTATCAATTTCTGATATTAATTTAACAGAACAGGGGATTCAAATCTACCTTAGGCACTCTAAGACTGACCAGCTAGCAAAGGGTCAGTCTATTTTTTGGCTAAAACGCCACAAGCAAAGCAAAGCAAAGCAGCTTCATTTATATACCGCTTCATATCACGCTATGGGATGTCTAAGCGGTTTACAACTGTGAGCTGATTGCCCCCCAACAGTTGGGTACTCAAATTTGCCCAGTGATAGCGATGATTAACTACTTGAACATTAGGCCTAATTTGGCTGGCTACTTGTTTATTCACTTGTCTGGTTTGCCCTTAACACAATTTCAATTTAGGGCTGTGTTAAAGGAGACTGTAAGGAGGGCTGAGTTGCCTCAGGAATGTTTCTCCTCGCACTCCTTTCGTATTGGAGCAGCGACAGCTGCGGCCACTCACGGTTTGAGTGAAGCCGATATTTGCAGAATTCGCAGGTGGTGTTCATGTACATTTAAGTCCTATATCAGGCAATCATAACCGGACTCCTGATAAGCCACGTTAACTTGTTTTGTTTCGTTTCAGCTGGCTTTTACAGAGGCAATATATGGATTGTGGGCCACAGCCTGGTCTTCTGGGTGGAACGCCACCTTTTGGAGAATCGCCATGACAATACATTGAGCCTTCCGCACATAGGACTCATTGAATGGCTTGGACAAAGGAGCATGATGTGGGGATCTCTCCTTCCTCATATCATGGAGTTGGCACGTTCGCGCTCACAACCCCGGGTTTTGGTGGTACACCTGGGGGAAAATGACTTGGTTCAGATTCCATGCTTGCAGCTGGCTAAACAGATAGTCAAGGACATGCAAGAAGTCCAAAATAATAATAATAATAATAATAATAATAATAATAATAATAATAATATATCCCACCCTTTGGGGACCCAATCAGGGCGGCTTACAACAATAAAACCATACAATATATCCCAAAACACAATCCCTCCCCCCCTTAAAACAGTATTAAATCAAATGAAGATTAAAACTACAAATTCGAACAATTAAAAAGAAAAATTAAAACATTACAAAGCACAAGATTGGTCCAAGGCAATGTTCTTCACCCATCAGTAGATGGGGCCAAGCAAAGATCATTGGGGGTGGGAGTACCTGAGGCTGGGATAATTAATCTGGAAAGGCCTGCCAGAAGAGATCCCTCTTGACAGCCTTTTTAAAGCTGTCTAATGATGTTAACTGACGGATGTCATCTGGCAGGCTGTTCCAGAGTTTGGGGGCAACAACTGAAAAAGCCATCTGGGAGGTAGCCGCAAGCCTCGATTTCTGCAGCAAATTCCTCCCAGAGGAGTGGAGAGTGCGGGGAGGATTGTATGGGAGGAGGCGGTCCCTGAGATAGCTTGGATCCCCAAGGTTTTATTGGGTGCTGTGAACCTTTGGACCAAACTTTTGCCAAGGCGTTGCTGGCCTGGAGCACAGAAGGACACAGCAATTAATAATGCTCGGCGCTGGCTTAACCATTATGTGGCTAAGCAGGTCTCTAAAATGGGCATCTTTTTAGTTGAGCATGGTTTTAAACTTGACCGGCCGCAGCTGTACAGGGGGATGGGCTCCACCTCTCTCCAGAGGGATCGGAGATGTTCGTCTCAGCACTCTCTGACCAAATTGTAAAAGTGGTCTTCGGGGGGGGGGGAGAGGGGATGCCTAGCTAGGCTGGCCCCCTCTTGTTGCGGGTAATGACCCCCACCCCACAGGAAAATTAATCTGGCTATTTAAATTAATCAGGGTAAAAATGGCATAAGACAAATTTAAAGGAAATGATGTATGCAGTTAAATGCATGACGTCATTAATTCCATGATGTCATATCATGTAATATGACATCATTTCTGGAGGGGAGGGATTACTACATTTGTTGATTATTGTTTACTTATTTTGTCACGTGCAGTGAAGGACCACCCATTTGGGGGGTTACACCTTCACTTACACATGTGACAAATTTGTTAATGTTTATTGGTTTGTAAATAGACCCTGTACAGCAAAATAAAAGTTGTGAGCTGTTTAAATGCAAAAAGAGGCATCTCGTGTCCTTTGTGCCAGTGCAAAGAGCCTGAGATTTTAAAATATAATATTTAGGAGAAAGCAAAAGAGACATATTTATCTATTCCTTCCCATATGCTAACATGAAGAGTTCAGTAGGAGGTTTCCTTTTTTGTGAGTGCAAAATCAAGAGGATTGTCAAACACTGGTACAAGCCATAATACTTGGTTTAAGGGCTGTATTTGGCTTGATGGTTCATGAGTAATACAACAGTTTGAAGGATGTTTTAGGAATGTGGTTTTCATGAATTTTAATGTGAACTGAACTAATCCATGCCACTTAGATTGATATGTAGATCACTACTTAGTTATTCACAGTCCTTTGTATTTCCTCTTTTCCTACTGCCTTTCACTTTACCAAGCATTATCTTATTTTCTAATGAGTCACAGCATCTCAATATATGTCCAAATTCTCAATTTAGTCATAATATGAGACTTTAGACCTAATCTTTACTAGCACCCATTCATTTGTCTTTTTGGTGGTCCACAGTATCTGTCAGACTGTCCTCCATATAAGTTCATATAAGTTGATTTATAAATTCATACAAGTCCTCCATATATGTTCATATAAGTTGATTTTCAGCATTTTTCACTGCCCAGCTTTCACAGCCATACAGAGAAATTGGAAATCCTATGGATGAACCTGATTTTGACATTTCCAGAATAGTTGGAGATAATAAGGTTAGCACTGCTATTGCTCACTCATTTTGTATTTCAGGGTCTGAAATCCGCTCCCCAACCCTGCCTGAATATTAGCTTTTTCATATCTGTTCACAACTATAACTTTCCAAATTGCCTCCTTCACCAGGACATTCTTTCTTCTGGGTTATTGTTTCCCCCCCCCCCCCCGTTACTTCATGATTTGATCCACAGGAACCACATAGATAACTTGATGTCATGACAAATCCATCCCAGATTTGCCCCTTCTCGCTTGCCGCCCCTCACTCCTGGAACCTTCTTCCCCCTCAAACACGGGTCATCACTTCTTTGTCCACTTTTAAATCCGAGTTAAAGACCATCTTGTTCAAGGAGGCATTCCCAGGCACTGTCTGATATACATTTACTTTTTCTGTCATTTGTGTAGACAGTGGATGTTGCTAATTAATTGTTGTAATTGTCTTTTGCTTTAATTGACTTTTATTATTTTACCTATTGTTTTATATTTTAGATTATATGCCTTTGGCAGGTTTTTATTCTATTTTATGCTTGATTGTCTTTTTGTACAGCGCTGTGTACATTGACAGTGCTTTAGAAATAAACTATAATCACCATCATCATCTGAGTATACATTGTTGTGGGAACAAATGAGAATAAAGCAAATGTTATGAGTTATGCTCAATAAATATATAGACTTTTATGCATATGACAGGGAGCTGCCAGAGTCTGCACACATGGTAAAGAAGCATTCTGGAAAGGTAGAGAAAGAGGATTCCTATCCATCTTAGAGAAGTCAAAACTTTTTCTAAAGTACAAACTGGAATTTCCCTCCCTTCTGTCAATGAAGAAATGGTTTAATGGATGTGTTCAAGAGAACAATCAATGTTTAATGGTCTTGTTTGCCTCCACTGACTGGAGTACCTGCAAAAGTGGCTAAGGGTGGTACACCTCCCCATTGTTCACATCTGCCCATTGTTAAGGTATTGTGCAGTTTCCAGAGGTACTGGGCAATCCTATCTGGAATTGAAAGAGGGTAAATGTAAATGGTAAATTGAAAGAGGGTAAAGACGGTAAATAGGATGTGGTGGCTTAGTGGTTAAGATGCCAATTCTGATCGTCGTAAGGTCAGAAGGTTGGTAGTTTGAGGCCAAATGTCATGTGATTGGGTGAACTCCCATCACTAGTCCCAGCTTCTGCCAACCTAGCAGTGCAAAAGCATGCAAATGCAAGTAGATAAATAGGTACCACTTCAGTGGGAAGGTAACAGCATTCTGTGCAGTCATGCTGGCCACACGACCATGGAGTCATCTTCGGACAATGCTGGCTTTTTGATTAAGTAACAGAGATGAGCACCGCCCCCTACAGTTGGTTATGACTAGACATTCACATGAAGATAAACCTTTACCTTTTAAATGTCTATATTTAGTTGGCTTTGTTTTATGTATGCAACTTCATTGTCATATGTGTGCAACTCCATTGTTCTCAACTCTCCAGACCATCTAAGAGTCAGCATCAGTGCCAAGAAGGCATGTTCACATCTGCCCTTTTGCACACCAGGTACATGTTTTGCACTCATCACTTTAAGCACATGGTTTTGTTTTTGAATCCTCCATAGAACAACACTGAGGTCATATTTTGCCCCACCTAATTCCCACTTAATTCCAGGTGATAGCCCCCCAACTTAGGAAAAGGTTAAATTTAGGCAAAAGCAACAAAGCAAGTCAGAGAGAGAGAGTGAGAGTCTAGAAGTTCTCCTTCATTTGAACCCTCCACGTGATTGATCTCCAGCAATCCAGTTCACCTAGTTTCTTATTTACATTAGAGGGTGAGAAAATCCCTGTCTGTGTGCTTTAGCCTATATAGTCTATTAAGTTTACCCATACCCCTCCAGCCCCGTAGATTGCTCAAGAGTAAAGTTTTATCTTCTATGCTGTCCTCTCCCCCCCCCCCCATTTTATTTTTTACTTTGAGGAACAGCTTATATTGAGTACAAATTGTTCTGTTGGTTTCTGCTGTTATCTTTTTCTGTCTTTTCAATAAAAACAAAATTGTTTGCTTGTCCTAAACCAAATCGGGGGGGGGGGGGGGATTCTGGTTAATTGTTCATTTTTAAAACCTTAAGCTATATAATCCTGCAGAGAGTTAGTGCATGAAGGAGCTTTTCCTCCAAACTACTAAACCCAGCGCACTGCTGTTAAAACCATGTTATATTACTTGTTTTCTGCTGCTCCAGAGAATAGGACACAGAGCAATGGATGCAAACTACAGGAAAAGAGATTCCTCCTAAACATTAGACAGTAAGAGTTGTTCGACAATGGAACACATTCCCTTGGTGAGTAGTGGAGTTTCCTTCTTTGAAGATCTTTAAACAGAATCTGGATGGCCATCTGTCAAGGGTGTTTTGATTGTGAGTTCCTGCATGGTAAGGGACTGGACTGAATGGCCCTTGAGATCTCTTCCAACTCTATGATTCTATGATTCCATGATTCTATGATTACCAACTGCTGGTATTTTACCAACTGATTTCATGATCCTTACATAAGTAGAATGTGGTCACAAGTTTTATTATAATCAGTAATGAACCCAAAAAAATTCTCAGATTACAAAACAATATGTAAATGCAGATGGTACTCCCAGAAAATGTCAACAATGATTCCTTTCCACATACAAATCTGACTAGGATGCAATCCCATGGTTCCTCAAAGGGTACCCTAAAAGTCAGAGCAGATTTCCATTTCCACCAAAGGAGAGAGAGAGAGAGAGATCTGTGTGTATGGAGAAGGAAGTCAGTCCTTTTCAAGCCTCCTCAATGAAGACTTAGAGCCTATATCATCATTGGTTATTGCACCATGCATTCTCTGACTACAGGACTGGCAAAAAGGGGAGGGAGGCTTCAAGGCACTCCCCAGAATGGGAAGGAATGTGCACTAGCCTTCAAGCTGGTGTTTGTTACTGGAAATAGTCTCCTATTTCTTGAATATACCCTTGGAATTGTAGGTTGAAGAGCATACTGACTGGACCTGGAACTGGCATAGTTATTTTACCTCACATAAAGAACAACATGAGAGAGAATGAGGAAGGAAGGAAGGAAGGAAGGAAGGAAGGAAGGAAGGAAGGAAGGAAGGAAGGAAGGAAGAATCTAAAAAGAAGAAAAACTAGAAAAACATTTCCACCTCCCTCCTTCTCTCCTGTCAAGATAAGCCTCGTAGGGATCATTCCCACCTCTCCTTAGACAATTCTGTTTCCACCCCATTTTTCAATTTCTAGATTTCAAAAAAGAAAGAGAGTAAGATTGAGGGGGGGTAGGCAGGCATAGGAGAGGAGCAGAAGCCTTAGAATTTGAATTAGACAATAAAACATATCTCTCTTCAACCTACCACTGTGACAACATAGTTAACAAAACTAATTTTACAGTAGTCTAGTCTCTGTGTAGGAATATTCAATTGTTTTTCTTCTTTCTTTCTGCTAATGAGAAAAAAAAGAACAAGATTGTGCTGCTACTACTAAAGAGAATCTGCAAAGAAATGTTATTATTTGTTGCATGGCATACAACAGCAGGAAACATAAACTATAACAAACACTAGAAAGGGTTATGCAGTTATTAGCACCCCCAAACCATAACTAATAAGGGTGAAGGATGGTTCTCTGAGAAAATGGCACACAGGTGTAAAGCTTCCTTTGCCTTCATTATCACACAATTCAATCAGATATTGATGTAACAGGTAGGTGCTCCTGCTGTGGTAGATGTGGCAAGCCATAGATGGAAACATTACTGTCAGAGAAAATTAGAAAGGCAAATACAATAACAAGTGTCCTAAGAGACTTAGCTAGCAGCCAGCACAAGGATAACAATGCTACAACACAAATAAGGACCCTCAGAGTAGGAGAACTTTTTGTGTCCTTTCCAAAGAATAAAAAAGTGTTCACAAACAGCAGTCATAATACAAGAGCTGGGGGTGAAAAGGTGGAGAATGGAATAACAGTTATACAGAGAGCTAGGGATGGTGGTTGTTGGTGTGGGATAAAACAGCAATGTTCACAACTATGAAGAATTTCTCAACTTATTGTACTTTCATCCTATTGAATAAAGGGCCTTCGAATCATTTTGGAATTTCCTCCCTAACTCCCATCTAAGATATATTTGTTCATCCGGGGCTTGCTCACACAGACATTTTTGTTGTGGTGAAATAATTCTTCCTAAAGCTGGTCAGCAAAACATGGAAATAAAGTATTATTAGTAACATTGTTAGTTGTAATCTGTTACTTTGCAGAAGTGGAGCTAATAAGGAGATTAATGGCTTTTGCAAAGTAAATAAGAACTACATAACTTAGGGCCTTTGCAGACTGCCAGAGGCCACTTTAACTGTCCTGGCTCAGTGCTAGGGAATCATGGGAATTGTATTTTTTTTCTGGGACATTGAGCCTTCTCTGTCAAAGAGCTCTGGTGCCACAATAAACTACACTTCCAATGATTCCTTAGCACTATGCCATGACAGTTAAAGTGGCCCCAAGCTGCATTATTTCTGGCAGTCTGCAAAGGTTCTTAGTCACTTTCCCCCTTGTTTTGTGGAAGCAAAAATGGTTGGAGGACATTTAGAGGGGCTCCACCATTAAAAGTTAGGCCATTTTCTTACTGTTCTTTAAAACAAGGATTCTTTTCTTTTTTTTAAATGAAAAAAAATTGTTTTTGCTTTATATTAAAGTTATCAAACAAACTTAGTTATCTCTCTCTGTGTAGGAATTATATACACACTCAAATTCCCATCATCACCCCCAAACAGCATCAGTCAGGTCAACTAGGGTGACCGTGGAATAGGAGGGATAGGTGTGGGGCAAAATCCTTCAAGAATTTACAAATCTATTTAACATCACAGGAGCTAAGCCATGTTGAAGCATCACAGGCAGCCAATGTAAAGCCTCAAAGCTGAGGGGTAATGAAGGTTAAATCAACTTTGTGTTGGGATTACCTCACCCATCCATAGCTTCCCCTGGTCAGAACTAATGTATTAGAAGATTACCTCAGTTAAAAACAACTCTCTATCCTACTTGGAAGTCTTTCCTTCCAAGGAATAAAGTGCTTATGTTAGTCTTTAAAAAGCTGGTTAATCAAAAAGAGGTCCAGGTTAATTTGCCTTCCATTCTTTTCACAGCTGGAGATTCTAATTGCTGTTGCTCTCAGCTGATACTTCCATTTCATTCTGGAACAATAACATGGATTTCTGGGTCTCTGTAAGTTGTTTCTGCCATTGAAAGTGTTTTGTGCATTATAGTTATATATAGTTTTATTCAGATCTGTGACATAGGTGAGGTTGAATTGATACTTTGGGTTGTTTTTAATACAGCAGCCCTGATGTGGTATTTATAGAGAACTGTGGGAAATAGAACCACTGCAATCTAGCAGAAAGAACTGACTCCAACACAAACTTCAGCATGTGCTTTAAGATATACTTGGAGCTTTGGATTGGGAAGTACAGCTCCATTTGTGTGCATCATAACAAGGAATAGCTGTTGTTATTGTTGTTACTGCTGCTATTGCTGTTGCTACTTCTGCTATGTGCCTTTAAGTTGGCTGTAACTTACAGCAACCCTATGTTAGGGTTTTCTTAGGGTTTGGCAAGGTTTATTCAGAGGAGGCTTGCCATTCCCTTCTCTATGGTTGAAAGAATGTGAGTTGTCCTAGGTCAACCAGTGGTTTTTCATAGCTGAAAGGAGATTCAAACTGTCATCTCCCAGAGACCTGGGCTGCTGTCACACTGCAGAATTAAAGTCATGTTATTTTCACTGTCATGGCTCCATCTTATGGAATCCTGGAATTTGTAGTTTGTTGTGGCACCAGAGTCTCGGACTGCGAAAGATACATATCTCACAATACAACAAATCCCAGAATTCCATAGCATTGACCCATGGCAATTAAAGTAGTGTCATGTTGCATCAGTTCTGCAGTGTAGATATTGCCACAGTCTAACAGTTAAGCCATTACACCAGGGGTAGGCAACCTTTAAGGGCCGAGGGACTTCAGCTCCCAGAAGCCTCAGCCATGTTGGCCAATAGTCCCATGTTGGCCAATAGCTCCTGGGTTTCTGGGAGCTGAAGTCCCTTGGCCCTTAAAGGGGAAAGGTTGCCTACCCCTGCATTACACCATGCTGAGTGGTTTTCCTTTTGCAATGGAAAGGGAAGTATTTGGATTGTTACAGATTGCATATTCATGAAACCAATCATTGTGGTCAATCAGTGCTGATTTAAGACATAACCCCTGGACACAATGAGGGACAAGAAATGTTAGCTGTGAGTATATATCATGCAAAAGAGACCCCAAAGCATTTGTAGTCCTCTTGCTACAGTAACACTAGAATGCTAGTGGGCTTTTATTCTTGCATAAATGGCCAACTGCACAAACAGTCAAACCTTTAACCAGGAGATCTCCAACATATCCTTATAAAAGCATTCCCCTGGATTGCACAACAGTCTATGGTACTCCTAGAAAGATGCATGAGCACAATCCCACATTCCTAGCCCCTCAGTTCCCTTCACAGTCCCACAGAGATCTGTTAGCATTGTGTTCCAGTTTACGAGCTCCCAACAGGAATACAGGTCATCCTATATGTACTTCTGTGGCACTTAAATCACATTGAATTCAGTTGAACTTACCACTGAGTAGAATGTACAGGACTGACCTGTAAAGCAGGTTATGTGATGTGGGGGAACCTTCCCCAGTGTGCCAGGGACCACATTAGATTTGTGCTCTTTGGCTGCAGTTCTTTCTTTCTTTCCTGGAAACTTCCCAGTGACCAACAGCACTGGTCTGTGGACCATCACTTTGAGTAGCCCTGCTGCAAAGCTTCTATTTTAACTCCCCAGTTAAATTATAGCAGGAGCTAATGTCCAGACTTATTATAAAGTGCTGAAAAGGCCCATCTCATCTGACTTGGATAGAATGTCTTTCCTATCTAACTGAGAGTCAAATGAGGTAAATTTTTATGCACTAAAGTGTCACATAACTTGATTGTTATGGATTCCATCTTGTTCAAGGGACATCAGAAAACAAGTGTTTGTCCTTAATGCTGTAATGCAGAATCCAAATTATAAGAATATCCAGAGCAGGAATCTATAATTTATTCAGCTTGCACATTTTTGGCAGCCTGATGCAGCTTATACAATAGCAAAGCAAAAGCAAAGCAGCATAATTTATATACTGCTTCATACCACTCTATGGGGTGTCTAAGCGGTTTTACAATTGTAAGCTCATTGCCCCCCAACAGCTGGGAACTCATTTTAGCGACCTCGAAAGGATGCAGGCCTGAGTCTAGCCTGAGCCCTGGCTAGTATTGAACTCACAACCTTGTGATCTATGAGTGAGTGGCTGCAATACAGGCATTTAACCACTGCACCACCAGTGAAGAGACAACCTATTATTTTTCATGATATTATTACTTTAGGCTGCAATCCTGTATCAGCTTACTTTGGAAGAGGACTGCAGTATAAGTTGACTATACTTTCAGACATTAGAATATTCTTTGAGAGCTAATGACATTTCTCTCTGTTTTATAACCTATATTTGGACATCCTAGCTGGCATTCTTAATACTACCTGTGACCTCAAAACCAATTACTGATCCTAACACAATATTTCATTTAACTATTGATTCAATTTAATTCTTTATTCAATGGAACTAACACTTGAATTTAGGTTTTACAGCTCAGTCACAATACTCACTGAATAAACAAGCTGTCTTCACCAGTTCTAACAAATGTTGTTATGTGGCATTTCCTTCCAACAGGAAGCAAGGGGAAAGGCCAGCATATTGGTTTTGTGCCTCTGCTATACAAACAGGCTCCCAAATGAGCTGTCCTCCCTGTTGGCAATGTGTTACCATTCATGAAATTCCACTGAGATGAGTGCATAGGGTTCTTACTAGTAGCCTATAAATCCAACTAATTTGAGTGCATTGATTGCCAAGCAAGCAGATAGAAATCCATCAGATCTGTTTCATCTTAACAGGTGTCCTATGTATGTATCTCTCTCTCACACATTAAACATTAAAAGGAAACTGCTCAGGCTACAATCCTGTGTATGGAATCAGTCTGATGACCTTTCCTTGCCAGGAAGATTTAGTGTGGAGTTTTGGGTGGGACAATGGGAAACACATTGCGGTTTGTCACCATCCAGGCTTGCTGTTCTGCAATGTTCATAAGTAGCTTTCTAGCTAGACTGAGCATGGCTTTGTATTACTTCATAAGGTTGTCAGAGCTTGACCTTGAAGGAAGCTTCTCCTGCAACTTAAAGAAATGCACAGATGGGAGAAGAGAAGTGTATGCCTCAGCTTCACAGTGCTATAGTGATCATGTTTGCAGATCATATCCTAGCTGTGAAGTTATTAAAGAGACAGGAGGTATCTTTTCAATGGGGAAATGGCATTCATTTTTCCTATTAATTAATTGTAAACACAAGTACAAAGAGGAGGAAAAGGGCTGCACATGACCCAGTTTTAATAAGAACATGTATTAAATATGGGCTGTTTTACAAATACAGTCAGCTCTCCATATCCACAGATTCTGCCTCCATGAATTCAGTTATCCCTGACATGAAAATATTCAAAACAAATTCTAAAAAAGAAACCTAATTTTAAAGGACACCATTTTACTACCATTGTATATAATGGGACTTTCACATTTCATTTTAGTATCAAGAGCCCACTGTTCAGATAAGCACAGAAGTGTAACAATATTATGTCATAGAAAATATACAGCAATAATAATATCCAATACATATTATAGCAGCCCACATTTTAGTGTATTTGTACTTCTAGTTTGTCCTTTAGAAAGTGCATTGTGAAACATTCCATATTTGCTACATGTTCTCACAGACTTACAACCACCTACAAAGAATCATTTCAGAAAAAAAAAACTGATTCATTGCCTTAAATGAATGACAATATGCTACATTCTTAATATGCATCAGGCAGAGTAAATCTTTTAGAGTGTTTATCTAAACAAAGGCTTCACATCACCTCTCAGATTTGATCTCTTCTTTAATAATAATATTAATAATATTAATAATAAAATTTATTTATATCCCGCCCTTTGGAAACCCAATCAGGGCAGCTCACAACCATAAAATCTTACACAATACCTCAAACCCAACGACCCCTCCCCCCCTTAAAACAGTATTAAATCCATAAGAATTAAAACCAACAATTCATCAATTAAAACAATTAACAACCAAACAATTTTACAAAAACAATATTAAGCCCACGGCAATAATCCTCATCCATCCTTAGATGGGGCCACGCAAGGATCATTGGGGTGGGAGTACCCGAGGCCGTGATAATTAATCTGGAAAGGCCTTCCGGAAGAGATCTGTCTTGACAGCCCTTTTAAAGCTGTCTAATGATGTTATCTGATGGATCTCATCCAGCAGGTCGTTCCAGAATCTGGAGGCGACAACTGAAAAAGCCCTCTGGGAGGTAGCCGCAAGCCTCGATTTTTGAGGCTGCAGCAAATTCCTCCCAGAGGACTGGAGAACGCGGGGAGGATTGTATGGGAGAAGGCGGTCCCCTTTTGCTTCATAAAGATGGACAAAGTGTGGTAATCTCCTTAGATTTGTATGGCTCATATTAGAATTAGGAAAATCAAGAGAGTTGCATAAGCTAACATACCTTCTTTAGTAAGGAACATTGTTGATGTTATGCAATTTTTATCATTGCAAAGGATGCCAGTTACTGTGTCTGAACATGATTCCAAAGGAAGTACTTCTTCCTAGACTGCATAAACTAAACTATGGAATTTGCTACCACCAGATGTAATGGAGATTCTCAGCTTGGACACTATAGCAAGAGATTAGATACATTCATGATAGACAAGGCTATCAGTAGCTGTACATTATGAAAATTATATACCACCTCCAGCAATATGCTTCTTACTCCCAGCTGGGAACATGAACAGGAAGCTTCTATTGTGCTCAAGGTCAGTCTGTAGGCATCCAAAAAGCAACTATTTGGCCATAATGGGAACAGAATGCTGGACTAGCTAGAGCTTTGCTTCAATACAATATGACTCTTGTCATCTTAAAAGACTCATGAATTCCTCTGTTCTGCAGCTTCTGGGAATACATTCTTCTCTTCTCTCCTCATTTCATCTCCCTTAAGTCTTTACCTTTTCCTCATTTCATCTCCCTTAAGTCTTTACCTTTCCACCTTCCTTGGTTGTTATTGTGTGCCTTCAAATCATTTCCAACTTATAGTCACCCCAAGGCCATCATAGCTCTTTCTGGGCAAGATCTGTTCAGAGCAGTGGTGTCCCCATCCCTGGTGTCACCTGGTGCAGACTGTGGAGCTCTGGGGGCACAGCTTCCAGGGGAGGTGTGCTTGACCTCCCTTGGAGCCAATCTGTCCCTCTCATCATGAGGAGAAGGATGGGATAAGATGGGATGAGATGACACAGGGGAG
Source organism: Phrynosoma blainvillii (assembly GCA_026167975.1). Classification (NCBI taxonomy): domain Eukaryota; kingdom Metazoa; phylum Chordata; class Lepidosauria; order Squamata; family Phrynosomatidae; genus Phrynosoma; species Phrynosoma blainvillii. Next base: position 182,884,285 of record JANUYF010000004.1, on the reverse strand, counting down.
AGGGCCCAACTGGTTGCCGCCCCTCTTCTGGGTTGTCATCTGGTGCAGTCTGAATCCCCACACACCCCTAGTGATGCCACTGGTTCAGAGGTGGTTTGCTTTTGCCTCCCTCTAAGGCCAAGAGCATGATTTGACCAAGGTCACCCAGTGGGTTTCCATGGCAATGTGAGGATTCAAACCCTGGTCTCCAGAGTTGTAATCCAATGTTCAAGTCAGTACACCATGCTGGCTCTGTTCCATAGGCCACATCCTTTTTCAGCTAATATAGCTTCATTTAGCCAGCTGCCTTCTCAGGACACCACACAGCTTGGGAAAGTTACTTTTTAAATTACATCTCCCAAAATCTTTCAGCCAAAAATCATGAAAGTTGTAGTTGTATGGTGAGAGTTGACAGTGAGAGTTATAATAAAAAAAAGTATTGGCTGAAATCCTGATGGTACACTATACTCATGTAACCAGGCCAATGCACAGGTGATGATGGTGGGAGGGAAGAAGTTACAAACACAGTGGCCAGGATGGAAGTAAGGCATGGAAGAAATAGAATGATTATAGTTGATAGAGTCTGTCTTCTCTTGCCATCACTGTGCAACCCTAGAAAAAGTGCAGTGGCTAACACAGTGAATCAATAAGACTCTGTCTCCAGACAATCTCTCCTTTCCTATGTGACCCAGTGTTGCAGAGAAGCCAGGACTCACAGGGTTAAAGGGCTGCATCTTGATTGTAAGCAGGGATCCTGAAAACATGTGCAATCTGTCATCCCTCTAAGTTTAATGCAAACATATAGCAATAGCAAGTACATTTCTATACTGCTGATCAGTGAACTAAGTGCTCCCTAAGCAGTTTACAATGTGTAAGGTAACTGGCCCCAAGAAGCTAGGTACTCATTTTAGCAGCCTGTGGAAGAGTGCAAGGCTAAGTGGACATTGGAACTCCTGGGATCGAACTCACAATCTTGTGGCTTCAGTACAGTCATTTAACGACTGTGCCATCAGGGCTCCTTTTCACAGCAGCTGCAGGGGATAAGACATTTATTTATTTATTTATTTATTTATTTATTTATTATTCAAAATGTATTATAATATACTTTTCTTATTATGCAAGTAATATTAAAATAAATAGACATGTTAGTATATTTTAGCATAAAAAGAGGATGTAGAGAAATGCAGTAGTATCTTTGGGACTAACTGGGAAAAAGAAATTTCTGGCACAAGCTTTCACAGACTACAATTCACTTCATCAGATGCAAAATGTAGACCATAGTCAACAACTCATGCTAGAAATTCCTTCTTCCTTGTTGGTCTCAAAGATGCCACAAGATTATTTTGTTATTATGTCTTGTTATTATGCAAATTATCTCGAGGTGTCTTTATTTTGAATGAGCAGTTAGTTTTACAAAAGGCCTGCTTGTGGCAAAGATGAAAACCAAGTGGTTTGTGGATTTGGATTAAACCAAGCAGCCTACATTTTGAGATCTGCCTTGTGGATATGGAGATTGCCATGATGAGTTCCTGCACTTTAAAATATAAAATAAGTTCCTGTACCAGGAGAAAGATGAGATATAAATAAAATAAAATGAAATAAAATAGAAAACATCTCCCTATTTCCCTCTCTTTCCCTAAAGTCTAGACCATTCCATCTCTTATACTTGCCTCTATTATCAGAACAGAAAAGCAATGACAAGTGGAAGTGTGTGTCTATTCAAAAGAAATGTAAGGGGGGATGCAGATGGCAAAAAACATTGTCTTTAATCCCAGGAAGGGGAGGGACAGCCGGACGCTGGGTGCCCCATCCCCTTCCTGAGGATGTCATTGGAACGATGGCCTGTCCGCACGACAGGCGCTCCAATGAGGTCCTTCCGGCTCAGCGTCCGGACACGCCTCTTACAGCACCCCTTTTGCTGCTTGCAGAAGGAGTGCTATTTTAGTGCTCCTTTCACAGACGGTGAAAGGGAGAATCAGGGCCGGGGTGTCCGGCAGCCTCTGTCTCGATCCTCTGCTTCTGGGGGTGGCCCAGGGCCACCTGTCTGCATCCCCCCTGTTACATACAATAATGTTCTAGTATAACAAAAGCAGGAGAATAAAAATACACAAGAAGGGGGGAAACTATGTTTGTTATAAGTTTCTATAAAAATAAACCAAACATTGGAGTTTATCACATGGGAGGGAGGTGCCCAAATCCCATGGATAAATGGGGTTTAAATCTGGGAATATCCCACAAAAGCAGGTTTGTTTTCAGACAACATCAGGTTAATTCAGCATTATCCTGACATTAGCCTGTGAATAAAGTGGCACACATTTTGCCACTTTATTCACAGGTTAATGCCAGGATAATGCTGAATTAGCCCAATGTGTCTGAAAACAATCCCACAATATTCATGGGATTTAAACCTTGTTTATCCACGGGATTTGGGCACTTTGCCTCCGGTGTGATAAACTCCATCCAAATATAAGTCTGCTTGTAAATTTCATCTATACATCATTCTTTCAAATGTTGCAAGTGTTGCTAGATCTTCTATCTATTGGATCACAGGTGGAGAAAAATTATATTTCCAGTAATGACGTATCAGTCTCATTATCAGTCAAAAGAGCACAAAAATCCACTTCCATTGGCCATTTATTAATTTCCAAGAAACAGGTAAATAATTCAAAAGAACATGCATGTATGTTCATGTTCAGGAAAAAAGTAGAAGGATGTTATGATCAGCGCCATTCAGGTAAGGCCTGCCTGCCTGTCTCTTCTGTGACAAAAGAAAAATAAGAACTGGTAATCCTCAGCTAGGTACCATTTAAAAAAACTCAGCACTAATCCTTCACTGTATATCATAATATTCTCAAACAACCACTGACTGATAATTCCAAATTATTAAGAAAGTGTCCTAGAATCCTCTATGGCAGTTATAAATGCAAAACCTACCCATGGGTTACACACTTGTGACTGTTGTACAGTGGGCCTTTGGTATCTGCTGGGGTTTGGTTCCAGTACCCCCGGTGGATATCAAAATCCATTTATTGTTCAAGTTCTATTAAATACAATGGGATAGTAAAATGGTGTCTCTTATATAAAATGGAAAAATCAAGGTTTAATTTTTGAATTACTGCTTTTTAAAATACCTTCAAGCCAATGATGGTTGAATCCATGCATAAGGAATACATGGATATGGAGGGCTAATTGTATATTCACAGTACTTACATAGTACCTAGTGTAGGGGCTATGTAGGGACTATGAAAGTATTCTCACTTGCCAGCCAGCAGTCACTTCCATCAATGGGAGTCTGTTATTTTGTGGATCAGGAAGCAGCTGGCTAATGTTCCCACTCACCCCTTCAAACTCCAGTACAAAGGGGAATTGCTATGGAGGTCCTGCTTGCTTCCATAAGTCACACCAGATATTGCTTATGGGAGGGGATGGAAAAGGCACTTTCCAAGTGACAAGGAAACACTGTCAATCACAGCAGCTCCTTTCCAATAAGTGGGAATTGGAGAGGTTCCCTGGATTCACTGCATAGCACCATAACTATGGCACAGTGGGCCCTTGGTATCCATTGGCATTTGGTTCTAGGACTCTCTGTGGATACCAAAATCTGTGGACACTCAAATCCCATTAAATACATTAGCATAGTAAAATGGTGTCCCTTATATAAAATAGCAAAATCAAGGTTTGCTTGTTGGAAATTATATATATATTTAATATTTTCAAGCTATGGATGGCTGAATTCATGAATAAAGAATACATGGATATGGAGAGCCAATTATACTTATGCATACAAACCTGTATTCTGGCCAGGATTTTTGGTCAGGATTTTTCATAGCACATAAGAAGAACAACTAACAACTTGATTGCCTTTAAGGCCATCCCTTAAGGTAAGAAACTGATTTAGCTATGGTGCCAGGAGACAGGACAACCAACAACTTGATATTCAGATATGAAAATTATAAACTAGATATTGCTAACACTAACAGAAAAGACAATTCCCAACATGGTATGGAAACTTAAAAACAACTTAATGGGGCAGATGATGTAACACAAATTGTACTTTTTGTCTCTACAAATTTTATTTGTTTTATTTCTACTTGTAAACTGGAACATAACAAGATAGAAAGAGCAAGCTACTTTCTAATAAGTCAGATCATTGGTCCATATAGCCTAGTGATTCCCAAAGTGGTACATCCCTTCCCCAGAGGTGGTGGAAGAATACAGGAGAGCAGTGAGTTAGAAAGGGGACATTAGCGAGGTGCTGAGAGAAAGGGGCAGCAGCAGGGCCTTTAATCAAAGTATTGGTGAGAAGGAAAGACAAGGGGAACCAGCAATCTTTAAGATCATGGTGGGGATGAGAATTACATTAAACTTCTTTTAAGGTCCCTAGAAAACCACCACACAGCCTTGCTGATCATTTTGTGTGGTGGTATTTTCCGCTCTTTTGCTAACTATGCGATTTAATTCCCTTACTGGTGTCTTTTGCTAGTAGTGGCAATTGGGAAACTTGTGTGAGACTTGGGTACAGGGCATTGCTTCTGTGGGACAGAGTGGCACCATTTTGGGACAGACTGCAGCAAAGAGTTAGAGCACATGGTGGCAGGGGAGAAGTGGCAGCAAAAAAGAGCAAGCCAATCAAACAGCAACCAAAAAGATTCTCACCTGTGCCAGCCTTTGCTGCAAGACTGGCACAAGCAAGAAGCTTCTCCATCACTACTCAGCCAGTTGCTTAGTTGCTGCTCTCAAGATGACTGGATACAAAGGGAGCAGCAACCAAGATTAGTTGTTTTGAATTTGTAATAAAAAATGTAAATGTAAAGATTTTTTTTCTTGACAAGATTGTCTAGTCATGTCTGACTGTAGGAGGCAGTGCTTATCTATGTTACTAAGCTGAGGGAGCTTAGTGTAGTCCAACGTTTCAGAGATAAGTCTTTCCTAGACCAAGGAGTGAAGCAAATGTGGTTCTGGGGGCACCTGATGCTGCGGTCTTAAATGGGCCGCAAAAAGAAGCAATAAGAAACTGCTCCTTTCCTGACCGGTTTTGGGCCACATTAGGCAGCCTCAGCATGGCTTCATTAATTATATGCATGCCCCACCCCTGGGTCAGCCCAATGGCAGCCCTTTGGAGCTGTCTGTTTGAGGCTCTACTTGAAGATTATGGGGATTGAACCTAGTGCCTTTTGTACATATAGTACATGCACCACCCACTGATCTATCATCCTTCTGAATATCTTTGGTAAGACTTTCATCCAAGTTCTTCTAACAAAACTCTGTGTAAGATGAGTTTCACAGCTTACATCATCTAGCCATCTTCTCATAATATGTTGTTTGCTGCCAGAGAAATCTGTTTCTTCCTGCATTCCCACCTACTCTCTTCTCTTCCTCAACCTTGCAGTAAAATTGTAATGCTGAATTTGTAACCTCTATGTTTTGCAACTCTATAAATCTGAATATGATGGTGATGATTAAAAGTTTTATGAAAATGCTGAGTCAATTTTACAACATTTCAGCTTGGTGCTATATACATGACTGAAATATTTGGTCATAAAATTAAGGATAGGATCTTGAAATACAGTCACAGTTTGTTCCTTTTGGAGAACAGCATATGATCTAAGATTCTGCTACAGACTTTAATTTCAGAACAGCTTGGTCAATGTTGATCATAGCTCAGAAAGCTGAAGAATACCAATACCAACTTAAATAACTACCACTAGGAATTACCCATTATGTTTGGAAAATAATAAATACTGATTGCCAGAAAAACTAATTAATCTTTTGGGGGCAATGCACAATGATAGCATTGTACTGTGAGTTCTTGCCCCAAATATGAAAACCAAATAACTGAGAAAGTCTGCAAGATAATGAACATGACACATCACATAATGCTAGACAGAACTGGAGAAATACAAGAAGGAAGCATGCAACTGCTGCTTTAAACAGTAGCTTCAACTCTTCTGAAATCTTTAATGTGCCACCTCAGATGTGGTCTACATATTTTCTGCTGGATCTACATCCATCTAGCTAGAGCAAATGCACCTCTGAATCCTCCTGCTGAGTTTGGGGAAACAAACAAGCAAACAAAAACATTGTGTAAGTAAGATTCTGACAGAATTTGGAGGTAAAAACCCCTGGAATCCCTTTATGGCCATGTTGGCTAGGGGACAGTAGAAACTGAAGATCCAAATGGTCAATATTTTCCAGGCTCTGAATTTTGGTCACAGATACCTACCTGGATAATACTGAGTATCTGAATAATGCTTTTCAAATGTTCTAAGCACATTACACACATTATGTAGCTATAAGCCTTACAATAGTCATGTGAGGCAAATCCTCTATGGTATCCCATACTGCATCATTTGGCTGAAGAGGAGCTTGACAAGTCCTCCAGTGAGTGGTGGGAAGTCAGACTTAAACCAGGAACTAACTCATATGGAGGTAGTATCTGATGCTCAAAAACTCCTAGTTCTGTACAGAGGTGATAGCTCAGTCCAGGAAACCAGAGCTAGATGAGCCTAGCTTAACATGAAATCACCAGCCAAAGCTGGAGACAAGGATATCTGACAATTTTATTTTCTTGTGCATTTGAATGCATTTTCAGAGGATGTCACTTGGAAATTTTCAGAAATGAACTGGGGAAGGAGGTGGGCTGTTTGCCATATAGATATTATAAATGCGAAGTCTCCCTTTAAAAAATAAAATAAATAAATTTGGCAACAGACATGGTTGGAATCTGAAGGGGTTCAAACACCAGACATTATGGGGTGAAGCAGATGGGGCAGAATGAGAGGTGAGAGGCTACTCCTGCCTCAGTCACTGCAGAACTTCCACGGGACCATGGCAAACTGCTGTGGCCCCAAATGGGCTGTGAAAAGGAGCTGTTAGAAGCCTCTTCTTTTGCAGCTGGGTTTAAGCTACATTAGATGGCCCTTGTGTGGCCTCCAGGTGGCCTCTGCACAATCTGGGGGCATGTATGATGTGCATGCTCCACCTCCGGATCAGCCCAATGGCGTTCCTTTTGGGCTGTCTGTTTGAGGCCTTAAGCACTCAGAGCTCTGTATCATATCTCTACCCCAAATATTAATAGATGTGCAAAGCTTGGTAGTGTTTTCACCAAAATAGTAAAAAATAAAATTCTCACTTTTGCCCAGTATCAGAGAACAAGAGTTATGGGCTAGATTTTGGGTTAAACCTTATTGTTGGTCCCAACTAGACTGGACTTATGAAAGCAATTGGTTTTACATGTGTGTTGATTTACTATTAAACAATTAAGGCAGTAGATTTATTCTACATAGGAGAAATGAATAGGATTCTAGTGCTAATCCGCTGATACACAAAAATAGATAATAGCTAGTATCACCAATCTTTCTTTCATTTGTTCTTGCAGTATTTTAACCCATGCATAGTCCCCAAAATTTCTAGTGTAACAAAGACTGAGACATTGAAAATCATTTGCGCTCGAAACGTATATTTGTTGCTTTCACATTCTCTTGGTAACTTTGCCTACTCCTTTTCTTTGAATGCCTAAACTTTATTTCTAAATGCTCAACTGAAGTTACTGCAATGCTAGAAATTTGGGGAGTAAAAGGAAGTTTCACGGCGGGGGGGGGGGGGGACAGAATTATTTCTTGGGTAGGGGAATTCCCTCATTTTGTCACCCCTGTAGTGATCCCTTGAGTATCTTATCTTATCAGAGCTTCATGCACACACAGAACCATTTTCTTTACACGTGTGCAACTGGATTGGGACCACACATAATCATATCTGCTGTACTCCATTTGTGTTTTAGTATTAAGGAGTCCCTTCCTCCTCTGGATGGTCTGCTCATTTCAAGCTGATGTGAAGTGATTGGAACCATATTTTAAACTCACATCAACACATTACGGGAACTGCAAACTGCTGGAAACAACTAACCAGTAGCGACACATTGATGAATAGTTATTGACAGCTCTTGTGGAGGCATGCATTAATAAAAACTGTCAGGCCGTTTTTGCAACATTTGGGAAGAATGAAAATAAGATGTCTGCATATGTACAATACTAATGCTATATACATAGATTTAGAGGGGAATAAAGATCTTAAAATTTGCAAACACTAACACTCTTCACAAATGCCCTGTAGGGAATGAGATGTGTACTTTGAAAATAATGTAAACATTTTGCATATAATTTTCATTTCTCTTAGCAATGTTTCCTTATTGACTTGTATTGACTTAAGGCCTAAGCAGACTGCCAGAAATAGTGCACATTAAATTGAGGCACTGCCCTGGCTCAGTGCTAGGGAGTCATGGAAATTGTATTTTTTTCTGGGACATTGAGCCTTCTCCATCAGAGAGCTCTGGTGCCACAATAAATTACAGTTCCCGTGATTCCCTAGCACTGAGCCAGGGCAGTGCCTCAATTTAATGTGCACTATTTCTGGCAGTCTGCAAAGGCCCTTACTTGCTGAAAGTGGCCATGTAGCCCAATGCAGAGTTGTTTTCCTAAGTCTACTGAAAGTGACAGAGTTTAAATGCCTACCAGCAGAGAGATATGTGCTTGTGTGTGTGATTTTGTGAGAACACAGAATATAGCATGAATCCTAAAATCCAAAGGTAGTTTCTCTAGTCCTTTGTGAAATGAAGTTTTCTTAATGAGCAATAAAACAATAATAGGTGAAATATGAGAATCATGCAAATTTACTTAATATGAATAATTGGTACATGCTGGAGCAATCTGATTGTCTTACTGCAGAATCTAGGTTGCCTTGCAAAAGAGTTTAACTTTTTTAAAAAAGAGAAATAAACAATATATACAGCTTTAGAAAAGAATGATGCTGGGTTAACCAACATCAATTTTGTAAAAAGGTTCCATCCCTGCACCGTTCTTGTTGTTGTGTGCCTTTGAGATCTTTCTGACTTATAGCAACCATAAGGTGAACCTATCATTGGGTTTTCTGGGGCTAAGACTATGACTCACTCAAGGTCACCCCATGAATTTCAACCCATGGCCAAACAGAGAATTGTACCCTAATATCCAGAGACCTCCAGTGCTCAAACCACTATATCATGCTGGCTCTCATCCTTAAACCATCTCATATATCCCAGCAGCACCTACTAACCAAAATAGCCCAAGAGTTCACATCTTACATCTTGTCAAATATAAGCCTGTCCTTTTGTTTCCATTCATCAGGCTTTACCTTCTTCCTCAAAGTCTTTAGAATAAGGGTAGTAACTGTAGCCCTCCTGGATGTTTTGTGACTACATTTTCCACCTTTAGTTACTATGGTTTAGGAATCAAGGGTATGTAAGCCAAAAACATCTAGAAGTATATATGTTTCTCAATGCTGCTGCAGAAAATAAATGCAGAATGGAAAGCAGATGCAGCACGTCTGATGTCGTGGCATGTGCATAAACATCAAGTCTGCCATTTCATAAACTTTAGTTGCTGAAACATATTATGGCCATTTACATTATCTTGTTGGGAAATAATTCTGTTTTTCTAGCATGGATGTAAAGAATGCATCCTACAAATTGTCCCACTCTTGTTAACACTGTGTGTCACATTATGAAAATATCAAAAATGGTCAAGCACTATTTTATATTTATTTTTATAAAAACTTTATATTTATATTTATTTATTTATTTATATTTATATTTATATTTATATTTATTTATTTATTTTTGCATTTCAGGACTTCTTATTCATCCACAAACACCCACACACACCCCAAAAATCCTGAAAAATGATTGGAAAATGCTTGGAAAGTCTTGGAGTCTTGCCCAAGAAGGAGGGGAAAAAATAGCATCTTTGTCACTGAGTGCAAGAAGTGCAGATATAACTGAAGATGTCCATCACTCTAATATAATATTTTTTTCAATTAGATCTTTATATCGCTTTATTGTTATAATATTTTCATATTGTTTCTTGCATTTTCATGTCTCAACATATTCCAAATGCCAGGGAGTCAGTTAATGAACAGTAGATGTACCTCTTGAATGAATGAATATTTTAAAATAAATAAATGCACAATGTTACATTTCATTCTTGATGTATAAAAAGCCTCCCTGAATGAAGGAAGTGGCTTTGGCCAAGCCCTTCCAAAGCCCATCCCAAGTTTGTTCCAGAATGGGGTGATCTTCCAGAACTGCATGCACAGTGATGAAAGGGTCTGTCAGATAGGGACAGAAATAATATCTGGAAATATTTGTAAAATGCTGAAAAATGTTTCCTTGTATTCAGGAGTCATGGACTGACAAGGTTCATATCAAGACTTATTCAGTGCAAAAAATATGAACATTTGCAGGAGACACTGACCTTTTGGCCTTCTCATCTTTAGCTGTCTGGATACAGCTAAAATATCTCCATCCTTGGATCATTCAGCACAATGCTTGGGATTCAACTTTCTTTCAGTCAGAAGACATGACTAATCAGTGACTCATGCAGAAAGAAAGGACTCATGGTGAATAATTATCCAAATGGTGCGGCTCCTGTTTTAGTCGTTTCCTGGGTATCAAAGAGATGATGGTTCTTGAGGATCAATTCAGTGCATTACTTCTTTAGCAGTGTAGCAACTGTTTCAGTATTAGTGATGGCATTTATTTAAAATTATATTCCCCCCCCTTCTTTCATGATGGAAGTTGCAGCGACGTACATGGTTTCTAGATTGGCTCTCTCTCCTCCTCCTTGGCACTGTCTGCTCACACTTGGTTAGTTTCAGTAAAGTGACAACTTCCATGGCTGGTCTTTCTTATGAGAATCGTTCTGTAAAATTTAAATACTTTTTAAAGAGTGAAGCAGAGTGAAGTAGCTGCCTCAGATAGTCAATGCTGAAGAGTACAAAATAGAAAGAATTGTCTGTGTCATGTGACATTCCCAAGAACTGTCTGTGTCATGTGACATTCCCAAGCTAGGGTGGAAAGATTATTAAAAATATTGGGAAATGGTTCAAAGACATGTTTACAGTTCAGGGCTTATTCTTTTCAGAAACAATATTTTCTGCATAGAAAAGGCTGTTACGTGTGCAGAAAGGGCAGCTTTCTGCACAAAAAGACCACATACAAATTTTTGGCAGAATGAGTACCCATCTACAGTATTTACTGTGCAGAAAATAATATTCCTGTGCAAAAATTGCTGATTCCTATACATAAAATGTTGATTTCTAAGCATAATAATATGAGCAAATTTCATGCAGACAAGATTCCGAATTATGAATAGTTATTGAAAGCTGAGCATTTTTGAAATACATTCTTGCTGCAGGAAGAAAAGTATTTAAATTACTCCTTGCTTCCCCCCACACTGTTTATTTTTTAAGCAAAAGCAGAGAAGTATCATCCCTATCCTAAGCTACTGTAGTGCTCTCTGAGATAGAGAGGGATGTTGTCCTGATGCCAAGGTTGAAATAAGATACAACTGTAAGACTTGACAACATTTATATATAGCTGGGGATGAGGAATTAGTGATGCTAATGAAAGCCAAGAGGGGAGGGCAATGGCTATGCTGCGTAAGAATAATGGGACATGTAATCCAACACACAGGTTGGGATCGGTTAGTGTAATGTAATGAATGGTTTTATTAAATAAGATATTTTGAATCTAGATAGTCAATCAAATACATTTTTGGTGGAATCTGAGCATGGAACAGGAATGAAATTTCATGCAATTCCACATGTGGATGTATAAATAAGTGAAAAATTGAAAAGAGGATGGCATATGTATTAAAATAAAATAATGTTGTTGCAAGCCAAGAAAAATTGAAATAGAAATGCATTCATAATTTTAGCTCCATTTTCTCAAAAATAAGAACGATTTTTATTAATGCTTAAGCCAAAGGCCATACGCATGATTTATGTTTAAAACCAATAACAAAATTTCAATGTTATAAAATGCTCCATCAGATAATTAAATAATTAACATCTGAATTTTATACATTAAACATAAAAAGATTCCAGATAATTAGCTAAAACAACATTAAAACAACTTCATACATTAGATAAGATCGTCCCCATGGCAATCAACTGCAATGTCCGCTATGACTCTAGCCCGAATTTTGATTGCTGCTGAGGCAAACAGTGAAACCTTATAGGTTACCTTGGTATCAATATCAGACAAGAGATAAAAAATCTTTTCAGAAATAGTATTAGACTGTAAATTTGACAGAACAGATCCCAAAAATTTAGTCCTTGGATCAATATAAAGTGGGCAGAAAAGCAGATAATGAGGCAGATCCTCGATTTCTGGTGCTCCGCAAATACATAGACGGAAGTCCTTAGGCGTGTGTAGATATCTGCCATCAATCATGGCAGAGGGCATTGTTTGAAAACGGAGAGGTGTAAAAGCCTGCCTAAGCTTTAGGAATGTAAGCTTCCCTAGATAAATGGCTATCTGATGGTCCAGTTTATATAATCTAAACCATTTAGAAAATTTTGAATTGTTAATAGCCTGTCTATCCAGATACACACCATGGTTAAAAATGTGTTCATGAAGCTTCTCACTTGAATTCCAAATAGAAGGTTTTTCAATTAGAACAGGATATGATTCAAGCAACCTATGATATCTTAATCTCCAGACTTTGCAGCTTGGTAAATGTTGAAAACATAACTTAGGAAAGACCTTAACCGGAGAGTCTTTTACAGATCTCCAGTAATTGAATAAAGTAAAATGAATGTGAGTTCTGATGGAAGGGAGGCCAACCTCTGCCTGAACCAAAGCTGCTGGCACACCAGGTGGAAGTATAAGCAATTTCTTAAGAAATGTATTCTGGAGGGCCTCCAGTTTGACCAACTGGGAATCATCCCATCCCCACACAGCAGCGCCATACAGGATCTGGGCTATAACTTTACTCTGAAAAATTTTAGAGCTGGTGTAACCAGATGACCTCCAGCCTGATTGTAAAACCTAAGGATTGCTCCAATAGATCTCACAGCTATAATAATAATAATAATAATAATAATAATAAATTTTATTTTTTATCCCGCCCCTCTGCATAGCAATCGGGGCGGCTCACAGCAGTTAAAATACAATAATTAAAGTGCATTCAGATATCCCAATCCCTCCACCCATCCCTCCCCCCCTTAAGACAAAATTAAACTAGAAAGATTTAAAAACAATAATCAATAAAAGAATAAAACTATAAAATAATGGTGGCAAGACAACAGAGAGCCTGGGGGAAATTCAGTATTCGTTCCTCAAAAGGGGATCAGTCTGGGAAGGCCTGCCAGAAGAGATCCGTCTTAACTGCTTTCTTAAAAGCAGTGAGTGTTGTAATGAGACGGATCTCATCCGGCAGGCCATTCCATAGTTTAGGGGCAGTGATGGAAAATGCTCTACTAGCTTCTATGTGGGGTTTCCAGGAGAGATTTTCTGTAAAGTAAATGCCAAGATACTTAAATTCTCGGCATTGTTCGATCTGGTGACCATTAATAGAGCAGCGAAAATCAGAGTGTCTTTTCCCAAACACCATCACCTTTGCTTTATTATAATTGATGGTAAGCTTTTCTTTAGAACAAAAAACCTCAAGTTTGGAAATTAACCTTCTCAAACCTATACGTGTAAGTGAAATCAAAACCATATCATCAGCATGTAACAGAACAGAGATCTTTTTTGACCCGAGTGTGGGTGGAAAAAATTCTGTGCCTGAGAGTGCTGGAATGATGTCATTCAAGTATAAATTAAAAAGTGATGGTGCCAAAAGGCATCCTTGTTTGACTCCTTTATTTGTGGGGATAGGATTGGTTAATGAACCAGAGGTACCAACTCTTATCCTTGCTGTTGTATTGGTGTAAAGTTCCTTAATTAGAAACAATAAGCGATTGTCTATATTAATATTGGCCAGTTTTTGCCATAACAAGTTTCTATCAATTGTATCAAAAGCTGCTGCTAAATCAATAAAAGTGACAAATAGATGTTTTGTGGGACCCTCAATTCCTTGTAGAGCTAAATAATAAAGAGTCAAGCAGTGGTCAATAGTACTCTGGCCTTCCCTGAATCCAACTTGTTCAGGGTAAATGATCTGATTACTAGATTCCCATTCTTCTAATCTATTTAACAGATATTTACTGTATAGCTTAGAATCAACATCCAAAAGGCTTATAGGCGGTAGTTGTTGGGATCTTGCTTATCACCCTTCTTGTATATGGGGACAACTACACTCTGTTTCCAGCCTACTGGGATTATCCCTTAGCCAATATTGGAGCCCAGCATTCAGAGAAGTTTTTAAATATTTCTGGGGGCATCATATTTTCTCCTGGGGCTTTATTCAATGCAAGGGCTGCTATCAGCTTTTTTATCTCAGACTCTAAGACAGGGGGCCAGTAAGGCAAACAAGTAGTTTTTAAAGTGTTAGAGGAATGATGCTCTACATGTATATCTCCATAAAGTTGTTACCCATAGTGCCCTTGATTTCCAAAATATGAAAAACCCCATATGCTACCCATAGTTCCCCTGCTATCAAAAATGTGAACTTCCATGATGACCTCCAGATGAACTCTGGCAGTGGAATTGGAGGCAAAGGTCCTCTGCACCCATGGCCTGGGCAGACCACCCTTAATCCTTAAGGCATACATAACCCCCAGATAGTCCAGGAGAGTTGCAGATGGGATTTCCCTGATGAGATCATCCAAACCCATTGGAAAGGTGTATTGTGTCACCCAGCCACAAGCACCCTCAGCCATCAAAGGTGTAATGTTTGTATTGTGCCACCCAGTCTCACACGCCCCCACCCATCGGGAGGTGCATTGTGTCACCTAGTCACACATTCCCCCAGGAAATGGGCCCCTCGGATTAAGACCACCAAACACAATGTAACCCTATACAGCAGGGTGCCATCATCGCAATTATCGCCTTTCGCCCCAGGGCTCGTTTGGCCCTATATAAACGCTAGACTTTAGCCAGTCAGTGTGCTATCTTCTTGGTCTAAATGACTTCACTTCACTTTGACCTCCAAAGCTAGTTACTGGCAAGTCAGCTCAAACCCAGGCTGCGGAGCTAGACTTGTCTCCCATCATCCCGCATCCCATTTTGCTTCCCAGAGGAGGCTACATTTTGGTAAGCATCACCCTTAGTAATGCCTGCATTCTGTTCCAAACTCCAACCCTGATTTTCCTGAGCCTTGAGCGTGTGTGTGAGTGTATGCTCTGTGAGTGTGTTTCCCCTATTTCAATAAACTAGCTAGCTACCAACATCAGTCTCAGCTTCATTCCTTGGAACCCCCTGGTCTCTTGGTATAAACATCGGGAGGGCGATCTCTTGGGCTCTTGTAGTCAGCCCCATCTTGCAATAATTGAGCTAACCATAAATTCCCCTTAAACAGACTCTTGGCTACAAAGTTTACTGAAATGGCCATACCATTGCTGCGATGTAATATGCCCAACAATAACCGGTCTGATCCTGTTCATGCCGGAAGAAGTGATATCCCAAAACTGCTTTTCATTTTTTTCTAAAACAGCTTGTGCTAATTGTTTCCATTGTGCTCTAATATATGCATCTTTTTCTGTTTTAGAAGTGCCTTGTGAGATGACCTCATAGAAGCTAGAATGTCAGGGGAAATATTATCATTATTTCTAAGTACCTGTCGAGAGCAATCCATCAATGCTTTCAGAGCATTTCGGCATTCCAAGTCAAACCATCTGCTAATTACTACTTTATTTGGATTAAATTGTCTGTTACTTACCAATTTGGGCCTAAGCTTTTGTATAATAATTTGAAAAAACATGTAAAATATCTGAGTTGGGGTTTAGAATGGCTGATTGTAAGGCCTTAAAAGTAGTACTCTCCAACATCTGACGAATCAAGGTGCCCAAATTAATTGACCATCGTATTCTCCATTCTCCCATATGGATTCCATTTAAATTTAAATTTTGGAGAATACCTGGAGAATAGAGCGACCCAGAGTTAAATACTAATGACAGTGGGAAATGATCACTTTCGACTCGGTTAATAACTTCAAATCTACAAATATCAGATACCAAGTTTGCAGATGCTATTATATAATCTATTGTACTTGCTCCCCTGTTGCTGATATAAGTATAAGAGCCCGACGTCAGGTCATAGTGAGTTCCATTAAGACATTGTAATCCATGCAAAGAAAGAACTTCTATAAGCTTTAAACCAGATTTGTTGATGGTTATATCTTGAGAAACCCTGGGGACAGGTATGGCATGAGAGGTCAGCCCATGATTGGTACTCTCCACTTGCCTTAAATCTTTTCCAATTCTAGCATTAAAATCACCACAAAGTAAAAACCTTGTGGAAGGATATTGGCTCTCCAGAGAGGACAGGGTTTCAGATAAACCATCCCAAATACTATTAGGACCTACATTCTTTGTTAAGTTTGGCGGAAAATAGATATTTATACAGATTAAAGAACCAAAATGTTTGCTCTTAATAGCAAGCACTTGTATACATCGCGGTAATGCACTAGTTATTGGTTGGATCTCGGTGTGCAAATCAACTGAGATAAATATTGTGAGACCACCACTACCATGGCCTCTTGTGAAAGTTTTAACCACAGGGACAGAAAATGCTTGAAATCCATGAAGAGATGGCAAATTAGTTTTGAGGGCCCATGTCTCTTGTAAACAAAGAATTTTAAAGTTCTGTAAATAGCTTGCAAAATCTGCATCATGGAACTTATTTCCCCAACCCATGATATTCCAGCATAGTAGATTTAATTGTCAAGTTGATGTAATCAAGTCCATGTCATCACCAGTATTCAAAAGTTCTGTTTGATCTGGGGCTTTTGGGTTGTAGGATAATTCATGCAGAGAAGATGCAGTATTAGCCCTCTTAGGTTCCAAGAATTGTATTGGAGTTGTAGTTATAAAGTCCTTTTCATTCATTATTAATAAGGTGTCAATAATATTCCTAACTGAGGCCCTCTCAACATTGGGGGCCTCAGCTGTAGTTATTGAATTCAGCAATGGTATGGCCAGGTCCTTGGTAGTAAGCAGCATATTTTTAAGATTGACCACTCTTGAGGCCAAGTCATTTTGTTCTACATTAATTATTAAGTCGATCGAGTCTGTGGTCTGCTTCTCTGTGGACTGCCTCTCTGTCGTGGTATTAGAGGTTTTAACTAAACCAGGCTTCAATGCAGACTTACACAAGGTTCCTTTGGGGATTCCTTTTGGAGTTATCAAGCAGGCCTTGCTTTGTTCTGTAGGCCCCCCACTACTATGATTATAAGGGAATAGAGCAGATATAACTAGATCTCGAAAAACCCGTGCTGGAGTTATTTGAAAGTTGGAAAAAAAGGGCTTCATTTTTATCAACATGAGGGAAATTGTAGATTGTTCAAAAGTTAACAAAATACGCTTATGAGCTGATATACTAGGGAGCCATTCCACAGCAAGGATATCAATGTCGTAGGGGGGTACCTGTAATAATTGGCTCAGCGAAGATCTAATAGCTCTATTTGACCCCTATCTGCCATTGTTTATTCTGTTATAAGCAATTTGCAACATAAATTGATTTACTTGTAGAGTCCTGTTACAGTTTCTTTTCTCTGTCTCCTTGGGAATTACTAGTAAACTGCCCCTAGAGTCATTTATGGTGGAATTCCCCATTTTACTAGATGTTTCTCTGTTGGTGTAATCCAAGCTCTCTTTTACCACTGTTTGCTTCTGTATAAAAGTCTCAAAAGAATGCTTAAGAAACTCCACCTGATGCACAATTTTCCCTAAACGCTCATAAATTGAAATAACAGTATGAGCTGTTAAAAGACACTGTTTTGTCACAAAGTCAGGAGGATTTAACTGTTGCTTAGTAAATAGTTTCTTCTCAGCATCTGTCAGTTTCTCCCACACAGACTCATTTAACTCCAAGGACACTCCTTCATGGGACGCAGCTGACTCGTTCCCAAGAGATACTAAATGTTCAGATAGAGGCTCATTTTCTTTACCCAGCATAAGGAAGTTGTTAGCAGTTGGAATTGTAAACTCCAAATTTAAGTTTACAGGTGTAGTTGGAGTACTCACAGTTTCCTCGTTAGCAAGTAAGTCATCAATCTTGAGCTGTTTAGAAGCCTTATTATACTTATTTATACCAGGGTTTGTTCTAAGGTGTTTTTTTTTTTTTTTTTTTTTGTTGCCCATATCAGTAGCTACACCAAAACACTAAAAGAGCAACAGCAAACAATACTGCACGCCACTGGAAAATAGCATTCAGGACAAGATTAATCAAGGTAAAAATAACAAAACAAAGAGAAGACTTCGGAGCTCACTAAAAACACCTTCTATCATGCCAGCGTCCTAGGCCCCCCTCAAAAATAATAATAGCTTCTTTGAACTGAATAACTGGCTGAACTTTTCTGTTGAACAGATTATCTGTTCTCTGGCTATGAACAATATAAGTGTATCCCTTTTATTCCCACATTTCAATTCAATGAATTTTCTTGAAGGGGGGAAAATCCCCATAGCCATAGGAACTCTGAGTTTTTTAAGGACCCACAGGCTAGATAGGAATTTGCATTAAAACTTACTCCAGATGAAAACATACTGCACAAATTCATCAAACAAGAACTCTCTCCCCCCCCTCCACTAACCTCCAGAAAATAATGCCATGATTAGAGGATTAGCTCCATCTTAATTTTACAGAACCATTCTTGTAAGATAGAAACTATATTAAACAATGCTATGGTAATGTGGAGAACAATAATGATTATACTAGGATAATTATAGTGGAATGGGTTGTGGCAGAAAAGTCAAATATAATCTGTCTACCTGTATATGATAGACAGGCAAACAGACACAATATTAAAATTTAAGTGCCAGAGAAAATTAACTCCCTGAGCTATTGTCAACGCTCAGCCATAGGCAGGTGACAGTGGTAAACTGGGTGATGAGAAGTCAGAAACAGAGCCATGGTGTCAGGAAGCCATGAAATGCATAGAAACATTTCAGAACTAGGAGAAATTTGTTGATCAGGGGAGGTCCTAACCCAAACAAGAACATTCCAGGAAGAACTAATGGCTGCTCACAGGTAATTGAGTATCCTGCCAAAGGAAAATGGGTTCATTGCTTCTCTATTGTCCTTCTAGTTTTGCTGATAGGCAATATTGATCTCTCTATATCTATATCTTTAGAAGAAAGGTTTTGGCATATAAGGTGGTTTCTTCTGAAGAGCATCTGAATCCTAACTGGCCATATTTGTCATTATTGTGTTTTACATTTATTTGCTGTTATGGTATGCCTTAATCAAGAGTTTGTTAACTTGCATTCAAATATAGTTAGCTGCAATTAAGCACCTACTTTTGGCAGAGAGGCAGAGTTAGGTAAAACAAATGCATAAATAGATGTATAAATGGACAGCCTGAGTGGGATAGGGCTAGCAAAGTGTCTGAGAGTGATGCCATAGTATCAGGAATCCTAATTGGTATGTCCAGAGATATCTTTTTCTTTTTCTTTTTTGCAGGATTTTTAGCACATACATAAAATTTTAGGAGATGGTTAAATGGTTTTTAAAAATGGCTGGCCCTCTTTGCAAAGTACATCGTTCCCTTTCTACTGATTATTTTCACTGTGCCTTACCTACCTTTGTTGTTGCTTTGATAGATTTTTTAAATGTTCTCTTTCTAAAAGTGTCCTTAGACATATTTAGAAACCACTCATTATGATTATTGGTTTTCTTTTATAAATCATCTAGTCCAGTTGCATATGGAAATAAAAATGTACAGGACAGATGATAGAGAAGTTCATCTAGGCTCCATACCATAAGATCAGAAGTGTGGCTATATTGTTTCTTAATTGGATGTTTAATTAATTATATAGGGTAGCTACTTACATATCATAAAAAAGAAGCAGAGATTTTAATAGAATTTGCATGCTTAATTTATATTTATAGATGCACATTTAGAAATCATTACTACAATTTAAATAGATATACAATTCATCTCACTGTAGTCACATTTAAATCTGCTCAGTTCACTGTCTAAGGCCTTACTCTCCCTTATTTATTTTTAAAGAGGGTGTGTGTGTGTGTGTGTGTGTGTGTGTGCATGTGTGCCTGTGTGAAGGTTTGGGGACCTTTTATGTCCTGTGAACCGAATTCCAATTTGGGAAAGTTCTTGGGGGTGATATTCCAGGGTAGACATGAGTACAGGACAAGGTCAGATATTATTCTTATAAATTTGAACATCTTTCCTGAGAACCAAAGGACAGTTCTATTCACAAATACAGTCCAGGCTGAAGACCAGAGCTCATTTACCTGGCTTTAAATAGTCTCTTATGTTCAATCACTGGTCAGAGATAACAACAAAACATGCTTTCTAACCAGATGGAGAATCCCCACAGGCCATGTGCAGCCCATGGGCTGAATATAGCAGATATTTTCAAATAGAGGGGTGTCCACATTATTGAACTGTGTACTTCCCAGGTACTTCACTACTACAATAGTGGCTTTCCAGATGTTTTAGAAAGTGGTGGTTGCCTGGGTTACTGGCTTTTCCCTCCTATTCCCAGTTATAAGCAAACATGCTCTAGCATCAGCCATCTCCCTGAACTATCATAGTCACATGCTATTGTAATTTAAGAGGATGTCACAAACACCAAAAAACAAAAAAAACTGCCTTCCTCAGTGTTTCTAATATTGATAGCTTTAGTATATTCAGCTTTAGTATATTTGATAGCTTTAGTATACTCAGGAATTGAAGTTTTATCTCTTTTGTAGGAAGTGTATACTTTTTTATGCATTCTTTAATGCACAAAAAACAAAAGCTAACATTTGCATTGATCCTTTGTGCTTATCACAGAGCTTGGGAAGTTTGGACCTGTACATGTAATAGAAAAATCAAATTTTAAAGGTCCAGAGATTTCTTTTGCTTCAAGCAAGCCATTCCCAGATTGCTTCATGCCATCTGGTTGGAAAATTAATTAAACTGAATGAAATACCATTGGGTTCTGCTCAGAGCTGAGAATAATCACTCCACATGTTGATGTAATCTTCAGAAGCAAATCAGGTAACTTGAAATGCAATTTAACCATCGTTTCAGTAAAAAGAGATATGCTATGTTACGACTACTTGAAGTCTTCCAATTTTGTAGTCTGTGTGTTCCCTTCTATGGCCCTGAATGGACTTGGAACTGTGAGCAGCCATGATCCTAGAAGTGGCAGATCACTTAGTCAGGGTACCCTAATAACGATCAAATAGATAGTTTGGGAGCTGCATAAGGGAAGAATTCACACTTCTAAGACAGGAAGGCCAGATGATTTACAGCAGGATGTTTTGAGCCCAAGACAGAGAGTGCTCGTTTATGACCCCATTCCCACCTCTGAGACCTCCATCTCAAGGGATCTTTCCCATGCAGATTTGGCCCTTTGATGTATCTTTGCCTCAGGCTGGTTTTGCCTTATATAAGGACCCAAATTTCCTTTGTTCCCTAGGCTAGCTAGAATGCATGGTGACTCCACATCACTTTGGATTCTGATTACATCCAACTTGCTGCCATCTCTCTCAGTGTTTCCCAAAATGGCCGAGTCCAATGCCAGACCATTCAATTGGATCATTCGGAGTCGCCATGTTGATAGTAAGTATCACTGTTAGTGGAGCCTCTTGATCTATTCCAACACTCACCCCTTTTATTCCTTAACTTGTGTGTGTATGTGCGTGTGTGTGCTTGTTCTGATGTGTGTTTCCCCCTGAATAAAATATAATTAAGAGAAAGAATTCTGTCTCTGTGAATTCCCTATTCCGGCACCTCGGTATAAAGATGGGAATGATTCCAAGGGACTGATTGTAACTCAGTCCATTAATTGAGCTAATTAAAAAATTTCCCTAGTTCATAGTTACAGCTATATGCAAAGCAATGGGACTGGTCTGACTGCATCCATAGCAACCATAAACCAGTCCTTTTTCAAAGAAGGTCTGAACCTACAGTTCTGTGAATGTGCTATGTCAGGGGTAGGCAACCTTTTTGAGCTGGGGGCCGGGTTGCTGTCCCTCAGACAATGGGGGGGGGGGGCGAAGCACCAAAAATAAATAAATAAATAAATAAATAAATAAATAAAAAATAAAAAAATATATGCATGCACAATCTCTCAGCCCCAGAAAAGCCATGGCAAACCCCTGTGGAGATTTTGCCAAGAAAACCCCAAGAACAAGTAATAACAATAATCAATATCATCATGGTGGGTGGCGGCGGCGGCGGCGGTGGGGGGCGACAGGGGGCGGCAGTGGCGCCGGGGGAGACAGGACCGGCCTAGGGCCTGTCCAAAGGCCTCAGGGGGCCACATCCAGCCCCCGGGCCTTAGGTTGCCTACCCCTGTGCTATGTGGTTCAGTTTCAGCAAAGAAAATATTGGCTGAGGAAAGGGTTAACTGGCTTGGGGCTATAACATCAACAAAATTTTGCACCCAAAATAGTGTAGTAATTTAAAAAAAACATGCTAGAAGTATAGTAATTATTTTTCAAATGTGAAGGTTAAAAATCAAAATGGGGGAGAGTGTATATGCAGTTTTATTTAACTAGTGAGTCAAACCTTGGGAAGTATAACCCTACACACACCCATTTGGGATGTATAGATCACTATTAATTTTGAACCTCCAAGATCTGGGAATATTCTGGGGAGTGTGTGGGGGCTTTAGAGAGAGACTGCTGTAGACTGGATAGAAAAATGGGAGACCAGGACACATGAGAACTGGGATAACAGAATATTAGCAAGAGTGGAGTGAGAAAGTATTATCTGGGGTACCAGCCTTCTTCTATCTGTCTGCCCCCATCCTATGATAAAGATATTTAGATAAAATAAAACAGAGTAAATAAGTATGAAGAAGGCACAGCCACCATATCCTCACCCCAACAAATCTAGATTCTAAAATTGAGCAACGGAAATCTGTCATCAAAGAAAAGGAGGGCAGTAAAGAGAAAGACCCAAGTAATAGGTGATGAAACTGACCAAATGGCCAACATGTGAGAGACAACATATAATAAACAGGAGAAATTATAGATAACTGGTTAAGTTATTTGGGTCCACACTGCATGCATTTTGGAATGCTAATGCTTACAATTAGCATACACAACTATAATTTCTGAATTGACATATGCTGAGACCCAGCAGTTCTTGTGATACTTTTTTTATTATTATTCATTGCAAGAGTCTAATCACACTTTCTGAGATGGTCCAGTGACAAAATGACACTGAGTTGCAATTTCCCCCCACCAGTTCTGCACTGCTCAGCATGAAGAAACTGCAAAATGTATTAGAAGCCACTGTTTTTAATGACTTTATCTTGAAACACATTTCAGGTTATTCACACTGAGAAATGCTTATCGTTTGAACTTCCAGACTGCTGGGCTATGCAGAATGAGCCAAATTTTCTTTAACTCATTGAGAGCTCTTGTGTAAATAATTTCTTTTGTTTTTGTTTTTGTTTTTGTTTTGCATTCCAAGGAGGCTAATGAAAATTTGGAATATCTTCAATGAAAAAGCAAAATGAGTATGTTATTAGACCATGTGTTTTGGAATCTTTCTCCCTCTCATTAATATTTCAATCACACATTGGAGCATTCCATATACATTAGTTCTGTGATCTTTACAACATCCTGGTAAGTTAGCTTATTATTTTTGTTGTTATTGTTATCCTTGTATTATAGAGGATGAGGATGATAGAGTGCAGCTTGATAAATGTTACACAGTGCATTGATGGCTGAATTTATATCTTCAGGACTTCCCAACTCCCACTCACACTTACTCCCAATGTTCAGAAATAAAGAACAGCCATGCAATTTGCTAGCTTAGCAAAGATAAAGATGATACAGCTCAAAATGCAGCAACTATCACTCAAGTTCCAGTTCTGTATCCTGAAAAGTACTTAGGTACCTGGATTTGTCATTCTATCTCCATTCATTATAAACCTGAACATATTTACAAAACATACAAATGAAAAATATTGGCATTGTAATGGACTGATAGCATCTGGTGTAAGCAATTCTGAAAATCTGAAAATTGCCATTTTATTTCAGAGAGACACTTCTGCAGAAATACTTTACCATCAGAAAGCTGCAGAGAAAAACTATCACATGTGGGTTCTTCCACTTCTGCTGTGGTCTTGTGATCTCCTGTACATTGAAGTAAAGATCTCTAAAACAAGTCAATAAATATATTGTCTTTCTGAAGCCTTGAATATGAATCCTTTTAATATAAAATTAGTTCTGTTACAAGAATGTAAGCCCAACCAAAGTAATACAAATCAGTTATGCAGCAGGAAGGAATCTGCTTGCAAGTTCCTATTTGTGGAAAATCAAGGGTTCCATTTTGACTAATAAGCAGTTCTTTTTGCTGCCATTCTTTTAATGATGCTCATGCATGTTCTGTCCAGATCTTCATGCCTTTTGAGGTCACAAAGATAATAAATGTTTAGCTATTCTTTTACATGCTTATTTACTCTAGATAAAAATTGACACTGCAGACTTGGTGAGATCACAGCAGATTGCCGAACACCAATAGAAATAAGCTAAAACTCAAAATAACTTGCAATTGAATATGAACTCTGAGAATTTGCTTGAGATTGATTTGAGCTTCCACTGACAGAGAAGAAGGGCTGATAGACTGAAGGTATATATTTGATATGTTTTTAGACTAATTGGATTTTCATTTCATTTTTAATACTTCAGATTTGCATAGTTTCCAGGAAAAATATTCTTGTTTGCTGCTCTTATCTTTAGGGAAACCATGCTGCAACCAATGAAAACTGTGGACTGCAAACTCAAGAGAAAACTCTACTGTGAATCACTTGGAAAATATCCTATTTAATACTTCAATCTACACACTTCTGTCATGGTTCAACCAAATGGCAATTGTACCAAAGCACTCTCCTGTGTTGCATTTCCTCTCCTCTGCTTCTGATAAGGTAAGTACTACCAATGTTTTTGTAATATACCATTTATCCATTTGTCACTACACTATTGACAGATTATACACAGCTCATTAAGTTTTTGATTACAGCATCTTATTAGCATGCCTTTAAAAAAACTCTATTCCCTGTAGTCTGTTATATCGAATTTACAGACTAAAGCAAGCTTAGAATCCTGATGATGCTGTCTAGCTAATACATAGACCTGTTTGGTTTTAAAAAAATTAATTGTGGAAAGGGCATTGCATTCTGTTCCCTGGGGGAAAAGCTTAAAGATTTGCAGGAAAGGACAAAGTATCAGCATAATGTCTGCATTTTACAGAAGAAGCAAGTATATCTGCCCTGGACTAATTATTCTGACTAGAAAAAAGTCTGTTGGTTTTTAAAAAGGAAAAGGATAGCCAAGGCCAGTGCAAAATGTTCACCTCCTGAGCTAGAGGACATGTGAGTCCCTCCATTCCCATGCCCTCCCTCTGTATCTCATTCTGAGATTCTTTCCTGAGGCACTGTGGGCAAGGTGGCCCTTTCAAACCACACATTATAGCATCATCATTCAACTTTAATAGCCACATCCTATGGCATCCTGGTGTTTGTAGTTTCCCGAGACACTAGAGATGCTCTCTAGCTGGGAATTCTAAAAGTTTTTCCCTAAACTGTCACCCTAGTATTCTATAGCACAACACAATGGCAGTTAAAGTATAATGCTATAATTGTATAGTGTGTAAGGACCACTGGAAACTGCTGGTGCTGCAATGGAACAGATGGTCTTACCCACAATGCCTCACTTAAATGAAAGATCCTTGCAGAAGAAGAACCCTGGAACAGACTGTCTGGATTGCTGCATATTTGTCAGAACAAGGAAGTGGCTTTGAGAAAGGGCTCTCCAGAAAGTCTGCTTACCCAAGATTTGCACTTATG
This sequence comes from Phrynosoma blainvillii, assembly GCA_026167975.1. Classification (NCBI taxonomy): domain Eukaryota; kingdom Metazoa; phylum Chordata; class Lepidosauria; order Squamata; family Phrynosomatidae; genus Phrynosoma; species Phrynosoma blainvillii. Next base: position 182,858,575 of record JANUYF010000004.1, on the reverse strand, counting down.
GATCCTGGGAGTGAGATATCAGGTATGATACCACCTATCTAAAGGAGAGTACCCACCTATACAGCAACTTGCTCTGAGAAGTCCTAAGAGTGAGGCACAGGAAGGTACCATTTCTCCCAAGGAGCTTTGATAGCTTTCTTCCTGTTGCCTTGTTTGCAAGCAGTAAAAGCAGACAGCAGAGTTTTAAAAAGTGTCCATTCTCATGCATACCTCTCACAAGTCCACAGAATGGAGGATCAACTTGGACCTAGAGATGGAGGGAGGGAAAAGAGAGATGGCCTGTCCTAGAAGTGAGGGATGGAATAATCTGCTGTCATTCCCAATCTTCTCCCTTTGGCAAGAACATCTCCAACTTGCTTTGGTGGTGGACTATCTGTAAAGTTATTTTATGGCATTTGTTGCTTCCTGAAATGCCACTGAAATTATATGGGTTATAAAATAGTCTCAGCCTCAGAGGAAGGCAAAGGCAAACCCCCTCTGAACAAATTTTGCAAAGAAAATGCCCAGGCAAGTTCATTTTAGAGTCACCATAAATTTGAGATTACTTGAAGCCACACAACAACAACAACAACAACAACAACAACAACAACATAAATTAGTTGCAGCACACTTCTATATTTTAATAGAAGCATGGCCAAGTTTCTCAAGTTTTGGTCCAAATAAAAGAGAAGAGAACAAGCCATCTCTTTCTTACTTCCTCTACGCCACATATATATTCCAACATATACATGGGGAAATGGTCAGTATCTTTTGTCATTGCTAAATGTGAATTCAGGGTCAGCCCTACAATTCATACAGAAATTGAAGAGGGTGTAGGAATAGGGGCTATCACAGGTTTAGCTTCCCTAATGATCAATGTTTTTGAATATTTATTCATTATGTGCAGCATTTTAATACCATTTGTCCCCCAAAGATTCAAAAAGTAGCTTGTAAGTGTCCATAGTAAGGCACTCCTTGTCTTAAAGCATTCAGACTAAAAATAATGACACAGAAGCAAAAACAGATGGGGAGGGAGGAGGGGGGAAAGGACAGGCTTAGCTCTACAGCTTGGTTGCTAGCCTTCCTGTTTTTCACTTCAGATTGCTTTGGGTCTGTAAATTATAGGACATACTTAGCAGATGACATCCAGCTTTTTGATCAGTAAAAATGCCCTTTCATAAAGTTCCAAATAACTGAGCAGTGGTGTGCTTGTGTTGATAGTGAGTATTTTCCCATTCAAATACTCAGAATTCTTGGTGTGTGTGTGTGTGTGTGTGTGTGTATGCATATATGCATATATCTTAGATTATTGATTTGATTGCTTATACAGTTTCCATTTTTAAAAATCTTGGGCAAATAATTAGGCATTTTTAATTACTTGAAATACGCGTTTACTACAGCCATTTACTGGTTTAAAACAGGATGCCACGCATCAGGCTAGTAGCTTCCTGCAACAGCTAAATAGTTATTATATATTCTTGTTGTTATATTTTATATGTTATAAAATATATAATTATGATATAAATATATATATCTTATAAATAGTTATAATACAATTATATATTAAAATAGTTATTCTATAGTCTGACACACCATCAGACAAAGGAATTGCAAGTAAATTATTATTTAATAACTTATCAGGTCTTCAATGAGATATATTGTTGCACCAAATTATTTCAGTCTTGTAAACATGTTTCAGGAGCCAGTGTAGAGTCGTGGTTTGAACATTAGACCATTAATCTTGAGACCAGGACTTGAATCCCCTCTCAACCATAGAAACCCACTGAGTGACCTTGAGCAATGTTGGGATTTGTAACCCAAGTTTAAATGTCCAGATGTGGGAAAGTGGCAAAGGGTACTACAGGTCACTTTACAGCTTGCTAGCTGGGAAAGTTGTTTGCAGCTGGGACTCAAAACATCTTAGCAGTGTCCAAGGTCATGATGTGCCAGAGAGCATGTAGACCGAGTGTAAACACATTATGTCATCATGTTTGGGGAACAACAATTCAAGTGACACGGGAAGAAGTCACAGGAAGAGGCTGGACTTAGTGGCCACATAGCAAGTGTCTATAAAAAACCAAGACCACAGTTGTTAGGTGGTGTGGCTGGTGTGAGTTGTCATTGGTCAGTGGTGAGTGTATATAGTTTTGTACATATTGCAACTAAAGAATAAAAGTGCCTCTTTGGAATTAAAAACCTGGCTTCAGTCTGTTTCATCAGAAGCAGGGAGGAATGCATTCCAAAGCAGCCAGACAGCTCCAATGTTGCCTGGTGTTTTTCTCTGCAAAGTGAAGAAAGCTTCCGAAGATTTTGTCTGCGCACTCAATTGCTTGACAAGCAAATCACACACTTTCAGCTCAGAGGAAGGCAAAGGCAAGCCCCATCTGAACAAATCTTGCCAAGAAAGCCTCATGATAAGTTTGCCTTAGGGTTGCCATAAGTCAGAAGGCTCCATCTACACTGTAGAATTAATGAGTTTAACACTGCTTTAACTGCCATGGCTCAATGCTATGGGATTCTGGGATTTTAGTTTTGTAACTTCTCTGTCAGAGAGCTGTGGTGCCACAACAAACTACAAATTCTAGGATTCCTTAAGAGGAAGCCATGACAATTAAAGTAGTGTCAAACTGCATTATTTCCAAAGCATAGATGCACCTTTAGACATGCATACTTTAACAGTAAAGCAGATTGGAGCCACTACAGAAGCTGCAATGCTGTCTTTTGATCAGAGCTCAACTAAGACATCTTACATTTTTAAAAATGAAATTTCAAAAGCTCACCTCTACTTTCTACAAAATATGTAACTGGACCTTGTAGCACCTTTGAGACTAACTAAGAGAAACAAGTTGGTAGCATAAATTTTGGTAGACTTAAATCTATGAAAGTTTATACTACCAACTTTTTTTCTCTCTGTCTCAAAGTAATAATTAATAAATAAATAAATAAATAAATAAAATTTATTTATACCCCGCCCCTTTGAGGTCAATCGGGGTGGCTTACAGCGTTAAAAACCAATACATCAACTGCCCACATCCAAAGGTGTTACAATATCTCTTTGCATACTGATCCAGATTAATACAGCTATGTCTTTGAATTTTTCCACAAGATAGGTATTCTTTCCCTATGAATGAAATGTACTGGATGGGAAATACTGTGTGACTATTTAAAGATTTCACAATTGTTACTTTTCTGAATTGTGTTCATTAACTTATTCTTTCTTTCTTTCATCCAGTCATTCATTCATATAGGCTGCAAATTACCAAGCAGACTTCACAAAGTCAAAGAAAACAGTATTTGCCCCTTTCAACCAGTTATTTGCAAATGTCTCCAATCAGCACAGTGACCATCAGAAATTTGCAAGTCTTTTTCATTCAGATCAACAGTTAGGAAATGTGTGCACTGAATTACATAGCTACTGATGTGAAAACATAAGAATAGCAGATAAAAAAATATCATGTTCATATGGGTGTTGTACCTAGGGCTTCCATATCTTTCCTAATGGGCAGAGATCACAAAAGTTCCTTTTTGGATGGTTTATCCCAGAATCCCCTGAGCATCATGATGCCTAGGATCTGTAATCCAAAAGTTTACATCTCCAAACTCTGCCAATGGCACTGTGAAAGTAAAGTCCTTCCAAAAATGTTACCTTATTTGCAAAAGCAATGGGGGATGTCTTTCATTTCCATCTACCATGGCCACTTCCCTGCCAAACAGAGGTTGATGTCATTTTAACTATATTGGAAGGGTTCCACATGGCTAGCCCAGTTGGTTTGCACATGTCCTATTAGGTTTGAGCATAAATATATTCAGCATAAAGTGAGCTTGACAAGTGAACTTTTCACACCTTTCCCAAACCATAGAAGTCTTCTGGATTAATATTCTGACATTAAAAATTTAGTTTTTAACTGAATGCCAATTAAGTGTCACAAGTGTTATGTCTTCTTTTTCAAGTCAGAATCCCTGATGTTCTCAAAGCCGGAAGATTTGATTTGACAAGTCAAAATCTCCAGCTGTTTATAGATTAAAACCTGCTTTGTAGGGGTCTTTTGCCTGTGGCTGTATTCACAGAGGTAATATGGTTTGGAAACATAGTTATTCTTTTTATTTTGTTTTGTGTGAAGAAATGGAACATGCATCTTTAGAAGGCAAAATCCCACGTCTTTTGGTTTGGCAGTTAAATTCCAGTTCCACTGAGCAACTTCAGAAAACACATCAATATGTTTAAGTATTGTCTTTCATACTGGTCACGTTTATGTTATATATTACTCCATTTGAACCAGTCAGTGTGTAGACAAGGGCACAATTTCTAAAACCTACCAGTTGTACAAATGATTATCTATTGTTGTCAAGTATTTTCTTGAATATTCAAAATATTTCATTTACATGCACCATCTCATCTATCTTCACTATTATCTTTCTAATTAGTCTAGCTTTAATATAACCATCATTATGATTGGTGGCATGTAAACAAAAGAAGACCCATATGTTGGAAAGACCCTCAGGAAAGTATAGGATCTTCTGTGCTCTGTCTACATATTTCTTATTTGAATGCCTGGTCAGAATCCAATGGTGCATTTTCAGAGCCACCTTCCATGAGGCGAAGCAAGATGGGGGAATTCCTTTTCTCTCTCCTGTACCTCCTACTCCAAAGGGTTGGAAAATTTTTGGTGTCCTAGAAGATTATGGTGATGGAGAGATGGAGAGGAAGAAAGTCCTAGTATTGTTGCAAGCAAAGCATTTGATCTAGCACCATATCAGTGATATTTGGACCACGATAAGCTGTATCAACAAAGTATACAGTGGAAGCCACATTTTGTCTCCACAGCAGCATATTCCCTAAGCTTTGGTTTTCACCATAGTTATGAATGGCAGCCATTCAGTCACACAGAAGAAAGACCGTGAATTCAGAGACACCATTGACATGGAGATTAAACTTGGTTACTAACTGCAACTGATTCACATTTTTAAGGATGGCGGGGATCAGAAAGCATGGAGGAGAACAAAAAAATACAGGGAACTTATCCAAACTAAGCTGTTCTTTGTTTGGTCAGTACCTGTATGGAAAACCACCTAGGAACTATATAGAGCTCCCTCTTTGAAACTGTATGTATGCTGTTTAATAGGATTTATGTTTCTTTCTTGTTTCGTGGTAAAACAGCAGGATATATAGATAATTAATTTAAAATGGTCTCCAACATTTCAGCAGTACAAATAGGGAGAGGCTTATTAACAGAGACATAACTGGAAGCTGAATTTTGACAATCCCACTTCTTTTCTACATTTTTAGATTCTATGGCATTTGACAGTATGAAAAATAACTGTGTCTTTTGATCAATAATAATATTAAATCCAGGAAACAGCTAATCAGTATTGTTTCCCACTTAGATTTAAAATTAGCTTAGCTTCTTTCAAAAATACTTGAAGTTAGTTCTCAGTCACTTGGGAATATACTATTTCCTATTGTATTCTATTAAAGATGTGGTATTTTATCTAATGTCATACATTTGCTGTAATTTTTGTGGATGGGGGAGTGCATATCTCTGTATTAGAGATGAGGAAGACATTTATTTGATACATATTTTATTTTGAACTGACCCAATTTCTATTTCCAGAATTCATACTAGGATGCAAACATCCTTCAGTTTTCACATTTCCCAAACTTTGTGCTTCTGTTTTCTGATCAAAAAATGTATGTCAAAATTGTTATGTTAGGGTAAAATCACTACAAATATGTGTATAATTTTTTATGTCTACTTTAAAAATGCATTCACAAACTTGAGGCAGAAATAGAATGGAATGAAATTGTGCTTGAAACCCCCTGTTAAAATCTGTGTTTTTAATTTGTGAAATCTTAGAAAGTGCAAATACTTGTATGTTAGTCTTTAAGATGCTACAGGTCTCTTAATTGTTTCAATTGTTCCAGAGAGGTATTCCTTTTCTGTTAAATGCTGTTTCAACTAGATTAAGACATTTATTTCTCTAGTAAGAGATTCCCACACACCAGCCACTCTTCTCTAAGGAACTACAAATAAAACTGCTCTGGGCACTAAAGGTGTGGGCTTGGATCAATATCCAAATAATCGCTTATTGATTGACCAAACTGGAAGCTGAGTTGGCAAGAGAAAATCAATGAGAAATGAGACAGGCCAGTTTGATCCTTGGGGATGAGGTATGGCCTTTTCCTTTGGTATCTATCCTGAACAGAGACTGAAATGTTTCAGGACTGCCAAATGTGACAATGTCCTTTCCTTCATTTTGTACACTCTGTACATTCTCCTACTGTAATGTCCACTATGAGTGTTCTGGCATCATCCAGCAAAGCTATTAATCTTTCAGACACAAGAAATAGTAAAGTGATTATGAAGACTCCCACAATTTTGTATTTCTGTAGTTAAAAACACTTCTGTATTTGGGGATATAATTCTTTCATTTCAAACCCAGCTTGAATTCCCACTTTGAAAGAAAACATGATCAAAATGACACAGGCCAATCTGTCTTTTTAAGTATAGTATGGGCCAATTCTTGAATGGATTGATTTTGGATGGTTGCAATTCTTTGGAATTTAAAAATAGTTGTTTGCATATTTTTACTTTTGTCTTCATATATGCTTGTGTCTCTATTGGTTAAGTTGTCTTGAGTCCCATTTTGGACACAGCAGCAACTTTTAAGGAACAGCAGTGCCCATTCTTCCAGAGTTCATGATCCATTTGCTTCTCTTGAAAGACAGAACTGTATGCATGCTATGAAGCCCAATGCCCTCTCACAAATCCTAACTAGCTGCCTTGGGTATAGTAGAAGGTGTTCTTCATTTGTCAGTGTTAAGGGAAGGTTCAGCTGACAATCCAGTCTACCTCTATATGTTGATAGATTTCTTTCTCTCCCTCTAAGAAAATATCTTCGGCAGGCAGGACCTGCAGAGCCAGTTTTGGGAAAGGTGTGATCTTAATGAATAATAACAACAAATAGTTGAAACTGAATTTGTAGGTTGCAATATTTCATAAATTTTATCTCTCTTTGTCTTTGATCCTGCTATCTCCCAGGGTTGCCACATCTACAATCTAAGATTTATTTTTCTCAACCACAGTTATGTCTGGCATATTGTTTTTTAGGATTCAGATTCAGTATCCTTTTTCTAACACTTTGGGAGAAGAAAACAATTGCCATAAATAATGATAGGTGATCTGGGAGAAATTCCAAATGGACTTGCAAATCATCTGTTACAAAATCACCATAGATAGTACAATTACAGAAACTGAACTGCTTGGATTGTACCACATTATCTAATCATACTTCACTTATCCCTAGATTTTTGGATAGAACTTGAACCATTGGTGGTCCAAAGATCCAGTCAGTAACACCAGTTAGATTGTGAAGCTGGTAACAAAAACAACTATAATTAATTGGATGTCATATTAAGCTTCTTGAAACAAGGTTGGAATCAGAAGGGGTGTTAGTTGTCATAGTCAAAGGAGGAGAAAAAAGACTGAATGAAATCTGATAAATTCTTCATCGGTATTTCAAAAGATTTCTTGAAAAAAAATCAAATCTGAGTAAATCATTTGTATGTATCATTCATAGTGGGTTGAGCATTGGTCTAGGACTCTGGGGACCTGGGTTTCATTTCCTGCTTGGCCATGAAACCCACTGGGTGACCTTGAGAAAGTCACACTCTCTCAGCCTCTGAAAAAATCTTGCCAAGAAACCCCTATGATACGTTCAAGTTACAGTTGGCATAAGTAAAAAATGACTTGAGGACTTTACAGACTGCCAGAAATAATGCAGCCTGAGTCCACTTTAACTGTCCTGGCTCAGTGCTAGGGAATCATGGGAACTGTATTTTTTTCTGGGGCATTGAGCCTTCTCTGTCAGAGAGTTCTGGTGCCAGAATAAACTACAGTTCCCATGATTCCCTAGCACTGAGCCAGGATAGTTAAAGTGGCCTCAAGCTACATTATTTTTGGCAGTCTGTAAAGGCCCGTGGAGGCACAGAATAACAACAACAATGTGTGTGTATGTGTGCTGTAAATAAATTATGAATCAGGCAATAGGTAAAATCCTGAAACACAATAATCAGTAGTTGAAGGTGCCCACTGGAACTGGTGGAGCAGTGGACATTTATCTTTCCACTTAACATCCTCCTTTGTTGTTGCTGACTCCCGTCTAGATGCTCTCTTACACCCCTTCCCTTTCAAACACACACACACATCCCATTTATAGTCACATATTACAAACATTATTCATTTATTAAATCCCCCAATGGCCTGTATGATTCTCCTTCTCTTTATTCATACCAGATGAGGTAGATCAGGCTAAGAGAGTGAATGGCCCAATCACAAGAGTGTGAGTTTTTGGCTCAGTAGGAGCAAGACCCTGGGTCTCTGAACTGGCAATCCAGTACTCTGACCACTACAATGTGCCCTTTCAACCAGCTAGAAAAATGAGTCCCTTTTGAGATTATTTTCACAAAGATAATTCAATAGTGTGTGTGTGTGTGTGTGTGTGTGTGTTGGGGGAAGAAATTAACCTACATGCTGGTGGCTTCCGTGCCAAAGGCATGGTGAAATTGTTGGGTTTGAAATTTAAAGAAGCTATCCAAGGTGCTGGATTTATTTTGCGGCTAAGATTCAGCACCTCAGATAGCACTTGTAACATTCTGGCTGAATCCCAGAATAGATTCACTGTTCCACTGATGTGGGAGCCTCCAGTTGCCACTACATACAGGAGGAAGCCTTACTTTGAAATATCAAGTTGGTTTAACTCTTCTCTTTCTCTATCCTTCAATTTAAATGAACATATTCTAGTCTGGCACTTACACACCTATTTAAATTATAAAACTGAACACTTGAACTTGCCTAAATACAGAAGTGCAAAAACATTTTTTCTCAAAGCAACACTATGCATGTTTATTCAGATCTCAATGAAGCTTGCTTTCTTATGCCCAGAATCCAGAGAGAATCAGTGTGGTTAACTTTTCAGTAAACATGTACAAGACATGCAATTTTCAGTTTTATCTTATTTGTTTTAATCCTCATCATCAGTTATAGAAAGCTATATGTCATGGATGAATTTCTGATAAGATGGTATTTAAAGTTTGTTTGTTTATGAGATTTATATACTGCCTTTCTCCCGAAATGGGATTCAAGGCAACATACAATAAGTATGCACATTTCTTATAAAACAATAGAGAGAGATCATCTTTCAGGCTAAGTGGTAAAAGATTCACTGATTGCTTTATGAAATTTAGCTTATTGTTGGAAGTTCACACACTGCAAGTCATAAAAAACTATCTCATGAGAGAGCCATACCTACTGTCTAGATAATAATAATAATAATAATAATAATCATCATCATCAATACTTTATCTATACCCAGCCTTTAGCCAAGGCTGTCAAGGCGGCTTACAGTTAAAACACCCATACAATCAACAACATATACCCCACCTTAAAATATATATTAAATCATTTTACAAATTAAAATCTCACAACAATAAAACAATTAAACATCTCACATGAAAAGACATCAACGTAGTTGGACAGTGGTGCTGTAGATGGTTTAATTTGCAAAACAAAAAGGGAAAGAAGACAAATACTTTCTTTCTTTTTAAAATCCTCCCCCCATCTCGCCTACTCATGGCTAGGTTTTACAAAGTTCAAATCACACCAAGGTATCCATCCATCTCTACACAGCCACAAACACACTACACACAGAGAAAGATGAGCTTTTCTCCTGTGGCTTCCCCCAGATTGATGGAATCAGGCTGCAGGAGTATAACTTCTCATGGCTATATGCAGCAAAAGAGGGGAGGGGAAGCAACAACGCATTCATAAAACCACTGAATATACTATTTATTTATTTATTGCAAATATTTACCTTTGCTCCCACTCAAGTGAGACCTGATGTCTTTGGCCCTGTGGGAAGAGGAGGCAGGCTTCCCAGTAGAGTCAATGTTTTCAGTTCAATCTCTTAATTTAAAATGAAATTAAAATATTCTTTCATTCCTGTACACATTCATGCACCTTGCCTGGGGTGGGGAGGAACCATAGTACCATTTACTTTTCTGCCTCCAGCAGACAAATGTCCTGCTTCAGGCCTGAGGCATAATATATTTATTTAACAGATGTCATAAATATTGTGAGAAGAAGGAGGTCAACCAAATAAGAAGGCAGAGATGTTATTTGAAGAAATTCACAGCCAAAAGTCATTCAGATATGCAATAAAAATATGATTGTACATAAGTCTGGAATGTAAACACAATATGATGGGAAAAATGCAGCTCCTGATTTGTTAAAGGCTCTCTTTGCTACCTAATCTTTCTTTCCAAGGCACTGTTGTTCAATTTTGTATGTGTGTGGTTGGGTTTTGTACTACAGTTTCCAGAATCTCCCAAACAAAGTGACACTAGCCATGCTGAAAGAATTTTTGGGAGCCTAAAAAGAGAATCACTTTTCCTAGTTCTTCTGCTGCCTGGTCACTTTGGTCTTTATCACATGGGGAAAATTGGAGAATTCAAAAGGCACTATCCAGAGAAAGTTGTGCATTTGTGGCCAGGATTATCATACACACTGTGATTAGAGAGGGTTTATCCCATGAATAACCAGGGAATAACCAGCAACAAATCATTCACAGGATTTCCCCATGAATGATTTGTTGCTGGTATTCCCTGGTTATTCCCGGGATAAGCCCTCTCTAATTGCAATGTCATGTGATAATCTTAGCTGCAATCATGTGACTTTCCTCGGATAACACCTTTTGAACCCCCCTATTTCCCCTGTGTGATAAAGTCCTTTCTCTGTCCAATCCTCACAGCTGCCCAGAGAGAGACCCTAGGTTAAATGGAAGATGCTGCTCCATCTTTTTGCTCTTCTCATTATGGTCATGCTCAAAAAGGACAGGTAAACATGTAGTGATAACAAGAAAGAGGTATGAAGTGGTTAGTGAGCCCACTATGGGGCCCAGTGATGCCTTCCTGTGAATAAACCCCTGATAAATAGCTTATTGTAGGGATGAGGAGAGCATGACCATTGGGCCACATGCTCCCTTCAAAGCACTCCTGGAGACCCTGGAGACCCGTTCATTTAAAAAAATCTCAAAAATAGCTTTAAAAGTTTTTTAAAATTTGTTTCTCTCCTGGCTATCCTCCTAAAATGTGGGAACCAGTTGCTTTTGGCTGATTCCCATAATCAGAAGTGACACACAGACACACATGGGTACCTATCCCTAATCTGGAGTAAGCAAAATAAGATAGATCCCTGCAAGAAAATCAAGAAAACCTAGACATATGAATTCCAAATAAATATATTGATAGAGAATCGCCAGCCTATCACCAACCTATCCAAAGATATAGTAGTCTTTCTTTTTCTCTTTTTTCCACTTATTTTTATTAAACACACACACACCATGCAAAAACTGCAAACAAAAAATAATAAACCTAACAAAATCAAACTAAACACACAAAATAAGCACTACTGACCTCCCCCAACTGATTTTTCCCTATTAGCTACACTTCCTTTAAACAATTATATATTTTGCTTGTACAATATAAATAAACTCGGTTCATTTTACAAAAACTAAAACTTATGTATATTCCCAATGTAATTGCAAAAGAAAGAAAGAATTCCAAATCTTGATTTAAAATTATTTAAGGATTTCTCCTTGATCAAAATGGTCAATTTGTCCATTTCACCAAGTTTAACTATCTTCATCAGCCAATCTTCTCGTGTTGGAATAACAGCTTCCTTCCATCCAGATGATTCTGCAGCTGTGATGATGTACAGAAAGGTCCTTCCATATCCCTACTCCTTTTGGTTGTTGAACATTTCAAGCAGAAAGATCTCTGGTTTCAATTGTATTTTTGTTTTAAAAATTGTCTTCTATCATTTTATTAATCAATGCCAGGAGATCTGTTTTAATATTGTAGTAGTCCAATTCTTTTTTAACTGTCATTTTTATACGTTTGACATTGTACTGTGTTTTTAGACTGTAAGCCACTTTGAATCCCAATTTTGGGGGACTAATAATAATAATAATGGTAGCCATTCTGAGACAACAGATCTATGACAATCATGTAGTGGGATAGGAAGTGGGACATTCATATGTCCATGGCATATATATATATATTTGGCAAAAACAATGGCAAATATTTCCTCTAGAAGCCTCAAAGAGATGAATTTGTTACCCCTCAGCCCCCAGCAGCTTCAATAAATAAATAAATAGTTTTTCCTGCCATGAAACAGGCCAGGAAGAGCAAAAATAACATTTGAATGGCAAATTGCAAGTCTAAGGCTTCATATTTCCTCCTCGTCTTCCTCTTCTTCACTGCATGGGGCCAGATTGGAAGGATGTGTAGATATTTTTTATGGGGGGGGGGGGGGGAGGAGTGAAAATCACACCAAAACCCTGCCCTAGCAACACAGAACAGCTCAGAGGCTGCATGTCAGATTAATGGCTGTATCGGTGGGTGGGGAGGGAAGAGTTTAATTTGTTTTAATTAACACTTCAAATTCTTTCTACCCTTAATATCAAGAAATGTAAATTTGGGGCAATTCTTATGAGAAATGAACTGAAACAAAACCCTTACCTACCTCAAGCTTCAGGCACGCAGGTCAAATCTAAAGCTACTTTAAAGGGAAAGTTTTTGTGTCAGAGCAAAAAACAAAAGCCAAAGGGAAGCCCTCTGCCTGATGAGCTTCTTCCAGCAGCAAGCAAAGCTAATGTTATTTAATTTAAGAGCCAGGTTCTTGGCTCTTAAGCAAGATTGGAAGTAAGTTGTAGGTCATTTTCACTGTTTTAATTGATTGTCTTGCTTTTTTTTTTTTTTGAAACAACTTTTATTCTATACTGTATAGCTTTTGTACTATATTGTATTTGCATCACTGCTATTGGCTATCCTGAACTTTCCATTTAAAAATGACCTCCAAATGCAACAGTTAATCTGACATGCAGCACATATAAAGCACTTTTAATACCCACCGATTTCAACAAAATGGTTAAGTGTGAGTATGTGAAATCAACAGGACTTAGATATGTTTTAACTTTGGCTGGAGCACAGTCTCTGTTTTTGTGGCAGTAATTTTTTTTAATGCTCACTGTGACACTGTACAGACATTTAATATAATCCTAAACATTCTTATTCCAGAGTAAGTTCCAATGATTTCAATGGAGCTGGCTCCCCTAAATTCATATCCTGTGGACATAGGGTCTGAACAGACCAGCCAAAAGGGGCAGCATCAGGGTGGAGTGGGGGCATGGTAATTACCCACTGCCTGCCCCGACTCTGCCCCCAAGCTGCTGTCATGCCACCTGCCTGACCAGACAGGCAGCATTGTGACACTCCTGTGGCGCGTTTACATGCACTGTGCCACAGGAGCACAGAAGAGCTGCAGCGACAGCGAAAGGAGTGCTTCTTTTCGAGCACAAAAAGAACCAGCCTTTTGCCATTACTTTTGGGGCCAGAAAAACACTGGATCAGGGCCATGGCATGTGGCTACTGCAGCCCCAATCCAGTGCTAAAAGGAATGGCACAGATCTGCTCCTTTGGGGCAGTCTGTTTAGCCCCACAGTTAGAGAGGTTTAGAGAGCCATTGGCTTAGCAGAACTGATTAGCAATGATGTGAGCATATGGCATGACAGAAGCAAAGTGAAACATTTTGACATGCCTTTGATTTTAGTAAAAGTGTTAGGCTTGTGCTTAAGTCTCTCCCAGTGGATCTATTGGGACTTTGAAGTGATTAACTTGAGCCCAATTAATTGTGGGCTACACAAACTACTACTGTAGACAGATGAAAACAAGACTGGATAAAGCAGACTGTGGCCTCAGAAAGTTAATATAAAACCAAGATCTGCAGGGCTGGCCCTATCCTTAGGCAACATTAGTCAAACACTATTGGCAGCAGCAGATTCTAGGGGACAGCAGTGAGCCATCCCTCAAAAACCCAAGAGCCATTTCTTTCTTGTGGGGCACTGAGCTGTGTGTGCGCCATGAGCCTGTCCACCCCTCACCCAACCTGCTTAACCAGTGACCCTGGCTGTGGTGGGGAGATGTTCTCCATTTGTCTGTATTAGAATAAGGTTCAGCTTCCAGTCCATCCTAATAATAATAATGTTTATTTATAAAGTCCTTTCCACAAAATACAACCAGTCAAACATAAACATTTACATCAAACACATACAACCAGAGGCAAAGACAATAAAACTTATAAGATAAATATACATAAAACCCCCAACATCCCACCAGCCACTATCCACCCAGCAACCTCAGGCACAACTCAGCAGCTTAATCCAGTGAATCAAACTGGAGGGTCTTCAACCCCTTGTGAAAATGGGTGAGATGCTCTTCCAGCCAGACACCCAAAGGGAGACCATTCCATAGATGCAGAGCCAGAACCTGAAAGGCTTGCAGCCTCGACAGAGCTGTGCATCTATAGTAGGTGGAACAGATAATAATCCTTTGCCTGGGACACTTATATTCCTGTATGGTACATATCATGCTAGCCGAGCTGCCAGGTACTGGGGGACATTAGAATGCAGAGCCCTAAATACAAGAACTAAAAGTTTGAAATGGGCCCTGGCCAATGAAGACATCTATGGGGGAAAAGAAACACGTGAATAATTAAAGAGATTTAAAACAACCCAGATGGCACTGTTCTGAATTAAGACCAGAGGGAAAAGAGAGCAAGAAGGCAAAACTGCCAGTTGGCTATTACAATAATCCAAGCGTGACATAACGAAAGCATGGACAAGCATATGGAGAATCTCAGTGGCCAAGAACCTATGGATGCTACAGATGTTCAAGTGATGGAAATTACATGTCTTTGCTATCATCTTGATAAAGCGGGGCAGGAACAAACCACCATCCAGCAGGGCTTCGAGGTTCCAGCTGCAACCCTGCAAACACAGTGGAGGGCATGAAAGAAGAGCTCCTGCACAGCCAGACTGAAAAACAAAGATCTCGTTTTTTTCCATATTCAATTGAAGACTGTAGGTGGTCATCCACAAAGAAGTGCTTGACAAGCTGTCCAGACTAGTTCCATATGTGGAATGGGGAAGAATTTTTTCTTCTCTATCATAGATAGTAAAATGTCTTGAGCAAGCCCTGCAGAACTAAGAGTAAAATGTATGTGAGAATGGTGCACATACACTGAACTAGCTTGATTTTCTATATAAAATAGAAAGTATTGTTCCAGTCCTTTTCAAAGCATTGCTTCTGTTTTCTGTGTTCTCTTAACAGATTGAGGCCATTCACAAAGAAGCCTTAATTGTGCTGCAGAGGGGTGGAATATAAATAATTTTTATTTGTATTATTATTATTATTACTAATTTTTCTGTTCAAATTTAATAAAATTCAGAGTTCTATAATACCCCTTTTAGGGTCACTAAAATAATTGTGTGAATTGTAACTACCGGAATACTAGAATTTTAAATGTAAACTTTGGATCAATTTTCGTCTTAAACACTGGACTTTGTCACATGGGAGACCCTGAGCAGGATGATTTTCAGGCCATTATCCCACAATTAATTCATGAATAAAGCGGCAAAATTCCACTGCTTTTTATTTTTGGGATTTCCCCATGAATAAAAAGCGGCAGGATTTTGCCACTTTATGGACTGGTTAATTGCAGGATAATGGCAACATCGGGGGATGTCATCTGAAAATCATCCCGCTCTTGCGGGATATTTTTGGGATTAAATGTGCTTTATACACAGGAGGAAGGTGCTTGCCTCCCATGTGATAAAGTCTATGCTGGGCAAGTCGTGCTCTGATCAGTCTCAGAGCAAAGTCAAAACCCCTCTGAACAAACTTGGCCAAGAAAATCCTGTGATAGGTTTGCCTTAGGGTCCAAAATGACTTGAAGGCACACAACAACAACATAGCCAAAGAACCTACAAGAGTTGTGTTTGTGTCACCAAGACTTAATTTGGAAGCCACTTTCTATTAAGAATGTTGTGACTTGATGCCCATGTAAACAAATTTAGAATCAGGTTGGATTATCAGAACTAAACCATCCCTGAGTCAGAGTGAGGTGGCCATCTCAGGTGGCAGAATAACAGGAGTGGGGAATTGTGCTGCTCCTTCACTCTGTCTCTGCTTAATCATCTTCCTTCTCCCTCACTATGTCACACTATCATCACCTCCCCCAAATCCTTTTCTCCTCCTCCTCCTTTGGACTGCATCTGCACTACAGAAATAATCCAGTTTGACACCACTTTTACTGTCTTGGCTTACTGCTATGGAGTTCTGGGATTCGTAGGGTTTTTTTTAGACATTTAGCGTTCTCTGTCAGAGAGCTCTGGCGCTACCACAAACTACAGTTCTTAGAATTCCATAGCACTGAGCCATGGCAGTTCAAGCAGTGTCAAACTGGATTATTTCTGCAGTGCGGATGCAGCCTTGCATCCAACCCTCTACCGGTCACCCTTATTCCTTCTAATTACCTCACACACCCTATGCTGCAAAGTGCTGCTTTAAACAAGGAACGGGCAGGTAGTAGTGGCAACAGGACCCTCACTACTACAAACTGGAGCAGCGGACACGGCGGAGGCAGTGATGACAGTAGTAGGTACATTCAAGGGAGGTCAGGAATCCCCTGAGGCTGGTGGAAAAGTCACTACTCCCTTCCTTAATATTGCTGCCTCCCCTTACACCCCATTCACCTGCTCTATTTTGCTGTCCCCCAAAACATCACCTTCCTTACCCTGTGTCAATGGCATTATGACAGCAACAGTGGCATTATGATAGCCTAATGTCCCTGTGTTTAAAGAGCAGCAGTACTTTACAGTGGGGTAGAAAGGTGGTGGTTTCAGATGTAATAAAGGGGAAAGAAGAAGAAGGAAAGAGGAGAAAATGGAGAGGTGTACTGACTGGGGTTGCCAGGTCAGGAGCATCTGGAGCCCTGACATTTCAGGGCCCAAACCCTGAATCCTAAGATATAGCCCCCAATGAGGGATGGATGGAGGGGAGAGGAATAAGCCAACCAGACTCCCTGGGAAATCTCTATAGCAGCCACTCCAAAGCAGCTTATTGCACAGCCAGCACCACACAATAATACATACATTATTATTATTATTATCCCTCCCTCCATTACCATCTGATGTCATCTGGGGAAGAGACACTAACTAAGCCCAGCACCACCCAGTTTGTTTTGATGTTTTGAAATGCTGTACGCCGCCCCGATTGCCTAGCAGAGGGGCGGGATATAAATAAAAATTATTATTATTATTATTATTATTATTATTATTATTATACGTGTGTGCTCACACCTTCATTTCTAGGCACCCGGCATTTTCTTTTCTTTTTAAAACCTTGTATTACTAATTATGTTTGAAATGCATTTTTGACTTTTTCAACAGGTTTTTTTTAAAATGATGTGCATGTGTGTGTCCTGTGCCTTCAAGTCATTTCCAACCTATGGTGACCCTAAGGCAAACCTATGCTTTGATTGTATATTCCTGCATGGCAGAAGGGGGTTGGTCTGGATGGCCCTTGAGGTCTCTTCCACCTCTATGATGCTATGATGGGTTTTCATGGGGTTTCTCAGCAAGGTTGTTCAGAGGAGGATTGTCATGGCCTTTCCCTGAGGCTGAGAGCATGTGACTTGTCCAAGGTCACCCAGGGAGTTTCATGACTGTTGTTTAATTCTTAATTTTCTTAAAATAAGATTTTAATTTTGACCTGATTTTAAATTACTGGAAGCTACCTTGGCTCCCATCTCAGGAGAAAGGCGGGGTATAAATCCAATAAATAAATAAATACCGTAAATAAAATAAGGCACTCCACTTCCCCTTGTGCCTGAGCAGCAAAGAAGTGGGAAGAGACCCTGAGATCTAGTAACCCCAATTCATGAAGGCCAAAAAAAAAAAAAGGCCAAGAGGTGAAGCAAAGAAAGGGTGTCTCTGCATCCAGCTTCTCTTCTCTACACTTTTGCTTCACAGGTGAGGCAGTGGCCAGGGAGAAGGGAGCCTGAGGTACTGGCAACCACACTGGCTGGTTGTGTTAGTGGCCATGGCAGTAAGGGAATCTGGAACTGAAAGGGCTGAGGCAGTTGTCTCTACCTAGCTGACAGAGCAGCTAGTCACGCAGGGGTAGGCAACCTTTCCCCTTTAAGGGCCGAGGGACTTCAGCTCCCAGAAGCCTCAGCCATGTTGGCCAATAGTCCCATGTTGGCCAATAGCTCCTGGGATTCTGGGAGCTGAAGTCCCTCGGCCCTTAAAGGGGAAAGGTTGCCTCCCCTGAGCTAGTGAGTAACAATGGAGAGCCAGTGTGGTGTAATGGTTTGATGGTTGGACAACTCAGAGACCAGGGTTCTAACCCTCACTTGGCCATGGAAACCCACTGGGTGACTGTGGGAGAGTCACACACTCTCAGCCCCAGAAAACTCAGTGACGGGTTGCCATAGTGACTTGAAGATACACAACAACAAAAGAATGATGGGCAGCTGACAGGAGACAGACCAGGAAGACAGAAAATATCTTCACCTCCCTCACCTGAAGGGACAATAGGGGGGTGGCAGTAAGAGAGACACCTTGGTTGAGAGGGTTTCCAAGGTGGAGGAGCCATGTTGGTGGACAAGACCAGTCTAGCAGGCCTGTCATTTATTGAGTGAACCACCATGGCTTTGAGTCTGTGGCAACGACAGCCGAGAAAATGAGAGTCTGGCGGCCCCTTGAAGGCGAGGATATTTGGGTTACTTTTGGCACCCTCTTGGCGCGGCTTTCTCCGGACTTTGAGGCAGGCTGACCTGGCCGCGAAGGGGGAAAAAGCACCGCAAAATGTAGGACATTGAAGGAGAAATGGAGGAGATGCCCACATAAAAGCCAAAAACACTTGTAGAGATATACAATCCATGCTTCTTATTCATGCTCAAAGTGGAGGGCGTTTGGGAATTCCTTCTGGGCAGAAGGCTGAAATGGAGGACACGTCCTGGAAAATGCTCAAAATGGAGGGCATTCGGGAACTCCTCCTGAATAGAAGGCTGAAATGGAGGACACGTCCTGGAAAATGCTCAAAATGGAGGGCATTTGGGAACTCCTCCTGGACAGAAGGCTGAAACGGTGGACATATCCCGCAAGATGCTCAAAACGGAGGGCATCTGGGAACTCCTCCTGAGCAGAAGGCTGAAACGGAGGACATGACCTCTGCTGGACAGGCTGCCTTGAGCGGAGTGTTCAAGGGTCGGAACCCCGAGGAGGAGAGAGAGGCAGCCAAGAGGAGCCCGTCGGCTTTAGGACCGCGCGGAGCGCTCAGGTCTGGAGGTGGTATAAGGTTTGCAAGAGCTCGACTTGCCGGCAGTTGCGGGAGAAGATTGCTTTTCAAGGGGACGTCGGAGCCGCCACCCGTTCTTTTCTCCCTCCCTTCCTCCTTTCCTTCCTTCCTTCTTTCTTTCCTTCTGGCTGGGAAGTTGGCCGGCTTCTTTTCGCCCCTTCTGCAAGGCGAGCGCCGCCGCCCAAGGAGAATAGGCGGCATTGAGGGAGGAGAAGGAGGAAGGGAGGAAGAGGAGAAGGAGAAGGAGGAAGGGAGGAAGAGGAGGAGGAGAGGGAAGACGAGTGGAGAAGGAGGAAGGGAGGGGAGCCAGGGGAGTCTCCTGCCTGCCTCCCTCCCTGCTTCTCTCTCTCTCTCTCTCTTTCTTTCTTGCCTCCCTCCTTTCTTCCCCGCCTGGACTTCTCCTCTCTCTGGCCCTGGAGGCTTATGAGCGCTGGCATTCCTTCCTCACAGGAGCCCTACAAGCGGGGGACCCCGGGCTCACTGATGCCCCTTCCCAGGGCCGGCGGCAGAGGAGGAGGAGGAGGAGGAGGAGGGGAAACAACATGAAGAAAGCCGGGGGGGTCCCGTTGCGACGCCTCCGCCGACGGCAAGAGCCCCGCCAGCAGCCTCCGTCGGCCCCTGACCGCCTTGAGCCTCGCAGGGGTCCCGCGGGCGTCCAGCCAGAGCCCTGCCGACAAAAGTTGGACGCCGAGAAGTGAGGCTCTGGAGGGACGGAGGGACGGAGGAGGAGCCTTCCTGGACCCCTGGGACCCTTTCCTCCCTCTCTCCGGCCACCAGGACCAGGACCTGTGGGATTGGTTGCTGGGTGGGATTGCTATTGCTATTGCTCTTGCTGGCTGCCCCGAAGCCGGGCTTCCCTCCAAAGGGGCAGCGCCAAAGGAGGGACTCCTAATCCTCCTCCTCCTCCTCCTCCTCGGGAGTCGCCTCAGGGGCGAGAGACGCAACTTTTGGTCCGAGAGAAGGACGGCGAAAAGCGGACACCCCACCCCACCCCACCCCCGACTTTCTCCACTGCTTGGGTGCCCTCGATTCTCCAGCAAAATAATAATAATAATAATAAAGGTTTTCCTCCTTCTTCTTCTTCTTCTTGGGCCCGACGTGCAAGGATGGTGAGTACCTTCGCTCCTCTCTGATACTTTGCCTTTGCCTCAGGTCTACCGCCTTTCCTCCGAGGGCGAGGAGGTGGCAAACTTTCCCACAAGGGTCCCCCTCCCCGTCCCTCTTTTCCTGACCCGAATGAGACTTTTCTCTCGTCCCAGACGGCAGAGGAGCCCCATCGGATAAACTGGGGTCGCTCTGCCCGGGAAACTTTGCAGCCCACCTCCCGGACAGGATCCCCTCCTCCTTTGGGAGGTTGGGACTTGACCTCCTCTTTCCCCATCACCCATGAAGGAAAGGGGGTCTGCCTTTTTTGGGGGGAGGGGGGGATCCGTCCGGTTGTGCGGTGTGGGGTTGGAAGGGGGCAACAGGGATGGACTTGGTTGCAAAGTGGAGTGGAGTAGATCCTCTAAATAAAACCAGACAGGGAAGAGAGAGAGAGAGAAAGGACTTGGGAGATGGATCCGCAACCTGCCTTATCTCCCCATCCTTTGGGATCGCCACTCTACTTTTAGGTCTTCGGAGATGGACAGCCCAGCAGGCAGAATTACAGTATGGTGATGTGTTTTTTTTTAATTGCTTCCTCTGCTTCTCCCCCCTCCCCATAACCAATTAAGAGATTTTAGAAGGGGAGGAGAGACCAAACTTAGATACAAATAGAAACTGCGCCCTCTACCGTCCATCTCCAGCCTGCCAGGGATGGAAAGCGATCCGATTTGCAAGCCCTGCTTACCTTTGTCAGGAGGAGGAGGAGGAGGAGGAGGAGGAGGAGAAGGAGAAGAAGAAGAAGAAGAAGAAGAAGAAGAAGAAGAAGAAGAAGAAGAAGAGCTATCCCTCTCCCCAAAGCTGCTTTTATAGCAGCTGGGAATTGACCTGGTATTATAACATCTTCAATCTTCAGGATATATATATATATCGGAGAGTTCCTTTTCTTTCTTAGGCACTGGAGGAGCTGGAGAAGGGATGCACCCAGCCTCAACTCTGAACCAGCTGATTCAATTCTGGTTCATATGGAAACCTTCAGTCCTACTGAGATGGAGCCCCTGAGTAGCTTAACTTTTAAGTCATAGGGTTGATGGCACTGTGTGGAAAAATGGGAGAAATCCCACTTTGATTAACAGTAAAAAAAAAAAAAAAAAAAAAAAGGATTAAACCCAACCTTAATTTTTTTTTAAAATCAGAAATGTTAACGGGTGACAGGCAGTGAGAAAAGGTAACATGTTGGCCAAGCAAAGAACAGACTGAAGAACCTGGAGTGGAGTTGAGCTGGAACTGCTATTTATTTCTGATAGATCAATTTTTCTACTGGTGGATGTGGGTGGTATACTGCAAACTATATCAACAAAAGACTACACTACTATAGTGTTACCATAGCTTTACAATTTCCTTTGGCTCTGAAATAGTAGGTGGTTTAGCTCATTTGGTTGGAGATACCAAAACCAAAAAATCATATGATAAGTGAACCATAAGGAAAAGTTGTAATCAATAATACAGCTTTAAACTTTGAATAGCTAGATCATACTGATTTAAAGGGAATGTTCTGGCCTTATACTGGCTTTACCAGACTCCCCATATTAATCTTTCATTCTTTCTTTGTCCTCTGTCCATTTTCCAAAGATGAAAATAGGGAAATGAATAAAAATGCAATGCATATTTTTGGCAGACAGCAGATACAATTTTGTCGGCTTAGTTTTTGAATATGTTTGAAAAGGGAAATTCAGTGTGTAATCCTGTACCCATTTTCCTGGGAGAAAACCTCCTTCGATTCAGTTTCAGCTGAGTTTATATATAGATATGTGTTATCCTCTAGATGGTTTTCTAGAAATAAGTTGAAGGTAGCTATTTAAGGCATAAGATAAATATATTCTATGTTCCTCATGATGAAGGAGAGTTTTCAGTCACTCAGTTACCCAAACAAGGAAGGAGGTTCCACAAAGGCATCCTTTTGAACTTCTCCAAAAAATATTTACCAGTGGTTCATAATAAAGAGTGGTATTCATTCCTTAGCTAATAGTCACACCTTCATTTCATCCAGGAGAGTTGTCAAATTCATGATGCAAGGTGCAGAAATGGTTTCACAAAAGCAAGGCTAGGCATTTAACAAATTGTACGTAGCAAAAATGTAAAGGAATGACACAGAAAATGATCCTCTGCAGAGATTTATTCATGAGTAAGGCTGTTACAATGTAGGATTATGCAAAGGAATGTTGCCAGAGTTTGTGGTTCCTTTCCAACAACTTTCCTTATGTTGTGCAGTTTCCATTAACAGCAGAATGGCATCTAAATACTGCACCTTACCATTGCAAAAAAAATGAATTTCTGTACAAGCTACTTAAAGAAAGAGGCAGGCTCTTTCAATTTAAGGGGGGGTTATTGTACCATGTGCATCCAACAGTTACAAATAATATTTCTTTCAAAAGAAAGCATTTGATTTTGCTGTCTTTAATTCTGATGATGTGGTATGAGTTGTAATGTTTTCCCTATGATGCTGTGGGGAAAAGAGGCATGAAACAGTCTGCTATGGTCTTAAGCGGGCTTGTTTTCCATAATAACACTTCATTGCCTTTCTTATTAGAATTTCAATATCTCTTGTATCTTCCTGAAGGGAAGCTATCTGCACTTTCCATAGGTAGGTTTAAAAACAGCAAAATAATAATAATAATAATAATAATAATAATTAATAATAATTTTTTTACTGCTACTGTTAAAATATTTTGGTAGTTGTTACCAAAATCTTTTTTTTTAGTTTTATCTCCTCTTCTCCAAAATGCTGTAGGGGCCATTTCAGGTCTGAGAGCATAAAGTAAATATCCCATTATTCATATGGTCTTATTTTTGCTTGTTCAGAAACTAACTAAGTTAACATTTATGAAAAGCATAGATTGGTTTTAAATGCAACATTTCCCATGTATCAGGTTTCTGGCATGGTGGGGCACAGTGGAAAATTGGCATTTACCACCTCTGATCTACCTCCAAGGCAATAAAATACAAAGCCTATTATATATCCGCTCCCATTTAGCTTGTAAAAAAGACTGAATTTTTAAAAGCATTGGGTTAGTTTTAAATGCAGAAATTTGTATATCTTAGCACATAATTCAAGAGTTACAGGGTGGGAAAAGTAGAGTTATTTTATTGGCACACATTCTGGGTTCTCTTTAAGAGACCAGAAAACTAAACTGTGGAGAAGATTTCAAAAAAAGAAGAATTTGTAGAGGATAGCATAAAATTTGTAGAGAATAGCATAAAATACATTCAGACATTGCTAATCACGAATCCATTTTATGGATTTTCATGTTCATATATATGTGTGTGTGTGTGTGTGTGTGTGTATATATATATATATATATATATATATATATATATATATGGTTGTGTGTTAAGCAAATATGTTAATAGACAAAGGCAGAAGATGAAATTCTCTTGGAGTTGCATATGACAGTATAACAAAAGACCCGCAGACCTAAGCACACGTATTTGAAATATGTGACACTGGAACTTATTTCCAAGTAAATGTATCCAAAATTTGCATTTGAAGCTTTATGTTTATGTTTTTATTTTTTCACATTCAGCTCTGTAAGATTCAGTCCTCACCTGAAAATTCTTCTGACAGAACATGAGTGACAGGATATTTAAAAAAAAAACAAAAAACCTGAGAATATGATCGTTCTGAATGTGGGAGGGAGAGAGAGAGCTATTCATAGTGATCAAACCCATTACATGAAGCTGCATTTGCCAGCAAATGCTAATCAGTGTTGGCAGTTGTCTTTTATCATAATTAATTAGAACCAGGATGCACTTTTGGGGTATCAGATTTGTTATGCATAATGAAGGCAGCATACGAGGCTGGACAGCAGTCATTATATATACCGAAAAAGAATTAGCTTCTCATGAATATACTTATATAACTAGAGGTTTTTATGTTTATTTATTTAGTTAGTTAGTTTGTGATCTGTGTTTCTGCATTATAGTAAATAACAGTCAAAAGCAGTGCATGGATGGGGGTATGTTTAGGTATAAGCTCTGTGACCTGTATTTTACAAATTGGGTTGAATATTTCCAGGCTCTGTAAAGCAGTCCCAGCAAAATATTCATCCTCTCTCTCTCTCTCTCTCTCTCTCTCTCTTTCTCCTCCCTCTCTGTTTAGTTCTCTAGAGGGGGAATGCCTCCTGTTTTTGTTTATTTGTTTGTTTTTCAGATTGTGGAGGATAGGGCACATGTGGACAATTCAGAGGTCAAAATACCTTGGGAGTAATGAGCTATCCTTAACAACAGACAGCTCTAGCATGCCGCGCCACTGCTCTGTTGAATTTAGTTAGCATAATCCATTCCTTCCTCCCAGCCCCAGCGGGTTGCAGTCACCTTTCCCTTCATCAGTGAAGACATCAGTTTCTGCGTGTGAGATTCTATGGATCAATTCAGGTTAACACAACAGATTGCATGATCAGATGGTAAGCAGAGGTTATAAAGTCAGAAAGGGTTTTAAAAAACAGGCACATGTCTCTTATTAACATTTACTTTGTTGGGTCAAATGTCAATAGAAGAAAAATTATAGAGACAAACCTACCTTCTATTGCTCTTATATTTCAAACCTCTTTAGATTGCAGATATTAAAGTTCAGAAAGTTTGTAATCAAAGAAACACTCAGTTGGTGAGTGTAATGACTTGAATGGAGCTGAAGAAAAGTTCAGTTCAGTAGAAATCTCTTTAGCGTTGAAGTAGTAATTTTCAAGGTCTTGTGTACATTTAAAAAAGATTGCTTTATTTTGTTCTTGAATAATTAAGCTCTGGATTTCACAAGTGACTCTTCTTCCCCTCTCTTCCACAAATAAATGGGTCACATGATGCCGTTACCAAAACCCTGTGACCCTTAGCATATGATCTTTAGTCATTATCATCCCCTGTGTCAATGAGAAATCATTAATAATGAGATACTGCCAACTAGCTAAGCTATGCTGCATTAGCTCTTGCCAAAGCATGACATTTTTAATACATTAATAATATGTCTGAAATGTAATGGAAAAGTATTAATCACATACTGGACAGGTGCCAGAAATTTAAGCTATAATTGGCTGCTTCTTGTCAAGCATGCCAGTCGCATGTTCTGGGATCTGTCTGATGCTTAAATCACCTGCATGATTGTCACCACTTTCCCTTCTCAGCATACTGAATTCGATCACTGTGATAGTCTATAATTCTAGGTAATGACCATTATTATGACTCTAACTTGCTTTAATGAGAATTCATTACACAGGTAAAATGGTAGAGCCCAATGAACAGAAAGGGTTGCATTTAGTCTCTCACTCTTATGCATTGTTCGTTGCAATTTGTTTCTGTTGATAACTTGATGAAAAGAAGGAAAGTGGAAAAAGTGGGGAGGAAAGAAGGAAATCTCCAGTTGTTTTAGGCATAGCCTGTTTAAATACATGATTGTTCAAGAATAAGTTGTTCTACAAATAAAAGGCTTATTTTCACTTTCACATATTACAGCAATGTGATTATTTATTGATGAAGGCCACTCCTCCATCTCTGCCTTATTTACAGCTTTTTGGTTCATGTATAAATGTGATCTATTTATTAAATGCTATTTCTAAGAGATTACATCTTCAATTAGAATTCACTTCTAAATTACAATTTAAAAAATATTTCGCGTCTTCTTCAAAAATGTGCATTGGGGATGATCCATTTGAGGAACCTGTAAAACAGTAGATTTGGCATGAATCAAATACTGTGGCAACATAATTGAATTAATGCAGAAACTAATTTGGGAATGGTTGGAGAAGACAAATTATGTAAAAAAAGAAGAAGCAAGATCTTAGACAAGTTGGTGTAATTTAAAAGACAGTACAGATTTTGTTTAAAAATGTTTCTTTGTTTGGGACAAAGTTACAGTTGAAGTTCTCATGTTGTGCAGCTGATTGCTAAAAGCAAATTCAATTGGCCAACATGGTTTCTTATACAATGCATTGCATGTAACAGCTGTACGATACCATTTTATAAAATGAATATAATAGGAAATTGCACTTGCATCCATAAGGCAATTATTGTAATTTGCTATGGAAACACGATTCAGCCATCTGTTGGCACTGCATAGTTCAGTTTCAAGACAGCTCCTTATCTGGATAGAAGGAATTTGTTTACAAAATTGCTTTGAAGGCCAGGTTCTCTTTCCTTGAAAGTGGGTGCTTTGGAAAGAACTGTAATACTGCCGAAATCACTAAAATGCTATATTCTTTTTATATATGTGGCATTGTAAAAATAATATAACTTTTTAGAAAGTCAAACTTTAAATGAGCAAAGTAAGGTAAGAAGGATTGTGAAGCAGGAGAACTACTTCCATGTGGATACTTACAAAGGAAACAAATAGTTTGTGGCATTAGATGCTAGTTTAATAAAAAGCTGATTGTTTAAAAATGAATTTATAGTTGTGTGCTCAATCTTGCAAATATTTTTTGGAAAGAGTCAGTACCTTGTTTCCTTGAAGTTTGATAAGCCAGCCCTGCCACCGAGGTAAAATTACTAAAGCAAAAAAGACAGGTGTAAATGCCTTTGACTGTTATTTTATTAGGGCCATAGACCAGTTGTAAAAAGGTTCTGTAACCTAGGGGCCACATTAGACAAATCAGATGTGCTCAGAAAATAATAGGATCTGTAATTTTGCTGGCACCATCTACCTTTGACGAGATCACCAGTTTGAGTGTTGTACACAGATATGCACATCTATGCATGGCATACAAAATTCAGACAAGATATGGCACAAGTAAAGCAGGGATTTCTTTCTGTATCCTCAGGCTTGAAAACAGTTTTTCCTTGTCCTTATGAAGAAAATAGTGGGCAGCCTCTTTGATGAAAAACTAAAATCCTGTAAAGTGCCACGAATAATAATAATAAAAAAGGTTTAGCAGCTACATTGAATCCTTAGGCTGTCAGGTAGCCATCTCTGACATGTAAATAAATTATAAATGTGGCAACAACCTGTGTAAAAATTTGTTTTTAATTTCCAGATACGGCTTTTAAATAATTTAATTTAGAGCACAGTATTTTATGTCCTGCTTCACTGAGTGAAGATGGGATTTGAGAGGATGGTTTCCATTATGGAAACTGATGCATCAGACGGCATTAAAATAATAATAATAATAATAATAATAATAATTATTATTATTATTATTATTACAGAAGGCTTATATAGAGAGGAAATATTATTATAAGCTGCAAATGAGCCAACTGTTATCTTTGTCATTAAACACAATTAAACAAAAGAAGCAGAATTGTTCCAGTACTAATGAGAAAAAATCCAAGGAGACAGAAGTGTGCTCATAATATCTCTCTTGTTAAGCTAACAAAAGCTGAGATGTGTACTAGACATTTTGAGCTCTCTGAGGTCTTCTTTGCAAAAGATGAAAAGCACACAAGTTGTTGTTAGTCCTTTGTCATTGTAAGAAAAGATCCACCACCTTCGGTGGG
This sequence comes from Phrynosoma blainvillii, assembly GCA_026167975.1. Lineage (NCBI taxonomy): Eukaryota > Metazoa > Chordata > Lepidosauria > Squamata > Phrynosomatidae > Phrynosoma > Phrynosoma blainvillii. The sequence continues at coordinate 182,830,779 of JANUYF010000004.1, read as the reverse complement.
CTGGGGTTGCTATCCCTGATCTGATTATGAAATATGAGAATTGTTTTAAGTGCTGTTGCTCTCTCTTGGGTTTTGCCAAGATGGAAATTGTGTGTGTGTGTGTGTGTGTGTGTGTGTGTGTGTATATATATTGTAGGAAATAAAAAAGAGGGAGGGGAAAATCCCAGAATTGCAGAGAAAATTCTGTCTGCCTTTGTTAGAGAAGAGTCAAATCTTTTATGTCAAAACAATTTTGGCAATGAGTGATACTGGTACTTTCTTCATTCCAGCAAAGCACCTCCAGTAAAGGTTATCTAGATTATTCCAATTTACCTTGTATTGTATCAAGCTTCTTGAAATGTCAACATATCATATATTTTCTAATACATTGATCCTGGACAATAACTCTTATTTTTATTGTTTCTAAAAGGGTGCTGGTGCCAGAAGGAAAAGATGATTGATGGCAGAGAGGCTACAGACACTCATCATTTTGCTCCACCAACTGATTTATCACTTTATCCAGCCATTCTTCATGAGTTGGGTAAAGGGAGAATTGCTCAGGATTACTGACAACACTACTGAGGATTGGAAACATTGCTGAGTTATTCCCTGCTTTTGGACATAGTTTATTTTTGTGCTAAAAAGTCCTGAAACACATTTGAAGGCAGCAAGCGACCTTCTGATGCTTTGAACGACATCTCTTCAATATGCTAGGCTTCCACCAAAGTTTCCAACTTTAAATTAAAAACAAACAGCTGTCATAATCTTGCTCTTCTGGTCTGGAACACGTTTTACAATAAATTCAGCCTCCTCTGTATATATATGTATAATATAGACTGCACCTAGATCTCGACCAGTTATAGCTATCAAGGTACCTGTCAAGGATTTAGATATGTATTTCTCAAGATTCCTGTCACTTCATGCCCTTTGGGTTACTGTCTCATCAGTGATACAACACTATCCTTCGGTGTGGGGACATTATGATGTGTGTAAGACTCAGATTTACACAGATGAAGGGAAGATTTGGGATTACACAGCCTGTCAGCCAGAAGCCATAGATATGATGCAATATGTGAAAGTAAATCTGGATCCGCCTAACATAACATGTGGAAATCCACCAGAGACCTTCTGCGGAATGGTAAGAACCACCATCCCCATGCTATATTATGAGACAGAAGATAGTTTCCTCAGCAAGAAAAAAGTGCATATCCCTAGCTTCAGCTTGTGGATCAAGGCCAATGTTTTAAGCTTCCAGTAAAAGCTGCATGACATTGCATACTGTAGGTCTAAAAAGCTTCTGGCAAATAGGAAGCATCAGAGCTTTTAAAGATAAAGAGTGGAGTTAAGTAGTCATTCAGCATTGTCCTTGTTTAGGCCTGATTGAAATCAATGGTAGAAATCTGACTTCTTCCTTTAAGTGAAGGCTACATTCTTTCACAAGTGGAGCATTTTGGGTAGACTCAGGCTCACCTCTTGATTTGGTTCACAGTTCAAATGAATTGATAGATACAATGATGCCCTTATATTCATATAAAGAGATTAACTAATATGAGATTTAAGTGTCTTGGACAAATGCCCCATCACCACTGGCTGCTTAGCAATAAACTCTTGCAGAGTTGTTTTCAGGGTAACAGTTTGTTTAATTTCTAAAGCCATTAATATGTGCTTCTGCAGGTATTGCTTTTTCCCCCTGCCACTGAATGAACCCAAAGTAGGTCTTGTTAAAGTTCAAGTATGACAGATGTATTTCTCTGCTATGAAATGAATAATCTACTGATGGTGTATAGCAATGCACAAAAATGCTAGCATAACTTGTACATGAGGCCTATGAGTTTAACATCCCTAGAAGTGATTTGGTGTTGGAGACCGGGTCAGAAAATTTGATAACAGTAGTGCCTTAAAGCAGGAGTAGGCAACCTTTCCCCTTTAAGGGCCGAGGGACTTCAGCTCCCAGAAGCCTCAGCCATGTTGGCCAATAGTCCCATGTTGGCCAATAGCTCCTGGGATTCTGGGAGCTGAAGTCCCTCGGCCCTTAAAGGGGAAAGGTTGCCTACCCCTGCCTTAAAGACTCAGATGCCAGCAGATAAAGTGGTGGTGAGGAGGAGCTTTACATGTTGATCTCACAGTTTCTAAACATATTTCACAATTTAGGAGTGCTGAACATTTTAGCTGTGGTTTAGCATTTGCCATATTTATGCAAATGAATATTTGTTCTGATAAAAAACAACAACCATGCACCAGTAGTATTCAGATTAGTCACAATGCTTCCTTTTGTGTGCTTGTAATATAAACTTTGGTGTTGTATGTAGGACAAAATTAGGGGAAAGAAGCAGAATATACAACAACATGTTACCAAACAATGAATGCTGTCATGTTCAGCTTAATTGGTTTTTGCAATGTTTGCCTGCCTGCTGTATGTGTGAATTCTGTCTCAACCTGTGCACTTATGCTGACAGAAGAGTTGCTCACTTAGGGCGCAAGCACTGTTGATATGAGTAAAAACTGTGCAAAAGTGGAGCTTTCATTCACTGCATTTGGACTTGGCATCGGAACTTTCCAGTACATACCATACTTTTAAAATGATATTAAAAGATCTGATGCACTGTGTCTAGATCATAGCATATAGGGACTTTTACAAACAATATTTCACCTGTTAAAAAGCTGGGATTCACATATCTGAAGGAGGCCCATTTCAGTGATGGAGCCTATACTTTTAAACACAAAAGTCCTAGGTTCTATCCTGGGTATCTTGGGATCACTTGACAACTGATTGGACAGACCACTGTCAGGTCATCTTTTGTCAGGTTTCTAGCAGTGGAGGCTTCAAAAAGCCAAAATGTATTTTAGTAACCCAGTTCATACCATAAAAGATAATATACTGAGATAACACATCTCTTTGATTCTCCCAGTTGCCTATTCAGAAGTTGATACAGGTGCTCTAGAGTGTGCAGGTTGTGCAACCTTTGGCCTTTGCTTGCAATACTCTTTTCTGTCTTTATGTGCATAAAGAAGATATCAAAGAAATGCACTTACCAAAGACTGCAAAATAGTTTAAAAGGATAAGAGATGGCTCAGACAGAACCAAGGGAGGGGATGATTATTGTCCTTTAAATATCTAGAATAATAAATATACAAGACGCATAAGAATATTGAATAAATGATCTGACAGCCTCATATTTGGCTGTGCCTCTTCATTTTCTATAGTTGCTCCCTGTTGCAGTTGGATTAGATTTTTCAAGGACCTCAGAATGGGTCTAGGGTACTGGTTTGCTGAAGGCTGAGGTCAGCATGGGACTTGCATTCCATCCATCCATCCACCCACATCCAATTGATTCTGCAGATTTCAATAGCCGTAGGTTTCCTGGGCTGAGTTGACTACCCATTCCACCAGTGAAAATCCAGAAAACAACTGGTTTAAACCTAAATGTTTATGCAGTCTGAGAGGTGCATGTAGGTCTGCACAGAAGGGGGTTAGGACCTGTGCAGGAGGACATGACCCCAAATGTAGGACAGTCTGACATGTCCTCCTGGGAAATGCAGGACCCACCCTGGAAAAAGGAGGAGTCTGGTCACGAAACACACCCATTTCCAGTACATGTACGGGTTATTTTCACTTGTGTATGAAAGTTAAAAACATTGTTTTTTTGGGTTTTTTTGCTTTTAACTTAATTCCATTATTACTGTAATTATGTGTGAAAAGCTTTTGCGCAATTAAGCTCTTTTTTCGCTTTCTTTTCGGGATGCTTCATTTCCACTTTATTATCTCTTTAACAACGAAACTGGCCCACGTGTGATAACATCCAAAGTACACTTGGGAATTGGAAAAGAACTTCACAGAATATTTGCTTACAATATGTAGCATCCAAGAGGAGAACATACCTGACCAGCTGAAACCCTGGACAAGGTCATCTCTGCTGGGAGATATAAGTGCAGAATTTGTTATAGTTCTTACTTATCCATACTGTATTATGATTTCAGCATAATGATGTTGTAGATTGCCAGAGGAGAACCAGCACAATGTAGTGGTCTGAACCCTGTGACTCTGGATCAGGGTTCAAATCCCTGTTCAGCCATGGAAACTTACCGGATGGTCTTGGGCAAGTAACATTCTCTCAGCCTCAGAGGAAGGAAGTGGGAAACCCCCTCTGAACAAATCTTGCCAAGAAAACTCCATGATAGGTTCACATTAGAGTCACCATAAGTTGGAAATGACTTGAAGGCACACAACAGTGTTGATTGCCACAGTTTTCAGTTGATCAATGGAAGAGAAGGAAGAGCATTCGGAGAAGAGAACTCTGGGCAAGAAAAGATCAGGGTTCCTCTGCTTATGGTTATTTAGGCAACCCAACCTTGTGCACACATGCCTATGTGAAGTCACACATAAAGGCATTTTTTTTTTTTTTTTACTTTGATGTGATCACATAAGGGTTGCTTTTTATCCAGGCTTTTAATAAATGTTCATGTAAGCACACATGAACTCAGTAATTTATAAGGCTGGTGTGAGTATCTGTGACAGATCTGGGGTCTCTTTACACTTTAAACCCTCTGGGTACCTCAAGGACAGTTGAAATGCTAATACCAAAACAGAACTGAAAGTGGCCAAAAGTTTTCTATTGTCATGAGGATCACAGCACAGTGTCGATCTGCAAAAGATAAAAAACCTCCAGGGGAGGCAATGCACTTTAGTTCTTTGGGGCTGAAAAAGGGTGATTCAGGGGCACTGGAGTAATGAAAAGTCACCAGCACAACTCCACGGAAGGCATAGTCCCAAGATTGCACTTTCCCACCCACATTGTAAAAGCAGGCTAAAATACAAAAACTATGCATGCACAGGGCTTGGGAAAACAAGCAAAACAGAAGGTGCCATTCTGCAAGCAAGATCAGGTCCAATGAAACTCCTCAGTCTAAATCCAAATTTGGATGGGAAGACTCTCATCAGCATCCCTACTTGTAAGGTGCTGCAACTATTATTTATTACTACTTATTAAAAGTATGTATTGTCACTTTCCACCGGGGCTTCCAAAGCAATGTATTGTTTTATTTAAATACATAAAATTATTTGCAAACAGTTTAGAACAATGCTAAAAGTCAATTTTAAAAATCAATGAGCCATAGAGAATAATCTGCCTGTGAGAGCACAGCAAGTAGGAAGCCACCTTCCCTTTCTTTGTAGAGGGAGTTCCACAGTCTAGGAGTTGCTATAAAGGAAGCCCGGTCTCTTGTATTCACCAACCTAAGACTGGTGGGATGTGCAGTGCTCTACTGAAGATAACAGACTCTGGATAGGTTCATACAGGAGGAGGCAGACTTTCAGATATACTGACCTCAAGCCATTTACAGTTTTATAGACTTAATATTATATTTGAATATTTGTGCACCTTTCATGTATTTTTGGTTTGTTTGTTTTCAGAAGACCGTGTGGCTAGATAGAACAATGGAGAAAGGACTGTCAGGGCTAAGAATACAGACAGGGTGGCAGAAAGAGTAGAATGGCAAGTTGCTAGAGCTTACTTATAAAATAAACAGCTGGGGTTTGAAAGCTGAAAGAGTGACAAATGCATGAGAAGGCTGGCTGTTAGGACTTAGGCAGGGCTAGCTGTCACAGTCCAGTGAAATATCTGAGTGACTTAGAAGTTGTAATATTATCTTGGAATTATCTGCAACCACTTTTTACCATTCCTAGAGAGGTTATGTAGAAGGCTTGAAGTAGCCTACCACTGGAGGTAGTCGGGTACATTTGTTCACTTTACAGAGCAGAAGTGCTGATGGCAGTGGAAAAGTGAGCTTTTGAGTGCCAGTATGGATTTTATCACCAATCAAAAGTAAATTAAGAAACAAAGATTATTAAAATGTCTTTTGTGCATGTAATTTTGGCATTATGTTACGAGTTGGACTTTAAACATCCTTAGAGATTTTCAGCATCATCAGTACAGTGTGCCTTTCATTACAAGGAGGCCTGCATTGCTAAAATATCAGGGAAGTAAAGGGCTTTCTGGTGTAGTTAGCAATGCCATGATTATGTTTACTGAAATAATTAAACCATTGGATTCTGTACATTAGACTAGTATGTGAAGCAAAATAGAAAATGAAAATAAAAATCCATTTGGAAATTGTTCTAATAACGTATGCACAGATAGTTCTGGACAACAAATCAATATAACAATGCAGCAGCGATGTCAAGAACAAATCTCTTTTTGAATATTGCTAACGTGTAATTTATTATAAAGGGGAGCACAGCCTATTCAGATTGTATGCCTCTCATTTTCCCTGTGAACTCCCTTAGGAATATGATCTTTGTTTCCCTCCCTCCCTCCCTTCTTTTTCTCTTCCTTCTGTCCAAAAACTGATCATAGTGAATAGCTTTTTGTGTTTTTATAAAGTAGGGTTATGGGACCTCTAAACATTGTATTAGTTTTGTTTGTGGCTGGTTTTTAATTGGGTTATATTTTGATGTTTCTGATTGTTAACAGTTTTATGAAGTTGCCTTGAGTATTTGGGAAAGAGTGTAAATATAAATAAAATTACACTTTTATTAGGATATGTTCCCCCAATTGGCATATGCTTCCCACTATGTATAGGATGTCGGATGTGATATCAGTGGCTGCAAATAAAACTAATTAACATGATTTTTCATTTTTGCAAGGAAAGATTGGACTAGTCTGGTACACACAGAAGCATTATTTAAGCATTTGATACCCATGTATATTGAATACATGAAGAGGTTGACTAACCCTACATTGTTGACCCCACTGGGCAAGCTGGCCATTCCTCCTAATTGATGTGTGATCAGTATCAGTTTCAAAGAGGCTACTTCTTTATTCATATGTTTTCTCTAGTGCACAGACATGAGGGAATGGTGAGGGCTGGGCAGGAACCAAGATTTCCCTCTCTGTGGAGGAAGCTCTTCATAGAATCTCTTCATAGAAGACCACCATCTTGAGGCTGATGCTGATCCTGGTGTGGGAACATGATTGGCATGCCAATATCAGTTGCGTAAATAAGGCATTGGGCAAATATAATCCACCTATTTCCCCCCCTGTGTTCAAGAGCAGCTAGAAGAAGCCCAAGTGCAACACTCCCATCCTCTAGTCAGCAGCCAGGCAGTTGCAGCAGGATGAACAAATACATTTCTTGCATGCTAAGATGGAGGCATATTAGGTATAAGACCTGCAGGCTGCATTTCTTGTAGGCCAAGGATGTAGCCTTGTGAAAGAGGTACTGGATACCTCCTTCCTGAAGGTTTAAATAACTACATATGTGGTCATGAAACCCAGTTACACCAGTGTATGTCATCAACAGGATGGCAGCAACTATATCTACATCCTTTTAAAAATGGGGGCAACCTCTGGCAGTTTTCTAATTATACAGTAATGACTTTTACATTGTGCCATAAGTAGGGAGTTCGTGATAGATGAGAGTTTCTTAAGAGTAGATGTTGACAGAAAATTTCAAACAGTGTCAATTAAGAAAAATTGAAGATGTCTAAAGAAAGCAGGGAGGAACTTTAAAGAACTTTAATTTGAGCTAAGATTTAAAAGGGACATGTACAAGAAATGGGAAAAGGGTGAAGTCACCAAAGAGGACTCCAGACAAATAGTGGTACATGTAGGGAGAAAGTCAGAAAAGCTAAAGTGCAGAATGAGCTTGGACTTAACAACAATAAAAGTGGGACAGAGAAAAGACAGAATAACTACCATATATACTCATCTATAAGTCAAAAAATGTATGCCAAAAACCTGACCCAGAATCCTGGGTCGACGTATATACGGGTCAATATGGTAATCGTGCTGAGAAAGACGTTCTGCCCAAAATCCCATTCCCCTTACCTATGCAGCTACTGCTCAGCCAAGAAGAGTTTGTGAGTGTCCCTCCTTTCCCAGGGAGCAGGGAAAGACCTCCGGTTGCTTTTTGTAAGGATCTTCCGTTATTGCCAAATGGCAGCTCCATGGATGCTTTACTGATGGGAACAAGCCAGCACCAATGCTTCCATGATGATTTACTGATGAGAGAAGCATGTGGGGTGTGAACCCCGATCATGCTTTTTTCATAATTTCAGACGATTTCATGGTGATCTACTCACAGTAAGTTTCCCATGTGATATTCCACTATGTCTCCTCCATTCCCTCCTTTCCTAGGGACTGGGGAAACAGCCCCGATTGCTTTTTGCAAAGTGTGTGTGTGTGTGTGTATGTCTCCTTCTTTCCCAGGGAGGAGGGAAACAGCTCGGATTGCTTTTTGCAAGGAGAAAGTGTGTCTGTATATCTCTTTCTTTCCCAGGGAGGAAGAAAACAGCCCCAATTGCTTTTTGCAAGGAGAGAGTGTGTCTGTATATCCCTCTCTTTCCCAGAGACCAGGGAAACAGCCACAATCACTTTTTGCAAGGTGTGCCTCTGTGTGTATGTCTCTCTGTTTCCCTCCTTTCCCAGGGAGGAGGGAAACAGTCTGATTGCTTTTTGCAAGGAGAGAGTGCATGCGTGGGTGGGTGGGGGGTTGTTGTATACATTCTTTGTTATATGCCTCTAAGTTGTCCCTTCGACTTATCCAAGGGTCATATCTAAATCTCAAAATTTGTCCCCAAGACCTGCCCTCGACTTATACATGACATCAACTTGTACATGTATATATGCTAGACACCCTCTTTGCCTTGGTCTTCTCCCAAAAGAAAAACAGTTCTCAACCAGGGGAAAATGGAGAAGCAGGGAAAATACACAGAATAGGTAAAGAAGTAGCACAGGATTTCCCAACTACTTTAGATGAATTCAAGTCTCCAGGGCCAGATGAACTACATCCAAGGGCATTAAAAGAAGTAGCAAAAATAATCTTACAACCACTGGCAATAATCTTTAACAATTCCTGGAGAACAGAAGTAGTCGTGGCAGACTGGAGGAGGGCAAATGTTGTCCCCATCTTCAGAAAGGGAAAAAAAGAGGGCACAAACAATTATTACCCAGTTAGTCTGACATCAGTACCAGGAAAAATTCTAGAGAAGATTATGAAACAACCTGTAAGCACTTAGAAAGGAATGTCATGATCACTAAAAGTCAAAATAGGTTTCTCAAAAACAGACCATGCTAGATTCTTTATAAATTACTTGGATAATGGAATAGTGCTTATCAGATTTACAGATGATACCAAATTAGCAAATACCCTAGAGATTAGGATCAGAATTCAAAATGATTTAGCCCAAATGAGCTGAGCCAAAACTAACAAAATGAATTTCAACAGGGTGAAATGCAAAGTGAAAAACACTTGCACAGAAAAAAATGAAATGCACAGATATAGGATGGGTGACACCTGGCTTGACAACAGCACATGAATCTAGTAGTCTTGACAACAAGTTGAACATGATGCAGCAGCTAAAAAGCCAATGCACATTTAGGCTGCATCAATAGGAATATTGTGTCTAGATCAAGGAAAGTAATAATACTAGTCTATTCTGGTTTGGTTAGACCTCACTTGGAATATTGTATCCACTTCTAGGCACCACAATTCAGGAAGGATATTGATAATGTATCACTCTGGATCACATCCAAAAGAGGGCAACCAAAATGGTGAAAGGGCTGGAAATCATGCCCTATGAGTAGTTTAGGGAGCTGGGTGTGTTTAGCCTGGGAAGGAGAAGATTAAGAGATGACATGATAGCCATATTTAGATTTTTAAAAGGATGTCATCTTGAAGATGGAACAACTTGTTTTCTGCTTATCCAGAGACTAGGACATGGAGCGATGGATTCAAATTACAGGAAAAGAGATTCTACCTAAACATTAAAAAGAGCTTCCTGAGAGTAAGAGCAGCTCTAAACATTAAAAAGAGCTTCCTGAGAGTAAGAGCAGCTGGAAAATTGGATGCACTGCCCTGGGTGTGATGGAGTCTCCTTCTCTGGAGGTTTTTAAACACAGGCCAAACAGCCATATGTTGGGAGTCCTTTGATTGTGTATTCCCACATGGCAGGAGGTTGGTTAGGATAGCCCTCAAGGTTCCTTCCAGCTCTATGAATCTGCATAAGAAGGTGCTCCTTGGTAAAGAATGACCATACAGCAACACAATCTACTCATCTTCCCATATCATCTTGCCTGTATTTTAAGGTCATCCTCTGAAGTGCTTCTGTGCCTGTCTCTGTCATCCTTGATAAGGTTGCTACAGATGAGGGAGACAATGTTTTTCAGCCATGGCCCATGCTGTGGAATGCCCATCTAAGGAGGCTCCCCCAGTGCCTCCACTGTTACTTGTTCTAGCATCCTAAAATACTCCTTGCTGCTTTTAGTCAGTTCCAGAATCTTACCTCCTGCTATTACACTGGATGCAGTGGGTGTCTTTGTAAGGATGTGTGTATGCACAATTTTGCACTGTGATTGCAGTATCTTTCAAACTGCCCTGAGATGTAAGAGAACATGTCTTATCTCACGGGATGTATGGTGAAATGTGTGTTGGAAAGAAGGTGGAAATGCTGTCCAATGAGTTTATCAACTGCAACAGATATTCCATCTGCATTGCTTTTATATTTTGAGGGACTGGAAGCAATGTACAAGCAAAGGACAGAGAGTGAGACAAGGTTATTTCTTTATTTAAGGAATTAATCCAATTATTTTATTTGAAAAGGAGCAATCTTGAAAAACACTTCCAATTTTTGTACTCTTGCTAAAATACTGAATGCATTTATCTATAATAATAAAAAAGACTGTGATTCTGTTTGTTCCCAAGAGCCCTGAAGATGTTGACACCCAACCACCTGAACCAGGGGTAGGCAACCTAAGGCCCGGGGGCCAGATGCGGCCCCCTGAGGCCTTTGGACCGGCCCCAGGCTGGTCCTGCCGCCGCCGCCGCTGCCCGCCATGATGATATTGATTATTGTTATTACTTGTTCTTGGGGTTTTCTTGGCAAAACCTCCACAGGGGTTTTGCCATGGCTTTTCTGGGGCTGAGAGAGTGTGCATGCATATTTTTTAATTTTTAATTTTTTAAATTATTTTTATTTTTATTTTATTTTTATTTATTTTTTTTTATTTTTTTTTTGGTGATTCGGCCCCCTAATTGTCTGAGGGACAGCAACCCGGCCTCCGGCTCAAAAAGGTTGCCTACCCCTGACCTGAACGTTGGCATGGATACTAAGTGATGTGCACCTTTGAGTTATTTTCTTTTGAAAATGCATTAATTAATTTTAGCTAATTAAAATTGGCCTGTAGCTAACACTATCATCTTAAGCCAGGAGGTGTCGGACCTTCCCTAATCTTCTCTCTGTGAGTGAGTGCCTATGTGCCCTCAAGTCTCCTGTTGACTTATGGTGACCCCATAGGGTCATAGGGTTTTCTTAGGCAAAGGAATACTCAGAGAAGGTTTTGCCAATTCCTTCCTCTGAAAAATAGTCTACAGCACCTTCATTGGTGGTCTCCCATCAAAATACTAGCCAGGGATGACCCTGCTTAGCTTCCAAGATCAGACAGGATCTGGTACCTTTAGGGCCTTGGGCCTTTGTTGTTGTTGTTCAAGTAATTTCTGACTTATGGCCACCCTGTCAAGGGGTCTTCTTGGTATAATTTGCTTAGAGCAGTTTTTCCCTTGCCTCCCTCTGAGGCTGAGAGAGTGTGACTTGCCCAAGTTCACCCTGTGGATTTCCATGGCTGACCAGGGATTCAAATCCTGGTCTCTCAGTGCCCTAGTCCAACACTCAAACCACTACACCACTCTGGCCTTTAACGTTCTCTGAGATGAAATTGCAGTTGACCCTGGGCTATTCATTTCTCTAAAGGGGCTCTAGGTTGCTTGACATGGTGTTTCCCACTGAAGGGTTTCCCTGCAAATAGTTGAGAAGTATGTGTGTATGTGGAGACCTTTCATACTACACAGTTACTGTGTAATGATTCTTGTCTTTTTTTAAAAAAGAAGAAGAAAAGTGCCTTGTCTTTTAAAGGAGGAGAGGCTTGTCGTTTAAACAGTTAGACAGAGTCATGATGAAATAGAGTTAAGGAATCAGAAAAAGAGTAAGGGCTAGTTAGAGCAAGGGGAATGGAGAAGATCTGAATTGGGTTTTGGAGAGCTGAGAATGTGGAGAGAGTTCAGAGGAAAGTGTTTATTGGTTTGCAACCGAAGGCTCCCTATGTATTGTGTGTATAGAAACAGCATTAGAGTTTATTTGTTGTGTAGTAAGTCTTTACTGTTCTAACTTTCTACATCTATTATATGGATGTTTTAGTTTAATAATTGTTAAGGAGACCTGATCATGTTGTAGCACATTGAACCCGCTGATCAACATAGCCGCTTGTCTGATATAGAAGTCACTCTGAGCTCCAAATGCCAGATCCAAGGAGGGGATCTTTCAGGTAAAAGAGCAAGTTGAGTGATAGGAACACTGTGGGACCAACCTGGAATGGGGGCCTGTCATAAGATGCTAAAAAGTGTTTATTTTTACCCTCGCAAATCTGGACCAGTGTGCTGTAATGGTCTAAGCATTGAACTTCAACTATGGAGACCAGGATTGAAATTCCCACACAGTTATGGAAACAAACTGTGTGACCTTGGGCAAGTCAAGCTCTCTCCACCTCAGAGGAGGATAAAAACAAACCCCTCTGACAAATTTTGCGAAGAAAACCCAATGGTAGGTTCACCTTTGGATTGCCATAAGTCAGAAACTATTTGAAGGCACACGACAGCAACAGAGCTGGGCACTTCACCATCCATATATATCCACAGTGTCTACATTGGAGTTTTCTATGCTATTTGAAGTGGCAGCCTTTTTATCTCATTAAAAGAACATAAATGTTCCTATTATCACTAAGCCTGAAAGATGTCTTGCTGAGGGATGCATGTTTCTTTTGCCCCCTAAAGAGAACAACAACAAAATCAAAATAAAATGAATATATGTTTCATAAATCAAAATTGAAAACTCGCATTTTTTTGGGGGGGGGAGATTTAACAGTCATTAATCCATTCAGACACACATTTCTAAATTATTAACAAGATTATGCCATGATAAATTTGATTAAATTTGTGTTCTCTAAGAGCTAAGCTCTCTCTGTGTGTATGTGTGTATGTTTTTTTTTTTTTTTGGGGGGGGGGGGAAAGATAATCATGCAATCATAGACATTTTGCCCTGGATCACATAAATACATTTTTCAGTAAAATCAGGATTTTATAAACAAATATGCTACTAGTGGAGTTGGACACCATCATGGCAGTTATGTAAAACAAAATGAACCATATGCTGGGAAAGCAGTTTACTAACTGAATAATGTTCATTCATTCATTCATAAAAGCTGGGGGCATTCACACTTACTTTTTTGTCCCGAGGAGATCCAGATCTCCACGGTGATGCAATACTGGGTCAATCTTCCCACTAAGTTTCCTATCACTGAATCTCTCTGTGCCATTTTAACCTTGTTGCCATTCACACTTAACCCTGCTGCCATTCATATTGATTTAAAATTGAGGCACCTCCATTTCTAAGAATGATGCAGAGTGATCCAGATCGATCCGGGAGCGTACTCACACTAACAAAGATCCAGATCATTGCAGCACTTTAAAAAAAGATGTGCTTAAGGTCCTAGTGTCGAGTACACCAGTTTAAGTGGATCATAGCATAGTACATTTATTCGGTCATTGACCAGCAATCAAAATTATAAAAACGGTATAAAGTACAAAACAGTATAGACAATTACGATAATACATTAAAAATCATACAGATAAGTCATAAATCATAAATAAATCATAGAATTAGAATAAGATAAAAATAAAATAAAATAAAAATTGCAGGCATGTCCGAGCCCATAAGTTATCTCTACTTGGGTCCATTGTGACTTTCTTGGTTTCGACATTGACTGCCACAGACTTGCAGTTACACCAGATACACCACTTGTCAGCATTATTTCCCATTGACCATCTGAGGTCGAAGTTTGCATACAGTATAGCAAAATTTTGCTACCTTAAAGATAACCTCAGGTACCTGATTGTTTAAGAGATTGTGAATGTAAAAAGTATCCGGGTGACCGGGATATTTCTCTAATAGTGGGGTAATCAACTGAAGGCGAATGTCTCTGTAAAATTGACAGTACAAGAAAACATGTTCAATGGTTTCAATTGCACCCGCGTCGCAAGGACAGAGACGGGATTCAAATGGCACTCTCTTATACCTGCCTTCTAGGACCGCAGAGGGCAGGACATTGAATCGGGCTAAAGACAGAGCTCTCCTGAGTTTAGGCAAAGTGATTTGTGAGAGGTATGTTGCTGGTGAAGTAACTCGGATTTGTTTATTGATCACAATGTGCTTGGGAAATGCAGCCGTTTCCATTTGGCCCTCAATATCTAATAATCTTTGTTTAATGGCCAATTTTGCTTGATCTATATTCAAGTTCAGGATGGTATCTCTGGAGAAACCCAGTATATTCAATTTCTTAATTATTGAAGTTTCCCAGGAAGATTTGAAAGTATCGGCTAGAACAAATTTGATCAGCCCACCGGGATTTTTGTTTAACTTAAGCCAGTAAGAGAGGGTGCTGATCCACATACTTGTCTCGAGTTTACTAACACCTGCTTCTCTTCTTATCACAGCATTAGGTACACAGGTAGTAACTTGAAATATTTTCCTTAAAAACTTTGTTTGGACTTGTTCTATTAGAGTTAGATCTTTGTAGGGACCAATTTGGGCTCCATAAAGTAGTTGTGGTTTTACTTTGGCCAAAAAAAGTTTAACTGCGGCTGGTACAAATTGGGCACCCCTGGAGAAAAAATACCTTTGAATAGCGATTGCCGATTTTTGGGCATTCCTGATAGCATAGTCCAGGTGAGCTTTCCTGCTCCCTGTAGAGTGAAAAACAATTCCTAGGTATTTAAAGATTTTGACTTGCTCGACAAGTTGCTCCCCCATTGTCCATTTTCTCATTTTTGGATATTTGGCAAAAGAGAGGATTTTGGTTTTGGTGTAATTTATGGTTAGGTTTTCCTCGACACAGTAACGAGCTAGGGACTTTAGGGCTCTGTTAAGACCAATTGGGGTTAGAGATAGAATCGCTGCATCATCAGCGTATAACAATATGTTGATGTGTTTATTTGCTATTTTAGGCGGATGGTAAGACAGATTACTCAAAGCTAAAATTAATGAATTAATGTAAAAATTAAATAAAATAGGGGCCAACACACATCCCTGCCTAACTCCGTTCTTGACTTCAACTTCTTTGGAAACATGTCCTTGCAGACTACATCTCACCTTCAAGCGGTTGTTTTCATGCATTTTAATAAGTAAAAAAAGAAGGCGTTTATCAATTGAACTATTCATTAGTTTGTCCCATAAATTGGCTCTGGACACAGTGTCAAAAGCCGATTTAAAGTCAATGAACGCTACGTACAGAGGTTGGCCCTTGGCGGCATATTTCTCTACTAGATGTTGAAGTGTCAATGCATGGTCAAAAGTTGACATCTCAGCCCTAAAGCCTGCCTGTTCATCCTTCAAGATCTCTTCTGTTTCAAGCCAGTCCATTAACTTCGATTGCAGATGTTTGGCATACATTTTGCTAATCTGACTAAGGAGACTAATAGGTCTAAAGTTTGTTGGATCATCTCTTTTTCCTTTTTTATATATAGGAATGATAACTGCAAGACCCCAGTCGGTTGGTATCCTTCCTGTACGGTCAATTGCTGTGAAAAGTGTGGATAACACAGGTATCCACCAATTCAGATTATTTTTGAGCATTTCATAAGTAATGTGATCAGCACCAGGTGCTTTTGCTGGTTTAAGTTGATCTATTAGGCTCTTAATTTCAGAATGGGAGACAGGGGGCCAAAAAGGTAGAGTAGAGACGTCCAACATTTGTCCCATGTGAGATTTCTCAGTGTTTCCATATAGGTTAGCAAAATGATTTTCCCATACATTAGCTGGAATCTGGAACAGAGGATTTTGTATATTTTTAGGGAAAGATGGAGTTACCTCTTTCCAAAATAAAGTAGAGTTATTAGTTCTGGCTGCTGTTATTAATTTATCCCAGGAGTCTTGCATAGCGATCTTTTTTTTATGTTTAATCAGTTGTTTATAATGTGCCTTTTGCTTCAAAAGAGCTGAAACTGGGCAGCATAAAGGGTTCTGTTTATATTGTTTAAATTGTTTTTTCAAGGTTATCCAAGCCTCTCTGCACTCTGCATCAAACCAGCTTTGATGGCTTCTTGGCTTATACCTGTTATTAAGTCTTTTAGGGGCAGTTAGAAGTGGTTGGATTTTACTTATTAAGTTCTCAAAGTTTGACAGTATGTTGGATTCAGATCTGCTGTCTACTATAACATTGTGAAGGCTTCTCATTTCTTCACTGCCAAGAAATTTAGAAAGGGCCTCAGCTAGTTGTGGGGACCATTTAGAACGGATTATACAAGTTTCACCAGGCAAGGCCATATTTGGGCAAGTTGGCAAGAACAGACTATCAAAGGGTTTTAAGCATAGCATCAGTGGAAAATGATCACTTTCAGGTCGGACAACTACAGTAAATTTATGAACAAAAGGAGTTAGATCCTGTGAAACCCCTACATAGTCCAATATTGAAGGTCTATTGCCCGTCCAGTGAGTATATTCTGCAGGATGATCATCAATAGTGGAACCATTCAGGATAACTAGATTAGACTCTACGAAAGTTTTTACTAGACACAGCCCTCTATAATCACAGGTTGTGTCCTTAGACTGGCGGCACAACAAAGGTTGTGTTAGTGTAGATGGTAATAATTGGCAATTGAATTTAGAGAAAAGGGTCGCATCATTTGCTCCAATTCTAGCATTGAAATCTCCCGCCAGTATAAGGTATGCTGCAGGTGAAGTAATCACAATGTTTTTCACAAAACCATTTAATTTGTCCCAAACCTCTTTTATCTTAGCTTGCCCTTGCAAAGGAGGTATATAGATATTAATCAGGCATACTAAGCAATTTTTGAATTGCAACAGCACAGCCATGGCAAGATGGTCTAAGATGAATACTTTGGATACCTGTGTTTGTAGAGCTGTAGATAATAAAATGCCCAGCCCCCCGCAGAGCCTACCATGGCCTTTCCCTGACACTGCGTCCAAAACAATAGATTTGTATCCCTCTACATGCAATTCCTCTGCTAACCATGTTTCTTGAAGCATGATGATGTCATGCTTGGAGATAAAGGACATGAAAGAAGGGTCTCTACTTCTGATTTTCCATCCAGCGATATTCCAAGAAATTATAGATAGAGGAGTGGCGGCCGGTGAAGTAGTCTGTCAGTCGTTGTAATCCAAAGAGGGAGTTAGTACTGTTGTTCCCTGTAATTCACTTGGATGGGCTCTCAACACGCTACAGTTTCCAGTATCATGATTGAAATTTTGAGAGCTGAATGTCCATAAGTTTGAGTTATCTGCTATATCTATGTTTTCTATCCCTTCCTTTAAGATATTACAGAAGTCTATATTTGATTCTTCTGCCTTACCAGTCTGATTGCTTGATTTGTTATTACTAAGTTTACTGTTATACTGACTGGCTGGAATCATCGGGAGCATAGTTGGACTAGACCTTCTCCTTTTCTTATTTGTATGTATGGCTGAACACCTGGGTGATAACGATGGTGTTAATGGCTCATCAAGTAGATCAAGCTTATGTTTGGGAGACAAGTATATTAGTGGAGCCGTGTTCTCAGATGCACAGACTGAAGAGTGTTTAGGGGTCATGTGCGTTAAAGATATTAGAGGTTCTTCAAGGCATTCAGCAGATCTTTTAAGGTCCTTTTTTGATGGAATTGGTAAGTCTAATACAGAGTTAGTGGAAGGTAAAAGTTCATTGATGGTCTTGGTTGCAGTAGCAACTGAGTTTAAAGTTGTCTTAACATTTTCTAATTTATGCAAGATGCATTGCTGTTCATCAGGAGAGAGTAAGCTGAACAGTTGAACAAATCCTTCATCATCAGCTGAATTGATGGGTGTTGGTTTCTTCATTTTGGCTTCCTCTTTGCTACTATCTCCCTTGCTAACACTCTCTTCTTTTGTAATTGTTTTCAGTAATGGTTGAACATTGGTGTTTAGTAAAACCTTCATAGGTGTAATTCCAAATTTTTCCAACATTCTTCTACTATCAAAAATCAATGATGGAACAAAGGAATTCTTGAAAGTCAAAACCACTCTCTGGGTGCTATTCCATGTAGGCAGCCAAAATATTTCAAGGAGCTCGCTAGTGTATAGCCTTCGGTGTAACAAGGAGGACAATGAGTAGAGTGCTGTTCTTTTGTTGTGCCATCTGCCTCTATTAAGGGAGTTATTTTTAATTAGCAATGCAATCTTGTTTCTCTGAGCAATTAGTTTGTCTTTGGTATAATCCTTTTGTGCAGTTTTGAGTTTAGTCAGCTTGAGTTGGTGTGATTCGGTCTTAAGGCGCTCAGCTGTCTTCTCAACTTCCTCCCTTTTAGGGGATGGTTTGATCTTAGACTTAGTTTGCTCCAGTAAGTTTTTTATCCCATCTATTTTATAATTGATATTTGTTAATTGTTCAAAGATTGCAATTACTGTTTTTGCAGTTAGGAGGCAGTTTTTAGCTACAATATCTAAATCCGTCTTTGCGTTTTTGGTGGTGTCTGGTGCAGCAATTAACTTATGAGCAGTATCCTCATTTAATAGGTGATTCTTTTCTTCAAGAGTTATTGTTTCAGGGGAGCTTTAAAATGAATTAGAAAAATAGTCGGTAGAGATGTTATCTATCTCTTTAAGTGATAAAAGGTCTTCCAATCTTAACTGTTTAAGAGTGGAGGCTGCTTTCAAAATTTCAGGATTTCCCAGATACCTCTCCTGGAGTTTCTTAGGGGTCCTACTCCGCTTGGTTTTTATCTGTCTGTCGCCTTTAGTTGTGTTCCTCTTCCTTTTGGGATTACTCTTCATTATTATCCCCAACTGTTGAAAATTAGAGACAGAAATAAAATCTTCCCTGTCTTGTTTTGTCTATCTGTGGTATTTCAATTTAAAAATTCCTTGACTCAGCTATTATGTAGTATGGACGCTGATTCAATTAATAGTGTGACATGGCTTATAACAAACAGGCAAAACAATAATTGGTCTCCAGTTGAGAGGCAAGTTAAAGAGTCAGGCGTATCCAAGTCCAAATCCAACGCTGACTTACCCTGGGTTTTTCTTAATCCAGCCCACCACTTGCTGCTGGTCAGGGGGGAGGGGCTCTCAGGGTCCCGGCGCTGGCGCAGGCTCCCTTCCTTCCTTCCGCGGCTGCCGCCGGCAGGGAGAGGCTTGAAGGGCCTTTTATCGGCCCAGGTCTTCCGGCCTCCGCCCGGCCTCCGCGTCGCCGCCGCTGCTGCTGGTCAGGGGGGAGGGGCTCTCAGGGTCCCGGCGCTGGCGCAGGCTCCCTTCCTTCCTTCCGCGGCCGCCGCCGGCAGGGAGAGGCTTGAAGGGCCTTTTATCGGCCCAGGTCTTCCGGCCTCCGCCCGGCCTCCGCGTCGCCGCCGCTGCTGCTGGTCAGGGGGGAGGGGCTCTCAGGGTCCCGGCGCTGGCGCAGGCTCCCTTCCTTCCTTCCGCGGCCGCCGCCGGCAGGGAGAGGCTTGAAGGGCCTTTTATCGGCCCAGGTCTTCCGGCCTCCGCCCGGCCTCCGCATCGCCGCCGCTGCTGCTGGTCAGGGGGGAGGGGCTCTCAGGGTCCCGGCGCTGGCGCAGGCTCCCTTCCTTCCTTCCGCGGCCGCCGCCGGCAGGGAGAGGCTTGAAGGGCCTTTTATCGGCCCAGGTCTTCCGGCCTCCGCCCGGCCTCCGCGTCGCCGCCGCTGCTGCTGGTCAGGGGGGAGGGGCTCTCAGGGTCCCAGCGCTGGCGCAGGCTCCCTTCCTTCCTTCCGCGGCCGCCGCCGGCAGGGAGAGGCTTGAAGGGCCTTTTATCGGCCCAGGTCTTCCGGCCTCCGCCCGGCCTCCGCGTCGCCGCCGCTGCTGCTGGTCAGGGGGGA
This sequence comes from Phrynosoma blainvillii, assembly GCA_026167975.1. NCBI lineage: Eukaryota > Metazoa > Chordata > Lepidosauria > Squamata > Phrynosomatidae > Phrynosoma > Phrynosoma blainvillii. The sequence goes on along the minus strand of JANUYF010000004.1, from coordinate 182,810,893 downwards.
GGGGCTCTCAGGGTCCCGGCGCTGGCGCAGGCTCCCTTCCTTCCTTCCGCGGCCGCCGCCGGCAGGGAGAGGCTTGAAGGGCCTTTTATCGGCCCAGGTCTTCCGGCCTCCGCCCGGCCTCCGCGTCGCCGCCGCCGCTGCTGGTCAGGGGGGAGGGGCTCTCAGGGTCCCGGCGCTGGCGCAGGCTTCCTTCCTTCCTTCCGCGGCCGCCGCCCAGTTTAAGTGGGTTTTTCCTCCCCCCCAAACAGCACTGGGTGCATTCAGAGCCAGTGGGAATGTCGTGGAAATAACCCACTTTTACACCAGATTATTTTCATAGTGTGAATGGGCAGATAGGCTGAGAATATCAATCCAGAGATCTGTGTTTGATTATATTCTGGGGACATTTGTCTGGCCATATATGAACTAGAGCTATTAATGCTATATTGTACTATCTAATAATAATAATAATAATAATAATAATAATAATTTATTTATTTATACCCCGCCCCTCTGTTAAAATAATTGGGGCAGCTTACAACAATTAAAAAATACATCAATTTATAAGCTAAAACCCCAAAACCTGCCATTCCCATTTAAAAAGTATTAAACTAATATCAATAAAATCTACAGAAATCTTAAAAATCATATGAGATATTTTAAACCAAGCAGCAGACAAGCCAAGAACTCAAAGAAGACATGGGCAGCTAGTGGCCTCCTAGCCAGACACAGAAGGAGAAATATCCTTGGCTCATGTTGGCATCCCTCAATTGTTTCTTTAGGGAAGGCTTGGAAGAAAATGAATGGTTGAAGACCAGCTTAACATTTGAGTTTGAAGAAGGACAACAGGAATTGTGGGGAATTTGGTAAAGATGGGAGAGGACTGTTTTTCATTATTGAAAGTGTTCCTTTTGTGATTAGGGTTGTGAAGACACACCCAACTAAAGGTGGTGGCAAATATGGGTGTGCAACACCAGTACCTGGTGAGATCAATCTCTAACCCCAAAAAGGCTCCAAAGCTGAGTGTAAAGTCCAAAAAGAGGAAAATGTATTAAACAAGGAAAAAAAAAATAAAAAAAGGGTTTCTCCTCCCAAGCTCTAATAGGCTTAAAATAAAAGGTACTTTACAGTTCAGGTTTAATGATCTTCAGTGTTGTCATCTCTCTGGGTTTGTTCCTGGATTGATCTCCTTCTCAATGAAGCTGGTGCAGGGTCTTTCAGCTTCTGGTGCTCTTGTTTTCTTTGACGTTGATGTTTATTGGAATTAACTGATACAGCTAACTAAATTGGCTAATGTGGTAAATAAGTTGGCTATATGGTAAATAATTTGGCTGCAGGTGTGAGAAATGCCCTTTCCCTCTGCCTGAGCCTGTTGCCACCAAATAAATCAAGCCAAGCCTGCCTAAGAAAAACTAAAAAACCCAAGCTAAAGCAGAGCTTGCTGGGAAGAGGCAAACCAAAAACTAGAAAAATGCAGGGGATTCCTACAGCTCCTCCCACAAACTAATAGAGTGGAACATTCCTATGTTCAAACTAAACTGAAAATGAAGGAAAATGCAGGGGAGAATTTAAATAGTCCAGGCTGGACATCACAAGGGTTATTATTCCATGTCAGAGAATATGTGATGGGAAGTTTTCTTGGTCCCAAAACACATGGGCAAAATGACACAGATTCAGGCTATATTGGGGATGTATCATTTACATTTACACACCCCAAATGCAGCCTTAAGCCAAGCCCACTGTGTGCCAAACAAGAAGAACTGGGCCAAGAAGGAGTGGATAGAAGCCACTGTTGGCCCAGACTGGGACCATGGCAGTGGCCCGAATTGGGTCTGGGCCCATGTAGTCGCCATGATCCCAGCACGAACAGCACCAGTGCAGTCCTTTTGGTCCATCTGTTTTGGGCCTTGGTCTCCCAAATTGAATTGTATTGACTTAGGTATTAGAGGGAATTACAGACCCTTGCCTCTCTTGTTTGACCTCTGAAAATGTAGTCTACATCTTAGGTATCTTTGGGAATTTCATACTTCTGTTCCAAACTTTCAATAATTTGAGATCAGCAGAAGAGGCCACTTTCACATCACACCCCAAGGTCAGATTAACCACCAGTTGAAGGAGAACATACTTAGTTACCACCCTAGAGATAGGAGGAGATTTTCCATTGTCATGGTATGTTTAGCATATTCCCTTTTACAAATAGATCATTTTCCTTCATTATTCTTTCAATTATTAGCTGTACTAAATTGGATTATTAAAATTATTATTATTATTATTACTACTACGACTACTATTATGTTTATTTATATCCCATCTTCCTCCCAACACAGGGACTCAAGACGGCTAACAAATATAAAATAGTCCAAGTTAAAACAGTAGAAAGCATTAAAAATACAAAGTTTAAAAAACAAACAATTCAAACAATTAAAAACATTACATTATTAAAATTTTAAAGTTTAAAACTCTTCAAAACAAAAACAGCATCCATGTCATGCAAAGGCCTGGCGGCATAAAAACATCTTTACCTGCCACAGCAGGGATGGAGCCATCCTGGCCTCTGTAGGGGTGGAGTTCCAGAGCTTGGGAGCAGCCACTGAGAAGGCCCTTTCTCTTGTCCCCACCAAACACACCCAAGTAGGTAGTGGGACAGAGAGAAGGGCCTCTCCTAAGGGGATGATACAGGGAGATTCAAACCCAAGCATATAGGCCTTTATAGGTCAAAACCAGCACTTTGAATTGTGCCCAAAAATGGACTGGCAGCCAATGGAGCTGTTGCAACAAGGGTAGACATAGCATATCTTGATTTCAGTAAGGCTTTTGACAAGTCCCCCATAATATTCTTGCCAATAAGATAATAAAATGTGGGCTAGTCAAGACAACTGTACCACCATGGCCAGATCTGATTTCTCCAGGAGCAGGCACAGTTGGCACACAAGTTTTAGCTGTGGAAAGGCAGTCCTGGTCACCACTGATACCTGGGCTTCCAGGCTCAGCGCCGAGTCCAGAAGTACTCCCAAACTACGAACCTGAGTTTTCGGGGGAGTGTTATCCCATCTAACAGAGGCTGAATCCCTATTCCCAAATTTGTCTTTCTACTGACCAGGAGCAACTCTGTCTTGTCTGGAGTAAGCTTCAATTTGTTTGTCCTCATACAGTCCATTACAGCAGCCAGAACAGGATAGAAACAGCTTCCTTTGAATTAGGTGGAAAGGAGTGATAGAGCTGGCTATCATCAGCATACAGGTGACACCCTACTCCAAAACTCTGGATGACCTCTCCCAGTGGTTTCATGTAAATGTTAAAAAGCATAGGTGACAGGACCGAGCCCTGAGGGACCCCACAGGTCAGTGGCCAAGGTGTCGAACAGGTATCCCCCAACACCACCTTCTAAGAGCACCCCTCCAAGAAAGAACGGAGCCACTATAGAACAGTACCTCCAAGCCCCATCCCAATGAAGCAACTCAGATGGATACCATGGTTGATGGTATCAAAAGCTGCTGAGAGATCCAGCAAAACCAACAGGGACACACTTCCCCTTTCCAGTTCTCTATGTAAGTCATCCACCAAGGCGATCAAAGCTCTTTCTGCCCCATGGCCAGGCCTAAAACCTGACTGACATGGATCTATAATCCGTCTCATCCAGGAATGCCTGGAGTTGGGAAGCCACCACACGCTCCATCACCTTGCCCAGAAATGGAAGATTGGAGACTGGCCTGTAATTATCTAGTAAAGTAGGATCCAGGGAAAGTTTTTTTCAATAGAGGGCTTACCACTGCCTCTTTTAGGCATGTTGGAACCCTGCCTTGCTGTAAAGAGGCATTAATCACTTCCCTTACCCATGCCACCAGCCCTCCTCTGGGCTGTTTAATAAGCTCTCACCTGTCCAAGGACCCTGTCCACATCATCAGGTTGCACAAATTGAAGAGTATCCATCAATACTGGATAAGCAGGAGCCCAGGTTACATCCACCAACACTGTATCAACTCTGGCATCTAAGTCAGATTTTATCACCCGGTTAGTATTGGATCTGGATTAAAAATGCAGACCCATTGGAATCAAGAGGACTTGTTAGTCATGGCTAAGTTAAGTTCCAGTTGGTTCTCTAAGCTTAGTTTAAGTCTGGATGTAACTCATTATATTGGTCTTCTGTTTTACTGCTGACTCCTTTGTTTCTTGTTTCGATTCCCTTTTTTGCAGTGTCTACAACATTGAGAACTTTGGTGAAAGGTTCCAAAAGTTTGACACAGAAATAGAAAAGGAAATTAAACATGCTCCCCTTTGACAAATCCTTACTACTAGGTGGTGATATTGTAACCACACAGTTACTATCCTTGGAAAGCTAAGATAATACTGGGTATCTTATCAGCATAGCTTTAGAAGATACAGAAATGGCCAACCCAAGATATTATCTTGACTGAGCAGACATTCTCATATCTGGGTCCAGGTTACAGCTGTATTCATACTAACCAAATCCTACTCTTCTCTAGTTTAGTACTTTCTATAGATAAATTATTAGATACTTGCAGCTGTATCAGGTGTTCTTTCACATTCCTGGCAAAAAAGCCAGTGTGGGAAACCAGTGTGGTATATCGTTTGGAGTAATAATATTATTTGTATACCGCCCTGTGGCAAGCCAATCCGGGCGGTGAACAAGGATAAAATAACATACAACATAAAAGCAAAATAATTCCCTCCTCCCCACCTTAAAAAGTTATTAAATCATATTCAATTAAAACAATTACAATAAGAGTTAAAAACTTTTACATAGAATTAAAATATAATACAAACCATCATCCCCCTGCTAGTTCGACTCTAAGGGAATTATGAATGGTGCATAAAGGGAAGATCCCAGTGATCCCGAGGCCGGGCGATTTAGTCCGGAAAGGCCTGCCGGAAGAGATCCGTCTTGATAGCTTTTTTAAAGCTATGCAAGGATGTTAATTGACGGATCTCATCCGGCAGGCCGTTCTAGAGTCTGGGAGCAACGATAGAAAAGGCCCTCTGGGAGGTCGCTGTCAGCCTAGATTTTTGAAGCTGCAGCAGATTCCTCCCAGAGGACCGGAGGGCGCGGGGAGGATTGTATGGGAGGAGGCGGTCTCTGATATAACTTGGACCCAAGCCATTTAGGGCTTTAAAGGTAATAACCAGCACCTTGTACTGGGCCCGGAAACCAACAGGCAGCTAGTGGAGGGACCTCAAGACCGGAGTGATGTGATCCCTCCTAGATGTCCCTGATAACAACCTGGCCGCCATATTCTGCACTAACTGTAGTTTCCGAGTCAAGCACGAGGGTAGCCCCATGTAGAGCGCATTACAGAAGTCTAGGCGTGAGGTTACCAGCGCGTGCACAACAGTTTCGAGATCCCTTACTTCCAGAAAAGGGCGCAGCTGGCGTATCAGCCGAAGCTGATAACAGGCACTCCTGACCATCGCGTTTACCTGATTAGTCATCAGGAGCGACGAATCAAGGAGCACCCCCAGACTGCGAACACAGTCACTGGAGGAGAGTGTGACCCCATCCAGGACTGGAGGTTGCAACCCAATTCTTGGTTTCGGAGCCGATACCATGAGCACCTCCGTCTTGTCTGGATTCAATTTCAATCTGTTTTTCCTCATCCAGCCCATTACCGCCCGAAGACATTCATTGAGAGAAGAGATGCCATTGGAATTCGAGGCTGACGAACGAGACACGGAGAAATAGATTTGAGTGTCATCAGCGTACTGATAACACCCAGCACCATAACTCTGTATGATCTCACCCAGCGGCTTCATGTAGATATTAAATAATATCGGGGACAAAATAGCTCCCTGAGGGACCCCACAAGTGAGCTCCCTCTTACTGGAGCTACAGTCCCCGAGCAGCACCCTCTGGGATCTACCCGAGAGGAAGGACCGGAACCACTGCAACGCAGTGCCTCCAATACCTAACCTTCTCAGGCGGTCCAAGAGGATGCCGTGATCTATTGTATCAAAAGCCGCTGAGAGGTCTAGGAGCACCAACAGGGTCACACTACCCCTTTCGATGCTCGGACGCAGATCGTTGGTCAAGGCAACCATGGCAGTCTCAACCCCAAAGCCTGTCCTGAAGCCGGTTTGAAATGGGTCTAGATAATCGGTTTCATCCAAGACAGCTTGGAGCTGAAGAGCAACCGCCCTCTCAATCACCTTGCTCAAAAATGGCAGCAATGACACAGGTCTGTAGTTTTTCATATCCAGGGGGTCCAGGGAAGGTTTTTTCAGAAGCGGCCTAACAGCCGCTCACTTAAGGCAAGATGGAAGATGTCCCTCCCTAAAGGACGCATTGATGATATCCATAAGGAATCTTACCAATGCGTCCCCCCCCCCCGGACGGCCAGCCATGATGGGCAAGGGTCAAGAGGGCAAGTCGTCTTCCTCACCTTACCAAGCAGCTTGTCCACGTCCTCGGTACTCACAGATTGCCACTGATCCAATATAATTACATCGGTGGAGTCACTGGACGCCTCGCCTATTGACTCTGTTTCAGTGGTGGCATCTAAGTCGGCTCTTATCTGGATTGTACTGGATTGGAATGGAGGATCAAGGTGACCTAAAGCTATTTCCTTATCAGCTTGATCTACCTCACAACTTTAACTTAATTGATCAAGTACAGTGCTGTGTAAATTTGTGGTGCTTCATAAATAAACTATGATGATGATGATGATGATGTGAAGATAAACAAGGAGGAAAGCCATGTGTGCTTTGTTGGAAGAAACTTGAACTACAAATGTAAAAAATAAATGAAAATACCTATTGCGAACATTTATTGCAGACCTCTGAGTTTCTATCATGAACATGGGTTTCTATTCAGACATGGGGAAAGGTTTTTTTGTATGTGTGTGTTTGTGTTTTCTATTCTTTCTTTTTTAAATTTCAGCTCTCATAATCTTGTGGGAATTTTCAATGGGAGTTTGGGAGCTGGACTCCACAAATGTAACCTTTTCAGCCTTTTCCACATCTGGATAGGGATAAATGCATAGAAGTTTATTTAGCTGATTTGCAATGGGGCAAATATGGGGGGAGGAATAAATTTCCTCCACTGACTCCTTAATCCTTCTTGCACCATGTTGTTTTTTTAAAAAAAACTGAAATTCAGAAAGAAAGAGGGGAAAATTCTTAGGTCTTGCAAATAAATCAGGTTAGGAACTGGATGGTTCAGCTATGGGAACATACATTCCTAATCTTCACACAGTATTTTACTTTGAAAAATTGGCAGTAATCCTGGATGCTTTATCTAATGGAGTGAGGCAAAGAAAGCTTGGGATATAAAAATGTTATTCTCTTAAGAGCAAAAGGTTCAGCAACATCCCGAGGCAGAAATATCCATAAACACATCATTTCTTAAGGTTATATTTTTAGTAGTATTTTTTTTGGTCTCTGGAATTTAATAAATCCACATGGGAGCAGTCACTTGGCAGTGACACTATCTTGATATTTAAGTCCTGACAGTGTGAATGTAATTATAGAGAGTAGCCTTTGAAAGAATTTTAATAACATGTGTTCTCCATGAAGAGAATAGTGTCTTGCACTTTTTTGGTTATTAATCTCCTTTTTACTCATGCCCTCAGTTACATTCAATCTTTAGCAAACGGTCTGAAACCCAATTCTGCAGATACCTCAGCAAGATAACTAATTTTCTGTCTGGGAGAAGAACTACACACTTCAGTATCACAGAAGAAAAGCAAGGGAAAAGTTGTTCAGTGACTAGAGGCAATTCACCAAGCTCATATATGTATATTTTTGCTGAATTTGCTGATATGTATTTCATAAAGGTAAAGGCCACAAGGTTGTCAAGTTGTGTCCGACCATAGGGGGCGATGCTCATCTCCGTTACTAAGCCAAAGAGCCAGCATTGCCAGAGATTAGTCTGTGATCATGTGGCTAGCATGATTGCACAGAACACTGTGTTTGTTTGGATACATATCAAAAATATATCTTCTATAAATCAGCAAAAGTGTAGATATAAATATAAAGGGTTAATCATGTTTATTGTAGACCAGGGATGGGCAACTTGTGGCTCTCCAGATACTCTTGGGCTGCTTCTCCCAGAGGGCCTAGCCAGCATAGCCAGTGGGGAAGAGTCATGGTTGATACAGGCCAGCAGCATCTGCAGAGACAGGTTGCCTAATTCCAGTATAGATCCGTTGTTATCTGCACAACAGCCTAGCCATGACTAACTGATACCCTGTTGATTTCAGTGGTTCTGCACAACTTTGAGGCAAAGGGGTAAGACTACACTGTTTTCCTTGGAGGCCAGACCCCTTACCCACTACTACTGCTGAAGTTAAAATTCAGTGGTAATAGTAGTAGCTTTACAGTGCAGAAAATGCCAGGCACACAGATCTCTGAGGCTGCAGGACAGGGCATCCTGCTGAAAAGAAAGAGATAGGAAGAAGAAGAAAGCCAATTAGAGGAGACCTCACAAGATTTCAGCATGGAATTTAATGACATGGTTTGCAGCAATGGCTTATGTGACAGCAGGGCTACATATTGTCCACCCCTTGTCTATACTAAGCATGATTTAATTCTCTATCCAACTCAAACCTTTTTTCTTTCTTTCTTTCTTTTTTACAGTGTAATTCAGTACAGAAATAATATTCCATAACCATGCTTTCAATATAAATCAGTGTACTGTGGATTACCAGGCACACGTGTATTTCAGGGTATGTTTTCTACATGTACTTTTCTGACCCTAGTCACTCCTGTGAGAAACAGAAGGTTAACACAACAAACCCCTCCCTGGGACAAAGTGATGAAGCAAGCAGAATTCTCAAAGGTTTAGTTATATTTTTGCAAGTCCACAGACTTGAGTGAGCCAGAAAAAAATATCAAAGAGGCACACCCCCTCAGGGCTTTCACACAATATTTATCTTCCTTCTCCCAGCCACATCCTTCCCTACCTCATTTCTCATTGGCTGGAGTCATGAGGTGCACAAAACTTTCACATCCACCTTCTGCATTTCCCCTTAACATGATCTCCCCCTTTCCCACACACATCCCATGTTCATTCAAAGTAGTAATTTTATATCCCCAAGGAGGATCCGTAAATATATCTTTTTCCACCAGGCCGCTCTTCTGTTAGAAAATAATCTAAAGCTAACCTGTTCTGGCAAATTGTTGTCCTGCCCATAGTTCCAGAGTAGTGGCAGTTTGATTTGTCACACTGCTTGGAGTCTGATTATCTGGTTTAACATTTTTATTCTCTATTAATTCTAATCTATATTTTGTTTATAGTTAGCTTCTAAATGCCTAGGTAAAAGGGAAAATGAACTGAACTAAGCACAAGTTCTTAACTGACCTCTGAACAATGCAGATTTTTTGCTCACTCTCTCCACAACATCACCAAAATCCACTTGTGTCACCTTCAGGTTATTGCTTTGGGTGTGTTTTATCATAGTTAGGATTCCTGAACAGCCAGGTAATTCACCACCTTTGTAGTAAAACTCCCACTATGCTTTAAAAAGCAACCCATGTAGTTTTTACCAAGAGTAGAGAACACGGAGAGTACCCATAAATTCTTGTTCTCAAGAACTAGGAAACACCACCAATGACTTGTGTGAAGACACACCCAACTAAAGGTGGTGGCAAATATGGGTGTGCAATGCCAGTACCCTGGTGAGATCAAACTCTTTTACCCAAAAAGGCTCCAATGCTGAATGTAAAGTCCAAAAGGGGGAAATTTATTTTGAAGAACAAAAGAAAAAGGGTTCTCCTCCCCAGCTCTAACAGGCTTAAAATAAAAGGTACTTTACAGTTTAGGTTTCAGCAATCTTCAGTGTTGTCATCTCTCTGGGTTTGATCTTGGTTTGTCTCCTACTCAATGAAGTTGGTGCAGGGTCTTTCAGCTTCTGGTGCTCTTGACTTCTCTATTGTTGATGTTTAATAGAATTAACTGCTTCTGGTAACTAAATTGGCTAATGTGGTAACTAAATGGTAAGTAAATTGGCTAAATGTGGTAACTAAATTGGCTAAATGGTAAATAAATTGGCTAAATGGTGTAAGAAATGCCCTTTCCCTCTGTCTGAGCCTGTTTGCCACCAAACAGATAAAGCCAAGCCTGCCTAAGAAAAAACTAAAAATCCCAAGCTTAAGCAGAGCTTGCTGGGAAGGGGCAAACCAAAAACTAGAAAAATGCAGGGGATTCCTACAGCTTCTCCCACAAACTAATGCTCAGACATACTAAAGACTAAAGACTGACTAAAAATGAAGGAAAATGCAGGGGAGAATTTAAACAGTCCAAGCTGGACATCACAACTTGCATGCTTTGTTAGTTCACACCCCTTATTCTTGTATAAAGTGAGTTCTTGTATAGCCATCCCTTGTGAAGGGAAAGATATCATCTGAGCTGCAGGTTGTCCAGAGGTGCAAGCATAATAATTGCTTTTCTTTAGACCTTGTGTTGTGTCTTTAACACATTTTAGCCCAGCATTTGAATTTCTATTTCTTCTTCTTCTTCTTCTTCTTCTTCTTCTTCTTCTTCTTCTTCTTCTTCTTCCATTTGTCCTCTTTCTATTAAGCATAACCATTTTTGGACTTGTATTTTAATTTATGTTTGTGGTTAATTTAATTGGTCCCTAATGCTGAGTTGTGTTCTCTATTCCTTTCTAAACAGGAGTAGCAAATCCCTCTACTCCTTTTAGGTTCTGAATCGAAATTATGGAGCTAAATATCATCAAGCTCTTCACCTTGAAATCACCTTGGTCTTTCCCAGAACTTAGTATTATACATATAGCAAACACACACTATCCCTATAAATATCATTAGTAATATTTCAACTAGTATTACCTCCTCTGACCATTGTTTCCTTAGTAGGACAATCCTTTCGATCCCTAATCTATTTTTAAGAAGGTTACTAGCTCCCCACTTTCTGGCTTAGCTAAGTCTAGATCTTCTTTGTAAACCTTTGTTTTATGATTAAAGCACAAATTACCTTGATATACAGTGGCCAATTCCGGATTACTCATCCAAAGGTTGATCAAGAAAAATTACACAAGTATTGAAGCTTTATTTTGATTCCCATTCTCCCAACCCTGAATCCCTTTTCCAAAATTATTTTTGCTTTGGTCTGAGATAAAGGGTTCATTTATTATGGTTGTTACTCCTTTATTCTGAATTTCAGGAAATCTCTGGACTTCCTTGTCTACTTAGGAATTTTTGCAGCTCCGCTAGTCTTTTAACTCCTATTAAGGCTCCACCCTTTTGCATTCCAAATTGTGACTTTACTTACTAATAGCATCTGGGAAAATTCTTGGTGTTCCATCTCCTTCCACAACATTATCAATACCCCATCTCCTGGATGGATCTTGTGAACCATAAACATCAATAGAAAGTTTGTGCCATCAATCTTTTCCTTAAACAAAACAAAATAGAAAACAGTGCCAGTATATAATTCTTTAAACATTTATCTTTTTCTATAAATTTAGACATTGTCCATGATACACCACCTCACCTTTGCCTTTTTTAATTTTATGTATCAGGATATTATTATTATTTTATTTTATTTTATTCTTTACCCAGTCAGTTTTGCTTGTATTTATCTGATTCATTTGGCGCTCACATCACTGAAGGCCTACTAGGTAGCTCCCTTATATTTATGAGCAAAGTAATTATCTTCTGGTTTCACTCATAATTTATCAAGGGCTCTTGGTATGAACCCCTGAGCCCCCCTCTTTTTTCTTGTAATTGTTAAGTCTGACTGGAAGACTGGAAGCAGCTCTGTGTACAACAAGGCAGTGAGAAAGGCCTTTAGGGATCCATAACTCTCAAACACTCTTATCACGTTGATTTCAGTGGGATCTGCAAATTCCCAAACAACAAATGTCATAGTTTCTGCTCTTCAATTCTAATTCTTGTCGGAATGCATGGCTTTTTTTGTTTGGGAATTTACCTACATTACACCCTTAGTTGTTGTATATAGAATCATAGAATCGTAGAGTTGGAAGGGTTCCCAAGGGCCACCCAGTCCAACCCCATTCTGCCATGCAGGAACTCACAATCAAAACTACCCCCAACAGCATGGGCATCCAGCCTCTGCTCAAAGACCTCCAAAGAAGGAACTTTGTTATAGAAAACAAAAATGACAGACAGCAATAACAAAGACCCAGATAAAAAACAAAATCTTGCTCCCTTTTTTCCAAAATCAAAAGAAAATTATTAATGAACTAAGAGGCAACCTGTTTACAGCATTTTCTCTTGTTGTTTTGCATGACATCTCCGTGGAGATATATGCAAGGCTGTTGTCTTTGTTGATTTGTCTGTTTTTGCTTTTGCAAATGTAAATGTTTATATCCTAAACCAAATGTGGAGCCTCTGCTCCCTTGTCTGACCTTCTTCAAACAGGAATATATATTTATGTCAGTGTTTCTCCTTTTGTCTCTAGAAGTCTCATACAGGACTTTTACCATCATACCAAAATTTGGAGTCCAGATTCTGGAGAATTTTCCCATTCCTAAAAAAACCTCTTAGATGCTCCGGATAGCTATCCTGCAGACAGCTTCTTTTCTCTCAGACCCCAGCTTCTGCTGGCCCTGTGACAAGTCAAATCTCAGATATGTTACTTCTGTTCTTGCAATCTATACCTTCTTTTTGGATACTTTATAGCCAGCTAGTCATAGAAAGATCAGCAATGAGATATTGTTTTCCAAGCATACATCCATGTTTATTTTCTTACCAACTAACATGTTATCCACATACTGCAACACACGTCCTTGCTGAGAAGGAACCATTTGGACAAATCTGAACTCAAGGCTGTTCCAAACATGGTGGAATTGTTCTTGAAACTCTGGACCAGAATGCTTCACTTTAATTTGACTTTCCAGCCCAAATCTGGGTTCTCCCATCCAAAAGCAAATATTTTGTGATTGTCCTGCTCTACAGGAATGCAGAAGTGAGAAGAATGCATCTTCAGGATCTATTGTAACTAGCAATGTATAGGGGTTAGTGATGATGGAATGTACTAGAACTGGTGAAATAGTCTGGCATTTCCAGTTGCACAAGACAAACAGACTGTAAAAAGGCTTGTAACTTTTCAGACCAGACACTCCAACAACAGGAACTTTGAACTTGCCCAGAAGTCCTCCAAAGTTAGTTACTACAGAGTGAATAGCTCAATTGTCTAGTCGAAAATCCACAAGTTTGTTTCCCCTATTTATTGGAATCTGAGGCTTCTCATGGGAAACCTTTACAAAAGAAAATGCTCTGGTTCAAGTTTTCAAAACATTCTCACCGTTATTATTATTTTGAACTGAGCAACATTTCAAAAAGGATTTGTCTCCACTCCTTCCTTCCTGAACAACCTATGAAACAAAAGGAGGCGGGAAACACACACTCCTGTCGGTGTGCACTCTCATTTTAGAAACCAAAGGAAAGAACAAATGAAGAGATAGCCCCCCTTTTCCCGCTCAGGAGAAGCAAGTCTCCTTAGCAGCTAAGCTCCACACACACACACACACAGTCACTGTTGTCATTATTCTTACCAAGGCAGAACATGATAGCCAGCATGACACAGTGGTCTGAAGGCTGGATCACAACTCTGGGGATCAGGCTTTTACTCCCAGCTCGACTCTTAAATCCACTAGAGTGACCCTGGTCAAGTCACACACACCCAGCCCAGGAGAAGGCAATGGAACCCCCCTCCCCAAATCTTGCCAACCAAACCCCATGGGTCACCATAAATCAGGAACAGCATGACGGCAATCAACCTCAACAACAAAACAAAGCAGAACAAGAACAAACACTTCTGCTTATAAAAATTCTTCACTTTAAAACCACATTGAGGACACAGCCTGCTACAGACACACAGGAAAAAAAAGAAGGTAATCTTCCTTGCTCACATCTCTCTCGCTCGCTCTCATGCACACAAAGACACTCAATGTTTTCACAACAGGAACAAAGACAGCAAATTGACACGGATGAAATCAAGGACAAAGTTTCAGTTTTGTCTTCCTCCACCTCCATGTATTTTGAGATGGAGGAGATGTAAGCACATAGGGAGGAGGAAGACAATCCAAAGGAGTTCAAGATGGTTCTTGATCCTCCTTTGATTTCTCCCCGCTCAAAGGATATCGCTCTACCACTCCAATCTAACAGGCTGCATACATACACCTGTGGGAGTTTACAAAACTGTGCCACCCTGGCCTCAATATCAGAAATTTATCCTTTCCAATAGTGGGGACTTCTGAAATCTGGTTTAGGTCTCCAGCTTTCTTCTGTTTTCTTTAGTTTTCCATTTCTGTCTATCTGTTGAAACCAGGCCTGACCTGTTTGACCTACGTCCTTGGATGCTGGTAACCAGAACTACATAAGGACTGTACCTTGGAGAAAGTGCACATGCTTTGCATGCAGAAGGTCACAGGGTCATTGACTAGTATCTCTGGTTTTAGAAAACCAGCTATTGCCAGCTGATGGGAAGTTTGTCTCTGCCTGAGACATTGGAGAGAGGAAGTACTGAACTAGATGGACCAAAGTAGATAATAGTGGTCTGTGAGCCTTTTCATATGTTCAGCTATGTACAATAGACTGCTTGTTTGCCTGGAGCTCGTGAGAAGTCATTCTCTGAGCATTGGCAGAGATGTTTTTGCTGTGCTAATTTATGTGATTTACTTAGGACCTTGCTCCCCAGCTGAAATCTAGCTTATGACGCGGACAGAGCCCTATTGGTATATCGTTAACATTGTACAGATCCGCATGAGAACATAAACATACATAAGCCCAATTAAAGTATAAGCTTAAGAATAATAGGATGGCAGTTAAAAGACTGGACCTACCTTAATTAATACAGTAAATAATTGTTGCCTGGGGGGGGAGGGGAAGTCATAGGGCTGATAAAGGACTTCTATTGTTTGAATATTTTTTTCCTACATATTTCCAATCTATACCTTGATGAAACTGAAAACACACCTCTTTGGATTCTCCTGCAGAGATGGAAAAACCTTAGCAAATATCAGGGATGTTTAAGGAGGGGGAGAGTATAGCCTGTTTCCCCCATGTGTCCCCAAGAGTCCTTAATGTGGTACCACCATCCCTGCTGAAAACAAGAAACTAGGGAGGGACCATATTTCAGAGATGGAACACACAATTTGCATGCAGAAGTTTGCAGGTTTAGTCGCTGGCACTGTTTCAAGTGTGTGGATTTCAAAGACTAGTTTTCATCTGATTTCAAGTAGTTTTATAATATTTCTTGTGCATCACCTTGGGGGCCCTGGCACACTGATAGTCAATAAATCATCAGTCACATTCCCCTTTCAGATGCTCTCCCTTCCATACATTGTTTAAAACACTGAATGATAAAATATGTGAGATGTAGGGATGATGGTAGTACTTGGTGTGCAAAACCTCCCTGTTTAGTCAATGCATAGTTCTGGCTTAAGAATATAAGAGGAGCTGTTCTTGCTCCAAACAAAGGCCTTTCCAGTCCAGCATCCTATTTCTCAAAGAGGTCTTCCAGATGCCTATGGGAAGCCCACAAGTCATATATGGTAGGCCAGTAGTCCTTTCTTGATCTATTTCTTAAAGAATTAGTAGTGAGATATTAGAAGCAGGTTGTCTCTCCCTTATCCAGAATTCCAAATTTCATAATATTCCAAAACCCAAATGTTTTTTCGTTGGTGGCTGAGATAGTGACACCTTTGCTTTCTGATGGTTCAGTGTACACAAACTTTGTTTCATGCACAAAATTATTAAAACAGTTGTATGAAACTGCCTTCAGGCTGTGTATAAGATGTATATGGAAAATAAACGATTTTCCTGTTTAGACTTGGATCATATCTCCAAGATATCTCAATATGTTGGAATATACAAATACAGTATTCCAGAATCCAAAAATATCCCAAACACTCCTGATCCCAAACATTTTGGATAAGGGAGACTCAACTCATACAGCTGTCATGACTAGCCACCATTGATGGTAGCCTTTCTACTTGCTACACTGAAGTAGTTTGCAATAGCACGTGTTTGTTTTTTTGGAAAACCCTGAGTACTTATTAGCAATTACAATACATTTATCTGGCTCTGTGTTTTCACTTATAAGCACCCTCCCAAGTATGTGTCTTTCTCTTTGCTATTACATTTGGAAAGCTTTACCTGTATGGATGTACTAAAAGGGGAAAATCAGTGTATTTTAATTACATGCTTGTTCCCTTATTCCAAGACGCAGAAGGGAAGCTTTATTATAATTAGATAGGTTTTTTAAAAAGTTATTTAAACACTCATTATGATGAGGAGAGTGTTTTTATACATGCTAGTGCTTTCTAACATTTGGGTGCCTTTTAGCTTTTATCTTTAAAACTGATGAAAACCATCATCAGAATTAATAAGAATTAATTCCCTCCTCTGCATCTGATAGTAGAAATCATTCTTCTGGTGAATATTTCCAAGGAGCTCCTGGCTGACATTTACAGAGGACCAAGGTGGCAGAGAGTGTGAGCATGAAGGAGGAGAGAAATGAAAAATCAAAACAGTACTAATCCTCCCTCTCAGTCTTTTCAGATGTATTGCATGTGTAGCTACAGAGAGGAAAGATGCAGATTGCCATTCCTGTGACAAACCAAGGGCATGTGGAATTTGCCCCTTTATTTCTGCATGGCGACATCTCATATGGACAACTCCTATCTAGAAAAGACAAAAAGAGGTGTTGCAGTCTTGGAAATATATAGAACAAAAACACCATTGAATTTTGCATGCATCTTCTTACTTGTGTTATGTTTGTATGCACATCACATTCCCCTTTCTAAGTCCAAGCAATATATTGGAGATCTCAATCATTGATGCACAAGGTATACACAGATGCTATTCATTTATTTATTTAATATTGCCTCTCAGCCTACCAGGCTGCTATTTTTTAAAAAAAGATTAAAATTAGTTTTAAAAACACACACAACTAAAACAGTTCCAAAGGCATCCACAAAACTGATTTTAAGGAACAAAGGCTATGTGGAACAATGCAGTCTTGATCATCTACTGGAAACACATTAGGGGTGGAACCAGCTTACCTCTTCTTGGAAGGGCAATCCCCAACCCAGATGCTGTCCCAGAGAAGCTCCTATCTCATGTACTGAGCAGCTTAGCCTTTCAGGATGGAAACAAATTGGAAGCCTGTGAACTTGATACAGGTGATATATGATCCCTAAAAAGCACATCAGACAACAGTCTGGCAGTCATATTTTGTAAGGACAGTCCAATGTAGAGCATATTATAGTAGTCTAACTGGGAGGTAATTAAGACGTGAACCATGGTGTCCTAATCTGCCATCAGTACTTGTAAGAACTTAAATTACAGTTTCGCACCCCATCCCTGGGAGTAAGTCTCATTGAACTCTATTGGATTTTATACTGTAAACTGAATAGGGAGAAAAGATAAGAGCAAGATAGGGTAAGGAGATAAAAGACTCCTCACTCCCCTGTCCCAACCCTTTTAATACAAGAAATATAGATAACATTACTCAAGCAATAAAAGCAATAATGCAATGAAGTTATTAAAAGTATGTAAGTTAACAGCAACAACAATGATGAATTTCTTTTGCATTGTTATTTCTGTGTCAGACAAGTCCAGTTTCTTCTGTTAAATTACGGTGCTTTCCAATAATATTTCACGTATTGCGTCTGCAGAGTCTCGCCCGGCAGAGCTGTTTAGGGTGGTGGGGGATTTGACGCGGATATCTCCTGCGCCAAACCCTCTACTTAACCCAACGACAGCCTGCTGTGAGGCATTTAATATCCACTTTGCAGATAAAATCTCTCGGATAAGAGCCGACTTGGACACCAATAATTTGGCAGGATCTGTGGACGAGGCGTCCAGTAACTCCGTTGATGGCATTTTACTGGATCAATTCCAATTTGTGAGTACCGAGGACGTGGACAAGTTGCTTGGTAGGATGAGGAAGACAACTTGCCCTCTCGATCCTTGTCCATCATGGCTGGTCGTCCAGGGTGGGGACGCGTTGAGGGTGTTCCTCCAAGACACAATCAACGCGTCCCTCAGGGAAGGCAGTATACCATCTTGCTTAAAAGAGGCGGCAGTTAGGCCACTCTTAAAAAAGCCTTCCCTGGATCCCCTGGACAGAAACAACTATAGACCAGTCTCCTTGCTGCCATTTTTAAGCAAGGTGATCGAGAGGGCAGTTGCCCCCCAGCTCCAAGCTATCTTGGATGAAACCGATTATCTCGATCCATTTCAAACTGGCTTCAGGACAGGATTTGGGGTTGAGACTGCCTTGGTTGCTCTGACCGATGACCTCCGCTTGAGCACCGACAGGGGTAGTGTGACCCTGTTGGTGCTCTTGGACCTCTCAGCGGCCTTTGATACTATAGATCATGCCATTCTCTTGGATCGGCTGAGAGAGCTAGGAATTGGAGGTACTGCTTTGCAATGGTTCCGTTCCTTCCTCTCTGGCAGATCCCAGAGAGTGAGGCTCGGGGACAGTTGCTCTTCTAAAATAGAGCTTAATTGTGGCGTCCCTCAGGGCGCCAACCTGTCTCCGATGTTATTTAACATTTATATGAAACCACTGGGAGAGATCATTCGGAGGCATGGAGCGCGGTGTCTTCAGTACGCTGACGACACCCAGATTTATTTCTCCATGACCAAATCATCGTCTCAGACTTCTGATGGCATCTCTCCTCTCAATGACTGCCTTGGAGCGGTAATGGATTGGATGAGGAAAAACAAATTGAAGTTGAATCCAGACAAAACGGAGGTGCTCACGGTTACTGGTCCGAAGCCAGGCCCGGGATTACAGCCCCCAGTCCTGGATGGGGTCACACTCTCCTCCAAGGACTGTGTGCGCAGTCTGGGGGTACTCCTTGACTCGTCGCTTCACATGACTAGTCAGGTGAATGCGACAGTCAGGAGTGCCTGTTATCAGCTTCGGCTGATACGCCAGCTGCGCCCATACCTGGATAAGAAAGACCTGGAAACCGTTGTGCACGCACTGGTAACCTCACGTCTAGATTACTGCAACGCGCTCTACATGTGGCTACCCTTGTGCCTAACTCGGAAACTTCAGTTGGTGCAAAATATGGCAGCCAGATTAATCACCGGAACATCCAGGAGGGAGCATATTACACCAGTGCTGAAATCCCTCCACTGGCTGCCAATTAGTTTCCGGGCGCAGTATAAGGTGTTGGTTTTGACCTTTAAAGCCCTACATGGCTTGGGTCCAACTTATCTCAGGGACCGCCTCTCCCCATATGAGCCCCCCCGTGCCCTTCGGTCAGCTGGAAAGAACCTACTGCAACAACCGAAGTCGAAGTCGACACAGACTTCGCAGAGGGCATTTTCCGCCATTGCCCCTAAATTATGGAATGGCCTGTCGGACGAGATCCGTCTTATTACAACACTTACTGCTTTTAAGAAAGCAGTTAAGACGGATCTCTTCCGGCAGGCCTTCCCGGAATAACCCTCCTCAGAGAATGAAACACTGAACTCTCCTCATTAAGCCTTTTGCTGTTTTGTTGTTTTTACTTTTTATTGTTATATAGTCATTCTTTTAATATACTCTCAAGTTTAATTCTGTTTTAAGGGGTGCGGGAGGGATGTGGGTGGAGGGATTGGGATATTGGATTGTCTTTTAATTATTGTATTTTAATTGCTGTAAGCCGCCCCGATTGCGCTGCAGAGGGGCGGGTTAAAAATAAAACTTATTATTATTATTATTATTATTATGGGGGGAATACTGTAGTCATGTTGAAATCTCCTTCTCTGTTTTACATGCTGTGGGGAACCAATGAAGAAATCTTTAGAGCAGACAGGTCAGAAAAGAAATGGTCATTTGGTCAGTCAGAAATTTATCAATCAGCAATGTTCATTGTTATGAACAATGGCATATTGAGGTGGGGTGGGAAAGGATGAGGTCATTTTTCCAACAATAAAAATTTGTATCCTCCATGAAATTTTCCTTCAGCCTCAAATTGTTTAGTATTACAGTAATCTAACACTTTTGTTGAGCATTTAGAAATACAATGTATGCGTCCCAAAAATAAAAAGGGCAGGAAACTTTTCAATGGAATATGAACAAAAGCAAATGTAAGCATTGTAGATATGAATGGTTGTCAGTGTCTCACGCTCTGCAATGCTAAAAATTTTTTTGGGGGGAGCATTGGCAATTGTGTGTCTTCAACTTGTTTCTGACTTATGGTGATCCTAAAGTGAACATAAGAAAACAAAAATAATGACCACAGAGAACTTACACACATTCAGATTAGACAATGAGGACATAGAAATAGGAAAAGAGTTCTCATATCCGGGATCAAACATTGACAGGAACATGGACTGCAGCCAGGAAATTAGAAGAAGATTAAGAATGGGGAGAGCAGCTATAAAAAACTAGAAAAGATTCTGAAATGCAAAGACATACAACTCAGCACAAAAGTCAGAATCATACAAGCCATTGTATTCCCTATTACCATGTATGGATGTGAGAGCTAGACAGTCAAGAAAGAAGATAGGAGGAAAGTCAGCTCATTTGAGATGTGGTGCTAGAGAAGAGTGCTAAGGATTCCATTGACAGTCAAAAGGACAAACAAATGGGTCTTAGAGCAGATCAAGCTAGAAATATCCCTAGATGCCCCTAAGGGGTGGTTCCGTGCTGCCCCAGGGAGCGCCAGATCGGGGCCGCAGCAACCACACACTGCGGCCTCAATCCGGCAGTTTGCTGCTCCAAAAAGTGCTGGCAAATGCCGCTCCTTTTTGGAGCAGTAATAAGCCACCCTTACTGCCACTGCCACAGCACTTCTGTGTTCCTTCTGCATGGCGTCATTGGGGTGGAGTCGGCCCCAACTCCACCCCCAGGCCGGTCCTTGTGGCCAGTCTGTACAGGCCCTTAGACTGTCATACTTTAGACACATCATGAGAAGGCATGAATCATTGGAAAAGACAATAATGTTAGGAAAGATGGAGGGAAGTAGAAAGAGAGGAAGGCCACATGCTAGATGGATGGACTTTATTAAAGAGACCACGAATATGAGTTTGCAGGAGCTGGGCAGAGCAGTAGAGGGTGGGGAGATGTCTCATCCATAGGGTCACCATGGGTCAAGATCGATGTGAAGACAGTTAAGAACAACAACAACAAAGTGAACTTATTGCGAGGTTATCATGGAGAGTCATAGTCAACACTCAAACCATTATGCCATGCTGGCACTCTCAAAAAAAAATAATCCAGTTTTGAGGGCAGAATTCTCATTTGGAGGGGTAGTCTCCTCACTTTGCCTCCTCTTGTAACTGCATCCCTGGTTATGTGAGCAACTAAGAAGATAGCTTTTTAATATTTATGCTATTCTTTGAGAAAAGAATTAGATGTTGTCTGTTGAGAAGGAGTGGCATCAACTTTATATACATTTATAATCATTTCATTTGTGTCTAGAAGAGGTCATTGATCATTTTGTTACTTACGTGTTGTTCACTTATTTTTTTAAAAGTATTCCTAATTAACAATATTAACAGGTTGCCTCTTAACAATACTTCTTGGTGCTGCCTAATCTGTACAGAGTATTGTTTTATTCACATTCATCCAGCCCATAACCAGTCACTGAAGGATGAAATAGCCACACTTGATTCCTGTAGAAAAGGATATGACAGGCTGACATAAGTAACAGCTCACTTGACAACTTTGAAGCACATCTTGAAGCAATATCTTGTAGATGTTGTAAAACAAGGGAAATGGCCTAGAGCCCCATAGAAGCCAACAGATGAACTCTTGCAGAAAAGAGCAATAATCCCCAAGCAGTCATTTCTGGAAACTGCAGAGACTTATTTAGGTGTTTGCCTGCATCATGAATGCAGCTAAATTGGCCATGGTATATGGATAAGGATGCAAATTTCCCTACTGTCACTTGGGAACCCAGCTTTTATCCTGTTGAGAAGCAATGACAAAATAGAATGTTTGGGGTATCCAAATAATCTCACAGTATATTTTCATGCTCAGTATACAAAGATCTTTAAAGTAACACAGTCAGAGTGCAGGGATGTTACTGTTGATTTATGGTGTGAGTATAGCAGAGTGGATGCGTGACTGCCATTCATCAGCCATCCGTCTCTGGATCTGTAACTTGCTGTAGTCTTGCAGCATTCCATCAAGCCAGAACAGAGATCAAATTCTCTTCAGAAGAAGGTTCTTTATTCTTGTTGTTACTAATAAACATGATAACTATTTACATTATAGAACATCCCAACATGCAGGCAGAGAACACAGAGAACTCTGTGCCAAGCCCAGCAAGCCACTCAAGGAAAAAACTCCACCCCCAGGTTTATAGACGTTTGCTAAACAGCTCTTAACCCAGTCTTCTTCTGTGTGTCATGTGTCATGTGACCAGTGGTTCTCACACACTCAATGACGTAATCTGTTTTCTTCTTGTATTCTGTGTTCCCAGACACAGACCGATCTTGGCTACTTTGTTTTTCATAATCCACCTGCAGGCTAAAGTTTTCACAGTTAGAAATTTTCCCACATCTGTACATTTCCACGTTGACTACATATCCCAACAGTTACCTAGTCATGGTGCAGACAAAGGTTTGCAGAGTCGTCTAGTGATAGAGGAATAGAAGCAGTGTCCTTCACGCACACATCCATAATGTTGATCTAAAATAATATTTTGGATTAAATATTCAGGGCTTGGCAATTTTCAGAGGTAAGCAGGATACACACACCCCAAAGCCCTTGTGGAGCTATATCCCATCTCCCAAGCACCATTGAAAACAAACCTTTTCACAAATTCTTTTTGCACCAAAATGCTGTCCAACACTCTTTAGGGAGTTGCAGGGAATTTTGCCATATTTTGAGGCTCCTTGGGCTGTTTTAGTCCTGTTAAGCCATATTTTTTTTTCAACAGGAGGGGACTGGAAAGTCAACCTCTGGGTCGTTCTTGTTGTAAAAAAGGCTTCCTGTGGGCCTAAAGTGGCCTGACAGCACGAATTGTGGCAAATTTCCCCCCAGATTAGTGATGGTGAACCTTTTAGGGACCGAGTGCCCAAACTAAAGGGCATTGCAGCACTGGGTGTTACCCAGTGCCAAGGGGGCAGGACTTGAAGGAGGAAGCAACTTCTGGGGTGGGACTTCTTCCCCCCTCCCCCAGGCCTTCAGCTGCCTCTCTGGAGACAGCTGAAGGTGGGGGGAGGGCAAGGGCGAAGAGGAGGAACAGGTGCGTGCCCTCCATGCGCCAGGAAAAATGGCTTCGCATGCCATCTGTGGCACACATGCCATTGGTTTGGCACCACAGCCCTAGATCATAAAAACAGCCTTGGGTGCCATAAGCAGCCTTCAAGTTGCATTTTTCTCACCCCAGCCATAGTCAATGGTATCAAAGGTTATATATGGTAGTTTATAACTGCTTGGATGATTGGTCATTAAGTGGTATCAAGAACTGGACAGAACCTGGAAAACCCACAAGTTAACTAATTTGTACTTTTGATATTATTTTCCTGGTCATTGGTTTTCTAAAATTGGGTTATTAGTTGTTATTTCAGCCTGTCTAGGAAATTTGTTTGCTAAACATATATACATTCATCTAGAATGCCCTTCCACAGGATGCTAGGCTGTCCCCCTTCCTGCTTTCCTTTTGTTTGCAGGTGAAGATACTTTTATTCAAGTAGATAATATATCATCTTTGTCAGGGACACATTTATATGGTGTGTGTGTGTGTGTGTGTTCTATTTGTGTTTTTTAACTCGTGTATGTTTAATGCAATTTTATATTGTTATAGCAAGATGATTTTAATTGTTTTAACATTTTTATTGTAAAGTTTTTAACTGATTTTATCTGTGAACAACTTTGGTTCCCTTTCTGGGAGAAAGGTGGCATATAAATGATTTAAACAAATAAATCTATCAAAGTACTGATAAAAAGACAGACCAACATCTTTTAGCTTATACAGATCTGAGTATTCTGCTTATATCCTTGATTCCTGGCAATGAAACATACAGACCAGAAGTGTCTTCATTTTTTACTTGAAGCATTTTTAGCAAAGTACAAGTAACCTTCCATATCCATGGCTTCTGCATCAACAGATTCAATCATACATGGCTTAAAAATATGTTTTAAAATTCAAAAGAGCACACCTTGATTTGGCCATTTTATATAAGGGACACAGATTTACTATATCATTACATATAATGGGACTTGAGCACCCACAGATTTGGTATCCACAGAGGGTCCCGGAACAAAATCCCAGCAGAAACCAAGGGCCCACTGTATTAAAGAATTTTATTCTGTATAACTGTCACGATTGGCCACCAAGGATTTAGGAATACAAGAATTGGCATATTTGAAAAATTAGATTGTTGTATCATTTGGGATGCACTGACTTTATTTGCTTTTCCCAGGCTAATGTGTGGATCAGACTTTAGTAAGCCACTGGATTTTTACACTTCCTGAATGTTCTGAATGACTAGTTCATGCTGGCCTTGTTAATGTGTTGAATGTTTAAACCTCTTGAGCACATAACTAATAAGTCTTAAGCAATAAGGTATATTGTCATTAGTTGGTTAGTTAATGATGTGTGAATGATGAAAATGCAAGCTTGTCAGGGTGCTTTGTTTTCTGCTTCAAAACTTATTGTGAATCAAATGCATATTGGGGTGCACATTTTGGCTTGAGTTTCTGGAAATGTTTGTGTATATTTTTGACATCTACATATTTTGTTTTAAGTAATTAAAGCATATTTGTATGCATTTGTGACATGCAATTTTTGGTGCCCATTTTTGAAATGCTTGTGAAGTGGTGTGTGAAGTGGAATGCAAGCTATGGGTTTAAAATGGTGTTCCTGTACATGTATGGTTCGAGGAGGTATACATTAGATAAATTCTGATTTAAAAAATGAACAGGAGTGAGCTTTTATTCCATCCCTATTATTATTTTTCAATGCCACTTATGACATTACAGCATAATGCAATGAGTGTTGTTATCATCATCACATATAGTGCTGTTTAGACTGTAAATAACAATAGCATGCTTTCTCTCTGCTTGACCATGGGTAGCAAACAGAGGTTGGAGAGGGATGAAGATGAAAGGTATAAGAGAAGATAATATGGGCAAAAGTAGTTACAAGCACTAGTTTTATTGTGGTAAGTATAGTAATTCTGTTTCACATATTCCAGCACATTTTCTGGTTCAAAACCTTGCCAGATCCAGAATACAGAAATGCCATAAAAAGAAGCCAAATATTGAGACTTCCTTTTCAACTGTGATACCAGCTCATGATAAAAGAGCCACTTTCAGAGCCCCCTAAGAGGATACATGATAAAATCTCTCTAATCTGCTTTTTGTATTCATTACCTAGATCAACCTTTTCTTGTAAGGTTCTCTAGCCAACATACTATCTGTCTCCAGCAGTTTTGGAAACTTCAAGAAGAACAAAGGCAGTGTGGTGCTGAGAGCACATCAAAGAGGTTAAACTATTATAACCATGAAGACAAGAGAAAGGTGATGGGGTAATGTGAAATTCTTAGTTCAGTATTGCTAGATTTGGAAGTATTGTTATATTCTCAAAAAAGTAATGTCTGTTACTGTTTTAGTCACTTGCAGATACCCATGACATCAGTGGGAATAAAATAAAAATGAGATTTATGTTCCTCCTAACACTCCTAAGGATGAACATTAACTAGTAGCAGTGGACAAGGACTATATAGTAGAAATATTACTGAATTTCTACCCTGCACTACTGCACAAAGAAAAATGGAAAAAAAAGAGGCAGTTAAGACAACTAAATAAACATTGAAAAGAAAACCATGAAACAAATCATGGGGCAAATATATTTAAAACACAATTCAAAACAGTGAAAGGCATAGCCAAAATCACCTTCAACCTCAGACCAGCTTACATGTCACAGATCTTCTTGAACAAACATGTCCTTGCTTGGTGATGCAAGCACAATGGAGAAAGAGTGAACTCGATCTCTCTTGACAAAAAGTTCCAGGGTTTAGAATTGGTAAAGGAGACCCTCTCTTACTTCCCTAGCAGAAGCGCTTCTGGTGGCAACAGCAGGATCAAGAGAAGGGCTTCAAAACTTATATGGGTTTATAGCACATTGAGTTATGTCTGGAAATAGTCCAATGGTCAACCCACTGCTGTCTTAATAAGGATGTCATGTGCTCCTTATAACTTACTAGTCAAAATGCAAAGTCCTCAGTATAACATTAGATGACATTGTCAGATCAGTTTGGGTTTCAAATGCGAACTTCCACATCTGTGTACAAAATAGACTAGGAGATTCAAATTGTATCCAGCATTTCTTGGCTTCTACTTGCTGCATCAGAAAGCCAGTGTAGCAGAATGGCTGCAGTATTAAGGTATTCTCCCTTCAAATGTTGCCATCTTAATCCTTCCACAAAATGCCATTCCATATCGCAACCCCTTACAATGTTGTGTAGCAATGTCTGGCAAACCTCCAGAGGACAATAATGTCAAAATGTGAGGCAGACCTTGAAAATGGATCTCTTTATCTGTTCACTTGATGACTGAATGTGACATGCTGGTTCTCTGTTGTTTGGTCACAACTTCATCTAAAATAATCACAACTGTTGTGAAATGACTATTCTTTGGAGAAACAGGGAACAGAAAAGCAGACAGAGAAAAAAGTGGTAGGAAAGAGAATGAACACATCTAGGGAAATGGATTGTAATAAAGAGAAAATAGCACATAAGTGTAAGTCAGGTCAGGATTAAAATGTGACTTTGGAGAGGTTAGAAGCCACTGGTTACAAACAAATGGATTACTCAGCATATTTATTATCCACATCACATTTAGTGTATGTGTACCTATAAATGTTTTGTCTCATTTCTTTATCAGTCTCCATTCTGTGAATCAGCACAAAGAATCATGTAAATACAAAATTTTCTCTGAAAATAAGCATTTCTGGACTAAAAATATGCCTTTTAAAATGCACTGTGACATCTCATTCGAAATGGGAACTGTACCAGGATAGTTGGAAAAATTTAATAAGTGTTAAATATGTACTTTATTTATCGATTTGATTTATTAAAATACCTATACCCTGCCTATGCAATTCTTTAAGACTGGCATTACATGCTGTCTATAGGATATCCCAGTCAACAAGTTGGGCTGCTGCATTTTGCATTAGCTGCAGCTTCTGAGTCTTCTTTAAGGGCAGTCCCATATAGAACACATTACAGTAGTCTAATCAGTAGGTTACCAGTGCATGGACTACCTGGACTAGGTTGTTTCTGTTTCAGAAAGTCTGTAGCTGTCAGACCAGTCAAAGCTGGCACTAATCACTTCAAGACAGAGTCTAGTTGGGCCTCCAGTGACAAGGATTCATCTAGGAACATTCCCAAGCTAAGTAATTGCTTCTTTGGGGGAGGGCAACCCCATCCAGAACTGTTTACCCAGTTCCAAGATCTGAGAACTGCCAGTCTACAGAGCTTCTGTCTTATGGGAATTCAGCTTCAGCTGACTCCAATGACAAGGAGAAATAGAGTTGAATGTTATCACATATCAACAGTGAAGTATTCAAATCTCTTAATCCAAGTCTCAAGTCAAGTCTCAAGTGTCTTCCTTCCAGTCTCGAGTTTCAAGTCCTTGCAAGATACTTTCAAGTCTCAAGTCTCATTGCGTTAGGCAATGTGCTTGAGGTGCAGGGGTAGAAGTCTGCTTGGCAGCCTGTCACTGCTGCACATCAGAGGGGCCTTCTAAAGCTTTTGAAAAGCTTTAAAAGGATCCTTCTACCTCAAGCCCATTGCCTTTCCTATCCCTTTCTGAGAAATGCATCCTGCACTTTAGGGATGGGTCTTGCCTGCTGCTCAGAATAAATGGCACCAGCAAGTCAGTCATTAAAAATGTATAAGTCTCAAGTCAAGTCAAGTCAGTGTGTCATTTTCGCCAAGTCAAGTCCAGGTCGAATCTTGGAAGTGGCTTCAGTCTGACTTAAGTCTGAGTCAAGTTACTCAAGTAGACATAACTGCATACTGCTGGTTTGTTGTTGTTAACTGCCCTTGAGTTGATCTGGACCCATGGTGACCCTGTGGATGAAACATCTCCAAGACTCCCTTCCTTCACTGTTCTGCTTAGTTCTTCCAAACTCATATCTGTGACCTCCTGAATAGAGTCCATACATTTTGCATGTGGTGTTCCTTTCTTTCTACTTTCTTCCATCTCTCCCAATATTATTGTTTTCTCTAATGAGTCCTCCCTTATCATTATATGTCTTAAGTAGATAGCTTCAGTTTTTCCATATTGGCATCCAGAGAGATTTCTGAATGCTCTGGTACCCATTTGTTTGTCTTTTTGGCTGTCCATGGGATCTTCAGCACTCTTCTCTAGCACCATACCTCAAATGAATTGATTTTCTTCCTATCTTATTTCTTAACTGTCCAGCTCTCACATCCATACATGGAAATAGGGAATACAATAGCTTGTATGATTTTAACTTTTGTGCTCAGTTGTGTATCTTTGCATTTTAGAATCTTTTCTAGTTCTTTCATAGCTGCTCTCCCCATTCTTAATCTTCTTCTGATTTCCTAGCTGCAGCCCCTGTTCCTGTCAGTGTTTGATTGCCGGTATGAAAATTCTTTTACTATTTCTGTTTTCTCATTTTCTAGGTTGAATTTGTGTAGATTCTCCATGGTCATTTTTTTTGGTCTTGTTTATGTTTAATAGTAAGCCTACCTTTGCACTTTCTTCCTTGATCTTTCTCAGCAGTTGTTCCAGGTCTGTGAGGTTTTCTTCTCGTATTATAGTTTCATCTGTGTATCTTAGATTGTTAATATTCCTTTCTCCTATTTCCTCCTATTTTCATTCCTCCTCCTTCTGTATCCAAGCCTGCTTTTCTTACAATATGTTTTACATATAAGTTGAACAGGTAGATGCAGCCTTGTCTGACCCCTTTGCCAATGGGAACCATTCTGTTTCTCTGTGTTCTGTTCTGACAGTAACCTCTTGTCCTAAGTACAAATTCCTCATCAGGCCTATCAGATGTATTGGTACTTCCATGCCTTTAAGGGTGTTCCATAGCATTTCATGATCTATGCAGTCAAAAATTTTGCTGTTGTTTAAAAAACACATGCTGATTGTCTTTTGGAATTCCCTGGTGCACTTTATTAGCCATCATATGTTTGCAATGTGGTCCCTAGAGCCTCTTCTTTCCTGAACACTGCTTGGACCTCTGATTTCTCTCTCTATCTATACTTGGAGTCTAGATGTTGCAGAATTTTGAGCATAATTTTGCTTGCGTGGGAGATTAGTGCTATGGTCCTATAATCGCTTTTGTGTCTCCTTTTCTTGTGGATGGGGATTATATTGATCATTTCCAATCTGTTTTGTTTTCCATATCTGTTGACTGATGGTACAGCACTCCAAACCCCACTTTCTGATCCACTTAGCTGAGAGATGAGGGTCTGTTCTATTTATGACCCTCTACAGACGTGCCCTATTTATGACCCTCTACAGACGTGCAGGGATGGGGAGGGGCGGCCACATGCCAGCCGTCTCAACCCCTCCCCGAAGACATTCTGACACCGTGCACTGTTACACACAGTGTGTGGCGTCAGGACGTCCTTCTGGCTCAGCCTTTTGATGCGCTGCGCTGGAAGGGGTGCCAAAGAGCCGCACGGTGGTTCTTAGATTGGTATTTTACCACTTCTTTCCAGGCTGGCAAAAGGGAGGATCGAGGCCGCGTTGTCCAGCAGCCCCGGCCTCAATCCTCCACTTCCCAGGGAGGCCCAGGGCTGCCCATCTGCATCCCCCCCTATGTTTGCATTTACAACATTTGGTTTCTTGAAGCATCCCTCTGCTGACTCTAGGCTGGGGGACAGAAAAGGTGAGGTGAATTCTTAGGTAGGATGTTCACACACTATTTAATACAAGCAAAAAACCTTTATGATCTTTTTCCTATCTCTGTTCTTGGGAATATGGTAGAAGGATGTCCCTAAGCTTTGGTCACACACAAAAAGTCACAAATTACAGCATGTTACAACTCTATTGACCAGAAAATGAGGAAATAGCCAACTTTTCATTTTAATGATATGGCAGGTACTAAGGTAGCTGCCTCCTGCATCTTAATGCAGTTGGCTGGGCAAGTTTGGCACTCTGAGCCTTTGTCATTTCTCCGGAGTGTTTTCCTCTAATTCTTTGTGACACATGGTGCTAAAATCTCACAGAAATGTGAGGTGAGGCAGGGGAGGATTCCTGCAGACTCTCCTGCTGCGAGAGCACTCATTTGCATTATTCATTATGTGGGAGCATTGATTTGCATCTTGTTGTGGCTGTCTCCATTTTGAAGCAGAAGGTTTTCTGGATTACTAAATTTTTATGATATTAATATTGCTTGTTTGGGAATATAGTGTCTCCATTGTCTCCTGGCCTGAATTTTGCCCTATTCTCATCAGAAATGCTTTCAAAATGCTATACACCACCATCTCTTTAGGGAAAAGTACAAATTCCTGCTATTTAGTGAAACATGCTCCATTTTTTATTACACAGTTAAATATATATATTTGTATATTCATATGACAGAACTATAGCCTGCTAGTCCATGCAACCAATTAGACTATAATTGCTGGCTGCTTGCTATTTTTATAAGGTGATATACTTCACATATGCATGCTTCTCTTGCTGCAATGTTTGTGTGCTGTTTAATAACATCTGCAATACTTCCTGCTTTTTAGGTTGTCAGAAGCAATAGCTTGTTAAGGATTTTATGTATTTTGCCCAATAGGACATCTGTTCTGAAAGTTAAGGAATGTAGCATCGAGATACTTCCCTCCCTCCAAATTTTGTTAATTAATTTACACAGTGCGTTGCCTTCACTCCTTATTTTTAATTTCAAAATGTAATGGGCATGGGATGGAAAAACTAACTGGTTTCAGAATCACATATGCAATACATATTGTGTTCATTGTTAGTGGCATTACTGAACTATCCCAAATGTTTTTTTGAAGCAAAACCAAAGAAAAAGTGCAGCAGCTTGTAATTTGTGTTTCTGATTGACGATAGCATGATTCCTGGATCAGTGTGTTAAATATGTCCATGAAAGCATGTATTAAAGGCTAGCTTGGCCACCCAAGAAGGGAGAACCTGGGTTTTTTTTAAAAAAAATCTATTAATACTTAGAAACAGTTAGATCCAGCATTTTTGTTATAGAAAGCAGCTAACTATATGGACCATTGAAACAATTTAGTGACATCCTACTTTATTGTTAGTACAACAGTAAAGACCTTGGTCATAGGGATCAATCCTCCAAGACCTCTTAAATGTCAGTTAAGTGCACAGGTGCCATTCATGGGAAGTGGAGTGCCAGTCTCTCTTTAAGGTAAGAAACATGTGGTATCCAAGTATTTTTGAACTGTAATTCCCATAATCCTTCACCATTGGCTCCAGTGGTGGGGCTAATAGGGCTTCAGCTATTGGGACTTGCAGCCCAACAGCATCTAGAGCCCTAAGATATTCCAGGGAAGGCTTTCTCGCAGCCCCACCACCATCTCGGTGGCTGCTCTGATAAGACCTTTGGAACTCCCTTCCACAGAAGACTAGGCTGGCCCCATCCCTGCTGGCCTTTCACCAGCAAACAAAAACATTTTTATTTAAGCAGGCTTTTTAACATATAATCAGGACAGTGTGGTTTTTATATGGCGTGTGTGTGTTTTAATTATGTTTTTAAATTTTCTGTTTTTGTATTAATTTTATATTATTTTAACTAGATGATTTTAATTGTTTTTTTTATTTTTATTGTAATGTTTTAATAATGTTTTATCTTGTGAGCCCCCTTGGGTCCCTTTTTTGGGAGAAAGGCAGCATAGAAGTGAAATAAATAAAGTGCCATATGATTCACACTCCTGGTGTAGGGCATGTATAGCCTGTTAGAAAGATTTTAGCATTGATTTCATATATTTCATTGTTATATTCGAATCCTACCCCTCGTTTCTGGAACCACTATAGCCTCACAGCAATGCTGTTAGGCACGTTAGACTGAGATGTACTGACATGTTCGAGGTACAAAGCCAACTGTTTCAGCCTGGATAGACTGGAAAATCTAGGAGGGTGAATCCCACTGGCACAGATAAATTTACCATAATTTACCACCTATCTATGCAGTGGCAGGTAGAGGAAAACAGATACTGGTTTCATTTTAAAACAGCTCAGAATATTGCAGAAGAATATTTTGAGTGGAGTGTGCTAAATTCATCCTTTCTTGTAATGCCATCTGACAGTTAATGGATCAGAAGTCTTTCAGAGAGTTTCACAATTCACACAATGTCCCTTGATTATATACTGTTCATTTATTTCATATATCGGGATAGCAGCCTTCTCCCACTGTGTGTGGACGTCACAGATTTGTCTGTTCTCAGTATATCAAAGATGATGCCAGAATGCCTGCCATTCTAGCACAGGCTGACATTAAATTTAAAACCCAAACTATTCCCTCTTGACTGAACCTGTTTGAGTTAGCAGCCTGTGGATATGTATTGCTTTGGGCAAATTTCACATGCTGTGGGTCAAGCTGTATTCTTTGTATGAGATTTTGGCCTTCACAGCTGTAGAAAACTTGAGGATAAAAAGAGCATGGCCCTTTTTAGACCCATGTATCTTGATGTAACTGGGTGATGGCCCCAGAAGTACTTCATTAAAAGCCAACTTACAAAAGAGGACATAAAAATAGCAGCTGGCTTGTCAATAAGTTTTTACCAAGTGCCAGAGCTCACTATATTTAACAAAACCAAAACCCCCAAAAAAGCAAAAGAAAAAAAGAGGGGGGCTAGATAAAAATTCCTGCTTCTCATATGCATAATTGGGATGTTTCCATAGGTCTGAGCATGACTGGTAGGTTTCAGAATGACTTTAATAACCTGAACATTCATGCCGCGGCTTCTGCATGTGGTGTATGCACTCCATTAAACACTGCTGGTTTCATGGGACTCCTTCTCAGGAGATTTATATTGTAATAGTTCTGCTCTCTTCATATTTGTCTGGAGTAAATAGACACATCTTGCAAATTCTCAGTATGCAATATTGGAAGAAGGCCAGTGGCTGCCTCATTTCTCAGCCAAACTCCCACTGAAGTGAGTGGCATCTTTGCCTCATTAAGGAGTTCAGAGCAAGGCCTCCAATATGCAAAATCCCAGGACATGTGATTTTTGCATATTCCTTGTGAAGGAAGGAATTGTATAAAGGCAAGCTGCAATTTGGTTCCCCTGTCTGTTCCCTGTCCGCTTCCACCTCCATTTTAAAAACATATGGTAGCTTTAAAGAAGACGCATCACAATTACTCTTAACAGTCCTAAACCAAATGACATCTTGAAGTGAGCCCCTCATAGAAAACAGCAAAGCTTTCCAGATTGCACAGATAAACAGTTCTGCAATGGAAGCTGCCTTTCAGTTTCCAGGTATATCAATTAATTTAAAAAGACTATTTGTATGGGAAAATGAATCTCTGCAAAATGAAGGGGGTAAAATAGCCAGGTTCATGTTTTCAAGGCTCTTGTTTTCCCTCCCCCTTCCAAATAATGAGATTGACTAATGATTCTGGGATCTGGAGGAATTTGTTGATTTCTTTGGTGTTTCAACTTCCTGAGTGAGAACTATCCTCTACTCAGTGGCTGATGGCTCCATATCCTGGTGGAGGTAGTAGAGAGTACAGGTTTTTGTATGAACCTATTGCTTGCCCAAAGTTACTTGTACCCCTTCGAAATGTGGCTGAGGTTTAACCATCAATAGGCAAAAGTTGTCACTGTGTGCTCTCAACTTATTTCTAATTTATGGTGAAGTTATCATGGGAATTTCTTAGCAAGAAATTGCCTGGCGCAGCTGCGGTGCGGCCTTCCGAAGGCCCAATGGTAGCTGCGCAGCTGCCGTGGGCCCTTCCAAAATGGAGCCTGCGTAGCACGTGCATGCGCGCACGATGCGGGCACCATTTTGGAAGGACCCCCATGCCCGCGGAGGGCGAATTCGCCCAACGCAGATGTGGGGGTGCTTCCCTGGGTCTTGGAAAGCCTCCCCCCCGCACCCGCGGCGGGCGAATTCACCCGGCGCAGACACCGTGGGGCTTTCCAAAATGGTGCCTGCATCACGCGCACATGTGCACACGATGCATATGCCATTTTGGAAGGCCCCCCTGTGCCCGCGGCAGGTGAATTTGCCCGGCACAGCCATGGTGCAGCCTTCTGAAGGCCCAACGGCAGCTGTGCAGCTGCCGTGGGGTCTTCCAAAATGGCGTGTGTTGTAGTGCGCATGCGCGTGTGAGCGCAGGGTCCATTTTGGAAGCCAAAATGGAACCCGCACTCATGTGTGGGGTGGCGGGGCAGCGGCGGTGGTGGCGGGACCGGCTACGGGCTGGTCCGAAGCCCTCCGCAGGCCGCACCCAGCCCGCGGGCCGTAGGTCGCCAACCCCTGCCTTGGACATTCCATAGCGTAATATGAAGCGGTATATAAATGAAGCTGCTTTGCTTTGCTATAATAAACACAATGTAAAATAATAATAATAATAATAATAATAATAATAATAATAAATTTTTATTTGTAGCCCGCCCCTCTGCAAAGCAATCGGGGCGGGGGACAACAGCATTTAAAACAAAACAACATTAAAACATTCTCTCTCCCCAATCCCAGCCTCCCTCCGCCCAACCCCTTAAAATAAAATTAAACCAAGGAAAGTTAAAATACATATAATAAATTAAAACAAAATATCACAAGAGGATCAGACAAATGGAATCCCCTTTATTGGGCCGACAACTATTCCGGGAAGGCCTGCCGGAAGAGATCCGTCTTTACTGCTTTCTTGAAAGCAGCAAGAGTGGTAGTAAGACGGATCTCATCCAGCAGGCCGTTCCAGAGTCTGGGAGCGGTTGCAGAGAAGGCCCTCTGGGAGGTCTGAGACAGCCTAGTTTTTATAGGCCGTAACAGATTCCTCCCAGAGGACCGAAGGGCGCGGGGGGGATCGTATGGGGAGAGGCGGTCCCTAAGATAAGATGGACCCAAGCCATGTAGGGCTTTAAAGGTTAAAACCAACACCTTGTACTGTGCCCGGAAACTAATCGGCAGCCAGTGGAGGGATTTAAGCACCGGTGTTATGTGCTCCCTCCTAGATGTTCCGGTAATTAGCCTGGCTGCCATATTTTGTACCAGTTGAAGTTTCCGGGTTAGGCACAAGGGTAGCCCTATGTAGAGTGCGTTGCAGAAATCCAGACGTGAGGTTACCAGGGCGTGTACCACAGCTTCCAGATCCCTTCTATCCAGATAAGGGCGCAGTTGGCGTATCATGTGAAGCGTAGTCATGTGAAGCGATGAATCTAGGAGTACCCCCAGACTGCGAACACAGTCCTTAGAGGAGAGTGTGACTCCATCCAGGACTGGAGACTGTATTCCCAAATCTGGTTTCGGGCCTGTAACTGCAAGTACCTCCGTTTTGTCTGGATTCAACTTCAATCTGTTTTTCCTCATCCAACCCATTACCGCTCTAAGACAGTCATCAAGAGGAGAGGCGCCATCTGAAGTCTGAGTCGATGATCTGGTCATGGAGAGATATATCTGGGTGTCGTCAGCGTACTGAAGACACCGAGCTCCATGCCTTCGAATGATCTCACCAAGCGGCTTCATGTAAATGTTAAATAGCATCGGGGACAGGATGGCGCCCTGAGGGACGCCACAATTAAGCTCAATTTTGGATGAGCAACTGTCTAAAACAAAGCAGATTGGTTGATTTTTCTTAATAACAGCTATTTTGCTATATATTTATTTCTCTGTTGCAGCAGTCACATAAACTTCCCTGGAAGATATCTCTTGGTATATAAATATCTTTAAAGGAATAAATGAAAGGAACTCTTCATCTTCAGCTAGTGTCCTCCCCTCCATTGCAAAAGGAGAATTGGATATAATAACTCAGCAGCCAAAAGATCTGAGAACTGACTGTGTTCTATTAGTTCCTGTGGCACTTGGAACAACCAAGAAGGGAATATGTATTGTGTTTGTCATTCCATATGCTGAAAAAATAAACACTGCTTTGCTATCTTTCTTAATTAAAAACACACGGTGGAAGAATGCAACATTTTCTGAATTGAGATGTGGGAGTTTGCCTTCTGGTTTGAGTTAAAAAAATTACAGCTCTAAAGCTGTACCCCCCTCAATATACCCTTCTAACCCAATTAAACCAAGAGAAATGTTTCATTTTCTGGTTATTGCCAAAGCATGTTTCTGACTCCTGGAGAAGCCTTCGATTATACTTGCAGTTGAATTCCATGTCTTCTAGCCATACAGGTGCAATGAAAGAAATAGAATTAATTAAAATGTGGACATATTTATCTCCTCCAAGTGCTGTAAAAAGGTACTGGCAGAGACATTTTTCAAGTAATTAGACAGGCATTCCTCTGTTTACTAATGAGTTATCACTCCTCTCTTAAAATGCATCAAACAGGATTTGTCATTTCTCCATAATCAAGTGATAAGAGAGTTCTGTATAGGAAGAGGCAATAGGACTATCTGCTTTCCATTTCTTCTTACCCCAAACGATACTACTACCACAATAGAAGTTACTATTTTTTCATGGTTTAACCAGACCCTGAAACCATCTACATACATTCAGTACAGTTCTGGGTCCAGTTTTGGGGTGCCTGAGTATTATAAGATCTTGTTCGTATATAAAAGCCTAAACAATTTGGGATGGGGTTACTTGGCAGACTGCCTTCTCCCTTATAAATCCACTGAAGGTGTCTGGGGAGTCCCTCCTCGTTGTGCAGTTCAGGACAAGGGTTTTAATATTGTGGAACCTACTATAGGTGGGCTTCTTCCTCTGATATTAGACAGGCCTGGAGTTCCCAGACTGCAGCACCTGGCCCTAACTCTCAGGATATGGAGCCTCTCTTCCATTCTTAAGGGGAGGAATCTTGGGGTAAGAGCATTGCCTTGAAAAATGTGTGTGTGTGTGTGTGTGTGTGTGTGTGTGTGTGTATTAGTATTCTATGATTCAATTATTCTGCAGCCACTCTGGGGGCATGGTGTTTACACAATACAAAAGGAGTGGTTTTTTCCCACTCCTTGCCACAGTCCATTTGGCACTCTCAGGGCTGTGGAACGTATTCGCCACAACACCAGGGTGATCGGGCTGGGAGCGGCTTCTGGACGCTCCTGGATGTCCATCTGTTTCACCCCTGTGTGTGCATTCCTCACCTATATACACACAACCATATATATACATGTACATTCTTCATTTATTAGAATTTGTGTTGTTGTTTGTTTGCATGACATGTTCTCTGCAGTTGTGGATGATACCTAGTGTACTAGGCTTTATAACATCACTAGGGCCTGCCCCGTATACAGCACATGGTGTTGTCCCAGGGTCATAGCTTTGGGCCCGGAAATCTCCAGGTGGGGGTTACTCCTGACCTGGCAACCCTAGGCATGTCTAGCAAGTCTTGCTTTTAGGAATATGTTGAAGATAGCCATGCATCCTCCAACCTTCTTAGTATATTTCAATCACCATGAATTTTATGTATAATTTAAATATTAAATAGTGATTTTATGCCTTTTAAATAAGGTGTGTTTGGGGACATAGCTTTGAAATCTTTAGACACTTGCAGTTTATAGATACTGATTGATTAAGTCATTAATTCAGTGCTTTCAGTGAGTCCCAGTTCCTGAGTGGGTCTGCTTATCCTTCTCTGTTGCCACTTTTTGAATTGTCCCTTCCCTTGGTGTTCCTTCTAGGTCCAATCAGCATCATTTGCCAGACAAGAGGGAAGCAGAGAACAAGGCATGCAGAGGTCACTACATCTTCTGCTGGCTCCTCTCAGTGCCCACACAAGTCCAGAGATAGATAGATGTGCCCAGTGCTTGGTCCTCCTGCTGGGATATGAGCTGTTGCCTAACATGGACAGACCCTGATGGTGGCTCTAATTGGGATACAGTACTTTAAAAATGGGACTTGGGCTCTGTTGAAGCAGAGATTCTGTCCTTAACAAGGGCCCTTTCACACTTCATGTTGTTGTGAACCTTAAAGTCATTTCCTACTTATGGCAACCCTACCATGTATTTTCTTAGCAAGGTTTCATCAGAGGGTGTCTACCGTCAGCTTCCTTTGAAGCTGAGAGTGACTTGACCAAAATCACCTAGTGGGTTTCTATTCCTGAGTGAAGATTTGAACCCTACTCTCCAAGAGTCCTAGTCCACTATGCCATGTTGACTACACACTACTCAATTATATATTCCACTTTAACTGTTGTGGCAACCCTTGTAGTTTAGTGAGGCATTGGAGCTCTCTGGCTGAAAATTCTAAATACACCTCTCAAAACTGCAAATCCCAGGAATCTGTAGGGTGCTGCTGTGGCAGTTAAAGTGGAATCAGTGCTGTAACTATACTGTGAAATGGCTACAGGATCCAGTTCTAGATGTGACTGCCTCAGGCCCATCAACACCTCCTACCTCCCCACCTTTTATTCCCTTTCTTCTTCCCTTTTTTATCTGATTCTCTAGTCACACCCAATTTCTGTCTCCTTTGAAAACAGGCAGATTATCTGACCTTTACTTGAAAGTAGGCTGTCCTTCATAAGGAGCTCTTGTTCTAGGTCACAGGAACCATTTGGGGTTTCTCACAAGGCATATCCCATCCCCTTAGCAACATCAGGCAGGACAGAGTAGAAGATCCAAATATCATTGCACCTACTCACAGATGGGTATTGTAATCCTAGTGCAGAATGTAACAGAATCTGAAAACAATGTCAATAGGGTATTCACAAACAGCCCATATCAAGGAAACTGTAAACCTAAATTGCTAGCTCAAAATTGTTCAGTAAAAAGAATGTTACTTGTTGAATGCTTCATTTGGCTTCTCTTTTTTTTTAGTAAAGCAGTAGGGAGATGCACGTGCTCTCTGAACATTTTACGGATGTTCTATGCTGATGTCATTTCTGTAGCAGGCAGAAATACCACATTTGTCACCTCCAGTAGAGTAATATGTGCACAGAAGCATATTTCCATGAACATTCTTGGCTGTGACACACACTGAAGAGTTCTGTGTTATTCTGCTGTCAAGCTCTTATTGCCTCAAGTTCTTTACAGATGACGTGAAAAAAAGGGATGAAAAATAAATCAATGCTTTTATGTGGATCTATGGTGTGGCCATGCTTGGAATACTGTGCACAGTTCTAGTTGCCTCACTTGAAAAATGATACCTAGAGCTGGAAAACATGGAAAAGGGGTAGTGAATCAAAGTGAATCAACCATTTGGAGCATCTCCCCTAGAAACGGCCAAGGTGCCAGATATCATTTGATTTAGAACAACAACAACTAAAGAAGAGTGGGAAAACATAATAGAGGTTTATACAAATTATTTATGTCAGCTTAACAACAAACTCTCTCTATAGCTCTTGGATATGGGACTGTAGCTCAATAGTGGAGCACATACTTTGAATGCACAAAGACACCAGCAACTCCAAGAAAGCCTGAGGAAGATTTCTGC
Source organism: Phrynosoma blainvillii (assembly GCA_026167975.1). NCBI lineage: Eukaryota > Metazoa > Chordata > Lepidosauria > Squamata > Phrynosomatidae > Phrynosoma > Phrynosoma blainvillii. The sequence continues at coordinate 182,771,516 of JANUYF010000004.1, read as the reverse complement.
CTGAAACCCTGGAGAGCAGCTGCCAGAAAGGATGGACACTATTGTACTAAATAAACCAGTCTCAAATAGTATTCATTTTACATCCTGCCTTTCTCCCAGTGCAGGACCCAAGGTGATATATACAGGAGTTAAAACAGAATACACCTAAAAATCAAGTGCTTATAACAATGAAGAACAAATTCAAAAAGTTATCAGTTTAAAAGCATTTAAAATTTCACAACAAGAAACAAAAGTACAGCAGCCATTGTTGAAATGTCTTCCACAATGTCAGATTGGACACCAAAAACCTGTCTAGATAAAAAGGCATTTGCCTGCCAGTGAAAGGATTGCAGAGAAGTGGCCAACCTAGCTTGACCTCTCATGAAAGGGAGATCTACAGCCTGAGAGCAGCCACTGAGAAGGCCCTCGCTTGAGTTGTCATGAAAGGTGACAGTGATGGTGGTGGGAGTTGAAGAAATCATTCACCCTAACAGACAGTAGATAAGGAAAGGCCTCGGCAGACGACTAATAGAGTCGTCTTCGAGGCCCGGAAGAGGAGGGGCAGCCGCACGAGCGGCGCCCCTTCCTCTTCCTGAGGTCGCCCTCAGAGTCGCCGGCCCTCCGCACGGCCGGTGCTCCGGGGATGAACTCACGCTGCAGCGACCGCATGCGCTGCGGCGGAAGAGTCAGGGAAAGTGCGCCCACCGCTTTTAGGGCACACTTTCCCTGACATCTAAAAGGAGCGCCAATTTGGAGCTCCTTTTAGGGACTCCTTTTAGGGAGCTCCGCTCCGCCGGCGCTCCGTCCGGCGGCGTCCCGGAAGCAGTCGTCTGCTTCCCCCTGAAGTCTCCTTTGCTCCTGTTCTCTGCAGTTGGTATCCCACAATGAAATGAGAAATGTTTAGAAATGCAGCAAGTAGGTCACATAGATTAATGGTTCTAGTTTTAGCATGTGGTAGATCAGAAAATCAGCTTTGACAGCATACCATGAGGAGAAAACATTCCCAAAACTCTGTATTCCTATTGTCTGAAGATCCCTGTGTTGCCTCAAAATCTCCATTTCATTGGTTGCATGAGTGTTTGAAATCCAAGCAGTCAGATTAAAAACAAAGGCTTCTCACCTTAAACCAGGCGTAGGCAACCTAAGGCCCGGGGGACGGATGCGCCCCCCCTAGGCCTTTGGACCGGCCCCAGGCCGGTCCTGCCACAGCCGCTGCTGCCCCCTGCCGCTGCTGATGATGATGATATTGATTATTGTTGTTATTACTTGTTCTTGGGGTTTTCTTGGCAAAATCTCCACAAGGTTTTTGTCATGGCTTTTCTGGGGCTGAGAGAGTGTGCATGTATGTTTTTTTGTTGTTGTTGTTTTAATTTTTTTAATTTTATTTATTTATTTATTTATTTATTTATTTATGGTGCCCCCAATTGTCTGAGGGACAGCAACCCGGCCCCCGGCTCAAAAAGATTGCCTACCCCTGCCTTAAACTCTCATTCACAATAAAAGGATTGTGCTAGGTACTGGAGTTGGCTTGAGTGACTTCTTGCTTGCTTTGGGGCTATGCAGACGGGCAGGAAAAGGTGACCTGAAGTTGCCTTTTCCCTAAGCTGCAGCAACCGCACTGCCTGCCCTGAGGTTGCCTTAAATGGGGATGAAGCAGCCGTACTGGGGGAAGTCAATACAGCTTTTCCGAGGCTGTATTGAAGCCCCCGCAACCACACTGCCAGCCCCCAAGGACACTGCAAAGGGAGATGGAGCAACCACATGGGCTGGCAGTAGCTCCTTTAATTTTTTTGTTCTCAAACACAGGTGCACATGCACAGGATCAGCTCTCCACCCCTGTGCATCTATGCAGGAAAACATCCATGTGCACCTGCACAGGATCTGTCATAGCTAGTATACAGTCTGTCACTCTCTGTACAAAGCCAACTAAAGTTTGGCATCGCTGTGCACCTGCACAGGTTCTGTCATGCACCCACATATCATGCAAGAATTCACTGACCTCTGCTTCCCTAGGGATAGGGTTCTAATATTCAAGCATACCTACGCCAGTGCATCCACACCTGGAAGCGTAGGGTGCTTTAAATTAAAGCTTGCATTGTAGGGCGCATGCTCTGGATTGCCGAGTCAATTTCTGCAGCACATGTGATGATGCATTTATATGACTGTTTTCTGGTGCATCAGTGTGGCTGCATGCACACACATATGCGAAGGTGCGCATCTTCACCGAAGGAGTGGAAAAAAGCGGCTCTTTTTTGGAGCACAGGGCCTTTGCAGACTGCCAGAAATAGTGCACATTAAATTGAGGCACTGCCCTGGCTCAGTGCTAGGGAATCATGGGAATTGTATTTTTTTCTGGGACATTGAGCCTTCTCTGTCAGAGAGCTCTGGTGCCACAATAAATTACAGTTCCCATGATTCCCTAGCACTGAGCCAGGGCAGTGCCTCAATTTAATGTGCACTATTTCTGGCAGTCTGCAAAGGCCGACACTTTCACAGGAAGAGGTAGGTAGGGGGCGCCTTTTCGGCATGCGTCATCTAAAGACCATGCCTTCAGGTCAACCCAAAACAACCCTTTTAACCCCCTTGTTACCTATCCTTCAGAAGAAATTACCAGAAGAAATGAGAATATTTCCAAACTTAGGAATATCAGAACCATTTGTCAACACTAAATGCTGGTGATTTTATTTCCCCTTCTGATGCTTTTGTTTGATCTTTGTATAAAGCAAGAAATCCTGAAAATGGCATGGAATGTCAAGTTTAAATATTCTGAATGAACTTTCTGCAAATTTAATGCTCTTATTGAAGACAACAGCACATACTGATATCATTTGCATGTCAGTAGAAATACCACATTTCTCTCCTAATGCCAATGTGTGGGCATTTTGCCAATGAAAATGAATTCTCTGTGGAATGTTTCATTTAATGGTCTTTCCCACCCGCCTCCACTTATTTGCTTCCGCCTTCCAATGTTTTTCTGGCACAGCACTAGATTAATAACAAATGGATTTATGTAGGGGAAAGATTCTGTGGTGTGACCTCCAAAAACTCACACAGCTACACCAGAAATGATTATAGAAAATCATGGCTAAAATCCAGCAAAGTGAAGTATTCATGAAGTTTTAAAGGCACCCTGGGTAATTCATTACAGGAAATGGGTAGGAAGGAATGGGAAAGAAAATATAAAGGGCAAAAACTGTATATGCAGATGATGGGGATGTTGGCACTTCTGCATCACATGGTCTTTATCATAAATCAGAAGAGTCTGATATAGTATTTTCCTTTACAACATGGTCCTCCTGCAGATGTGAGATTTTGCAGTGTGTGGTGTAGCACAGGTAGTCATGAAACACTTGTAAGGACTACTGAAAATCAGAGCAAGCCCCTTTGTCAAGGCCTATACAGTTGGCCCTCCATTTTCATAGGGGATTCCTCCCACAAAAACCAGAGATTCGTGAATATTCAAGCCCTATAGGCTTGAATGGGGTGGGCCCCCATGGGTGTGCCCCATTGTTTTAAACAGAGGTCTCCCCTCCATGAATATATAAAACTGTGGACATGAAGTCCACGAGAACAGAGGGCCAACTGTATATTCATTCTGACAGGCCCTTAGCTAAAGCTTGACATTACAAGAACTTTGTGACTGTTGCTAGAAGTACTACCTTGTACCTAAAGATCTGCATGTTCAGAATAAGACTGAAAAATTTGGTTGGATGTTTGGGGTGTTATTTCATTCTTTTAGTTTATTACTGATCATTTTTCTTCCAGAAATGTTTGCATTTGAGGAGAATAGTATTTTGTCTTGTAATGTGGTGAATTCTTTGAGGAATACTGAGAATTTTAAAAAAGGACGATGCATAAGACAAGTAAAGTGGAAAACACAATTCGGAAAGGACATGGAGATAGCTGAGAACCTGAGTAACAGAGACAAGGACTAATTACTATGATTAGATGGGGAAGGTCCTGTTTACGAGGCATACCCAGACAAACTCTGATCCTACTTTCAAGTTATTATCCTCAGCCACAAGGAGTTGATTCTCTCATTTATCATGAATGAAAGTTGAATGCCTTTGAATGCAATGTTCTAAATAGATTCTACAGTTGCACAGTGTGTCCACAGATGAGGGTTGGGGAATGAGCGGCTCCCCACCTGATATTTTACTGTAGTTTCCATCTTCAGTTTTCATTGGCTTTGTTAGGTAGGGATTTGCAGTTCAGCAACATCTGGGCACCACATCTCTTTTTTCAGGTGCATAGAATATCCTCAAACTTGACAAAGCCAAGGTAATGGAAAAAATATTTTCCCTTTAGTGATTAATTAGAGCCGTTTTCTTCCTTTTTCAAGATAATTTTATAATCAATAGTTACTATTGATTGCATGCTTCCAAGCTGAAATCAGTTATGAAAGAAATATGAATTGCTCAGTTGTATATTTCCACCCAGTATAACAAAATGCATTAGTAACATCCAAATGTAGATATATCATTGGATCACAACAATCCCTAGTTAGCAAAATAACAACCGAAAAGTCTAAAACACATCTGTGAGTTAAATCCAACATTTATTCTTCCTAAAGTCAATCCAGTGAAACCAAAATGACTAATAAGTCCCATTCATTAGAGTGGATCTAATCAAGGTAGAATGTTATTGTTGTGGTAGTTGTTATTTGCCATCAAGTCAACTTCAACTTATGGCAACTCTGGTGAGAGTTCAGTTTTTATTTGTTCTAAGACCCATTCATTTGGGTTGTGTGTTGTTGTTTTGTTTTGTTTTTTGTGTGGCCTATGGTATTCATCAAACTCTTTTCTAGCACATTTCTAATGAGTTGATTTTCTTCCTGTCAGCTTTCTTCCCTGTATAGCTTTCATAATTCTACATAGAAATCAGAAATACTATAGCCTGATTGGTTGTGATTTTGATACTTAATACTATGTTTGTACACCTAAGGATAAGTTGACTTGTGGCATTAGAATATGGATTTGGCTTAAACTACCTTCATAATATTTGTGTGTTCTTGTGTGTATTGCTCTCTATGCTGGCTAGGAGCCTGTTGCTCTCCATACTGCTGGGAATGTCTTTTGGCTTGTACAATGGGAACCATCCATTAGGAAGCATCACATGAAGTATTAGCTGTTAAGGCTTGGCGACTGGATCTTTCACCCTGCTCTGACATAACAGATGGGACTCCAGGAAAAGAGAGGGATGGTGATATATCTTCCTGGAACTGCTGTGCCAGCCTAGCATACAAATGCATAACCAGGAATTGACAGCTGGCTGGAGAGTTAGACATGAACAATTGTCTGTAGCTGCCCATTTATAACAAAACCACTTATGAGTGTAAATGAGTGTAAATAACTCTTTCCAGAAATGGGTCACTAGAGCAGTGACAGCAGCAGCAGCGACAGGCCATGGGAAGGTCGGGCGGAGGCCCAAGAGCCCACCCAAACTTCATCTTCTCTGGCGGCGCGGCAGTGTAGCAGCAGTAGCAAGGCTGCTGAGAGGCCCTGGGCAGGAGTATTTAGCCCGCCCAGCACCATCCCCTCAAGCAGCATGGCGGCAGCAGCAGCGGTGGGGCAGTGGGAAGATCAGGCAGAGGCCCAAGAGCCCACCCAAGCTCCATCTCCTCCGGCGGCACGGCGGCGCAGCAGCAGCGGCAAGACGGCCGAGAGGCCCTGGGCAGGAGTATTTAGCTTGTCCAGCACCATCTCCTCCAGCAGCGTGGCTGCAGCAGTAGCGGCAAGGCCACGGGAAGGTCAGGTGGAGGCCCAAGAGCCTGCCCATGCTCCATCTCCTCTGGCAGCGCTGTGGCGCAGCAGCAGCGGCAAGGTACTGAGAGGCCCTGGGCAGGAGTATTTAGCCTGCCTAGCACCATCTCCTTCAGCAGCGCAGCGGCAGCAGCAGTGGCTGGGCCGCGGGAAGGTCTGGTGGAGGCCCAAGATCCCGCCCAAATCCTACCATCTCCAGCGGCATGTTGACAACAGCTGCAGTGGGGCTAGTAGAAACTTGTCGGGCTTGGGCAGGGGACCTTCTAAATACCCACCCAGCCCTTCACCACTGCCATCTGGGGTCCCATACCTGCAGCGGAAAGTCCCCTGTATTATCATTCGGAACATTGCAGAGGCATCAATGCTATGAGTAGGACTTGGGCAGGGTCATCTTTTCTTTTCTTTAACCCGCCCTGTCTTCCTATCACCTGGAGCACCCACAGCAACAGCATGGCGGGGAGGGTTATTTGTTTTCTTTGACTCCTTTACCATCAGAGGCGGGAATGACTTGGGAGCGGAAATTGGGGTTGTGCAGAGGAAGGGGAGGTATGGTGGATACAGAGTGAACAGATGTTACAAAAGAAAGCGGGATCGAAAGCTATCCCACTTTCAGTTCACTCTGTTCCCCGGATTGGGTTGGAGAGCATACCAACCATTCCACAAACCTTACCTTGCTCCTCTGCAATGCCAGGTCAGTTAAAAATAAGATTCATATTATATACGATCTCCTCCAAGAGGAGGATGCCGACTTGGCTTGCTTTACAGAAACCTGGCTGGGAGAGGATAGCGCCATAACTTGGACGCAGGCCCTCCCAGCTGGGTATTCTGCCAGTGAGCAGGTAAGGGGAAGTGGGCAGGGGGGTGGAGGGTGGAGTGGCCCTGGTTCATAAGAACAACCTGATCTTGACCAGTATACCTGTCCAGAACATGGTCCACTTCGAGTGTATGTACCTGAGCCTGAGGACCAAGGATAGTTTGGGGATTCTGCTAGTATACAGACCACCCCGTTGTCTAGCAGACTCCCTAACTAAGCTGACACAGCTGGTCTCAGAGGTGCTGTTGGAGTCGCCCAGACTTTTAGTTCTGGGAGACTTCAACATCCCACTCGAGACCTGCTTATCCAATCTAACAGGTGCGGCTCGGGAGTTCATGGAATCCATGACAAACATGGGCCTATTCCAATTGGTTGTTGGGCCTACATACTGTATGGGTCATTCCCTCAATGCAGTCTTTAGTACGGAACAGGAATATCCGTGGGTGGAGGTTATTAAGACTACCGCATTGTCATGGACGGATCATTTCCTGGTCAAGACTGAACTACGGACCATGGCCCACCCCACCGGGGGTGGTGGACCCATTAGAATGGTCTGCCCTCGAAGGCTAATGGAACCAATAGGATTCCAGAAAGCCTTGGAGGGTTTAATGGTTGGTAACGTCGGTGATTGTGTTGAAGCTTTGGTTAATACCTGGAACGCTGATCTTACCAAGGCTATCGACACGATCGCTCCCAAGTGTCGTTTCCAACCCGCTTCTAACCAGAAGCCTTGGTATACAGCTGAGCTTAGGAAAATGAAGCAAGTTGGACAATGACTAGAGCGCACCTGGCAGAAAACTCGACTCTTGTCTGACAAGACTCGTCATAGGAACTTTCTTTGGTCCTATCGAGAGGCAATACATGCAGCGCAGAGATCCTTCTATTCTGCACATATTGCGTCTGCAGAGTTTCATCTGGCAGAGCTGTTTAGGGTGGTAGGGGAGCTGACGCAGGTCCTACCTGTGCAGAACCCGCTACTTAACCTGACAGTGGCCTGCTGTGACACATTTAACAACTTTTTTGCAAATAAAATCTCTCAGATAAGAGCTGACTTAGATGCCAGTATTTTGACTGAATAATTGATGAGGTGTCCTGCGACTCCGTTAATGAAATTATCCTGGATCAGTTTCAATCTGTGAGTACCAATGATGTGGACAAGCTCCTTGGTAGAGTGAGGAAAATGACCTGCCCCCTCAATCCTTGCCCATCTTGGCTGGTCGACCAGGGGGGGATGCATTGAGGACTTTGCCAAAGCATTCCTCAGGGAAGGTCATATTCCATCTTGTTTGAAGGAAGCGGCAGTTAGGCTGCTTCTGAAAAAAAACTTCCCTGGACCCCCTGGATATGAACAACTATAGACCAGTCTTTATTACCATTTTTGAGCAAGGTAATCGAGAGGACGGTTGCTCTTCAACTCTAAGCTGTTTTAGAGGAAACCGATTATCTAGATCCATTTCAAACTGGCTTTAGGACGGGATTTGGAGTGGAGACTACCATGGCTGCCTTGACCGATAATCTTCATCTAGGCATCGACAGGGGTAGTGTGACCCTGTTGGTGCTTTTGACCTCTCAGCGGCTTTTGATACAATTGATCATGGCATCCTCTTCGATCGCCTGGGTGGGATAAGAATTGGGGGCACTGCATTGCAGTGGTTCCATTCCTTCCTCTCGGGCAGATCCCAGAGGGTGTCACTTGGGGACAGTTGTTCTGCAATAAAAGATCTTACTTGCGGCGTTCCTCAAGGTGCCATCCTGTCCCCGATGTTATTTAACATCTATATGAAGCCGCTGGGAGATATTATTTGGAGACATGGGGCTGGATATTATCAGTACGCTAATGATACCCAGATCTATTTCTCCATGTCCCGATCGTTGGCCTCGGCTTCTGATGGCGTCTCTCCTCTCAATGACTGTCTTAGGGCAGTAATGGACTGGATGAGGAAAAACAGATTGAGATTGAATCCAGACAAAATGGAGGTGCTCACAGTAGTGGCCCTGAAACCAGGAATTGGGTTGCAGCCTCCAGTCCTGGACAGGGTCACACTCTCTGTGAAGGACTGTGTTCGCAGTCTGGGGGTGCTCCTAGATCCGTCCCTTCAGATGACTAGTCAGGTGAATGTGACGGTCAGGAGTGCCTGTTATCAGCTTCGGCTGATACGCCAGCTGCACCCTTTCCTGGAGGTAAGAGACCTTGAGGCACACACTGGTAACCTCCCGCCTGGATTTCTGTAATGCACTCTACATGAGGCTACCGTCGTACTTGGTCAGAAAATTTCAGTTGATTCAGAAAATGGCAGCCAGAGTGGTCTTGGGAACATCTCAGAGAGACCACATTGAAGTCCCTTTACTGGCTGCCTATTAGTTTCCAAGCCCAGTATAAGGTAATGGTTATGACCTTTAAAGCCCTAAATGGCTTGGGTCCAACTTATCTTCAGGACTGCCTCCTCCCATATAATCCCCTCTGCACACTCCAGTACTCTGGGAGGAATTTGTTACAGCCGATGAAAACTAGGCTGTCGACAACCTCCCAGAGGGCCTTTTCAGTCACCACTCCCAAATTATGGAATGGCCTGCCGGATGAGATCCGTCAGTTGACAACCTTAAGCAGTTTTAAAAAGGCTGTTAAGATGGATCTCTTCTGGCAGGCCTTCCCTGATTAGATTTCTCAGCCTCAGGAGTCCCCTTTATCTTGGCTGCAATCGCTGCCCTGCCTATTATTTGTTTGTTTGTCCCAGGACTGTTTATTTTAATTCAGTGTTTTAATCATCATGTTTTAATGTTAGTATTAGTTTAAATTTCTTTCAAGGGGTGGGAGGGTTGTGGGATCTTGGATTGTATTTTAATATTTTATGGAGTTTTAAACTGCTGTGAGCCACCCCGATTGTTTGACAGAGGGGTGGGATATAAATAAAATTTATTATTATTATTATTATTATTATTATTATTATTATTGCTTTATGTGGCAAATGATTGCATTTTGTTAAACCTATTACCTTTTCTTTGTAATTCTTCAGTCTGCTACTGATCCCTTGTCACAGTCTAAACAATATGGTATTCCGGAGTGAGACCTATGGATTTGTGAGCAAGAGGTTGTGTACTTTTTCTTTTTTGATTCACATGTTAGAATTTGATGGCACATATAGTCAATGTTAAAATGTTGAAATGTAAAGATGTGTGTCTGTATTTTTCCTTGCTGAAAAAAGTTGTTTTCTGAGGCCAGATTCACAATTATCAGCCCAGGTGTGTTTAAGCCCAAACAAGCAGTTAACGAGCTACAGTTCTGTGAGAAAGTGCTTTGTTTATAATAAGAGGTTTCATAAACATGGGAATGTTATGGGAACTGCAGTCACATGATTTAATATGGTAAATAAAGGTTGGGCTAACACACGTCATGCATCATCAACCAATCAGTCTGAAAGGGCTACACCCAAAGGGGTGGAGAATTGGGGGCTGAGAGTTGTGATCTAGAAAAGTCTCACACTTGTCTTTTAACTTTAAGCTGAAATGGACTAATTAAAATATTTTTCTGATGCTGCAGCTTAACTAACTTTGAACCATGTAGCAGATAAGCTTTGTTCCTGTTTAGCCATTCTGGCTAAAGTGAAGATGCTATTATTATTATTATTATTATTATTATTATTATTATTATTATTATTATTTGTTTTTGCTCATGCTGTTTTACAATAAAAGAAGCTTGCTGGAGATACCAGATTTTGGACTGTTTGCAATAAATCCATCAACACAATTCAACATCACAGTCTGTTTCTGGTCCATAGTACTTTTGTACATGTTAAGTTTGTTACAGAGTTTTCTTTTTTAGCTGAAAAATATACCACAAAATATAGAATTTTGTGAAATCTAGAGGATAAATATGTTTTATTTATTTTATTAATCTGTAAAATTCAGATCAAGTCAGGTTGCTTTGGAATTCAAGCAACCTGACCTGAAGTATCCTCAGCTGTATTACAAACAGTTTTCAAAGCTCTTTGGTTTGTGATATGGGAGGCTGTACAGTAGTTCAAAAGCGAAAGGAAGGAAGGAAGAGTCAACACCCCACTGATCTTAGAAACCTAGTTTCGTGACTCTTTGAGCTATTGACAAGGTTGCTGTGTATATGATATGTGGATCTGTGTAAATTGAAAAACAACAGTATTGTGATCTTCATTGAAAAACAGAACATAGCTATCTACAGTGCTGCACTGGTGAAATTTCCAAAGTCTATATAGCTCATCATGACTAGAGATAAGATACTGGTGTTGATGAACTCTTATTAGGCCAATCCTTACATTCTGATGTTTAGACACATATTTAGGTGTGAGAAGGTGAAGGTGGGACAGTGGTTTAGAGTCACAGTAGTGAAACACAATAATTAGTCCTGTGGCACCCTAAAAACTAACAAATTGTATTTGGCATAAGTTTGGCATAAATTTTACTGAACTCCAGACCAATTCATTAGATGCATCTGGGGTGGAATCTATAAAAGCATGTTGGCAAATAAAACTAATCAATCCTCTGACCACTCCTGATGGCTCATCTGCTTTGCCCCAAAGAAAAATTTTAGCAGGACATTTTTCACATTCTTACTAGTCCCAATGCCACACACTTATCAATCCCAATGCCATTTGTTTACCAATCCCAGGGGTGTTTTTTCTCCTCAAAAAATCAATAGAAAGTAATAGAAAAACAATAAACAAAACAACAAGTTACACAGTGAGTTACAACACATCCGGTAAAGGCAATGGGCTACTTTTCAAATTCTGTAGTAACTAACTAGAAATAATTATTTTTAAAAAGTAACTTTCCAAATTCTACTTAAAGATCTGTAAATGTTTCATGATATTTAGACTAGCTCCACCAGCCAGTACCAATGGCTTCATTGCCCCAACATGACACAATAAAAATGATAAAATGTAATTCCAAGATCCAAGAATAATTCCAAACACTCAAAGGCAGAATTGCTAGCTCTGTAATCTTTCTCAGTCATCTTTTCGTTATGAGTAAAACTTTGGTCCAGAGTTTTGCACACCTTGGTTATATTGGCAGAAGGACTATAGACATTTGTTGCAGCCGCCCCTATTGATCTCAAAGGGGCGGGGTATTATTATTATTATTATTATATTATTATTATTATTATTATTATTATATAGGGACGGAGCAAATGGCGCAAAAGGTCCATGCCAGGACTGCACCACCACCATTCACCTCAGGACCGTGCCAGCTCCATGTTCCTGGCCTCAATCTGGGCCGCCACCACTGTCCTGAACCAGGCACCAAAAAGGAGCATTATTTTACCACTCCTTTTGGAGCCAGTTCTTCCGGGGTGAAACTCACCTAGGGCAACTTCTGCATGCATCATCTGAACCATTTGGGACCATTTGGGACATCTGCTTGAGGCCATTGGGGAATGGAAGATATAAAATACACAGTTTACCCTTATATTAGGACTGAGAAATGTGTATCTTAAATCCTGTTGCTGACGTGTAAGTTCCAGCAATATAAAAATAATAAAAATAATGGTGTTCTGGTGGTTTTTGTTTGTTTTTAAACAATGAACATTACAGAGTGTTCACACATGAGCTCCCAAAACATGGAGACTGCTAAGATGCAATGCGCTCATCAGCATTGTCAAAACTTTGCTTGCTTCAATTTTTTTGCTTGTTTTGCTTGCTTCCCCTACAATTGTACAAGGTGACTACAGAAAATATCCAGATTTTGCTTTTTGAAATATCAGTTAAGGCTGTGAAACTGGGCTTTGTTGCTCTGTGCCAGAAAAGAAGATTCTTGTGCTGAAGTAAGTTTCCATGCAGATAACTGATATGGATTCTCACTAGCATCACAGTCCTTGTCCAAGTCTGTTGAACTTTCTGGTTGTGGCTTTTGATGTCCTTGGAGGTACACTTACCTTGTTGAAAGTTACTCATTACTACACTGGGATAAGAATATTTCTGGTGGTTTAAATGGACTGGTCCAAATTAAAAAATCTCTTTTAGGATAAGCTGCTTTGAAAACAGTGTTTAAGTTGACAGTGACCCATTTTCACAGTGGTTTCATGTATTTAACAATATAGAGCCAGCGTGAAGTTGGGGTTTGAGTGTTGGACTATGACTCTGGAGACCAGGTTTAATTCCCTGCTCAGGCATGAAATCTGTTGGGTGGCCTTGGGTGCACCACACACTTTCAGTCTCAGGGAATGGCAGTGGCAAGCCTCTGAAAAAATCTTGCCAAGAAAACCCTGTGATGGGGTTGCCATGAGATGGAAAAGACTTGGAGGTGCACAACAACAATATTTAAAGTTAGCTCTTTTTTGTTGTTAGCTTTTGTTTTACTTTGTCTCACATGGAATAAGAATTTTCATAGAGTAAGGATGTATTTTCTGTAATTAAAGAAAACCTTAGAAAACCATCTCTATACATCTAACTTTAGAACGGTTAGTTTCCTGAGAACATTTTAGACAGCATCCAAACTTTCTGAGGCTTGAAGTGAGACCTACCTGGTAATATACTTTGTAAATGAAATGCAGCATGAACAATTTTAAAGTCCACAAGGAAAATCAATTTTAACAAATGATATATTGCATCCCTTATTGGAAGAGAAATGTGCATGGTGCATCTTGGAAAACATTCTGTGCACGACATCAGCTCTTTTAGTGCAGTCACTGACAGGCATTGTCTGATGCTGCCTCTTAAATTCATAAATAGAAATCTTTTCTTCCTGGAAAACCTAGACCATCAGACTTGGCATACAATGTTTATTCTTTTTATTTTTTATTGAATGTATATGCTGGTTAATAAAATAAAATCAATTTCATGTCTAAAATTTGCTTATAAAATATTTACAATTCATCAATGGCATGGAAGGCACATGTTCCCAACCACACTCCCAAGGTTGTTTTGCATTGTAATATAAAATGTCTCCAACTATGGAGAGGTGGGGAGGTATTGAAGAGTTTAAAAATATCTATTTATGTGTATAGTTAGCCCTCAGTCGCTACAGATTCTACAGCCATGGATTCAAATTTTGAGTTTACCATTTTGTATAAGGGATACCATTTTATTATGCCATTGAATATACTGGGACTTGAGCGCTTTTGGATCCTGGTACCAAATCCCAACAGATACCAAAGGTCCACTATACAAGTTGTTGTTGTTGTTGTTGTTGTTGTTGTTTGCCTTCAAGTCATTTCCAACTTATGTCAACCTTAAGACCAACCTATTGTGGGGTTTTCTAGACAAGTTTTGTTCAGAGGAAGTTTGCCATTGCCTTCCCTTGAGGCTGAGAGCATGTAACTGTCCCAAGTTCCTTTATTAGAGGAAAGCATCCTTTCAGTGCATTGTCCCTCCCGGTGCTCCAATGGGCATGAAAATAAACCTGTGAGGCTTAAGCAGCCCTCTACAGTGGTAAAGCAACATCCAAGAAATTCAAGTTTGTTTTCCCCCATCCCAAAGGTGCACAAGGTCCTACTCCCACCAGCTTCATGTGGTCCTTTTGTGGCGGAATACCATGTAGCATTTGGGACTCCCCAGGTGACCAGTGATCCCATCCCACTCCCCTTCCATAAAAAAGAAAAAACCCTGAACAACATTGTGGAGCTATGATGAGTCAGAAAATATTACGTAACAACATTTTATGTGCTTAAAATCTGTATGTAACATTAATTTGTCCAAGGATTCATATATATATATATATATATATGCTCAAAGACTAGGATCTACAGGAGGATCCCTACTCTGTGTCCCACTAGTTGAGGCAGTGTGTTTGGATATGAGGGACAGCCTTCTCTATCTAACACCCAGCTAATGGAAAACCCCTTCCCCTCCCTAATAGGCACCAATAATCAAGCCTTTGGGACATAATAGATTTTCTCCAAATCTGCATATGCATTATGTTTTTTAAGCTGTTTTAAAACTATTTATTTTGGCTGTCTTCATTTAACTTAATAAATGTATATGTGCTTGCTGCTGTTGTTGTGTGTCTTCAATACATTTCCAATTTATGGTAACCCTAAGGTGAGAAATACCAGATGTTTAAGCTGAGTTCGGGAAAGGAAAAGGCACTGGAGATCTTACTGAAAACATACATTGGATAATGGAGTACAGCAAATAATTTCAAGAGAAAATCAGTCTGTGCTTCATAGGGTTGGATCCTGCTTTTTCCAAAAGTGGATTAAAATTCTGCTGTCTGCTTGGCTTGCTCCCAAGGCAGTCCAAATAACCATGGGCAGACCATACCATACAGTGTCAAGCCATGCTGCTGGGTAAAATTTTTTGTTGCCTTCCCACCATGCATGTGCATCATCATGCAATCATGCCACCTGTGACCTCCAGGTACCTTCCACATCTGCCCAGGTGCCATTCCAATGCATGGCCACCCCTTCGATTAGCCAAACAATCACATGTGTGATGCTCCACCACTACGGGGCATTAGTGTCCAAGTGATGCATTGGAAAAGCACAATCATGGAGCCTCTCCCCCCCCCCCCATACATGTCCCCTTCACCCCATATCCCCCTTGGACTGTTTGATTTGTCTATGTTGCAATTACATCCATTGGAGTTGCCACACTTTCATTGTTTTGTTTTTCTACAGCCTCACACTGGCCCAGTGCAAGTGTGGAGGTGCACATTTTTCAAGCTAAACTGGATTATCGTAGCTTCTTTTTGTTCTGGTTTTTAGTCACGAAGCATGACTTCATTTTTATTTTGCCCATCTGTTTCACCCCATAGATTATAGCAAAGTGTTTGATTCTATAGCTCATGAAAAGCTATGGTTTGTTCTTAAAGAAATGGGTGTGCAACAACATTTGATTGTCCTGATGCATAATCTGTACTCAGGAAAAGAAATTATTGTTAGGGCAGAATATGGAGACACAATGGTTACGAATTGGCAAGGGGGTGTCAGGCAAGGCTGCATTTTATCACCCTGTCTGTTTAAACTGTATGCTAGACATATCATACATAAAGCAGGATTAGACTCAGAGGAAGGAGGTGTGAAAATTGGAGGAGGGAACATCAACAATCTAAGATATGATGATGATACTATACTACTAACATAAAATAGCAAAGACCTGGAACAATTACTGAAGAAAATCAAGCAAAAATGTGCAAAGGCAGTTTTAGAGTTAATTTGTTCAGGGGAGTGGGGTTGACATTGCCTTCCTCTGAAGCTGAGTGAGTATGACTTGCCAAAGATCACTCAGTAGGTTTACTTATTCTAAATATTGGGATGATCCTCAAAAGAATGCGGTTTCTTCCACACCATCAGGATTTATGCTCCCTCATAGAATCTAGTTCTGGTCCAAGGAGCATAGTTTATTTATTTGTATATGAAACATTTTTATTGTTGTTTTTATACTAGCAAGAAAATAGATGAGTATTTTCTAGCCCCTAGCTTTTCCATTGTGTAGTATTTAGGATTAAAATGTGTTATTACTGGTATTCCCTGGAACCCTTAGGATTTGTTCTTTAGTGAGTGGCTTTTGTTGAAGTTTGAGAGCTTGTGGACTGGGGGCATGACCTCTGCATTTGACATCTTCACAGTTTCTAAAATCATCAGTGTTGAGGTAGTCTAGGATTACAATGACTGACAGTTCAAAAATACAGTGATCTGTTGTGTCTAACCTGTGTCAAGCTAGAGAATATTTAAATCAATAATAATGCTATCAGAAGTGGAAAATCAAATGCAAAATAATTCCCCGGGCTTCCTATGTATAATGACATTTGCTCTTTTGATGAATTGCTAATGCATTCTTGCACAGGAGAGTTGGCAGAACAGCCAAGTCTGGAATAAAAGGGGCAATGTTGGAAGAACAGATGCTTTCATTGCCCTGGTGTTTACCACATTTATTTATTTATTTATATGTAACATTTACAATCCATCTTCTTTCCAGCTGTAATCTAGCAAGTATACATTGCTTTTCACTTTTAAAACCCTACTCAACCCCCCGTGTTATTTGACACTGAAACCATATTTGAATGTCAAGATAAGGCCTGGTTGAATGTAATGGGAAGAAGACTGTGAGAATTTCTATGAGCTCATGCATTTCCCCCCTCCTCCTTTCCTTTTCTGCAAGATGTTTCTTTTCTGCTAGATGCTCATAAGCTTTCATTTCTCTTTTTGACTAAGTGCATTGCCCTGTTGTGCAGATTGACAAACCATGAATCATGAAAGTGTTTTTCAACAAATCATTGTTAGGTTAACCAGAGATGGCTAATGGCTTACATGCTTATGTCTATGTGTATGTGTGTGAGAGAGAGATAGTGAAAGAGAGAGAGAGAGAAAAATATGTTCTGGATTTTATCTCAAATTTTTAAAAGTGCTATCCAAGGTGCTGACACTATTTTTTAGGGTTATGGCTCCAGCACATAGGGACATCATTTATAATTCAGACCCAAATCCAGTGTAGATTCATCCCCTAATGCCATGTGAGCCATTAGCTACTACTGTAAAGGAAAGCTATGGGCCAAGAAGTCTATACCTTATAATCTATAAAGTCACCAGTCCTGTCTGTCTACTTAGCCTAGGCCAAGAAAATCCAAGATCTTATAGCAGTGATGGCAAACCTTTTAGAGACCCAGTGCCTAAACTGCAACCCAAAACCCACTTATTTATCACAAAGTGCCAAACCACTCTGGCTTTCTAGTAACAATCTCTGGCAGATTTTGTGCTGAGGCAATGTGTGCCCACAGAGAGGGCTCTGAGTGCCACCTCTGGCATGCATGCCATAGGTTCACCACCACTGCCTTATAGGACATCTCTGGGAACTAGAGCAACAAGGGATAAAATCTTGAATCCTCTGTTTTTAGAGTGCCAGGGTAGAAATCAACCAATGAATGAAAATGTTAGACACTGGTTGCACTATTGAGACTACCTTAAACAAGGCTAGAAGGCTAGATTTTGTCCTGTGGCAGAGATAATGGGGGTGGGTGGGTGGTCATTGCTTCATTTAGGCTCTCCTGGGAGGGACTAAGTTCTTGACTTTTGCCAATCTACTCAGAGAAGGGGATGGTTCCTCTTTTTGATTAAGGTTCAGTTCTTGCATTGATCCATGGATAAGTTCACCCAAGATTTTTGGGTCAAATTTTTGACTAAAATTTCTAGACTTATACATGAGTATATACAGTTAATAATCATAGGCTCCCAGATGATCCCAGACTTTACTGTAATTGTTAGGAAGTAAATCCTTGTAGGGATATATAGGCAATAAATATTTGGCAAAGGTATAATTTTGGTGCACTTGAGGTAAGAAAGGCACATTTTGCTGGATCCATCTGCTAATGCATATAATTCTTAATTAAACTGGACAACTTCACCAGTTCATATTTTATGCATATGTGGGAGTTTAATATAACCACAACTAAAAGGTTTGGTCTGAGAGCTTTGAAACTTCCTGTAGCACTTTAACAAAGCACTTTTAACTTAATTGATGTACTTAATATTACTATCATGCCTGTTCAAAATGCTATACAGCAGTTCCTCTCAAGCTATCTGATGTGAGGGATCAGATTTCTCCACCCCACCTCAGCGTGACATGAACTGACACTGTATTTGTGTCTAATAGCTGCATTTGATTCTTTCTTCCCTGGAAACCTGCCAGAGATGAGCAGCTCTTGGACCAGCACAGTGCATGGAACACCACTCTATGCAGCAATTTTATGGAGATTTTAAGCAAAGAGAAATATTTATTCCCACTCTCTTGTATCCATTTAGTCCTCTTCTAAGTCTGGATTATCAATACTATCCTGTACATTTACATTTGGCAGTAAATCTCAGTGTTTTCAGTGGAGCTGATGCGTATAAGATTTCATGCTTGAGGTATGAGATCCATCCCAACACTGGAAATTGAATTTAGTTTACAGTACTGTCAGCAGGTTGGGAATGACCAGCATATCTGTCCAGATATATTTGTTCTGCACAAGTTTCCTATTCATTTATGGAAATGAAACTGCCAGATCCTTCCTGTAAAGTCATACATGTCCAATGTACTTGAAACAACATAGCCACAAATGTGCATGCACATGTGCACACAGATGTTTGTGTATTTATCCAAATGGGCAGCGAGCCATCCTTATGCAATCAGAAGCTGAAATTTTGCAGCTTTGACAATGGAAAATGCAGTGTGCTACTAAAAATATTCCTCTGGACATTTCTTTCTCTTCACTCTCCCCTACTTCTTTCATTGATTGTCTAGTTTGTTTGGTGCCACATGCCAATCTGAAACAATCAGTGATCTAGTTTGTTTCTCTCCCAAAAAGCCAGAGAAAGAATCCATGGTTTATTTTAAGATTATCCAAACAGGGCATTGTCAATACATCTTCAGTAAGCCATGATCCACCACCACTACCCCAGGAATCTGCTATATTTAGATTTCTAGATGCATCTATTGAAATTAAAAAGCAAGTCACACTATTTTAGTGAAAGACTAAATGCATTCCAGACATGAAATAGTTTTTTAAAAGATCACTCATCAAGAAAGAGATTCTTATTGAGAGATGATAACCTCTATCAGAACATCACAGAAGCTGGCTTTTCATTTAGCAAGACCTGAGGTTGCCAGAAGTCTTCTCATTTACATTTCTAAAGATGGATCACAGACATTAGGGCTAATTGGGAAGTCTCCTTGTTTGTTACACTGATATCTAGTAATTGATACATTTTTCATGCCATATATCACATACCTTGAAATGTTCCAATCTTAGAGCAGGGTTGGTCAACTTCAATATCCACAAGGGCCACACTGTTTTATATCCTACAGTACAGAGGCTGAACTATGCTGTTTTATGTAGTCAAGTTCTGCAGTAAAATTGGCATTACTACCCAGTGTGCATTTCATAGATAAGAAACATATGGGATCATATAGTATTCAATGCAAGCAGGAAGAAATTAGATTATGGCCCTCATTTGAACAGCTGGATGATTTATGTACCTCTTTTAGTGTATACCAATTGCTCAGATTCTGACAAAGAATGCACAGGCAAAGATACCGGACAGGATTTAGGAGCAGTGCACAAATGGGGAGAACAGATCAGAAAGCAAGTTCAGCAAAGATTATTTCTTTATTTATCTACTGCCTTTTCCCCAGTTTGGGACTTGAGATGGCTAACAACAAATTAAAAATTAAAAGACACAGTCACATTAGTCTGGAAAATCAATATACAAAGGGATCTTGCAGCACCTTTGAGACTAAGTTAAAGTCATGAGCTTTCTTAGACTTGAGCCTACTTCCTCCTAAAAACGCATCTGAGGGAGTAGGCTAAAGTCTACAAAAGTCTACAAAAGCTCATGCTACCAACTTCTTTCTTTCAGTTAGTCTAAAAGGTGCTGCAAGATCCCTTTGCAAGCAAATAAAAATTAGTTAAAATTTACAGAACATAAAAGTTACGAAGTGATTAAACTATCCAAAAATTTAAACCAAGGCCTTGTCTACATGGGTGATTTACCCTGAATTCTTTCCCCTGCCACCTGGGCTCACTTTGTCCTGTTTACATGACACAGTGCTAAAACACTGAATCAGTTCTTGACTGTCTTCACAATGCCTGTGCCCTGTCCAGGCTTCTTCCTCTTAACTCACATCTACACAACTCACCTTTTGCTGTGGGTGCAAGCTGCCCAGTGGGTGCAAGTCATTCTGAAGTCATAATTTGATCTCGAAGGAAACAACATGTAATTTTAGCAATTTTCTTCCTGCTGTGCAACAGAAACTTCAAAAACTGCATCGTTTTTGAAGACTGGGGCATATGTGCAAAAATTGTACATGGTATTTTTACACAGGGAAAGAATGTTGTGCATGGAAAATAATATTTCTGCACAAGAAGTTGTGTAAATTTTGCACAAAATAAGTTCCAAACTGCAAAGATCCTCTAGGTGGTGGGTTTTTTTACCATTATCTTTTTTCTTTTATCTATGTGTGTGTCTGTGTGTGGCGTTCCTTCAAGTGATTTCTGACTTATGGTGATCCTAAGGGAAACCTGTCATGGGGTTATCTTGGCAAGGTTTGTTCTGAGGAGGTTTGCCATTGCCTTCACCTGAGACTGAGAGAGTGTGACTGAGAGAGTGTGACTTGCTCAGTGGGTTTCATGCCCAAGCAGGAATCGAACCCTGGTCTCCAGAGTCTTGGTCCAACACTCAAACCACTCTGCCATGCTGTGATTTGTAAGAAGCTGTGCAACAGTGATATCTTTATTAGGTGAACAGACAGTATAACTTGGGGAACTGGTGAGCATGAAGCATTGTTTCCCCCTGCATTATCAACTGTGTGATAGTACAGTCTGATATTACTCAGATGCAACATAACTCCAGTGTCTCTCCATCTTATCACACGGGGCCTAAAGCAGAAAGAATCCACACCCATTCCCGTCCTATTGTGGGTTTTTTCCCCGTGTGTTCACACGACGGACGTTATCACACGAGGCCTAAAGCAGAAAGAATCCACACCCAATCCCGTCCTATTGCGTTTTTTTCCCCGTGTGTTCACACGACGTCACACAGAACCCCGTCCCAACCCCGTCCCAATGCGGCATCATCTCCGTTCTTTTGAATGCCGGTTTCTTGGGGAATTACAATTGCGCGACCAGAATGATACCGCAATAATACCGCTTTCGCCGTATGTCTGATCACGAGATACGTATCGTGGAGCATTTCCCCGACATGACCCATGGTTCCCCGCGCTATTTCCCATGGATCTTATGACGTGTACTTCCTGTTTTGATTGGGCAGCAAGAACATCCTTGCTGGGTTCTGGAAGGGATCTTCTCACTTGTGTGTGAACGGCAGATACGGTTCCCAGGAGCGCATCTATCGCGGTTTTGTTAATTGCGCAATGATGCTAGTTGCGTCTGATAGCCATTTCCGTCTTGTGGGGTCTATACCGGTATAGTTCTGGATTGATTCCATACCGCTTTCTTGCCGCTTTGAGACCCGCGTGTGATAACGTCCGACGTCACACAGAACCCCGTCCCAACCCCGTCCCAATGCGGCATCATCCCCGTTCTTTTGAATGCCGGTTTCTTGGGGAAATACAATTGCGTGACCAGAATGATACCGCAATAATACCGCTTTTGCCGTATGTCTGATCATGAGATACGTATCATGGAGCATTTCCCCGACATGACCCATGGTTCTCCGCACTATTTCCCATGGATCTGTGAGGAAGCATCTTATGACGTGTACTTCCTGTTTTGATTGGGCAGCAAGAACATCCTTGCTGGGTTCTGGAAGGGATCTTCTCACTTGTGTGTGAACGGCAGATACAGTTCCCAGGAGCGCATCTATCACGGTTTTGTTAATTGCGCAATGATGCTAGTTGCGTCTGATAGCCATTTCTGTCTTGTTGGGTCTATACCGGTATAGTTCTGGATTGCTTCCATACCGCTTTCTTGCCGATTTGAGACCCGCATGTGATAACATCCTCTCTCTTCACTGCTTCTGAATGATGAACCAGAAGAGCAATGTGCAGTGTGCAGGCATCCTTGGAATTCAGCTGGTGTTGAAAACATGACACAGCATCCACTAATCATCATGTTCCAAGTGTGCTTCATCTCTTAAGAAGCCATTGTATGCTACTTAAACAGGTTAAATCTTCAGGATGGGAAATGTTTGGCTCTTCAGAAGTTGATGGTCTTCAACTCTCAGCAGTGCCACCCAGCATTGTAAGGAAAGCTGGTAAGAAATGTTGATAGGTGGTTCAGTGGCATCTGCTGACCCAGTTTTGCCCACTCCTGACCTAGTTCTTTGCTAGAGTTTCTATATGTCACTGGTACAAAGATATCTCTGCTGTAAGGGATGCTTGATTTCAGTACAGTTATTTATACTTTTTGAAGAAACAGCAACATTTATTTATTTACCTTAAGGGTTCCCACCATCCCATAATGGTGCTTGTATGTATGTCCTTCTGTTTGTGTGTTCAAAGTGTCACAAATCCTATGGAAGACAACTCCACAGCACGCTCTGAACAATGCAGGAAAAAGATCGCAGGAACAACTAAAGGAAAAGGAACCCCCTGACCAAAGATGTTACATTTCTGGAAACCATTTTTTTTCTGGAATCTTCATTGCACTATTAACACCCTTTATAGTTTAAAATTCATTTTGTTACTTGGGAAACAAAATATATTATGGGTGTTTCCTTTTGGCTAATCCCAACTAGAGTAGACCTATTCAATTAATTTTTTTAAATTATAAATCACCATGTAAGTGACTTCCATTGATTCATTGGGTCTATTCTTGTGGTGGTGGTGGTGGTGTGCCTTCAAGTCATTTCCAACATATGATAGCCCCAAGGTGAGCATATCACAGGTTTGCCTTTGCCTTCCTCTGAAGCTGTGAAAATGTTATCTGCCCGTGGGTTTTCCATGGCTGAGTGGGAATTTAAACTCTTGTCTCCCAGAGTCCTAGTCCAACACTCAGACCATATTGAGTCTATTCTAGTCAGAATTGATTACAGGGTGTCGGCCTATGTATAACTTGGTGTGGTATAAAATTATCATGTGTGGTTTAATAAAATTGCAATTTATTCAGAAAATAATTAGAAATTGAATTTACTTTTTAAAATTGTATGTTATCACAAATGGAGCTACAGTGGTCCCAAAATGTCAAGAACACCTTAATTGTAAGAGACATCCTTGGTTTTGAGGAACAAGTAACCCTTCCCCTCTCTTAAAAAAAGAGAGAAAAAATTCACATGAGTAAAGCAAAGAAAGTTATTTTGTCTCCTCTTGTTCTCCATAGTGCCAAGTATACATAACACACTTATTCCTAAGACAAAAGAACTGAAGACTAGGAAATGCAACAGTGTGTGATACTGTATGAAGTATTCAAAAAATATCTATCTGCTATATAATTTTTACAAATACCGTAACATCAGGAGAGTAAATATGGGAATGAGCCAGTGTGGTCTAGTGGTTTGAGCAGTGGACTATGACTCTGGAGACCAGGGTTCAGTTTTCTGCTTGTCCATGGAAGCCCATGGGGTGACCTTGGGTGAGTCATACATTCTCAATCCCAGAAAAACCTCATGATAGAGTTGCCTTAGGGTCATCATAGGTTGGAAATGACCTGAAGGCACACAACAACAACAACAACAACAACATTTGAGAACACCTTGCCTTCAATATTTCATTCATCATTGTAAAAGAAAGCATGCCATAAACAATTTTTTAAAAGAAAAAATACTTTGGGGAAAAATCTTGATTTTACAGTTTTTCTTCTGGGCCTTCACATCTCTAGCCCATATCTCAAGGTGGCTGGGGGGGGGGGATAATGTCCCACATTTTTAAATACAATAGCAGCCAGGCTACTCCAGATAGCCCAACTACTGCTCTGAGTAATGGCTGCACATGTTTCTACTTTCAGAAAAAAAGGGGGAAAAGTAGACTTGCAAGTAATACCCCACCTGAAAATTCTATAATTATCCCCCAAGATACTATCTTTGGGAGGGTAGTTGTTACCTTAAAAGTACTTTTTATTCAGAAGCTAAGCTGAATAATTATTAGGCCAGAAGATGGGGGAGTTTTTAATCTTCAAAATGAGTTCAATATATATTTTAGGACTCTGAAGTACTAAGATGAAAACACATATACCTTGATCTGATAGCTTCATAACTGTGGTCTCCTGTACATTAAGTGCCACAATCTCCTCACCATAGTTGTAAAGCAGACTCAAAATTTTCCTCAACTTTCATGAGAAAGGGCATCTACATGTCCCATCAAGAAGATGGTTAGCTGTTCTGTGACTCCTAATTTGGGCTTTATCTGTTGTATTCTGCAAAATACACTATTTTCCATACAAGAACATTGTTCTTTGCCCAAAAATATGGGAAGGGGGATGGAGGGAGTTACACAAACAGTATTGAAGAGTGGACAATTGTCAAAATGATCCCCACCAAACAAACAGTCTACCTTCTCCATTAGCTCAGCCAGTAGGAGGAAAAACCTTTTGAAATGTCCACATTGTATGCAAGAATGAAATAAGTGAAAATTTACATCTCTTGATGTGAACACTTGATCAATATTGATCAGCACTGTCAAGATTGATCATTATGATCCATCTGCAGAAAGAAAAAGGGAATGGGTATCTGTAAAACTGGCCTTTGCCACCATCACTCAAATGGCAATTATCTCATTGGTGGTCCTTTCAGATAAGGGGGAGACCAACTTATTTCTGGACTACAAACAAGACTTTGGACTAAAACATGAACAATCCATCACTAACAGCTATGATTGTTAGCGCTGGAGGGAGCTGTGGTCCAAAAATATCTGGAGGGCCACATATCCCCCCCCCCCATTCCAGGTTCTGGAAATAGGTTCTCTAATATTCCAAGTATTCCTTTTAAAAAGTGTGTCTAGTAGAGAAGTATGTTTACAGAAGATGAATTCCTTGAACATTCTGTTGTTCACACATAGTGATTCTGTATTATTCTGCTCTGAAGCTGTGTCTGATCAGCTAGAGTTTTTTTGCACAGAGAATCTATTTTATGTGGAGGATTTAGCAAAAGATCTACAATTCACTGGAACTGTGTTCTGGTGGGGCATGATTTTCTTCCTTTACCACTCCCAGACTACAAGAAGAAAAGCTGACTATGTCCCAATTGAGGAATTTCCAAGCTCTTTGTCAAGACAATGTGACATCTTTTTTATTCTCCTTTTGATGCTTTTATTTGTTCTTCGTTTAAAGGGAGATTTTTTTTTAAAAAAATGGCAGGAAATGTCAAACTTAAATGTTCTAAATTATGCTTCTGGGAATTTTGTATCCTCTTCAGAGACAACTACACACAGTGATGTCATTTCCATGGCAAAAGAGTACCTAATATTTTTGCAGCATGCCATTAAATAATATCAAAGGATTTGTTTTTCTTAGAAAATGATTTTTTCCTTAGAAAAGTACCTTAAAAATCTTGCACAGCTATACAGGAACAATTATGATTATTTTTCTTAGCTTCAGTCTAGCTATATATAAATTTTCAAAAGCAATATGGATGATTCATTGAAAAGAAGGGGTGAGAAGGTGTTGAAAGGGAAGTATACAGAATTCAGTGTATATAGACAGTAACTAAGGGGGGTTGCAGACTGCCAGAAATAGTGCAAATTGAGTCCACTTTTAGGGTTAGGGTTAAGGTTAGGGAATCATGGGAACTGTATTTTATTGTGGCACCAGAGCTCTCTGACAGAGAAGGCTCAATGTCTCAGAAAAAAAACCAATTCTCATGATTCCCTAGCACTAACCCTAACCCTAAAAGTGGACTCAATTTGCACTATTTCTGGCAGTCTGCAACCCCCCAAATACTCAGTTTGTATTCATGGCACTGGGTGTCAAAAATAAGAACATAACAAAGAATCCTGAGGTGTCAGACCAAAGGCCTATCTAACTGAATGTTTCACTTTTGCAATGGACAACCAGTGGTCTATGAGTAGTCCTTAAGAAGAAAATGAACTGCAGCTACATTGTCCTGTTCATGGTCCCCAGTAACTGACAGATGGTAGCATAGTGTCTCCAATATGGGAGAAAATATGTAGCCATTACGGCCTACGTTTCAAAAGTTAGTGGAAAACCTTTCATTTGTCATGTTATTTGACAACTCTGAGATCTAGGCTGCTGCCACACTGCAAAATTAATGTCATCTGACACTGCTTTAAATGCCATGGCTTAGTACTATGGAATTCTGGGATTTGCAGTTTGCTGTGAAACCAGAGCTCTCTGACAGAGAAAGCTAAAAATTTCACAAAACTACAAATCCTAGAATTCTATAGAATTGAGACATGGCAGTTAAACTAGGGTCAGATTGCATTAATTCTGCAGTGTAGATTTAGCACTAGTTTTATTCATGAAGCTACATTGAAGTTACTAGATAGAATGATTTATTGATTTAAGCATTAGACTGTTTGTTAGGCTTTCAAGGAAAATG
Organism: Phrynosoma blainvillii; assembly: GCA_026167975.1. NCBI lineage: Eukaryota > Metazoa > Chordata > Lepidosauria > Squamata > Phrynosomatidae > Phrynosoma > Phrynosoma blainvillii. Next base: position 182,745,070 of record JANUYF010000004.1, on the reverse strand, counting down.
GCATATGTTGCTGTGGTTGCCTCTTAGCAGCACATTTTATTGCTGGATCCTTTCAAAGTCTTCTGCTACACTGCAGAAATAAAGCAGTTTGACACTACTTTAACTTAAAGCTATAGAATTCTTGCATTTGTAGTTTGGTGGGACACCAGACCTCACTGACAGGTAAGACTAAACATCTCACAAAACTACAAATCCCAGAATTCCAGACCATTTAATCTTGCCAGTTAAACTGGTGTCAGACTGCTTTATTTCTTCAGTGCTGATACACCCATATTCTTCTTTATATAATGTAGATTCCCTTTTTTAAAAAAACTGGCAGTTCTCAGATGCTCTGGACTGCAAGTGCCAAATTGGAAGAGGCTGTCCTAAAGATGGATTAAAGCTTCATTTTAATTTTACTACTGATCTGAACCTCTCTTCTTCACTTCCCATATCCCCCCCCCCACACACACACACACATACATCCTGATCACTCACCCTTCAAATACCATGGATTGTTTGTCTGGATTGAAGAGATACCGTAAATCAAGAATGATGTATTTATCCAAGTACCTAGACTGGATAAAATAGTGTGGCTTTTTTTACTTGCAGATTTTCCACTTTCACGGGGACCCTGCACTCCTAACCCCAGCAAATGTAGATTTGTTGTTGTTGTTGTTAACTGTCTGCACATCAATCTTTGACCCATGGCAACCTATGAATGAGACGTCTCTAGGCCCCCCTGTCCTGTCCTGCCCAGCTCCTGCAAACTCATATTTGTGAACTCTTTAATCAAATCCATCCATCTAGCATGTGGCCTTCCTCTCTTTCTGCACAATTCATGCCTTCTCATGATGTGTCCAAAGTATGACAGTCTGTCGTCTTGGCCTCTAGGGATATTTCTGGCTTGATCTGTTCTAGGACCCATTTGTTTGTCCTTTTGGCTGTCCATGGAATCCTCAGTACTCTTCTCCAGCACCACATCTCAAATGAATTGATTTTGTAGGTAGATTTACACAGAAGGAAATCTCAGAGTTTTCATTGGGTCTTATACCTATGCATAGGTTTGTTCATTTATTTATAATCCATTTATCCTTCAAAGGGTTCAAGGCAATGCATTTTTTCTGTCATCTGTATTCTCACAACAACATTCTGAGGTACATTAGACAGAGAAAGAAACTGGAACAAGTTATAGATCAGAGCCAATTGAGGATTAAATTGGAGCAAACCATCATCCAATAACTTAAGGATGAGCAAAGTGTGATCCATGGGATGCATGTGGTGCCTTAACATCTTTTTTACAGCACCCAGGCCTCCCTTAGGGCTGCAAAATAAATCTTATCCACAGATGGTCATTGGCACTCTCCCTCAACTACAATTCGAAGTACTGAACAAGCCATTCCTAATTTGATATCACTAACACCATTGCTGGAAGCCTGATTCACCCTGTTTGCTTTTCATTTTTTCTTTTTCTTCCTTTAATGCTTTTTTCAACAGCAGCTGGTGGCTTCCCTGTCCTTTCTAACCATTTCCAAGTCTCACAGGCTTATCACTGGCAAAAAAGATGAAAGAAATAGAACCTGAGGAATAAGAAGCTTAAGGATCTATGCTGAGGCCAGAGAGGAGACTCAAAGCTGCAGAGTCAGTGCATAGAGATGTTGGTGTAAAATTCAGAAATCTCAGATAGGTCAGCATTTAACTCAAGATAAAGTGACAAACTGGGCCAAGAGAACTATTGGCTTTTTTGCACTCTTGACATATGCAGGGAGGGGGGTATCTCTGTGTTGTGTTCTTTGCTTGTTCAGTTGCATTTCTCCCTGGTATAAATGATTTATTAGTGAAGATGGAGAATAAGGGGAGAATACAGCCAGAGTATTCTTTCAAGGCAATCACACTCTAGCTTGTGATTTTCTCTTCTCACTGAAACTGTTAGTGAGTGGAGAGAGCACGACATTGCTACTTGTCACATATTTATGCATCATCAGAAGTACAACCCCACATCCTCACCCCAATTAAACTTAAGTACTTGGATTTAAACCAATTCAAATTCACCAACTTCAAGCAAGATCCAGTCTGTTTATGTCCTAGCACTTCACCTTAACAAGGCAGTAGATTGAGCTGTTTGCTTAGCAAGAGTTTACATTTATTCTCAACCACCTAGTCATTCATGGTCGACATTAAGGGCCATTGCAGACTGCCAGAAATAGTGCACATTAAATTGAGGCACTGCCCTGGCTCAGTGCTAAGGAGTCATGGGAATTGTATTTTTTTCCGTGACATTGAGCCTTCTCTGTCAGAGAGCTCTGGTGCCACAATAATTTACAGTTCCCATGATTCCCTAGCACTGAGCCAGGGCAGTGCCTCAATTTAATGTGCACTATTTCTGGCAGTCTGCAAAGGCCCTTAGGCAGGCTTTGAATCCCTATAAAGCACCTCACAGTACTTGGAAGCTGAAAAACAAGTATAGAATTTGCACATAGGACTTCATTCTGATAAGACATTTTAATAATCCAATGTTTCCTAATCTTCAAAAACTACTTTTTTCTGGGAAAGAAATGGTGGCAAACCCCAATACATAAATGTCATTCAGTAACTTTAAAAATTTTAGTGCACTACCATGTGTCTGCACAGAATCATGTAACTTTACCCAACAAATTTACTCAATTCAGTAAATTGATTTTTTTTTCCAAATGGAGATAACAGATCAATGTATTGTAATGGTTAGACTAGTGGTGGTGCAGTGATTAAATGCCTGTACTGCAGCCACTCACTTGCAAACCATGAGGTTGCGCGTTCAATACTAGCCAAGTGCTCAGGCTCGACTCAGGCTTGTATCCTTCCGAGGTCACTAAAATGAGTAGCCAGCTAGTTGGCAATTAGCTTACACATTGTAATGTAAACCACTTAGGGAGTGCTTAAGTGCACTGATAAGCAGTATAGAAATGCACTTGCTATTGCTATTCCTAAAAGGAGTGGGCAACTGCCAGAAATTGGGACTGCATGCCCCCCGAGCCCAAGACTCCTTGTTACTCCTTTGTCTCAACCCAAGAAAATTTGTGGGAGCAAAAAGTAGTGTTTTTTTTTCCATTCCCCACACCTTGGGGGGACCTCTATTGGCCATTTCACTGTCTTTTCTGGCATCTTCCATCTCCCATCTATTTTAAGGGATGTTGTGGGCCTTTTTTCCCCTCCAAATCAGGAAATGATCAGGTAATTGCTCAAGTACCTTTCTATTTGAAAATCCTAACACTTTGGAGAGGGTATAGTGATAGAGGTACCTTCCTGCACATGTGGTATGATTGTCCAAAAGTATTTGCATTTTGGCTTTCCGTACTTAATTTAGCTTCACAGATCACTCAACAAAAAATTGTCCCTTCTTCAGAACTTTTATTGTTTTCAGTGTTTACTAATGAAAACAAAATATTGTGTTATAAAGATATTATTGCATTTTTGTTCGCATTGGCCAGGATTGAGATTTCCAGGACTTGAAAAACTGGGAGGGTCAATATGACTGATTGGTGGTCCCAATTTTGGAATTTTTGGCTCATGGAAAAGCTCACTGATCAGTCTAGAAGGTTGTGGGGTTGTAATCCTCTGCTTTTTGAAGCACAATGGTTTCCACTTAGAGCTTATCTCAATGATGTTGGAGCAGATGTGGGTCTTCCTTTGTAACATAGCCCACTTTGGATGGATGTGTTGGCACGAAGATGGTGTCTCTTTGCTCTGAGCCTATCTGTAATGCTGCCCTTTTACATCCCACGTGACCTTGAATCTCTGTTATTGGTTTTTAAATGCCTGTGCTTTAGCTTGTTTTTGTCTGGATTTGTTTCTGTTTCCTGCCCTTTTTTGGTTTTTATTCATATCCCTGGTTTGTAACTTTTTAAAATAATAAAGTGGTGGGAGAAAATCCCAACACTTACCCTCTTAGAGGCAAGCATTCCAGTCAGACTCCAAACTCCTGTCTATTCCATGCACAAAATGGGGATAGTTGTGGGGGTTTTGGTCATATGGGATTTATGTATTTGTTTCATTTATATCTACCTTTCTCCCACAGTGGGGACCAACATGGTTCACAAAAGAATCAGTTAAAACCCAAAAGTACAAATTTAAAAACTATTAAAACCATCACATTTAGAACAGCATAAAATCAATTTAAACACATGCAAAAGTTGTTGTTGTTGGGGTTTTTTTTAAAAAAAAAAAACACATTCCAGTAAAAAGCCTCCCTATAAGTGATTACATATTAAAAACCTGCCTAAAAAGATGTTTGCTTGATGGCAAAAGAAGAGCAGGGAAGGGGACAGCCTAGTCTCCTATGGAAGAGATTTCCAGAGGATGGGAGCAGCCACTGAGAAGGCTCTCTTCCCTGTTCTCACCAAGCGAGCCTGTGATGGTGGCAGGACCAAGGAAAAGCCCTCCCCCATATATCCTAAGATTCTGGCAGGTGTGTATAGGGAGATACAGTCTTACAAATAGTCTGGATCTAGTTTAGAGGTTTACTATGGATTTTTATAAGCCACATGAGGGACCAGCATAGTGTAATGGCTTGAGCATTGAACTGCAACTCTGGAATCCATCATTTGAATCCCCATTCATCCATGGAACCCCACTGGGTGACTTTGGGCAAGCCACACTCTCTCAGCCTCAGAGGAAGGCAAATATGAAATCCTCTCTGAACAAATCTCATCAAGAAAACACCACAATAGGTTCACCGTAAGGTCACCAAAAATCAGAAATGACTTGAAGGCACATAACAACTACTATAACAAAGCTGTATAGACTGTACAGGTCATGACCAGCATTATGAATTGTGCACAGAAACAAACCAGTAACCAGGGAACCAGTTTTGACAAGAGAGTTACATGTTCCCTGCAAATGTTCACAGCAGTTTGGACCTGCTGAAATTTCCAGTTTCCAAAGGCAGCCTAAATACAATGTGTTGCAATAGTCCAAACAGGATGTAATCAAGATGTGTTGCCATAGCCAGACCTGATGTCTCATGGAATGGGCACAACTGGCACACTAGTTTTAAATATTCCTGGCAGGCCTGGCCCCAGCCACAACCTGAGCATCTAGGCTCAACATTATGTCCAATAGGTCACCCAGGCTGTGAGCCTGAGATTTCAGTGGGAGTGTAACCCCAGCCAACAAAACACAAGTCTTTATTCCCTGATCTCCCTTTCAACTGACCAGGAGCACCACTCTCTTTTCTGGATTTTCAGTTCATTTGCCCTCAGTCAATTGATTACTAACAAGAGACATTGGTTCAGTACCAAGACAGCTTCCTTGGAATCAGAAGGAAAGCAAAGATTTGGGTATTATCAACATATTGGTGACCCCCAACCCCAAATTATGGATGAGCAGTTTCATGTAGGTGTTAAACAGCACGAGGTACAATACAGAACTCTAAGGGACCCCACATGCCAATGGCCAGGATACTGGAGTATCCCAGCACAACCACCTGAGTATGTATCTCCAGGAAGGATGGAATGATTACAGAACAGTGCCTCCAAGCCCCATCCCAGAGAGGTGGCCCAGAAGGATATCATGATTGGTGGTATCAAAAGCTGCAGAGAGGTCCAGCAGAACAAACAGAACACACCTTCCCTGTCCAGTTTCCTGCATAGGTAATCCCCCAGGGTGACTTAAGCTAAATTGAACTAGATCTAGATCAGTGGTTCCCAACCATTGTTCCTACATAAATTTTGAACTTCAGCTCCCAGAATTTCTGACTTTTTGCCAAGTTGGCTGTGGCTTCTGGGATCTGATGTCCAAAACAAAGGAAGGACCAAAGGTTGGGAATCACTGATTCATCCAGAAATACCTAGAGTCTTGAGGCCAGCACATACTCCAGAACCATGCCCAAATATGGAATGTTAGAGACTGACTATCAAGATGCATAGATTTAGATAATGCATTTATATTCTTGAAATATAAATAGTTGTACTTAAATATGAGATCTCATTCACCAGAGGGTAAAAACTGCATATTATGGCAGCAGATACATTTAGCACTTTCGTCCCTGTAACATCCTACCCTGGATTCTTTTGCAGTCATTTTTTTTCCTCAAGTATTACAACATAGGTGAGGAAAGCTGACATACTGAGCAGGCTGTGAAGAGGTAATTAGTGGCTGGGGAGAGAGTTTACACTCTTCCTATCCATAGATAGTCATATTAGTCTCTTGCAGCAAAAACAAAAAACAAAATACTCTTGTTGCACCTTAAATAAAAAATATTTTAATAAAAAAAATATTCGATAGAAGCTTTCTGAGCTACAGTTCAGTTCATGACACAGACTCTTTGTTGTTTCTGTCTACATGCACATATCCCTTTGGCTTGACAGATTGGGAGATTTTTCATGCACAAACTGGAAAATGTGTAGACTGAGAAAACCAATGAATGTAAAATTTAAAATGGAAGTAATAAGGATATGAGGAAAATCATCTGTCATTCTTTCTACCAAGTCAGCACAGTATAAGGCCTGTAGGCCAATGACAGACCCTTAGCTATTTATGGGCCAGTGTCTCCTGTTTGTGCTCCTTTCCATTATATTGTGGTAGCAATTTAAATTAATCAATATATTTTTGGAGCACATTGTAATTGTAGACATGCAGGTATGTATTTTTATTTTCTTTCTCTATCTCTATGTCTTTGTGGCAACATCTAAAGATTGCCAAGAGTTTTATAATCAATCCAAAGTACTCTGTAGTGTTTTAGGCAGAATATGAGAGTACAAACAATAAATAAGTCATATAACTAGATGCCCTGAGAAGAGCAATACAGGAAGGGAAATGACTGGAACATTTGCAGTAAGCTATAGGAAAACAATATTTTCATATACATACACACAATATGCAGTGGCTCAAGTGGTTAAGATGCTGACTCTGTTGATTGCAAGATAGGCGGGTTGGCAGTTTGAGGCCTAGGCGCTGCATGATGAGGTGAGCTCCTGTCACTAGTCCCAGCTTCTGCCAACCTAGACCACTTCAGTGGGAAGATAAACAGTGTTCTGCGCAATCATACTGGCTCTTCAGCTTAGTAATGGAGATGAGCACCACCCCTACGGTTGGACATGACTTGACAACCTTGTCAGTGGGAAATACCTTTACATTTACCTTTATAGGAAAATGTGCTAAAAATAATTTAGAGATTTACTATGGATTTTTGTTTGTTTTCTCTATGGTGCCATGGCTTTTTGTCTATCTGCAGTATACCTAATACCTTTATTCATAAGTCTGAATTTTATGAAATTACAATAATTCTACTATGCTTTTATTTAAAAATGAAGTCATTGTGGCTATTGGCTTCTCCTTCTTAAGTGTTTCTTAATTGGACTACCAATGGGCGGGGTACAAATAAATTTTATTATTATTACTATTTCTTATTTGAGCAAATAGATTTGACATGACCCTTGTGATAAAACAATTCCATAAGGAGCTTATTCTGTGAAACACAGTGTTTCAAGGATGCCTCTGTAATTGTCTTTGGCTTTCCACCAGCACCTTGGGGAGCTGGGTGACTGGGAGTCAGGAAGCAAAATCTCAGTCATGATCCTTTATAGCTTCTACCCAGCTGAATGGGAGAACTTCTGCAGTGGGTTCTTGGTGCAGAACTGATGGGTCATGACTGCTGCCCACTGCATAATTCCCTGACAGTTTCCCAGCATCCGTGATCTGCTGGATGTGAACTCACTCAAGATGCCTGAGGCCCCACAGCAAATCTTCAGCATCCAGGAATCCATGGCTGACCTGCATTATAACCCTGTGACAATTGAGAATGACATCCGTTTGCTCAAATTGAACCAGTCATTAAATTTCAGCCTGGAGATCAAGAGATTTCAGCTCCTCCAAGAAAGTAGCTACCTCTTCCCAGAAACCTGAAAAATTGGTGATTGGTACAACAACTTGAATTATGGGTCAGCTCCCACAAAGCTGATGGAAGCCAAGGTGACTTTGGTGGACAGGTAAGCATGAAATGCATCATGCACAAGCCATGTATATAGTGGGATGATCTGTGTGTCTCCTACACTATTCCAGCTCTGTGTGGCTTCTGCTCAAGAGACTCTAAGGACTTCTGGTTTGTGGAACTAGAGTCCATGGTATCGTCCTTCAATGGGAAGAGGTGTGGAGATTGCTGGTACTGTGATGTCTACACTCAGTTCTCTAAATACATCCCCTGGGTTTGTCACATCTTTGAGACATTTTAATCAGAGATCTCCAAAAGAGCTATATTGTAGTCCCACAGAAAGTCTCCTCTGCCCTATTCCTTTGAAAAGGAAAGAGCATGTCATTCACAATAAAGATGTAAAATGGAGCTGGAAGCCTGGGTAAAGTGTTTTGCCAAATAAAACTTTTTTTTTTTAGGGTTTACTTGTAGTTGGATTTAAAACATGCTTCCTATGAAACTCTTTCATTTTTATCAAGAGTCTAAAGTTTTGTCAGCTTTTCCCCAAGATACCTTAGGGATTGCCTATCCATTTCAAAATATCATCTTCTATTGGGACTAAGGCAAGGGACTCAGAGATTTACACCTTCAAATGTTGAAGTGAAGAACCTAAAGAAAAAAAGAGTTCCCAGCTGAATATTGGTCGTGAAGGCTGACTATACAAGAAACTGTGAAATTTAATTATTGGCTCATTTAGGAAGTGATTCACTGTGATTTTAATTTGCTTATTAATTGAAGTGAGCTCTCTCTCTCTCTCCATTTCCATATATATAGAGAGCTCCATATATAGAGAGAGGAGGGGAGGGAGAGAGGGAGAAAAAGAGAGAACTATGGTATAGTGGTTTGAGCGTTGGGCTACAACTCTGGAGACCAGGGTTCAAATTTCAGCTCAGCCATGTAAACTAAGTGGGTAACCTCGGGCAAGTCACACTCTCTCAGCCTCAGAGGATGGCAGTGGCAAACCACTTCTGAAGAATGTGAAGTCGAAGGCTTTCACAGCCAGCATCCATAGGTTTTTGTGGGTTTTTTGGGCTGTGAGGCCATGTTCTAGAAGAATGTATTCCTGACGTTTCGCCTGCATCTGTAGCTGACAGATGTCAGCCACAGATGCAGGGAAATGTCAGGAATACATTCTTCTAGAACATGTTTCACCTGCATCTGTGGCTGACAGATATCAGAAACCACTTCTGAAGAAACTTGCCAAGAATACCCCTTGTTAGGTTCACCTTAGGGTCACCATAAATCAGAAACCCCTTGAACAGCAATATATATATATATATATATATATATATATATATATATATATATATACATATACATATACATATATATATACACACACACATATATTATGGTTTTTATTCATGTTGATATAAATCCTTCTTTCTTTCTAATGTTAGACAGCACTCCATTCTGAAACCCAGTTAGATGCCCTTCTACTTTTAAGCAAGCTAAACAGCAAGTTATGCTTACTTTCTGTTTCTTACACCTGGAGGAAATAGTGGAAGTCACTCTTCTCAGTAAATAACCTCTTCCCCTTCATGCAGTGAAAAGCATTCTTGGCTTGTGCATAGTCTTGATACAACAGATATTTGATTCTATAGATTCCAGAGGGTGATGCTCGGGGACAGTTGCTCAGCTAAAAAGGCGCCATTCTGTCCCCGGTACTATTTAACATATATATGAAGTCACTGGGAGAGATCATCCGGAGACATGGGGAGGGGTGTTATCAATACGCTGATGACACTCAGATATATTTCTCCATGTCTTGGTCTACAGCCTTGACTTCAGATGGCGTCTTCCCTCTCAATGAATGTCTTAAAGTGGTAATGGACTGGATAAGGAAAAACAGATTGAAACTGAATCCAGACAAAATGGAGGTACTAACGATAACGGCCCTGAACCCAGGTATTGGGTCACTATCTCCAGTCCTAGATAGGGTCACACTCTCCTCAAAGGACTGTGTTCACAGTCTGGGGGTGCTCCTAGATCTTTCACTTCAGATGACAAATCAGGTGAATGTGGTGGTCAGGAGTGCCTGTTATCAGCTTCGGCTTATATGCCAGCTGCACCCTTTCCTGGACATTAGGGACCTTGAAACTGTGATACATGTGCTGGTAACCTCTCATCTCAATTTCTGCAATGCACTCTACATAGGGCCACCCTTGTGTGTAGTTCAGAAACTTCAATTGGTACAGAATATGGCAGCCTGGCTGGTCTTAGGCAAAACCAGAAGAGACCGCATTACATCTATTCTAAGATCGCTTCACTGGCTGCCTATCAGTTTGCAGGCACAGTACTATTGCTCCCAGACTTTGGTCATCACCTTTAAAGTCCTAAATGGCTTGGATCCAACCTATATTCAGGACCGCCTCCTTCTGTATAATCCACCCCATGCACTGAGGTCCTCTGGGAAGAATTTATTGTTATCTATAAAAACTAGACTATCTGCAACTGCCCAGAGGACCTTTTCAGCTATCACTCCCAGACTTTGAAATGGCCTGTAGGATGAGATCCGTCACTTGACCATTTTAAACAGTTTTTTTAAAAGCTGTTAAGACAGATCTCTTCCAGCAGCCTTTTCCTGAGTAGATAACCGGCTACTGAAAAGAAAAGAAAATTATGCCTGTCCCTGTTTCCTGTTACAGTTATTTTAATCTAATTTATTTGTCATTTATTGTCTGTTATTTTTAAATATGTTTTAAATTTCAATTGTTTAATTGTATTTTAAGGGGGGGGGGGCTACTGGGGGACTGGACTGTTTGTTTTTATCTTGTAAGCCACCCCGGTTGTATTTTACAGAGAGGCGGGATATAAATAAATTTTGTTATTATTATTATTATTACTATAGTGGAGGCAAATTGTGGTTGCCAAGAGAATATGAAACCTGTAGTCCACTGCTTCCATGCCCCCAACATCCCCTTTTTTGCTCTAAATGGGCTAATTGCACCTCTTACCTGCCCAATAGAGTACAGTGCTCCAAGTGGCAGCAGTGGCATCCCTAGGGTTGGTGTCACCTCCCATATTGACCTCCTCCTCCCATTTCACACCATAGAGAATCCTTAGCAATGCTTTTTCACACTAATGTTACTCATAAATCATTATTGCCACATACCACTGAATGTCATGCTAAGAGTTGTGACATAAACAACTAGCAAAATTAAAATTATACCTTCAAGTTACAGTATCATACGCACAACCTGAATGTATTTACATACACATAATGAATATTTGGTTAAAATGTGATATTTTTAAAGGAAGGTGAAAAAGAATTTTAAAAATTCAAAAGTTTTGATTTTTTTTTTAAATAAATTTTGAATTTTGAAATTTTAATTTTAAAAAATTCCGGGGCCTCTCCTTTCTCCTCCCACTATGTTTCACCCCACTCCCACTATCTCGTAAAGCATTTTAAAGGGAAGCAAGTGAATGCCACAGGCCATTTCTGCCAAACGATAGATGTTTGAGGAGAAGTGGTGTCACCCCCTTGGGGTGTCACCTGGTGCAGTCTACACCCTTCACCCCCCTAGTGACACCACTGAGTGGCAGATGTTACCCCCTCAGGCTACTGAACATTGTCCACCCTTGCCCAACATAATGGTTTGAACTATTCCAGGTCTACAGAAAAAATCTCCATGATTTGAATACTGTTAAAACAGGGTCTGAGCACTCTTCCTGAACCATTACACCCCTCACTCTCAGCATATTCCCTTATCATTTCAGTAGCAGCCGATTGAAGACACACTCCATGTTATCATATTAAGAGCTTGAAAAAGTTGGCTTTTGGATGACAAATCCCACAGTCCCAAGCCAGCATGGTGAGTGGCATACTGGATAGGGGAACCTAAGTGCTGTGGTTCGAAAAAGTAATTTTTTCAAGCTTTGATAATCTCATGGTATAGGTAAATGTGTTTAAAGGAAAAGGGAAAGGATTTGACAGTCAGCTGTTGTGTTTGGTAGTAGTCCTGTGCTGAGCTTAACATTTAAGATTGATCCACAAATGATTGAATTAAACCCTTGGACCAAAAAAAAAAAAAATGGAGCCTTTGGCTCTTCATGTGGCAGTATGTCTTTAATTAAGAAGGGAAACGCAAGTGTATCAGGTTATGTTGAACCTGAGGCCACAGAAATAGCTTTCTCTCTACCATTTGTCTCATTTAAAATTCACAGGCCACAAGGATCTGTCTGTCATTTGTGGTTAGAAGTCAACATTCTTTTCCCTTTTAGTTGGAGTGCACTTGTCCTTTTTGTTCTACTTTGACACTGACACCATGTTTTGCTTCACTTTGAACACAAAAGCGCAAGCACCCCGTGCTGCTTGAACATTGGTGTCACTTACTCCACCTGAAATTAGCATTCCCCAGCTCCAGCTGGCATATTTATACCAAGCGTAACGTCCCAACTTTGACAAGTTAGGAAACAAAACCAGCATGCAATGAACATGCCAATTGAGGCTGATTATATTAATTGCTATTCAGGTCAGTGCTTAGATTAATTATTATGTTTGTGTAGAATGTTTGTTAAGTGGTTTCCTGATTGCTGCTCAGAAGATTGATTACTTGTTACATTTACCTTGTGGTTTCTGTGGGGAAATTTGTCACATGCATTTCATCAATTCACAGCACTGTGAGGTTAAGAAGGGCAAGTGGGACTGGTATGTTGATTTCTCCACAGAAGAGCATCCATACCTGAAATTGCATCAAACAGGCATATAAATAATATGCACCCTTGTAGTCTTCTGCAGGGACAATACATAAAGCATGGCACAGTATTTTAGGGCTTTTATACTGCCCATCCTCACACACATTGTCTCATTTTAACCAATATTGAATCCATCCATTGTTACAACTTTCCGTCCTCCTTTCCCTTGCCTTGACATACACCATATTTTATATAATATACTGTTTATTAGCTAATGAGAGTTCTTTGAGTTGTGGTAGAAATGAATCAATATGTACGTTTAGCAGTGGAATTAGACATTTATTTATACATTTCATTTCAATCTTTGGTTTGTCAGTAGATATGGCATTTTTTAAACTGCTTGGCCATGCATTATCCATAATCCACGAGAAAGGAGGCAGAAGGCATGAGAATGAAACTCAGCTCTTCCAGTTGCCTCAGTGCCAAGAATTGCTGCTTTTCTATCTGTGTACAGTTCAGTTCTTACCTAATTCACTTGTTTATGAGAGTTGCATTATCTCTTGGTAGTGAAAAAAAAGAAAAAGCACTCCTCTCTGTGTCAAAACTCCTAATGTAATTTGGATGCTTTGTGTGAATGCCTAATTGGGTGGCATCCCAGTCGCTTGATTCTGCTCAAAAGATCACACAAACAGAGGCATTGCTCAATCAAGTATTATCATGATTCATTCACTGTAAGCTGAAAAAACTTGCTTCAGGTCCACATCAAGACAGTAGTGCCCTCTATAAAGTATGGAATGGGAGCAAGCTTCCCTGATGCCTTACAACTGTGTTTGGAGCTTAGAAGTAACTAGTTACAAAGAATTAGTCACTCCTTTCTCATTTCTTTTATCATTAACAAGGGTATAACTTAGGGACTTTGCAGACTGCTAGAAATAGTGCAAATTGAGTCCACTTTAAGGGTTAGGGTTAGGGTTAGGGAATCATGGGAACTGTATTTTATTGTGGCAAGCTCACCAACAGAGAAGGCTCAATGTCTCAGGGGGGAAAAAACAATTCCCACGATTCCCTAGCACTAACCCTAACCCTTAAAGTGGACTCTTTCTGCACTATTTCTGCAGTCTGCAAAGTGCCTTCATTATAGTATATGTCTTGACTTATTTTAACCAGTGTTGGCTTTTAGTACAGCTATTGTTAGAGTTATGCCAATTGTTATGCAATTTATTAAATTATGTGTTTACAGTATGGGATGAGAGTAGACCCACTGAATAAATGGAATTTTCAAAAGTGTTGGCTTACCAAATTATCAGGTCTGTTCTTCTTGGGACTAACAGTAGGGTTTAATCCTGTAATTGTAAAAGGAGGAAGGAAGGAGCTTATATAAGACTACAAGCACAAACAAGGTGTATTGTTCAAATCAATCACATTCACAGATGAAGTGTATTTGTTAATATCACACCCTTATAAAACAGTAAGGAATAATTTCAGATTTGTGAATTTCTCCTCTGTTTGTCCCTTGATTTTTTTCCCTTCAGAGCCAGAAGTTTATTCACAGATGGAAAGATCTCTGTTGCCATCCCTTGGAGATTTGGTTCTTAGGGATATAGAAATCCCATGTGCTTGCTCTAATACTTGGAGATATATATATATATATATATATATATATATATATATATTGCTGATGCATCCTTCTTTAAGGAAATACTTGATTGAAAAACACATTTAATCAACTCTGTTTTTAAAAACTTGATACTTTAACTTGCCAACACAAACTGATAGTTTTTGTAGTAGCATGCCCAGCTATGTATACCTGCTTTAGGTATTTGTGATTTTTATTTTTTATTTATTTTTTTATTATAACCTAAATATTTTACAGTCTTTGTAACAAAATACACAACCTTAATAGCTAACATAAAAAAATTTAAATTACAGTATTATCATTACATCTCTATCTCGGCTACTTATACAATTAGTGTCTTTGATATCTATTGTAAGAAAAGATGGAGAATATAACTATATAATAATATTAAAAGGAATTGTATTATTACATGACTTGGGAGAAGTTACTTTAAGCAAGAGAAGTTAGAGACAGCAAGAGAAATGTGTGAAATAAGAAGCATTGATTGATAAAACTATTTAACAGCTTATAGACGGGATATATCAAAGACACTAAAGGTATTTGTGATTTATATAGTAACAATAAAGACTTTTGTCCATCTTTCTCCAACGTCATCCCAAGACTATTAAGCCTGGACACTTGCATATTGTTGCTACTTTGTTTTTAAATGAATTATTTAATTACTGCTAGTTAGCAGAAACAAGCATGCAAGCATGCCTGGGATATTCTTTTCTGTACAGGGCTGCTAGGAAGGTCTGGCAATGATGTTCACTGCAAGACACACACACCCCACCCAAGTTGTCAAACAAATCAAAAAGAAAGAGAGGAGGAGAAACTCCTGGTACCTGGTAAGCAAGTATAGAGTGGGATGAAAGGAAATAAATGAATGTGAGAAAGAAAAAGAGTAAAGGAGAAGGAAAGAGGAGAGAAAGAGCAGAAAGAGAAAGGAAAGCAGGATTGGGCTGGGGATAGGGGGGTTCTGACTCAGGAAAAACTGGCTACTTCTACAAGTAAGAAAGAAAAATAAGTTCCTTTTTTAACGTTCTCAAAGGTCAAGTGTGGACCAGGAGAGGGCCATCTCCTGAGGAATCACTGTAGTTTGAGTGGGGTCAGGTGGATGAAGACATGTTGGACCAGTAGTTCAGGTTTAGCAGATATGGGGCAAATCTACACTAGTTGCTTAATCCAAGGCCAGTCCAGAGCTTTGTACCCTGGACCAGCCCCAGACTGATTGGCCCCAGGCTGAATCCAGTGCAATGCCACATCATTGTGCACATGTGCCAGTGGCACTTACACTATATCAACCCCCCTGACCTGTCCCTTTTGGTGCCACTGCCACTACAGCATCACCAACCAAGCAGCTCTCTGTGCGGAGAAGGGGGGTGGTATGGCTCAGCCTATTTCTAACTGGATTGTGCCAAATCAGTCCTGATCTAGCTGTCCACATTCCTAAAAGAACCTGAGATCACTCTGGGGTTTCTAGGAAGCACTGAAATTTTCCCTGACTTTGCTTAGTTTGGGTCAAAGTCCGGATAAGTTCCAAAAACCACGGTATCTCCCTGGAAGCAGCTGTACATTGCGAGGACTGCCAGTACTGGCTTCAGGGTTAGTACAGTGGTTTTTCATCAGTGTAGACAAGTCCTACATGTGACTTCAGAATTAGTAGTGGAAATAGGTTCTATAACTCACTGCTCTAGTTTTGGACAGTTGAGGGACTCTCTATTCTCCAGCTGTACTCCCCAATAAGTGTTGAAACAGGACTTAGGTCTGCAGCATTGGGTAAAAAGGGAAAAGGAAGCAACAGTAGCTGCAAGCCACTGGAATATGTGACAAATATGTTGCCATTCAATTATCGGATTTCTGTTCTATTGCTTGCTCACTTCAGCCTGGTTTCTAAAAATGATTTCATTCATTAAGTGTGTGGTTTTAAATGTACTGTATACCTAAAACCACAAAAGTATGGAAGTAACACATGTTTATTGAAATAACTTGATCATGCAGGTGCACTTGTCAGGATTCTGACAGTGTGCCATTTCCTGTTGAATGTACTTTCAATGCAAACCTGACTGTGCCTCTGTGTAATATGTGAAATGGTCATTAGGTTGTAGCCTCTTAACCACACACCTGAGAAGAAACCCAATTAAATTCAGTGAGCCTTACTGCTGAGTACACATGCAAGATTCCACTGTAAAAAAATCACTTTGTGTGCTTTATGCAGTGTTAAAGGATGTCCCTAATAAGGGACTGCTGGTCTTTACAAAATCCCTGGAATAATGAAAATAAGACCATTTAAATAGAAAAGGGGGTGTAAATGCAAAACCACATACTGTATGTGTTATTGATTGCTATTTTATGATGCAAGACTAGTTAACAAGTAGCAAGTATGTTCATGAGCTTCCTTTTTTTTTTCCTGATCTGCATTTGCTTGTTGTGTTTCTCATGCAGTCAGTGAAATATATTATTGGGGAAGAGGGAATGGAAAAGAAAGTGTATCCACCATACTGAACTGATTGGCTTGGCCAGCATTCAGCAACCCCAAAACATTGGCTTGACCTTCAATCCAACAAATCTGATGTTTTTATCCTCTATTTTAAATGTGTCAGATCTAAATGCATCCCAGCATGTTTTTCATTGCCTGATAGGAATTACGTATTGTTTAGAGTTTTAAAAATAACAGTTGTTAAAAAGTAACTCTGCTTTGACAAATTTCACCATGATGGAGGCACTCGTGGGAGGTGATCATGACAACAGACATGCTTCAACTGCCTGAAACAGATTACTCATTTTCACCCTAAAGATGGAAGTCCCTACATAGAGTAAATCAATTCCTTGCAGTGACAGCCTATTTGTGCTGAAAAGCAGAAAGATGTCCCTACAGATACTAATCCAGTTGGTGTTAAGCCCATGTGTTTTCCCCTCAGTTGCATACATTACATGTGCACAGATCTAGTTTTTCTCCCCAGTTGGACTCCCTCTTTAGAGTACACACCTCAGGTAGTTTGAGTTGTTTCACACTGGAGAAACATTGTGGCCATAACTGTAACTGTGAAGCCTCTGGCTCTTATTTAACCAGAAGGCCATAAATCTTCTTTAGCACAGTGACTGCCTTGCATGCACTTCTACTCCCCCCCCCCCCCCCACGCTATTAGTTTTGGACATACTGAAAAGATCCTGAGCTAGTGCACAAGACTTCAAGAAGTAATGTATAGGCAGACTCCCTCAGGAAACACTCTTGTAGCTGTCTCTGTCTTCAAAGTTTGATGACATCTCAAGCCTTTTTGTAACAAAAAAAGGTAATGTAACTTCATATGCTGCTTAGCTTATCCAGCATCAAAATGTGACCCTCTCCCTGTATTCTGCACAATTCTGGCTGGTTATGAATGAGCCACACACTGGTGTATTTTAGCCAGTAGCTCCCATTGTGAGTAGGAAAAGCTAAACAAACTATGAATCTCCTGTCTGGTTTACTTGTCATAATATGTATACCTAGCACTCTGGCTTTTCCCTCAACTGATGTCATACATGCCACAATTCTGCCACAATTCTGGACTGAACCAGTTGCCCTGTTAGAAAATGTCATATTTTAAACCTAGTTATACGGGGTCTCCATAAAAATGCTGAGGATGAAACACATTTAACCCCAAAATATAGATGGGACACTATGTGTTAAGCAGACTTGAGATATCAATGAAGTCTTGAAACAGAGAACTATCATCCTACGAATGGAGGCAATAAGGATTCCAGAGCTATAAATAACAATACCAAAAAACAAAACAAAACCAACCCTCCTCTATTTGTTTTGTTAGAAGAAGATATAATAACTGCATTTTAGATGTCATTCAGTTTTTTGCAATTTCTAAATGCATGAGACAGCCTGATAACAATATCTTATTTTATTTATATGATGCCTTTCTCTTAAATAGAACCCATGATGGCTCACAAAAGATGTGTTAAAATAGTACAATTTAAAAACACATTTTTAAAAAATTCACATTAATATAACAAGCTAAAAATAAAAATCATTAAAAACATACTAAGTTAAAATATAAAACATTTGAAATACATACAAAGGCACACACCCCAATAAGAAGTTTTGTCTGCTGATGAAAGGGAAGCAAGGGAGAGGGCCAGTCTTGCTTCCCACAGGAGGGAGTACCAGGAGGTTGGATTAACCACTGATATGGCCTCTCTCATGTTCTAATCAAGCAAGTCTGTGATAGTGACAGGACCAAGAGAAAGCCTTCTCCCATAGTTCTTAGCATTCTGGCATGTTAATGTGGGGAAATACAGTCTTTCAGATTGTCTGGACCTAAGGACCAGCACTTTAATTTGAAACAATTGGTGAACAGTAAAATAGTTTTAGCAAGGGAGTTTTATGTTCCTTATAACTAGCCTTGGTGAGCATTTTGGCTGCAACATTTTGATTCCATCGAATTTTGCAAACAGTTTCTAAAGGCAGCTCCATGTAGAGTGTGTGACAGTAGTCCAAATGGGATCATGCATCACTGTAGCCAGATCTGATGTCTTAAGGAAGGGGCACACTAGTTTTAGCTGTACAAATGCACTCCTGGCTACTGCTGAAACCTGATCATTCAGGCTCAACATTGATTTCAGGAGGTCACCCACACTATGGACCTTAGCACACGGGGTCTAAAGCAGACCTAATCCAAAGGGTATCCGTAGCTAATACATATTATTTCCTCGTGTTTACACACGATGTTGCACCGAAACTCGGCAGAACCCGGAGCTAATCCGTAACGAATTGAGATCTTTTGACATTCGGTTTTTCGGGGAAGTACAACCGAGCTTTCGGAATCATTGCGCAATGGCCGCGCAGGCGAAATACATATGATCGCGCAATACGTATTGTGAAGCATTTCCCCGCCCTGACCCATGGTTCCCCGCGCTACTTCCCATGGATCTGTGAGGAAGCATCTTATGATGTGTCCTTCCTGTTTGGATTGGGCAACAAATGGGACGGGTAAACATGGTCCTCTCTTTGTAATTTATGGGATTTTCTAACTTGTGTGTGCACGGAGAATACGTTTCCAGGATGCGTGTCCCGGGAAGCGCGATAAATGAGCTATGGTGGTAATTGCGTGTGGTAGGTATTTACATATTGCGGGAGCTCTTTCAGTTCATTTCGGTATAGAACTGAATTTATTCTTATTTCGGTTACTTTTCGCTTCGTGGCCAGCGTGTGATAAGGTCCTATGAGTCTGAGACTTTGGACAAATGTAACCTCATCCAACACAGGCAAAGTCACTATTCCCTGATCTGCCTTTCGACTGACCAGGAGCATCTCTGTCTTGCCTGGATTAGGTTTCCGTTTATTTACCCCATTCAGTCCGTTAGGGAGCTGGGTATGTTTAGCCTTAAGTATTTGAAGGGGAATCACATTAAGGATGGAGCAAGCTTGTTTTCTGCTGCTCCAGAGACTAGAACACAGAACATGGATGCTAGCTACAGGAAAAGAGATTCCATCTCAACATTAGGAGGAATTTATTGACAGGAAGAGCTGTTTGACAGTGGAACACATTTCCTCGGAGTGTGGTGGAGTCTCCTTCCTTGGAGGTCTTTAAACAGAGGCTAGACGGCCATCTGTCAGGGATGCTTTGATTGTGATTTCCTGCGTGGCAGGAGGTTTGACTGGATGGCCCTTGTGGTCTCTATGATTCTATGATTCCTCAGAATCAGATATAAAGGAGAGGTAGAGTTCAGTTGTCATTAGCATATTGGTGTCACTGCAGCCCAAATCACCGGATTACTTCTACCAGTGATTTCATGCAGATGTGGAATAATATGGGGGGGACCCCAGAACCCTGATGAATACCCAAGGCATCTGAGTCCCCCACACCTTACTGTTTGCCTTTTTGAGAGCAATGCAAAATTTGGGACTGATAGTTCTTTTCCATTCAGAAAGTTTGCTGTAATAACTGACCCGACAGAAGAGATTTGCAGTCAGAATAAGATATAAAAAGAAATATAAAGTAGTAGTTAAGTGGCTTCAGACTTTATTTTTGGCAATTATACATACATATAATACAGCCATACCTCTCTCACTAAAATTCAAAACACTGACCCATGGCCCCAAAATAGATTCAGCAACTTGGATAGCCCTTTATGGTTCAGATCAAAAACCTGGAACAGGTTTTTACCAACCCTCTAATTTTGGAATAAGCATCTGCTGATATATATGCTAGTAAATTCTTCTTTGAATTCAATCTTCTGCACTTCCCTACTCCTCAAAAAATAGTCAATCTGGGCAGTTTTTGCAAATGGCTGTGGAAAGTTTTTTTGAATTGTATATGCTGTGTCAAGGTTAGAATCTATTGAACCATTACTAGCCTTGAGTTAAGACATGTTTGGCTTCCTATGTTTTGGTAAGGGAGGGGATGCCTTAAAAGCATAAGGGTAAGGGAGAAGTAAGACAAACATTAGACAGAATTGTGACTGGGACTTTAAAATGTAATCCTTTTCTTTGCAATGACTTCAGTTCTTCACACCATCCTTTTCATGTTGTATGCCATTATCAGTTTTCTATTTTAGTCTTTAGTGATGCTGCCTATAATTATCACCATTAGGTGTCACAGCCTAATTCTTCTCTTCCCCCCACAAAACTCCAACTGATTATGCCCTGAAATCACCTTTAGCATTTTAATAGGCATTGATTGATTTGTTTACTGTATACCCCCCACATATTTGAGGAGAAAATGCAAATGTGTAATAAAGCACTTTATATACTCTTTGCATGTTAGTTCCAAGGAGCTCATTTTCTTGGAAATTGGATTTATAGGAGTTGTGAGCTTTTCCATATGATCTATTTCCTTTGAGTGTCAGTCTGGCAATGGAGAGAAGCCATATATGCACACAAAATCAGCATGAGTAGGTCCAATACATGGCTGACAAAACCTTGAAGCAAGTTGTTGGACATTTACCTTAACATCTTCTCTTTACTTAATGAAGGGAATCAAACTGAACATGTAGGTATTTGTACATGATGATCAGCAACTTCCCCTTGAACCAGTGGGACAGCCCTTATATTATTTGAATATGTTGAATCTGGAGCTAGTCATTAATATTCATTTCAATGCTAGATGATTCCACTGACATTTGTCCAGGAGTTACTAGTAGTAACTAGACAATCTCCATGTTGTTGTTGTTTTAAAACTTTACATTCTTCTCCTGTGAATCCTTATAACAATGGTATTTCACTTATTTCCACTTCTCTTTCTCTGCCTTTTCCTCTGTCAGAATCTATATTAATGGCTCTGTCATGTTGAAATGATGATATGATGATATTAAGGAATGAAGATATGAAGGCATGGTTATATGGTGATATAATGCTGTGTAGTATGTGGGCTATGGTGAAGGGGATATCAGTTATGTCAAATCCAAGCCTGGGAAACAAATGGAAGGGGCAGAAGGCCAGAGGCAGAAAGGGGTTATAGTTTATGACCCCACTCTCCTTGTATCTAAGCTGTGAAACAGGGATGATCTTCTTCCTGAGGGAAGATAAAAAAGATAAGGAGGGAAGGAGGGAAACATGAAGGGTCCTTTGATCTAGATCAAAGGGAAATGATTGGGGTTGGAAAGCAGGGGCTGGAGGATGGGAACTTATTTATGTTAATCTGAGGGGGGAACTTCTTTAGTTCTGACACTGAACCCGGGACGTGGAACATTCTGTCTCAGTATCCAGAATAAATCTTTAGTTTTCTACTACACTAGTAGTCCTTGGTTTTGGGAACTGGGTTCACTGACCCTAACACCTTCCTCTCCCATCAAATACATAAGCACTCACATATGGATAAGTCATAAAATTCAGCATTGGCAAACAGTGTCACACTGGGTTTGTTCCAGTCTAAGGATGAACCTGCACTGTAGAAATGATGTAGTTTGACACCACTTTGACTGCCATGGCTCCATCATACAGAATTCTGGGATTTGTATTTTGTAAAGTATTAGCACTCTTTGGCAGAGTAGACATTCTCTGCAGTTAATATGGGTAAGCACTGTAAGTCATGGTATCAATATGGCTAGCTCCAATCAATTTGTTGAGCATAATTTCAGTAATTTTTTTATTGTTAATTGATCATTACAGTTTAAAACTTCATATTATTGTAATACTATTTTACTATAATAAACATAAAACTAAGGGTTATAAATTTATGACACTTGAGATGAAGAGTGTGATGACAATATAGCATGCACACATAAACCCAACATTAATCCTGCTTACAGTATGTCCATTGAAAATAATGGGATTCAAGTTCGTTGTGACTAGTAAGTGCCATTCATTTAAATGGGTCTATTCTAAGTAGGATTATCATTGGCATTAGTCCATAGGCTTATCAGTTGGTGCAATTCTATGCCTGTGTCCAATCGTAATTAAGGATGAAGGACTGTGGAGATATCATTTCATGGGGACACTTTTCCTGCAGTTGTTTGACTCAGTGATTTAGTTATTCAGTACAATTTTAGTAAGTTTAAGAGTAATATAAAGAAATTTTAGTAGGCTAATTGTATGCATTTCAAAAGTTTAATAAGTGATTGTATTTGCATTAATTGCACCTGAAGAAAAACACTGTTGATGAAAAATAAATGAATTGCCTTCAATTTTGAAATACAAGCATCCCCTTCCTTTGAACAGGGTATCCTTGCCTAGTGTGAACAAAAGGCAGAAGGTTGCTTGTGGGCACAGATGGTTTTGAAGTGTTTGTTAGGTTACCTTGCCATTCTCGGGGATGATACTAGTATTCCTAGGAGATTTTGCAAAAATCATATATAACATTTGCTTAATGCTTTCAAGAAGGCAGATCTTCCCTAAACAATGCTGGAAAGATAAGTAACTCTGCATTTTCCATATCACTTGCAGACATATCGAGAACTGACCAGGTTTAATGCACTTGGGTTCAGACAGTGATGAATCAATATCACAAAGTCAGCTACTGAGGCACTGCACATAAACTAACATAACTACACAGAAGTAAGTCTCATTGAGTTCAAGGACACTCCCAGGATTGCAGGCATGCAATTGCAATTTTTTAGATCATAAGATTGCATTATTTTTTTTCCAAGGCTTTCCTACTTCATCATATCTATTACTTTTTGCTGCAACAGCTCACTGCCTTGTGATGGAAGCAGTAATGAAACATGACATATTGTAACTCTTTGCTTTCTCTGGGTAGGCCAGAAGAAGGATGGGCACTCAGGGCTAGGCATGTCAACTGCTT
Organism: Phrynosoma blainvillii; assembly: GCA_026167975.1. Lineage (NCBI taxonomy): Eukaryota > Metazoa > Chordata > Lepidosauria > Squamata > Phrynosomatidae > Phrynosoma > Phrynosoma blainvillii. The sequence goes on along the minus strand of JANUYF010000004.1, from coordinate 182,721,660 downwards.
TTGCATTGCATCAAACCATATTAGAATGCAGTCCATCACTTTGCTTCAACATCACCTTTTACAGATCTTCTGTGCACCTAAGTTTCATGTGTTTGAAAGTAAATCATACAGCATTGATTCAGCCAGCCTTATTGCGGGTCACTTATCATGTATCACCTTCAGCAGATCCTATCTTGATCTGTTTGGGCCACAACATATCACACTGTTCTAGGAATAGCTTTATAAATATTTGTGCTTACTTTAAACCAGAGTTTTAGGATTGCAGTAGATAACCATAGTAAAATTAACAGCACTGAATTATCTTGCTAGATATTCTGTTTCTGACAGAACATATGAGCAAGATGGACACCTGTGGAAACTCACTCACCAAATGTTGTTCAATACTTGAGTTCTCACAAGCAGTAGATGAGATGTGGTCAGCCTGTGTACGCCTGGATGGTACCACAAAGACTTCAAAGAGAAGGGTCCTTAGAGAGGTACTGGGGCAGCATTACCTCCCAAACAAGAATTCTGCCCTTCCCATGAAATTTTCCACTGCTTCTTATTTTTCTAGCATTGCAGAGAGTGAGACTTTGAAAATCAGTCATATTCAGAACTGTTCCATTTCCTGTGTTTATGCTCCCTTGGGAACACTGCCTGACTCTTTTCTTTAGATGCCTTACTTCTGTTTCTAAGTGCTCAACTGAAGTCTTAAATTACTGTAATGTTAGAAATTGGTGAACTGAAGGAAAATTCCATTTGGGGTGGCAGAATTCTGATTCTGAAGTGGGGCAATGTCATCACTTTGCCCACAACCACCATAACTATACCTTTGAAGACTTTCACATTATGAAATCTTCTGCCATGCAAAATATTTCTGTGGAAATAACTCTGTCCTAACAGAGAGGAGGTTCAGGTCAGATACATCAGTTTTCTATCTGGAGGAAAGGATTTTTTAAAAGGATTATTTCATTATTTGATCCACCACTACACTGTTATATGGTATGCTCCAGACACATACTTATCTTTGCATCTGTTATTTGTGGGACTTAGGGCTCTTATTCTCTTTGGCCATTAAAGATTAACAGGTATTAGTTGTTGTTCTTCATTGAAGCTGACTTCAATTTATGATGGCCCTATGAGTAAGGGCTAATGCAGATGGCCCGAAAGGGGCAACCCAGAGTCTCCCCTGGGAGCGGCAGATCGTGGCCACAGCAACCATATGCAAAAGGCTGCCCTTAGAGCCGCTGTGTCAGCTCTTTTGCGCCCTTTTGGCACAGCGTGTGTGCATGCTGCGCCAAGAGGGCATCCTAATGCTGTGTGCCATGTGGACAGGCACGCAACATCAGGACAGCGTCAGGGTGGCCAGTGTGCGGCTGCCCCACCCCAACTCCACCCCCAGGCCAGCCCTTTGTGCTGGTCTGCATAGGCCCTAAGAGACTTCCAAATACCCTCTTGTTAACAGCCCTGCTAATGTCTTGCAAACTCAAATTTTAGTATTCTCCACAAATTCATATTGAAGCCTGTAAATTAGGTGCTTGGAATTTCCTGTAACTGTGCTAAGGTCACAAAGTGCATGCCAACCATCACACTTCCCCCAACATGCTAAACAGTTAGGATAAGCTTCTTTTGTTTAAACTCAATGCTTGTTTCTCCTCAAACGTAACAGTTCTCATTGTGGGTAAAAAGTTCTACCTTTTACTCATCTGTCCCTGAACATTATTCCAGAAGTCCTAAAGATTATCTATGTGATCTTTAGGAGACATCATGTGGGTAGCAGTGTTCTTTTCAGAGAACCATGTTTTTCTCCCTAGCTGTCCTCCCATGAACACCAGTCTTGTTCAATCTTTTCCTGATCACCCCCATAAAAACACCCACTATAACTGAGGCAAGAGTGGCTTTCATATCCTTGGAATGTTACACTGGGTTATTTTTATTTCCTGGAGGTTTGCTCTTGGAGAAGTTTTTGCTAAGATCACCTCTCCTGGATAAAATGACTGTGGCCTTGAAATTTCTCCATTTGTATACTCTGTCTGATAATGGATTGGTAGAGGGTCAAATCGTAAGAAATGATTTTGTAATTGTTTCTAGAACAATGAGGAGCAATAACTGCATTTCTGAGGTCCTCAGGGATGTCTTTCAATGATGATATGATGTGTTTCCATACAACTATATAGTGATGCTGAAGTTCACAAAGCCTCTTAGGCAACTATGTTTTATGAAGTCAAAATGTTCAACTAGATATGCCTTTAGTCTGGTTTAGTCTTCTTATCTTCCTCTTTTTGACACATTGTACCATGATAGTAAATGGTTTAACAGGCAAACATAGGGGCTCTACAGACAACGGTGGCGGCTTTTGTGCGCTCCTTTGGTGCAGCATGTCTAAACACTGCACCAAGGGAATACCCTGATGCTGCCCACCATCTGTTTGGGTGGTTGGCATGAGAATGACATGGGGGCAGAGTCAGGGCAGCTGGCGTGTGGTCGCCATGTCCTGACTCCACCCCCAGCCCAGTCCTTGTGGCCAGTCTGTACAGGACCATAGTTTAGTTTTCGCTATTTATTTCCCTTTTGGCCCATTCCACCCAATCTTTGCAATGAATTATCCACATTACTTTTCAAACTTTTTATATAACTTGTTGTGCTAGGTTGCAGCCAAGATCTTTCACCATGGAATAACTATGAGTGGATTTTGAAGGTTATAGAATCCTTTTAGAAGAAAAAGCCCATGGATATTATTTAGTGGTATACTGGAAAACTATTAGGTTCTCTTCTTCCATGGAAATGACATAATTATGTGTGCTGTTGTATCCAAAGAGGATGCACAGTGATGCAGAAACATCATTTAGAACATTTAAATTTGACATTTCCTGCCATTTTTAGATTTTCCCTTTATACAAAGAACAGACAAAAGCACTGAAAGGAAAAATAAAACAGCTGCCACTCTGAGTGGTTCAGATGTTTTAGAAATTCATCAGTTTGGGCATGTTGTCATTTGTACTCTGAATCTCATGTATGTTTTTGCTTAATTTATGCCTTTTTAGCTTAATTTATGCCTTGTTTTATGTTATAGGACACAGAATCAGTTGATATTAGCCCTATTGGTTTTGATTCACAAAGTCTATTATAGTAAAACTATGAATTTTTTGTAATTATCATTAGGTTTCACGAACATTTACTGTACATTCTAAACAAGATGGATTTAGTAACTCCATTCAAGCCACCATAACCAACAGGAAGGATTGTTGAAAGATCCAGTCAAAGTACTTTTGGAGTTACCCCATTCTTGTGCTAGGAAATTTTTTCCCCTGTCTTGACAGTAAGCCAGTGCAAAGAAATCAGTAGGTTGTAAAGCTGCCTTGCCAGAGCTTTCAGCTCAGTGTTTGAGTCTCAGGGTCAAGCCAATCCAGGTCAGCAGGGGAAAACAATCAATCCAGACATCAGATGCAAAGGTATATTGGTAGGTCAGGCCATGAAGCAGGGTAAGAAGCTGAGAACCAAGAACAAAGCAGGTTGCAACTTCCTGAAAAGGTTGGTTGTCAGTAACAACCTTTCGGAGGAGAGGCTGGGATATTTATGTTCTAGTAGATTCCCATATCTGTTGCTTGATTTCAGTGTGTTTTCTACAAATCCATTCTGACTGACATAAGCCTTCCATTTCTTGTCTGTGTTCATTTGCGGTAGATATTGTCTGGTTTGTATATGTGTCTTGTAGCTGCTAGGGGGTATCCCTGTTGTCTACTGAATAGACATGTCCCTCTGCTCTGCTCCTAGGTCTGCCACCTTTTTTCATCTGCCTCACTATCTGTGTCATACTCCAGACATGGGATCTGGGAAGGAGACATGACAGATGCCTGCAAAGATATAAAAATATGAACTATATACATACAAAGCACATTATGGCTAACTTCACACATCATAAAAGAGCAATGGGGAGCTTTCGTGTTCCAGATGTTTTGCTATACATCTCCCATTATCTCCATTCTTAGCTAGTTTTACTGGATTGTAGGAGTTGTAGCACAACACATTTGGCAGGGCAAAGGATCTCCAGCTCTGCTGTAAAATAAAAAAAGCAATACTCACCTTGAGGTTTGACATCTTACATACCCATAATATGATCTGAAAACCAGGTGTGGTTTATGAGGCTCGGAAACATAGGATTTTCTTAGTGTTTCTGATGCTTTAAATCAGTGTTAAGCCTGCAAAATAAACAACTGCTCTTCTTTCTTTCTTTTTTGTTCAAGGAAAGTGTAACAGTGGTCAGCAATCCCATTCCCACCCCTGTCATTGCTTGTTTATGACAAGGCATTTAGTGTTAGTGTGATGACAGAAAATATGTTAGAGGAGCAATGTGTGTAGTTAACTGCAGCCGTGCTTTTAAGACCTTGGTGGGTATCATTTACGGGTGTGCCTCCGACCAAGAAGTGAATTCCTTAGAGGGAAAGTATTGATCTACATGATCCTCCACTCTTATGAATCTAGGAGTTCATTGCATTCTGTTCTCTTAACAGCTGATAAGAGACCAGCTGCTTTGATGTTCATTTATCTGTCAGCCCTAACAAGCAAGTGATATCTCTTCACTATCTCAAATAAAATTAAACTAGAAATAATGGCAAAGCTCATATTATAAAAAAGAAAAATCAGGAGGTCAGGTTATTTGCACATGCTATGATGCAAACACTGTAGTGCCTTCATAGAAGAGCTTCCATATTGAAGTCAATGGAACAGATAGCTCTATGAATGCACATGGAGCCTCAAGACCTGAGCCAGAGACCTAAATCAGAGTTGCCCATGTGTGTGGGTTCTTGATGGCAAATTAGGGAAAGGATTATTATTATTATTATTATTATTATTATTATTATTATTGAAAAATAAAAGAAAAACAGATAACAATAAACACATACACTATGTCAAAGAAAAAATATAGAAAAAAACCCATAAATATAATTATCTAACACCCCATATAAATATAATTATCTAACACCCCATATATCTCATCCTTGCCCCCTCCCTCCCCATTCTGACCCTCTTGTCTTCCCGCTCTTCTCTGGCATCAGTCTTTAATATATAATTAAAAGATAAAGGTTTTCCCTTGATATGAAAGTCTAGTCATAACAAACTGTAGGGGGTGATGCCCATTTCTGTTACTAAGTCAAAGAGCCAGCGTTGTACGATGATGACTCCTTGGTCATGTGGCCAACATGACTCCATGGAATGCTGTTACCTTCCCATAGAAGTGGCATTTGTATGCTTCTGAACTGGTAGGTTGGCAGAAGCTGGGACGAGTGACAGGACCTAACCCCCATCATGCAGCACTTGGGCCTCAAACTGCCAAACTCTGATCATCTTATGATCATCAGAATCGGTGTCTTATTAATCATTAAGCCACTGCATATGTAATTACTGCTCTGTAAATGGCATTGTTGTATAAACACTTTTTCTATTTCATATAAAAGAATTCTTACTTAAGCATCCAATACAATAATTGCACATGTAATATAATTCTTTTTGCAAGTAATTTTACCAGTTTTTTTCCAATGTGAAAGCATTTTCAAAAATTGTGCATGTTTTCAAAGACTGCAGTTTGGGACTCAGTCTTTGAAAAAAAAATATACATGGGGGGGTCTGGACAGAAAACAGCATTTTCTGTGCAGAAAATATTTCAGCACAGAAACTGCTGTAGTATTGCCCAAATTTAGCATGTGAGGGGGGGAGGGGTGTTGGTGTTTTTTGTGTGTGTGTGGTTTTTGTTTTTGTTTTGGTTGTTTTTTTGTTTTGTTTTTTTGGTTCAGAAAATTCTATGCACAGTAATCATGTGTGAATTGAATAAATCTATAGGATAAGAATAAATCCAGAAAGTCAAAGAGTTTTCATTGTTCCAATATTCTCATCTTTTTGACACTTGAGAAATAGATTTTTCTGTTTAAAAAAATAATATTCTTTCCATCCTTAGAAAGGCTGATCTTTTGTTCCTATGTTACACTGATATCCCATCTTTCCTCCAGTGAGATCAAAGTGGCATTCATGAATCTTTCTTCTTAATTTATCATTACAGCCACAACCCTGTGAGGTATCTCAAGCTGAAAGGGAGTAACTGTCTCAGAAAACACAATGACTTTCATGGCTCAGAGCAATATAAAAATGAAACAGGACAACCATTTAAACAACTTTAAAAGCTAAAGCAATTTAAAACATGTACATGTATATTTCAAAATAAACTAGACCCCTAAAGCTTTAACAAAAGACCATGTTTTGATTTGGCATTGAAAAAAAAAACATGTTGAGAAGAGTCAGGCCTGCAAGGAGAAGGTATTACGCAATCAAAACATCACAACCAAGCAGGGTCTCTCCTGTATCTTTCTATTTTGTATTAACACAATCAAAACACTGTAAATGCTGCTTAAGCCACCTGCATTTTCCACTGAGCACAGGAAGAAAGAACCAGCCTTACTGAGATTTTTCTTCTTCTGTTTGAAATGGTTGCAATTTTCACCACTCCATTTTTGGTTAAAACCCTTTGTTCTGTAACCTCCAACAAAATTTGGAATCATCCATCACATGGACTAATAAGAAACCATTTGCTTTATGGCATACAGTGGGCCCTTGGTATCTGCTGAAATTTGGTTCCAGGACGCCCCATGGATAACAAAATCTGTGGATGCTGAAGTCCCATGAAACACAATAGCATAGGGAAATGGTATATCTTATATAAAATAGCAAAATCAAGGTTTGCTTTTTGGAATTTGTATCTTTTGGGGGTATTTTCAAGCCATAGATGGTTGAATGTGAATGTGGAATCCATGGATACAGAAGGCAGACTATATGATATTTCCCCATCTTCTCCCTCTCTCCCCATTTTTCCTAACTGACCAGTACCAGGGGGCTCATTTCATTTTGCCTTAAGGAGGAGTTAGCACTCCAGAGTTGTACACACATACAGAGAGTGTTACTCTGGGCCTCTCTGGGCCAAAAATGCAATGATAAATGTGATCATAGACATCTGAGTTTTGAGTTCTGCACCATTAAAAGACTTTTTTTTTTTAATCTGGGGTGGAAGAGTGTACCCTGTGTTTGCATAAGATCAGCAATTCTAATTGTAGTGCTTGACATTCAGGGCTAATCCACCGGCTCTAAAGCTTATTAAAAAAAAATGGCAGCTAACACATTGATAGCAATAGGGGAGGTCAGAAATTGTCAGGAGTAATGCTTGTTAAAAATCTAAGATAAAATTATGAATATAGAAGGAATATGGGTTTTGCATAAAATCGACAGGTACAAGAATCAATAATATGACAGAGAGCATTGAATAGTGCCAATAGTTGCAGATAGTCCCAGCAGCGCAACTCCCCAAGAAGAACAAAAAAAACGGCCTCCTTTAAGGAGAAAAATCATATTTTATTTCTTCTCATACTGTGCAGATTTTCTACCTTATGGAATCAGAATAGAATTAGCAGCTGAGAATAATAAATATCCATGAAGCAAGACTGAAGCAGTTTAGAGAGCTGGTTCCCAGCTTAGCCACTGAGAGATGGTGGTCAAATTTGCACAGTTACAAATGCCTTAGGATTCATTGTTGAAAATAGTGCTGGCTACCTTTGCAAAACCTCATAAGTTATATAGATGAATGGGTTACTGGGAGGGATGGAAATATGTAAGTACAAGATTGGAAGGAAAAACAACAGAGCTGTATGGCTGTGTTCATGCTCTGATAGTGAGTTTCTCAGGGTCAAATTATATGTTATATTACTGTCATGTATCCAACCAAAACTCCACCTGGACTAAAATTTATTGAGCTGTCATCCATCTGGTGGTTTTGGTTGGTGTTCTCAGTAGATCTGATCTGATACTGTGCTCTTTTTAGCTGTGGACTGTTCCTTTGAAAGCCAGAGAAGTCTGTTGGGCATACAAGAAATTTCCACAAGCCCTTCTTTCTATCCCTGGTGGTAAAACTATAATAAGAAAATTAAATAGCAAGCATTTTGCTGCCCTTCCATGAAATCCAGACTCAGCTGACCAAAGTTGCGGCCTCACCTAATCCTACAGATCCTCCCTGCCCTATTAGACTCTGCTGTGTTTGTAGTCACTACTTTATCTTCTCCTTTTAAAAAGAAATAAATAGAGAAGATTGTGTTTAAGGAATTCTATATCATATATAATTTGGCCCTGAGGTAAATCAAATCAGTAGATAGATAATCACAGGGATGGGGTGAAAAATGCTGTTAGCAAAGGCATGTAAGAGCCTAGCTATACATCTACCTGTATTATCATGATCCACATCATCACTATCACTATCATAGGGCCTTTGCAGACTGCCAGAAATAGTGCAAATTGAGTCCACTTTAAGGGTTAGGGTTAGGGAATTATGGGACCTGTATTTTATTGTGGCACCAGAGCTCTCTGACAGAGAAGGCTCAATGTCTCAGAAAAAAAATTCCCATGATTCCCTAGCACTAACCCTAACCCTTAAAGTGGACTCAATTTGCACTATTTCTGACAGTCTGCAAAGGCCCATAATTACCATTATAATCTAATGAATTCAGTTTTCATGACCAGGAGAAAGATATAATAAGGCAGGGAGGATGTGTTTGTTTTATCTTCCCATCCCAGCAATGTCTTTGTGAGGCTGTGGAAATGTTCTTTCATTATTAATTCAACAATACATTTATGAACTAGATGTATTTAACTGAGGATAGCCTGCTGATGTTATTGGAACATGTCAACTATGTCTAGGCATCACTCTTTTATTTTGGAAATAATTAAAATTTGCTTTTCTGGACAGCATTTTAAGAATTGTTTAAAGTTCTATTGTATGTTTACCTCCTTTTATGAGCCTAATAGAGCTCTAAGATCATCTGAAGAGGTCCTTCTCTCTGTCCCACAACTTTTTGAGACTTTTTTGGTGGAAACAAGGGAGTGGGACTTGGAACACCCTCCCTGGAAAGGCCAGGATGGCCCCATCCTTGCTTTCCTTCCATTGGCAGGTCAAAACATTTTTGTGACTATGGGCCTCTGCAGACAGTGCAAAGTGCTGTCTTGGAGGCAGGGAAGGGGAGGGGCGGCTGCACGGCAGCCACCTCAACCTCTCCCTATGGACATCATCAGGGTGTGCACCGTTACTACACTGGAAGAGACACAGAAGAGCCGCACGTCTGTTCTTTCGGCGCCCTTTTTGCTGCTTGAGAAAGGAGCGGCATTTTGGCGCTCCTTTCCTAGGCGCCAAAAGGGTGGATTGGGGCCGAGGCGTGGGGCAACCTTGGCCCCGATCCTCCATTTCCTGGGGCAGCCCAAGGCCGCCCATCTGCAAAGCCTCTTTGTTTGGCCTTTTAATGCTGTGTGTGCTGTTTTAACTTCATAAATTGTTTAATTTATTTTTAAATCTTCTATTTATACTTTTATTAATTGCTTTTGTGTAGTGTTTAATTTGTTCTGTTTTATATGTGTTGTTAACTGCTGCAAGCCCCATTATCAGGATAAAGGCAGGATATAAATGAATAAAATGATGATCATGATGTGTTTGTTTCACATCATTTTTATCAATTTCACTGTTTCTACAACCTTCCTAGTAGCCTTAAAAAAACTGAAAAATAAAATTGTGCTGTATAAGCAAGAATCACGGCATGAATGTTTTTGGGTTTTTTTTAGTAAATTACAGTTGACATTGGTTTGTCACAAACTACCATTAATGAACACCACAGAGGACTGCTTCTCATTGTCTTTGTTTAATTTATATCCAACAGCCCAGAGATTATGCAAAATAGAGATGTATTTGTGGTACCTGCACATTTGGGCAAGCAAATAGGATTTTATAAATTGATGGAAGTTAGAAGGAGAAAATATGTATAGTCTTCTTCCTTGGCATGAATATTTGAACCTATATGTTGTTTGTAAATAGCATAAGGTTTTCTTCTCATTGTTTTGGACTGATTGGTCTCACTGAATACAAAATGCTTCCAGATGACTGTATAGAGTTACCATCAACTGATGTGATGCATTCTGACATGCTATAATTTGCTTCATGACAACTCTGATGCCTCACTAAGCAAGCCTTAAAACTAAAAAAAAAACCCACCATATTAATGTAAAGTAATATAAAAAACATATTGAATTCACTTTTTGTATTGTTCTGGGTCTCTTGTATCTTTTTTTAAAGAAATAAAATGTTCATCAGAATATCCATCCATAAACTGTATGCAGTGTTTTGAGTCAAGAGCCCCTGGAGTGTCATTTAGATATTCAGTACAGAGATGTGACAAAATTGGTTGCCCACACTGGATTGTGGCTTGAATTAGGGCCCTATCAGATGAGATTATCACATGGAGGCTTACCATCCCTAGAACGTCCATAATCATCTGAAAACTGCGAAGGTGTGATAACCAGATGTGCATGTCCCCGTGATTAAAAATAATCATGGAAGCATCCCCTTGCCTCTCCCATCATTAAAGCAATAACTGAAAGTACCAATTAATGACAGGAGAGGTGAGGGGACGCTTCCATGATGGTTTAATCATGGGGACAAGCATGACTGGCTATCACACCCTTGTGCTTTCTGGACAATTTAGGGACATTTTCATGATGGTAAGCCTCCATGTGATAATCTCCATAGTTAGCAGTATGATTCCACTTTAACTGCCTTGACAACATCTCATGGAATCCTTGAGTTTGTAATTTGGTCAGAGGCACTAGCGCTCTCTGGCTAAGAATTCAAAATGCCCATTCTTAAATCTGAAATCCTAGGATTCCATAGGTTGTTATTGTGGCAGTTGAAGTGGAATATAGCACTATAACATAAAGGGGCCCCCACTCACTTTTCTTCATGTGTTTTCTATGGGATTATTTTTAAACTGCTTCTCCTGAAGATACTGACTATAGGGAGAAAGAAAAAAAATCTACTCAAACAATAAAAAATGGCTTCAACTAATCCTAATTCCACAATGATTACTGAAATACTAACTGGAACAAATTATAAAATGTGGTGATGGAAAATCAAATGTACAGTGGGTTTATTTAAAACAGGGGTAGGCAACCTTTCCCCTTTAAGGGCCGAGGGACTTCAGCTCCTAGAAGCCTCAGCATGTTGGCCAATAGTCCCATGTTGGCCAATAGCTCCTGGGATTCTGGGAGCTGAAGTCCCTCGGCCCTTAAAGGGGAAAGGTTGCCTACCCCTGATTTAAAACAATAAATGGGCAGAGACCCACAGAATCAGGAATACATCAACAAAAGTTTGATGAAGATGCAGAGAAAGCAGCAGCTTATATTTGCTTATCTGTAGATCCCAGCATTGCTTACCATATTCAAGGTTTAACTGATGCAAAACAAATATGGGACAAACTATACAAAGTATTTAATTCTCCAAGTACTTCTAATCAAACAATTCTCATGTTCAAACTTGTTAACACCAAGTTGCATCATCTCAATTTTAAAATCAGCATATTAACATCCTTATGACAACTTTGTCTGGAATTACAGGATCTGGAGAATCCTTTCCAGAACATGTAAAACTTGGACTGTTTTTGGCAAGTCTTCCAAAATATTACTCTTCAATGATTAATGCTTTATAAGTTAAAGTAGATGTTTCTTTACAAGATGCTATTGCTCAAATTGTTGAATTTCAAAATAGGTAAAATTTAATGGAAGACAATTTTAATACAAAAAACAACAGACAGAGGATTTGCTACGGAGGATTTGAAAATAACTTCCTTTTCTTCAAAGTCAAATAGAAGTAATGTTAACAAATCAAAGCCAAGAGCTGAACTGCAAAAGCTGCAAAGTCAGGGACTGAGTACCAAAAGCCAAAACAAAAGCAACTTTAAGAAAACAGCTTTTAAACCTAAACTGAAATCTTCCAGTTATGTTGATATCAGTTTCATTCAACAACAATTATTTCTAATTGCTGGAGATAAATATAAAGACCAAGTTTTTATTGCTAGTGGAGCAAGTGCACTGTATTTCAACAGGAAATAATGGTTTGTTGATTTTGATGCAAATGTAACTTTTCCTGTCTGTCTTGCTACTGATGTTTTTGCACAAGAAAAAGGGACTATTATTTTGAAAACAAAACTCGGTCCTGACAGAATAGGAACTTTACAAATCACTTATGCTTAATATGTACTGGATTTGCAAGCCTCCTTTTACAGTGTGCAAACCACAACACCAAGAGGCAACCATGTCAGTTTCATGATAAAAATTATTTTTAAAGCAGACATAGGATCTTATGGATGTTATCAAATGCAAATTTTACATTCATCTGTGAACAGTGTGACCAGATGTAATCACAAAGACTGTTCAACTTTATGGCATCGCAGTGTTCAAAATGTTAAAAGACTGGCAAACCAAGTGCTTGCAAGAGACTTAACATTCAAAGCATACTCTAACAATGAAAAATGTGTAGAATGCCTGAAAGCAAAGACCACAAGAGCTTCACATCCTCCAGTTACTAAGAGATAATCCTACACGGCATTGGATCTTTTATATGCTGATCTTTCTGGACCAATGAATCAAAAGTTAGCAGGAGGGGCTCTTCCGGTGGTATGGCAGTGTGGCAGTTTCTCTAATCCGTGCAGAGAGAAGAGAAACTACTGTTTACGAGTCAAGACCCCTCAGGTGCGGTTGCCGGGGGGTAGAAATTATCTCCCCAGAAACGGGAGATTCAGAGGGGCTCATCGACCCGAGTGAGAAGGCTCTAAAGGAAAGAAGATCAAAGATAAAAGAGATCTGTTGGGGTGAGAAGGAGCCCGAGGTGGAAGGGGAAACATGGAGGTCTGAGCTGACCACGACCGTAATCAGAAGCCGGGAGCCAGCAAAAGCGCTGCCACCACTTCAAAGCTAATGAGTAAGCAACTCAACTAATAAACTTTCTATCTGAGCGGGGGTTCGCCACCTGCAATATTAAGTTCTAAGTGACAAAATCCTTTCTCCGTGCCGATCGTAAATTGGAAAGCGAGTGGAACTACCAACATTTGTTACTTTTTTTTTTGAGCAAACACAGAGAAAGGGGGGGGGGGGGAAGAGAAGGAAAAAGATAAAAATTAAAAAGTTTACATTCTATCAGCTTTGTTGAAGATACATTATTTAATTGGACTAAACTATTATATTGAATTACTGGAATTGGGGATTGGATTGTGAGATTCGGAAGTGGCAGAGACATCTTATAAAGAAGAAAAGCTAAATTGACAAGGAAAGCGGGGAGAGTGGTTGAAAGAATCAACATATAATATAACAGAGACTTGCAAATACAGATGCAAAGGACTAAATTGTATCATTAAAGTGTTGCGATTAAGAAGATAGCTTTTGAAACTTTGTTCCTTTTTTGTATTGTGAAGATTGAAGTGGATTTAATAAGCCCTGGTTGAAAAGATATATGGGTGTCCGCATGGACTCTTTGTAAACAAGTGCAAGATTTCCTTTTTTTTTTTTTTTTCCCCTCTGGCACATCGGATACCTTAACTGACTTTCTGTCTCACTTTGGTTCCTTTTTTTTTTTTCTCTCGATCTTTTTACTTTCTGGATATTCTCTCTTTTGTTTATGGTGTATGGTGTCGATACTTAAAGAAAGACAATTATAGTGACAATCATCCCTCCATCCTTGTTCTTTGAAATAAATACAAAGGAATTGTTAACTCCAATTAAGAAACAACGAGGGAGATCTACAGAGACTAAGCTGAGAACAATGAAAGGTGGAAAATCTCCAAAGAGAAAGTGGGGAAGGAAGGAAAAAAAAAAAAGAAATTGTGATTGGACTGGATTGGATTGGATTTAAAAGGCTAGAACATTAAAGAGGGGCTTGAGTTATAATATTACTATAAGATTTATGTGAATTTGCTAGCATTGTTTGTATTGTAGAAACCCTTTCTTAGGTTATGGGGGAATATAAAAAGCTTCATTTGGTTTAGAGGGAGGTGAATTGGAGGTGAAAGGGAATCTTTATAATTGTGGATGTTTATTTTAGATATTTCAAAGGTTGATTAATGTTTTGAGAAATAAGGAAAGAATTTGTTATAGAGGTTTGGAGTTCTACTTATCTCTTTAGATTTATATCTTTTAATATTTGTGAATATTGACCCTTAAGGAATAAGCAATAAGTAATAAGAATAACTAACAACTGTTACTATTTGCAATTGTTTAATAGTTAATTAATTATTACTACTGATTATTACGAGAAACCCTGTGGAAAGCTATTTTTTTCTCTTCTCCTTTCTTTTATCTGCTTATATTTTTCTCTGTTTAAGTGTGGGGGAATATAGTTGAATATAAGATCTGTAGGATTTTTTATAGTTAGACGTATAAGTATTATTTTCTTTAGTAATAGTGGAAAGGGTTTAACACTATAGATTATTTATAATTATTTATTTGCTTAGGATTTGTATTTTATAACTGAAAGATAGATCTATAGATTTATAGTAGGTTAAGATTTTGTGTTGATTTCTAGACCTATATATATATATATATATATATATATATATACACACACACACATATTTAGATATTTATATAACTTTCTTTTCCAATTTTCTTAATTGCATCTAACACAAGTTTAATTAATATTGTTTGTAATTAATATTTAAGAGACTCTCTTTCCTCTAAGAAAATAAAACAAAATCAAAGGAGAAAAAAAAGGGAGGGGAAGGGAAGGGTAAAGAAAAAGAAAGGGGAAAATAAAGAGGGAAATAGATTAATCATTTGGGGACCTAGAGAAGAATAGATAAGTAAAACCAAAGTTAAGTAAAGAGATTAATAATATAAAAGAATCCTAATTAAAAACATAATTAACTAAACGGAAATATAATTAACTAATAGCTGTATAATAAGGAAGGAATTAATTGCACTATTCATTATCAGTATAATTAGTATAATTAAGAATTAAAATTTAGTATTGATTAACAAGGTAAATTTTAAAATGAGATAGAAAGTCCAGTTCAATTAGAGTTTGATACTACTATAGAATTATTTTGAGAATTAATTTTTTTTTGGAAAAAAAATAATAGTTTGAAGTAAAACAAAGTAAAGAAAACAATTATTGCAAGCTAAAAAGTGATAAATTAAATTGGGAAGTCTTAAATTTTTGACTATCACAATAAAACAGATAGTACCAAAAGGGAAAATTTACTTAGGAGAAAATATAATAGGTGAATACTTCCGAACTGAGAGAGGGGAGATAATGCAATCAAGAAGAGAGAAGGAAAAACAATCACAGACAAATTTAAGAAGAGGTTCGGTGGAAATGGCAACTAAAGGGAATGAACAAAATGTAAATTTCTTTTTAGATGAAATTAAGAAATTACATTCAGAATTAAAAAATGAAATCAGGGAATCAAAGGAAGAAACTAGGAAAGAAATTAGGGAATCTAGAGAAGAAACAAAAAGGGAAATAAAATCTGAAGCAAAGCTAATAAGGCAAGATTTAGATAGAATCAACAAAGATATTGAAAAAATCTCATTGAAGACAGAAGAATTGGAAAACAAAACAAGATGACTAGAAATGAGATTAGAAGATACATGCAAACAACAAGAAGATCATGACTCACTATTAAGACTTGAACTCAAACAAAGGGAGAAATGCATTGAGCTGAAAGGCTTACCAGAGCAACCTAAAGAGGATTTATACGAATTCCTGTCACCTTACTTAGCTAAATACTTAAATCGTACTACTCAAGAAATATTTCCTGAAATTGACAGGATGTATCGAATTAATTCAAAAGTGTCTAGGAATAGGAAATTACCCAGGGGTATTGTGATATATTGGACCAGGAAGCAAATAAGAGATGAATTTTTGCAGAAGAACTTTAGAACTAGATTTGTTATTAAAGGAAACGAAATTCAGATTTTTAAAGACATCCCGGTCCAAATATTGAAACGACGCAAGGAATACCAGTTTTTAACTGAGCAGCTGAAGTCTTATAAAATTCCTTTCAGATGGGAAGACATCGAAGGCATTTCGCTATCATGGAATCAACGAAGATTTAAACTCAACTCAATTGAAAAAGCATGCACATTTTGGAAGGAATACAGAAAGGAGATTGAAAAATTTGCAAGAGGGAAACATAAACATCCATCTAAAGAGGATGAAGGTGAATTACAGACACAGAAAAACAAAACTTCTAAAGGGCCAGAGGGAAATGCAACTGATGAAGAAGAAGAAGGAGAAATGGAAGATAGAAAAGAAGAAAGTAAAGAGGACTTGGCCAGAGGAGGTGAAACAGAAAGCGAGGAAGAAGAAGGCGCTTGCATTGGATAGAGAAAGGAGAATATCTTAAAGGGTTCAAAATATTAAAATTTCACATTGGTAAAACTTGAAAGTTCATATTAAATGAAAATATTAACTTTAAATGTAAAAGGACTTAACTCAAAAATAAAAAGGAGATAGTTTTATATCAGCAAACAAAAATAAGAAAAATGGAGTTGTGATTTATATCTCTAAAAAATTTCGAGCAATAGAAGTACTAAATGATCCTAAAGGTTTTTATTTAGGAATATCTATAATTTGGGAAGGCGAAAAAACGATATTGTTAGGGATTTATGGACCGCAAACTAATAAAGGATTATTTTTTTCAAAAAATATATAATGAATTGAAAGATATTGAATGTGATAAATTAGTATTAATGGGTGATTTCAATGGAGTGCTTAATCCAGAAATAGATAGAAAATCCAAAAATATGGGGAAAACAACACAAGGTAAATTGCCTAAAGTTTTTTTTTTTTTTTGAACTATCAGAAGATTTTGGTTTACAGGATGTTTGGAGACACGTACATAAAAACAAAGAAGGATTCACCTTCTATTCAAATAGACACAGTTCATTATCTAGGATCGATATGTTTTTAATGTCGAAACCATTAATTAGCCGAGTAAATGCCATATATACACTCCCAAGAGACATTTTTGATCATAATGGTTTGATAGTAATACTCCAAGAACAAACAAGACAATTTAACTGGAAATTAAAAGACAGTTTAATTGGAGATAAAACCATTATAGGGAAAGTGAAAGATGTAATCAAAAACTATTTTTTTAATTTTTATTTATTAAATATAAAAAGTACAAACAACACAGATATAGAATACTACATATATCACCACGTAAGAAACTAAACTAACTAAATACACTAACAATAAAACAAACAAGCAAACAAACAAAACAAACACAAAATGAACTCTATGGCATCCCTCCACCCTACAAATACCAACAAAAAAGTAAATTAAAAGGCTTCCAAAGTTCAGACTGAAAATTTACATATCAAGCTTCATATTCAACCACAAAGCTAACACATTATCAGCAAATATTTCACACTTAAACTTTCATTACTTCGGTCCTTATTTTACCCGAGAGGTATATTATTAACATTAAATAGCTATTAATTATGGTTCATTCCTGTATTTTTATTAAAAGATCCTTATACTCAGCTGGTCGATAGGCATAAAATACTCCCTTAGTTATGATCTAAGGGAAAAATTTTAAAAAACTATTTTCAAGAAAATGAAACAAATGAAATGAAAATAAATACAATCTGGGAAGCAGGGAAAGTGGTTTTTAGAGGCTTTTTTATTAATCAAGAAGCTTATGTTCAAAAGATGAAAAAAGAAAAAGATAATATAATAAGAAATAAAATAATTCAAAAAGAAAAAGAACTCGCGTCAAACCTAGGAGATACCATACTATTACAAGAATTGAAAATATTGAAAATACAAGAAACAAGAAAAAATACTTTAGAAATAGGAAATAAAATTAAAGCAGCTAAACAAATATATTTTAAACATGCAGACAAAATGGGCAAATGGTTAGCAGCAAAATTAAGGAAAAACCAAGAAAATAAAGCAATAATAGAAATAAAACACGAAGGTCAAACTATAATTCAACAGGATAAAATAAGAGGAATATTTTACAACTTCTTTGATAATTTATATAAGGGTGAGATTATTGACCAAGATAATATAAAAAAAATATTTAGATAAACACAATTTTCAAACCCCAAATCAAGAACAAATCAAAGAATTAAATAAAGATATTATAATTACAGAAATAAAAGATGCAATCAAAAGCTCCAAAGAAGCAAAAGCCCCAGGTCCCGATGGCTTCACAAACAAATTTTATAAAATATTCATTGAAGAAATAAGCTGCCCTCTCCAAAAAGTGATGAATTCTATTTTGTCAGAAGGCCTCCCAAAAACGTGGAAAGAAGCTGATATAATACTTATCCCTAAAGAAGGAAAATCCAAATTGGAAATTAGGAATTATAGACCCATCTCTCTCCTAAATTCAGAGTACAAACTATTTACAAGTATTCTATCTAATAGACTGAAAAAATATTTATCAAATTGGATTACTACAAATCAAAGGGGTTTTCTACCTGGAAGACAGATAAGAGATAATACAAGAGTTGTTTTAAATATACTTGAATATTATGAGAGACATATAGATAAAAAGTTGGCCATGCTGTTTGTAGATTTAGAGAAGGTGTTTGATTCAGTAAATTGACAAACACTTGAGAAAATTATAAATAAGATGGAATTAGGCACTAAATTTACAAATTGGATTAAACAAATATATAAGGAACAAAAAGCGAGAATCATTGTTAATGGGACTAAGTCAGAGTATGTGAAAATAACAAGAGGTACTAGGCAGGGGTGCCCCCTCTCTCCATTAATATTCTTATTAGTGATAGAAAGATTAATTGTTGAAATTCAGTATGAAGATTTAATTAAAGGAGTTAAAATTAAAAATTTAAATTATAAAATAAGAGCCTTTGCAGATGATCTGGTCCTATTTTTGGAAGAACCAGATAAAAGTATAGATAAAGTAATGGAAATATTTAGTGAATTTGGTAATATGACAGGCTGCAAATGAAATAAAGATAAATCAATAATCTTGACTAAAAACTTGTCTGCTGAGGAAGAAAGAGATTTGGAAACTAGATCAGGACTGAAAATAAAGTAAAATATTTGGGAATTACAATAACAAAGAAAACAATAGATCTGTTTGAAAATAATTATAATAAAACTTGGGAAACAATTAAAAAAGAGTTAAAACATTGGAGTAAAAAGCGACTGTCCTTTATGGGCAGAATAGCAACAGTTTAAATGATGATACTTCCAAAAATGTTGTATCTATTCCAAACAATTCCTATTTTGACAAGTGGAAATAGCATAAAATTATGGCATAGAGATATCAGCAAATTCATCTGGCAAAATAAAAGACAAGGATTCGGCTCAAAATTTCTCAAGATGTTAAAGAGAGAGGTGAAGTTGGATTGCCTAATTTAGAGCTATATTACGAAGCTTGTTCATTGACATGGATCCGCGATTGGATATTGTTAGACTCAGAAGAACTTTTGGAATTGGAGGGAGAAGGCTTGTGTTATGGTTGGCATGCTTATTTAGGCTATGAAAAAGTTAAAGCTAACAGAGAATTTAATAATCATTGTGTCAGAGGACCTTTGCTAAAAATTTGGAACAAATATAAAAATAGACTTATGCCACAATTTTCATTTTGGTCTCCACATGAAGCAATTCATAGAAGAGAAATGAGATATACAAGCAAATGGATAACATAAGAATTTATTACACAAAGAAAATTAAGGAAACTATAAATTAAAATCACAATATGAATTAATTGAAGAGGGGTTCAAATTAGATTGGTTTAAATATAGACAAAGAGTGGAATGCTTTAAAGTCAATTTAAAAACAAAAGGAATAAATCTAAATGACAACGAAACAGATAAAATTTGGTTGAATAACAAAAAATGGATAGGTAAATTCTATAAGCTTTTACTACAATGGGAAATGGAAGATGAGACAGTGAAAAACAATATGATTCAGTGGGCAAAAAATTTTGGTTTTCCAATAAAATTGGAACAATGGGAATTTACCTGGACTAAAGTTTTGAAGCATACTGCTGCACAAAATTTAAAAGAGAATTACTATAAAGTTTTTTTTAGATGGTACTTATCACCAGATAAAATTGCAAAAATGTATAAATCAAATAGTAATCTTTGTTGGAAGTGTGGTAAAGAGCCAGGTACACTATATCACTGTATGTGGACCTGTAAAATAGTAAAGAGTTATTGGTTAAAGGTCAATGATATGATTAATATAATTGTCAAAAAATATATAAAAAGTCGCCCTGAATTATATTTGTTAAATATTTGGGATAAAAAATTGGATAAAGAAGTTGGTAAAATCTTATTTTACTTAGTTTTGATGGCAAGAATCACTTTATTCCAATATTGGAAAAGGAAGACAATACCCAGCATAAATGAATGGATCACTAAATTCTATGATGCCATAGAAATGGATATATTGACGGAATATCTTGGAGGAAGAAATATAAAAAGTGATTTAAGCGAATGGGTTCCAGTTTTGGATTATCTAGAAAAACAGTGGGGTAAATCAGCAACTCTTATATATTAAATAGGATAATACTAATTAGATAATAATGAACTAACTATCAAAAATTAATTAGTAATTAAAATTAGATATATTTATTTTTTTTATTACTTTAAGATTAAAGAAAGCACCTAGATAAGACAGCACCGAGTTATATGTGAGAATTTATCTAAAAAATAATATGCTCAAAAACCTTGTCACACTCACTGCTTGCAAATCCTGGGGTTATTGAACTCTTCACCACCTTTGCATTCTCCAGGCCACACTTCTCCACCAGGTTGTCTTCATAGATTACTAGCGTGACCCCTCCTTTCCTGTACACACAAGCATCTCCAATGCTGTGCTTGTATCCCAGCTTCACCAACTCCTCATGGATACAGAGGTTCCAGCAGTGTGCACTCTGTTTAAGCCCATAAAGGGCTTTCCTGAGCCTGTAGACCTTGCCCTCCTTGGCATCATCAAAACCTGGTGCTTGCTCCATATATACCTCCTCATCTAGCTCTGCATTCAGGTAGACCGTTTCGAAGTTGAAATGCCTTACTACCTGACCCTTTCTGGCAGCCAAAGCTAGCACCAACCTGATGCTCTCTGGCTTCGCTGTTGGGGAGAAAGTTTTATCAAAACTCTCAAATCATTGCCCTGGCTACCAGTCTGGCCTTATACTTGTGGGTCCCATCTGGCATCTCCTTCTTCTTAAAAACCCACTTGCAGCCTATGACCTTCTGTTCACCTGGCCTGTCCACTATCTCAAACACCTCCCTATTCACCAGAGATGAGAACTCACTGCCCATGGCCTCAAACCGCTTCTCCTGTTCCTCCCTGGGATAGGTGAGAAGCTCCTGGTAGCTTTCTGGCTCATCCACTGCTACTGTACACACCCTGGCATTCTGCACCACAAAACGCTCAGGTAGCATCCTGGGTATGATTACCTTGGTTCATCCCCTCTCATCCTCACTGTCACTACTCATCTGTACCCCATCTCTGTGGATGATGGTATCTCAAACTTTCATGTAGTGATGGCTGTGTACCTGTGGGCTCGCTGGAGGTGCTAGGCTGGCTTTCTGGTGTAGCCTCTGGTGATTCCACCCCTCCAGTTCCAGTACTGCCTCCCTGTTGTCCCAATCTAACAAACACTTCATGGTTTATATGGATCTTTTCTCGAAATTTGCTATCCTGGACAACAGGATGCAATCTCTTCCCAAGTAAAACCTGTAACTGTTCCCCTGGTACCCCACAAACATCAATCTGCACCACTTGGGGTCACCTTTCTTCCTGAAAGCCTGGGGAACCAAAATGTTGGCATGCTGCCCAAACACCCTTAGGTTGGGTGGCCTCCCATATAGCATGAAGTAGGGTGTTTGCTTAACTACAGAGTTCCACACCCAGTTGGTGATGTGGTAGTCAGTCAAGATTGCCTCCTCCCCAAAGACTGTCTGGGGGCCCTGCATCAAGCAGCATACAGTCCTTGATTTGCTTTAGCATCCCGATTTTTCTCTCCACCAAACCATCTTCCTGCAGAGTAGCTGGGTTGGTGGTATTATGGTGGATGCCCTTCTGTTTAACCAATTGCCCAAGCTTGCAGATAAGAACTCCCCCCCAGAGTACCAACTCTGTACTGAAATTCCCTTTCGACCATTTCCACCCAGTTCTTAAATGTGGCAGCAGCCTCATTCTTCTCCTTTAGCATGTAGGCATAGGTATATCTGGTGTGTCTATCCACAATCACCATCAGATACCTACCATTGCCTACTAATTTGACAAAAGGCTCAGCCAAATCTGCGTGCACCACTTGGAATGGCCTCTGGGTGGTGCACTTGCTTCTCTTTGCAACAGGAAAAGCCCCTAGCTTTATCTTGCTGCACACAGAGCATTCCAAGTGGTTCTTACAATCATCCAATTTTAACCCAGGTCACACACTTCTCAGTTTCTCTAAACTTGTAAAACCCGTGTGTCCGAACCCCCTATGGAGGTAGTGTGCACAACCCGAGTGCAGTGGCACATTGCCAACTGTGGCACACTCTGCATGGTTGTCTAGATAGTACAATCTGTTGTGTTTATGTGCTTTTGCACAAACCTGCCCCCCTTTAGTGATAACACAGTCATCCCCCTCAAAGTGTAGGGCATACCCCTCTGTAGTCAGTGAGAACACACTGACCAGACAATTTTGTAACTGGGGAGCACACAGCACATTTTCAAAGTCTTTGCCAAACCCTGGGAAATGTACAGTCCCCATGACCCTTATTTGGCTTGAACCCATATCAGCCAAGCCCACTGAGTCAACACAGGAGGGCTTCCTGTCCTTCAGCAAGGACCTCTGGTTCACCAAGTGGCGAGTTGCACCGCTATCAATCATCCACAGATGTCTAATTGCAACAGCGAAATGGGCTTGACAGTCACTGTCCTTCACTCCCGAAACAACTCCCGTCCTGTTCCCAGGAGACCAGTGTTGTTCCTTCCTTCTGGCAGCGGGTGGCTTCTTGCAGTTTCTTTTGAGATGGGTGACTGCAACTAAAATATCTTTTAGCTTTGCAGACAGCTGCACTCTCAGTCTTTTCAACTGCCTCCAGTGGTGTGTTTGATCTGGCTCTGCATGTTGCTGTCTTGAATGCCATTCTCAAAATGCTGTCTCTGGCATTCCTCCAAGACACATGTCAACACCAAGTCCATTGTGAGCTGACTCTGTGGTGCCCCCTGCAGGCTGTACAGTATGTGATCAAAGTCACTGGAAAACTGCCCAGCAGGATGTATGCTTTTTGCTCTTTTGGGAGGTTTATTCCTCTGGATTCTACCTTCAAGAACAGATGTTTCATGGTGGCCATATGCTCCTCTGGGGACTGTCCTTTCTGCATTTTACCGGCATACAGCCTTTTGCTCCAAAGCATTTTGGAAAGGGCAGAGTCTGACTGGTGCATGTTTTTCAATGCAAACCAGACCTTCTGTGCAGATCTCTTATCTCTGGTGTGGTCTAATTGGCCTGGATCTAAGGGAAGATTTATGGTTGCTCTGGCTTTTCTGTTGAGCTCAGCATTTTTCACTGACGGCTCTTCTTCAATAACATCCCAGAGCCCTTCCCTCACTAGGATCGCCTCGGCATACACTGCCCACTGGGAGTAGTTCTGATCATTTAGCCTTGGGAACTTCACAAAATCCATACTGGCAAAACTAACTTCCAAATATTATGAGACTTTACAAGCCATAGATTTGGAACAAGACTTAGTAAAAGATACGATGATTAGATGGGCCAAGGATATTGGTAGAGACATTGATTTGGAAAGTTGGGAGTGGGCAAGATTGAAGACACAAAAATTTACTCAATGTCAAGACTTGAAAGAAAACTATTTAAAAATGGAGCAACGTTGGTACCTCACCCCAACGAAATTAGCAAAAATTTGTAGGAATGGTAATAACAGATGTTGGAAGTGTAAGCAAACTACAGGGTGTTGGCTACATGTATGGTGGAATTGTGACAAAGTCAGGAAGTATTGGACAACTGTTCATAAGGTAATTTGTGAAATATTTAAAATAAGATATGACATGTTACCAGAAATATATCTGTTGAACATGACAAATAAGATCCCAGTGAAAATGGAAAGGAAATACGGAAGGATATTATTGTATATGATAACTTCAGCTCGGATTACATTAGCAAAAAAATGGAAGCTAGCAGAAGTGCCCTCAACCAGTGAGTGGGCCACAAGACTTATTGAAATGATGAGTATGGACATACTCACAGCCAGACTGAACAAACAAAATGTAGAGAATACTGAACAAGACTGGACTCCAATACTGCAATACTGTAAGAGAGAAAATTTAATTGAATAGAGATATAGACTGATGGGATACCTTAAATTAGTAAACTGACTTAAAAATAGGTGAAAAGTGACTATTAAAGATCAAGATAATTAAAGCTGTTGTTATAACACACAGTGGATTCAATATCTAAAATTGCATATATATGAAGACAATGAGTGAACATTGAACCAAGGTTGAGTACAAACTGGAGATACTTTGGAAGTCAATTGTAAATATTTGTATTTAATTATTGGAAAAGAAATTGGTGTGTTAACTTTATAGATATGTTTGAATAGTATATGTTAATAAAATATATATACACCTGAAAAAAAAAATCCATACTGGCAGCCTTCCCAGCTCTCACTATCTGCTGGAGATAAGGAGCACGACAAGCAGCTCGGCTTCTTAACTCTCTGTCTTCTGGCACTCAGACAGCAAAAACTACTCTTCTGGAGAACTGCACACACACAGCTACTCACACAGTCGTCTAGGTGGATCCACTGGCACAGCAGAAGCGTGCTGGACCCGTAATCCTTGTTAACGTGGTTACACAGTGCCTGTTGGTCCACATCAATGTGCAGCACCAATGTTACCACCTTCTCAGATACAGGGAGTAACTTGTGAGCTGAAGGAGCACCTCTCCCCTTCCAGAAAGAGTAAAGAGACTCTACAGACAAACGTCTCTCAGATGAGGCTTTAATCTTGGTTCCTCTATGACAGGGGTAGGCAACCTTTCCTCTTTAAGGGCCAAGGGACTTCAGCTCCCAGAATCCCAGGAGCTATTGGCCAACATGGGACATTGGCCAACATGGCTGAGGCTTCTGGGAGCTGAAGTCCCTCGGCCCTTAAAGGGGAAAGGTTGCCTACCCCTGCTCTATGACGTACAAGGCTATATACACAATCCACAGCAATAACTCTCAATGACATCGACCACCATTAACCCACACTATCAACCAACACATGTGTCCAGAGGCAACTACTTTATATACCCAGGGCTCCATGTGCCCTTCTGGCCCTGCCTCTTCCTCTGGACACTTGTCACTCATCCATGGTGACTTTGCAGTTTTGCAGTCATTTCGGTGCTTTTCAGCACCTTGTGACCATCAGCTGATGTCACTTCCTATGACACAGCACCTGGTGGAAAGTGTCATTATAGTTGCCAGTAACCCTTTCATGCCTGGTCACTTGTGTATAAACCCACATTGGACATTTTCCTTGAGACACTGTCTCCACACATACATTTCTCGTTTAAACCTTAGTTCAGTTGAAAGTTATTTTGTCATCTAACCTGGCTTCTTGAGATACCCCCCCCCCATTTTTCCTTTTCATTGGAACAGTTTGAGATTGTGCCTTCAGTATCTCCCTTTTGAGAAACTCCCATCCATCCTGAACTCTCTTCTGCTTTAGTATTCCTGACCATGAGATCACTCTCAGTGTTTCCCTAAGTTTATTGAAATCAGATCTCCTAAAGTCTAGAATGAGTGTCTGACTATGCCTAGCTTCTCCTTTCCATTGTATAAGAAATTCCAGGAGAACATGATCACTCCCACCTAAGGATCCCACCACTCTGTTGGTTAGGATCAGATCTAAAATAGCTGATCCCCTTGTTGCCTCTTCCACCTTTTGAACAATGAAGTTGTCTTTGAGGCAAGTGAGGAATTTGCTAGACTTTGAAGTAATGGCTGAGTTTGACTTCCAGCAAATATCAGGATAGTTGAAGTCACCCATCGCTACTACATCTCTCCTTTCTGAGTGTGTGGTCATCTGTTCTAGAAAGGCATCATCCAGTTTCTCAGTCTGACTCGAGGATCTGTAGTAAACTCCCACAATAACATCCCTGTTGTTTCCTTCCCCTTTAATTTTTATCCAGATGCTCTCCACCTGATTTCCAGGATTTAAGTCCTGGCTTTCTTCACAGGTGTAAACATCCTTGACATATAATGCTATTGGGGGGCAGGGGGAGAGGATTATTCCCTCTTTATTCCCCTCAGCAGCCCGGGCTCTACTCAAAAGTAAAGGCTGGGAAGCCAAGGAGGAGGGGGGAGGGAAGGATAGCTCCCTCTTTATTCCCCTCATACACAGGAAGTCATTTTCCCAGGATAATCTCTTTAAACCCCTGATTCCTCCCCCAAATTTTCCCCATGTGATAAAGTCCTATGGTGTGATATAAGTGCACATAATTTGATTGACAAAATAATAATAATAATAATAATAATAATAATAATAATAATAATAAGGTTTATTTATATTTCGCACCTCTCCCTATGAATTGATAAAATAAAATAAAATAAAAATGATCAAATGTGATCAATATGGAGGATCCATTTTGAATTGGTGCTTTGATCAGTGTGAACTTTAACAGGGTTAAATTGTTCCAGATAGATTTGATCAGGGTAAACTTAGTGTGAACTTTGATTTGGAATCACAACATCAATTCCACTTGGTTTCCCTCCTTACAAACATGCTAGTGTGAATGTGGCCCTAGACACATTCTGCTATTTACCTTTTTTGACTATTGTAGTGTATTGTATTCAAGGCTGCTCTTAAAGACAGTTTGAAAACTACTCCCAGATAAAGTAGCTAGGAACCATGACATCACCAAACTTGAAATAGCTACATTAGCTCCTGGTTCATTTATAGATCCAAAGTTATAGATTTTGGAATTGTGAAATATGCACTGTGCTTCAGTGCTTTCAGTCCTAAAGTTCAATGATGGCAGATGTTAAAAGATATTTCTGGCTGATTTCAAACAGCCAACATGTTCAGCTCTATGTCTATGATGTGTGATTTTAAGAATTCATCTGAATTTATGAATTTACCATTATTTGTTGCATACACATATGTGTACTGTCACTGAACTTGTAGAACACTCTCTCTCTGGAATTGTGCCTAAATGCTTCTAGTAATTTTATTCTGGAAATGCCCTTAATAGCCACTGCATATAAATCCATGGTATGACATCAAATAGAATATATATATATATTTAAAAAATAGTGAATAGTTGACAAATTAATTTTAGCTCCTGAAAATTTTAACCAAATTGACCTTGGGTAGTCCTTGCTAGTTCAAAACATCCCCATTGCAGTCCAGAGCTTTGTCAGGTATGTGATAATGCATTCAATTTATGATATACCGTATTTTTCGCCCTATAGGGCGCACTTTTTCTTCCCCAAAACGTGCGTGGGGAAGTGAGTGCGCCCTATAGGGCGAAGGGGCCGAGGCCGTGGGGAGAAGGAGCCCTCCTTCCCCCCGCGACCTCAGTCTTTGAATGGACTGGTGCTGGGATCGAAGCGATCCCGGCGCCAGCCCATTGAAAGACTGAGGCCGGGGGGGGAGAAGGAGCCCTCCTTCCACCCCGGCCTCAGTCTTGGAATGGGCTTGTGCCGGGATCGTTTCGATCCCGGCACAAGCCCATTGAAAGACTGAGGCCGGGGGGGAGAAGGAGCCCTCCTTCCACCCCGGCCTCAGTCTTGGAATGGGCTTGTGCCGGGATCGTTTCGATCCCGGCACAAGCCCATTGAAAGACTGAGGCCGGGGGGGAGAAGGAGCCCTCCTTCCACCCCGGCCTCAGTCTTGGAATGGGCTTGTGCCGGGATCGTTTCGATCCCGGCACAAGCCCATTGAAAGACTGAGGCCGGGGGGGAGAAGGAGCCCTCCTTCCACCCCGGCCTCAGTCTTGGAATGGGCTTGTGCCGGGATCGTTTCGATCCCGGCACAAGCCCATTGAAAGACTGAGGCCGGGGGGGGGGGAGAAGGAGCCCTCCTTCTCCCCCCCCCCGGCCTCAGTCTTGGAATGGGCTGGTGCCGGGATCGAAACGATCCCGGCACCAGCCCATTCCAAGACCGAGGCCGGGGGGGGGGGGGGGAAGGAAGGCTCCTTCCCCCGCCGGCCTCGGGTCTTCAATCGGCTGGGGCCGGGATCGCTTCGATCCCGGCCCCAGCCCATTCAAAGACTGAGGTCGCGGGGGGGGGGGGGGGAAGAAGCCCTCCTTCCCCCCCCCCCCCCCCGCGACCTCAGTTCAATGGGCTGGTGCTGGGATCGGTCTCCAATCCCAGCACCAGCCCGGCCTCCGGCTAAAGGGAGGAATCCTTTTTTCTTGGATTTTCCCCCTTAAAAATTGGGTGCGCCCAATATGCCGGAGCGCCCTATAGGGCGAAAAATACGGTACATTCTAAAAGTTATTCCCATCTCCTGAATTTTTTCCTGATTTTTTAATTAAAAAAAATATTTGCAGAAGATATAAAGGGGGGGGGGAGAGGAAGAGGCAATGGAGGTAAGCAACTGTTTTAATGCTGTCCTGAACTGGAGGAATCTTAGAAGACAGTGGGAGAAAAACCAAAATGATCAGCCTTTAAACTGGGTGAGCTCCATAATCACCAAAATTACTAAGTTGTATTATGATGCTCAGTTAAACTATAGCAGTAAGGCTATTTGGCTTTTGCTAGGCAAATGCCTATCACTTTGTATTTGCAATCCAACAGTGTTGCATAAACATTTTCACAGAGAAATACTCTGCACAAGCATTATGCTAGTGTGATTTATACTTCCTGGACAAATACATGGATTAGAAGAAAGTTGTCTTTTATTGTTCACTTGTCTCTCCTCTGTCAGCTTAGATTTATATAAAAATGGGTATTTTATCCTAATAGTCATATATTCATTAGCTATGTACTGAGAAAAAAACAATTCTTTGCATTTTGCAACTTCATTGAGGAAAAAATGTGCAAAATACGTATCGTTTTCCAGCATAGAAAACAAATGGAGAAGGGGCAGAAAACGTATTTTTAACAAAAAAAATACACCCTTATTTCTATGAAAAAAATATTGAGCTTTGTGCAAAAAACAAATGCACAACTACTGGTGGCTTTTCTGTACTGGAATATGTGTGTGTGTGAAAACTGCATAACTTTGATTTATTCTGTGTAAAGTTAATGCAGTTTGCATGAATAAGTGAATAAGTACAGAAAACCCTCACGTGCTGTTTGTGCATATATTTTCCATGCAAAAAAGAGATGCACTTCCTTCCTGATTTGTGTGTGTGTGTGTGTGTGTGTGTGTGAAGGAAGCAGTTGATTTTAGCAATTTTCTTGCTAAGAGAAAATCTTTGAAAAATTGCACAGATTCCAAGGACTATTTGGAGTTCAAGGCTTATTCTGCACAAAATTCTCATACAGGACTTTTGCACACAAAATAGCATTTTGTGTTCATGAAATTTCTTTTTCTGGGCAGAAAGTAATATTATTATGCATAAAATGCTGTTTCCTTGCAAAAAATACTGCATTGAAGTTTGAGACATATTCTGTCCAAACTTGCAGCATTTGAGGAGCAAAACATAATAATTCTATGCAGAAAATACTGTGCAAATTTTGTGTAGAACAAATTTTAGACTGTAGAGATTCTCATCAGTCCAGGATTCTTTTCATCAGAGTTTCTTGACACTTGAGAAACACATTTTCAGCAGTTTTTCAGATATTTTTAAATATTATTTCCATCCTTAGCCCAAAAACCATTTCCACAAGAATCAGTGAATTTTGGTGCAAAACACATGTTTTCAGTCCCAAAATATGCTTCATGTGCAAGGAAATCATATATATATATATATATATATATATATACATACATACACACACACACACACATGCAAATGAATGTTCCCCAACAAACAGTGGTCAGAAATTAAACAGACATCTTTGTATTCTCCCAAAACAGGGAGAAAATTGCTGAAATTATCTGTCTCGTATGAAGGAACAAAGTAAGTGAAGAATTAGATCCCTAGTGTGCACTATAGTGTACAGAAATGCTTATTTTATATACAATCCATACAAGCACATTTATTTGGCAAGAAAAAGATATATGTGCCTATTGAGCATCACTGCAGGGGTGCTGGCAGGCTGAGAAGTGGCAAACATATAACAAAAAAATGACAATTTATTGAAATGAAAGGAAATAAAAAATAATAATGTGCAGAAATGGGATTGAGTATGCTTATGAATTAGCATAAGGTAACACAAATGCAAAGGTAACACAAACTAGACATAGAACAATCCACCCATTTGTTGAGGTGTGTGTATAAGGAGATACTGAGATACAGTATATTTCCTTGAGGTCCCTGCAAATATATATACCAAAGAGATATACTGGACCTTTGTGTGATGTGATGTGCATATAGAGATACATCACACTATCCCAAGAGATCCTTCTCAATGAGAGCAGACCAGCCATATCTTCAAGTGCAGTAGTTTTCTCAGGAGAAATAAACTCCAATCATCTGCATGTATAGAATAAAATCAAGGAGACTTTGGAAGTCATCAGTAGGCTGGCATCCTGTTGACCCATTAATTATGATTCCTATTTTCATATCCCTCCCCCTTCATTTGCATATTTGCATCTTTGGTGGCTTTTCCCAGGGTGATCCACCTTGCCAGAAACCTTCATTTTTTTAAAAAAATGTTCCCATTAAGTAGATTTTTAAGGCTAAAAGATCATCTGATCATAGTGCTGGGTACTATGTAATATAGAGCAGAAAAGTATTTTATCAAACTAAACAAGCAACATTAGGGTCATCTTTAGGCCTAAGCAGACTGCCAGAAATAGTGCACATTAAATTGAGGCACTGCCCTGGCTCAGTGCTAAGGAGTCATGGGAATTGTATTTTTTCTGGGACATTGAGCCTTCTCTGTCAGAGAGCTCTGGTGCCACAATAAATTACAGTTCCCATGATTCCCTAGCACTGAGCCAGGGCAGTGCCTCAATTTAATGTGCACTATTTCTGGCAGTCTGCTTAGGCCCTTTATCAGGTGTGCTTCCATTGGTAAATTTATAATATAGTCAGATTTTTCACACTTCAGGGCAACTGATTATGGTAAGAACACTTCGGAAATGGTCAGATTGCAATCCACAGATTTCCTCACTCCATTTAAACCCAATTCTCACAGTGAGATCAGGTATGTGGGCATTAAGTGTACATAAGGTGATGGGGTGGTTCCATTAATTTCATCTGCAAGATTCCCATCCTTGTTGATTTCCTCTGGGGCATTGTGGATGATACAGAATGGTGACCAGACTACAAGCACAGTTGTTGCTGCTGCCATTTACATGGGCAGTCAGGCAGGAAGCAGGAATGATGGAAAAACTATTTAATGTGTTTGGGGATGGGAATAAAGAAACTCCTGCCCCTTCTGAATGATGAGCTTGCCCCGTCTCCCTCTGCACCCAAGAAATTGTTGGGGATTTTTTCCCTCCTCCTAGAAAAATTTAGCAAAGTGTTCCTTTACAATTTCTCTACCTGCAAGTTTCTCTCTCTTCACATCTCTATGGTCCTGCAATTTGGAGTGTGTTTACAACTCCATTGAGTTCTTTTGAAGGCTCCTGAAGAAGGCCTTTCTTATTGTGGCCAAAACGTGTTGGACTGTTTTAACATTGAATAAACAGTTGACCATCCCTCTCCTCATTGTTTTTTGTGTCTCTCTTCTCAAAGCCATTTATATACAGCACTATAGGAAGCCCCAGGAGGATATTAAATATGGACCATGTAAGGAGTCAGCATTGGAACATAAGAAGGAAGAGGCCACTAAGCTAACAAACAGAAACAAAGAACTGGAACAGGCTGGCTCTAAAAGCCACCATTCGGGCAGCTTGAGAGTATGGTATTTATATACCACACACTCCCATGCTGCCCTGAAGCCACCTGGAAATCAGGCAGCCACCCAGATGTGGGTGGCTTCAAGATGCTGTAGCGGCATGGTGTTTATCAGAACTTTTCCACTCCTTTTTTGGCTGGGAAAAAGGTGGATTGGGGCCACAGTGTGTGTTCACCACAGCCCAAATCTGTCTTTTGAAGGAGTGGCTTCAAGCCACCCCTTTTGCCCATCTGTTTCATCCCAAAGAAGCTAAAAACTTTAAAATAAAAGATTTTGTAATATGCTGGAGAGGGGGTTTCTAGCCCCACCAATAGCTTACCCACTACTCAGCTGCAAGAAGGTCACTAGTCAAGGGCTACAGCTTTCTAGGAGATTGGCTTTTTCTACAGAAGAACCACATCTTGGAAAAGAAAGGACTTCCACTGAAATCCATTTAACTTGCTTCCTGAGAAATATGTTGAAAGTCTGGGTGGCAGGAAAGCTGTATGAAAGATAGCTTTGTTAAAAGGATTGATTACATATTTTAATGCCCCTGTGATAATCCTCCTTAATGTGCCTAATGCCCAAATGAATGCAGAAGGAGGGGGGGGGGTCATTCCCTTACTTGTCAAAACAAAACACATTTTCTGTTCCAGTGACATCTAACAGACTTGAGCATAAGCAACTGGAGCTAATTATCTTGTGACCAGCAGGCAGCCTTGGATAGATCTTAGCTGAAGACTTCCAAATAGCAACTCTTCAGCTGGACTAAATATGAAAAGAACTTCCTTCCTTTAAAAAACAATATATAAAAGATTGCTAAATAATTGAACAGAATGGCTTCTAAATACTTTGCTGACAATTAGCAAGGAAAATTGTAGGATTCTAGTTTCCTTTACTTTTTTTACCTCTTCCTCTGCATCATCACATACTGAAGAATACGTGTTATTTCACAACATCTCTGGGAGTGATTGGGGCTGCTATTAATTAGCACATTGCTGCTGATAACATTATGATATTATTATTTTTGTCTCATCACACTTTGAGAAGTCAGCAGTGTAGTGAAACATTTTGTCAGACTTCAAGAAAATTCTATTTTAAATGAGATGAGTGTGTGCTTATATATACACATATGCACATGTACAGACCTACTTCAGAGAGAGGTCATTCATGAGGTTACAGTGCCATAGTGAATTTATATATATATATCCTGCCTTTGTCCAAAAATAAGGCAAGGGAAAGAGTCCATCCCCTCCTCTCCTCTGCTGAGTTAACTGACTGCAACTACTTTTGCACTTTGAAGACATAAAAACTGGGACATGTTAAAGCAGCTGAAAAAGTGGGATGACAGATAATCAGGATCCCCCTGCCAAATTGGGACAGTTGGAATTAAAACAAAGTATAACATCAAGTTATAAGGAGATTATTGCATTCAAAAATAAAGTGACTTATTCCTGCCAGGATACAGTCCCTTACAGAATGCAAACAAAAATTATCGCATTAAAAATGCTGCTGATGCTGCCAAGTGACTGCATCCCGGCTGCATCCCAGCTCCCAGCCAGGCTCATTCGGCCAATTTGTAAACACATGTTTGCAAATTGGCCGGCTGAGCCTGGCTGGGAGCTGGGATGCAGCTGGGATATAGTCGTCTAGTGGAATTGGTGGCATTTTTACGGCGATAATTCCTAATTGCATCCTGTAAGCGACTGCATTCTGGCAGGGGTAAGTCGCTTTATTTTTGCATGCAATAATCGCCATAATTTAAACAAGGTTTAAAGTTTTAAAAAATGGAAACATTTATATTGTAAACATTAATTTACAACAATTTTAAAAAGCAACCAAAACATGATAAAGACAATAAAAATGTAATTCAATAGCACCTTGATTTGAAGCAATCATTAGGAAAAGTTTTTATTGACATGCAGATCAGTATTTTTCTAAGCACATATATAAAATTTATGAAATATTGATATTTTCCCTTACCAACTTCCATGTCCAGTGTTTTCTGCAGGAAGGGAGCACCTTTCAATCCAGAATTCTCACACTGATTGACAAGTGTAGATTCCTCCACACCATCACCAAACATGCACTGTATATACTCCCTGTAATTAATGCAGAGGGATGTGTTCAAGTATTAAAAATAAGTAGGAAATGAAATATTTTTGTTTTGTTTTTTTAAAAAATATTACTTTGTAATGTGTACCATATGAAGGGGCTGGAAAAGAACATCTGTGCATTATCTGTGGATGCAGACCTAATAGATGTAAAGATCCCCAAATTCATATCTGATATGCTTGGAGGGTCACAGTTAGGGTTGCCATATCCCGGGTTTTGCTGGGACATTTACAGTTTTTAAGATTTTGTGAATATCCTGGCCTGTGTTTGGAGCCAGTCCCAGTTCCCAGCTCCTCCTCCTCCTTCGCTGCCACCGCCTCCTGCCACACTTTCGGCATGGGGACAGCAGCATGCGAGACCTAGTTGCCTTGCTAGGCCTTGCTGGAGTCAAGGGCGTGTTTTGGGGTGGGCCTCCACTGCTGCCAGTCGCGTAGGGCCTCAGCCACCCGCGCAAGGCCCTGAGGAGGGAGGTCATGGTGTCAAGGTCTCTCCTCCTCTGGCTGCAGTGGGGGTGTGCAGGGCCTCAGCCAGTTGGCTGGACCCTAGGGAGGGAGGCCCCTCAGCCAGGCCTCCTCCTCCTCCTCCTCCTCCTCCTCCTCCTCCTCCTCCTCCTCCTCCTCCAATGGCATCAGAGCTGCATGGGGGCTCAGCCAGCCGGCTGGGCCCAAAAAAGGTGGCAGTGGAGCCTCAGTTGGTTGGCTGGGCTCCAAGAAGGGGGTCTGCTGCTGTGAGGTCCTATTGCTCCAGTGGCGGCAGCAGAGCCATGTGGGGCCCCAGCTGGCTGACTGGGCCCCAAGAAGGGAGGCTGCTGTGGTGAGGCCTCTCCTACTCTGGTGGTGGCAGAGCTGCATGAGGCCTCAGCCAGCCAGCTGGGCCCCAAGGAGATGGAGGAGGCCATGGCGGCAAGGACGACAGCGGAGGCGCCAGATTCAGGTAATCCAGGTGAGCCTATTAGGCCTCACTGGGGGATGGGGGGATGGGGGCTGCCTTGGCCTCCCTGGCCACACTTTCAGCCAGGTATGAGCTTTCCTAAACTAAAATCTGCTTCCTCAGATGCATTTAGAAGTGTTCCGTTGTGTGCCTTCAAGTTGTTTCCAGAGAGGAGGAGCTACATTTCAACCTTCTCTCCAGGATGAATGTCAAAATCTCCTCCATTTTGAGTATGACTAAGGGGGGAAGCAGAGGATCAGGGCCACTGCTAGCACACACAGCAGCCCCGATTCTCCCTTTAGCTGCCTCTTAAAAGATGCAAATGCCGCTCCTATTAGAGGCAGCAAAAGGCCGCCCCCAAAGACCAGCCACATGGCTCTTCTGTGCCTCTTCCAGTGTAGTGCGTGAGGACGCTATGTTGGGAGGATGTCCCAATGCCATGCACCATGCATAAAGGTACGTGGCGTCAGGAGGTCTTCAGGGAGGGGTTGGGGTGGCCAGCGTGCGGCTGCCCCTCCCCTTCCCTGCCTCCAACTCGCCACAAAGGGCCCATCTGCAGAGGCCCTAAGAAGCACAGATTTATATTGATTTTTTTTGAAAAAAAATGGTTTTGGCTTTTAGTTGGTTATGTCCTCTGTTTTTCTTGAATGTCCTACATTTGGACATAAATTTTGCCCTACCTTTGGGCCTAAATTTTGTCCTATATTTTTTCTACCTTTTGTCCCAGTTTGGTGGTAGAGAATTATGGCAACCCTAGTCACAAGTGATGCAGAGCTACAAGTTCCTTCATAGCCTACCTTGGAAAAGTAGAATTCAGCTAAACTAAACTTAGGGCCTGTACAGACTGGCCAAAAGGGCCAGCCTGGTGGTGGAGTTGAGATGGGGTGACTGCATGTCTACTGCTCTGACTCCATCCGATACTGCTGTCACCCCATGTGCCCCACCGCATGGTGTGCGGCATCAGGGCGCTCCTTTGGAGCAGCGTTTAGACATGCTGCACTAAAGGAGTGCAGAAGAGCCATGGCGGTGATGGTTAGGGTGACTTTTTGGAGTGGTAAAGAGCCGGATCAGGGCCGCAGTGTGTGGTTGCCACGGCCCCAATCCGGTGCTCCCAGGAGCAGTACAGAGCCACCCCTTAGGGGCCATCCTTAGTCTGAACGCTACCATAGGCACTTCCTTCTTAGATTTTACTCTTGTGCTATAGTATGCTTTTCGTTGCTCTCAGTTGATAGTAGCTGGAGGCGTGGGACAGATGAATATGTTAAACATACCATATTCTGGATATTTATGTTGCCAATATTATTTTTTTAAGTTACAGGAAATGTCCAATATTTATTAATTCCAGATGTCAGAAATTTGGTTATCCTAGGATTTCCAGAGTGAAAAATGGTG
Organism: Phrynosoma blainvillii; assembly: GCA_026167975.1. Lineage (NCBI taxonomy): Eukaryota > Metazoa > Chordata > Lepidosauria > Squamata > Phrynosomatidae > Phrynosoma > Phrynosoma blainvillii. The sequence continues at coordinate 182,685,458 of JANUYF010000004.1, read as the reverse complement.
TTGGCACCTGCACTTTTAATGGTTACATAGAAGAGATAATTTAGCATGTGTTGCTTGTTATCTGGTTGTGTGACAAGGAAACAACACCTGCTGAAATTTTCTTTTAAACCACCATTATTAATGTTAAAGGAGCTAGTTCTAGTTTCCAATCTTTTAGCCTCAGTAGGAAAGTTCACAATGCCACACTCATTTTTGAATGTCCAAACACAAAGAAATACATCATTATTTGTGAAGTGATTGCTGGAATTAATTCATGTTTGTCTGAAAAAGTGGAAATATTTGAAATATAAGTGCTGTAGGTGTTCTCAAAATCAATCCAGGAAATGAATGCCAGCATATACCAAAGGTTGGACACTGACTGCCATACCTATGTGATATACATGCAGATTTAGCAGCCATTCACACATGCGTGAACACACTTTCAACCTTAGTTCACACTGGAGTTTATCACACGGGGGAAATCAAGTATGGAAACGGTGCTTTAAATTAAACAAAACCTGCAAAAGTGGGTGTTTTTTCAGACGATGTCGCTGTTAAAAGGAGGTTAATCCGAACTGAAATTAGACAAAAACTGCTTCTTTTTATTTTCGGAAGATCCCGAAAGTCAAAAGAAGCAGTGTTTGTCTAATTTCCATTCGGATTAACCTCCTTTTAACAACGCTTTCACTTTTCACACAGGGCAGAACGGGAGAAATCCCGTTCACTGAAAGCTTCCGCTTTTGCAGGTTTTTTTTTTTTTTTTTTTTTTTTTTTTTTTTTTTTTTACTTTAAAGCCCGTTTCTGCACGGGGCTCCCCGTGTGATAAACTCCATTGGCTGAGGCTTCCCTTTGCAAATCTTCCAAAAGGAGCCTGTACACACATTGAACTATGATAGAAACAGCTTCCACATGGCAACTATTTCACTCCAAGTATCTGGAACCCTGCCTAGCAATTACGTTTTAACAGGAGCCATATTTTGAAAAGGACAAAGGCTGGCTGGCTTCTGTTGAAGTCAGAATACAGGCAGAGGGTTCTTTAATCTCCTTTCCAGTGAGAGCAGCTACTGATGCTTTGGCAGACCCCATCCTTTATACATCCCATCTGCTCAGTATTGTTTGTGTCTTGGCTTGTGCACATCAGTAAGCAGCTGAGGAGCAGAAGGGGACAGGTCTGCCTTACCCTCTGTTGATGTTTGCACTGGGGAGGCAGGGGTTATAGTACCAATGTCCATCATAAGTGTGGTTGGGTTTAAATTGTCTACTAGGGATGTCAGTTCCACTTGTGTCTACGTTCAGTTGTCTTTTAAATCTACAGTTCTTTCCATCCTTAATATGAAAAAAATTCAGATGTTGTTAAATGAACTAAAACGAAATGGCACCTTTAACTCAGTATGAACCTTTTTTTAATAAACAGTGTTTCTGGCTTAAAATACATAGGGATTCTGGCTTAAAATACACAGGGATTCAGAGCAAGAATTTTAAAAGTTAAATATTCAAAGCTCTAGTCCTGAACAGATAAAGCTGATTGATTCAGTTTCTCCCACTTTGGAACTTAAAACAAAACAAAACAAAAAATCCTCTTTGCATCATGAATATGGAGAAATCAAATTCCCACCCCACATCCATCTAGATAACAGCAGTTGGATTTTTATTCTCTCCTGTAGGCTAGGTTAAAACCGTTTTTCTTATCCCTCATGGTTTTCATGGACCAGCGCCATGGAAGTCATTCATATACTGAGTGTTCCACAGTTGACTATGGAGTTTGTCGCTTATCAAATAAGCCGGCTTACCTCTTCTGGCTTCAATCCTGGATCTGGGATACCTCTAGATGTTTTCAGACATAAATCACCACCAATTTAGCCATGCTGCTGCTGGCCGAATCCATCCTGGGTCAAAGCCTTGCTAAGCTGGCCAATTTTTGGAGTCGGAAGCTCCTCAACTTTGAAAAAGTGCCAGCTGAGTGAGGCACACTGGAAATGGTTTCAGACCTGACTGCAATCATTCTGACTCGCTTTGAAGCAAGACAAATGCAAAAAAAAAAAAAAAAATCACTCTTTTCAAAGGCTAGTTTTTGGTGGGGTTTTTTTTTTTTAAAGAATCGATTAGCAATTAGCAATTTTGTTCAGCAAGTGTGAATGACAGACCTGAATCTCATCACATTGGAGGGGAGGGACTAATGGCAGAGGGTGTAACCCGGCAAAGGGAATCCCTGCTCCCTCCCCACTCACGGCAGAGGACTGAAAGGGCAGAGGGGTGGCAGAGCTCTTCCCCCCTCCATCTGCAAGCCCCCTTTACCAGGGAAGGTCCAGAGGTGCCTCTGCTTCCTTGCAACAAGCGCCGACTGACTGGCATCCACTACGCTCACCTGACCACCCCCGAACAGCTCCCTGGTGTTTGCTTGGTGGTGTGTGTGAGATGGGAGGCAGGTGGGGCCGGAGGGGATGTCTCCTCTTGGAGAGGGAGGGGGAGAAGGGACTGATTTGGGGTGAGAGGACTCCGAAAGAAGGCATCAGGGGAGGGCGGGGTGGAACCATCACCCCCTTTTTGTACAGGAGAGAAGTGGGAGGAAGGGGCATCAAAGGGCTCTCAGCAGCCTCAGGGTGACCAGACGTCCTCATTTTCCAGGACACATCCTCCCTGAAATAGACCAAGCTCATGCTAAGGGTGATCAGATGGCCTCCTTTTGCAGGACACATCTTCCCTTTCAACCGTCTGTCCAGAAGGAATTCCAATGTGTCCTCCATTTGGTGCCACAACAAACTGCAGTCCCTAGAATTCCATAGCTTTGAGCCATGACGTTTAAGGTGGGGTCAACCTGGATTAATTCTGTTGTGTGGATGAAGCCTCTGTCTTGGCTGTCCTCCTCCTGGCTTGCAGGGGGTGCAATGGGTTGTTGGAAGCCCCTTGTTCTTCTTCCTTCCTTCCTTCCTTCCTTCCTTCCTTCCTTCCTTCCTTCCTTCCCCCGACCCTGCCCAACATATCCTTGCTCCTTGACCTTACTTGATCTGTTCATGGTGCGGAAGTGGGAGGCATTCCTGGGGGGAGAAACCCCGGCGCTGTTCCTGATGGCCATGCCTCCCCTCGGTGATGGGAAATCAGGAAGGTCCGGTTCAGTCTCAGGCTGCTTCTGGGCTTCCTTGGGCCTCTTGAGGGGTCTGCATCAGCCACCCTTTGCCAGGCTCCCAAATCCTCAAACCATCCTCTCAGAATTGATTTATTTGAAATCCCAGAATCTGGAAACCCTCAGAATTTAGGAGATGAATGTAAATGTAAATGCTATGGCCATCTGATTGGGTTGCTTTGATTCTGTGTTCCTGCATGGCAGAAGGGTTGGGCTGGATGACTCTTGGAGTCTCTCCCAACTCTAGGATTCTATGAGAAGCCTCCAAGCATCCTTTCAGAATTGGGCTACTGAGGATCACAGAATCTGGAAACCCTCAGGACTTGGGAGAATCATCACATCATCATTAAAGAATTAGGCTACTTGGAAACACAAAATCTGGAAACTCTCCAAATTTGGGAAGAACTTCAAACCACCCTCTCCAAATCACCCCCCCCCAACTCAAGATAGAGGGAGCCTGGAAGATCGGCCAGGAAGAAGGGGGCCAAGCAACTTGGGCAAAGTGAGGGATAGGAAGAGAAGACTCTTTTTCTCCCCACCCAATCCTTGCTCTTCCTCCTCCTCCCCACCAATGATGCAATTTGATTGACAGTGGCACAACTCAAGTAGGAACAACAATTGTGTCTAAAAAAAAAGACATGAATTTGTGGAATAATGAAATAATATGCTTCCATAGAGGGAACTATGCATTGGCCTGAATCAATTCAGCAGCCCGGGGTCAATGTGACTCGCAAAGCGGATTAAATGCAAGTGGAAATGGGTCCTTTTTGTCTCTAAATATGTTAAATTCCCCCCCTCCCCATGATCAATTGTACTCGTTTGCAATCTCACTTGTAATCTTTATTGCCTTCAACTCCTCTGCTTCCTTTAACATGAAGGATGTGTAGAAACACTTTTATTGAACAATGGCAACTGGTAGCTTCCAGGTCTGTGAACTGCTGAGTCCATGCTAGGTTTTCATCTGAACTTTAAAAGGAATTTGCTGAACCTATTTTGTGGGTAGCATCCAGCATCTTAAAGTTTATGCTAAAATCAGAAGCAGATTCATTGTAAGATGTAAATCTTCACTTGTTTTATTCTCACAAGCAAGAACAAATTATTTCAGCCAGTGTCCACTCCTTGAGAATATGCCATTTTCAAGCAGTATTTGTGCTTTGGGACTTCATTTGGTAAAATTTATACATGCAAGATAAATTTTGTTCTTTTGAACAGGAATTGTGATGGGGTCAGAAAATGTAGTATACTGTGCAAAAAACAATATATTCGTGCAGGAGACCATATACTGCTACACATTGCTTTTTTGCAAAGAAAACATGTTTTCTGTCCTAGAAAGCATGTTTTCTGCCCAGCAGTCGGCATATGAAAATCTTTGTTTATACTGTATGCACATACACAACAATCTGTATTAGTTAAAATTGCTTACATTTATGCTTATTTGCATAAAATTGATACTGATTTCTGCTTTGGTATTTTCTGTACAAAAAAAGCCCCTGCATCTTTGCAGAGAAATAATTGTATTTTGTGCAAAATCCAGTGTCTCCTGTTTAAAAATACAGTGGATTCTTTCCATCTGTGGAAGTTTAGTTCATATTATTGAATGTGCAGCAATGTGTGCACATCCACATTCATACATCTGCATGTATGCGCAGACAGAATAATATGGGAGATGGCAAGCTGTGGATACTCCAATCCACAAGAGATTAGCTCACCAATGCATCAGGCCCACTGTAGTGCTTTTTATGTAGAAAATCTGTTTTCAAGCTCCTAGCAGTTTTTCTGCATAGAAAAAAACCCTATGGCATTATTATTATTATTATTATTATTATTATTATTATTATTATTATTATCCCGCCCCTCTGTGTATGCAACCGGGGCAGATTACAACATTAAAAATACAGTAAAAATACAATACATATCCCATAAACCCACCCACCCCTTAAAATAGTATTAAACAATGAAACAATTTAAAATATACTTATAATAGGTCATAATAACACACAACAAACAAATAACAATAACTCTAGCAAAAATTAAGGGAGAAGGATGGGCTATTGATAGTCTTGAGTAGATTAGACCCATTGAATCAGTGGGACCTGTGTGCTGACTCAACATTTAACAATTGAATGGGTCTACTCTAGTTAGAAATAACCAACAGGATGCCAACCTATGTGTGTTTTGTGCAACCAACTAACAAAGTGTGAAAAATCTCATATCTGCTTTCCTTTTCCATAGTGGAGTGTCTTGAGTTTTGGCACACCCTTTTTTCTTAGAGATGTTAATATTAACACATTTATTTTTATATACTTACATGGAAGCCACAGCCACTACAGTTAGAACAAGAAATTAGGAAAAATGATCAAACAAGGGCATGAGGTACCCAAGATTAAGTGCATTTCGTTCCACAAAAAGTCATAAAAGTGCTCCTCTTTGGCTGAATTGTTGCCTGATGGATTAGACCAGAGCATAGTTGTGCCCCATATTATTGAATGTGCAGCAATATGTGCACATCCACATTCGTACATCTGCATGTATGCGCAGATTGATGGAAGGAAATGTCATTGGACGCAGTAAGTTCAATGAAACTTGCATTGCCACACACACACACAAATCAATATTTTGTGAGAAAATGCATGTCTCACCTTTAGCATGCACACATTAGTGAGGCTGACAGTCAATTCAAAGTTCACAATCAAAAATACACATATTTCAAAATGTGAAGGCTACAGTGTGCCTATCTGGGAAGAAAAACACACATGAAGAAATGTGTTTTAATCATTGGGGAAATAGACAAATTTTAAAAGAAATGTGCATGTTCAGAAAAAGTATTAAAATTTGCTTGAATTTCACTATGGGAAGGAAATATCAAGTCCATCTAACAATAGGAAACAATGATTGTAAGAAAATATGAATGTGATTCCAAGAAACATAATGAAATGATGACTGAGATTTTCACAGACCTAGTTTGAACACATTAGTAATTGAGATGTTCTTTGAGATTATAGTTTAAAAGTTTGCAATCTGTTAGCAAGACCAGCATAATTCCATTTTCAGCTCATATTCTGTTCAATTTAATTATGTAAATATATACATGCTTATGATCTATACATATGAATTTATGGGAATATTTATTTAGAGTGCATTCATAGACATATCTCCTCAGAACTTTAATAGGGCTTGTTTTCAGCTAACCGGATATACAATTGGAGTCCTAAAGACTTTTTGGATGTTCATTTCTGTGCAAGAAATATCTTTCTTACTCATTCAATGTAGCAAATTCAGATTTTTTTGTATCAATATTTCAGTATTGGGTGAATATTTTGTCACTAAGAAAATGTGACATATTTATTGAGACTATAAGTGTGCTATGATTGTTTCAGTGCCATGAGCTGCTATAGGAAAGTTTTTGCAACATGGTTTGAAATGTGTAACACAAATCTGCATCATACGTAACTTGCATTTTTATGTTGCTGTTAGAAATAAGAAGTAATAACATTGCTATTGCCACTACAAATAATCTATTGTTACAAGTGCTAATACATTTTTTTAGAGATTGTATTCTTCTGTTGTATCACATCAGTTACAAATCACTCTTTCAGCAACATTTGAGTTTGATGGCAAACAATCAGCAAGGGTAGCCTTTCACTAATAGACCTTCTCTTTACTATTTAAGCTGCAATTGCACAATTATAAATCTCCTTTTTCAGTGAGAGAGAGAAAAATGCTATGCAATCCTCCGTATGCCTACTGCAAAGTGAGTCCTGTTAACATCAGTAGAGTTTTTCCCCCATTCCCAGAAATATTTAACCAGGGGTCCATTTTCACAACACAGTTGTAACACTATGATCCTACTTTAACTGCTATAGCAACATTCTGCGAGATTCTGGGGTTTGTAGTTTGGTGAGACAGAGGACTACACTGTCTGAAAAATCTAAATGTCTCTCTGCTGATGCCTGGAACTGTGGCAGTTAAAGTGGAATCATAGTACTATAATTTTATAATGTGAATGAGCCCCAGGTGGGATGTAGTTCTGAGTAAACAAGGGTAGGATTGTGCTATAAGTCTAATAAAATGACTGGGAATTGGAAAATCTTAACTCTGGCCATATGGTGCAATTAGGTCTTTAAGGTATGTGCTGTATCCTTCTGTAGTGCTAAAACATTTTGTTTGGAAGATAAACAGGTATTACTGACCCCAACAGCAAGGCTCTTTCCCCCGCTCTATTACACAGAAAGAAAATATTATACCATTGCCATTGCCCCAATGCTAGTGCAAATGTCAGAGTAACTTTTAAAAAAACTACACACTTTAATAAAACTTATTTATTTAGAATATTTATATCCACTCTTCAGCTAGAAAGGCTCTCAGAAGTTTATGTACCATGAAAAACAAACCTTTGTAAAAACCATATTGACTAGATAAGCCTCAAATAGGAGAGACCCCTCTAGAGAAAGGCAGAACTAGTTACTTCTTTTTTTCTTTTGGAAGAGTTGACATGAATATAAGTCTTATGACTTATCTAGTGACCAGGGGAGAAGCCATTAATGGAGATGTGCATCACACAGTGGGAGTGATTGAACAGCTTTAAAGCCCTAAGGTTAGGAGATGGAAAAAAATATAATAGTAATTATACAGGGTGGAAAAGGGGGAAGATTAATTATGCAGAGGATTATTATCCTACCTAGATAGAAAAACGAACTCTTAGTAATTAGAATAGAAGCAGGGTTTTTTGCCATCCATTTGCTTGAACAGTATTTAACCCATCAGTAGCTAATATCTGATTCCTCAAGTATATACATTTATTGGTGGTTACATCATATTTTCTAGAACTATTGACCTCATGTTTTGGGATGGTTCATAGGAGTGGTCCATCAGTTCCCTTTTTTTTTTTTTTATCAAAAATGATTGCTGTCATTTCCCCCCCCCCTGCTTTTCCACACATAATTCTACCCCAAATAGTATATAATAAAAAAAATGAAATATGAAAAAGCATGGTAAGGAATTAACAGCATAGCAAAACTCAGAATGAAGCAAGAAGCATGCAAATAAAACTGGTAGAGAGAAGTTATTAAAATTGCTGAACCAGAATAGTTACTACTAAAGAAACCCTATTTTTACTAGTGTGGATAGCTCCTGAGAAGGAAGCAATTCTCTAAAATGGTGGTAAATGAAGGCACTTTGTAATATTGTATGACCTGTTTTTCTGCACTTCCTGTGCTTCCTTGTTGATGATCATGTGTACAGGTCAAAACTAGCACCTTCAGTGTGACATAACCAAATTGAAAGTACATATAGCTGTTTCAACACAAATAACACATGATATTTCAAGCACATACCAGGCAACAAATTGACCACTGCTTTTTGCCCTAGCGCTAGATTCCAAACACTTTCTGAGGGTAGCTCTATGTGTAATATATTACAGCAGTATGAGGTTGTCCAGGCATGGATCTTTGTTGCCTGCCTGAACAGGTTATCAGCTAACCAACAGAGCCTCTGGAGTTTGTATGTATAAACAGTGATTAACCTGTTAATATCACGCATTCGCGATTAACGTTTCCACATGACATCGTGTTCAAAGCATGATTATCCCAGGAATATCCTGGGATAATCGTGCAATTGCACTAATGGTTTTCACACAACATCATGATGAAAAGTAATTAAAGTGCCATTATTCTGTGAATATCCAAGCAGTAAACAACAACAAATCATTCCCACATGATTTTGCTTTTTATTGCCTGGTTACTACCTGGTTATTCCCGGGATAATGGCTTTTGTGTGTAAAAATGTTAATTATGTTTTAATTGCATTTTAATCTCACTGTTTAAACTACCAGTTTTCCCCCATGTGATAAACTCCCCTGTCTTGTCTAGATTTAGCCTCAATTTGTTTTCCCACAATAAATTCATCACTGCAGTCAGACTTCCACAGCCTCCTAGATATCAACTGAGGGGTGGAACAGATGGGTATGAAAGAGTGGCCCAAGTCCGCTCTGGCCAGAAGCCAGATCGGAAACCTGCTGTCTGTACGGCCCACTTCCAAGGCAAGCCATGGAGGGGCTGACTGTCATCACCAGGAATTAGACTATCCCAGCTCCTTTTTGCTCGGGTCCTTAGGATTGGAATGCGGCTTCTAGCCACTTTGTAGGTGTGTATTGTTTAATAAGCATGCCTCCAAAGCAGCTGGAAGCTACTTCATTTGGCCCATCTGTTCAGGCTCTGAAAAAGAGAGGCAGAGGTGGATGGCACTGGCACAATGGTGAGACCCATGCCCTAACTTCATGTAATTTCCCCTAGTTACCTTCCTATGTTAAATAAGGACAGAGAACCATATGGAACCCTGAGGAATCTCATAAGCCACAAGGCCAAGTACTAGAAATCCATCACTACCTTCTGAGAATATACAATCAAAGATTTTGGGGTGGTCCAGCAAGGTGGCAAGTGAAACTATTCTGGGATAGTACCTTTTCAGGACTCATTTGTAAGACTGTTTTGAACCTGAAGAACCACAGTTCCAAAAGTGGCACAAAGCTTGCAGATAGTTGTCTGCATCCTAACACATTCACCTGCTCCCTAGTAATAGCTTTGTGTGCCACGGAAGGGCTAGGATGCTGATTCATTTATCACAGGCTTCTGAATGTGTTTTTTGTCCTTATCATGCCCAGTATTATGACTGTTCTGCAAAATTCATTGTGTTTTGCTGCCCAGTCAGACTTTGGAAAATTTGTGGACTAGAGCTTGCAAAATCCTTCTTCTGAGCTGTGGCATTCTGGGAATGAAAGTCCAGACTCTGAATTTGCCCACAATATGGCACAAATTCATTCCATCCATATGATTTCATGCCACTCCTTTTTAAAACCCCAGAAGTAGCAGCATGGTCTCCTGGTGGGGTGGCTCCTATGCTGTGTTTGCCAATGAAACCACCAGTATTCAACTATAACAGCATGTCACCATTTGAAATCCATTGTGTTTAGGCTGTCAGAAACCAACTGATACACGGATGATTTAGCAGACATGATTTTGAGTCCATTATAATGCTCCTGGAATAGTGTATTCAGGCTATCCTTGCCTCAAAGCTATCTTGGAGATAAGGCAAAGGTGGCAGCACTTGAGTTAATGCATGAAAAGGTCAAGAGGAGAATAATTCACTTTCACCTTGCCACAGAGAGAAAGCTGCTGCGAAAGCTGCCCATTTATTGGCAAGATTATATATAAACAAGTAGTTCATATCTCCAGCCGCCACCTCAGCAGACATCCAGCCAGAGCTCTTGTCATCATCTCCCTACCTAATCAAGTGGTGGATTATCTTGTCCTGATAAATTGGAGCCAGCATCTACTGGAGAGGGAGGAAAGGAGGATGGGAGGGAGGGTGAGAAGGAGAAGGAGAGAAAGAAAGAGAAATAAGTCTTAGATGAAGTACTTTGCTAGCCTGTAGCTAATAGGGTAGCAGATGTCTGGATCAAGCCCCTGAGCTTGTAGTGCAGAGCACAACAGAATGATTTGTGTTGCACAGTGTAAATGCCTTCAAAGGAAGACATTACTAAACAGGCACACAGTTAAGCATGATATATTTGAGTCCAGGGGACAAAGGGAAACCAAGACGGTTTAATAAGTATTGTTTCAGAGAGGAATGAGCACAGTCTATATGGCTGATTTGAACTCATTTGCCCTAGAAGGGACCATTTTTATGAACTGCACTCTTGAGCAATGTGCTGGCATTTAAAAAAGGAAAAGGAAACACAGCACAGCTGAGCATCTTTCAAAAAAAGAATCACAAGCCATAGAGCCATTAAGACACTGATTCATAGTTCTCAGGATTTTATGAGCTGATTACTAGCAACTTATTCAGGGTAAATAAACTATTTTCTTCTTCTTAAACTCCATAGGGACAAACATTAGCTTTTACTAAGCACATAACTGTGTGGGATGGATTTATTTAAGCAAAAGACAAAGCAGGAGAATTTGCGTTCTGATAAAACAAATCAGGTAGTTTATTTCAGAATTGCATTCCGAAACAATAGATAGGCAGCCATGAAATGATATACCACAGGTGTAATAGAGTCACTGATACAATGCTGGGGGATATTGCTGAAAATGGATTTTGAGTAACTAAAGCTAGTGTCATTTTAATTGAGTTTTAAGTTGATTGATATTTATGTTCACCTTTCATTAAAAAACCTCTTTTTCATTCTGTATTAGGTATCATGAGGCACCTTTTGTGTCTTGTTTGCTGGAAAGGTAGGGTTAAGAAGATGTAAGTAAATAAATAATCACTAGGGCATACTCCATTTGGTTGTGACACTACTACAATCCTGCCAAAGGAAAGCAGATTCCGAAGGAGCCAATTTAAATTAAAGAGACTTCCATTTAGCTGCATTGTTCTTCTCTTTTCAGGACACTTTTTTGCCATCATAGAATCATAGAATCATAGAATCATAGAGTTGGAAGAGACCACAAGGGCCATCCAGTCCAACCCCCTGCCATGCAGGAACTTCCAATCAAAGCATCCCTGACAGATGGCCATCCAGCCTCTGCTTAAAGACCTCCAAGGGCTCCACTACACTCCGAGGGAGTGTGTTCCACTGTCGAACAGCCCTTACTGTCAGGAAGTTCCTCCTAATGTTGAGGTGGAATCTCTTTTCCTGGAGCTTGCACCCATTGTTCCGGGTCCTAGTTTCTGGGGTGGCAGAAAACAAGCTTGTTCCCTCCTCAATATGACATCCCTTTAAATATTTAAACAAGGCTATCATATCACCTCTTAACCTTCTCTTCTCCAGGCTAAACATCCCCAGCTCCCTAAGTCGTTCCTCATAGGGCTTGGTTTCCAGACCCTTCATTCACCATTTTAGTTGCCCTCCTTTGGACACGCTCCAGTTTCTCCACATCTTTTTGGAATTGTGGTGCCCAGAACTGGACACAGTATTCCAGGTGAGGCCTGACCAAAGCAGAATAGAGTGGCACTATTACTTCTCTTGATCTAGACACTATACTTCTATTGATGCAGCCTAAAATTGCACTGGCCTTTTTAGCTGCTGCATCACACTGTTGACTCATGTTCAACTTGTGGTGTACCTGGACTCCTAGATCCCTTTCACACATAGTCTCGTTCAGCCAGGTGTCCCCCATTGTATATCAGAGAGAGAAGGTAGGCAAAAGGGAGAAAACATACCACCAACACAGAGGACAAAAGAGGGTGCTTATTTGCATAAAATTTGAATATACTAATCCCTGTGTATAGGTGTAATTTAAAAAACAATTGGCATAATTTAAACAGAAACACATTTCATATCCATGGGGGAAATTGCAGCCAGATGACCTGTATGCTATCTAAGGGCCTTTGCAGACTGCTAGAAATAGTGCAAAATGAGTCTACTTTAACTGCCCTGGCTCAGTGCTAGGGAATCATGGGAATTGTATTTTTTTCTGAGACATTGAGCCTTCTCTGTCAGAGAGCTTTGGCGCCACAATAAACTACAGTTCCCATGATTCCCTAACACTGAGTCAGGGCAGTTCAAGTGGCCTCAATTTGCACTATTTCTGGTAGTCTGCAAAAGCCCTAAGTTTGCTTTACATGTACTAGCTCAGTGATGGGCAACCTTTTGAGCTTGGTGTGTCAAACTTCACCAAAAAACTGAGCATAACTCAGGTGGTGTGTCACTTTGAGGAAGTGACTTTCCCACCACCGGGAAAAGGAGGGACTGGCCTAAATACCTTGGCCTGGGCCTGGCCTCTTCCTGGCCCTGCGCTGGTGGTGCCGCTGCACCCGGAGTTCCAGAACTAGATACTCTATGCCTGACATCTGTTGTTTTGGCCTATAAACTTCCAGCACAGAGTGTCTAATAGGGGAGGATGAAACATTTGTGACTAGAGTCTTAGAGTTAGAGTGACTCTAGTCACAAATGTTTCATCCTCAGGAGCAGCAAATGTTTCATCCTCGGCTACTGCACTTGGCCGTTCAGGAGCCGAGGATGAAACATCTTTCTCGGCATGCCTCCACTTAAGCGGCCGTGTCTCATAAACAATTGCTAGGCGTGTCAGTGCTGACACGCGTGTCATAGGTTCACCATCACTGTACTAGCTGTTCATGGCAGGAGTAAGCAACTGCAATAGATCTGAGACACAAATTTCTTCCCCAGACTCACACTTAGTGCTATATAGCTATTAGGGTTAGGCATGTCCTGGGCAGGGGCGGGGGGGAGGAAGCACAGTGAAGATTCTTAGCAATGTCACAACCACAGGTGTGTGTGTGGGGGTTTCATTCCCTTAAAGAGAACAGAGAAATGAAGATCAGAACTGTAATGATTCGTACTGTACATAGCCTTTTTAAAAACCCTTCCTCTTACATAATGTTCTGAAATAATTTTGAGACAGTAAATATGTGAACATTCTATTCATCATTCTAAATGAAATATTCCATAATCCATTTGCTCATTTTTTGGTGGGTGGATTGATGGCCCTTCAACTCTCAAGTTGTACCAGATCAAAAATTATTTCTGCCATATGGCTGTGTCCACAGGACCATTGTATGGGGGATTCAGAGAGCAGAGAAATAACTGGATTTGACATGAATTCAGAATCAAATTAAATTTCACTACTAATTATGTCAAGCTCTTGTTGCTTGTTTGACAAGCCATGAGTGCTTCTGCTCTCCTTGTAGTCAGAAGAAGTTTTATTTATTTCATATGACATCATATTGTTCACACAGCAAAATGTAGCTTTGTTAAACATAGGCTGAAATAAGCTTCAGTTGGGGCTCCAGGAATCTGAGAAGAGTTCCAAAATCATTGATGGAAGTGCCCATGGCTCAGTGACACAAATATTGCATGCATAAGACTCCATGTTTCATCTCCAGGTAGGGTTTGGACAAACATTTGCCTGAAGGCCTGGAAATCCATTGAAAGTCAGTATAACCTGAAGCAGAGTGTACCCCAGCCTACACTCACCATAGCTGTGTTTGTCACCCCTGACCACCTGGATCCTCTTCTTTCTTGCCAAAAGAAGGGTGAATTGCCAGGATAAAAGAATAGAAGTTTCCAGGAGCAACAAATTACCTTTTAAATAGGTTTCATATGTGTGCATGCACACATCACATTGCTAAACATTTGAAAATACACATTTTTCAAAACCAGAAGTGGATCCTGGTTTGTTTGTTTTTTGTTTTCGTTTTTTGCCAGTTTGGGCAGATTTTGCAATCCCTGGACAGTTCTAAGGATAAAATATTAAATATTTGTTAGATCAGTAGTTAACTCAGTATAAGGCAGCTTCTCGTGTTCCAATGTTGTGCTTTTACATTTTATATCCAACACATTAGAACAAACAGCATGTGTTTGCCAGCTAAGATTAAAGTTAACAGGCTAGTTCAATTAACCATCAGTAAAACCAGCACCTGCATATGTAAGAATGAACTAGATCTCTTGAACATTTGTGGATACCAGTAATCCTAAACCCTTACCCTGGTAACACAGTGGTTAAATGCCAGTACTGAAGCCACTTACTCACAAACCACAAGCTTGTGAGTTTAATCCCAGCCAGGGTCGACTCAGCCTGGCATCCTTCCAGGATCATTAAAATGAGTACCCAGCTTGTTGGAGGCAATTAGCTTACAGTTGTAAACTGCTTAGAGACTGCTTAGGTGGTATGAAGCAGTATATAAATGAAGCTGCTATTGGTATTTTTAATGGACCACTCAGGGCCAAACTATATTGGTTGTCAAGAACCTGTGACCAAATTTCCAAGTGTGTTTATACCCTCCATTTTCCCAACCCCTCTCTTCCCCTGCTGCAGTTAATTCTATCCCAAGCAGGCTCCTGAGTGTGGCTAACATTTGTTTGCTTGTCTTTTGTTACATTTATATCTCACTTTTCCTCCATTCAGCTCTTCAGCCCTCCACTTTACCTTCATAACAAACCTGTGAGGTAGGTACTGAGAGGAGGATTAGTCAAAAGTCATCCAAAGAGTTTCATAGCTCAGTAAGTACTAGAACCCTGATCTTTCAAATCCCACTCAAAAATTCTAATCACTGTTCCATGCTGTGAAGTCCTCATCCTCCTTTCTCACAGGGAAGCTGATCTAATCTAAATCAGAGGCCTCTGGATTTAAGGAAAAATGTCAGGAGATCTAGTCATAGATTTCTCTTCTGGCTCTGTGGGTGCAAATGTATGCCAACAGCAATTGCCTAATTACAATATTTTCTATTAGTTTTATGGTAAAGAGCATCTCCAAAGATCCAAACTGTTCTTGGATTTGACATACAATCTTTAAGTTAAATGAAAGATATAAATCCATTGCTATGACTTACGAAATCTGCTGCACTTTCCAAATCCTTCTCACAGCTGTTTTTCTCCCTTCTTTCTAGGGGAATCCCTACATGTGCAATGAATGTGATGCAACCATTGATGAACTGGCACATCCACCCAAATTGATGTTCGATCCTGAAGGAAGACACCCCTACACCTTTTGGCAGTCTACCACTTGGAAGGGTTACCCAAAGCCTCTCCAAGTGAATATCACTCTTTATTGGAACAAAACCATTGAGCTAACGGATAACATAGTCATCACCTTTGAATCTGGCCGCCCAGACCTAATGATCCTGGAGAAATCCCTCGACTACGGGCGGACGTGGCAGCCATACCAGTATTATGCTACCGATTGTTTAGATGCTTTCAACATGGAACCAAAAACAGTGAGGGATTTAACCCAACAGACAGTCCTAGAAATCATTTGCACAGAAGAATATTCCACGGGGTACATGGCAAATAGTAAAATCCTTCACTTTGAGATTAAGGATAGATTTGCCCTTTTTGCTGGGGCACGGCTACACAATATGGCTTCTCTCTATGGGCAGCTTGACACAACCAAGAACCTAAGAGATTTCTTTACTATCACAGACTTGAGGATAAGACTGCTGAGGCCAGCAACAGGGGAAATATATGTGGATCCACAACATTTGGCACGCTACTTTTATGCCATCTCAGACATAAGAGTAGTTGGAAGGTAAGAGAAAATAAATAACTGGGTATACATTTGTACTTGAAATGGTGGTATTAATGTTCTCTCTACCTATTTTAAGTATTATAAGTATATAATTTAACTTATTATTTAAGATGTTGACCATTCTGTGGAAATCCTCTACAAACATCTGTGACCACAATTTTGTTAATTTGTAAACCTAACAAGAATTTAAACCGACCAGCACACCAGTTAGAGTTTAGATCAAGAGTGGCCAAATGTTGAAGAACTACTACTCCCATCCTCTTTGATCACTGGGAAATCTGTTTATGGCCAGTGGGAACTGAAGTTCAGCCTTCAGACAGCTACAGGCCCCTCAGCTGTTGGTAAGATCATAATCAAACATACCTGTGGGTTGATTTAGGTGTCCACAGAAATTTAGCTTGGTAAACACCAAATCTTAGCATTGAATTTTTTAAAACACACACACAGACACATGCACAGACACACACAGACACACACTTTTCCTTTTCCTAGCTTAATTGCAAATAAAGAGGCAAATTGCTTCCTGAGACACAACCTGGGGATTAGCAGTCTCCAGTGTTAGCAATATCTATACGTTATCAGGTATTAGGGCCACAGGGAAGGTCATTTTGCTACAAGTATAGCCTGTTTCTGCAGGTTTGTTTTCTTCCCATAGATGATCAGGTGGTATGAAAATTCTCCAGCACATAAAAAGGAGGACAGACCATTCCAATGAACTAATAGAAAAAGAGGGTCCAAGTCAAAATGGTCACTAAATGGTTCTCTGTTTGGAAACAGATTATGTCATAACAATGAGTCAAGGTGTATTAACACCATGTGTCATTTTGGGGCAATACTGAGGGAACAGTGTGGAAGAAAATCTAACCTAGGCTGATAAGCCTTGTACAGGAAAACTCCCTGGCTGATTATGCTGTATGCTGATTAGTTGGAGAGGCAATACCCCTTTAGGTTTTCTGACAAGGCTGGATTGCTCCTGGTGTAGGAGTAATCTGATTTTAGTTATGTGTGATGTCTGAGAATTTTAATGGTACTTTAAAGAGTTCAAAAGGGTTTTCAAGATGGACTGAGTAACCTTGTCTGAGGTCTAGAGATAAGCCATTGTTATGATGACAGAGTGGTTGCCAGATCCTAGCCCCACATAGCCTAGAAAGGGAGGGGACTAGACAGAAAACAAACACTTGTGGGGAATCATTCTCATCCTGTTTGGGCAGAAACACTACTATAACCAGAGGCATTTGCCGGCAATCATCCACAAGTGTACTATTTGGATCTTGACCATTGTATGTGGTCTAATGGCAGATTTCTCAGTATTAAATCAGGACAGTTCTGCTAGAATAAGCTCTAAACTCAGCAGGGTATCCACACTTCCTTTAGCAGCTTCACTTATTGAGTTTGGGGTTGTACTCTTAAAAGGATATACTTAAAATGACTAAATAACCAAATGGAAGTTTTATTTCATTCATCACAGTGATGTCACAGACAGTGATATGCCTGTGGTTCGAATGCAGTTGCTATTCACAGAGTTTGATAAAGGGAAGAGATGTGTTTTTGAATATTTGGGTGGAAGATGATAAATGGCCTTTTATCAAAAACTCCAAATGGAGAATTGAGTGCTGGGAAAATGTGATTTCTCTATAATATGTTAAGAGGGATGCACTAATAATTCCATTGATTGATTTATTGGTTATTTTATTTGTTGCTTTTACAGTATATCCATGTTTCTTCCAGAGAATTCAAGGCATGGGGCCCTTCCCCCTACTTTCTCATTACAACACCATGAGGTTGGTCAGGCTGATTGAAAATAACTAGAATGATTGGCCTGGGGACTGGAAACTTAATTTATGAAATCCTAGTCCAGCATGCTAACCACAACACTTTCATTTTTTCCATCATCATCTGAATACTAAACTGACCATACCAATAATGTGGTATGATTTTATATTTTTTCCATAATGATAGGAAAACATATTTAATAATTCATGTTATAGTAAGAAGACATGCTCATATACCTGAAACTTTTCTGTACTAGAAGTGAAGGCTTTGGGTAGATTAGTAACTAAATGTTAGTAAGTATTGAAGGGTATGTGTGAAATCCTATTCCATGTGTGGGTGTCCATTTGCATCACCTTGAATGGAACCTCTGTCTCTCTTTTCCCTTCTTAGATAAAAATGTTAAAACTTCTTTTAAAGGATTCCAGTGGGTTTATTATACAAGATGGCGTGTAAATGTTACAGAAGACTGTGATCTTTCTCTTTTTCCCAGTTCAGTCCAGGGTTGTAGATTTTAAAGAAGAGATGATGCAGACAAAAGGCCCATAGTCATGAGCCTTTAAATATTAAACCACTGCTATGGGATGAACTCACAAGGAAAGGTGTTTCTCAGAGTAATGGTGTAATGTTTAAAAGCTCGTTTAGCTTCTTGTTCAGTGAAATTCACCATTCATATAGGGAAATATATATCTTTTGTTTAATTTTTAATATGCTGAGTTTCAATTAATTGTCTCTTGCTTGGTATTTCCAGAGTCAGGGGACTCAAACTAGAAAGCGCTGTATGGAACAAGATGTTCTTCCACCCAGTTAGTTAATGGCATAAAATAGACATGCAACTGGTTAATGGCGTATGATGGCAGGAGGGGGATAAGCATTCGCATTCTCATCACTGGGTGCATTGGAAGTGTTTCATGTTTTGATGACATTGTGCAGTGTGCTCATGTTTTAGACTCTGTCTATGTGTTCATGACTTTGGTACTTAGTCCTGAAAACACAGAAAAGTATGAATGTGCATTCAAAATATGAACACACTGCACCGTGTGTTTAAGGATAAATTGTGTGTAGAACCCTCAGTCTAGCTTCAGAAAACACATGTAGAAACCCAATTGTTTAATATAAGCACTGAATCAGAGGATCTACATCAGCTCCTTTTCTTAGGCTATCATCTGTAATTTCCTCCTCCTCAATACAATGAGTGGGCTCTCAATCATTTGCAAACTTTAAGAACAGCCTGGATGTAATATTGATAGCTGAATAGATACAATTAAATGGAGGGGGAACAAACCTGGCTGAACGTTATCAGAATTCAGTGTCCAGTAAGTGCAGCCATCAGAGAATGAAAATTGATTTTATGATTATGCTTCCATCTTTTGATAGTATTGAGACTTTGAGGTCTTATGGCCCATTCTTAAGTACTAATAGAGTTGAAAAGAACAGACTATCAGAATCCTGATGCTAAAGCATGGTTAGCATCCAAACCCAGCAAACATGTTTTACAGTATTGTTGAGCCAGACATTTTAACACCCTCTAACACTAGCCCATGCCAGAAGTACTGTGTGGGAACATTTGCTCCAATCTACCAATACAGAAAAGGGCAAAGGATTCTACAGCACTTTTATGGCAGAGTTGGCCCAAGATCTTCTGTTGGTGCTCTCGACTCCAACCCACAGATTGAATTCCTTGACTGGATATTGAAATCTTACTTCAACATTGGTGATTGGACCATATCTTCAAACATGTCTGACACAGTAGACTGGGGTGAGAAGTGAGAAGTGGAAAGCCGATTATGTGACATAGTAAAAGTTCTTGAGAAACTGATAGGGAGAGGATACTGCGATGTTTTCCAGTATATGTCACTCAAGGCTTCACTCTCTAGTGATTGAGATGGCTTGATGGTCATCAAAACCTGAGTAACTGATGCAACTCTACACACCTTAGGCTATATTATGAAAACTTGCTCCGCACCCCCACCCTGGTAAACTTAACAGTGACCACAGGCTAATCTATCTATCCATTTCAGTGCAAATGACTGGTTAACTGTTTACACTTCACACAGAAGCATATGGTAGGAAGCAAGTCAGGTCTCAACCTTTCAGTACAGCATCCCAATGAAACAGTATTCTTAATGAGAAGAAATGTTTCCAATGAGAGGGGAATAATAGCTTGCGCTGTAGTTAATATTCCTTATGGCCTTTCTCTAACACGCATTATCAGCTATTAATTTAAAATATCAAAACACTGGTAAAATGCCATTAGATTCAGAATTGTTATTTAAATGCACAACTGTTGTCTAACTAATGAATAGTAGTGTTCTTTTGGAGATCCTTTTTTTGTATTTGATGGGGCAGTGTTCTCTTATAGACCTTACATAGTCTCTCTCTCTCTCATTATAAAATGGGAGCAATATGGATATTTTAAAACAAATATTTGGATAATTCCTTTATGTATTATTTTAGGTTTTGGGAGGTTCAAAGACTTTTTCAGGGATATACTAGTGATGACATGTATACCTCATAATAGCCTATACACATACACAAACCCAAGTACACACTCCCAATAATAATAATAATAATAATAATAATAATAATAATAATATAGTTTATTTATATACCGCCCCAGTGGCAAGCCAATCTAGGCAGTGAACAACAATAATAAAATACATCGAATAAAACAATGTCAATCCCACTTCCCCCCTTAAGAATTAATTAAATCAATTACAAATTAAAACAACTGCAATTGAGCAGTAATTATACAATAAAAAACTCAAAAATTCAATTATAAACCATTGAATAATAACTTGCATTATGAATCCCTGACCCCTCAATTTTCAAGATGCACCAAACCCCAAACTCAAAGAGAGTTCCTTTTAAAGATGAATTTGCAATTTCCTTATCATAATTAGAGAGTAGAGAGAAAAAGAGAGAGACTGTTCTAGAGGATTTTTTTAAAAATCCATAGGCTTAAAAAAAAAACACCAAAAAAACTCTCACAATAATCCCATAGCAAATTGAATCTAAAAATTAAGTGTGATGATACAGAGAATTTATCTGATGGTGTTGCTTTTTGGCTAAACCTTCTGGTAATCAGAAAGACATGTGACAAAGGGGTTATCTGCTGTGTAATCCTATCCTAGTAGATTAAATTCATGTGAGTTTCTTTTTTCCCCACTTGGCTGTTGCTGATAAAATGCCCTTGCAAAGCACCCTTACAACTCATGTGAATCCTTACTTTCTTTTCACTGATAAGAGCTTAATCTACTCCCCCACAAGTAGAGGAAGTATGGCTTTTGCTCCTGGTTAGTCTTGATGCTTCAAAAAAGAAAAGACTGTGCTACCTCTGCCACTCCACATGAGGGATGGGAGGCTTTTATATTTCAGCTGGCTAACTACTAGAAGGCTCTCCTCAGAGGATCCAGGGTTTCCTTGCTTCTTTTGGACTGCTGCTGACATACCTGGACAAATTCTTTATTTATTCTTTTGGACTTGTTTACACAATCTGTTATTCTCAGATGACAAAAGGTCGTGCTCACTTCAGTCTCTTCTTCTTTTTAACTCCTATAAGTTAAAGTGCCAAAATTCACAGGTCTAAATTCAAAATGACAAATAAACTTACTGAAAAGTTAGAGTTTGTTGTCACATAAGACATTCTCAAGTGCCTAGCAGTAGGTAGAATGAGGCAGTTCAGGTAGGAGGTTTTGGAAGACAGCAGCAGGCTGTTGGCAGAGTGCACTGTATCAAGCATTTGCCCTATGTCTTCAAAGCTAGCTTGCAGCCTTCATGTGGTACACATGTGTTGCCAATGTTGAAATAAGTTTTAAGTACAGATCCAGTTAGCTTTTGTACAGTCGACCCTTCATATCCACAGATTTTTTTATCCATGGATTCAAGCATTCACAGATTTAAAATACTGCAAAATTATAAATTCCAAAAAGCAAACCTTGATTTTGCCATTTATATGAGGGACACCATTTAATATGCCATTGCATTTAATTAGACTTGAGCATCTACATTTTTGGCAGTCCTGGAACCAAACCCCAGGAAATACCAAGGGCCCACTGTTTATAGAATGGCAGGGGTACACTATCTTGTTCTTCTGAGGTAGCAAAATGTTTTGGATCAGTTTTGCTGTATATTACAAGAAACGTATAATTGCATGTAATGGATCTCTTTGTTTCTTGTATTGTTTTGTTTTTAAATTGAATAGCCACGCATAGGGATTCTAGCTTCCTTCATTTTTCTCCTTGACATCAGCCACTATGAGACATTATGCCTTTTCACAAGTTAATTTTTTTTTCCAAATTTCTATAAGATGTGCTATAATGGAAAATGGAATAACTTGTTGTATGAACTAGTAAAAGTAGCAGTTGTGGTTGGAAATTATTAATTATTATTATTATTATTTACTTATATTTATTTATATTTATTATTTTATTTATTTATTTTATTTTTATCCCACTTTTCCCAAAGTGGGACCCAAGGGGGCTAACAACAGATATAAAACACATTAAAACAACAATTAAAATAGTACAATTAAAATCATAAAAAATATAAAAATTACAAATATAAAATGTATAACAGAGTTAATAATAATAATAATAGTAATAGTAATCTAAAACTAACCACCACCACCCCAAATCCCCAATGAAACCAAGCCTGCAGGATTTTAAAAGGCTAGCTTAAATAAAAATGTCTTTGCCTACCGGCGAAAGGCCAACAGTGAAGGGGCCAGCCTAGCCTTCCACGGAAGGGAGTTCTACAGGGTGGCAGCAGCCACAAGTGTGGGATGGTGATGGGACCAAGAGAAAGCCTGTCCTGAGGATCCTAGGGCTCTAGGTGGTTCGTATGGGAGATACGGTCTCTCAAATAGTCTGAACCCTTAGGTGTAGGGCTTTATAGGTCATGACCAGCACACTGAATTGTGCTTGGAAACAAACAAACCGGTAGCCAGTGAATCTGTTTCAATACAGGAGTTATATGCTCCCTATAACTGGCTCCGGTCAGTGTGGCATTTTGGACCCACTGAAGTTTCTGAACAGTTTCCAAAGGCAGTCCCACACAGAGCGCATTACAATAGTCCAAATGGAATGTAACCAAAGCATGTGTCACTGTAGCCAGGTCTGATGTCTCGAAGGAATGGGTGCAGCTGGTGCACAAGTTTTAATTGTGCAAATGTACTCCTGATCACTGCTGAAACTTGGGCATCCAGGTTCAGAGTTGTGTCCAGGAGCACACCCAAGCTGCAAGCCTGAGATTTCAGGGGGAGTGTAACCCCATCCATCTCAAGCACAGCCCCAATTCCTTGATCTGTCTTACGAATGACCAGGAACACCTCTGTCTTGTCTGGATTAAGCTTCAATTTGTTTGCCCTCATCCAGTCCATTACTGACAGCAGACACTGGTTCAGCAGAGAGACAGCTTCCTTGGAGTCAGATGGAAAGGAAAGATAAGAGTTGGGTGTCATCCACATACTGATGACACCATATTCCAAAACTCCGGGTGACCTCTCCCAGAGGTTTCATGTAGATGTTAAACAACATGGGGTACAAAACCCTGTGGGACCCCATAGACCAGCAGCCAAGGAATCGAACAGGAGTCCCCCAACACCACCTTCTGGGTCCACCCTCCAAGAAAGACCAGAACTACTGCATAGCAGTGCTCCCAAGTCCCATTCCAGAAAGGTGGCTCGGAAGGATACCATGGTTGATGGTATTGAAAGCTATTGAGAGATCTAACAGGGACACACTTCCCCTGTCCAGTTCCCTGCAAAGGTCATCCACCAAGGTGACCAAAGCCATCTCTGTGCCATAGCCAGGCCTGAAGCCAGATTGAAATGGATCTAGATAATCCATTTCATCCAGAAATCCCTGGATCTGGGAGGCCACCACCCACTTTAGAACCTTGCCCAAAAATGGAATATTAGAGACTGGCCAATAGTTATCCAGGATGGTGGTCTTTTTTAGTAACAGCTTCACCACAGCTTCCTTTAGGCAGAATGGAAATTTGCCTTGCTGCAGTGAAGCATTCACCACTCCCCTTACCCACTCAGCCAGTCCCCCTCTAGCTGCTTTCAAAAGCCAAGAAGGCAAGGATCCAGTATGCATGTGGTGGCTCTCACCTCTCCAAGGATCCTATCCACATCCTCAGGCTGCACAAACTGAAACTTATCCAATACTGTGGGACAAACAAACACTATGATTACATCCACTGGACCTGTCTCAACTACAGCATCCAAGTCAGAGTGAATCTGAGCAATTTTGTCTGCAAAGTGTCTTGGAATTCCTCACAGCAAGCTGTCGGGTGGTTTTTGTTACCTTCTTGGGCTCCAGAATGTAAGAGGCCCCTGACAACTCGAAACAGCTCCACTGGAGGACACTGTGCAGATGCAATGGTGGCAGAAAAGTATAGTTGCTTTGCTGCCACCACTGCCACACATAGGCTTTCCAGTGGGTTCTATCCCGTGTTTGGTCGGATTCACTCTGAATATTCCGCCATCATTGCTCTAGTCTCTGTCTCACTCACCATCAGCTCCCTGGTAAACCAGAGGGCACGCTTGACTCCACTTTGTGTGAGAGTATGCTTAGGGGCAATAGTGTCTGCCGCCCTGGCCATTTCCCTATTCCAGAGATCAGCCAGGGCTTCGACAGGAACACCTGCCAATATCTCACCTTTCTCCCAATATAGGGACTCAAGGCACTGCACAGCAAAATGAAAACAATACAATTTAAAACAATTCAAAAGCGTTATAAATGTAGAAATATAAAATTTAAAAAACAAACAATTTTAAAAGGTAAAACAATTATGCATTAACATTTAAAATGTATTAAAAACTGTATAGACTTTTGCAAACAATTCTGTTTGCAAAAGAGAATACAGATAAAGAGGGAATGACAAAGTATGTACAAAATTTATCAATAAATACTATAAATGACGAACAAAGAAATGACTTGAATAAGAAAATTACGTTGATGGACACTATACAAGCTATACAGAGACAGAAAACAGGGAAATCTCCGGGACTAGATGGCCTTACAGCGATTTACTACAAGACATTTATTAATCAAATTGCAAATCCACTTCAAATAACAATGAATGCTATACTAGAAGGAGAGAAGCCAGAATCATGGAGGACATCACATATTACATTGATACCTAAAGAAGATAAGGAAATTCATGATGTGAAATTTTTTAGGCCTATTGCTCTCCTGAATAATGATTATAAAATATTTACATCAATTTTGGCAGAAAGATTAAAAAAGATTTTGAATAATTGGATAAATAAAGATCAAACTGGATTTCTTCCAAACAGATATATGAAGGAAAATATAAGAAATATAATCAACATAATTGAATACTATGCAAAAAGAGTGGATCAACAAGCTGCATTAATATTTTTGGACGCTGAAAAGGCATTCGATAATGTTCATTGGGATTTCATAATAGAGATTTTTAAAAAGATGGAAATTGGACTGAACTTTCTGACATGGATAAAACAAATATATAAGAAACAAGAGACAAAGATAATAGTTAACAGAGAAAAAACTGCAGTTTGTGAAATTCATAAAGGAACGAGACAAGGATGTCTGCTGTCACTGTTATTGTTTATTATGTCCTTAGAGGTACTTATGGAAAAGATTAGATCGAATGAAGCAATAAAAGGAATAAAAAAATAAACAGATTTCAATAAAAAGTAAGGG
Organism: Phrynosoma blainvillii; assembly: GCA_026167975.1. Classification (NCBI taxonomy): domain Eukaryota; kingdom Metazoa; phylum Chordata; class Lepidosauria; order Squamata; family Phrynosomatidae; genus Phrynosoma; species Phrynosoma blainvillii. The sequence goes on along the minus strand of JANUYF010000004.1, from coordinate 182,659,908 downwards.
CATATGCAGACGGTTTGGTAATAACTCTAGCGGATCCAATGGAGAGTATACAACCAATGATAGAAACAATTAAAGAATATGGGAAATATGCAGGTTTCAAAATTAATGAGAGAAAAACAAATATGCTGACATTGAATATGGAAAAAGAAGAGAAAGAACAACTGAAACAAACATCTAAATTTGAAATAAAGGACAAAATAAAATATTTAGGAGTATATTTAATGAAGAGAAATGCAGATTTATTTAAAAATAACTACGAAAAAGTATGGCAAGACGTTCGGGAAGATTTGAAAAGATGGACAAAAATGAATTTAACATGGACTGGCAGAATTTCAGTCGTAAAAAAGAATGTAACACCAAAAATGACGTTTTTATTTCAAACATTGCCAATTATAGTTAATGACAAACCATTTAAAGAATGGGAAAAATATATAACAGCATTTATTTGGAACAAAAAAAAAGGCTAGAATTAAAATGAAAGTTTTGCAAGATGACAAGGATAAAGGAGGAATGAACTTTCCAAATTTTAAACTTTATTTTTATGCTTCATGTTTAGAATGGATCGAAGAATGGATACAGATAAAAGATAATAGATTATTACAATTAGAAGGAATGGACTTAGCATATGGATGGCATGCGTACTTAATATATGATAAGATTAAAGTAAATAAGAATTTAATAACCACCCTATAAGAAAAGCGATTTTGAGGATCTGGCAAAAATATTGAAGAATATTTATTAAAAAGACTCCACAATGGACTTCAGTAAATGAAGCTTTTTATAGGAGAGAAAAAATGAAAGGTGATGATTGGATAACTTATAAGGACTTATTACAATGGGGAAAAGATACTGCAAGGATGAAATCTATGGAGCAATTATTAAAATAAGGTTTAAACTGCAACTGGTTCTTATACAGACAAATTATGGAAAGATTTAAAATGGATATGAAAACAAGTCAGATAGAAAAGGAAGAATCCGAATTTGAAAAATTAATGATGGAAGACTCCCAACACATGGCTTCAAAATTGTACAAAATACTTTTGAAGGTAGAGATGGAAGAAGAAACCGTAAAAGAGTATATGATAAAATGGGCACAAGACATGGGAAAACCAATAATGTTTGATGATTGGGAAAGAAACTGGAAAAAAAGAATAAAATATACATTAAGTTATGACGTAAGAAAGAGTTATTACAAGATGCAATACAGATGGTATTTAACGCCAGAAAAAATATCCAAAATTTATAAAAACAGTAATAAAGAATGCTGGATATGTTCGAAATCAATTGGTACATATATACACATGTGGTGGGAGTGTGAAAGATTGAAAAAGTATTGGTCACAAATACATGTAGAGATAGAAAAAAAATTAAAAATCAAGATGGATAGGCAACCAGAAGTATATTTGTTGGGAATGTTAAATGATGAAATTGAAAAAAAAATTGGTAAGGTACTATTTATATGTTATACGCTGCTAGAATTGTAATTGCAAAAAGGTGGAAGAGTAAAGAGTCTCTTAATATAGAAGAATGGCAATGTAAATTATATGACGTCATGGAAATTGATAAATTAACATCTTTAATAAAAGGAGATAAGAGTGGGAATTTGGAAAGGAATGGACACCGATTATAGAATATTTTAAAGAACTTTGGGGAGAAAACAGTGTGATTGCTCTGAAGGAATGAGAAATTAGTTTAATAAAAAGTCAGAGAATTATAAGAAAATATAAGAGGTATGATAAATATACAGGCCCTGTTAAAATTAAGATGTAGAATGGATTAAAATATATGATGTGGAACGGATAAAGATGAATATGGAAAACTATTTTAAGATCGGGAGGAAATAGAAATGGAAATGCAGAATCATCTATATATATATATTAAGGAATTATATGAAAGTTAAATATAATAATCAAGTATATTCAAAGTAAGGGAGGGGAAGTCTTATTTTATGTTTATAGGTGATATTTAATGTATGTTTTTGTTATATTGTTGTTTGTTTAATGTTTAATGTATGTATATATGTTATGTGTGTTTTAATATATAATAAAATAATTTTAAAAAATTGCATAGACTAAAATCTGAATTACACAGCATTTAAAGCTCAATTCTTGTCAGTTGAAAAAGCCTGATAGCACAAGAATGTTTTTATCTGTTGTCAAAAAGACAGCAGGGATGGGGCCATCCTGGCCTCTCTAGAGAGGGAGTTCCAGAGTCTGGGAGCAGCCACTGAGAAGGCCCTCTCTCTTGTTCCCACCAAATGCACCTGAGAGGGTGGTGGGGCAGAGAGAAGGACCTCTCTGGACAACCTCAGCACTTGAGTGGGTTTATAAGGTATATATAGTTCTTCAAATAGCTGGGACCAAAGCGATATATGGCTTTATTGGTCAAAATCAGCACTTTGAATTTTGCCCAGAAACAGACCAATAGCCAATGGAGCTGTTCGAATAAGGGAGTTGTATGCTCCCTGTAGCCAGCCAACTCACCGTAGCCAGCCAACCTTGTATCTTTGTCATCAGCCTATCTGGTTTTACTGTTGTGTGCATAGGGTTAGCTTTGCAAAAGAAAAAGACGCTAGTTTTGCATAGAAAGAGTTTTCTACAATTACATTTTGAATAAATACAGGGAGGGGATTATGAAAGAAAAAAACAGTGACATGTTGGTCTTGTACAAGAGATGCTGGTCAAGATGCTGCATTGCCTTTGCTCCTGGTGCCAATGCCACCTCTCAAAACACTACCTCATAAGCCGGGCAGTGACCCAACAGAAGAATTCTGAACAGCACTACAGATTGGAGTGCTGGGAAATTATGGTTGCAGCATCCTCCTGGTTGCAGGACACTTTGATACTGGCAGCTGGAGAAGCCCCTTGGGATCCTGCTGCAGCTGTCTGTCTCAATCCACCCAATAACTCAGAGAGCCCTACAATCATCATTTTCCAGCACTGCAATCTACAGCAAAAATTCTTCAGGTGGGGCTCTGCCTAGTTCAAGAGGTAGGTTTTGAGAATCATTTCCAGTCATTAAAACTGTAAATGGAAATCTAAAAAGTTATGACATCATTACGTTTGGTTTATGGTCTTGTAAATACTGAACAGGATGCCAACCTATGCCTCTTAAGCAGGGTGCTGAATCCTGATAATGTAGTCTCATTGTCCCAAGACAGTAATAATTTTTCACAACCTCTAACCATGGAACGTGTGATCAGGGTGTGATCAGAACCAGGATCATAGTGTATGGGCAGCAGCACTTCATCTTTGCCCCCTCCATCACAGTTCCAACAAAAAACTCCTTCTCCCCCCTTCTCTTGGTATTTGCTTTGGGGAAGGAGAATTTATATTGCTGCAGATAGCAGTTTCCTTCACACAGCTTTCCATGTGACCCCAGGGTCCGCTCCAGGGGGTGTGAAGACTCACTGAAGAATTCCTTGGTATATCAGACTTTCTGTGGGATTTGCCCATATAATTGCAACACCTACAAAGGGCTACTCTTGCTCTTTAATTTTCCCATAGAGACTATGCTGTTATTCTCTACTAAGATGAGAAGATTTAAATAATCCAATCTCAAAGGAGATTTTTGTAGCACCTTTGAGACTAACTGAAATAATGAAGGTGGCAGCATGAGCTTTCGTAGACTTCAGTCTATTTCCTCAGACGCATATAGGATGCATCCCCAGATGCAATCTAAAGGGATAACCCCAGCACTGCTGTTGATCTGGAAGGAGAACATGAAAGAACATAAAAGCAGCAGTAGCAGAATCATTGCAGCTGTTTTAACTGTGTTTTCCATTTTGATTTATAACGAGAGCTTGGATACCCTGGCTGTGTACAGACATAACACTTAACCATGGTTTGCTTGCCTTTTGTTGAGTGTTTTTTAAAGATATGGCTAAGCAGAATATCTGAATATATAATAAGTGGATAAAGCCACCATAGACCAGTAGGACTGGGGAACAGACTAGTAGGAAGTGTATTTGCAAAATGTGTTTTTTTTATTATACCTGCAACAAGCAAACTACAGTTAATACTGTTTCCTGCCTCTTGTTGTTGTAGACCTTCAAGTCATGGCAACCCTATAATAATATAATAAATAATAATAAAATTTATCTATACCCCTTCCCTCTGACAAACAATCGGGGCAGCTAACAGCAATTCAGAGCCCCTCGCCTTCCCAGCAGCACTGGCAGCAGGCGCAGGACTCCATCTGAGCCGTCCTCGGCCCCAGCGCCCTTGCCAGCGCGGAGGAGGAGGAGGAGGGAGGAACCATCTGGCCTCTTAAGGCCCTTCAGAGCCCCTCATCTTCCCAGCAGCACTGGCAGCAGGCGCAGGACTCCATCTGAGCCGTCCTCGGCCCCAGCGCCCTTGCCAGCGCGGAGGAGGAGGAGGAGGGAGGAACCATCTGGCCTCTTAAGGCCCTTCAGAGCCCCTCATCTTCCCAGCAGCACTGGCAGCAGGCGCAGGACTCCATCTGAGCCGTCCTCGGCCCCAGCGCCCTTGCCAGCGCGGAGGAGGAGGAGGAGGGAGGAACCATCTGGCCTCTTAAGGCCCTTCAGAGCCCCTCGCCTTCCCAGCAGCACTGGCAGCAGGCGCAGGACTCCATCTGAGCCGTCCTCGGCCCCAGCGCCCTTGCCAGCGCGGAGGAGGAGGAGGAGGGAGGAACCATCTGGCCTCTTAAGGCCCTTCAGAGCCCCTCATCTTCCCAGCAGCACTGGCAGCAGGCGCAGGACTCCATCTGAGCCGTCCTCGGCCCCAGCGCCCTTGCCAGCGCGGAGGAGGAGGAGGAGGGAGGAACCATCTGGCCTCTTAAGGCCCTTCAGAGCCCCTCGCCTTCCCAGCAGCACTGGCAGCAGGCGCAGGACTCCATCTGAGCCGTCCTCGGCCCCAGCGCCCTTGCCAGCGCGGAGGAGGAGGAGGAGGGAGGAACCATCTGGCCTCTTAAGGCCCTTCAGAGCCCCTCATCTTCCCAGCAGCACTGGCAGCAGGCGCAGGACTCCATCTGAGCCGTCCTCGGCCCCAGCGCCCTTGCCAGCGCGGAGGAGGAGGAGGAGGGAGGAACCATCTGGCCTCTTAAGGCCCTTCAGAGCCCCTCGCCTTCCCAGCAGCACTGGCAGCAGGCGCAGGACTCCATCTGAGCCGTCCTCGGCCCCAGCGCCCTTGCCAGCGCGGAGGAGGAGGAGGAGGGAGGAACCATCTGGCCTCTTAAGGCCCTTCAGAGCCCCTCATCTTCCCAGCAGCACTGGCAGCAGGCGCAGGACTCCATCTGAGCCGTCCTCGGCCCCAGCGCCCTTGCCAGCGCGGAGGAGGAGGAGGAGGGAGGAACCACCTGCGCTCTCAAGGCCTTTGTGCTTTGTCTCTCCCCTCCCCTATGGCAGGCTGGATGGCCTTGATGGTCCATTCCTCCCCCATATCTTCCCTGCCGTGTGGGCAGTGGCTGACCAATTTAAAGACTGGAGTCAGCTGGACACTCATCTCTCTCTCTACATGTGGAAGCTGACCATAGTCTGGGAGCGGGCATTCAGGTGGTGTGGGGGAGGGGGAGGTATGGCGGTTGCAGATCCAACAAATGTTACAAAAGAAGGAGGGATCGATGCTTGATATCTATCCCTCCTTCAGTTGGCTCTGTTTCTCGGGATAACTTGGAGAATGTACCAACCATTCCACTGACCCTCAATCTGCTCCTCTGCAATGCCAGGTCGGTTAAAAACAAAACACACATCATCCACGACCTCTTGGTGGATGAGGCAGCCGACCTGGCATGCTTCACTGAGACCTGGCTGGGGGACGCCAGCTCAGCGACCTGGGCGCAGGCTCTCCCAGCTGGGTACTCAGTTTCTGAGCAGGTGAGGGAAAGTGGGCGGGGGGGTGGCATAGCCTTGGTCTATAAGAACACTTTAACCGTGATCAGAAAGCCTATCCGGAAAACGACACACATCGAGTGTATGTACCTTAGCCTGAAGACCAGGGATAGTTTGGGGATTCTGTTGGTATACCGGCCACCCCGTTGCTTAACAGACTCCCTGACCGAGCTGACTGCCCTGGTTTCCGAGCTGCTGTTGGAGTCGCCCAGACTCTTGGTTCTGGGTGATTTCAACATCCCTCTTGAAACCAGTTTGCAAGATTTAACTGGCACGGCTCGGGAGTTCATGGATACCATGACTAACATGGGCCTATCCCAGTTGGTCAACGGGCCCACGCATTGTGCTGGTCATACCCTCGATGCGGTCTTTAGTACGGAGCAGGAATATCCGTGGGCGGAGGTTACTACTATCTCCGCACTGTCATGGACGGATCATTTTCTGATCAAGGCAGAACTAAAGGCTATTACCCACCCTCCCGGGGGTGGTGGACCAATTAGAATGGTCCGCCCTCGAAGGCTAATGGAACCAATTGGTTTCCAGAAAGCCTTAGAGGGTTTAATGGTTGGTAACGCCGGTGATTCTGTCGAGGCCTTGGTGGACACCTGGAACATCGATCTCACCAAGGCTATCGACACGATCGCTCCCAAGCGTCCTTTCCAGCCCGCTCCTAATCGTAAGCCCTGGTATACCGAGGAGCTTAGGAGGATGAAGCGAGCTGGACAACGACTAGAGTGCGAATGGCGGAAGAGCCGTCTCTCATCCGACAGAACTCGCCTTAGGAAACATCTTGATTCCTATAGGGAGGCTTTGCGTGCAGCGCGGAAATCTTTCAGTTCTGCACGCATTGCGTCTGCAGAGTCTCGCCCGGCAGAGCTGTTTAGGGTGGTGGGGGAGCTGACAAGGGTTCCTCCTGCGCCGAATCCCCTACTGAACCCGACGACAGCCTGCTGTGAGGCCTTTAATATCTACTTTGCAGATAAAATCTCTCGGATAAGAGCCGACTTAGACACCATTGTTTTGGCAGAATCCGTAGATGAGGCATCCAGGAACTCCGTTGATGACATTTCACTGGATCAATTACAATCTGTGAGTACCGATGACGTGGACAAGTTGCTTGGAATGGTGAGGAAGACGACCTGCCCCCTCGATCCATGTCCATCTTGGCTGGTCGTCCAGGGGGGAGATGCGTTGAAGGGGTTCCTTCGGGACACAATCAATGCATCATTCAGAGAAGGCAAAGTACCATCTTGTCTAAAGGAGGCGGCGGTTAAGCCACTCCTGAAGAAGCCTTCCCTGGACCCCCTGGACAGAAACAACTATAGACCAGTCTCCTTACTCCCTTTTTTGAGTAAGGTGATCGAGAGGGCAGTTGCTTCCCAGCTCCAGGCAGTCTTGGATGAAACCGATTATCTTGACCCATTTCAAACCGGCTTCAGGACAGGATTTGGGGTTGAGACTGCCATGGTTGCTCTGACCGATGACCTCCGCCTGAGTATTGACAGGGGTAGTGTGACCCTGCTAGTGCTCTTGGATCTCTCTGCAGCCTTTGACACTATAGATCATGCCATCCTCTTAGATCGCCTGAGAGAGTTAGGAATTGGAGGCACTGCTCTGCAGTGGTTCCGTTCCTTCCTCTCGGGCAGATCTCAGAGGGTGAGGCTCGGGGACAGTTGCTCATCCAAAATTGAGCTTAATTGTGGCGTCCCTCAGGGCGCCATCCTGTCCCCGATGCTGTTTAATATTTATATGAAACCGCTGGGGGAGATCATTCGGAGGCATGGAGCGCGGTGTCTTCAGTACGCTGACGACACCCAGATATATCTCTCCATGTCCAGATCATCGTCTCAGACTTCAGATGGCGTCTCACCTCTTAATGACTGTCTAAGAGCGGTAATGGGTTGGATGAGGAAAAACAGATTGAAGTTGAATCCAGACAAAACGGAGGTACTCGCAATCACAGGCCCGAAACCAGGTCTGGGAATACAGCCTCCAGTCCTGGGCGGGGTCACACTCCCCGTAAAGGACTGTGTTCGCAGTTTGGGGGTGCTCCTTGACTCATCGCTTCACATGACTAGTCAGGTGAATGCGGTGGTCAGGAGTGCCTGTTATCAGCTTCGGCTGATACGCCAACTGCGCCCTTATCTGGATATGAGGGATCTGGAAACTGTGGTACACGCCCTGGTAACCTCACGTCTGGATTTCTGCAATGCACTCTACATGGGGCTACCCTTGTGCCTAACCCGGAAACTTCAATTAGTACAGAATATGGCAGCCAGGGTAATCACGGGAACATCAAGGAGGGAGCACATAACACCGGTGCTTAAATCCCTCCACTGGCTGCCGATTAGTTTCCGGGCACAGTACAAGGTGTTGGTTTTGACCTTTAAAGCCCTACATGGCTTGGGTCCATCTTATCTTAGAGACCGCCTCTCCCCGTATGATCCCCCCCGCGCCCTGCGGTCCTCTGGGAGGAATCTGTTACAGCCAATAAAAACTAGGCTGTCCCGGACCTCCCAGAGGGCCTTCTCCGCTACCGCTCCCAGACTGTGGAATGGCCTGCCGGATGAGATCCGTCTGATAACCACCCTTGCTGCCTTTAAGAAGGCAGTAAAGACGGATCTCTTCCGGCAGGCCTTCCCAGAATAATATCTGTCCATGGAGAGGGACAACTTGCTCATTGACCACTGACTCCGGATTGAGTTTTTAATTTATTCTTGTGTTGTTTTAATTATTTTTTGGTTTAATCTTGTTTTAAGGGGTGGGTGGAGGGATTATGTTTGGAGAGAATGTTTTTAACTGTGCTGTTTTAAAATGCTGTAACCCGCCCCGATTGCCTAGCAGAGGGGCGGGCTATAAATAAAACTTATTATTATTATTATTATTAATTAAAATTCCATACAGTATATACAATCCAACAACCCCAAACCCACCCACCCCTTAAAAAAGTATTAAACCAGTTATCTATTAAAACATCTTAATTAAAATAGCATAAAATAAATTCACATCAAAAACAACAATAATCTGGAAAAGCAAAGCAAAGCAAAGCAGCGGCAGCATCCAAAAAAGGGAGAGGGCAGGATGAGGGGCTCCTGAGGCCAGGAATCTAGTCAGGAAAGGGCCTGCCAGAAGAGATCCATCTTAACAGCTTTTTTAAAGCTGCTCAAGGTCTTAATCTGACGGATCTCATCTAGCAGGCCGTTCCATAGTCTGGGAGCGGTTACCGAGAAGGCCCTCTGGGAGGTCGCAGACAGCCCAGTTTTTATCAGCTGAAGAAAATTCCTCCCAGAGGACTGGAGTACATGGGCAGATTGTATGGGAGGAGGCGGTCCCGGAGATAGGTTGGACCCAAGCCATTTAGGGCTTTAAAGGTCATCACCAACACCTTATACTGGGCCCAGAAACTAATAGGCAGCCAGTGGAGAGAGTTTAATACAGATGTTATGTGGTCTCTCCTTGCTGTTCCAGAAACCACTCTGGCTGCCATGTTTTGTACTAATTGAAGTTTCCGGACCAAGCACGAGGGTAGCCCTATGTAGACCGCATTACAATAGTCCAGATGGGAGGTTACCAGCATGTGCACCACAGTCTCGAGGTCCTTTACTTCCAGGAAAGGGCACAGCTAGCATATCAGCCGAAGCTGATAAGAGGCGCTCCTGACCGTCGCATTTACCTGATTAGTCATCAGGAGCAATGAATCCAAGAGCACCCCCAGACTGCGAACACAGTCCTTCACAGAGAGTGTGACCCCATCCAGGACTGGTGGTTGGCAAACCTATCATGGGGTTTTCTTGGCATGATTTGTTCAGAGGAGGTTTTGCCTAAGTGTGACTTGTCCAAGGTCATGGATTTCCATGACTGAGCAGGGATTTGAACTCTAGCCTCCAGAGTTGTAGTCCAACACTCAAACCACTATACCACACTGGCTGACCTGTCTTTTTGCACAATTCCAAGGAGGTTGTACAGGGTTTCTCTCTGTAATTACCAGGGGACAGGATTTACTTTGGCAAGATGCATTCTGTTTTCCTTATACATTTAGGATCTTAAAAATGTCTTGAAAGTCACACACAAATACAATGGTTATCACCAGCTATGGGTTAGTATAATGTCTTCCTTTGGCCTGTATTGTGAATGCCGAGTTGACTGGAAGCCTAATCTAATTAAAAAGAAGGGCTGATTAATAATAACCTGACAGGGAAGGGAAATGGCTCTGGCACAAAACAGATGTTCTGAATAAAAAACCTGAAAAGCCAAATCAAAACAGCTCAATTCACATCTTATGTAAGGGGAAACTTGCAATTGAATTAACTATATTTGAACTGCAGCTGTGCTCAATATCTGGAAAAAGGTCTTCTGTCTGCATCTGAAAGCCCAATAATAATCAAACAATCCATGAAGAAAATAGATAATTTGTAAATTATTCCATTTGCTTCCAATGGCTTCAGGAGAGGTTAAAAGAAAAAATGGAGTGAATACTGGGGATTCTGGTATGAAAGCTCTCACACTGAAGACAGCAATTGTACAAAACCCATTATATTAAAGCTGGCTAACCTGCCCATTTAATATACAATTTGTTTTCTCATTCAGCTGCTTTTGCTGTGAAATGAGTCTAATGTATATTGCAGCAGAGATGAAACCCTGCTTCCTCATAATAAACACTTCAGTTCGCCTATTATGTGTTTTTCATTCAACTTCCATTTGCTACCTTTCATTGTGTGCTTATTAAGATAATGAAAAAAAAAAGAGGAAATGTGATTGTTAGCATTTTTGGCAGCCCTATTGTATTGCCATTATTTAAGAAACCTAATAATCCACATAAACTAATTCTGACTTATGAAGGGCTCTGTTCCACTAAATCAGAGCAATTTTCTCGGGTGAATAACGGACAAGTTCAGTGTGCCAGTACCTTAATTAAAGAGAGTCTCTCTTCATCTTGATCTTGTTTTAATTTACAGGGTGATACTACAATAATATCACTAATGGGAGGTACATTAAAGGGCATCAAGTAGCATTAACTGTATTAAATTATGGCACTTGTGTTAATTAACTTCGGGAACAAGATGGTCCTAATGGCTAAAAAGGTCCAGTAATGCATAAATAAAGTCTAGTTAGTAAGAATAGAAATGAAAAGAAGGTAGAAGAGGTTTCATCCACTCTGATCATTACCAAATAGAGAGAATTTTAAAAAGTTAGACAATGTGAATAAACCTCAAGAAAGCTTTCCCTGTTATGCTCTTTAAAGAAAAGATAACTTTACAGTCCTTGACTGATCAACATGTTTTCTGAAGACATTTGATTGGATGGCAATATGGAAAATGTTCCCACAAATGAGTATTGTGCTCCAAAACATCATGGATGTACAACCTTGAGTACTGGAGACTGCGTTGCCCCTCAAAAGTAAACACTAAACCCATTGAAGCCACAGCCTGCCCTTACTGTTGTTGTTGTTGTGTGCCTTCAAGTTATTTCTGCTTATAATGACCTTAAGGCAAACCAATCACAGGGCTGTCTTTACAAAATTTGTTTGGAAGGTGGTTTGGCTTTGCCTTCCTCTGAGGCTGAGAGAGTGTGACTTGCCCGGGGTCACCAATTGAGTTTCCATGGCTGAGCAGGAATTTGAACCCTGGTCTCCCATAGTCCAACATTTTGAATAATTATTGGCCAGTTTCTAACATTCCATTTTTAGACAAGGTTATGGGGCAAGTGGTGACCTTCCAGTCCCAGGGGTTTCCAGATAAAATGGATTAACTAGATCAATTTTAATCTGACTTCAGGCCTGGTTATGGGACTTAGGGCCTTTGCAGACTGCCAGAAATAGTGCAAATTGAGTCCACTTTAACTGCCCTGACTCAGTGCTAGGGAATCATGGGAACTGTAGTTTATTGTGGCACCAGAGCTCTCTGACAGAGAAGGCTCAATATCTCAGAAAAAAATACAATTCCCATGATTCCCTAACACTGAGCCAGGACAGTTAAAGTGGACTCAATTTAAGTCACCTTGGTGGATGACCTCTGTAGGGAACTGGACAGGAAAAGTATGTTCCTATTGGTTCTGCTGGACTTCTCAGTGGCTTTCAACACCATTCACCATGTTATCCTTCTGGGATGCCTCTCTGGGATGGGTCTTATTTGGAGGGATAAACTCAGAAGGTGATGCTACGGGACTCCTGTTTGGTACCCTGGCCATTGGTCTGTGGGGTCCCTCAGGGTTCCCCCATGCTGTTTAACATCTATATAAAACCCCTGGGAGAGGTCATCCAGAGTTTTGGTTGTGGTGTCACCAATATGCTGATGACACCCAACTCTATCTTTCCTTTTCATCTGATTCCAAAGAAGCTGTACTCCCCCTGAAATCTCAGGTCTGCAGCTTAGTTGTTCTCCTGGACCCAATTGTGAGCCTGGATGCCATGGTTACAACTGTGGCCAGGAGTGCATTTCAACAGGTAATGCAAGTGTGCCATCCATATCCGCTCTTTGAGATATCAGATCTGGCTGTGGTGAAATATGCCTTGATTACATCCTATTTGGACTAATGTAATGCACCCTGCATGGGGCTGCCTGTTCTGAAACTATTCAGAAACATCAGCAGATACAAAATGCTGCAGACAGAATGCTGACTGAGGCCAGCTGTAGGGAGCATATGATTTCCTTTTTAAAACAATTTCACTGACTACCAATGGTAGTCTGGCCAAAGTTCTGGTACTGACCTATAAAGCCTTATATGGCTTGGGTTCAGACTCTCTGAAAACTATCACCCTGTACAGACTGGTCAAAAGGGGGTGGAGTTGGGGGGTGAATGCATGCTGGCCATCCCAATTCCACCCCGGCGGCGTCATGGAATTCCTTTGGCGCAGTGTACAGATACACCGCCACCACGGCAGCAAAAGTGGCTTTTTGCCGCTCCAAAAGAAATAAAAAAGAAATTTACAGAGTTCTACTCCCATTTATATAAACAACCTGCACGATCGGAATATGAGGAGACTTTATTACAAAATTTCCTTAAAAATGAAATAAACCTCCGAATACCAGACAAATGGGCTGAAACACTTAATAAGGAAATTTCAGAAGAAGAGATAGTTAAGACAATACAAAACTTAAAAATTGACAAAGCCCCAGGCCCAGATGACTTTACATCTATCTTCTACAAAAAGGTCGCAGATGTCATCAAAAAACCACTCAAAAATGTGCTAAATGCTATAATAAAAGAGGGTATCCCAGAATCGTGGAAGTATGCAAATATAGTCTTAATTCATAAAGAAGGAAAAGGAAAAACAAAAATGGATCATTATCGACCCATATCACTACTCAACACAGATTGTAAAATTTTTACATCAATATTGACTAACAGATTAAAAGAAGTGTTGAAAGAAGTGATTAATGAAGATCAAGTCAGATTCCTCCTCTCTAGACAGTTAAAGGACAACATAAGAATTGTGCTAGATCTAGTGGAATACTACAAAAAAAAACAACGAAAAAAAGTTCGCATTATTCCTATTGGATGCTGAAAAAGCTTTTGATAACCTGAAATGGGATTGTATGTTGGCTGTACTGGAAAAAATAAAGGTTGGAGATAAATTCCTGCAATGGATTAAAAGTATATACAAAGAACAGTTCGCATACATAATGATTAATGGGGAAAGAACTTCACCGATCCCTGTTCAAAAAGGCACCAGGCAAGGTTCCCCCTTGTCCCCCCTTCTTTTCATCATTGTACTGGAAACATTATTCAATAAAATAAGATCCGACCCAGAGATCACAGGAACAAAAATCAAAGGCAAAGAATATTCATTAAGAGCATATGCTGATGATGTAGCAATAATATTAGAAAATCCTTTGTTATGCATAGGAAAACTAATGAAAACACTTACTGACTTTGGAATAATTGCTGGCTTTAAAATCACCAAAAAGAAGTCAGTATTCATAACAAAAAATATGAACACTTTGGAGGAAAATCCATTACAAGAAAAATCTTATTGTAAAATAGTTAAAAAAGCCAAATATCTTGGCATATGGATCACCAACAAAAACACAGAACTATACAATAACAACTACTGTAGTATGTGGAAGAACATCCAAAATGATTTGAACAAATGGATTAAGTTAAAGCTCTCTTTTCTAGGGAAAATAGCGGCTATCAATCAATCAATCAATCCTTTATCACAGCCAATTGGCCAGCATTGTTACAAAATAAAAGTACAATTTTAAAACAGATCTTGATTGTGCATAGTAAATTTCTCCAAAAATAAATTAGTAAATATAAACAAATCATATTTATGTAATAATAATAAACAGGGCGGACTTCCAAACACAATAGTGAATAGATTATTTTGGCTCCATACATATCATAGTATAATATTATGCTTAAAATGCATTAATTCATATAAAATCATATGAAGAAAAAGACTTATAAAACTGTTAAAACAGGAAGGTTTATAAACAGATAATTTGATAATGAGCTACAGCCGTACCTCTCTCACACTGTCGTTAATGATCAGGTTGTGATTTATCCTACTGCATTTGTTTTAGGAACTTTTTGCGATTTGTAATAGCAGCTGCAAAATTTTTTGCAACTGTTTGTGTTATACCTTCCTTTTGATCTGCAAGTAAGTAATTAGTATAAAATTTCAATTGTCTACCTGGATATTGCTGTACAATTGGTGTTATATACAAGGAACGTATTTCTGCATACAAAGAACAACCAAAGAGTAGCTGATTAATGTTTTCAATTTCTTCTGAACCGCAAGGGCAAAATCTATACTGATAGGGGATCCCTTTAAATCTACCCTCCAGGACTGCTGATGGTAAGATATTAAACCTTGCTAACATGAAGGCTCTCTTGAACTTTGGGACATGCAGGTTCTCTAAATATTTAGCATATTTACCAAGTCTACTAGTTTCCCTAACAGTATGCAGGGTTGATTGACTTATATGAGTTTGAAAATCAATGTCCTTAATGCGTTGGGAAATAACAGATTTTGCTTTATCATAACCCAAAGCAGTTATTTCTGATGGTGAGAGTCCAAGAGAAAGAAGTTTTTGAGTCAACGACTTCTTCCAGGGAGACAAGAAAGAATCTGTTAAAATTAATGGCACCAATCCAGTCGGAACAAAGAGCATTTTAAGCCACAAGTTTAGTTTGCGTAGCCATACACGTGCCTCAACAGATAATAGTCCTGTTTCTAAATGGAGAGAGGGATTAGAGACACAATTTGGGACACCTAAGATTGTTCTTAAGAATTTTGTTTGAACTGCCTCAAAGGATGTAAAGCTATTGAAGGTACATATCTCAGAACCATATAATAATTGTGCTAGGATCTTAACCACAAAGACTTGGAGAGCTGCAGGGGTGTACTGGCCTCCTTTGTTATAATAGAAAGTACATAGGGCCTTGATACTTCTTTGAGTGTTGATTACAGCATTTTTCTGATGTAGATTAGTAGTTCCCTTTTCATGAAATGTAATTCCCATTTATAAAAGGACACCTGTTCTATTGGGTTGCCATCAAGAGTCCAGTTGTACTGCCGGCGGCTTCTAGAGAAGACCATTACTTTGGTTTTACTATAATTAATTTTTAACGCATCTTTTGCACAGTGGGATGTTAAAGCTCCTAGTAGCCTATTTAAACCTATTTTTGTTATAGACATTAAAACAACATCGTCGGCATAGGCAAGTACTGATAGGGGCTTGCTTGACAAGGTTGGGGCATGTGCAGATACTTCTGATAGGGTCGATATCATGGAGTTAATGTAGATGTTGAAAAGGGTGGGTGCTAAAATGCAACCTTGCCTGACTCCATTTGGTGTAAAAATGGATCTTGTTGTGTTACCCCGGTTGTTACACCGTATCACCACTCGAGAATTCTCATGTAATTTACAAATTAATACTAACAAACGTTTGTCAATATTGGTGGTCTCAAGTTTTTTCCATAATCTGTCTCTTGAGATAAAATCAAAAGCGGATTTAAAGTCAACAAAGGCAGTAAACAATGTACCCCTAGCCGACGCAACATATTTTTCAGAAAGATGTTTAAGCACTAAAGCGTGGTCGATTGCTGAACGATTTTTCCTAAAGCCAGCTTGTTCTTCCCTAATAATTTCTTCATCCTCCAGCCATTCTTGGAGCTTGTCCAATAGATGTAAAGTAGACTGATAGGTCGGTAGTTTCCAGGATCACATTTATCACCTTTTTTATATATTGGTACAATAATGGCAAGGCCCCAGTCCTCAGGAATGTGTGTAGTGGTGTCTATTGCACTGAAAAGGGATGCAAGAACAGGGGTCCACCATTCAATATTGGATTTAAACACTTCTGAGGGTATGTTGTCATTACCTGGTGCCTTGCCTGGGGTGATTCTAGTTATCAAACTCTTTATTTCCTGTTCGGAAACTGGTAGCCATGTTGGAAGCTCCTTAATATCAACAGGGGAATATTTTTGTTTGTATTAAGGTTGGTCATATAACCTACTATAGAACTGTTCCCAGCAGCTAACAGAGATAGAATAAGTCATACTTGTTGTCCTTGGCCAGCCACTTGTTACGATTTTCCAAAAAGTAATTGTATCTTTGTTATTTGCTGCTGTTATTAAAGTACACCAAGAGTTTTTAAGAGCTATTGCTTTTTTTGTTTTTATCAATTTCTTATATATATTTTTTTTGATCAAACCATTCAGATGGAATTGCTTGTAAATTTTTTTGTCTATAGGTTTTATAGTTTTCCACCAAGATCTGCTTCATATTGATGCAGTCCTGGTCAAACCAAGTTTTAGATCTTTTAATCTGGTTAGAAACCTTAGAACTTATTGGTCGGGTTAACAAATTTTTAATAGTTAAACTTAGCTGTTGAAAAGGTTCAAATATATCTCTTGGGAATTTTGTTTCCAACATCAAACTACGTATGGAAAGACATTCATCAGAGTTTAAGATAGTTTTTAGATTGCTTTCAACCTTAGGGGACCATTTAATACCGCTGGACCTCAATTCCAAATTACCCTCAGGAGGAACAATTTGCTCTGCAAAATCTCCTTGTGAAACATATTCTAATGTCAAAGTAACAGGTAAGTGGTCACTTTCAACTCGGTGTTCTATTGTACATCTAGGTATTACTGAGAGCAGTTCATATGATATTAAGAAATAATCGATGGTGGAAGACCCACGGTTGGACACAAATGTAAATTCTCCTTCAATATCTCCTTCTGTTGAACCATTCATTATGACTAGATTTAATTTGTGAGATAATTCAGTAAGATAAAGGCCAGCCCAATTAAATTGTTTGTCTTTTGACTGTCTATGAGGAAGGACTAAACCTAAATCTGGTTGAGGCTGGGTAAGGTGGAAATGAGCATAGAGATCTGCCTCGTTAGGTCCAATTCTTGCATTAAAGTCCCCAGCTAGTATCAAATGAACTTCAGGATGTTGAGCTAGTACATTAATAATATAGGCTTCAAGTTTTGACCATATTTTTTTTGTGTTTCTTTTTGACGTATAGGTGGTAAATAAACATTTATTATTAGTAGCCAAGTATCATTAAATTTGACTAATGAAGAAGAGGCCAGATTTGCTAATGGTGGAATAGAAAAGGAAACATGCTTGATGCTTGTAGAAATCAGAGTGGATAGTCCACCGCTAGGACGACCGCCTTTCTGTGAGGTGGAAGCATCTACTGAGCTTGTTATAAATCCATTCAATGTTATCTTTTCCCTCAGCCATGTTTCTTGAAATAATAATATATCAAATTTAGATAGGTAGTTCACAAATGAGGGGTCACAGGTATGTCTTCCCCAACCCATAATATTCCAAGACAAAAGTTTTAGTCTTTTTAGTTCCGTTTTCTTTTGTTGTCATGCATTTGTTCTCACAATATAATGGGGGTCATTTGGTTGATCTACAGCTAGAGATGCCATTTGTACATCTGAAGCAACTAAATCAGTTTTAATATTGTTGTTCTTAATCGCTAAAGTGGGACAAACATTATTATTAAGATTTTTGTCTTCTGTGATTTCTTCAATAATTTCAAGGGTTGGATGAATGCAGCTCACATTTGTCCTTACCGGACCTTTTATTTTTGATGTTTCTTTTTTAGAGGTCCTGTTAGTGGGCAATGGACCATTCTCTGAATTATCTAAGTATCTCATTTCAGTCCAGGTTAATGGATTTATCTCTGCTATAAATTCCTTTCTATTCTCTTTTCTCTCACAAATTTCTTTTATGGGGGGCTCTTTTGTTAAGCATACATTTGAAAGATATTGTTTTAGGTTTTCCAATCTATTTAATATTTCTGTTTGTGCAGTTTGAGATAGGGTCGAAAATGAGTCAATTAACTCCTCTTCTTCCTTAGTAATTGGAAGGCTGGAAAGGTGAGATGATTCTGTGGCGTTAAAAGATATACAATCTTTTACACTACTAAATTTATTTGGGTCACACTTCCCAAGTTCGAAATTGGTTTGATCTTGTGTATTTCGTATTTTATTCAGGGGAATAGAAGTTAAAGATGGTATACTTTCTATCAATGGTCGTGGAGGAGCTGTGTTAGTAAAATATCTAGAAACAAAAATACCTTCACGTAGAAGTAAAGATTTACATTTGCATATTAAAGTGACAAATTTAGTATCACTAAATGTGATTAGTGCACAGGCTCGGCGAATATTGAAGTACAAATAAGTGACCTGTATGATGTTATTAACAGTAATTTGATTTGGACAGATTTTTTCCAGAACAGTTAATAGATGATGTTTACATCTGACCTGGGACATTGTGCCAAAGGGCTTAGGGAAATTTGACAGGACAATTTGGTGCTGGCCAAGGACAAACTGATATTCCTTTTTCCCTTGCGGATTTGTGGTTTTTTTAACATGGGATACTTTAGTAATAGGATGTTTTGTGGGCACTTGGTCCATTTCTGCTGATCGGACTATTGAGGAGCTTGGAATAGTATTTTGGGAAGAGTTATTTCTTAATTGAGAAGTTATTAAATTTTCTGATTGTCTATTAGCTTCAGGATTGGGGTTTTCAATATCATCAGATATCCTACCATTTTCTAATATTGCATTTTCCCCGGTTTTACAAATCTTTTTTGGAACTACAGATGTCTCTACCCTTGAGTTTTTTTCTTTTACGGCCCTTCTTTGGGCTATTTACAGCTCTATGTCTAGAATTTATATCAATTTTTGAAATGGAAGTTGTTATCAAAGAAGAAGATTTCTCTTTACCAATTTCTTTATCAAACTTTGGTTCTTTTTGATTAGTGCAGTTTGTCTGAAGATGTAGATCTACTAGGGTAGTAAGAAGGATATTACATTCATTAAGAAATTTTTTTTACTGATGTCAGTTCTTCTAAAAGAGTGGAAACCCATTTAGGATTTTCCATATCTTTTTTTGAGTTGTTAAATCGAGAAGTTAATCTAAAGGCAGTATCAGATCTCAAGGCATCCTTACGTGGGTCTATTTCCATTTCAGTTTCAAGTACCTTTTCACTTACTGTAGGTTTGGGTGTTATTTTTCCCTCAGCGAAAG
Organism: Phrynosoma blainvillii; assembly: GCA_026167975.1. Taxonomy (NCBI): domain Eukaryota; kingdom Metazoa; phylum Chordata; class Lepidosauria; order Squamata; family Phrynosomatidae; genus Phrynosoma; species Phrynosoma blainvillii. The sequence goes on along the minus strand of JANUYF010000004.1, from coordinate 182,640,553 downwards.
CCAATTCCATTTCTAAATTTGGTATTGAGAGGCTTCTGTCTAAGGGCTTCAAAGAACCTATTTCATCTAAAGACCAATCCAGAATGGGTATTACAGATGATGATATTGATTCCTTGTCCCCCATGGGTTTTACCTCTGCATTAAATTCAGAGCATTTAAGGGGGAATTTATATCTACAATCAGTAAAAAACTGAGTTATTTTAGCTTGTACCACTTTTCCTTTAGGAGTAAAGTTAGGAGGTGAAAAATGTTCTGAAATCATAATGCCCTTAGTGTTCATGTTTATATTTACTGAAAATAGTAAAGGTAGAATTATTAGGTTCCCAGTTATAATCAAGTTTCCTTGGAGTTATTTAAGATTTAGGTAGACATAAAACTATATAATCTTAACATCAAATGTTCAGTAACGTACACAATAAAACTATTAAATCTAATGTACCTTTAAAAAAAAAGATTTTGCATATAAAATAGCTTTGATAAACTAAAATTCGAAGATAATCAGTTAAACTCAAAATTGGACTGTAAATTTCATCCCTCCACTTCTCCTATTTTAAGGCAAGGGGAAAAGGTTTAATTAACAGTTAAATCACAAAACCCCAATAATTGGTTTTTATCAACAAACAATCTAACCCTCTTTACCAATAAAATTTTTGAAGGGGATGAGGATGGGACTGGGCGTCCTCCTCTGTCGCTGTGTTCTTCTCAGAGCAGGTGTTGGTGGAGGGTTTTTGTAGCCTCAGGCTGCGTTTGGAGGACCCACGCTGCCTCTTGCTCTGAGGACTGGGGTGGGGAGGAGGAGAGCTCAGACGTGCCCAGAGTCAAATGCAGGACTCCTCTTCTATTGCTGTGTTCTTCCTTCAAACATCAGATTTGCTCTGGGTTTGTATTTTTATATATATATACAGCAGGCAGAGTCTAGGCGTGGCAGGGCTCCTCTCCACCCACAGGCAGAAATGCTGGAGTTTTTATGCTGCAGACAGGGTCTGGGTGTGGCAGGGCTTCTCTCCACCCACAGGCAGAAATGCTGGAGTTTTTATGCTGCAGACAGGGTCTGGGTGTGGCAGGGCTTCTCTCCACCCACAGGCAGAAATGCTGGAGTTTTTATGCTGCAGACAGGGTCTGGGTGTGGCAGGGCTTCTCTCCACCCACAGGCAGAAATGCTGGAGTTTTTATACAGCAGGCAGAGTCTGAGTGTGGCAGGGCTCCTCTCCACCCACAGGCAGAAATGCTGGAGTTTTTATGCTGCAGACAGGGTCTGGGTGTGGCAGGGCTTCTCTCCACCCACAGGCAGAAATGCTGGAGTTTTTATGCTGCAGACAGGGTCTGGGTGTGGCAGGGCTTCTCTCCACCCACAGGCAGAAATGCTGGAGTTTTTATGCTGCAGACAGGGTCTGGGTGTGGCAGGGCTTCTCTCCACCCACAGGCAGAAATGCTGGAGTTTTTATGCTGCAGACAGGGTCTGGGTGTGGCAGAGCTTCTCTTCACCCACTGGCAGAAATGCTGGAGTTTTTATGCTGCAGACAGGGTCTGGGTGTGGCAGGGCTCCTCTCCACCCACTGGCAGAAATGCTGGAGTTTTTATGCTGCAGACAGAGTCTGAGTAAGTTAAAGCTCTCTTTTCTAGGGAAAATAGCGGCTATCAAAATGTCTGTACTTCCAAAATTTAACTTTCTTTTTTCAATCCTCCCAATTATAACAAATAACAAGCCATTCCATTTCTGGAACAAGGAACTTAAAAAATTCCTTTGGGAAGGAAAAAGGCCCAGAGTAAGGTGGAAAACACTAACAGATACAAACCTGAACGGAGGATGTAACATGCCAGACCTTTATTTATATTATCAAGCAAATGTATTAACATACCTATCTGACTGGATTAATTTAAGAAATCAGAAGCTATTAAACCTTGAAGGTTTCAACCTGCGTTTTGGCTGGCATGCCTACCTCTGGTATGGGAAAGATCAAGTTCATTCAAATTTTGAACATCATTTTGTCCGGAAATCCATCTTAAAAGTTTGGAAGAAAATAAGACCAATATTCTACAATAAGATCCCAGGCTGGCTATCCCCTCAAGAAGCTTTAATGGATAGAACTAAATTGAAAAGAGGGTGGCTGAGATACAGAGATATTTTGAAAAAAGATAACCAACAACAATACGTAATGAAAAAGGCAGAGGAAATACAAGAATTTGAACACAAGAAATATTGGTTAATTTACTTCCAACTGACAGAAAGGTATCAAAAAGATAAAAAGGAATATGGATTTGAGCTAGGAAAAAATGAAATTGATGCAATTCTGGAAGGAAAGGTAGAAAAAAAAACAGCAAAAAATGTATAAGGTGCTCTTGCACAGACACCAAGAACAGGATGTCATCAAAGAAACCATGATTCAGTGGGCCAAAGATATTGGCAGACCAATAGATTTGGAAAGCTGGGAGATCTCAAGAAAAAAGACTACAATTCACTAGATGCCAAAATGTCAGAGAGAACTATCTAAAAATGGCATTTAGATGGCATCTTACTCCTGCCAAACTCACAAAAATTTATAAAAAGAAAGAAAACCTATGCTGGAAGTGCAAAAAAATGAAAAGAGACTGGTTCCACATGTGGTGGCAATGCCCGGTAATCAGAAATTTCTGGGATAATATACATGAAGAAACCCAAAAAATCTATAATATTAAATTTCCAATTCTGCCAGAAATTTACCTCCTTAACATGACTAACAAAATACCAAATACTGACGTAAGAAAACATTGGAAAACTATGTTATATCTAATCACCTCCGCAAGAATACTCTTAGCTCAAAATTGGAAAACTGATGTTGTCCCTACAACAGAGGAATGGCTTCTCAGATCAATGGACAATATAGAATTAGATAGACTTACAAAAATGCTAGAAGGGAAAAATACTGAAGTGATAGACACAGACTGGGTAAAACTGAAAAATTATTGTGACAAATATTGGACTAAATGTTAAGTTAGCTACATAATAATCACTTTAAGAATTTAAGACTAAAGTTAACAATTACAGGAATTAATGTTTGGGATTTATTTTGATAATCTTTTGATAATCTTTTTATGTTCCAAAAACCATGTAATTTCATAGAAGTATTATATTTTTACATATCTGGGAAAGTAAAAAGCAGAGAAAAGGAAATTCTTTAATGTATTTTATAATTGCAATTTATTTCCGCAAATTGTACTCTATGATTTCTCATCTTTTGTAATTTTAAATTTAATAAATTTAATAAAATTTAAAAAAACAATTAAAAAAAAGAACATTGGAGTAGATCCAGACTAACATAGTGCCCATACAAATTTGTCTTGCTAGTTTCACTGAGAACTATGTGCCACTTACATAGATTGGATGCTAACAACTGCATTCACATTTCTGTAAAACATTCATTAAAAGCCAGGTATGTACAATGCAACATCATTAATCAATATAGCCAAAATAATCAAAATTCAGGTTGAGACTCAAACAACCATGAATACAACTATTGTATATACTTCAGTATAAGTCAACCTCCTGTATAACTGGAGGGCAGATTTGGGAGCTAGAATTAAGGATTTTTATATGACCTGTGGATAAATTGGGGTTAAAACTTAGGGGTTTGTAACAAAGGATGTTAAGGATGAAGCAAAGAAAAACAATGCCAAAGAACTTAGAAAATTCTGCCAGGCACAATTGTTTGTGCTCACCCTAAAGGCTTGATGGTTGAGGAGGGAACTACAGTAAATGCTGGTTGTGTGATGTATGGGATAGGCAAACAGGTGCGGATGGGGCTAAGAAAATGTGCACCTGTCAAAATGGATGTAAAGACAAGAGTTAAGGTACAGTATTAACTCTTATCAAAAAAGAAATCGTCCCCATCTCTGAGTAAAGTGTCGAAAGACTAAGGGCCTTTACAGACTGCCAGAAATAATGCAGCTTGAGTCCACTTTAACTGCCCTGGCTCAGTGCTAGGGAATCATGAGAACTGTAGTTTATTGTGCCACCAGAGTTCTCTGACAGCGAATGTTCAATGTCTCAGAAAAAAACTACATTTCCCATGATTCCCTAGCACTGAGCCAGGGCAGTTAAAGTGGACTCAAGCTGCATTATTTCTGGCAGTCTGTAAAGGCCCTAAGTTTGTCCACAGAGAACCTAAAAAAAGTACAAATCCCCTCTTGGTGCTCCTTTGAAAGGAAGTGCCAAAGAGCCACCGCCACCACCATTTTCCCACCCAAGCATTCAAAAAGGCTGTAAGTGGTGCCATGGCAGACACCTGAAATAGACGTGCCAAATAGAGTGGTTTCTGGCTGCTTTTGGGGCATGGCATACGGATGACGCATGCCCCCAATGTGGCCGGAAGCTGCTCTGAGGCCACCTAAGGTGGCCCAAAGCCGGCCCAAAAAGGAGCAGGAAAAAGCCGCTCCTTACCAGATGCCTATTCAGGACCATGGCAGTGGCCAGCTTCAGGACCACAGCATCTAGTTGCTGTGGTCCCCAGATCAATCGAGCCGGTCGCAGCTGGAATAGCCAGAGACCACTCCAAGCCTCCCGTCTGTTTTGCCCCAGAGAGAGTACTTATTTTAGACCTCTGCAGACGGGCGGCTCTGGGCCGCATTGGGAAGTGGCGGATCGGGGCTGTGGCAACCCCACGCCCTGGCCCCAATACTCCCTTTTGCCACCCAAAAAAGAGTGGCAAAATGCCGCTCCTTTTAGGGGCAGCAAAAGGCTGCCCTAAGAGCCGTCGCGTAGCTCTTTCTCACCCTCTTCAGCGCAGCATGTCAGAATGCTATGCCAGGAGGACATCCTGATGCCACGCACCATGCGTAACGGCGCGAGGTGTCAGGACGATGTCAGTGTGGGGTTGGGGCAACTGGCATGCAGCTGCCCCACCCCAACTCTATGTCTCCTTTGGGCCAGTTTGCCAAGGCTCTTCATTTCTCCAGGGATGGACTAAGTTCTTGTCTTTCACTACTCTACTCAGAGAAGGAGATGGCTCCTTTTTTGATAAGGCTTATGGTACAGTATTTGCATTGACCAGATGATAAGTTGACCCAGGTTTTAGGGAGCTGTTTTTACTAAATTTTCTAGACTTAGGCATGAGTTTATACAGTACTATATCTGTATTGCAGCTTTCCCCTCTTCCAAGTTTAATAGTTTGGGCTCTTGTAGAGTCAGCTCTAAAGCTTAGAAGTTCTTATGAAACAAGTTTTCCATGAGAAAGTCAAATGGGTAAATTGTTTTTACATATGGAAGCCCTTTTTAAATCTCAACCATGGATTCACACATACCCATAGAGTGGGTACAGATATTACATTCTGGCCTAGTTTATGATATGAAGGTAAAGATCCAAAATAAATTCGTAATATGTGAATAAGCTGCAGAAAGTATGTGACCTACCCCACCTCCCACAGCCTTCTCTGGTATAGTCACAAAGAGATAAGAATATGCATTTCCAATTTTATTTATTTTTTAGTTTGGTCACAGTTTAATATATTATCCAAGTCCTAAAAGGTGGTTAGTAGAAACAAGTCACCAAAGGGCTGTCCTGGGGGTGGTATTGAGGTGGAGCAGCCACACGCCGGCTGCCCCAACCCAACCCTGATGCCGTCCTGACACCCTCCCAGCACAGCATTTAAGCATGAGGTTGCCACAGCCCCAATCCGCCACTTCCTGGGGTGGCTCTGTGCTGCCCCATATGGCCAGTCTGCATAGGCCCTTTGTAAACTAGGGGTGGACAACAGATAGCCTTCCAGACATTATTGGGATGTAACTCCTATGAACCCTCAAAGATGACTGTGCTGGCTAGGCTTGTTAAGAGTTGCAATCCAATGATATCTGAAGTGAGGGCCAAAACTTTTCCACTCCATTGCTAACAATGGTCTGATGTTGACTTGTTTCCACTAACTATAGTTAAGATTAGGTAAAGTTTGGTACATCTAGATGACACAGCAAAGACTAGGTAATATAGAGCGGAAGTAGAAGCATGGGAACTGCTTGCAATGGTGCTAGAGGAAGCAAGAAGAAGGAGCACACCCAGTCTTCTAGTTCATCCTCCTAGCATTAAACCATGGCTCAGTATTACATTTGAATGAGTTGAATGTGAAAGACAAAGGAAATGTGCTGTTCTGTTTGCTCCTTGAGGGAGGAAGAGAAAACATGAAAAGTGAGAATCTTAAAGAGACATTATTAAAAAGTGTAGAAAACAGAAAAGGTAAATCACTTGTGTTTTGTGTTCCCCTGCACTCCCTAATTCTGAAGCCATACTCAGGCAATATTGTAACTGTCACTATTTCTTTTGGCTATGCAGCTACAGGGAGAATTCAGATATTTAAGGTTCAGATGAGGAAACTTCCATTGCTGTGGATAACAGTTTGCTCCTGTGAGCTCAGAAGGGAATGTTAAGGTAAAGTCCAGGGACCATTTCCTCAGTTCTTCAATATAAGAACTGCTGCTTTGTTCTAAAACTTAAAATATCTTTGAGTCCCTTTGCAATACATACCATTAAGCCTTTCATTTTATTTTTATATTCTCCCTCTGCTGGAATCCTCTGTATTTGAGCCCCAGGGCTTTTCGACTGTGTCCCAACAATAAGAGCAGCTCAGTTTTTGTCCCTCACATTATCAGTTTTAAATTTAATCTACCTCTGAGTCTGAATATGTTACCCTTGCAGGGAGTGGGGGAAATAATAGTTTATCATGTTTTTCCCTTCAGTCAGCATGCCTGTCATTATACTGTGACTCAAAATGTTCACTATTCAGAAAATGTTTAGGAGCTGCTTAGCTCCCCATTCTGTAGCTTTGAATATAGTTTGTAAAAATAAAAACACACCACACCGAATGAATGGTGAGGGATTTAAAAGTTTACATATTTTTAGGTATTTGTCAAAAGCTACAAATCAAGTATTTGTCCTGAGACCAGACACGAGACATTATAATCTCCCAAGAGGCAACTCTTTCCCACTGCCCAACCTGGATTAGTACATTTCCATAGACCTGAAACTGATTTTTAAGTTTTAAGTTTTTTTGAAACCATACTGTACTACCAATGCAAACCCACATCAACTAAACCCCAACATTTGTTTTTATTTTAATACATTCTCAGACTGCCTTTGTTTTCATTCTAATACATTCACAGTTCTGATAACACCTCTCAAGTTTATCCCAGAGCAGAATGTAATGCCCCATCAGTTTTGCAAACTTTAATTAATTAGTAAAGTGCAATCCAAGAAAAAGTTACATTGCACAAGCAAATGGAAGCTATCCATTTGAATAGGGCTGATAAAAAAAACCTCAAATTGGTTATATCTTTAGGAATAATGAAGAAGGCTTATCTGACCCATGCCTCTCCTAAGTCTTTGAACACTTAAAGGGGTAGATTCACCAGCTTCACCCTATTTTTGCTTACACACAAACAATGTCATTTATTTATTTAGTTAGTTAGTTATTATTTATATGCTGCCCTTGTCCCAGAAAGGGACCCAAGGTGACTCACAGATTTTAAAAAACTTGCCAGTTGTGAAAAATGAGGATGGATAGATAGACAGATAGATAGATGGAAGGATGGATGGATGGATGGATGGATGTAGGCATGCTTCCTACAGTCACCAAATGCACAAGCCTCTTAGATTGAGAGCAACAGCCAAAATGCTGCTCTCTACCAATCTATTAACATTCTTATTATTAATACTGTGGCTAATTAACATAATAACAATGACTTAAAAGAGCTGCTCTAGTTTCATGTTTATCAAGAATGTTTATCTTTAAGCTAGAATGCAAATCTTAAAGCCTACTAATAACAATACATCTACTTCAAACTGTTCTGCAAAGATCAGAGAGCCATCCTAGTTTGAAGCATTTAGTTAAAGCACCTGAAGTTTCCTTTATTTACAAGAATACTTGCATAAGCGTCTTTGATTCTTTGGGGACTTCTGGCACTGTTTGGAGTGAGTGCATCTAACAATTCTGCCAATTAAATTGCAAACTTCATTAGCAGAATAGGGGTAAAACAGCTTATGTACTTATGATGTTGTCAGTTAATTCACAATTCCCTGGTGCTGGGAGGAAATCATTCTTTTTATAGCTGTTGCATGATGTCTTTTTTTTTTTAAGTGCTCATCTTTTATAAACATTTCAAAGGCTTTTAAAGGAAGCATCATGAATAAAAATGAATAAAATCAGTTCAACATTCATTGGCCAAGGTTAACACAGTTTGAGTATACTGTTCCTGTTTTGGCTAAGTTACTGCTTGAGGTCAAATGGTATTTTTCTCCTCTAGGTTATTTAATTACCATAAGCCAACTAATTAATTAATTAATTAAAATACAATGTGTTGTGTGCCTTCAAATCATTTTGACTTATGGCAACTCTAAGGCAAACCTACCATGGGGTTTGCTTGGTAAGATTTGCCATTGCTTTCCCCTGAAGCTGAGAGAATGTAACTTGCCCAAGGTCATCCAGCTAGTTTCATGGCCAAGCAGGAATCAGATCAAATTACCTGCACATACAAACTCATTCTTACTTATGTATCCCCTATACATGCCATTTTGAGCAGATCGGGTAGTTCTTGTTGTTTTTAAAAAAAGAAACCTAAAAAAACTCCCCCCAAAAAAATATAACACATATGTTTTAAATGTTCATCTCAACTGATGTAATGTATCAGTTAAGGCATGAAGAGAGTGTACTGAGTACACTTCCACACAGTGTTGGAGAAGGGGCAGTAAATGCAAATACTGCCCAACTGCCTCGATTTTCCAGGGACAGTTTTGATTAATTTTCTGACATCCCAGTTTTTCAGCTGCATTTAAAATGTCCCAGTTTCTCTCTCCTCCTCCCAATTTCTCCTCTCAACCTCTGCTTACTTCAATTGCTGCCAAATGAGTTCAAAGTGCAGAAGTTGTTTGAACTTATTTAACTCAGCAGGAGGGACAGGGGAGGATGGGCAGCTTGCTGCCCTTGCCAGGAGGCTCAGCCAAAGCAAACTGCTGCATCCTTTTCTGGTTTGTCTGTTAATAATTCCCTGTCAGTAATTTCCTATTAATAATTTTTGTCATCTTGACCATGTTCTAATGTTGCTTGGCCACACATGTCCAGGTTTTCATCTGTGAAATGTTGGAGGGTTTGAATACATATTCTGTCAATTGTCTGCCCATCCATTTCCTGCTGTCTCTGAGAACGTTACACAAGGCTTTAAAGCTGCTATTAAAACTAAAGAATAGCACCTTTGGGGAAAAAACTTATTGCATGACATTGTGTCCATTTTGTTGCTGCTTTTCTGTTAAAGCATCCATTTTCGTTGACAAAGAACACCTGTCAATAAGGTCCCAAAAACACTCCTGGAGCACTTGTCCTCAAGTGCAATAACTCTTTGGGTGGCAGTTCCGGTACTGGGCAGATATGTAATATCAGTATCTCCTCCTTCCCTCCTCCTGCTTCCTGTTCCAGAGCAGCCTGGGTTTTTTTAATCTTACTTTATTTTTTCCCATGCCCCACCCACTCCTGCCAAAGGAGAAATGCTAGCATCTCCTTGCAAGGAGTGGCTGTCATTTCTCCTTTGGCAGACTGGGGGCAGAGAAGGCACTTCACTCCCCAACACCACCTGCCAAAGGAGAAATGCTTGAGCTTCCTCATGAGGGGAGAAGGCCATTTCTCCTTTGGCAGATAGGGGGGCATAAAAGCCAATTCTTTCCTCCCCCACATGCCAAAGGAGAAATACTGGAGTCTCCTTGGGAGGAGACACTGTCATTTCTGGGGAGACAGTGTCTCAAGGAAAATGTCCAATGTGGGATGATACACAAGTGACCAGGCATGACAGGGTTACTGGCAGCCATAATGACACAGCACTTTCTACCAGTGTGTCCTCACAGAGGACACAGAGGGATATGCCCTACACTTTGAGGGGGATGACTGTGTTATCACTAAAGGGGGGCAAGTTTGTGCAAAAGTACATAAGCGCAACAGGTTGTACTATCTAGACACCCATGCAGAGTGTGCCACAGTTAGCAACGTGCCACTGCACTTGAATTGTGCACACTACCTCCATAGGGAAGTGGGACACACGAGTTTTACAAGTTTAGAGAAACTGAGAAGTGTGTGCCCTGGGTTAAAATTGGATGATTGTAAGAACCACTTGGAATGCTCTGTGTGCAGCAAGATAAAGCTAAGGGCTTTTCCAGTTGCAAAGAGAAGCAGGTGCACCACTCAGAGGCCATTCCAAGTGGTGCACGCAGATTTGGCTAGCCTTTTGTCAAATCATAGGCAATACTAGGTATCTCATGGTGATTGTGGATAGACACACCAGATACACCTATGCCTACATGCTAAAGTAGAAGCCTTTAGCATGTAGTGATGGATGAGGTTACAGCCACATTTAAGAACTGGGTGGAAATGGTCAAAAGGGAATTTGAGTACAAAGTTGGTACTCTGGTGACAGACCATGGGGGCGAGTTCTTATCTGCAAGCTTGGGAAATTGGCTAAAGCAGAAGGGCATCCGCCATAATACCACCAACCCAGCCACCCCACAGGAATAAGATTTGGTGGAGAGAAAAATTGGGGTGCTAAAGCAGATCAAGGACTGTATGCTGCTGTTCGGTTTTGGTGGAGTAGTGTACTTGTAAATCCAGCAGAACCAGGGAGCAAAAATCCAAGCTTCTAAAAGTTGAGTTTTATTGTTGAAAGAATAACAACAACATGCAAAGCAAAAAAACAGTCCACTATAGGATCACATCTTGCAGATGTGGCTAAATAAGAATGAAACTAGAGATCCATGTTTCCAGATCTTAAGGCTACATTGTGAAGCAGTATAAACATATTATAGATCCATCGAGAAGTAAAGAGAAGAAAAAGTGCGATCCAAAGGTAGCAAATAATAATAATATCAATGCCATACACAAAGTTTCTCAGTCCAGCCCCTCTCCACCTTTTTGGGTGTTAACCTTCAGGTTGATTGGATGATCTGTATGTGATGTATGCTAACCCAGCCTCTTGTTGTTCATCTTCCACCATGTGATCTACTTTCCCATAACAACTTTGTATTATTGTTTCCTTATGTAAACAAGGATGATTTCCCACCTAGTGGTTTCTCGGTTGTTTTGTCTCTCTAGCCATCTGGACTGAGTTGTTTGTGCTCTGCCTAAAAGTTGTTCTCAAGTGGAAAATTACAGACACACACATCTCTACATTTCACCTTTGACTGCATAGCCCATCTATACTCTGACAGCTGCTTGATGCAAGGGCCCCAGACAGTCTTTGGGGGGAGGCAATCCTGACTGACTGCCACATCACCAACTGGGTATGGAACTCTGCAGTCAAGCAAACACCCTACTTCATGCTGTATGGGAGATCACCGAACCTGAGCTACCTAAGGGTGTTTGGGCAGCATGCCAATGTTTGGGTTCCCCAGGCTTTCAGGAAGAAAGGTGACCCCAGGTGATGCAGATTGATGTTTTTGGGGTACCAGGGGAAGTGTTACAGGTTTTATTTGGGAAGTGGTTGCATCTTGTTGTCCAGGGGCGCAAATTTTGAAAAACACTCCAGGTGGGAAAAGATCCATATAAACCACGAAGTGTTTGTTGGATTGGGACAACAGGGAGGTAGTACAGGAACAGGAGGGGTGGAAACACCAGCGGCTAAACCAGAGAGCCAGCCTAGCACCTCCAGTGAACCCACAGGTACACAGACCTCATCCATCACTACATGAAAGTTTGAGACACCATCATCCACAGAAATTGGGGTACAGATGAGTAGTGACAGTGAGGATGAGAAGGGACAAACCAAGGTAATCATACCCAGGAGGACTCAGAGAGTCAGGAGGCCACCTGAGCATTTTGTGGTACAGAATGCCAGGGTGTGTACATTAGCAGAGGATGAGCCAGAAAGCTACCAGGAGCTTCTCACGTATCCCAGGGAGGAACAAGAGAAGTGGTTTCAGGCCATGGACAATGAGTTCTCATCTCTGGTGAATAGGGAGGTGTTTGAGGTAGTGGAAAGGCCAGTTGACTGGAAGGTCGTAGGCTGCAAGTGGATTTTTAAGAAGAAGGAGATGCCAGCTGGGACCCACACGTATAAAACCAGACTGGTAGTCAGGGGTTTCTCTCAACAGCAATTTGAGAGTTTGGTGCTTTGTTTTGTTTTTTTGTTATTTAAATTTTTATTAAAATATACTTTTCTTTCACACATATCATAATGAAATATTCATATCATTTTCAATATATATTTACATTATATACAATTGACTTCCACTGAATCTCCAGTTTGTCCTCAACTATTTTCCAATTTACTCTTATTGTCTTCACATTCAATGAATTATACCCTTTAGTTCCTCTGTGTGCTACAACCCCAGCTTTAACATCTTTGATCATTTATATTTAGATATCTCAGTAGCTTTGTATTCATATTTCTATACATTCATTTAACAATATTCATTTTGATACATTCTTTATAAATCCTTACACAGTTAAGTTTTCTTTTTTGCAGTATTGCAATATTGGGGTCCAGTCTTGTTCAACTTTTTCTAAATTTTGCTTGTTCAGTCTTGCCGTGAGTACATCCATACTCATCATTTCAATAAGTCTTGTAAGTCATTCGCTAATTAAAGGAATTTCCATTAGCTTCCATTTTTTTGCTAATGTTATTTGTGCCGACGTTATAACAGTATTCTTCCATACTTCTTTTCTGTCTTCTCTGAAATCTTATTCATCAAGTTCAATAGGTATATTTCTGGTAATAAGTCATATTTTATTTTAAATATTTTCACACATTGTTTTGTGAACATTCATCCAACATTTTTTAATTCTATCACAGTTCCACCATATATGAAGCCAGCATCCAGTAATTTGGTTACATTTCCAACATCTATTGTTGCCAGTTTTATAAATTTTTGTTAATTTTGTTGGTGTTAAATACCATTGTTGTTCCATTGTAAGGTAATTTTCCTTCAAATCTTGGCATTGAGTAAACCTTTGCGTCCTTTTTCTTGCCCATTCCCAGCTTTCTAAATCAATGTCTTTTCCAATGTCTTTTGCCCATCTGATCATTGTCTCTTATGACATCTTGTTCTAATTCTCTTTCTTGTAATATCACATAATATTTAGAAGTTAATTTTTTCTGTTTTGTTTTATCACTTTATCTAATTCATTTTTGGTTTCTTCAAATCCTATTTCTTTATAATCCACTTTGAATCTGTCTCCCAGCTGTTTATATGGAAACCAATGGATATTTTTATCCAGTTCTTTCAGGTCTTCTATTGGCTTTAGTTCATATGATCCTCTTCTTATCTTTTTTAAAAATGCTTCGATATCTCAATCAGTCCGGTAGTTATCGCCATCTTCCAAAAAATGCTTTCTGAGGTGACACCCATAAAGGTAATTTTCTATAGAATTTTTCTTTGTATTGTAACCAAATTTTGATTAATGGTCTTCTGATATGGTGATGTTCAAATTCTTTATGTACTTTTGTCTTTATACCACATATATGTCATGGATGATGAGAGTTGTAGCTCTTCACCTCTGGCTCTAACTCACCACCTTGTTATGCAGCAGAGCTGACCATCTTTGATCAGTGGTTAATGCTTTTCTCCAAAGCAGCAGAGTTTCAGAGAATAGGCTGAAGACCCTGACAAACTCTCCAAGCCTTCTCACTCTTCTTCCCCAGATGTCTCCAAACTTTTCCAAGATTCTGCTGGCTCTTGTATCTTCACTCAAGACACCAGACAACTCAGTAGTCTTCTATAAAAGATCTACTTTATTCTACTATATACAAGTACTATATGCCCAACAAATCACAATCTCTACAAATCTCCTCAACTACCCACAATATCTCCAAAACTACTCCACAAAAATACATTGGCAAACATTGCAATTATTATAGCCATTGTTAATCACCACCCACTAGTTAGTTTCCACCCAGTGGGTTTGTATATTTATTTTGATTGGTTCACATAGTTCAACCCATACTTAAGACCAACCCAAGTATTTCATCATTTTACCTTGTACACTTAATGAATCTCAGGTGTTTCCAATATGCATTCTATAACTCTGTCCTTGGCTCTCAAGACTTCTAAATTACATTAGCTTTTGCACCTGTGTAGCTTCATAATTGCTCTTGCTTAGTCATTGTGACTTTCACATACATATTTTATTTCTATCACTGTATGTCTCATGTGCCATCCATATCTCAGATTGAAACCTTCTAAAGTGAGAATTCTGTCTTTTTCTAATTTTGCCCAGTCCATAATCCAGGTAAGTGCATTTGCATGATAATATATCTTCAAATCTGGTAGGTTACAGCCACCATTCTTTTTCTTATCAATCAGTGTCTTCCACTTTATCCTGGACTTTCTACCTAGCCAGATGAATTTTGTCATGTCTTTTTTCCATTGTGTAAATGGTTTGTCATTTAAAATTACAGGAATATTTTGGAACAAAAAATTCATCTTTGCTAATACCATCATTTTAATTGTTTCTATTATTGAGATCTTCTTTTATTCTTTTCCATGTTTTTTCATAATTATTTTCAAATATATCAGCTTTTCTTTTCATAATCCAAATTCCCAAATATCTAATTTACTTCTCAATTTTATATCCTGATATAGTTTGTAATTTATTTTCATCTTCTTTTCTCATATTTTTAGTAAGCATTACTGTCTTCTCTTTATTTACTTTTATTCCGGAAATTTTTTCAAAGTCCAGTAAAATTGTTTGTACTCTCTCTATCGAGCTTAATGGTTCTTCCAAAAATATTACTATATCATCTGCAAAAGCTTTTAGCTTATAGTGGTGTCCTTTAACCTTTAACCATATCGTCTCTCATTTTGTTGTTCAACACTTCCGAGACCGTGATAAACAGTAATGAAGATAAAGGATATCCTTGTCTGGTGCATTTTTGTATGTCAAATTTTGAACTTCTCTCTCCATTATCAATTTTGCATTTTGTTTATTATAAATATTTCTTATCCATTCATAAAAGTTATCGCCCAAATCCATTTTTTAATCACTTCAAGCATAAAGTTCCATTTTACCTTATCAAAGGCTTTTTCTGCATCTAGGAAAATCAATGCAACTTTTTTCTCATTGTTTTTTTCATAGTATTCAATCGCATTTAATACTGTTCTGATATTCTCTTTCATGTGTCTTGATGGTAAAAATCCTGTTTGATCCTCATGTATCAATGTTTTTAAAATGTTTTTTAATCTTATAGCTAGTATCGTCATAAAGATTTTGTAATCCACATTTAATAATGAAATAGGTCTATAATTTTCTACTTTCAGTTTGTCCTTGCCTTCTTTTGGTATAAGTGTAATGTTGGCCTCTTCCCATGATTCTGGTATTCCTTGTTCTCTTATTTTATTAAACATATTTTTAATGGTATTATCAGTTCTTTCTCAAATGTCTTATAATATTCTGTTCTAAAACCATCTGGTCCTGATGTTTTATTTAATTTTTGACTTCTTATTGCCTGTTCTATATCAACAGCCGTAAAAGGGGCATTCAACACTTCTCTATCTGCCGCTGAGATAATTTTTGCATTCCAATCTGACAATATCTTTTCCTTTATAGCCTTCTGATTTGTTTCCAATCCTGTTTCTTTATATAATTTATATAGTACTTCATAAATGCCTTCTTAATTCCTTCTTGATTTGTTATAATTGTCTCTTTCTCCACTATTTTCTAAATCAATTTCTTTTCTTTTTCTTTTTTCAGCCTATTTGCCAGCCACCTCCCAGTCTTGTTAGCTGATTCAAAATGTTTTTGTTTTACATAGCTTAATTTTCTTTCTACTTCCTTTGCCAATATTGCATCCAATTTCACTTGTAATATTTTCAGGTGGCTTTTCAATTCTCCTTTTGTCAGTTGATCTTGAATTTCTTTTTCTTTTTCTCGTATTTCTTCTGTCAATTTTGTCATTTCATTTTGTGATTTTCTCTTCATTTCAGCGACTTTCTGAATAAGAATTCCTCTCATGACTGCTTTGCTCACATCCCACACCGTCTTCAGTTTAACTTCACTTGAAGTATTTTTACAGAAGTAATGTTTTATTTCTTCTTTCATTTTCTTTACAAAATATTTTTTAAGCAGGTGTTCGTTCAGATGCCATGAATATTGATGTTTTTGTCCTGAAAAACTAAGTTGAAATGGATTGTGGTCTGAACTAATTTTTGGCCAAATGTCCATTTTCTTAATTTGATGAAAAAGATGTTTAGAAATTAAAAACATGTCAATTCGTGATTCTGTTTTATGTCTGTCTGAGAAAAAAGTGAAGCCTTTAGTTCTGTTATATAGTCTGGTCTAAACATCTTCTAATTAAAGCTTTTCTTGTAATTCAAAAAAGCTTTTTGGAAGTCGTCCTTAATTTTGTTTTGTTTTGTTTTGTGTAGTTCTGTCAGTTTTAGGATCTATAACTCCGTTACAGTCTCCTATCATCAAATGATGTCATAGTCAAATTTCTCTATTTGATCACTCAATTTCTTAAAGAATTTTTCTTTATTTTCCTGTGGAGCATAGATACCAATTATCAAAAAAAAAAAAAATTCTACTGCCACATTGCTTCTACAGCAATATACTGACCTTCTTGATCTGCGAATATTTCTCTTGCTTCATATCTATTGTTAACATAAATCACAACTCCCTTTTTTTCTTCTCATTTGCTGATACAAATATTTGGCCTAATTTAAGGTTACATAAAAATCTGGTGTCTGTTTGTTTAATCTTTGTTTCTTGAAGACAGATAATACCCTGATTTTTCTTTTCCAAATAATAAAATATTTTACTACATTTGTATTTTGAATTTAGTCCTTTAACATTCCTTAAACAGATTTGCATCACCATTTTGAGATTTGAGATTATTATATTATATTTTATCTATAATTCCTCCTCTCCTTGTTCCTCCAACTCTTCTTCTTCTTCCTCATCGGTTTGTTCTTGTACTTTACTTTAGTCTGAAAAAGGCTCACTCCCTTCTCCCTCTTCTATGTCCTCTTCTGCTTTTTTCACTTGTTTTTGACTTCAGGTTTCCATTATAGCTTTAACTTGTTTTCTCTGTTCCTTTGGTTTCTCTTTCTCCCCTTCAGTTGTGGCTCTTTTCTCATTGTCTGCTTTCATTCCCGTTTGAAATCTTTTACAAAAATCTTTTGCTTTTTGTATGGAATTTATTCTAAATCTTCTTTGTTGATAGGTAAATGCAACTCCTTCGGTCTTTTCCCATGCATATCTTATTCCATGTTTGTGTAAACGCTGAGTTAAAAATTTGTATTCTTGTTGTTTCTTCAATATTGTGAGGAGAGTGTCTTTTGAAATGCTTATTTTCTGTCCATCTATTATTAAATCATCCTCATAGCTTCTCTGAATCACTACATCCTTTATCCTGGTTCTTGTAAAGCATATTACCACATCACATGGGAGTTTTCTTTCTCTAGCAATTGCTGAATTAATTCTGAAGATTCTGTCCATTGCATGATCAATTTCTGCTTCTGTCAGTCCTGTATAGTTCGCTAGTGTTGGAATCAGTCTTTTATAAAGATTTGAGAGTTTTGACAAAACTTTCTCCCCAACAGCAAAACCAGAGAGCCTCAGGTTGGTACTAGCTTTGGCTGCCAGAAAGGGTCAAGTAGTAAGGCACTTCAACTTTGAAGTAGCCTATCTGAATGCACAGTTAGACAAGGAAGGGTACATGGAGCAAGCACCAGGTTTCCATGATGCCAAGGAGGGCAAGGTGTACAGGCTCAGGAAAGCCCTTTATGGGCTTAAGCAGAGTGCACGCTGCTGGAACCTTTGTATCCATGAGGAGTTGGTGAGCCTGGGATATAAGCGCAGCATTGCAGATACTTGTATGTACAGGAAAGGAGGGGTCACACTAGTGATTTATGTAGACGACCTGTGTGTGGCTACTCAGACTGAGCAGGAGGTGAAGGCTGTGCAGGTAGAACTGGCAAAGAAGTTCGTTTTGAAGGACTTAGGGAACCTCAAGGCCTTCCTTGGAATTGAGGTGGAGAGGACTGGTGATGGTAAGATCCTGTTAAGCCAGACAAAAAAGATAGAGAGACTGGTAGAGAAGTGTGGCCTGGAGAATGGAAAGGTGGTGAAGAGCCCAATAACTCCAGGACTTCAAGTAGTGAGTCTGACAAGGTTTTTGAGCACCCAGATCTGTACAGGTCTGTGATTGGCAGTCTGATGTTTGTAGCCAACAACACCAGGCCTGACATCTCATTTGCTGTAGGTGTTCTGAGCAGGAGGGTAAGCAGTCCAAAGGTGGAGTACTTTACAGCAGTCAAGAGGTTGCTCAGGTACCTAAAGGGCAGCAAGGAAAGGAAGCTGGTGCTGCAGGAATCTCAAGCCCTGCTGAAGTGCTTTGTGGATAGCTCCTTTGCCTCAGAGCTACATAATAGGAAGTCGGTGACTGGCTTGCTTATCAAGTATTCAGATAGCCCTGTAGTGTGGAGGAGTAGGAAACAAAGCTGTGTGGCAATAAGTACTTCAGAAGCAGAGTTTGCTGCACTGTCGGAGATTGCAGGAGAAGTGCAGTGGGTGAGGCGGCTCTTGGTGGACCTAGGTGAGGCTCAACAGTTGTGCATGAGGATTCACAGGCTTGCATTGCCATGGCAGAGACTGAGAGCCTCAGGAACAGGACAAAATACATAGGGGTCCAATATCAGAACGTGAGAGAGTTAGTCCAGAACGGCGTTCTGTGTCTGTCCTACATCAGTTCAGAGGACAATGTGGCAGACATCCTCACAAAAGTCCTCCAGGTAGAGAGACATGAGCGTATGTCAGTGCAGTTGGGTATGGCACTGGGAGTGGAAGCTCAAAGCCCGAGGTCCTGAGAGGATGGAAGATCTAGCCTGTGGACGTGAGCAGAGTGGCAGAAGATCTGGACCAGAGTGCGGAAGCACTGGAGAAGATAAGTGTCTGGAGTGATGGACAGGTTTCCTGGGAGTGAAGGTCCTGCTGGGAAAAACAGAATGATGTTCTGGGTCTGGGACACATGAGTCAGGTAGACAGTGTGGCAGACAGGATACCAGGGCACTGGGCACTGGTGGGAGGACATCGGGAGATGTCAGGCCAATGGGATATGGCATAAGGAAACAGGGAAGGTCCATAGGTACACACATTCCATGAGAAACAAACCAAGTTTTGTGCACACATTGGACATTTTGGAGGGGATTGTGCAGACAGTGTCTCAAGGAAAATGTCCAATGTGGGCTTATACACAAGTGACCAGGCATGAAAGGGTCACTGGCAGCCATAATGACACAGCACTTTCCACCAGGTGCTGTGTCATAGAAAGTGACATCAGCTGATGGTCACAAGGTGCTGGAAAGCACCGAAATGGCTGCAAAACTTCCAAGTCCCCATGGATGAGTGACAGGTGTCCAGAGGAAGAGGCAGGGCTAGAAGGCCACATGGAACCATGGGTATATAAGGGAGTTGCCTCTGGACACATGTGTAGGTTGATAGAGTGGTGGGTTGTTGGTAGTGTGGGTTGTTGATGTCATTGGGAGTTGTTGCTGTGGATCAGGGGTAGGCAACCTTTCCCCTTTAAGGGCCGAGGGACTTCAGCTCCCAGAATCCCAGGAGCTATTGGCCAACATGGGACTATTGGCCAACATGGCTGAGGCTTCTGGGACCTGAAGTCCCTCAGCCCTTAAAAGGGAAAGGTTGCCTACCCCTGCTGTGGATTGTGTATATAGCCTTGTACATAGAGCAGGGGTAGGCAACCTGTCCCCTTTAAGGGCTGAGGGACTTCAACTCCCAGAATCCCAGGAACTATTGGCCAACATGGGACTATTGGCCAACATGGCTGAGGCTTCTGGGAGCTGAAGTCCCTCGGCCCTTAAAGGGGACAGCTTGCCTACTCCTGACATAGAGGAACCAAGATTAAAGCCTCAGTCTCTTTACTCTTTCTGGAAGGGGAGAGGTGCTCCTTCAGCTCACAAGCTACTGCCTGCATCTGAAAAGTGGTGATACTGGTGCTGCATGTTGACGTGGATCATCACGCTCTGCATAACCACGCTAACAATTTCTCCTTTGGCCGATGGGGGATTGAGAAGGCATGCTGGGTAGGCCATAGGGCAGGGAAACAAAGACAAGGGAGAATTAGGAAGAGAGCTTGTCAGGACCCTCAATGGCACAAAAAGCCCTTTTGCACTGTTGAGGAGGGGTATACTAATGAAAGCTCTGGATCCAGTAAGTTTTTTTTTTTTTTTTAATAATGTGAGTGTGGCAAGATTGAGAGAAGGACAAGGCTCGTTTGATTAAGTCCTGAATTACAAAAACAGAATGTGAGCTTGGTTTGTTTGAAAGATGATAATATATAAGACCAAGCTCAACCCCATCCTGTACTTTCCTTTTTCTTTGCCTGACATTTTTTTCCTCCCAAATCACCTACACTAAAAATTTCCATTATCATGGCCTAACATACATGATGCATTTGTTTTCATGACATTTTTGATACTTCCTTTAACTTTCCAATAGAAAGAATGGCATATAGAATTGATAAACCATAACCAAGTGAACCTTAAGACAGAGCATATTGTACTTTCAGTCTTAAAGAGAAATTCCACCCAACCTTCTTGCCTCTAATCCTCACATTCCATTTCAATTAGTTAACTATGCTACCCACAACAGACAAGAATGGTAAAAGCTGAGCCCTGAATGTGGGACCAATTCATATCACCAGAAGGATAATGATAAAAGCCCTCAGCATTGTCAATAAACTGTTCATAATTCTACAAACAAAAAGTACTATTGTACTAGGAATAACTTGTACAGGGAATTGAATGCAACACAATCAAAGGGTTCCTGTAAGCTATGGATTTGTTTTCCTTGTTTAACTCGTGATTCCCTCCTCATTAAATATAAATATTTTTTTTTATGGACAGCCCGAGAACTGCAGAGAAAAGCAGACCTCATCTGTATTGTTACTGGTTGAAATTGCATTGTATGTGCTGGAGGGCAGGGAACAGAGAACCACATAAAACCTAGTTCCTAAAAGATCTCCTCATAGCTTACTGTGCATTAGTTACCTACCAGCAAATACTGAAGTGGCTTTTGAGAGTTTGCAGGTATGGCAAGGAGCAGAGACCAATGTCATTTGGTTGCAACTTTGATCTGTAGGTGGGATTCAGCACATCAACATGGCCCACTGCTCTATACATGGCTAGATTAGGATGTACAGAAGCACTAAGCTATATCCAATTGAAGGGGTTCCACAGCATTAACAAAAATTTATTATTCTAACAGCACAATAATTATATCAATAATGAAATTTTAGATTTGCTTATGTATAATGACTCATAGATGAGACGAACATACAACTTAAAAATAGTAAACAAGTTTGGAGCAATAAGCCTGACTTTTTAGGGTCTGTTTTCTCAATGTCCTTTGTTTTAAACCTATAATGCAAAAGTTAAAAATCAACCCACCCACACTGGCGTTGAATTTAAAAGCCCCTCATAATCCAAGATTCTGAATTTCTTTTCAGTTCTTGGCATGTTGACAGCTGGTCTGCCCTTTGGCTTGATTTCATTTGTGTCATTAGCCCCCTCATTATTCCTAGTTGCTCTCTGACCCGTTCTAGTGATTCTCTGTATATTTCTTAACATTTTCTCTCTTAACATTTTCTCTTGTTTCCCTATGGATTGTCTCATCATAGAGTTTCTGTGATAGAAAATTTTCAAAAGGGGTTTACTATGCCTCCCTTTGAGCAGTACTAACAAGTGTTAGCTATGGTGCCACTGCTACTTTCTCAGAGAGATCCTCCAACAATGCCACTCTTCACTATTGCTGCTGCACACTAGCTGCTTGGGACATTTACTCTAAATCCTCATCCCTCACCTGTCTCAAAAAAACCACCCCAAAACACCTTCATTCTGCCTCCTCTTCTCCACTTCTCCCTTCTCTCAATACAAGCAATTACCCCTTCCAACTCCCATCCCACAATCCTGATCATTTGCCCCTTCCCCCATCCCACAGTCATGTTCAGTCTTAAACTTCCAGTTTTAGCTATTGTCTGTCATGATCTCATTGGTCCTTGATTTCTTTTTCTTCTCTGCCTGTTTCTTCTCTGTTTAGCTTTCTCTGCTCTTGAAACAGGCTTCCTCTACTCAACCAAACAGGCAGTTATAGTGTTTCTTGCCAGCCTCTCTGGCAATCCTCTGCCTCCCTCACATCCCGGCTGAGTTGAAATAGCAGCTCCTCCGAGTAGGGACTTGCCTGGCAGCAGCAGCAGCAATAGTCCCTGCTTGCCTCTTCAGCTGCCCTCAAGCTTTCTTCATCCCCTGGCTGGATGACAATTTTGGCTCCCCAGAGCAGGAATTTCCCTGGCAGCAGTGGTGGTCTGTGCCAGCCTCTCCAACTGCCTTCAGCTTCCTTCACCCTCCAGCTAAGTGGCAATAGCAGCTCTCCTGAGTGGGGACTTTGGCTCAATCATCAATCAGAGTGAAGACTGCAGTCAAGATATCAGAAGAAGACTATGACTTGGAAGGGTAGCTATGAAGGAACTAGATAAGATCCTGAACTGTAAAGATATGACATTAAACATTAAAGTTAGGATTGTCCATGCTATTATATTTTTCATTTTTATGTATTGTTGGCTGTGAAAGCTGGACAGTGAAGAAAGCTGATATGAAATAATTTGAGATGGGCATGGCATTGTGGTTTGAGTTTTGGACTACAACCCTGGAGAACAGGTTTGATTCCCAGCTTGGCAGTGAAGCCCACTGGGTTTCCTTGGGTAAGTCATACTTTTTCAGCCTTAGGGGAAGGCCATGGCAAACCTCTACTGAACAAATCTTGTCAGGAAAATTCCATGATAGGTTCGTCTTAGGGTTGACATAAGTCAGAAATGACTTGAAGGCACACAACACAACACATGCCGGACAAGAGTTCTGAGAATACTGTGGACTGCTAAAAAGATCAATGGATGGGTTCTGGAGCAAATCAGGCCTGAATTCTCCATGGAAGCAAAGCAAAGCAAAAGCAGCTTCATTTATATACCGCTTCATATCGCGCTATGGGATGTCTAAGCGGTTTACAACTGTAAGCTCATTGCCCCCCAACAATTGGGTACTCATTTTAGTGATCTCGGAAGGATGCAGGCCTGAGTCTAGCCTGAGCCCTGGCTAGTATTGAACTCTCAACCTTGTAGTCTATGAGTGAGTGGCTGCAGCACAGGCATTTAACCACTGTGCCACAAGCAAGTATGACTAAACTGAGGTTGTTATATTTGGGCCATAACATGAGAAGAAAAGTCTCACTAGAAAAGTCTATAAATGCTTGATAAAGTTGAGGGCAATAGGAGAAGAGGACGACTGCATTCCAGATGGAAGATTCAATCAGGGAAACACAGAGATGTAAAAAGTTGAGCAAAACAAGAGGACAAATGCCAGCAGAGACTCAAATTAAAGGTAAAAGGCCCAGTGATTCCCAAACTTTGGTCTCCCAGATATTTTAGACTTCCAATTCCCAGAATCCCTAGCCACTTTGGCCATCTGTCAGGAATTCTGAAGTCCAAAACTTCTGGAGGATCAAAGTTTGGGAATCATTAAACAGTCATTTTGACCGTAACCAAACAGGCATCATAGTAGCCCCAGGAAGTGATTTTTTTCCCCATAGGCAGTACAAAAATAACCCTCTGTCCAGTCGCAACCCATTCAGTATTTATCACCACTCCTTCAACATCTGAAGGAGGGCCAAGAGCTTGGAACTATGATCTTACTTTCAAGTATGAGAGATTAATTTTAAAGATTGTCTCCTCCAAATGCCTGACTTCTAATTCCACGTAGAGCTTTAAAGTTTACCATGGGAGGGGGGCAGTTCTCATCTGTGCCCCATCTTTAGCTAATGAGATACTTTTTTTACTGATACTACTTGGGCAGTGAATTCATTAGCTGGCCTTAGCCACACCTTTATTTTGTAGATCTTTCTTGGTCTCAGGCCAGAGCACCCAAAATGTATATACACCAGCCCAGAAATAGGAAGCACACTTCTTTAAACCACCTCCCTGACTCCTCCAACTCTTCTTCATCATCATCATTTCATTTGTATTCTACCTTTTCTCCAAAACCTGAACTCAAAGTGGCTTGCAGATATTAAAACAAATGCAATTAAAAGCACTTCATTTCAAGCTCTGATTTTAATAAATTCACCATTCTTTGGGTGCAATCCTCTAATTAATTACTATAAAAACTGATCAGACAGGTAAAAGCTTTTCTTTTCTGTTCACATTAAATCTGTGTGGCATTTAGAATGTCCAGGAGAATTATTACTAGCACAAAAATCTTGAAGCTAAATAAATGTACTAAAAGGGACACCCACGTTCCAAGACAGTGCAGATGATTAATGGCCGTATGTGACATCTATATATACTGTTTAGGAATTTTCAGAGGAATCTCTCTGGCTGATGTCGGACAAGAATACTGGACTAGATGGAACCTTACTAAGCCATGTAAGGTAGTCCATACATTCTTGTGAATGTAATCTAAGAAGTAAACAGAAAAAGTGCTATTATTCAGATAGCTTTCCTGATGAAGTCCATTTGTGTAGAGCATGTCTTTCATGTTTTGTTTGACTGTAGTTTGCTTTGGGTTATTTGGGTTTGCAGAGACAGAAGAGAAAAAGTATAGATGAACATGTCAATGTTATGTCTGGCTTTATTGGATTTTAGTTATTCATTTTATATGTCTTTGTGTACAGCAAGGCCAGGCAGCAAAACTTTCATATAACATGATTGCAGTGTCCTTCAAAAGGACTTCAGTACTTTTCTTTTGGATGTTTAGTTGCATTCAGGTGCCAGTCTACAAGATTCAAGTTAAACAACTGATAGATATCATGCCTAATAGATCCTGTTCCACTGAACATTGTAGCAGCAGCCCCAATTTTGGGATGCTCTGTGTTCCAGGCTTTTATCTATATTTATTAATTCTAAATCTATAAATTTAGAACTAATTTGGGATTAGATTAGGCAGTAGGAAAAGATAAATACCATATTATAAGTTTGATTCAATAAAGGAAACACACCCCATACTTTACAAAACCTGAGGAGGCTTATTGATGACTAGAATTTAGGGAGGTCTCTCTTTTATGGGGTGCTATAAGTCAAAGCCAACCTGATGGCAAATAAAAACAAAGATCTATAAATAATTACAGTCCTAGCCTTTGTAAATGTCACTGGCAGCCATCACCCTGGGTGATAAGACATTATCCCTGAAACCCATCTACCATGTTCAAAGGGTGTGAAACAAGTTTGAGTAGAACAGTTTTATTTACCAAATACAATAAATTATTTTGATAACAAGTAATCCTTTTTTTAAAAAAAATGCAATTAAATTGAAGCTATTGTATAAAGAATTATTATTGACATTGGCCAGAGTCCTCTATGGGGTTAGATGTGCATAAGCACCATGGTTACAGTGCTACACAGTGAATCTTGGCTGCATCCTTCCAATCCGCACTTACCAGGAAGCAGCTACTGCAATCAACAGTCCTTTCCACTGGGAAGGAGATGGCTGCCATTTATACCCCCTCCTGTGAGTGATCTCTGGTGCAATGGGGAGAAGCAGAACACCTGTTGCAATTCCCCCTCACACTGGAGATGTCACATGCGAGAGGAGTGAGAATGACAGCCAATGTCTTTCTGATCAACACGGGAACAGGCCCACATCAATCACAGCAGCTGCTTCCCGGTAAGTGGGGATTGGGAAATTCTAACAGTTTCTATGTAGCTCCTAAGGTAGGAGCTATGTAGGGAGTGTGAATATATAACAGTCATGAACATGTAACTCCAGGTTTAGAGGATTCCAGCCTATATTTGTGATATATCCAGCCACTCCCTCTTCACTCTTGCAATAGAACTTGATAGCAATAGTTGTCAAAACTAAAAAAATAAGTTCCTGGAAACTCTGTGCAGAGGTAGGAATATAAGATTTGTTTGAACATGGAGATATAGCCCTTCTAATACAGTCAGTAACACACTTTATTAGTACAGTATAAATTTTAAAATTGTAAAGTCATCCTAGCCATCTCTGTACTATTATCATTGACAGGGTATAATGCTCACCTCTCTTGTTTGATATTGCTGTAGAATATGATACTTTATTATATATTTCATTTGTTTCAAATTTGGAAAGGTAATGATATTGTGACATTTCAAGAAGCAGTAAGTACAGTGGAAGGAAACAGATAAAATCAGCTTCAGGTGTTTGGGGGTTTTCTTATAGAGAGTTAGAGAGAGTTTGATCTAGAATATAGCCTGACATAAATAAATAAATATAGATGGGTGTAGAACTCAAAACTATCTCCTTGACTAGATCAGATAGAATTAAATTGTATTATTTGCTTCTATTCATAGAAAAAAAGGAAACAAAATGTTAAGCATAAATGCAAAACAAATGTTAGAGAAATTGTTTTTGATAATTAGTTATAATCTGGTTCTGGAATAATATTGCAAAAATATAATTAATGCAACACTTAAAGAAACCCTTTTAAAACCGCAGCCTCTCAAAAGATGGACACATTTATAATTTCTAAAATGGCTGTTGTTGGAATTGTCAAGCTCTTAACTGCTGTCATCTTTCAAATATTCCAGACTTGCCCTAAGAGGGCTTGGGCAAAAAATTCTGAAAAGGATAAATGATCTAACTAACTATGGAATCCTTAGTACTTGAAAAACTACACTGTTGATCTGTCTGGAGGGAATTGTGATGGAAGAAGACCTGGGAAGAAACTGATTACTTGCTTATTATCCTCTGCCAGCATCATATTGCTGAATTATGGTGGTCTCCACATGTGTGAATAGTGGGAAAGCATTTGGATGAAAACAGTTTATAGGAAAGTTGGATATAGATCTAGATATTCCGTTGCACTACGAATGTCAGCGACAGTGTTTTCACTTATGTGATTTCCTTCATTTTGCATAATAAAAATAATAACTTTCTCTCGATCATCATGTTTCATATTATCTGGCTCCGCAGCTTCTATTACATGCATAAGGACTGAGCCAGCAGGTAAGAAAATGACATGTTTCTCATTCTTCTCTGAGTACGAGGAGCCTCAAATGATAGCAACCCTTTCCAAGTCCCTTTATGCTTCTTCTCCATGACTTTGAAAAGGAAGACTCTGAAGACTCTGTCTTTATGGAATCAAAGCAATCTGGTTCTCCAGGCCAATATAACAAGTCTGTTTTTAGACAGTATATTAACACAGTAAATCTAGTACAGCAAGCATTGGAAGAGAAGACAGAAAACACAAAGTAAAAAATAAATGGACTACAGTTTTAATATGCGATTCAACTAAGAGAAGTGGAGAAGCCTGAAATTCATAACGTGTTGTTACCCTGCTGAATATACCCATAGGAAAATAGCATCTGGAAACTCAAGGAACTATTCCAGAAACAATTTTAAGATTTCTAAAGGATTTTGAGATCCTCAAATTCCATACCCCAGATCTTTACACACCCATTTGTGTTAGGAAATATGTAATAGGAAATTGTTCAAACTGGAGGGACAGAATTGTTGAGAAATCAGGTATTTGAAAATCCCAATATAAATTAATGTGATCCACACACACACAGCTCATTTTCTGATCAGAATTTAGTTATCCTCCAGATTTCCAAATTTTCTAATACAGACCTTGCTTCTAAAATATATCAGTTAGCCAGTACTAAAATCTGTGGAAACCAAGCTGAATCATTCAAATTAGCTGTCAGAACGAGATGTAGAAGGATAAATGTTGCTCATTTAGTATTTGCAAGGAGATGTGGTAGATATGCCAGTTCTCATTTGCAAGTGTTTCCCAGCTGTCAGCAAAGGCAAATTTGCAAACTTGGGGCGGGGCAGAATGCCATTTAGTTCACATTTTTAATCTGAACCATACTAATTTATAGTTCTTGAATTGAACTGAACTCTTGTGATTTGAAACTGTTGTCCTTCATTTCCCTCATTCTTCTGCATTTTGTGATGCAGTTTCATCCCCCTAAAAAGGTGGGGTACAAAAATGCATAGATTAGGTGGCAGGGCACACAAAATGCATGCAGAGAAAACAGTCTAACAAAAAGGTTTATGTTGCAGGAAACTGTTCACACAAATGCATACAAGGGAAATTTGCATATACAAACACAAATGAATTTTCATCTGGACATTAAGAGAAATGTGCATTCTAAATGCACATAACATTTTAAATTTAGGTAATTGAAACTAAAGTCCAAAACACATTGCAGAAATAATCCAGTTTCAGATGGCTTTAACTGTCCTGGCTCAATGCTAGGAACTTCTGGGACCTGTAGTTTTGTGAGACATTTAGCCTTCTCTGTCAGAGAGCTCTGGTGCCACAGTAAACTACAGTTCCCAGGATTCCCTAGCATTGAGCCAGGGCAGTTAAAGATGTCTCAAACTGGATTATTTTTTGCAGTGCGTTTTAGATCTAAGTTATAAAATGAGCAGGAAAGAGTAAATTTGCAAATGAATGTGAATGTAATATAAAACAAAATTTGTCCATCTGTCTGCTGAAATAATCTGTAATTCTGCCCTTAATACACTAATCACCAAAATGGAACAAGTATAAATCCAGTATCCTATTTGCAGTCTAGATCCAAATCTAGTTATGGTAGTGGTGTGTTGGAAATAAGAATATTGAGGTTCAGATTTAATTGCTATTACTATCTCCCATAGCACATTATGCAAAAATACACAGATTTAGTTGCATCAAGCACATGTACCCTGAGATGTGTGCTTTCATACCTGAGTAGGTCTTTGTCCCTGACTGTGTTTGGCCTGCTAATAAAATAACTATCTGTTTGATACTGGAAAGTTTGTGGGAAAATGTGGTAAGTATTGTCTTAAATAGAGCATGGGAATGTTCCTTAGGGCCTTTGCAGACTGCCAGAAATAGTGCAAATTGGGGCCACTTTAACTGCCCTGACTCAGTGCTAGGGAATCATGGGAACTGTAGTTTATTGTGGCACCAGAGCTCTCTGACAGAGAAGGCTCAATGTCTCAGAAAAAAATACAATTCCCATGATTCCTTAGCACTGAGCCAGGACCGTTAAAGTGGCCTCAATTTGCACTATTTCTAGCAGTCTGCAAAGGCCCTTAGTTATCTAGAAGCGAAGAGAAATGTCCTCCAAATCAGACCAACTGTCTCCATTATTATCTGCAACATTACCAAGACATCTCAAACCCTTTTCCATTCTCACATGTGTTATGTATTGTGAGAAACAATTTTGCACTGTTATGTGGTAATGACTTCGAGACCCTATCCTGTGTTGTATCAGGCCACCACACTGTAGAGTTGTCATTAAGACTCAAACTAAATTCATTGCCTTTAAATAGTCTCTAAATAAATAGGGCTGGCTCATCCACCCCAGCACATCTTTTCATCCACAAATATAATTGGACTCTCTTCTTTCCCTTTACTGACTGCCTCCTACCCCATGGAAAAAATGGCTAATATTTTGTAAGTGATACATCAGTGACATTTCCCTTCCCGATAATGTATTACAGTAGACTCCATCAGTGTGCACTTCCCATCTTGTAATCTCCCCTACAGTATTACTATTAAAGACCTCTCCTTTGCAAGGAAGGGCGAAATCAATTCTCTTGCCCCAGACATACATTAGTGGATGCTGTCACATACCTTCCTAATGAACATTGCTAGACAGACTTGTGAATGACAAGGTAATGCCTTAGCAAATTACCAGTGGGACACATCGAGCTAAAGAATCCAGCTGCTTGAGAAAAATGTCATGATAACCAAGCTATAAAGAAGCAGCTTCTTCCCCTCCCCCTTCCTCCTTGATCATTTTGAAGTGCAAATCACAATCAAAAGACTGTACACTGCTTCCACACTCCTGTTGCAAGGACAACTATTTGGTCACTTCTAGACTACATGCATCTATGCCCTGCTTTCCCCCCCCACACACCTTCCTCCCCTGAATTCCACCCCACTCTAAATTAGAAGCAAAAAGATGATGTTGCTAACTCATCAGACTCTTATACAATGGGAAAATGAGGTTGCTTTGTGTTGCTGTGAGACAGCAAGACTAGCAAACTAGATCATCTCTTAACAGGAGGTCATGTGCAATTGTTGAACCATTTGGGGAGCCTGCCATAGGAAGGAGCTGCAGTCTTGAGCTGAGCTTCAGAATCAGCATCTCTGTAGATCAGGGGTAGGCAACCTTTCCCCTTTAAGGGCCGAGGGACTTCAGCTCCCAGAATCCCAGGAGCTATTGGCCAACATGGGACTATTGGCCAACATGGCTGAGGCTTCTGGGAACTGAAGTCCCTCGGCCCTTAAAGGGGAAAGGTTGCCTACCCCTGCTGTAGATGATAAAGGTTCCTAGCTTAGAAGGAATTAGGGGTCACCAAAAACCAGGAAGGTTTTTCTTGTGGCTGCAAAACTGCTGATTCTAATCTGTGTTTTGTATCTCAAAGACACAGCTGATCTACCAGCATAAATCCAGGTCAGTGGTTCCCAGAATTTAGTCCTTAAGGGGTTTTGGATTTCAGCTCCCAAAGTTTCTGGGCCAAGCTGGCTGATTCATCTGGGAGCAGAAGTCCAAAACACCCAGAGGATCAGAATTTGGGAATCACTGCTCTAAACCAGTGCTATTCAGTAGTGGTCCATGAACCAGTACCAGATGCTAGTCTCTGAAGAGTTTCCAGGAAAGAAAGAAAGAAACAGCTGTAGCCAATGGGCACAAATATGGTACCAGTCCCTGGCACACTGAAAAAAGTAACTGCTGCTGCTTCCACAATGATAAGATAGCTGAAGAAGTCCTGCTTTTTAAATCCTAATATCCTAAAAGTCTAGATTTTAAATCGGGCAGCATCCTAGCAGGGATTTTGCTACTGAATCTGCCACCCAGGTCCATCCTGGGTCCATCCCTCCTCCCAGGAGCACTCTGGTAGCCATTTTCTTAAGCTGGAGAATTCCCAGTTTCAAAAAGAGGCACGCTGAGCATACCTGGGAACAGGGATAGACCCAAGATGGACCTGGGCAGCAGATTCTGGGGCAAAATCCCTGTGATAGGGTTCAGATGCCGCCCAATTAAAAATTTAAGCTAGGAGAGGTAAGCCACTTTAATAACCAATGTGATAGGCTCACAAGTATCTCCATAAGGAGGAGAAGGAGAAAAGTAATGAGATAAAGATGGATGAATGATCCTCTAAATCCAGAACAGCTTGGCTAGAAAAAGTACAAGCCTCAGGCTGATTGATTAATTTATTAATTTATATCCTCTTTTTTCTGGTGCTTACATACCACCAACCAATCATAAAATACAAAAAAAAAGTAAAATCTAAAAGAGCAACAATTTTAAAAAACAGTTATGATAGATAAAGCATTAGAATAAAACTCACAAGACACGTTGTTACTGATGATGATGGGTGCTCTTTAGTCATTTCTGTCATATGGTGACTCTAAGATGACCCTATCACTGGGTTTTCATGGCAAGATTTTAGAGAGGATTTTCCTTTGCCTTCCTCAGTGGCTGAGAGAGTTTGACATGGCCAAGAAGGAATTTGAACCCTGGTTTCCAGAGTCATAGTCCAACACCCAAACCACTATGTGCTGATTCAAATAAATGTTCCCTAACTGGGAAATGAAGCCAGGCCATAGCGGTGAGAGTGCCAGATCCTGACACGAGACCACCAAGAATCACTTACATTGCTGCTCACTAACTAATTGCTTTGATAGTCTCACAAAAGTCATGGGTGGGCTTGCATGTTTCAGTATTCACAAATGCCATCTTGGCTGTGGAAGGCTCAGAAATGAATTCAGCTTACCACAGGATTTGCCTTCAGATAAGATTTTACCTCTACTATGACCCAGGTTTTGTCTTAAAATTCACTGAATGTTATAGTTTTAAGCATTTATTTCTAAGTCTCAGAATGCAGCTTTGGATTTTTACTATTGCACACATCAAGTCAGAAGCTGTCATTGATCTTCCATTTCCCTGCACAAATTAAACAATAAACCCCCTTTTCCACAGAAGCTACAGAAACCTGGAGCTTTTTCTAAAAGGGCACAGCCACAACCCTTGCTGAGAAACACAAGCTTTTGGTATTATGTCTTTCAAAGGCAAAGGAAAGGAAGGGTTGGGGGCATCTTGTTTGTACTAAAACCAGTTGTTGTTTTGTGTGTGTGTGTCATTGTACACAAAACTCACTGGAGGGTGCACATATGTTGACAACTCCTTTTTGATTTAGAAGAAAGCCCTCTGAATTTCAGATGGGGGCACACATTTAAGGCACACAGAAACATTCAGGGAAGCAGAGAGTGAATCAGAGTGCATTGGCTAATACTTAGTATCTGAAAGAAGGGGAACACTGGAACTTCTCCTTTGAATCTGATGAGGTGGGCCCTAAAATAGATTTCAGTATTGGTTAGGAGGCCAGGAAGCTTTCAAGAGATGGAGGAGGATTAAAATGAATCAGAATCACTTCCATTTGTTTTATTAATTTTATTGACCTGGAGGACCATTTCAGTTCCCAAAACTCTATATATATTTTTATGTAAGCCACTACTAACAGGACAGCACTAGGACTGTCGATCATTTCTGACTCAGACAAATCTGATTTGTTTAATTTAGCAGTCTGGAACAATTCAGGTATGGAGTTGCTGGAGTGTTTACTGAAGCCATGAAAGGCTTGTTAATTTTAACTCCTTGGAGATTATTGCACATCTTTAAAAAGGGTGGATGACGGTTTTTGAGCCAAAAGCCATGTGATAAAACAAGGATGTAGCCCGAATTAAGCTTCAATTAGACTTCAATTTGGGACTTCAATTTTTAAAGATGTGCAATAATCTCCCTTCTCCCCTCCCCATCATTACATCTCTTTCAATTGAGATAAAAGGAAAAGGGCTGGTTTGCATATGTTTACATATCACTGAAAGTACATCCCAGATTTCAAATTCCACAGAGAGAAATGTTATGTTATCTCAAATGCTCTTGGACCTAAGGTCCGGTCTGCAACAACCAGGATATTCCAGAGGCAACCCAGAGTATCCTGGCCCAAGAGTTGCTTCAATCTTCCCCCATTACAAAGGACCTCTGTCCCGATGCCTAGCAATTGTTCACATGCGCACTCTGCTGAGCCATCTGATGCATCAGCCACCACTGCTGGTCAGTGCTCTGAGGTCAAAACAAGGTATCCAGGATGATTGCATGGCAGGCTTGTTCTGATCTCAAGAGTGAGTGACATGTGGCAGTGGCACAAGGTTCCTCAGTGGAACAAACATCAGCATGGAGGCGTCCAGATCTTCTTAGAAGATCTGGTGCAAACAGGGAGGTATTTTAATACATATTAAGAGAGGTATACCCTGGTTCTAGTGCTGACCAGGCTGAATAATATCTAGTTTGTTTGCACCAAACCTGGGGCTTGGGTCACATCGACTGCTCTCTCCATTGAGAGGATGAAGACAGGGCCCAAATCTTACTAATGGAATTGGTTTTGCACTTGGAACTGAAAAATCAAGTGATGTAGATATAGATGTGAAATACCCTCACTTTCCACGAGCTGTCTTGCTTAATTTATTTATTTATCAGCTGATTGGTACAAACATCATGCAAGTGAAAACTAGTCCTGAGCCTGCACAGTTGTATTGGGATAGTGTCAATGTTCTTACCCTGCACCATGTGTTTTGGGCCATATTATACAGAAACTGTGTATGCGTACTGTTTCCTCTCAGTTTGCAAGGATCATGATGTGGAGAAGTTCACCTGCGTTGGTATGCTTGATATGCTGCTGTGGTTAAACATAGCTTCCTCATATTTGTGTTTTGATTTGAGTGTTTGTTTTAATCTGAACTCCCAGAAGTTCTACATAATCTTCTTCCCTTAGACATTCCTGAACAGCTATATGGCTTGGGTCCAGTTTATTTGAAAGACCGCATCTCCCTTTACAAGCCTGATAGGGTGTTGAGATCATCGGGAGAGGTCCTTTTCTCTGTCCCATCACTTTCCCAGGCTCGTTTGGTAGGAACAAGAGAGAAGGCCTTCTCAGTGACTATTTGCAAGCTTTAAAACTCCCTCTTTAAAGAGGCCAGGATGGCTCCATCTCTGCTATCTTCTTGGCAACAGATAAAGACATTCTTCTGCTGTCAGGCCTTTTCAAGTTGATAATGGCTGGGTTTCAAATGATGTACAATTTAAATTTTAAGGTTTGTATTTTGACATGTTACATTTTAATTTATAATTGTTTAAACTGTTATAATTATTTAATTTTTTTTACATTTTATATTTATATATTTTAATGTTGTTCTGTTTTTAAATTGTATTGTTTTGTTTGCCACCTTGAGTCTCTATATTGAGAGAAAGGCGGGATATAAGAAAATAATAATAATAATAATAATGATAGAGTAGATTTTCCTACCAATATCAATGGGAATTTGCAAGTTTCCTCCCTCCTCCTACTTTTTTTGTACTAAACAGGAGAGGCAGACTTGAAATTATATCTTAACTCACTCAGACGTCCTCAATCAATGGGTGGGAAATTGAATCTGGCCCTCCTGGGATCCAAGTGTGGCCCTTGGGTTTCCACAGATGCTCCTGTTCTCTTCCACATGATATCACTGGATTGTTTCACAGATTTTGTAGGCTCTTTTTCCCTTGAAAGGTTGAACTATCTCTCTTATGTTACTCGTGGTAAAAGCTTTAAGCTAAAATATACTGGTAATATACTGCTGCTGTTGCTGCTGCTGTTGCTGCTGCTGTTGCTGTTGCTGTTGTTCATAACTGTCCTCAAGTCCATCTCCACTAATGGCAGCCCTATGGATGAGACATCTCCAAGACCCTCTGTCCTCCACTGCTCTGCTTAATTCCTGCAGACCCATACCCGTGACCTCCTTAATAGAGTCCATCCATCAGGCATGTGGCCTTCCTC
Source organism: Phrynosoma blainvillii (assembly GCA_026167975.1). NCBI lineage: Eukaryota > Metazoa > Chordata > Lepidosauria > Squamata > Phrynosomatidae > Phrynosoma > Phrynosoma blainvillii. The sequence goes on along the minus strand of JANUYF010000004.1, from coordinate 182,605,697 downwards.
TCTTCCTGCTTCCCTCCACCTTCCCCATCATTATTGTTTTTTTCCAGTAAGTCCTCCCTTCTCATGATATGTCCAAAGTACGATAGCCTCAGTTTGGTCATCTTGGATTCCAGGGAGGTTTCTGCTCTAAGACCCATTTGTTTGTTTGCTCTAAGACCCATTGATCTGCTCTAAGACCCATTTGTTTGTCTTTTTGGCTGTCCACAGGATCCTCAACACTCTTCTCCAGCACTACATCTCAAATGAATTGATTTTCTTTCTATCATCTTTCTTAACTGTCCAGCTCTCACATCCATACATGGTAATAGGGAATACGATGGCTTGTATGATTCTAACTTATGTGCTGAGTCGTATATCTTTGCATTTTAGAATCTTTTCTAGTTCTTTCATAGCCACCCTCCCCATTCTTAGGGCCTGCCTGGAGGTAGAGTTGGGGCTGGGAAGCCACACGCTGGCCACCCCAACCCCAAACCAACGCTGTTCGGATGCCGCATGCTGTTACGCACAGCACGCAGCATCAGGACACCCTCCTCACACAACATTCTGACATGCTGTGCCGAAAAGGGCGAGGAAAAGCCATGAGCCAGCTCTTAGGGAGGCCTTTTGCCACCCCTAAAAGGAGCGGCATTTTGCCCCTGTTTTCGGGGCAGCAAAAGGGAGGGTCGGGGCCCCAACATGGGGTTGCCACGGCCCCAATCTGCTGCTTCCCGGGGTGACTCAGAGCCTCCCATCTGCAGAGGCCCTTCGTCTTCTTCTGATTTCCTGGCTGCAGTCCCTATTTCTATCAATGTTTGATCCCAGGTATGAGAATTCTTTTACTATTTCTGTTTCTTCATTGTCTAGGTTGAACTTGTTAAGGTCCTCAGTGGTCATTATTTTTCTTTATGTTCAGCATTAAGCCTGCCTTTGCACCTTCTTCTTTAATCTTCCTTAGTAGTTGTTCCAGGTCTGTGAGGTTTTCTGCTAGTATTATGGTGTCATCTGCATATCTTAGATTGTTGATATTCCTGCCTCCTATTTTCATTCCTCCTTCTTCTGTGTCCAAGCCTGCTTTTCTTATAATATGTTCTGCATACAAATTGAACAGATAGGGTGAAATGATACAGCTTTGTCTGATCCCTTTGCCAATTGGAAACCATTCTGTTTCTCTGTGTTCTGTTCTGACAGTATCCTCTTGTCCTGAGTACAGATTCCTCATCAGGACTATCAGATGTCTTTAAGGGCATTCCATAGCTTTTCATGATCTATGCAGTCAAAGGCTTTGCTATAGTCTATAAAGCATATGCTGAATTTCTTTTAGAATTCCCTGGTGTGTTCCATTAGCCATTGTATATTTGCAATGTGGTCCCTAGTGCCTCTTCCTTTCCTGAACCCCGCTTGGAGCTCGGGATTTCTCTCCCCATGTATGGTTGGAGTCTATGGGCCTTTGCAGACTGCTAGAAATAGTGCAAATTGAGTCCACTTTAATTGCCCTGGCTCAGTGCTAGGGAATCATGGGAATTGTATTTTTTTTCTGAGACATTGAGCCTTCTCTGTCAGAGAGCTCTGGTGCCACAATAAACTACAGTTCCCATGATTCCCTAGCACTGAGTCAGGGCAGTTAAAGTGGACTCAATTTGCACTATTTCTGGCAGTCTGCAAAGGCCATTTGTTGCAGAATTTTGAGCATAATTTTTCTTGCATGGAAGATCAATGCTATGGTCCTATAGTTACTGCTGTGGGGGAAGCTATACCTTTCCACCACTGGAATTTCAGAACTTCTCTGAAATTCAGTTAGCTCTCAGGCTGAAACATGTTCCCTCCCCTTGTTTTAAGTAGAATTTCCATCTGATGAGATGCCACTAAATAAATTCAGTAGCCAATGCTCTTTCAAATGCTGCAGGTCTTGAAACACTTACATGATGATTTGCCTTCTTATCACCTAACATTACTCCACTACTTCTTTTACAAGCAGAAAGAAACCAAAGAATTCATTAAAAGGAAGTCTCTAGTTGATTATGTCTTCCTCCTATTTCTTCTGATGCTTGAAGATGCATTAGACTCAGAAAGGCCCAGAACATTTCATAAAGTCATACCATCCTGACTCTTTAGGAACTGAAGAGGTGCTGCAGTTCAATGTGTTTATGTGTCTTCATGTCACCTGTTGATTTATGGTAAAACCATACATTTCATAGGGTTTTCTTAGGCAAGGAATATTTGGAGGTGGTTGTGCTAGTTCCTTCCTCTAAATATATAGCCTACAGTACCTGGTGTTCATTCAATAAACTATATAATTAAAAGTGAGAACATTATTATTTATTTTAATTCTCCAAGAGCTTTCTGGTCTCCTGCCCAACACTGAGTAATAATTCAGTGCCTAACTCCTCAGATTCAGAGTGGAAGCTGTATTGTTCCAGTTCTTTCAGATTCCAGTATCTATCCCAGTTGAACTAGTTATAACTAGCTAGTTTCTGGTAGAGCAAAATGCTGCTTTCTGCTACATTGCAGTTATGCCAGTAACAGGATAGATACATTTTGAGTTCAAGGATTTAAATCAAAATGCTTCCAGATCTTTTAGGATTAAAATATGTCATGCTATGTATTTGACTATACATTTTTCAAAGCATGAATATTTCAGTAACGCAACAGGAAAAATTATAAGCAGATCAAGAGAAAAAAGGAAAAGTTGCCCCAAGAGGAATATATGAGACTTGTCTTGAACCACTGAGGCTCCTAGACAGCTGCTGAGGGTGCAACGAGGCACATGAACAGGTGACAGTGTGACCGCACATTGCATGATGACTTTTGTCAAGTACATTGTCACTATTCTGGATCTGGAGTACATTTGCCTCAGGGGGAATTTGCACAGCTGTCATATATTTAGATTACTTTCCTTTTATTTTAAAGGAATCACATGCATACAGTTCAGGAGTAGAGTTGAAAGTACAAAAAGGAACCATGTGAGAGGCTGAATGCATGCAAACATTTCTGAGCTGACATATCAATGTAGTAATTGTGTAAATTGTTAGTGTTGCAGTGAAACACACATAGCGGAATATATTTGATTCAAACTGGATAATGTTTGTACTATTTCATAAAACTATCTGTTGGGGACAACCTAGCTCTTTAGTGGGAGACTTTTTAAAAATCCTCACTCACCCTGAACTGGCAGTGATCCAGACACACAACATTCTGATCAATTTGTGCTGTGTGTGGAGTTTTTAGGTGCCTGGTGGCTTATTTCATGGATAGTTTAGGGAGAAAATAATTGCAGTTTTCTCTTAATTTTCCTGGAAAATCCAGATGTGTGATATCTGTGGCTGGCGGATTTGCATTGGCAGTGGAAGAGGTACCCAGGCTGTGTGGGTGGAACACCAGGACTGTTCCTGTCAGGAAGTGATGAGTGTCCAAGAGACATCTGGAAAGTTTGAGTGGGACAGACACCTTTTTTAAAAAAGGCTGCTGCATTTGTGTGAATAGCCACAAATTAGTGTGTCTGCGTCTTGATATATTTTACCTGTGTTGCTCCACATTTACACCAAATATATATTTGTGCATCCTTGACGGACAGTTAAAAATATATAATTTGGAGTGACCACTGTCATGTGGCCAAAAATAATTCAGGGAAGCTCACCATTTTACACCGACATGACATCTGAATGGGGGAACATGTGGCCCCTTAATCCAAATTTGCTGTGAATAGCCTCAATGTCACTTTTAATAATATAGACAAGTGTAGCATATACTTATCTATACTATTTAGTATAGACAAACCCCAGGGTCACTAAAAAAATCTAGAAAATCCAGTGCACCTAGGATTTTACTGTATGTGAAGAGAAGCCCTTAGGTGTATGAATTAAGATTTATTCCAAACCTATAGAACCATTGAAGGGCATCATATTTTGAAAAGAAAAAGTGGCAGGTGACTAGAGGGATGGATTAATTTTTCTTCTTCCCTGCCACATTTTTCCACTACTATCCCTCCTAGTTAGGATTCACTGGTACGTGTTTGACAGATCTAAGAGAAAAGCAATTTGGGCACAGTAGTTCAAGGGTGAAATTGTATGGGGAGGGGAAGTTCAAGCATCCTGTCCATCCTGCTGTTTTTCTTTCCTGAATTACACATTGGCCTGTTGGCTCTCTTCTATGTCCTGCTGATGCACAGTAACAAAAACAAAAGGTCCAGGCCCACTAGAGATGCCAACTTACAGCACTGTCTGAGGTAAACACTCTCAGAAATAGCTAACAGTAGCAGAGTACAGAAGGACCAGTTTAATTTAAGTATTGGTAATGCACTGGCCACAAACTCACAGACACTGTTGATATTCTTCTAAGTCCTTGGAGGTTCTTTATCATAAGTTGCAATAATAATATTTATAAATATGTACAAACTCTCCTTACTACTCCTCTCAACATTCACTGTCTGTATAACAATCCGACCAACTCTTTCCAACCCACTATCTTCAACCCACACATGCACTGAATCTCAGTGCAGTTATATAGAGAATAGCTTAATAGTCATCATTTGTTGCCATTTAACATGATGTAATCTCTATTGCAAACCTTTGCATCACGTCAAATACTGTGACTTGGCAATCTCAACCATACAAAATATTTTTACCATTGTTTACCACCTCTTTTTAGATGTTTAGTGGAAAACCAATTTCCCAGTTCAGTGAAGATCCAATTTCAAGATTCAGTTTCCCAGTTAGGCTCTATACTAATATGATGCTGCTGATTATTAGAGGTGCTACCTAGTTGCCAGTTGAGTAGAAACAAAGCACTATATGGGTTTAAGAAATCAGTTTTGGTCATGATACTGCCCCTGATATAGTTGCCCTTTTTGTTGTTGCCTGTGCTTAAGGACATTTGTAAAAGATTGCAGTAGTGGTATCGTAAATTCAACCCATTGATGATGACAGAAAAGCAAGAATGCCTTTGCACACAACAAAACAGAAGGAAGACAATAACAGAAAAAAAACCTGCTATACTTCCATGTCTCTTATTCACTATTTTCTTGTAATATGTAGGGTAACATAATTCTCTCCTTCATGTGCATTACATGTAAGTATGATACACTGAATGGAGTGGGAAACATTCTTCTGATTCTCTTGCCAAGGTCATGTAGTGCTTCTCCCAACATCTGTATGTTAAATATTGCCATCCACAAATGAAAGCTTATGTGCCTAAACCTTCATGTGTTCTGCAACCCTATATCATGCTCCCAAAACACACATAGAAAATCCAGGTGTGTAGGCTGTCTTTATCAAACAACCATGCCTTATGGATAGATGTCAAGGTCACCCAGCCTCATAGGATGGGAGCAGTGGTGTTTGTCTGCACTTGAATTCAGTGTATGAGGCACTTGCTTCCAGTGCATGTGTGAAAGATTCTTCTGTGGTACTTAATGTCACTGTATTTTGCATTTCAAAGCCCCAGTACAGACAGCCAACAAGGCATGGCAGAGAGGCAGTGAAATGAACTACTCATGATTTAACTCTATAGATTGAGAAAGAACAGAGGTAAATAACATATTGGTGTCAATTCTATGTAAGTTCTCTGAATAGAAAGATCAGGAAAATAAACATATAGTCAGACCTTGCCACCCATGACCTCGCTATCCATGGATTGGATCATCCATGGATGGCAGCATGTGCATGTGGCTGTGCCAGGGCGGTCACACATGTCACACCACCATTGGGAAGAACAGGACTTCAGGTCCTGCATTTTTTTGCCATCCAGAGGAGGTGGGGGGGGGGAGGAGTCTAGAATGGAACCCCCACAGATATGAAGGGCTGACCATACATATAAAAATGCCATCCTATTAAAATTTTGCCTCATTCATGTGGCATGGAAATTATTTATTTATCAAGTACAATATTTATACCCTACCCTATAAGAAAAAGATCTCAGGGAAGCTTACAAATTTGGAGGCCAAGGTGTTCTCCGGTTGTTATCGTAGTGATTTTGTCTTCTAAAAATTATAACAGATCATATCCTCTAACAACCTGAAGTCTCCCTGGCCTGTATGAACACTTGTAAATGTTATTAATGTGAAAAAGAAAGAAAAAGAAGGCAGTTCTTAAACTGTTGGCATTCTATCTCCTGTAGGTTATATGTTTGCATTACAAAACATGCTACTGATGGAAATGCCTGTAAGCTAGGAATGGACAATAAATTTAAATTTGTTTGTTTTAACTCTTATCTGATTTAATATTGTTTTAAGGGGAGGGAGGGAACAGGGTTTGGATATATTGTATTTTAACACTGTAAGCCACCTTGATTGGTCTCAGAGGATATTTATTATTATTATTATTATTATTATTATTATTGGATTCCCATTTTTGTAGGAAAAAAATACTGATTTTTTTTTTACCTCCCAAGATTTCCAGTGAAATATGTGTGATGTATTTTGGAGGGGGGAAAGGACAAACAAAATAATGCATACATTTAACAAATGAATTAGAAAAAAATGCATACAGTTATGTGTACTTGTAAAAAAATCCAGACAAAAATGCACATAAAAGTCCATGTAGGAGTGAGAAATATTACAACCCATTATATGAAAAGCACTAATAGTGGTTAAAAGTCTCAGTGAGAATGAGACTGGCAGGTTTTCATATTCCTACCTTAAACCTTATACTAATAGCATATCACTATTTGCAACTTTGCTCCCTGTATAAATTACTATGGTCTTTCATGTACACACGTACCAAATATGAAGTCCTTTTCAATCACAAACTGAAGTCTAACAAAGATATATCCAATTATTTTACAGCTTCTAAGGATTCCATGCTGCATCAACCTAATCATGTAATTTAGGCTTAAATTAGCATCTGATAATAGCTGTGACCAGTTTGCTAGCAGACTCCACTGTTAGTGTCATTGTCACAGACTCCACTGTCACTCCACTCTTTTGTTGCCTAATGCATTACCTAATTCCCACAATCTACTAGCAGTTTGGACTTCAGGGGCAGCAAAGAGAATCTTATTTTAGAGCAAAAGCCTAAAGAATGTGTTTCTCTCTCCCCACCCATATCTGAAATGAAGCAGAATACAGAAGCAACTCTCTCTCTCTCTCTCTCTCTCTCTCTTTTTTTTTTTTCCTGTCAGCAATGGATGAATTGTTCTCCAAAGATGCATTCAAGAACTATTTTTAAAAAGAACTTTGCTATTGGATTTGTGGGTTGCGTTTAGTTGAAAATCCTATTGTGCCTAATTTACTAAGAATACACTGTGAATTAATAGACTGCATACACTACAAAACAATTAGCAATATTGGCTCAATCTTTGTTAAGCTCTCAGCAGGCTATCAAATCTGTATTCCTCTAGATGTTATTTGGTTGTTTAAAATGGTGTGTTGTTCCAATGTTGGGTTTTAAAAATTGCTTTTAATCTGTTTTAGATGGGTTTTTTTTAAAAAAAATCTTACAGTGTACATCAGTATGAAAATGCTGATGGACAGAAAAGTTATTCATAAATCTTTTAAATAAATAAATAAATATCATATCATATGACTCCTATATAGCATTTCTCCTTAGGTTCATGTATGGATAGTCATTCCTTAAATTACCCCCCCCCCAAAAAATGCTTGTTTTGTTTATTAATGGCCCATCACAAATCATAGCTAGTACTCTCAGATCATCCCATAGGTAATGTACTATATTGTAAGATGGATACTCTGGGATCAGGGAACCATCTGCAGTAGTTGCTGATGACACCATAATATTAGCAGAAGACATTCAGGAATCGGAACAGTTAATAAGGAAGGTCAAAGATGAAAATGCAAAGGCAGGTCTGATGCTGAACATAAAGAAAACAAAAATAATAACCACAGAAGAAATACACAAATTAAATCAAGACAATGAGGAAATTGAAATAGTTAAAGCAAGGGTAGGCAACCTTTTTGAGCCAGGGGCCGGGTTGCTGACCCTCAGACAATTGGGGGGCCGAAGCACCATAAATAAATAAATAAATAAAAAATTTAAAAAATTAAAAAATATGCATGCACACTCTCTCAGCCCCAGAAAAGCCATGGCAAAACCTATCTGGAGATTTTGCCAAGAAAACCCCAAGAACAAGTAACAACAGCAATAATCAATATCATCATGGCGGGCGGCGGCGGTGGCAGGGGGCAGCAGCAGCGGTGGTAGGTCCGGCCTAGGGCCGGTCCAAAGGCCTCGGGCGGCCGCATACAACCCCCGGGCCTTAGGTTGCCTACCCCTGAGTTAAAGAATTCCCATATCTAGGATAAAACATTGACCAGAATGGAGACTACAGTCAAGAAATAAGAAGAAGCTAGGAATGGGTAGGGCAGCTATGAAAACATAATGATGATGATGATGATGATAATAATAATAATAAATTTATTTGTAACCCGCCCCTTTGCTCAGCAACCGGGGCGGCGTACAGCAAGGTTAAAAAGACAACAATTAAAACATTCCATCATCCCACACCCTAACCCTTGCACCCCTTAAAACTGAATTAAACTGCAATGGAAGTAAAATCAGAATTAACACTAATAAAAAACAATAAAATCAATTCCTTGGCTAACATGTCATGGCGGCAAGAGGGGTAAGTAGCAGATCACCTCCAGTTAGCCAGGCAGTTATTCTGGGAAGGCCTGATACTGAATAGCAAATACTGAAGAGCAAAGACATACAACTGAGCACTAAAGCCAGAATTGTTCAGGCCATTGTATTCCCAATTACCATGTACGGATGTTAGAGCTGGACAGTGAAAGAAGCAGATAGACAGAAAATCAACTCATTTGAAATGTGGAGCTAGGATACCATAGACAGCCAAGAAGACAAACAAATGGGTTCTTGAACAGATCAGACCAGGGCTTTCCTTGGAAGCAAAGATGATCAAGTTGAGACTATCGTATATTGGCCACATAATGAGAAGGCACGGATCACCAGAAAAAACAATAATGCTAGGAAAGGTAGAGGGTAGAAGAAAAAGAGGAAGACCACAAACCAGATGGATAGACTCTATCGGGGTGGGGGGGGCAAGGGCTTGCAGGATCTGGGTGAGGCAGTGGAAAATAGGGATTCTTGGAGATGTCTCATCTACAGGGTTGCCATGAGTCGGAACCAATTTGAGAGCAGCTAACACCAACAACAAATGCAAACCTTACTATGCTCCCACAGCTACCATGTGGGGCAACTAGAAATGATATTTCATTTCCATGAGGCATTCCTGGGCCCTGAAACAGCTTTTTAAAACAATATCTTGACTATAGAAAGTGATTTTTCAGTCTCCAAATGGTGGGGGGAATATTTGCTGAGAATGTTGGGAGGTCAGGCAATCAGGCTCACATGCAGTCTGTATGCCGCACAATTCTCACTTCTTCCTTCTTCTTTCTTCTTCTTTCTTCTTCTTTTGGAGTGGATTCTGTTGCTAGTCATCAATTACTGAAATTGAACATTATGTGCAACAATTCCCTTACAGAATTAACTGGTGTAAGCGGATATCCAATATACCTGTCTTACCCATAGGGACAGTAAATGAACAGACATGCAAGAGCACAAGATTCTGCCGCCTTTCATAGACACATGCAAGAAAAGTGAATTGTGGCCAGAATTAACATGAATCAAAATGAAGCACCTGCATCTTATAGCAGATTCTGAGGGCCATGAAGAAGTCAGCACATTGCCATTTCTTTATCATGTTTTCTTTTATTACCAAGGAAAGTGAAGAAGCACTCTTTGCATTTTGTGCTGAAAGCTCTAACAGGTTTAAGAGAGATATTTCAGCAAGATAATATTTTTCTCACCTCCTGCAGCACTGTGATATCATCATACATACCTTTGCCTGTTGAGAAATGTAAACTATATTAGTCAGTCCCTTAAAGTAGAGTAAGAGCTGAAACAGATGGCCATAAAGGGGCAGCAGGTTGGAGCTGCAGCAACCACACACCACACCCCCAACCTGTTATTTTCTCAGCTCAAACAGAAGTGGCAAAAAGCCACTTCTTTTTGCACCAGGAAAAATATGTCTTTTCCACCACAGTAGCAGTTTTTCGGTGCTCTGGCGGCATGTGGCATCTGAAAGCCATGCCGCCAAAGCACCGCAATGCTGCCTGCTATGTGGTTGGGTGGGTGGCATGATGCTGGCATGGGAGTGTCTTCAGGACAAGAGTCATCTTAAGGCTACGCCCCCACACCACCCCCAAACTGCATTTTGTGCCAATCTGTTTAGCCCCCATGATAAAAGATAAAAAAACAACCAGTCCCAGATCCTTCCCTGCTTCAGAATCTAGCAGAGAAAATAAGCTATGGGGCCTTTGCAGACTGCCAGAAATAGTGCACATTAAATTGAGGCACTGCCCTGGCTCAGTGCTAGGGAGTCATGGGAATTGTATTTTTTTCTGGGACATTGAGCCTTCTCTGTCAGAGAGCTCTGGTGCCACAATAAACTACAGTTCCCATGATTCCCTAGCACTGAGCCAGGGCAGTGCCTCAATTTAATGTGCACTATTTCTGGCAGTCTGCAAAGGCCCTTTGGGCTGGAAAAGATGGCCATATAGGGGTGGCGTGATGCCACCTCTTTGAGCACTGAATCGGGGCTGCTGCAACCACATGCCACGGCCCTGGTTTGGCTGTTTGCTGGTTCAAAAAGAAGCAGCAGAAAGCTGCTCCTTTTTGAGCCAGCAAAAAGGTGTCTTTTACGCTGTGACAGTGGCTTTTTTGTGCTCTTGTGGTGTGCGACGTATAAATGCCGCCCTGCCAGAGCACTGCAATGCTGCCCACTGTCTCAGTGGGCAGGTGGCATGATGCTTGCTTGGGAGTGGCCTCAGGGTGTGCATCATCTAAATGCCATGCCTCCACGCTGCCTCAAAGCTGACGTATTGTGCCGGTCTGCTTTGCCCCTTTAAAACATATAAATGTAGATTTAGTGATTAAATACTGGTACATATTCAAACAAATGGTCTTATGGAAAATTGAAAGTGAAGAAGAAAATGGCTGCAGGTTAGAGTGGGGCAGGAAGAAAGGTGTTGAAAAGGATAAACAGACAGTATGCAGATTAGCAATTGATGAATATAGGCATGCAAAGGTTGCTAATGCCAATATTTTTAATTCACCTATGACAAAACTTTCATGTACAGAAACTACACCCCATATTTGTCTGCTTATCTTCACAAAAAATATTCTTAAGGGGAAATTGGGACTAGACCTTCCCTGTGCTTCCTTATGTTGAATATCTTTGTGGAACTTCCTCCCAATCTGATGAAATGGCAAAGGAGAACAAAGTTCGTTTATTTTTAATTAGCGAATTAACACTGTAGACTTAGACCAGCATTAATTTTGCTGCAGAAAGTATTTGATTTTCAGTTGGTGTTATGTTAGTATACATGTTTGTTTGTTTGACCTGCTATGAGTGGTTCCCATCCACTATGATTTTATGACCAGCTCTGTCATTAGACAAGTCTGAAGCAACTGCTTGAAGCTGCTTGACTTCAGTACATGAAATAGAGGATGTGCCATTTTGTCTTTCTCATCATGTCTTACCTTATCTCTCTGTGTTTGGAGCTTTACTCTTACTTTGGAGTGTTCTTTTTGTGGATAAAATTTTCATTTGTATTCTTGTCTCTTTATTCTTGTGATAGATGGACAGATAGATATGATATAAACTAAGGTTAACATGAACCACTTCATTGTATGAGGAAATGACCACTGGTAAGAAATTCAAAGAATACTTGCAAACTTTCCATTTTGAATGAAAAAGAGAAGCTTGACACATTCAAACACCCATTGAGAACATTTTTGTGCAGGTTTTGCTTTGCGCGGCCAGGAGAAGATCCCAAAATGCAAAGTATTATCAGAAGTGCAGAAATGCTATCATCTTCTTGTCCAGCAAGGACAAAATAGTTGAAATTATTCATTCTTGCATGTATGAATAAGATAAGTGAAAATTTGTACTTCTTTCTCTGGCATAGGAAAGCTCATGCCAATAAATATGAGCCATCATTGCCTTTTTTTCTGTCACACACTAATATTGCTCGCTCGCCAGGAATGGCTGTAGCTACAAAGAGGAGGGGGCAAAATGAGGGTATTGCCCTCCCCATAAAAATTTAGCCTGCCCAATGAAATATTCCTTCAGTCCTCAAATTTCTAGCATTACAGAGAGTGAGATACTGAAAATCAAAACTCTTATATTTGCTGTATTCACATTCCCTTGTTAACTTCACCTCCTCTCCCCTTTTTCTGGATGCTAAACTGTTTCTCTAAATGCCCAGCTTGAAGCAACTGCAATGCTAGAAATTTGGAGACTGGATGAAAATTTAATTTGTGGGAGACAGTAGTCTTCTTTGTGAGGACAATGCCATGAATTTTTACACAAACACACCCATAGCTACAGCCCTGAATATATTCTTTTGAACATTGTGGAAAAGACTGGATGTCATCTGGTGCCATTATCCTCTTTCCTGTGTGGCAAGGTTCACCTGCTAAATTCCCCAGTGCCATGCAAATATCAAAGGTGCAGAGGTCATACTCTCCCCTCTGAGCTCCTTTATGCAAAATTCATTAGTCACTTCTCCCCACAGCTTTCTGTCCAGAAGTGCCTTCCCTTCCCCCCCTAATCTTCTGCCACTCAAGCTAACTTGACAAAGGTGGGGGAAGAGAGGAAGAGGACCCATTGTGTTTTCCTTTCTGAACTAAGCCCTTCCAAAGCCTGGCCACACATGCTGCGGCAAGGCCTCAGCTGCACTCTGCCATGTTCTTCCTACAACAGTCTGCCTAAGCCAGTTATTCCCAAGACTGAATTAAGCTTTACTGCACCAGGAAAGGTTTAAGGGTCATCCCCGACTTGCTATTTCACTTGCATAGACCTAGTGTCATGCTTTCCAGTCCTGCATAAGATGCTTACCCCAACTCAGTTTTTGAGATGCAAATTTCTGTTCTGCACACAAGCTTTTTCTAATCCTTGGGATGGTGGGCTATTCTCATTTGTTTATTTATTTTCAGATTATCTCAAGTATTTTCTTTGTGAGCAGAAGCAGCTTTTGCATTTTTCATTGCTGAACGTGGCTGCACGGAGGAAGCCTGAATGACATTTTAAAGGGGGGGGGGGCAGAGCTAAAGCGGACAGGATTGTGTGGAGGGGGAGTGAAGGCAGGCAAGGGAGAGTCAGAAAAGTTCATCCCTTAATATAAGCATTGTTTTTGTCAGCAGTATTTCACAATTGGTTTTCCTTTATGACAGTCATAAATTATTTATAACAGGCAATCTATTCCTTAAAATGTTCAGTTTTGTGTTGTTGTTGCTGCTGCTTTTGTTGGTGGGCTAATCCCAAATGAAGGGAGGGGAATGTATTGATTTCAGGCATTTGAAATATAAATGAAGTTGTTTAGTTCTTCTAGTAGATGGAACATTACGTTAGTTGGATCAAATTCAGCAGGCCAGCAGGATGTATCTCACTCACCCAACACAAAGAAAGAAAAATAAGGAGAATCCTGAATGAATAGGGTTTAAAAAAAAACTTTAACTCCACATGTTGAAGTTAAACTCTGACTTGTAAATTGTAATCCATTCCCATCTGTTATTGAGGTAATCAATTTCTGATCACAGCTCAAAAGTAATGAATTGTAAGTTTCATATAGTCACAACCTATAACATGTTCTGTGATCAAAGGGGGGATGCAGACGAGGGCGTCCAAGACGCCCTGGTCCGCAGCGCCGTGGGGCCAAGGCAGCCTCACCGCGACGCTTCCCCGCTGAATCTAAAAGGGGCGCCAAATTGGCGCTCCTTTTAGATTTAAGGGAAAGTGCGCCCCAAAAGCGGCGGGCGCACTTTCCCTGACTCAAACGCCGCGGCAAGTGTGGTCGCCGCAGCGTGAGGTCAACCCGGAAGTGCCGGCCGTGCGGATGGCCAGCGCTTCCAGGGGCGACCTCAGGAAGAGGAAGGGGCGCCGAACGTGCGGCTGCCCCTCCTCTTCCGCGCCCGGAAGACGACCCAATTAGTCGTCTGCCGAGGCCCTTAGTGGCAAGAGTATGAGGAAGTTCATTTCAGAAGTAACATAATGAGTGGAAACAAAGTTACTCTGTGTACTAACATCTTCTAATTCTTTCTTAACGGAATTTTAAAATGTTTTTGGCTACTTTGTGCCAGAAATCTTCAAGATTCATTTGATTCTCTTACTAATCCTAAAGGCTTTTCTTAAAATGAACAAAACGTAATGAAAAAGTAATGAGCAACTCATCACTAGCCCAGATGTTGTGGTGATCAAAATGGAGGAGAAGATGGGACTAATGTTGTCTGTACTTCCCCGGTAACAACAAAAGAGTATCTGATGAACACCCACCTAAATGAAGTATTGTCTGAAAGACCCTATCCTCCTATATGACCCTGCTTGGGGTGTGAGATCATTGAGGAAGGCCCTTCTCAATTGTCCTCCCCTCCCTGGTGAATGCAGGTGAGACCTCCTTAGTAGCTTCTCCAGAGCTGTGGAACTTGCTTCTTTGGGAGGATATGACAATCCATGTTGGTCTTCTGTCCTCGGGTGAAGACCTTTCTATTCCAGTAATCTTTGGGGAACTGATTGTTTTATTGATAATAGGACTATTATCAGTGTGTGGTACAATTCTTTTTTCACCTTGCCTTTGAATGGATATGTTTTAAATGGTGTCTTAATTCTACAGATTAAATTTAATTGCATTTTATAGTTTAATTGCATTTAAAAAAATACTTTTTGCATATTTTTACCTGCATCTGTTATATCTTTTAAGCTGCCTTGAGTCCCACCTTTATGGAGGGGAAAGAGGTCATAAACACTGTTTTTGTCTCAAAGAACATTTGGCTGAGTTTCAGCACAATAAAATCATGCCTACATACTTTAAAGGCATCAGATCCCATCTGTTCTTAGAGGGTAAGCAGAATCAGCTCTGGTTAGTACTTGGATGGGAGATTGCTAACAAATACCAGGTGCTATAGCCTATATTTCAGAGGAAGGAAACTGGCAAAACAACATCTGAGTATTCCTTGCCTAAGAAAACCCTATGAAATTCATGAAATCACAAAAGTCAGCTGGTGACTTCACATATTCAGGGATAGCTGTGTTGGCCATGTAGCAAAGTACAATAACATTCAAAATCCACAAAACAGTTAATACCTTTATTCGGCCAACCAAAATGCAGACAAGATATGATACACTCTTTCAAAGGTCCAGTGGCTTCTTCATCAAGCTAAAAGTGTTAAAATCATATAAGAGAGGAAAAAATAAAAATGATGATGTTAGTCACAGGCCTGCATTTTTTTAAGGTGTTGTTCTTGTGTTGTTCTGTGTTGAGATAGTGGATAGATATCTTTGCAGGCTGGTCCCTCCTCTTTCTGGCCATGTGGCACTGTGAACAAAGCATTCCAAAGTCCAAGAGATAACATTTGAATTCCATTAGCAATATAAAAAAGTACTGCCTCTGAGATCCAAGATGTCTCCATCCTTTGCAAGGTCACAGCCCCCTTTGTTAGGCTGAAAACATTAAATCTCTTAAGAGAAGCCTCCATGCTTTTGCATTAGGAAAATTTTACATACTGTTTTGGTAAAATATGCCAAATGTAATCCCAATTTTTAAAAACAAAAAACAAAAAAAGAAAAGTTGGAGGTGGAAACCTCAAATAATAAAGTCCCAGTCCATTGGCTCCATCTTTAGGATTCCCCTGTAGCAGCTAAAATGCAACATCTTCACATGATTTGAAGGTACACACACATAAACCACAGTCTCTCTGTCCTCATAGGGGGAAACATGCCGCTAAAGTCATCTCAGGGGGGATGCAGACAGCGAAAAGTGCCATCTTCAATCCTAAGAAGGGGAGGAGCAGCCGGACACTGGGCGCTCCAATTCCTTCCTGAGGACGTCATCGGAGCAATGACCCGTCCACACGATGGCCACTCTGATGACGTCCTTCTGGCTCAGTGTCCAGACACGCTAAGCCAGAATAGATGCCAAAGAGGCGTGCCACGCCTCTTGCAGCGCCCCTTTCGCAGTTTGTGGAAGAAGCACTATTTTAGCGCTACTTTCACAGGCGGAGAAAGGGACAATCGGGGCTGAGGTGTCCGGAAGCCTCGGCCTCGATCCTCCACTTCTGGGGGCGGCCCAGGGCCACCCGTCTGCATCCCCCTTTAGTAGAGTTCTTTTTGCTAGGGGTCCAATGTAGCCTCCAAGGAAGAGAAGTCAAGGAGGTAATGTTTATTGATCCACAGACACCTAAGATCAATATAAAGAAGTGTTAAACTATCTATTCTGTTTATCAATAGCATATCATTGGGTACTAGTAGTGTCTGTCAGGTTTTTTTCTTCAGTGTGGGTTTATAAGCCAAACTGGAGTGTTTTATTAAACTAATTTTGAAGTGGAAATGGTATGGGTTTTTTTAATTGAAATGTCTCATATTTTATATTTTATATAAATAGTGTGTTTATACACACACACACAAATGTCCGTGTACGTGTAAAATGTGTAATACATTTTTGTATCATTATATTCTCTCATATATATCGACATAAAATCTTTTTAATCTTGACATGCAAATTGAAGATCTTCACCTTTTTGTTTGGAATGCTATAAAGATGTGTATCACATCAAAGGCATACAGACCTATTTGATGATACAACTTATCATTCATATGGAAGATGCAGTTCCTGATGCACCTCTACCTGGATACAGTTATTTATTTATTTATTTATTTATTCATTCATTCATTCATTTAAAGAGCACTAAGTGTCATCCCCCTGATATGCACACACTTCTTTAGCAGTACTGTAGAACAATCACTAATATAACACCAGGGACCTTGGTAACAGCATAAATGAAATTGAAAATAAGAAAACTGCCTGTAAGTTAAGTATTTCCCTTCCTCTTTGATTGTAACTACTTGGTGTCCCATGCAAATCAGAGGGAGGAAGTAAAAGCCATTTAGGAACAGTCAAGGAAAGTCATTTTAGGGAATAAAATTGTTCTTTTAAAATAGTGGGAAAAGATGGAGCAGGTGAGAATTATTTTTAGAAATGAAAACCATACAGTATTACACTTACTAATCCATTCCCAAGAGAATCATTTTTTTAATAATAATATTTAATAATAACAACCTAGATTCCCAGATTCCAACCAACCAAATTTGTTGCATTTTATGCAAAACACCATGTTTGGGGCTGGGACAAAAATGTTTTTCTGTTCACATGAAATGTTCACAAAGAAAGTCCTCCAAATAAATAAATAAATAAATAAAGCACAACAACTCGCATATCCTTCCTCAATGGGAATAAAAAAAAATCTCCTATTTTAAAACAAGATTTTAGTAAGAAGGAGCCCTTGCTGGAGTCCATCATCTCTCCCCGGCCCCAAACAAAGGCAGTGCAGCGGCACTGGGCTGTGGAGGACTCACAGAGGACTCTTAGAGGACCAGCCAAAGGACCATCTGTGCCTGACCTGCCTCAGCTGTGAGGGAAGTGGGAGGAGCACCGCAGGGATAAAGCCCTTGCTGGAGTCCATCATCTCTCCCCTGCCCCAAACAAAGGCAGTGCAGCGGCACTGGGCTGTGGAGGATTCACAGAGGACAGCACAGAGGGTGAAGAGACAGCTGTTGGAGGCTTGAAAAACTGGCTCCCCTAGACAGCCTGCGGCGTGTGCCCAGGACCATCCTTTCCCGGCGCATGTGGCACCCGCAGTGCTCTTGGAGGACTCAGGCCCCTGGGGGATTCTTTTCCCTCTTCCATCACTTGGGGGCCGGGAGCAGCTGGGGATGATGTAGAGCCTAGGAGAACGCCGGCAGGGTTTTAATATTATTGTTTAATTGAGTGCTGTTTAATTATTTAATTGTTTAATTGTTAATTGTTTAATTGCTTAATTATAGTTATTAGTCTATTTAGTTTGGCTCATTTTTAGGGGTTGGGTGGGTGTAGGAAGGAGGAAGGGGATCTGATGTGATTTTATTTGTTTTTATGTTTTGATATGTTGTACGCCACCCCGATTGCCTGGCAGAGGGGCGGGATATAAATAAAAATTATTATTATTATTATTATTATTATTATTGCATTTTTCTATTCTAATCTGTAGTAATGAAATAAGCAAAGATGTGCATTCTTAATCTAGTTTAAAAATATGAAAATAATTGTTAAAAGACATTCCAGACAATATAAGCAACGTAGTATTCCCAGCTAAGTAGTTTATCACACAGGTCCAAATTGGAAGTTTAAACTGTGATTATCACAGGAAAATTTCACATTCACAATTAAGATTTTCACATGACATCATGATTAAAGCACCATTATTCCAGCAATAACCAGGCAATAAACAGCAATAAATAATTCACAGGGGAATCCCGTGAATGATTTGTTGCTGTTTATTCCCAGGTTATTCCAGGGATTATTCTTTAATCATGCTGTGTGTAAAAATCAAATTTCGATCCTAATTCTAAATGCACGATTTTCACGGGATAATCGCCATTTAAACTCCCAATTTTGCCCAGTGTGATAAACTCCTAAGTGTGAAAAATATTGTATCTTGAGTTTATTGTCCTTCACATTTCAGTATTTGTAAGGTTGGCTTAAAGTGTTGTGCTGGCAGAGAAGCTGAGATAGACTGATGAGTTTTGGTTGTCTGAATTATTAATGTTTAAACTTGCAATGCTTGAGGATACTTGAGGGATTTTATCTCCATGAATTCTGATATGAAAAGATCTGATCCTCATCTATCTAAATAATGTGTGTGCTAGAATTTTGCTATCCACCAGATTATTTAGAGACATGATTAATGAAGATTTGGGTATGGTATTAGAGATCACAATATGTGAAAATAATACAAACAGGAAAATAAAGATTCACTTTCACCCATTTTGTGTAATGATGATTTGGTTGTGTCCAAAACAACAACAACAACAAATTTTATTTTTATCCCACCCCTCTGCGTAATGCAACCGGGCTGGCTTACAACATTAAAATATACAAACTATATCCCACAATCCCACCCACCTCTTAAAATACTATTAAACAGTTGACAATTTAAAACACACTTAAGTTAAAAACATAAACAATAACTGCAGCAGAATCAGGGATAAACAGATGGGCTATCTTTTGGTGGCTGGGATATCTATTCAGGAAAGGCCTGCCAGAAGAGATCCATCTTAACTGCCTTTTTAAAGCTGCTTAAGGAAAAACAGATTGAGACTGAATCCAGACAAAATGGAGGTACTTACAGTAGTGGCCCTGAACCCAGATATTGGGATGCAACCTTCAGTCCTGGATGGGATCATGCTCTCCTCTAAGGACGGATCTCATCTGGCAGGCCATTCCACAATCTGGAAGTGGTTGCCAAAAAGTCCACTCTAGTTTTTATAGGCTGTAGCAGATTCCTCCCACAGGACCTGAGTGTGCGGGGTGGATTATGCGGGAGGAGGCGGTCCCAAACATAGGTTGGACCGAAGCCATGTAGGGCTTTAAAGGTGATAACCAACACCTTGTACTGGGCCTGGAAACTAATGAGCAGCCAGTGAAGTGATCCTAAGATCGGTGTTATATGGTCTCTTCTC
Organism: Phrynosoma blainvillii; assembly: GCA_026167975.1. Lineage (NCBI taxonomy): Eukaryota > Metazoa > Chordata > Lepidosauria > Squamata > Phrynosomatidae > Phrynosoma > Phrynosoma blainvillii. The sequence goes on along the minus strand of JANUYF010000004.1, from coordinate 182,586,194 downwards.
GTTGTTCCTGAGATTCTGTACTAGTTGAAGTTTCCAGACCAAGTACGAGGGTAGCCCCATGTAGAGTGCATTACAGAAATTGAGATAAGAGGTTACCTAACTTCCAGGAAAGGGCGCAGCTGGGGTATTAGCAGAAGCTGATAACAGGCACTCCTGCCCGTCACATTTACCTGATTTATCATCTGAAGTGATGGATCCAGGAGCACCCCCAGACTGCGAACACAGTTCTTATAGGAGAGCATGATCCCATCCAGGACTGGAGGTTGCATCCTAATATCTGGGTTCAGGGCCGCTACTGTAAGTACCTCCATTTTGTCTGGATTCAGTCTCAATCTGTTTTTCCTCATCCAGTCCATTACTGCTTTAAGACAATCATTGAAGTCAAAGCTGAAGACCAGGACATGGAGAAATATATCTGGGTGTCATCAGCGTACTGATAACACCCTGCCCCATGTCTCCGGATGATCTCTCCCAGTGACTTCATATATATATTGAATAGCATCGGGGACAGGATGGCACCCTGAGGGATGCCACAATTAAGTTCTTTCCTTGTAGAGCAACTGTCCCCGAACATCACCCTCTGGAATCTGCCTGAGAGGAAGGAATGGAACCATTGCAGTGCAGTGCTTCCAATTCCTAACCTTCTCAGGCTATCCAAGAGGATGTCATGATCTATTATATCAAAAGCCACTGAGAGGTGCAATAACACCAACAGGGTCACACTACCCCTGTCGATGCCCAGACTAAGGTCATCATCTAAGGCAACCATGGCAGTCTCAACTCCATATCCTGTCCTAAAGCCAATTTGAAATGGATCTAGATAATCAGTTTCCTCCAGGACAGCTTGGAGTTGAAGAGCAACCACCCTCTTGATCACTTTGCTCAGAAAAGGTAGTAGCGAGACTGGTCTATAGCTCTTCATGTCCAGAGGGTCCAGGGAAGGTCTTTTCCGGAGTGACCTAACCGCCGCTTCCTTCAAACAGGATGGAACATGACCTTCCCTAAGGGATGCATTGATGATGTCTCTAAGAAACATCCTCAAGGCATCTCCCCCCTGGATGCCCAGCCACGAAGGGCAAGGATCAAGAGGGCAGGTTGTTTTCCTCACTCTACCAAGAAGCTTGTCCGTGTCATCAGTACTCATGGATTGAAACTGAACCAGTATAATTCCATCAGTCGAGTTGCTGGATACCTCATCAATTGATTTTGGTATAACACAGCGTCTAAGTTGGCTCTTCTCTGAGAGATTTTATCTGCAAAGAAGTTTGTAAACGCATCACAGCAGGCTGTTGTCGGGTTAAGTAATGAGTTCTGCACAGGTGGAGCCTGTGTCAGTTCCCTTACCACCATAAACAGCTCTGCTGGATGGGACTCTGCAGACGCAATACATGCAGAGAAGAAGGATTTCTGCGCTGCACATATTGCCTCTCAATAGGAACAAAGAAATTTCCTATGACGAGTCTTGTCATATAAGAGTCGAGTTTTCTGCCAGATGCACTCTAGTCGTTGTCCATCTTCCTGAGCTCTTCGGTATACCATGGTTTACGATTTGAAGCAAGTTGGAAAGGACGCTTGGGAGTGATTGTGTCGATAGCCTTGGCAAGATAAGTGTTCCAGGTATTAACTAAAGCTACAACAGAATCATTGGTGTTACCAACCATTAGACCATCTAAGGCTTTCTGGAATCCTATTGGTTCCACTAACCTTTGAGGGCAGACCATTCTAATGGGTCTGCCATCTTTGGCAGGGTGGACAGTGGTTCTTAGTTCAGCCTTGGTCAGGAAATGATCCGTCCATGACAATGTGGTGGTTTTTAATAACTTTCACCCACGGATATTCCTGTTCCGTTCTGAAGACCATATCTAGGGTATGACCTGCACAATGAGTGGGCCTGACGACCAATTGGGATAGGCCCATGTTTGTCATGGATTCCATGAACTCCCGTGCCAAACCTGTGAGATTTGACAAACTGGTCTCAAGTGGGATGTTGACGTCGCCCAAGACTAAATGTCTGAATGACTCCAACAGCAACTCTGAAACCAGCTGTGTCAACTTGGTTAGGGAGTCTGTTAGACAACAGGGTTGACAGTATACTAACAGAATCCCCAAACTATCCTTAGTCCTCAGGCTCAGGTACATACACTCGAAGTGGACTGTGTTTTGGACTGGTATCCTGGTCATGGTGAGGTTGTTCTTGTGAACCAGAGCCACTCCGTCTCCTCGCCCACTTCCCCTTACCTGTTCAGTAACAGAGTACCTAGATGGGAGGGCCTGCGTCCAAGTTATAGTGCTATCATCTCCCAGCCAGGTCTCTGTAAAGCAAGCCATGTCGGCATCCTCATCTGAGAGGAGGTCATAGATAATATGGGTCTTATTTTTGACCAATCTGGCATTGCAAAGTAGCAAGGTAAGGTTCTGTGGAATGATTGGTACACTTTCCAGTCCAGTCCGAGAAACGGAGTGAACTGAAGGCAGGATAGCTTTCAGACATCAATCCTGCCTTCTTTTTTAACAACCCTTCATTCTATTCCCAGCATACCTTCTTTTCCCCCACACGACCTCAATTTCCGCTCCCAGATCACACATGGCTACACATAGTTGTCCCTTGTTCATAAAACCTTCCCACATTTGGGCTTCTCAGAGGCCCTCTTCCTACCTAGAACTTTTTCTATCCCAAACAGTTTTCTGAGAATTTATTTTCAGAGCAGGAAACAAAGAAAGGGGGGACGCAGACGGGCAGCCCTGGGCTGCCTTGGGCTGCCCTGGAAAACAGAGGATTGGGGCTGCTGCTAGCACATGCAGCAGCCCCAATCCTCCCTTTTGCCGGCCTGGAAAAGAGCGGCAAAATGCCGCTCCTTTCAGAGCTGGCAAAAAGGGTGGCTGAAGAACTGTCGTATGGCTCTTCTGCACCTCTTCTGGCACAGCGCGTTAAGATGCTGTGCTATCAGAACGTCCTCGGGGATGGGTTGGGGCAGCTGGTGTGTGGCTGCTCCTCCCCTCCCCTGCCTCCAAGATGGCACAAAGGCCCATCTGTAGAGGCCCAACGTTCAAGTATTAGGTCTGTTGCCTTTCTCATGTCTAACCCCATGCTACTAAATCTCTCTGTCAGCAAAACTTCATTTGCTTTTGCCTGTTAAACAGATTTCATGGTTAGTAAGCAAAGCATTAAATGTATAACTATAAAGAGTGTGAGTGTGTATAATGCAATCTAATTATCCTTTTTAAGTTCAACAAGCTTTGGTTTTGGCTGCTATTCCTGGAAGAAGGTTGTGCTAATTCTCCCCAATTGTTGGAAGTGTTAACACTGTCCTCCTGCACCAGTTCTGCCTGTATTTTACTTGGCATGTCATCTGTTTCTCTCCACCTGTTAACATATGGCTAGTTGAACTTGGCTGAGCAGATATTTTCACAGGACCTGCTGTGAAGCTAATGAAGTAGCTGCTCAGTTTATACATGGATGTTTCCTTAGCTTAAGTGGTCAGTTGGATTCTTTTTCTTTTTTGGTTTTTGTGGGGGGGGGGGGGTTGGGTTTTTTTGAATCTCACTTTTTAGTGAAAACAATTCACTAATTCTCCCTGGGCTGATACAATCTTGCATTAGAAACAAGTTTCACATCATTACAAGTTTCTCTTTTTTAAAAAAAAATCCTCCAATGTAAAAAACTGGATGATGATAATGATGATGAGGATGATTATCATGATGATGATTTTGATTATGATATTTATTTGTATCCCTCCTTTTCCCCAGTTTGGGATTCAAAGTGGCTTACAACAAATTAATGTCATGGGAAAACAATTCAAGATATGGTCAAGCTACATGTTCTGGTTGCATGCAGTTCATAACTCACACATAATTATAGTGCGTTGATTCCACTGTAGCTATCATATTTCCATCTTATGAAATTCTGAGATTTATTGTCTATAGAGAACTATTTCTCACTAAAGGTTTGTAGCCTCCCCAAGCTACAAACCCTTGTCCTCCATAGGATACAGCCATGCCAGTCAAAGTAGAATATAATGCTGTAGTTGTTTAGTTTGAATGTGCCCCTGGTCATGTATGTCTGGAATTGGGAATAAACTCTACTGATGTTAATGGGACTCACTTTGGAAGAGATGGATATATAAGATTGTTTTCCAATGTTTCTCATTGAAACGTGAGTTTTATAATCATACAACTGCAGCCTACATTGTACAGAGAAGATCTGTTGGTGAAAGGTTAGCCTTATTGAAGTTCACCACCTAATTCCAAATTGTTCAAGCAATTATTTTCAACTGTTGTGGTAGAGCCAAAGAATACAAATGCTTTTAAAAAGTGTGATAGGAATAGTGGTAATAGTAGTATTTGTAGCATCAATAGTGCCATTACTATTGCTTATCATTAGCAGCAGCATAAAAATGCAAGTTGCATATGCGACAGATTTAAATCTGTATCATAGTGCTATATCTTAGCCCTATAACTGTGGCATATATAGCAATATATCATATGAGAAAAATAGAGCAGAGGACACAATAGAGGAAATGCAGCACAGAATAAGTAAAGAGGTTATACAGGAATACCTGGTTAATCCAACTGAATTTAAATCTCCAGGGCCAGATGAACTACATTCAAAGGTATTAAAAGAACTAGCAGAAGTAATCTCAGAGCTGCTGGCAATAATCTTTTAGAACTCCTGGAGAACAGGAGAAGTCCCAGAAGACAAATGTTGTCCCCATCTTCAAAAAAGGTGAAAAAAGAGGACCCAAACAATTACTTCCCAGTTAGCCTCATATCAATACAGGAAAGATTCTAGAGCAGATCTTTAAACAGAGAGTCTATAAGCATTTAGAAAGGAATGCCATAATTGCAAAAAGTCAACATGGGTTTCTCAAAAATAAGTCATGCCATGCCAGACCAATCTTCTCTCTCTCTCTCTCTCTCTCTCTCTCTCTCTCTCTCTCTCTCTCTCTCTCTTTGATCTGCTTGGTAGATGAGGGGAATGCTGTGGATATATCTTGATTTTAGTGAGGCCTTTAACAAGTTTTTTCACAATATTCTTGCAAACAAGCTAGTAAAATGTGGGTTAGACAAGGCTATTGTTAAGTGGGTTTATAATTGGTCAACCACCCATATTATTCACTGATGGCTTCTCTTTATTCTGGAGAGAAGTGACTAGCAGGGTGCCACAGGGTTCTGTCCTGGGCACAGTGCTATTCAACTTCTTTATCAATGACTTGGATGAATAAATAGTGGGCATGCTTACCAAATTTGCAGATGATACCATATTAGGAGGGGTCCCTAGAGGATAGGAACAGAATTCAAAATGATTTAGACCAAATGAGCTGGGCCAAACTAACAAAATGAATTTCAGCAGAGAGAAATGTAAAGTACTGCACTTAGGCATAAAAAATGAAATGCATAATTATAGGATGGGAAACACCTGGCTTAACAACAGTACATGTGAAAGGGATCTAGGAGTCCTAGCAGATAACATGAGTCAACAGTGTGATGTGGCAGCTAAAAAGGCCAATGCAATTCTAAACTGCATCAATAAAATTATAGCGACCGGATCAAGGAAAATAATAATGCCTCTCTATTCTGCTTTTGTCAGGCTTCACCTGGAATACTGTGTCCAGTTCTGGGCAGCACAATATAAAAAGGATGTTGAGAAGCTAGAGCATGTCCAGAGGAAAGCAATTAAAATGGTGAAGGGTCTGGGAACAATGCCTTACGAGGAGAGACATGGGGGGAAGCAAACGGCACTTTGCGCCATCTTGGAGGCAAGGAAGGGGAGGGGCAGCCTCACGCTGGGCGCCCCAACCCCTTCCCGAACACGTCATCAGAGCGCCCGTCGCTCCACACGACCGGTGCTCCGATGACATACTTCCACTGCAGCGTCCGCACACTACGGTGGAAGCGACGCCGAAGGTGCACCCAACACCTCTTGTGGCGCACCTTCGGTGTCTTGTGGAAGGAGCGCTAAAATAGGACCTGAGAAGCTGTGGATTGAGGCCGAGGAGTGCGGCTACCTCGGCCCCAATTCGCAGCTTCCCAGGGCGACCCACGGCTGCCCATCTGCTTAGGCCCTTAGGGAGTTGGGTAAACCTGTATAAGTATTTGAAGGAGTCTCATATTGAGGAGGGAGCAGGCTTGTTTTCTGCTGCTCCAGAGAACAGAAGCTGGAGCAATGGATGAAAACTACATCCACTTCAATATTAGGAAGCTCTTCCAGACAGTAAGGGCTGTTCAACAGTAGAACATTCTCCCTCTGAGATTGGTGGGTTCTCCTTCTTTGGAGGTTTGAAACAGAGGCTGGATGGCCTCTGGGTATGCTTTGATTGAGAGTTCCAGCATTGCAGGGGGTTGGACTGGATGGCCCTTGTGGTCTCTTCCAATTCTATGATTCTATGAAAAGGAAAACAAGACACAGAGTTTGACAAAGGAGTAATGTTCATGCCAACAGTTAACATAATCATCTTTAGCTATGGCCAAAAGAAGGTGTTTATGTAGGGCTTGGGCATGGACTTAATGACCCTTGAGGTCTCTTCCAACTCTGTGATTCTATCATTCAATTGTGTAGTGTGGAAGAGCACCTGTGTGTGTGTGTGTTACCAAAGCAAGGGGCTAAGCAGACGGCGCAAAGCGCCATCTTCAGAGCAAGGAAGGGGAGGGGCAGACACACACTGTGCGCCCCAACCCCTTCCCCAAAATGTCCTCGGAGCAGCCGGCCCTCCGCACGGCCGGCGCTCCGAGGATGCCATTCCGCTGCAGTGTCCGCACGCGCTGCAGCGGAAAAGCCACCAAAGGTGCACCGGCAGCCTTTTACGGTGCACCTTCAGCGATTTGTGGAAGAAGCGCTATTTTAGCGCTCCTTCCAGGGGCGGCGAAGCTGCACCGTGGGGCTGAGGTGTGCAGATACCTCGGCCCCGATCCGCAGCTTCCCGGGGCAGCCCCGTGCCGCCCGTCTGCTTCCCCCGCAAGGGAAGCAGTCATCCTGTAAGGTCCTCATTTAAGTGCTATAGCTCCATCCCATGGAACCCTGAGATTTGTAGTTTTACAAGCTCTTTAGCCTTCCCTGCCAAAGGGTGCTGGTATCTCACAAAACTACAAATCCCTGGATTCTGTAGGATAGAGCTATGGCAGTTAAGGCAGTGTCAAACTGCATTGTTTCTACAGTGTAGATGTACCCAGAGCCAGTATGGTGTAGTGGTTTGAGTGTTGGACTTTGACTCTGGAGGCCAGGGTTCAAATCTCTGCTCAGTCATGGAACCTTACTGGGTGACCTTGGGCAAGTCACGTTCTCTCAGCCTCAGCAGATGAGAATGACAAACTCCCTCTGATGAAACCTGCCAAGGAAACCTGTGATAATGTGAAGTCAAAGGCTTTCACGGCCGGCATCCATAGTTTTTTGTGGGTTTTTCAGGCTATGTGACCAAGTTCTAGAAGATTTTATTTTTGACGTTTTGCCAGCATCTGTGGCTGGCATCTTCAGAGAATGCTGGCATGGAAGTGAGTGGGATATATATATTGGGTGACCCTTGTGTGGAGAACAGGCAGATTTATGCCAAGCTAGCAACAGCCAATCAGGAGTGAGTGGTGACAGCCAATAGAATCTTGGGCTGTTAGTGATAAAAATTTTCGTGGATGACAGTTGAAGTCAGACTGGGTCTGGATGGGTAATAATCCAGGAGTGAAGGACTGTGAAGGAAAGGTCCAGCATTGGGACTTAGGGCTGATGCAGACGGCCCAAAAGAGGTGGCACAGAGCCGCCCCTGGGAGCAACAGATTGGGGCCGCGGCAACCACACACCGCATCCCTGATCCTCCTTTTTGCTGCTCTTTTTGAGGGTGGCAAAAGGCCACCCTTAGAGCCTTGGCGGCATCTCTTTTGTGCCCTGACACTTTTGTGCCGTGTAGATGGGCATGTGGTGTCCGGGCGGAGTTGGGCAGCTGGCATGAGGTTGCCCCGCCGCAACTCCACCCCAAGGCCAGACCTTTAGGCTGGTCTGCATCCCCCCCCCCCTTAGTTGAATATAGTACTCAAAGTGAGGGAGTTGCTAATATTTGATAACCTATGGGATATAGGGGCTCTGCAGATGGCACAAAGTGCCGTCTTGGAGCAAGTGAAGGGGAGTGGACGCCGGATGCCCCAACCCCTTCCCGAGGATGTCATCAGAGCGCCCACTGTTGAACATGGTGAGTGCTCTGATGACGTCCTTCTGGTGCAGTGTCCAGACATGCTGGGCCAGAAGAGACACAAAAGAGACGCACGGCATCTCTTCGGGCGCCCCTTCTGCCCGATCTGGAAGGAGCACTATTTTAGCACTCCTTCTAGGGCTGGCATGAAGGTGGATTGGGCAGCCTCGGCCACAATCTTCCTCTTCTCAGGGCGGCCCATGGCCACCCGTCTGCAAAGCCCCATAGGGGCTATGTAGACGAGGAGGAAAGGGTGACCTGAAGTTGTCTTTTCCCTAAGCTGCAGCAACCGCATTGCCTGCCCTGAGGTTGCCCTAGATGGGGAGTCAATGCAGCTTTTCCAAGGCTGTATTGAAGCCCCAGCAACCACGCCGCCAGCTCCAAGGATGCCGCAAAAGGAGACAGAGCAAAATAGCGCTCATTTCCCTGGCGGCAAAAAGGGCACCCGAAGAGCCACCATGCAGCTCTTTTGAGCCTCTTCCAGCGCAGCATGTCCAGACGATGCACCAGGAGGATGTCATCAGAGCGCTCGCTGTGTACACGCTGTGATGAAATCCTCGGGAAGGGGTTGGGGCGCCCGGCATGTGGCTGCCCCTCCCCTTCTCTGGCTCTGCAGACGGCTCTTTGTGCTATCTGCAGAGCCCCCCAGTGTGCAGCGTCTCTTGTGTTCCTTGATTTGTGTTTGAACACTGCATTTGGTGGTCCCTATGCAGTCTTGTCCACAGCTGCATTGTATGCAGTAAACTCCTATGTCTGTGAGGGGGTCTCTCCTGTCCTTCACAGAGCGCAGCATTTGCTGGATTTTCTTGGTAGGTTTGTATATCATTTGGAGGTTGTGCTTCCTGACTACTTTCCCTATTCTGTCTGTGACTCCTTTGATGTATGGTAGAAATACCTTCCCTTTGGGTGGTTGTTTGTCTTCACAGTGTTTTTCTGTGTCTGGCAGCCCTTCTGATGTCTGAGCTGGAGTAACCATTAGCCTGTAGAGCCCATTCTAGGTGCTTCAATTCATCTTCCTATCATCTGTGATAGGTTCGTTTTAGGTTCACTATAAGTCAGAGGTGACTCGAAAGCACAACAACAAACAATAAGATGTACCCTCAGTACATGAGAGCAGAACCTAAATGGGAGAGTACCATCTAGATGTTGAGTCTATGTGGATTTCATTTAGCCCATGGACCAGATATTCCCCAAAGGAGTTTCTACCATTTACAGAATTCTTAAAAATAACTGTGATCAAGATAGCACATTTTTAAAAAAGTAAAAAAATGTGAGGTGTGGGTATTTTTCACATTTCCAGTTCCCTCCAAACTTTTAAAAAAGAGGTTTTTGTGCAAATACTTGTTATTTACAAATAAAATAGGTGTTTTGTACAAATAAACTGTTTTCGGTACAGTGGTGGGGGGTTGTACAAACATATTCCTCATACTGAAGTCTCAAAGAGCAAAGAAGTGAGCAAAAACTCCCATTATCTCTCCCTATAAGGAGACACTTATGAAATTATATGTTTGCATGCAAAAACCAAATAGGTGCCCCTACTATCTAGTTCTTCTTTCTCAATATTCTCATTCTAACAAGGAAATTGCTCTCATAAATTACTTCCTCTGGAACTAGCTATAATTCTTGGAATCAGGGAGAGTGAAACAATGGATATTATTCATAAATTCCAACAAATCCAATTCAAGGTAACAGAGACATATTCAGACATAATTTGCTGTGGAGCAGGGCGGAAACCATAAGATCTCAACTTCACCTCGTGGAGTAATCAGGCCAGGAGTGATTGGCATTGAAGCAGACAAGTGTGTGCAGAAATGAGCAAATCTGTCAAGCTTCATTTCATTCAGATTCTTATTTTTTCACTAAGTTGGTTTTCCACCTAAATATTTCTGCAGTGAAATATTATTATTATTATTATTATTATTATTATTAATACAATTATTCAATAATTTAATTCTCAATATTGTTTTATGCACAAGAAATTCACATGCAAATTTTGTGCAGACTAATTCCTGAACTGTGAGGATTCTTGTCAGTCCACTATTATTCTCATCACGTTTTCCAGTACTTGAGAAATCCACCATTTTCCCCAGTATTTTTGAATATTCTTTCAATTTATATTGTTTTTACCCCACACAAAATCTATTTATTTATTTTATTTTATGTTGTAACTTTGTCCTAAGGATGGGAGAAAATTCAAACCTATCATCATGCATATTTTCCAAAACATAAACATTTTGCATGTATTTTTTGAATAACACATTGTTGCCAGAGGTTTTTCCATTTAATGTGGTGTAAAATTTTCAGTGTACCCTCTGTTGTACAGGTGCTCCATATAAGTGTGTTTTGTAGATTTTTACATAGGGTATTTTGGTTTTGCAGATTGCATTGAAAACTTTGGAAAAGCATAACTTTCAAAATATGAGAACATATTCCGATTTGTTTTCTAATCTATGAAAGTAAATTTGTTAAGTTCACATTGAAATGTAAACAGAATGAATTTTTCATCCATCCATGTCTGTGCCTATCTTTGGTTTCTCAAGTGATGGTGGAGGTAAGCTTCTTTTTGGTCTGTTACCTCTTGACACAACATATCCCAATTGACCTCCCACATGAGGGATACACATAGATATTGTCATGGTAAGTCTATAAATGAATATTGATCTAACTATTGAAATCTAAATGGAGCCTATGGTTCAGAGGAAAGATTGGCTTAACCAAGTCAAATTGAATTGGTGCATATGTACTAGTTGAGACCCACAATTGGATATGGCTTAATGAATTTACTTCTTGAGTACCAAAGGAGCCTAGGCCCTTTGCATTCTGCTTGTGTTATTACAGAGGCTGTTGGACCTTGGTCTGTTTGATCCAGCAATTAGCCAGTGGGGAAGGGGAGGTAATTGAAAGCGAGATAAGTTACTCCATAGAGAGAAGAGTTACACCATAGATCTATTACCTTCCCTGTTGTCCTATATCTGCATTATAAAGTGTTAACTATTCACCCTTTGGTTATTCTTTTGCAAATATTTTAGTTTGGAGATGTTTTTCACACATTGAAACAGGAAGTAACCTATTCTGAGAGCAACAGCCTCACTGCACACTGCCATGTTTATACTAAATATAAGTTACACTGTGCTCTTAGTTTTAAGTGAAAATCATTGTTGATCACAGGGTGCAATCTTTAAAAATCAATGATAAAATCCCTAGCATTTATGTTCTTCTTTTCCTTCTCTCCTCCCAGACAAATATATATTCCACTGCCTGTGGTCTTTACTGAGGCATGCTCTCCTGGGAGAAGGAAAGTCACAGACTGTTTTACTGCTCATTTGAATGCAGAAATTTCCAGACAAGGTTCCACTTCTTTCCAGTTCCTTGTCCAAACTAGATTGTAATTTAGGAATTCACATCTAATTTACACATTAAAAAGGGGGGAAAGGAGGAAGTGTTTTACCAAAGAAGATTTACATGTGAAAATTTATCAATACAGTCTCCCTTGTCCAAAATGTATGGGACCATAAGTGTTTTGGATTTTGGAGGGGGGTGGTGGATTTTGGATATGCATAATTAGATATCTTGGAGGTGAGACCCAAGTCTAAACATGAAATTCATTTATGTTTCATATGCATCTCATACACATAGCCTGAAGGTAATTTTATTCAAAATATTTTTAATAATTTTGTGGATGAAACAAAGTTTGTGTACATTCAACCATCAGATAACAAAGATATCACTATCTCAGGGGGGAAGCAGACGGCACTTTCCGCCATCTTGGAGGCAAGGAAGGGGAGGGGCAGCCTCATGCTGGGCACCCCAACCCCTTCCCGAACATGTCATCGGAGCGCCTGTCGCTCCACACGACAGGCGCTCCGACAATGTACTTCCGCCGCAGCATCTGCACATGCTGCGGCAGAAGAGATGCCGAAGGTGTGGCCAACACCTCTTGTGGCGCACCTTCAGCTTTTTGTGGAAGGAGTGCTATTTTACCGCTCCTTCCAGGGCCTGAGAAGCTGCGGATTGGGGCCAAGGAGTGCAGCTACCTTGGCCCCAATCTGCAGCTTCCCGGGGTGGCCCATGGCCGCCCATCTGCTTAGGCCCTCAGTCATTCATGTGGACAATTTGGATTTTGGAATATTCTGGATAAGGGAGACTCAGCCTGTATTGATGTCATCTTGGAAAGTTTATAGCATAATTTTGGAAAATTGTAAAAAATAAAATACATATTTATTGTTATATATTAAAATAGTTATATCTTACTCTTTATCAAAAGATGCTCAAGCAAGGTTAAAAACAAAACAAAATATTATTTTTTTAAAAAAAAACACAGTGTATAAGTCTGCCTTACAATATCACAATTTCAAAAATCCTACTGTTCAATATAATAATAATAATAATAATAATAATAATAATAATAATAATAATATATTTATAAGCCGCCCCTCTGCTTGGCAATCGGGGCGGCGAACAACATATTAAAACAAGGAACAGTTAAAATATGCCCAGATCCCATGCCCTAACCCTCCAACCCCTAAAAAAAGAATTAAATTATGAAGAAATTAAAACACAATACAATACAGCCCCTTGGCCGATCTGTATATAGTAGGACAGGGTGGGAGGTACATAGTAAAACTCCGCCATTGCCGGGGATGTTATTCCGGGAAGGCCTGCCGGAAGAGATCCATCTTTACTGCCTTTTTAAAGGCAGCAAGAGTGTAGAGATGACGGATCTCGTCTGGCAGGCTATTCCATAGCCTGGGAGTGGTCACAGAAAAAGCCCTCTGGGAGGTCTGCACCAACCTAGTCTTCATGGGTTGGAGCAGGTTCCTCCCAGAGGACTGAAGGGTGCGGGGAGGGGGGTTCATACGGGGAGAGGCAGTCCCTGAGATAAGATGGACCCAAGCCATGCTTTAAAGGTTAAAACCAACACCTTGTACTGTGCCCAGAAACTAATTGGCAGCCAGTGGAGGGATTTAAGCACCGGTGTTATGTGCTCCCTCCTGGATGTTCCGGTAATTAACCTGGCTGCCATATTTTGAACTAATTGCAGTTTCCGGGTTAAGCACAAGGGTAGCCCCATGTAGAGTGTGTTGCAGTAATCCATACATGAGGTTACCAGAGCATGTACCACAGTTTCCAGATCCCTCATGTCCAGATAAGGGTGTAGTTGGCGTATCAGCTGAAGCTGATAGCAGGCACTCCTGACCACCGCACTCACCTGACTAGTCATGTGAAGCGATGGGTCTAAGAGTACCCCCAAGCTGTGAACACAGCCTTAGAGGAGAGTGTGACTCCATCCAGGACTGATGAATGTATTCCCAGATCTGTTTTCAGGCCTGTGACTGTCAGTACCTCTGTTTTGTCTGGATTTAACTTCAATCTGTTTTTCCTCATCCAATCCATTACCCCTTTGAGACAGTCATTAAGAGGAGAGATGCCATCTGAAGTCTGAGCCGATGATCTGGTCATGGAGAAGTATATCTGGGTGTCATCAGCGTACTGATGGCACCGCGCACCATGCCTCCGAATGATCTCACCCAGCGGCTTCATGTAAATATTAAATAACATCGGGGACAGGATGGCGCCCTGAGGGATGCCACAATTAAGCTCGATTTTAGATGAGCAACTGTCCCCGAGCCTCACCCTCTGGGTGAGTGCCTCCGATTCCTAACTCTCTCAAGTGATCCAAGAGGATGGCATGATCGATGGTGTCAAAGGCCACTGAGAGATCCAAGAGCATCAACAGGGTCACACTACCCCTGTCGATGCCCAGGCGGAGGTCATCGGTCAGAGCAACCATGGCAGTCTCCACTCCATATCCTGTCCTGAAACCAGTTTGAAATGGATCGAGATAATCGGTTTCATCCAAGATTGCTTGGAGTTGGGAAGCAACTGCCCTCTCAATCACCTTTCTCAAAAAAGGGAGCAAGGATACTGGTCTATAGTTGTTTCTATCCAGGGGGTCAAGGGAAGGTTTTTTCAGGAATGGCCTAACTGCCGTCTCCTTTAAACTAGATGGTACAATACCTTCCCTGAAGGATGCATTGATTGCATCCCGAAGGAATACTATTCAAACTATTCACCCCCACCCAACATGACCATTTCCAGGTTTGCTAGAGTGTGGCTGATGGTGGGGGTAAACCATGGTTTGTAGATTTCTTTTGAATGATGCACTCAGCCTTCTTCCTGTTGGTTTTTGGGGTACAGGATCAGGAAACATAGCTATGAGATGTAGCTATGTCACCATAGCTATGTTCCTGGTGCAGCATTTCCACCTATATCACTACTCCACAAGGCTACAAACCCTAGCCTCTGAAGGCGTTTGTGAATATTTAAGTTTTAACTATCTGTCAATGGAGTTTATCACATTGCCTTTGCTCCTGCAGTAAACATGGGATGTAACTTTAAGAAGGCGGATCTAATTGCATTTCCCTGTTACCAGGCAGTACATAGCCCATATGCAACCTGGGCTTCTGCCACAGCTTTTCAAAAACAGGAAAATCCCATTCTTGAAAAGATGCAGGAGAAGCCCGGAGAAGCCCAGGTAGCATACGGGCTGTGTCCTGCCCAGCAATGGGAAAATGTGATAAGTTCCATCCAGTGTCTATCGCTGGAGCAAAGGCAATGCAATAAACTCCACTATGAGGACAGCCAACCAGGCACCCAAAATAAGGTTATTCCATAGCTCAGGTAGCACAGCATATAAGTACTATATTTTCTTTCTCCATATACAGAAAGCAGACATCTTGAAGGCCAGAAATCATAGGTGAACTTTGTATCTGTTCAATCTGCTTTACAGGTGCACACAGGTAATGAGGAATTTATAGCTCTCATTTGGGTAGCCATTCAAATAAACAATGCAGTCAAGCAGAGGGGTATCCTCTGCCCATAGGTCACCCTATAGAGAAGATGTGTTGGTTCAAGAACAATCAAGGCCTTAGATTTTGAAGCTGGGCTGCAGTATTGGGTGAAGGATTAAATCTTTACCTCCTTACATTTATTTCATCCCCCCTTATTTATTGTGGAGGGCAATAGAAGGTAAACAATAGTCTGTTTTTCTGTGTCCATACATATTGTCCCTACACTGTAAGAGCTGTTCAAAAATAGAACAGATTGCCTGGATGGTGGTAGACTCTCCTTATTTGGAGGTATTTTAAAAGATTGGATGACCATCATTTCTTATACAGATGATACAGATTATAGGACTAAACTAGATTACAACAAAAGGCAGTTGCAGACGGCACAAAGCACCATCTTGGAGGCACAGAAGCTGCCTCAACCCCTCCCCGAGGATGTCATCAGGGGCGCGCTGTTACGCATGGTGCGCACCCTGAATACATCCTCCCAGCGCAGCGTCTTCACGTGCTGCACTGCAAGAGGCACAGAAGAGCTGTGCAGCAGCTCTTGATGCATCCCTTCTGCTGGCTCTGGAAGGACCCGCATTTTAGCACTCCTTTCAGGGCTGGCAGAAGGAAGGATTGGGCTGAGGCGTGGGGCAGCCTCGGCCCCAATCCTCCGCTTCCCCCTATAGTTAGATAAAATGCTTCATGGACGAGATGTGGCAAATGTTTATAAACTGCTTTGACTAACAAATCTTGCCCAGACTTATTTGATGATTATTACATTTATAATGGTGCTTTTCTTCAGTCAGCTAGAGATATGCTTTATGCTGACAGCAACCCTGTGGAGTAAGTCAGGAGAAAGTGAGAAAAAGACTGAATTTCACGGCTCAATGTGGATGTCCTATTGCAACACTTACAGCACATTAAAAATGAGTCTGGAAACCCAGCTGATAAAAAACAACAGCAAGAAAAGAATGAGTGCTAAAAGCAGTGCTTTCAGACAGTGCTACACCTGCTATCCCTTACTAGATTACACTCTGCCCACTCCTTTTAAGATGATGTGGGGCCTCTACAGATGGTGCTTTGCTCTGTCTTGGAAGCAGGGAAGGGGAGGAACAACCACATGCCGGGTGCCCCAACCCCTCCCCGAGGACATCATGATGGTGCATGCCATTACGCATGGCATGCGCCATCAAGACATCTTTCTGGTGCAGCGTCTTGATGCACTGCGCCAGAAGAGACACAGAAGAGCTGCATAGCAGCTCTTGATGCGTCCCTTTTGCTGGCTCCGAAAGGAGCGGCATTTTAGCGCTCCTTTCAGGGCTGGCAGAAGGGAGCATTGGGGCCAAGGCATGGGGCAGCCTTGGCCCTAATCCTCCGCTTCCCAGGGCAGCCCACGGCCACCCATCTGCATCCCCCCATGGTGAAGATTCAGGTCTTTCCACACCATCTGATTTTGTCTACACTGATCCCTGCCAGAAGGCTAAGACTAGGAACTGTTATAGATGTCATCCTTTGGAAACTCATGGTATTTCTACCTTTCCCCCACTATACAGCACCCTTAAAATACCTTCAAACAGATTTTGGTCAAAGCATACTCATTAGAGAAAAAGCAAGCATTTCTTGCTGGGTGAATTTTGTATAGGCTAGTAATAAATCCAGGATTACATGTTGACAATCTACCTTTTTCTGTAATAACAAGTAAACTCCAGGACACAAAGCCGATTATCTCTGCTTGTTGTGATGGCACCTTCCCCACCCCCAATCCAATCTCCTCTTTCTTACCTCTTTTAGTGCTACATTTAATAAAGGATTCATTTTACTAGTGCACTAAGCAAAAATGACAAAAGTCTTCTGCAATTATTGCAATATTTTAGAGAGGTCCTGTATGACCTTTGTACTATATCTCAAGAACAAATCATGCCAGAAGCCTGAAATGACTTCCTTGTCACTAAATCACTCACTTGTCAATTAATCCCACTGGGAATCAATGAGACCTGGGTATGAACTTCACCATTAAGAACAGTATTCTTGAACATCTTCCCTTACAGCTATCTGTAGAAGAGAAATTAAATGTGTAACATGTAACTCAAACAGCAGGATTTCAACAATATCTCTAAGAATTTGGTAACTGAAGGAAGCAAAAAACAAAACTAAGGGGCACCCAATAAAATCCCCAGAAGAAAGTAGAGACATGTCTCAAGATGCTCAATAGATTAATGCTTTATTTATTTAAAAACCACAGTGTTTTTCATCCTATATATGCTTTCAAAGGCCTTCTTCAGGGCTTGTTGTTGTTATATGCTTTTAAGTCATTTCCAGCTTATGATGACTCTAAGGTGAAGCTGACACAGAGTTTTCTTGGCAAGATTTGTTCAGAGGGGTTTGTCATTGCCTTTGTCTGAGGCTGAAAGAGTGTGACTTGCCCAAGGCCACCCAGGGGGTTCTCATGGCATTTGAACCCTGGTCTCCATAGTCCAACATTCAGACCACTACACCACATAGAATCAAAAAGAGATTATATATATATATATATATATATATATATATATATATATAGCCTAATTTTGCAATGCAAGTGAGAATGAAGGTGTTTCACTTCCCTCCTATCCAAAGTATGATATGTGATGGTCAAAGCCTCTTCTGAAGGTATTGGGATTACTGAACAACTGACACTCTAGTAAAGATTTACAAATTATGTCTTTTGTATTTGGAGAGGAGGCATAACTAATAGATTTGCAGTGATTTGACTCAAGTAGATTATCTTGGACTTAAGTTAGACTCAAGTTGTTTCAGTGACTCAGCTCAGCAATAAATGACACAGTGATTCGACTTGACTTGTATCTTTTTAGCAACCAATTTGCTGTCATCATTCACTTTGACCAGCAGGCAAGACTCACCCCACAAGAGCAAAATAGGAGGTAGGAGGAGCCTGCTTCTTTAAGCACCTTGCTGAAGAAGGAAGTAGGAGTGCTACCACAGGAAGTGTCTGCTCTCAGAGCTCAAGAAGGAGAAAGGCCATAAGATGGCAGTGATGTTGGTCTCAGCCCAGCAGCTTCTTTCAGAGGGGAAAGGAGGTGCCAGGGACTCAGCATGGTTCTTGTCCGGGAAAGTGGCCAAGAATGCTGATAGCCAAAGTCCAAACAAAATACAAAGGAAACTGCTCACTGAGCTTTGTGCAGTTTAAAGCAAAGAAGATATAAAGCAAAGTCCAAGATGCAAACCATAGAGTAGTCAAGCAGACAAGGTTAAGGGTTCCAGTGAGGCAAGATGATCAGGCAGTCCAAGATCAGGGGTTCCAGAGAGTCAGGATGGCTAGGAAGTCCAATAGTCAAAAGTCCAGGCCAAGAAGACAAGGAAGGCCAGAATCAAGCATGCTTTCACCAGCAACCTCAGGGGGGATGCAGATGGCAAAAAGTGCTGTCTTCAACCCCAGGAAGGGGAGGGGCAGCCAGACGCCAGGTGCCCCAACCCCTTCTTGAGAACATAATCAGAGCACCAGCGTTGCATACAGCAGGGGCTCCGATGACGTCCTTCCGGCTCAACGTCCAGACACGCTGAACCACAAGGAGCGTGGAAGAGGCATCCGGTGCCTCTTCTAGCACCCCTTTTGGCTCCTCTGAAAGGAGCGCTATTTTAGCACTCCTTTTCAGAGGTGCCATAAGGGTGGATCAGGGCCAAGGCATGGGGCAGCCTCAGTCCCAGTCCGCAGCTTCTCGGGGCGGCCCATGGCCACCAATCTGTACAGGCCCTCAGATAATCTCTGACAACTGGTTGGGCCTCCTTCACCTGTTTATATTACCAGCTCTCATGAGCTCAGCTGTTTGTTGATTAACTGGTGTTTCTCATAAAGCCTCCTCGAATGCCAGAGACACGCCCTTTCAGCTCTTCAGTAGGTATGTCTCCTCCCTGTCTCCCATGCATGAAGGCTCTCCTGCCAGAAGGCTTGGCTGCTGAGCCTCCTTGGAGGCCACAGATTCTGCTTAAGATGGCAGGGCAGAACTAGGGCCAGGCTCAGGTTCAGGCTCAGTTTCAAACTGAGGCTCTGGCTCAGCCTTTTCATTCTCCTCTGAGTCCTCAGCCAGGCTGGGCATTACAGATCTCACTTTCATCTCTGCCCCAGCCCCATGGGAAAACAGAAGCCTTGGAGCAGCTATCACAAAGCAGCATGCTGGGGGTCCTGGCCATTGTTTCCATTGAGAGCATCCTCAGCCTCCTCTCCTATGACAAAACCAGCCAGCTTCAAATGATGCAGGGCCAGCTGGGGATGAGGGAGAGTGGAGGGGGCTGAGGAGGAGGAGAAGGGAGCACATGAAGACCTGGTGGAGGTGGGGGTTTAGCGACAGAGTGAGAAAGACGTAAACATACCTCTGATTGCCTTATTTGCCAACTCTCTTTTCTTCCTTTCATTCTCCACTTAGGTTTACAAGTTATGTCCTCTCCTCAGAATCCAAGTGAAACACTTCTTCAAATTCTTACCTTCCCTTACCAGCAATTTTCTGGCTAAAGATGGGGGTTGTGGTCTGCTTGGCAGCCTGTCACCACTGCACATTGGAGGAGACTTCCAAAGCTAAAGCAGCAGGACAGGCTACTGGGTAGACCTCAACTCCTGCCTCAAGCCCATTGCTTAAACTGCTTGCTGTTCTGCTCTCAGAAATTGCTTTGCTTCCTTTTTTTTCAGTTAGAGTTGGATCCCAGACTTGAGACTTGACTTGAAAGTATCTTGCAAGAACTTCAGACTCAACTTGAGGCTTGAAGGTAGAAGCTTGAACTGAGACTGGGGGGGGGGGGGATACAGATGGGCTATTAGGGTTGTTTTGGGGTTGACCTGAGGGAACAGTCTTTACATGACGCATGCCGAAAAAGCGCCCCCTGCTTGACCTTTCCAGTGAAAGTGCACTTCAAAAATGAGCCACTTTTTTCCTCTCCTTCCCGAAACATGCGCACTTTCAATGGGACGTTGGGATGCAGCAATGGAGGTTCGGCGGAAATAAAGGCACCCGAGCACAGAAGCCGCCAGTGTGAATGCATGTGTACAGGTGCGCCGCATTTAGAGCTTTCCTTGGGGAGCATGCGTTCATTGAAAAAAGCCTCAAATTAAAGTGTTTTTAGGGTTCGGGTGTGGGCGAAACGCCACAGGTGCGTCTGTTTCAGAACCCTAGTGCTAACCCTAATTTTCACAGTGCGCATGCACCAGAGCAGGAAGGTGAAACTGTTGCTACCGGATGTTACATTGTGTTAAAGAGATAAAGGGAAACGTTTCACTTTTAAGCTGGACCCCCACACACATTCCAGCGTCATTTTCCCAGGGCAACTTTGCCAGCTGCAGACCTCCACACAGTCCACTTTGGGGCTTCCTTTGTCCACAGCGAGAACAATGGCACAGCCATCCACAAGCGGAGAGCCAAAAAAAGGAGAGGGACCTCATGGACCCATGCGGAGATGGCCGACCTCATAGCTCTGTGGTCGCAGCCACACATTTTGGACAAATTGAGAAATTCCTTCTTGAATGCAGAAACATTTAAGGAGTTGGCAGGAGCCATGAGGGCCAAGGGCCACCAACGCACCTGGGAAGAGTGTCGTCGGAAGACCAAAAACCTCAGGTCTGATTACAAAAAGTTTAGGGACCACAAGGCCAAAAGCAGACAGGGTCTCTCCTCCATGCCCTTCTACAAGGAATTCCATGCCTTCCTCGCCAGGGACGGCAGCATACGTCCCAGCAGAATATGCACCAACAGTGAAGTCGTGAGGGTCCCAGTAGGCCAGACAGCCAGAGCAGAAGCCATGGAGGACATCTCTGAGGGAAAATGCACGCAGGAGCTTGTGGCCCCTCAAGGTAAAATGTGCCAGGGGCCCTGGGAAAGGGTGCAGGGAACAGCATTAGGGTGGCCACAGGGCAGAGATGGCCCCATCCCTTGTCACTTTTAGATGACCAGGAGGAACACCCCGACTCAGATGAAACATCCTGCAGTCAGAGGGCTATGGACATTTCTGCTATGAGAGCACTGTCCCGCACCTCTACATCTTCCACCAGCAGGCCAGGAACTCGTACTTCATAGTGGAGCACTACATCTTCCAGGACCAGTAGCCACCGTGATCGCTCCCCTGTCCCAAAGACAAGTACAGCACTCAGTGATGATGAAAGCAAAGGCGAGGAGAGGGCAGGCCCTGGGCAATTCATCCAGTTGAGCAACCAGGTCCAAGCTGCACACAGTAAATTCCCTGTTATGACAAAAAAGGCATTCTGTCACATGTACGTCTGCACCCCAAAAAGCAAAGCAATTCGTATGGCTTTTGTAACATTCACCATGTCCCTCGCATGACCACCACCTGCATGCATCCAGTGTGCCCACACAAACCTCCCTAGCATGTACTTCTCCCCTCCCCTCTGAAACATGTGGGAAATGTTGTGTGTGCAAATGGTGTCCTCTGCCATATATGTCCCTAGAACAAGAAGTAGCACAACAGAGACAGGAGCAGGAGGATGAAACAGCTAATGCCAGAGCTGCAATGCCACCAGCAGCCCGCCTGGCTGACATCAGAGGGAAGAGGACACGTCGCTCAGCAGCCACAGCAAATACGAGTGCCCAGCAGGAGTTCATGGAATGCAACATAGAACAAATGGATAAAGCGCTAGAACAGGATAAAGAACTCGCTGCACGTGCTTATCAACTCGCTGAGCGGTCCCATCAGCTTGCTGTATTTTCCTATCAGCTGAGACAGAGCGAGAGAGGGGATCGGAGGGAGCATGATCAATGCATGGCACACAAGCAGCAGCATATCGCTGACGCCCTACAAATGCAGACCAAGTCTGATGGCCCGAATGGTGGATGTCATGGAGAGGCCCCAGAGGGACATGGCTGGCAGCAGGGAGGGTGTGCAGGAGGGTGTCAGAGGGAGGGCTATCCCCCAGGGCCAGCAAGAGGTGGCTTTGGTGGTAGCCAGAGGGAGGAGGGGTCACTTTCCATCCCTGGCTGTCGAGGCTGCTGTGGGGAGAAGGAGAAGGGAGAGGGGTCCACCCATGCAGGAGGAGGCTGCTATGGAGATGGAGATCATTGAGCCACACCCCTCAGAAGAGTCTAGCAGCCTTCTCAGCAGTGATGTGGCAGTCCCACCGCCCACTGCCACCCACAAAGGCAAAGAGCAAGCAGAGCGGGATGGAGATGCTGCGACGAGCACCACTAAGTATTGAGGCAGCCATTGACTGGTACTCCCCACCTATGCCCATCTCGCTGCTTGCCACCACCACCGCACATGATGCCCACTTCACTGATCACCGCCGCCACTGCATACCATGCCAACCTCACTGCCGCTGCTCACTGGTAGCCTGTAGGGATCCTTTGACAGACCTACACACCATCACATAAAATGTCAGACGCTGTTTAAAAATCGAAAGTTTATTCATAAAAACCAGCAATTGCCGCACCTATGTATGTGCACAATTTTTTTAAAAATAAATTTTTCTTTTGAGAAAAATAAAAACTATGTACAATAATTTACAAATGGGAGAAGGGGAAGGGAGAATGTACAAAAGGGAGGGGAAGTTACAACGGGGGAAGAAGGGGAGGGAGGAAGCATGTAGAAAGGGAAGGGGAGGGGAAGGTGCTTCAAGGATGGGGAGGGGAGGTTGGATTGGGGGTTGGGGAAGGCCGAGGTGCTGCATGATGCCCATGGAGTTCATCACAGTTTGGATCTGTTCCTCCATGGCACCCATCCTTTGTTCCAGGTGTCGATCTGCAAAGGAAAAGAAAAGAGAAACATGTGGTTAGGAGTTTGCTCTCCACCCCATCACCCAATGCTACAGCCAGGGTCCCTGGGGGCTCCCCCAACTTCCTCCCTCTGTGTCCATGGCATACTTACCCTGCTCAGAGTCCTAGGTGGACTGGATGACCGCCAGGCAGGCAACACCAATGCGACCCTGGTGTCCTCCACCTGGCGGCCACTGACTTAGCCCCGGCTGCTCCTCCCCAGCTGGTCCGCCTGTGGAAAAAAAAAAAAACACCGTTTAGGAAGCCAGCTTGGAAAGTGGTGGGGGAGGGGAGGGATAGGAATGCCATGGAGACCACAGTTATGCAGCCAGTGCGCCTCCCCTCAGGAACCTACCTTCAGCCATGGGAGGTTGCTGTGGGTGCAGAGGGATGGCAGCGGGTCCCTCTGCATGGGCCTCCCTGGCTGGCCTGGCTTCTCCATCTGAGGAGGAAGAGGAGGAGTGGGAACTGGCAGGGTCCCCCCTCCTTCCCTGTCGCCGCCTCCACCACACTCCTGCATTGGGAGAGAAGAAGAGAAACACCATTAGTATCTATGAGATGGGGAAAGAGAGAGAGGAGGGATAAGGGAAGAGTGAGGGGAAGGGAGGGAGGGCACGAGGCACCAAGGCAGGGGCCCGATACTTACCAGGAGGACAGCAATCCTGCCATCGAGGGCAGCCAGCCCTGATCCATAGGTCCCGGAGCTGCTGGTAGAAGGGTGGCTGATGGCGAACCCCATAGTCCTCCAGGGCCTCGGAGAAGACCCCCTTCAGTGCCTTAAATTTAGTGTGGCACTGTTGAGGGGTCCTCATGAAGCCCTGGTCTCTGAGGGCCCAGGAGGCCTGGGAAAAGTACCCCCGGTTCGGCCGGTTGGAGCTAGCCATCACCCTCCTAGCAGCCGGTTCCGGGCTCCGGGCTTGAAGGAGAATGCCCACCTCCTCATTAGTCCAATAAGTGATGAGGATGGGCACTCTCCTCCTGGCCGCCATCATCATCCTGTGGATCGACGGAGG
Organism: Phrynosoma blainvillii; assembly: GCA_026167975.1. Classification (NCBI taxonomy): domain Eukaryota; kingdom Metazoa; phylum Chordata; class Lepidosauria; order Squamata; family Phrynosomatidae; genus Phrynosoma; species Phrynosoma blainvillii. The sequence continues at coordinate 182,562,429 of JANUYF010000004.1, read as the reverse complement.
CCCGCAGGAGCATTTATGAGCAAATGTTGCAGGGGCAGATGGGCTTACCTGGGCCCTGGCCAATGGAGACCCTCATGTGAGAAGTTTGATTGTGATCCCCAATGGTTGCCCTCTAGGCTTCCAATTGATACAATTGAATGGGCCATTAGGAAAGCGGACTGTTGGGAATTTGGCAACATTGTCAGAGGTTTCAGTTGGTGTTTTTGCACTGTATCTTTCTATTGCCAGGAAATCTGACACCAGGTGACCCCTTCATGCCCTTTTGTGTGTGTGTCTGTGTGTGCCTCCCTTAGGCTCATGTTCAAGGATAACTACACATGAAAGCAGGATTGCCATCCATAAGCAGAGTAGGGATCATAGGATCTCATCATGGCATAGTGCAGTGCGTCCTACAGAAATACAAGCCATACACAGAGTGAGGATACCAGTACATATTTATTGAGGTGCTTAGGCTCATGACATACTGCAGTGGTGTCCTACATGCATGCAAGCCATACACAGAGTGGGGATGATAGGCAATGTGGTGTTGAGGTGCTTAGGCTCATGGCACACTGCAGTGGTGTCCTACATGAATGCAAGCCATACACAGAGTGGGGATGATAGACGATATTGTGTTGAGGTGCTTAGGCTCATGGCACACTGCAGTGGTGTCCTACATGAATGCAAGCCATACACAGAGTGGGGATGACAGGCAATGTGGTGTTGAGGTGCTTAGGCTCATGGCACACTGCAGTGGTGTCCTACATGAATGCAAGCCATACACAGAGTGGGGATGATAGGCAATGTGGTGTTGAGGTGCTTAGGCTCATGGCATACTACAGTGGTGACTTTGGGTTACAGATAGAACAGGGGATAATTTTAGATCCTCCTGGTCTCAAAGAACTCTGCCAGGGCCTCCCTCACAGCCTCCCCTTCTCTCTGAGGTCATTGAGCCATGGCAGTGAAAGTGATGTCAACAATTATTTCTCCAGTGTTGATACATCCTGTGTGTTTTAAAGGACACATAGGTAAATCCCTTGTGTCCAGAGGTCTCATTTAGCTGGGAGTAAAAATAGGATTCTAGCCTTCAAGTTCAGACTAAAGCTGAAAGCAAATTCACTACCTGATGGACACCAGATTCACCTGCCTCATCTGCCCAGTTAATTTTAATTAATCTTCCCCCCCCCCCAGTAGCTAAGGCATCACACTGCATTACATTACACAGGTAACAATATATCTTTATCCCTTTGTAGTGTAACTGTTTTAGTTACTGAAACTACGGAAACTGTGCGTTCACTGCTTAGCTGCATTTTGTACCACTGGCCAGCAACTTGTTCCATTATGAACAATGGAACGATTGGTATTATATTGTTAATTTCTCATCCCCTCTCATTCCACAAAATGGTATGAAATAACTTTAAAATGTTGTGGCCTGCTGTCAATGAAGCTCCTGCCCCGCCCCCCGCCCCCTCCCCCAGCAACATGTTCTTATTTATTTCACAATAATAATTTTTAAAAGACAAATTGAGTTATATTCCAGTTTGACTGAATTGTGCCAGCCTTTAAACTAAATGACAACATGTGCCCCTAATATTTTACAGAGCATTCCCTCCACCCTGGCAGTGTCATTCATGCCAATGAATGGAATGAAAATTCAAAAATATTCAGAAATGGTTAAAAAAATATTTCTCAGTTGCATGAAACTGTGACAAGAAGACTCCTTAACTGATGAAAATCTTCCCAGTTTGGAATTTGTGCAAAGTTTACAGGATATTTTTTGGAAGAAAATGGCATTTCTGCTCAGAAGAACTATTTTCTCTGCATAAAATGCTTTTTCCTGTACAAAATTGCCACTTGCAAGTTTTGTTCAAATTAAGTCCCAACCTGTGAATAGTCTTCAAAAACAGCACTGTTTTCAAAGACTTTGGGGAACTGCAGACGGGTGGTTCTGGGCTGCACTGGGAAGCGGCAGATCTGGGCAATGGAAACCCCACACCACGGCTCCAATCCACCCTTTTGCCTCCCCAAAAAGAGCGGCAAAATGCCGCTGCTTTTAGGGGTGGCAAAAGGCCATCCTAGGAGCTGGCGCGCAGCTCTTCAGAGCCCTTTTCAGTGGAGCGTGTTTGAATGCTACACCAGAAGGGCATCCTAATGCCACGTGCCATGCGTAACGGTGCACGGCATCAGGACGACATTGGCATGGGGTTGGGGCAGCCAGTGCGTGGCTTCCCCCCCCCTCCCATCTCTGCCTCCAGGCCATCCCTTTGGGCTGGTCTGCAGAGGCCCTTTCTCATAATAGGAAGAAAATTGATAAACGTACTCATTCCTCCCTTTGAGAATGAAGTTAAGGAAGAATTTACCTTGCAATCCTTATCTAGAAATGAATTTTAATTTTTTAAAACTTTTATTTAAAAACAACTCAAACATATCATTCATGACACACTATCTAATAGCATCTACTAAATAAAGCAAAAATACAAAACCATTTAATAAAAGTCCAATTAAAACACTGTCAGTAGTTAAACATAATCATCTCTTACTATGTATTCTAACTTCCTTCTATAAGCAACTGATTCTATTTTCTCACTTTTTTCCATTCATCTTAAAGTCTTATCTCCTTATCAATTGTCCACTATTCATTATTTTCTTTTTTGCAATATATTCAAAATTATCCTATATTTTGACCTTATAAACCCTCCTATGTCCAGCACTCTCATTTTGAACTATTTTTTTCCTTAATTTATTTGCACATTTATACATTGAAAACTCTTAATTATTTTCTTTTTCAGCTTAAATGATTAGTCCAATACCAATACCCCATGTCTGACCATATTCCTGTTTAACATACTCAATAAATGGTTTCCATGTTTCCATAAATTTCATAGGATCTTTTTTCTGTAAAATTTGGGTTAGTCTATCATTTTCCGTTAGGCCATTCAATTTCCATATCCATTCTTTTTTCTCAGGGATATCTATTTGTTTCCATTTCGATGCATAAATCATTCTAGCAGCTGTTGTCATATAGAATATTAGTCTGCCGAATCTCTTTTCCAAAACATCCTCATCATTTATATTTAACAAAAAAAAATTCTGGTTTCTTTACAATCCTATAATCTAAAATCTTTTCCATAGCATGATGTATTTCATTCCAATATTTTTTAGCCTGATTACACTCCCACCACATATGATAGAATGTGCCCAATTTCTTCTTGCATTTCCAGCATTTGTTTTTTCCATTGTTATAGATTTTTGATAATTTGAATGGGGTAATATACCATCTATATAGCATTTTATAGTAATTCTCTTTTAAATTGTTACTTAGTGTATATTTCAATCTTTTTGACCATGTCTTTTCCCACCAATTCAAATCTATAGCATGTCCTACATTTTGGGCCCATTTTATCATCTGGGGTTTAATAATCTCTTCCTCCATGTCCAATGATAATATAAGTTTACATAACCTTTTAATTCTGTGATCCCCTTCTGATTTCACAATCTCTTCAAACCCCAGTTCTGGATCTTTTATATTATCCCCTTTAATGTCTAATGTGAATCTTTCTTTTAATTGGAAATAAGAAAACCAAGTGAGATGTAGCCCCTCTTCTCTTAGTTGATCTAAAGATTTTAACTTTGCTTCATTTCTTAGTAATATGTCTTCATAGGTTACCCATTTCGACTCGTTTAATGGAACTTTATTTAAAAAGCCCTCATTTATAGAAGTCCATTTTGGCACTCCTTTACACAATCTTGGTTTTAGTTTAAGCCAAATTCTTAATAAGGAGCTTCTTATGTAATGGTCATTAAAGTCCTGATTTACTTTAATTTTGTTATAAAATAAATATCCATGCCAGCCAAATCTTAGTTCTGGGCCCTCTAATTGTAATGTTCTCATATCATCTAGTTTTAACCATTTCATTACCCAATCAATTGCACATGCATAATAATAAATCTTTAAATTTGGTAGGGCTAAACCTCCTCTGTTTATCTCATCATATAGTAACCTGTATCTTACCCGAGGTTTTTTGCCTGACCAAAGAAATTTTGAAATGTCTTTTTCCCAATTTCGAAAAGGGCTTTAATTTTGATAATAGGCAAATTTTGAAATAAAAAAATCATTTTTGGTAAAATTGTCATTTTGATAGCCGATATTCTTCCTATCCATGATATATCTAATGTAGTTCATTTTTATAAATCTTTTTTAATTTCCTTCCATTTTAATTCGTAATTATTTTTGAACAAATCTGAGTTTTTTGTCATAATGTAAATCCCAAGGTATATTACTTTTTTTGCCAATTGAAATTTTGCTTTTTCCTTCAGTAATTGTTTCACTTCTTCAGTTAAATACATAGATAGCATATTCGTTTTCTCCTTATTTATTGATAATCCAGAAACACTACAATATTTGTAAAAAATTTCTAATAAATCATCAATGTGTTCTATTGGGTTTGCTAAATATATCATTATGTCATCTGCAAAGCATCTCAATTTATATTCTTTTTTTAATTTTGACTCCTTTAATTTGGGGGTTATTCCTAATTGCATTATTTAGTATTTCTATTGTTGTTATGAAGAGTAACGGAGACAGGACAGCCTTGTCTTACTCCCCTTTGAATCTTATAATTCTTTGTAAGATCACTGTTAATCACTAATGCTGCCTCTTGTTCATTATATATATATTGAATCCATTTTCTAAAGTTAATACCTATATTCATTCTTTCTAAAATTTTAAACATAAATTGCCAATTAACTTGATCAAATGCTTTATCCACGTCCATAAATAATAGGGCCAATTTTTAATCTATATTTTTTGAGTGATATTCTATTATATTCAGGAGATTTCTTATGTTGTCTTTCATTTGTCTTTTGGGGAGGAAGCTGGATTGATAGTTGTGAATCCAGTTACTTAGTATTTTTTAAAATCTATTTGCCAATATATTTGCTAAGATTTTATAATCACTATTCAATAGAGAACTAGGTCTGTAATTTTTTGTTTCCCTCTGATCTTTATTCTCTTTGGGAATCAATATTACATTTGCTGCAGTCCACGATTTAGGGAACTTGTCATTTAATATATAATTGCAAACTATCTGTAAAGGAGCCATCAGTTCTTCTTTAAATGTCTTATAAAACTCGGCCCCAAGGCCATCTGGACCTGGTATCTTTCCTGATTTACTTCTTTTTATTGCTTCTATAATTTCTTCACTCGTAATCTTTTTTTTCCAAAATTTCTTGTTCTTGATCTATTAATTTCTTTATTGATTGCTCATCCAAGTATCTATTTATCTTATCTTCAGTAATCTCTTTTTCTTTTGCCAAATTGGAAAAATATCCAAAAAATATGTCCTTTATTTTTTTTGATTGGTCACAGTCTTATCTTCATGTTTCATTTGACTAATAAACTTTTTTTTCTTTTTCTTTTCTTAATTTGTATGCTAGATATTTGCCAGGCTTGTTTACATGTTCAAAGTTTTTTTGTCTGATAAATCGTAATTTTTGCTCCATTTCTTCCATTGTTATTATAGAGATTTGTTTCTGTAAGATTTTTATTTCTTTCTGTTTTGTTGTTGTTGTTGTTGTTGTTCTTCAGGTATTTTTTCAAGAAATCCTTTTTTTAATTTCTACTTCTATTTTTTTAATATTCTCTCCTCTTTTTTTTTCCACTCTCAATTTTTTTTTATGAAGAAGCCTCTAATGAAAGCTTTTGCAGCATCCCAAACTATATGTGGTTGTGTTCCTTTATTTAAGTTATTTATGAAGAAAAACTTTAATTGTTTTTTAGCTTCTTCTACAATTTTTTCATTCCTCAATAAGTATTCATTGAGTTACCATCTATGTGATTTTTTACCTTTGCTGATTATCATTATCATTTGCTGCCCCTCCATCTCTGCCTCCAGGCCATCCCTTTGGGCCGGTCTGCAGAAGCCCTTTCTCATAGTAGGAAGAAAATTGATAAAGGTACTCATTCCTACCTTTGAGAATGAAGTTAAGGAAGAATTTACCTTGCAATCCTTATCTAGAAATGAATTTTAATTTTAACTCAGTCAGTATTATCCCAAACAGAGTAGTGGAAACTAAAGACTGAATAACCAGTAGAGCTGCAGGTACTTCTTTTAGCAATGAATGTATGAGAGGATTGTCCAACACAGGTTAATGTTTTTCCCAAAGCTACTTACAGATTTAAGAAGCTTAAAAACCTTATCCAACTTTACTCCTTGCTTTGTAAATTAAAAAATAATTTAGCTATGCACATAATGTCCTAATATTATATTTACATTTGGCAAAACAATTATCTTTAATTGCAAATGTTGACCCATCCAGCATGAAAGGATTCTCTCCCATCTTTCCATCACCACATTTAAAAGGAACCTACACAAATTGTAACCCATGAAATTCATCACAGTACACCAAAATGCATGGTAGCCAATAGGATGGTAATACTTCAGAGAGTCTTCATGAAACTTTCGTGGCATCTTTCAATATTCCTCAGAAGGAATATTCACAGCTAAAATTTCAAAGTTAAAATTTTTGCATTTGCCTCAGACTTTGCTTTAGACTAGGTGTGGGAAATATATGTTCTTCCAGAAGTTGCTGGACTATAACTCCCATCAATATAGCTAGTGCTAAGGGTTGATGGAAACTGTTGTTGTTGTTAACTGTGCTTCAGTTGATCTTGACTCATGGCAATCCTGTGAATAAGACACCTATAAGACCCCCTATTCTCATCCTGTCTGTTCAGGTCCTGCAGGTCCAGGACCATGATCTTCCTAAAAGAGTCTAGCCATCTGGCATGTGGTCTTCCTCTCTTTTTACTGCCTTCTACCTTTCCTAGCATTATTGTCTTTTCCAGATAGGGGGGAAGCAGACGGCTTAAAGAGCTGTTTTGGGAGCAGGGAAAGGGAGGGGCAGCCGCATGGTGGGTGCCCCAACTCCTTCCCCAGGCTGTCCTTGGAGCAGCCAGCCCTCCGTATGGTCGGCGCTCCAAGGAGGACCTCCCGCTGCAGCGTCCATACACGCTGCAATGGAAAAGTTGCCAAAGGTGCACCGGCAGTCTTTTGCAGCGCACCTTCGGTGATTTGTGGAAGGAGCGCCAATTTAGCACTCCTTCCAGGGGCGGCGAAGCTGCACTGCAGGGCCAAGGTGTGGGGATACCTCGGCCCCACGGCGCAGCTTCCCGTCGTGGCCCACAGCCGCCCGTCTGCTTCCCCCCTTAGTCGTTCCTTCTCATGATGTGGCCAAAATATGACAGCCTCAGTTTGATCATCTTGGCTTCAAGGAAATTTCAGGCTTGATCTGTCTGTCTTGGCCATCTGTGGTATCCTCAGAACTCTTCTCCAGTACCACTTCTCAAATGAGTTGAATTTTTTTGGTTACAAACCAGCAATATCTGAAAAGCCATGTATTGTCCTTCCTTGCCTTAGGTGGAACTCAGGGATGTGGGATGTGTAGAACAGACACAACACTTATTGAAGTTCAGCTACTCTGGGAAAGCAGGCCCAGCATTATTGAGCATAGCCCAGAGCAAGAATAAGGCCCTCCCTCAAATCCATCTGCCATCAACCATCCTGAGAGGGAGAGAAGAACCATTGATCCCCTTCCCCACTGCCATTCTCTTCTCCTTTTGTGTCATGTCTTTTAGATTATAAGCCTGAGGGCAGGTAAATTCTAATTAACCATTTTTAAGCCATTCTGAGAGCCTTTGGGGCTGGAGAGCAGAATATAAATACTCCAAATAAATAAATATATAAATAGGTTTGTTTCTAGTTTTCCAGAAAATTGCTTCTCTTTTGCCTGAAAAGAGAGGAATAAGATAGCCCCACATTTCACTTTAGGCAACACTTTGTTGCTATTACAGATATGATATATTGAATCCATGCCCCAGCCCTGCATAAACACCTTCTTTTGGGCACAGCTAAAGATGATGTATCTTAACTGGTGAATATCTATATTTTTTGAACACTAGTACAAACTCTGCCTTCTTTTCCGTTTCACAGAATCATAGAGTTGAAAGATACCTCAAGGGACATCAAGTCCAACCCTCTGCCATGCAGGAACACATAATAAAAGCACCCCCAACAGTTGGCCACCCAGCCTCTTTTTAAAAACCTCAAAAGAAGGAGAATCCACCACCCTCCAAGGGATGGTGTTCCACTGTTCAACAGCTCTTAATGTCAGGAAGTTCTTCCTAATGTTGAGGTGGAATCTCTTTTCCTGTAGTTTGCATACATTGCTCCATATTCTAGTCTCCTCATAAATTATGTTAGCAAGTACTTGTATAAAACATTTTCAGTTCTTAGTCTTGAGAATCGTTGTCTGAATAGCAAAATCATGTCATATACCTGAAGAGGAGCACAAGGGTCAATATCCTGACAAACAAGAATAGATGACAAAAGCATTCCTGACAAATGGCCACCCTTTGTTTAAAGACCACCAAATAAGTAGAGTCCACCACTCACCAAGGCAGTCTGTTCTATTCTTTAGCAACTCTTACAGTATGTAAGGGCAATATATATGGACATAGAATGCCAGCCACTGTTTCCGTTCCATGTCCCTCCACTATAAATGTCTTTCAGAATAGTAATTATAACCAAATGTGTTCAAGCTATTGCCATCCTTCACTGGATGCAACTGCATCCATTATTAAACATTTATGTTTAATTAATTGTTTGATTATTCAATTAATTATTAATTGTGATTTAATTTTCCCCAACTGGAGAACAATTAAATATTGATTAAACAATACACATATTAAACGCCAGTGTTTTAAAAACCTGGTTTTTTTAAGCCAGTTTATTAACGCATCTCTTTCAGAATGCACTTTGGACCAAGATATTACAAATCCCTATGACGGGACACCCCAAGTGAGACACAGGCAGGATCAGAGCATTAACAGAAAGGGAAGGAGGGGAGATAAAGGGATATCACATTTGCAAGATTAGCCAAGGGCACAAGAAAGATGCAAAGACAAATAGCAGACACCCTTAGGAAGGCTAATTGCATCCAAAGCAGTATTACACATAAAATAGGGTTGTGGAATGTGAAGAGCATGAGCCAAAGGAAGCTGGACATAGTAAAAATGGAAATGGAACACATGAACATAGCAGTACTGGGGGTGAGTGAGTTCAAATAGACAGGAATGGGCCACTTTGAATCAAACAACCACACAGTGTTCCACTCAGGCAATGAAAAGACGGTAGCTTTCACGCTAATAAAAGATGTGGCAAAATCAGTCAGAGGATACAGTGCAAAATCAGATCAAATCATTTCACTAAGGCTCTATGGTAAACCTATGAATATCACCATAATCCAAGTATATGCAGCAACCACAGAGGCAGAACAGGAAGAAATTGATAGATTCTATGAAGGACCACAGAAATAAATTGACAGCACACCTACACAAGATGTCAAGCTTATCATTGGAGATTGGAATGCAAAAGTAGGAATCAAAGAAAAATAAAAAACAATAGGCAGATTTGGATTAGGCAAAAGAAACAAAGCAGGTGAGCGTCTGATAGATTTTTGTGAAGCCAACAACCTATTCATTGCAAACATATTTTTCATACAACCAGAAAGAAGGCTATACACATGGACATCACCAGATGGTCAACACAAAAATCAAATAGATTATATAACTGGAAGTAAAATATGGCAGAACCCTATACTGGTGGCCAAGACTAGACCAGGCACTGACTGTAGCACAGATCATGAATTACACATAACAAAAATAATAGTAAGACTCAAGAAGAAAACAAAACCAGTGATTATACCAAAATATGATCTAAATAATATCCCGACAGAATTTACTGATAACATAAGAAACAGATTTGCACTACTAAGCATAATAGATCTTGAACCAGAGGAACTATGATCTGATGCCAGGGACATAATAAAAGAAGAATGTAGACAGACACTTTCAATAAAGAAAAAGAAAGATAAAAAACCATAGATGACAGAAAAAACACTAAAAGCAATAAATAAAATAAATAAAATGGAGATAGGAGCAAACTGCGAATTATGAATGAAACAGTACATCAACTTGTGCAGAAAGATAAAGAAAATTACTACAACAACCAATGCAGAGAAATAGAAGACAACAACAAAAAGGGAAGAACAAGAGATCTATTTCACAAGATCTGAGAAATCAAAGGAAAAGCCAAACCAAGGCCTGGGACGATCTATGACAATAAAAATAACATAATTCAAGACCAGGAAGAAATAAAAAGACATTGCATGCAATACACAGAAGAATTATACAAAAGAAATGACAAAATGAAGGACACATGGAATGAAGAGGCATTTGAAGATGAACCCCAAATTCTAAAAAGTGAAGTGGACACTGCAATAAGAGAAATAGCAAAAAAACAATTCACCAGGAACAGATGATATTCCAGTTGAACTGCTGCAATCCACATTGACATAGTCAACTCTAGTGCTAGCTAACATATGCCAACAGATATGGAAAACAAAACGGTGGCCAGCAGATTGGAAGCAATCAATATACATCCTCATCCACAAAAAGGGAGACACAAGAGACTGCAGCAATTATAAAACCAAAGCACTAATCTCCCACGCAAGCAAAATCATGCTCAAAATTCTGTAATATAGACTCCAACCATACATGGAAAGAGAGATCCCAGAGTTCCAAGCAGGGTTCAGAAAAGGAAGAGACACTAGGGATCACATTGCGAACATATGGTGGCTAATGGAGCACACCAGGGAATTCCAAAAGAAAATCAGAATGTGCTTTTTAGTCTTATGGGAAAGCCTTTGACTGCATAGACCATGAAAGGCTATGGAACACCCTTAAAGACATGGAAGTGCCAACACAATTGATAGTCCTGATGAAGAATCTGTACCCAGGACAAGAGGCTACTATCAGAACATAACATGGAGAAACAGAATGTTTTCCAGTTGGCAAAGGGGTCAGACAAGGCTGCATCCTTTCACCCTATCTGTTCAACTTGTATGCAGAACATATTATAAGAAAAGCAGGCTTGGACACAGAAGAAGGAGGAGTAAAAATAGGAATATCAAGAATCTAAGATATGCAGATGACACCATAATACTAGCAGAAAACCTCACAGACCTAGAAAAACTACTAAGGAAGATCAAAGAAGAAGGTGCAAAGGCAGGCTTAATGCTGAACATCAACAAAACAAAAATAATGACCACCAAGAACCTTCAGACGTTTAACCTAGGCAACTAAGGAATAGAAATAGTAAAAGATATTCTCATTGATAGAAATGGGAACTGCAGTCAGGAAATCAGAAGAAGACTAAGAATGCTGGAGAAGAGTGCTGAGGATTCCATGGACAGCCAAAAGGATAAAAAAGTGGGTCCTGGAGCAGATCAAACAGGAAACCTCCCTGGAAGCCAAGAGGACCAAACTGAGACTGTCGTACTTCGGACACATCATGAGAAGAGAGGACTCTTTGGAAAAAACAATAATGCTGGAGCAGGTGAGGGGAAGTAGGAAGAGAGGAAGGCCACATGCCGGATGGATGGACTCTATTAAGGAGATCACGTGTGTGGAGTTGCAGGAATTAAGCAGAGCAGTGAAGGACAGAGAGTCTTGGAGATGTCTCATCCATAGGGTTGCCATGAGTCGAGATCGACTTGAGGGCAGTTAATAACAAAATTACAAAGCAGAGACATGCAAACCAAGTTTTGATGAAGAACAGATCCATTCCAGGGTTAGATTCCATGGTGGGCTGTAGGTTCTAGAATGCCAGGGCATCGCAAAAGAGACCTCTCTGCTCCCTGATTCTTATTCTCTGACTGGATCATATGTGGTGGAAACTTCATGTAATCCAAGGGTATGCATACATGTACCATGCCTCCTGCCATTTATTTATTATATTTATTATATTACTTTGTATTCCACGTTTCTCCCAAAATTGGGATCAAGGCAATGCTAGATAATACTGGAACATCATGTTGGGAATTTGCCACTCTAAAACCACTTTCAGCCCATCTGGCATGCATTCTGGGTTTTTGATGGGACCAAATTTGGAATTAAATGAGTTTGGCATACAGATTGCATCAATGCATAACAACAGCAAATTTTATTAACAGTGTTTTTTCCCTAGGGATGTGAAAAAAGGAGAATAGCATAAAGATAGTTAGCAAGTTATCATGATGCAATTCATCAGACTGGCATACATTCTAAAATGTGGAGAAGCAGACAGAGAAATTATTTTGGTTCACATTTTATTTTGGTTCACATTTTATTTTGGTTCACACTGTAATCGTTTTCTCTCTCTCTCTCTCTCTCTCTCTCTCTCTTTTTCTTTCCTGCAAGGAAGCAATAGTGGCAACTCCAAAAACAGGCCACCCCTTTTCCCTGTGTAGCTCAGTGCAGAGAAGGAGGATGGTGTAGCCCTTGGCATGTGGACAACTGGATCAGGCCAAATTGGACTCAATTCAGCTATCCACACACCAAAAGAACCTGAGGTCACTCTGAGGTTTCCTGAAAACTCTAGGATTTTCTATGATTTTGGCTAGTTCAGAGCAAAGTCAGGATAAGGGTAGAAAATACAGATCCTCCCCGGAACTAGACATATGTCATCAGGACTGCTAGCACTGGCTTTGGGATGAGTATGGCATTTTTCACCAGTATAGACAAGCTCAGAGAGAAAGGGATAGAATGCAATGGTGCAGTGCTAAATTCCATCCCTTTTTTGGCCCTGTCTTCACATAGCATATGCTGCAAACTTGATTGAATTCTCCACTCTGTGTTATACTGGCATGCCTTGCTTTAAAACACTTCTTTAGAGTGCTTCACTAATACAGCACTACACTACAGTGCCATTTTGTTACCAGTGCTCAGTTGTTTCTAGTGTTTGTGCACTTTGTGGTCTGGTGGTCTGGAACATAGCCCTTCATATTACACTTGTCCCTGCACATTCACTGGGGTTAGGGGCACAGGACCCCTATGAATGTGGAAAAATCGCAGATAACAAAAACACTAATTTTTTACCTGAGAGAACACCTCTCTGGGAATCTCTAGGTCCTCCAGTGCAGCTCTGTGGTCGAAATCTACCAGGCACTGACCATAGAATTGTATAGAATTCTTAGTGGAGTGTTCTATCTAGGAATCTCAAGGTCCTTCAGTGCAACTTTTGGTTAAAGTTAACTATAGAGTTGCACTGGATGACCTAGTTATTCCTAGAGAGATCATATTAATAAAATCTGTGAATAATCAAATCTGCAAAAGTCAAAGCTGCAAATGTGGAGGAATGAGTGTAGTGAGGTATGCCTGCAAGGTGTAGTGGTTTGAATGTTGTACTATGATTCTTGACACTAGGGTACAAATCCCTGCTCAGCCATGGTAACTGGTTGGTGACCTTAGTTAAATTAAACTCTCAGCCTCGGAAGAAAGCAAAGGCAAACCCATTCTGGGAAAATCTTGCCAAGAAAATCCCATGATAGGTTTGTTGGAAATGCCTTGAAGGCACACAAAAACAACAATGCCCATACTGCTTTACTTCTGATTGGCTGAACCCTTGGCAATAATATGCAGAGATCCAAAGTTGTGTCTTATGAAAGAAACATATGGCTCATTGTTAAAAATGTATCAAAGTTTAACGTTTCCCTCCCTCCTTTTTATACAGTGTGTGTGTGTGTTGTCAGTATGAATGCTCCCCACATGTGACCTCCAGTCTGCTGGTTGGCACTTACAAGCAAGTGAATCAAGTTGCCATTAGCAGTTACCTCAGTGATATTTACAGCATTTGAATGTCAGATACGTAGATGTAAATAGAAACTGCAAGGAGCTGAAAAATCCATGGTTTTTGTTCTCACATGAAACTTGAGACCTCTCCTTTGCTTGAATATACCAGGATGCTTCCTACACATTCAATAACTTTTTTTAAAAAATCATCATCATAACCACCATGGATAGAGAGGTATTTCAAAATGCTTTCTCTGCCAAAGAAGGAGTGTAGCAAAGATGAATGGCTGGAGAAACAACTTTGTTCTCCCTCAAAAGAACTAAAGTCTGGTATTAGATGGCAAGGCAAATTAAAATTGTGGGTTTTGTGTGCCTGTTAAAAACAGCACTTTCAGATTTTCTCAGCTGGATGATGGGAATCAGCTGGGTTGTAGAAACTGTCAGTACTTATCAAATCATTTTATTACAGCCATTAGGCCAGTATAAAAACACATATAAGAACACAATAAAACATCTAAGTGACATATAACTCCTTATTAAAACATGATGATAACCATTAACATGTTTTAGTTTCAAAAGGAACAAAACAAAAGTGAGACAGCATTATTTCTTGATCGTAATGTCTACAAGAAATTTGACATTGATAGGTTTTAAGATTTATAATGAATGCAAAATTGTATTATTTTATATAAATCAACCAACTACAGAGATGCAATACTGACTTTAAAATATTTTGTTTTGCGGTAGTAACCTTTTAATTTAGGTAATCCTACAGGTAATGAATGTAATCTATCCAAAGCTATCTATCATGTGTTTCACTAGATTTTTGACAGGAGTCTTTTAAAATCTTTTAACGCATTATATGTCTAGCATATAATATAATATATAACATACAAAATTAGAATATATACTATAATTATATCATCACACATAATAATGGTGATAGCAGCAGTATATATTTATACCAACAACATATTGAAAAAAGATAAAACAATAATATCTCTAGAATAGTAGCTACCTAAATAGGATCATTAATTAAACTATAGACATTTAACAAAATTAAAATAAAATTAAGTCCCTTATACTAATCAAGAGTTTATAAATTAATCAAATGGAGGATAAATGATCTAATATACATTAGGCATTTGTGATTTCAACAACAACTAGGTCTCATATTAGGTATAATCAAATCCTCTATCACAATGGCAGATTAACCATTCCTTACTAAATTTGGCTTATAATTCAATGTTTACACTACGGCCGTACCCCCCCAAAACTGCTTTCATAACATAACGACCAAATCGAATTGATCATAACAAAAACTTCACAACAAACACAGTAGTCATAATAACTCACTAAGATGGTCTTTACATCTGTTTTAAAAAAAAATTGCGGTTTGCAATGGCAGCTGCAAAAAATTTGGCAACTTTTAGGGTTGTATCTTTGTTGCAGTCAGCAAGAAGATAATTGCTATAAAATTTCTCTTGCCTGCCCAGTATCTGCAGTACAATTGGGGTTATGTACAGAGCATGTATTTCTACATACAGGGAACACTGAAAAAGAACATGGTTAATTGTTTCAACTTCTTCAGTACCGCAGGGACAACATCTATACTGATAAGGGGTCTTTTTGTATCTGCCTTCAAGGACTGATGATGGTAAAATGTTAAATCTTGCAAGCATGAAGGCTCTTCTAAACTTCAAAACACTCAGGTGGTCAAAATATCTGGCATATTTGCCAGG
This sequence comes from Phrynosoma blainvillii, assembly GCA_026167975.1. NCBI lineage: Eukaryota > Metazoa > Chordata > Lepidosauria > Squamata > Phrynosomatidae > Phrynosoma > Phrynosoma blainvillii. Next base: position 182,547,039 of record JANUYF010000004.1, on the reverse strand, counting down.
TCTACTAGTTTCTCTAATGGGATACAAGGTTGACTTGTTTAAGTGTATTTGAAAATCAGTATCCTTTATCCGCTGTGCAATGACATATTTTGCTTTATCATATCCAAGAGAAGCTATAACTGCCGGTGAAAATCCGAGAGAAAAAAGTTTTGAAGTAAGAGATTCCTTCCAAGAAGAAGAAAAAGAATCAGTCATAATTAGTGGTGCCAGCCCAACCGGTACAAAAGACATTTGAAGCCATTTGTTAAATTTGCGTATCCATATACGGGCTTCAATAGACAACAAGCCTAGTTCCAAACGAAGAGTGACATTCGAAACACAATATGGAATACCTAGAATTGTTCTTAAGAATTTTGTTTGAACTGTTTCAAAAGGGGCTACACACTTAAAGGTACAAACTTCAGTTCCATATAATAGTTGCGCTAGAATCTTAGCAACAAAAACTTGAAGAACCGCTGGTACAATTTGACCTCCCTTATTATAATAAAAGGAACATAAGGCCTTAATATTTCTTTGTGTATTTATAACCACATTTTTTTGTTGAAGTTTAGTGGTCCCTTTATCGCTAAACATAATACCCAGATATTTATAAGAAGAAACTTGCTCTATACAATTGTTATCTAATGTCCATTTATATTGATAGTGACTTCTAGAAAAGACCATTACCTTAGTTTTGTTATAATTGATCTTTAGAGCGTCATTAGTACAATGAATTGCCAGTGCTTTTAATAATCTGTTTAAACCTACTTTTGTAATGGATATGAGTACAATGTCATCAGCATAAGCAAGTATAGATAAGGGCTTATTTGACAAGGTTGGAGGGTGAGCTGGTATTTCTGATAAAGTCAAAATCAAGGAGTTAATATAGAAATTAAAGAGGGTAGGGGCCAAAACACAGCCTTGCCTAACTCCATTTGGGGTACAAATAGGTCTTGTCGTGTTTCCCCTATTGTTACATCGTATTACTACACGAGAATTTTCATGCAGTCTACGAATTAAGGTTAATAGACGTTTATCAATGTTTGTAGCCTCAAATTTTTTCCACAACCTGTCTCTTGGGACAAGATCAAATGCAGATTTTAGATCAACAAAAGCAGTAAACAGTGTCCCCTTGACTGAAGCAACATATTTTTCAGAAAGATGATTCAAGACCAAGGCATGGTCAATTGCAGATCTATTCTTCCTGAAACCTGCTTGCTTTTCTCTAATAATTTGTTCTTCTTCAAGCCAATCTTGTAGCTTATCTAACAAATGCATTGCATACATTTTGCTTATGATATTGAGAAGGCTAATTGGCCTATAATTCCCAGGATTACATTTGTCACCTTTTTTATATATTGGGACAATTATTGCAAGGCCCCAATCCTCAGGAACAAATGTTGTAGAATCTATGGCTGTGTATAAAGCCGCTAACACAGGCGCCCACCATTCAGCATTGGATTTGAATACTTCAGAAGGTATGTTATCATTACCAGGGGCTTTTCCAGAAGAGATTCTAGAGATCAATTTGTTTACTTCTTGTACAGAGACTGGTGGCCATTTTGGGAGTTCTTCAATATCAACAAGAGATTGTTCTGAACTATAATGTAGATGATCATATAGCTGGCTATAAAACTGTTCCCAACAGCTGACAGAGATATAATAGATCGTGCTTGAAGACCTCAGCCAGCCGTTAGATACAATTTTCCAAAAGGTGGATGAATCTTTGTTTGTAACATCAGTTATTAAGTTAGACCAGGATTCTTTAAGGGCAGTCTCTTTTTTTGTTTTTATCAGTTTCTTATATTGTTTCTTAATTTCAAACCATTCTGGCGGAATTGTTTGCAGATTCTTTTGTCTATATTCTTTGTATTGTTTTACCAGGATTTGCTTCATGTTAATACAGTCCTGATCAAACCAACTTTTATTTTTTAACTTCTTACTAGGTGTTTTAAGAAATGCTGGCTGAGTTAACAGGTTTCTAAGTATTGTACTGAGCTGATAGAAAGGTTCAAATATACTATCTGGGGATTTTTCTGTTAGAATTGAATTTCTTAAAGTAAGACATTTTTCAGAACTAAGGATTATTTTTAAATCATTTTCAACTTTTGGGGACCACTTAATGCCACGAGGTCTCAATTCCACATTACCTTCTGGCGGAGCTAATTCTTCTGCAAAATCTGTTTGTACTACACAATCTATAGTCAAGGTGATAGGTAGGTGATCACTCTCAACTCGTTGTTCAATTTCACATCTAGGAGAGGTATATAACAATTCATATGATATCAAGAAATAGTCGATCGTAGAGGATCCTTGTTTGGACACAAAAGTGAATTCCCCTTCAATATCACCTATAGTTGAACCATTCATAATTACTAAATTGAATTTATGAGTTAATTGTGCAAGATATAGACCTGCCCCGTTGAATTTTTTGTCCTTTGACTGTCTTAAGGGGAGAGCCAGACCGGGGTCTAGTTCAGGTTGCACGCAATGGAAGTGAGCATACAAATCTGCTTCATTTGAACCAGTTCTCGCATTGAAGTCCCCTGCCATCAACAAAAAAGCTTCAGGATACTGGGTTAACAGATTTGCAATATAGTTTTCTAATCTCAACCATATGTTTTTCAGTGTTGCCTTATGCCGAGAAGGAGGTAAATAAACATTAATAATTAACAACCAAATATTTTTAAACTTAATTAATAAGGAAGAAGCCAGATTTGCCAATGATACAATAGGGAGAAAGGAATAATTTATATTAGTAGCGATCAGAATAGCTAAACCACCACTAGGACGACCTCCCTTCTGAGAAGTAGTAGCCTCGATAGTATGTGCTATAAAACCACTTAAAGCTAACTTTTCCTTCAGCCAAGTTTCTTGAAGTAATATTATGTCAAATTTCAAAATAAATTTAACAAATGAAGAATCACAAACATGTCTAGCCCATCCCATGACATTCCAAGACAGTAATTTCAGATTTCTTATATCATTTTTTTTCGTTGTCATGAATTTAAAGTGACATGGGGGGAATTACATAATCGTTTGACAAATGAAGGATTTTTATTAGCCTCAACAATGGCTGAGTTGAAATTAGTGATATCATTATCTTCTAAGGGGGGACAACCTTACTGGAATTCTTTTCATCTGGTAGCTCCTCAATTATTTCCAGGTTTGGATGGATATAGCTCACATTTGACACTATTGGACCTTGCACTTTCGGTGTGTCTTCTCGTTGGATATTATCATCACACAATAATCCATTTTCTATATTATCAAGATACCTCATGTCTGTCCAAGCTAATGGGTTTATTTCTGCTGTAAGTGTTATTTTATTTCCTTTCTTTTCGCAATCTTCATTTATAGGAGATTTTTTCTCTAAACACATACTTGAAAGGTACAATTTTAATTTTTCCAACCTAGTTAGTATTTCTGCCTGCGCAATCTGAGGTAAAACTGAAAAAGAGCCAATTAATTCTTTCTCCTCTTCAGTGATTGAAAAGTTGGAAAGATGAGGTAATTCAGAAACATTCAATGTTTTAAGGTCCTGTCCACCATTACATCTACTTAGGTTTTGTTCTTCATGATCATCATTTATTTGATCTTTGTTTTTATGGACTTCATGTAATCGTAACTTTTTTGAAAAAGAAATGGCTGGTATTAATGGTTGGGGAGGAGCTACATTAGTGAAAAACCTAGATACATAGATGTTATTCCTTAGTAACAGAGGAATATCTGTTTATATCTATACAGTAAAGTGGCAAACTTAATTTCTCTGAACGTAATTAAAATACGCGCATAGCCATTATCAGAATATAAATATGCAACATGTATAATGTCACTGACAGTAATTTGGATTGGACATATACCATCTAAAACGGCTAGAAGATGGTATTTTCGTTTAACCTGTGAAAGTGCTTTAGATGGCTTTGGAAAGTTTGACAATACAATTTGATTTTGACTAAGAACAAGTTGATGCTTCTTTTTCCCTGTCCACTTTGTGTCTTTTTTTATTGACTTGTTTTTAATTGATTTATTTTGATTTACATATGGAACCGTATTTGAAAAAGGTTTTGATGTCTTAGGATCAGGTACATCTAGCCGGCTGACTAAAGAAGTTTTGTCCTCCGAGTGCTTATTTGATGCACTCCCATCTTGATTACTAAATTTGATATTGGAATCAACAGCATTCGGAGGCATAAATTTTGCTTTTGTTTTATGTCTTTGAAATACACTTGAACTAGATTCATTAAACTCAAGTTCATCTCTAGGCATGGATTTCCTGCATTTTCCTTGATTTATGAATTTTCCTAACTTACAGGGTTTATTTAAAGACTCAAGTGGTTCTTCATTTAGATTTTTTCTTTTAAGACCCTTTTTTTGATTATTTACGGGCCTATGTAAAGGGTTCCTGTCATTCTTTAAAAAAGGAGATAGCATAGGAGATGAAGAAATTTGTCCAGATTTCATATATGTCTTATCTTCTTTTTGGTTGGTACAACTAGTTTGAAGATGTAAGTCTACTAGTATGGTAAGAAGATTATTACATTCAGAGAGAAATTTTTTAACTATTGCCAATTCCTGTAAAAGAGTAGATATCCACTCAGGATTTTCTATTTCTTTTATTGTTGTCTTGTTAAATTCAAATGCTCTAGAGTCTCCTTTAGGCCTTATAACTTCATGTGATTCAGCAATCTCACTACGGCCGTACCCCCCTAAAACTACTTTATTTTTTTGATCCTTTGTAGATTTTATTTCAGATGTTTCCTTTGTTGCAGTAAATTTAAATAACGACTTGCCCTCAGCAAGTGCTATCTCATGCGCCAAATTTGGTATAGAGGGACTCTTATCTAAAGGTTTAAAAGAGCCTATTTTGTCTAAGGACCATTCAAAAACAGGAGTCATTAGCGGAGAGCTTATTTCTTTAACTTTTGTGGAGTTTGTTGCTATTTTAGATTTCAGCTGTCCATGCAATGCATCATTTCTACTATTCGGAAAAAACTGTGTTATTTCGGATTGAACATTTTTCTTTTTTGGGAATTGTATTAGATATGGAGAATATTCTAGAGTACCATTGCCCTCCATAGTCATATTTTAAGCTTGTAGTGACTATTTAATGTTAAAATGTATAGAATTCAGACTACTAAAAAAAAAAAAAATCTCTCAGAACTGTCTAGTATTAATATCAGATAAATTAAAAGTTATAACCACCAAAAATATAGGCAAGAACTTTTCTTCTAAAATCAGATAAAAATGATTTTACACCCAAAGACCTTAAAGAATTACCTCTATTCAACCCTTATAAAGACAGCCTTATAAAAATGAAATGTTAATAATTAAGAAGTAGGCAAATGGTTTTCTACTACAAACAAATAAAAAGTAAAAATAATTTTACAGCCTACAACTCCTTAAAAATAACAGAAATTATAATCACAGGCTGCTGCTACTTTCCGCTAAATCAGCCACTTGCCCTGAAACGTGGCTACTCCCACCCCCACTTGCCGGGGAGGGAGAAGAGCGCGGGTGTGGCCCTGGAGCGTGGCCACCTGCTCGCCGCTGCCACCGCTGCCGCCGCCGAGAAAGGCTCGTTGGAGCCTTTTATATAGGCCCAGTTCTTCTGGCCGCCACTTGCCGGGGAGGGAGGAGAGCGTGGGTGGGGCCCTGGAGCCTCGGAGTGCGGCCACCTGCTTGCCGCTGCCGCCGCCGCCGCCACCAAGAAAGGCTCGTTGGGGCCTTTTATATAGGCCCAGTTCTTCTGGCCGCCGCTTGCCGGGGAGGGAGGAGAGCGCAGGTGTGGCCCTGGAGCGCGGCCACCTGCTCGCCGCTGCCACCGCCGCCGCCGCCGAGAAAGGTTCGTTGGGGCCTTTTATATAGGCCCAGTTCTTCTGGCCACCACTTGCCGGGGAGGGAGGAGAGCGTGGGTGGGGCCCTGGAGCCTCGGAGCGCGGCCACCTGCTCGCCGCTGCCGCCGCTGCCGCCGCCAAGAAAGGCTCGTTTTGGCCTTTTATATAGGCCCAGTTCTTCTGGCCATTTGGCCGCCGCTTGCCGGGGAGGGAGGAGAGCGTGGGTGGGGCCCTGGAGCCTCGGAGCGCGGCCACCTGCTCGCCACTGCCACCGCCGCCGCCGCCAAGAAAGGCTCGTTGGGGCCTTTTATATAGGCCCAGTTCTTCTGGCCGCCACTTGCCGGCGAGGGAGGAGAGCGCGGGTGTGGCCCTGGAGCGCGGCCACCTGCTCGCCGCTGCCACCGCTGCCACAAGAGTCCAGTAAGTTGGTATTTGCTTTCACCATCTCTGCTCTGACAAGATGCAGTTACAGCAACCAACAATATGAATTGGGCTTTGTCATCAAATGTATTAGCTGACAGATGACCCCTTCTCTTTCCCCTTGGTAGAACTCTCTCTCTCTCTTTAGAGAGTTTTCACACTAGATTAGTTTTAAGGGTATGACCAAACCAATGTTAAGATTTCTACACCACCACTACCGCCACCAAACCCTGAAACACTTCATATTTCTGTCAAGTGGCTTTCTTTTGTCTTATCCCTTTGCTACTTATTTCTTAAACAGTGCTTACTGAGTTTGAAGTGACCAAAATTACATTGATTGCCAATGCCATTTTGCTTAGACACATGTATTTTACATGTATGGGCCTTTTTCCAAAATTCTCAGTTCATAGTTTTTAGTGGGTTTTCAGGCTGTGTGGCCATGTTCTAGAAGAGTGGCCTCACAGCCCGAAAAACCCACAAAAAACTATGGATGCCGGCCATGAAAGCCTATGACTTCACATTCTCAGTTCATATGGTCAATATGGCTATACTGAGAAGCCCTGTAGATTGGCACATTTGGGATGCAGAAGTTTTGGGGAGAGCTGAACTGAACAGACAAAGAAACAGGAAGCAAAGGGTCTGCAAGATTTTCAGACTAGAAGTGACTCTAAAATCCAGGTTCTTCCCAGCTTTCCCCTAAAAGTAAGGAGGCTTTATTTCATCAGGTGGAAATGACACTTTTTTCTTAGTGGTGGCTACTTAAGAAGATTATTGCACACTTAAAAAAAACTGGTTTACTTGATCCAGCTCAAAAATAAATGCAGATGGCATCCAGACCCTATCGCAAGGGTTTTGCTGCCAAATTTCCCACCCAGGACCATCCCGGGGTCATTCCCGCTCCTGGGGCCACTCTGGCAGCCATCTTCTCAAGCCAGAAAACTCCCGGCTTTGAAAAAATACCTTTATTGGGCCAACCAAAATGCACAATTACATGTTGCAAGCTTTTGAAGACACACTGGCTTCTTCATCAGGCAAACATGAGGAAAAAATTGAAGATGTTAGTCATAGGCCTGCATTTTCTGTTTCTGGTCTTAGTTCATATGGTAGGGAGGGTTATCTGCAGGCTGGCACCTCCCCTTTTTTGGCTATGCAGTCACTGGAAGATTTTCAAAGTCAAGGAAATTTAATGTCCATTTTCAATTCAAAAAAAGATGGTTTCTTGGAATCCAGCATGTCTGATTCCTTTGTGAAGCCACACAGTCTCCTATGTAGGTAGAGGACACTGAATTTCTTAAGAAGTCTTCATGCTTTGCATTAGGAAAATTTTAGGTGGTGTAGAGGTAAAGCATGCCAATATTAGAAAAAATTGCTTTACCTTTGTTGGAGACAGAAGCCTCAGATAGTAATGTCCCAGTGTGCTTGCTTTCTCTTTAAGATTCCCCTGTGATGGCTAAAATGCGGTATCTTGAAATCCAAAAAACATCTAGGGGTAGCCGTGTTGGCCATATAGCAAATCTAATAACATACAAACAATGATACCTTTATTGGGCCAACCAAATAAAGCACTGGGCCAATGCTTTATTGGGCATTTTGGTTGGCCCAACAAAGGTATCATTGTTTGCATCTTATTGGATTTGCTGTATGGCCAACACGGCTACCTCTAGATGTTTATTGTTTTAAGATGGTCAAGTTGATTTTTTTGTATGTCATCCTCAGATCTTCAGATAGAGGATGGGATATAAATAAGTAGACAGACAAATAAATAAATTTTCCTCACATGCTACAACACCACACAAGATGTAATGAATTTAGCAAAGGTGCCATTATAATGTTGCCACTTGGGAGGATGGTTTCCCAACAGTTCCTCTCATGGTTTTCTTTTATTAGCAGTCATTCTCACACACATCTGCCTGATTCACCTATAATAGCAATGGCAATGGCAATGGCAATGGCAATGGCATGTACATTTCTATACTGCTTATCAATGAACTCAGCACTCTTTAAGTGGTTTACAATCTGTAAGTTAATCGCCCCCAAAAATCTGGGTACTCATTTTACCAACCTATAAAAGAATGGAAGGCTGAATCAACCTTGGAGCTTCTAGGATCAAACTCACAACCTTGTGGTTGCAGTACCAGCATTTAACCACTGAGCCCCAGGCTCCCTTAGCCATTTAGATATCTTGTTGGGACTACAAACCTAAGCGGTCAGGCATAGTTCCCTTCCTGTGAGTACACCATCTAGAAAGATGCACAGATAACATTTACTTAGGAGCTTATCGCACACTTAAATAAACTAGTTTACTTGATCCAGCTTAAAAATAAATGCAGGTGGTGTCCAGACTCCATTTAACAAATGGCACCTTTGCTAAATTCCCTACTGACTAAAGTATACCTGTGTGCTTTATTCAAATTTATACACTTTTAACCACATCCATATTTACTTTCATATAATTTAGAAAAGAACAAAGAAAACAATCAAACACTTGGGGTTTTCACCTGATAACGGACACTGTCTGTGCTTTTGTTAATAATCTTGCAGATCAAATCTTGAATAAATTAATAGGAAAATCTGAATTAATCATTACAGCAACTAAACCAGATTAAATTACCCAGATCAACCAAATATATACATGGAAATTGAGATTTATTATTGTTGTTGTTGTTATTTATTTATTTATTTATTTATTTTATATCCCAACTCTATTATAAGGTGCTGTACTGCCAGACCAAGTTTAGCCAGACAAAACAAAGACCTGGCATTACCCTTTTCAAAGCATTAGGTTCTGCCTCATGATCTGACATCTATCTCCACATTCCTGCTTCCTGGAGCTGGCCATGCCACAGATTATCTGAATAGAACACCACCAAATATCTTGCTAGACAAATCTAGGTAGCTGAGTCAGTTAGGGACTCTACAGATGGGCGGCCATGGGCCGCCCTGAGAAGCCGAGGATTGGGGCCGAGGCTGCCCCACTCCTCAGTCCCAATCCACTCTTTGGGTGGCCCTGGAAGGAGTGCTAAAATAGTGTTCTTTCCTCAAGCCATGGAAAGGGTGCCAGAAGAGGTGGCACATGCCTCTTCCGCGTCTCTTCTGTTGCAGCATGTCTGGACGCTGCAACGGAAGGACGTCATCGGAGCACTCACTGTGTGCAACAGCGGGTGCTTTGATGACATCCTCAGGAAGGGGTTGGGGCACCCAGCATCTAGCTGCCCCTCCCCTTCCTTGGCTCAAAGACGGTGCTATGTGCTGTCTGCAAAGCCCCTTAGTCTTCCCTCTTTCATGCCTGCCATCTTTCCTGTCATTATCGTGTAGATAGCCAGGATTATTTGACTTACTTAGAAAGTGGGGGGGAGAGCAGAAAGAGATTGCTATCAAAGTGAATTGAATGCCATTTTTAGCCTAAAGAATTCTCTAATTGTGAAATGTAATCATCATTATCCTAGGCTCATTTTTATCAACAGCTGGTAAAAAGACTTCATATTTTCTTTTTCATATCATTGTATTTCTCTGTTTTCTCTCTGCTTGTCATCATAAAAGAAGTAAACCTAGCTTTTAATCTTTTATTACAGAGGAAAGGATTGGCATTGTGGATTTGACTGAATACCTGAGGTCTCCTGAAGTAATAGCATGGAAGTTAAATGGGTATCTGGCTCTGCAAAGAGATTCAAGCAATTATGGAGATCTATAAGATCATTTAGCTTTTGTCCCAGTGTCATGCTAGGATTTGAAGTTGAAATAAGTACTGGGCCTTGCATAACAAAGTGGAGTGAAGCTGGAGATTAAAATGGGAGATATGAATAACTGTCTGACTTTACCCAAACCCAATGGTTCATGGGGTTTGGACAAGTGCTTGTTGTTGACCAAGAAGATGATTGACTGGTTTGGGTTCTTTGGCATTCCCCCCCCCCCAAAAAAAACCACCCCAGACAGAGTGATACTGAGGATTTAAATAGTTTGCTAACCTTGGCTGAACATTATTTAAGTAATGTTTGACATCCAGGTGGAGATTCAATAAGTGTCTGGCCTTAATCATAAGGGCACCTAGTGAAATGGCCAGTGGTGGAAGCTGGCTAGAAATTCTGGGCTATTTTCTGAATAGAGCTGAAGAGCTGAATAGAGAGGAAACAGCTGTTTCAGGAACAGCTGAAATAGCTGAAGAGAGAGGAAAACCTGTGGGACCATAATCTTTTCTGTTTTTTCTATTTCCATTTTTTTCTAAATGAAGGCTACTTCCCCTAAAAGTTTGTAGTTTTGTTCAATTTGACTAGCACAGTTAATCCCCTAGTGCTTTTCTTTTTCTTCTCTGGTTCGTTCTGCTTCTCTTTAGTATTCAGACTAATTTGAAAATGCTAAAAGTCCCTTGACTCCAGGCAGGATTGGGTCTCTAGACTTCCATCTAGTTAGCAGAGATGTAGGAATCATTTGGAAAGTAAAATTACAAATTATCATAAGGATTTGTATTCTTATGACTGACTGCTATTACAATGTTTCTTCACATATATAGGTACCAGTAGTGTACTTCTGGGCAAAGCAGTTACCTGAAATGTAACCTACAAGAGAGTTGTATTCAATAATATGTTTTAAACAATTTTAAACAAAGTAAAGTTTCTAAAATACAAGCAAACCAAAATGTCAATTTTAATGGGCTGAACTGATTGATTTAATTAGACTAAGTAATAATGGATGGATATTTTCCTTCTCCTTGGTAATGTGGTTTCATTTTCAAGATAAGTTGATAGGTGTATTCTTTTTTTCTTTTCTTTTTTTAGTTCAGCGTGCTTACATTTCAGATGCACAATTTAAAATTTTCCTTCATGTGTGCATTCTTTAAACATTCCCAAATCCATTGTTGTGTGGGTATTTCTCAGATGAGCTAAGCATCCATCAGCTTCCTTTCTCAATTATACATCCTCCTCTGTCAGTGAACAAGTCTTTTTCTTTTCTTTTCCTTTTTTAAATCTTTGGAATGAATTCTCTCACAGTGACATGCACAGAATTTACTGGAGTAGTTCAATTGCATCTCACTAGATTGATAAAGATAATAGAGAATCCCACAATTCAGAAGGCAATGCTGTTCAGTATGCAGCACGAAATGTCATTGCTGTCCTCTATTATCTCCTGAAGAGTGAATCTCTTGCTATGTTGCATGGAATCTAAGGTCAAACAGATATCGCGATTACCAAAACACTGAACTCTCAACAGCAACAATAAAAACCAAACACCAAGAGAATTCTATATATGCAGTGATATCTGCCTCTAAAGAATTACTTCTGTCTGTCTATTGATAATAGGAATTTTCCATTTTAAGCTGTTGATGAAGTGATCTTACTGATATCGAAGGGAATATATTCTACCTACCAGCATCACCAAGTGATGTGGAAAATATTTGCAAAATTTCTCATTTTTGACAAGAGAAGCAGTCTTAACACATTGAGATAACCCACTGAGAAATTGCCACTCTCAGAATTTCCATATTTGTCAACATTTGTGTCATTTGCACAGAAAGTCTCTACAGAAAACTTTCTTATTACCCTTTGGAAGCTAGCACAACTGTACACACACCTACCATGACCACCACCACCCCATACACAGCAAGAACATAAGGGCTGACTGGTTGATAAAAAGACTTTAAAAATCCAATATTTTTTTATTTCTAAAAGTCTACACAAGGAAGCAGTGATCATAGTTTGCAAAGAAATCACCCTCCCAATTTGTGCAAAATCTGTTCTATCAAAGGTGAAAGTTCTCATCAACAGCATCAGAAAATATTCCATCATTATAAATCTTAATTTTAAAGATTTATAATGAATAAATTAAAGGAGGGAACTATACCCGACTCATGTAAATCGGATAATATTACCTCAATTTTAAAAGAAGAGAAAGACTTATCTCACTTTTAAACTTGGATTATAAAATCTACAAAAAGATTTTAAAAAGTATTGACAAGATGGATACTCCAAGACCAAAGAGATTTCTCCCAAACAGACATATAAAAGACAATACCAGAAGTTTGGTGGATGTGATCGAATATTTTCATAGAAAACTGGATAAACAAGTAGCGCTGATTTTCCTTGATGCATTGAAAGCATTTGACAACATGTGGTGGAGATTTATGAAAGAGATTATTCTTAGAACAATTGGAGAAGGCAATTTCTATAACTGGATCAAGGCTCTATGTAAAGAACAAAAAGCACAGGTATTAGTTAATGGAGAAAGAAGAAGAAGCTGTAGTATACAAGGAGGTACACGTCAAGGCTGGCCCCTGTCAGCATTGCTACTCATTACAACTTTAGTGATCTTATGTAACTCCATCAGAAGGGATAAAGAAATCACAAGGGTAAAAATAAAGAATAATGAAACTAAATTAAGAGTATATGCAGATGACATGGTGGTATACCTCTCCAACCCTTTAGAAAACATTTGGAAATTATTGAAACAACTATATGAATATGGTCTCTATTCAGGATTTAAAATTAATAAAGAAAAAACCTAAAGCACTGATAATGAATATGCCTCATAAAGAAAAATAATTATTTGCATTAAGATCTGGATTTAAAATAAAAAAGAAAATATGATATTTGGGAGTTACTGTAACAACAAAAAATTCAGAATTATTTAAAAACAATTATGAAGAAATTTGGAGTAAGTTTAAAATTAAGCTGGAAAAATCAAAGAGTTTACATCTATCACTATTAGGATGCATTTCAGTGATAAAAATGTATGTACTATAATAATAATGAATGAGACACCATTTAAAGAATGGCAAAAGACTATAACAAAGTTCATCTGGGCAGGGAGAAAACCCCGGATAAAAATTAAAATAATGCAAGATGATATCAGCAGTGGTGGACTGGGACTACCAAATCTTAAACTGTATTATCATGCTAGTGGTTTGGTGTGGATAAAAGACTGGCTCAGCTTAGAGAATAGAAATCTGTTATGTTTAGAAGGAATAGATAATATCTACCAATGGCATGGATATCTATATTATGACTAAGTAAAGGTAAATGGAGATTTCAAGAACCATTATCTAAGGAAAGCACTATATAAAATGAAGCTTTACATCGTAATGATGAAATGATAGAAAATAAATGGGTAACTTATAGTGAGTTATTAGTAGAAAAAAAGGTTTTTGGAGAATGAAAACAAGAGGGGAATTACAGTCAGAAAATATTAAATGTAACTGGTTCTATATCTTCAGCTAAAGGAAAGATTTAGATTAGATCAAAAATCTTATGGAATAGAAAAAAAGAAACAGAAATGGAAAAGATATTATTGAAGGAAACAGACCATCTTGTATCAAAGATCTACAAGGTTTTGCTGAAATGGGAGATGGAAGAAGAACAGATCAAAGAATGTATGATTCGCTGGGCCCAAGATATAAGAAAACCAATTCAGATGGAAGAATGGGAAGATTTATGGGAAAAGAAACTGTGATATATGTTAAATTATAATAAGAAAGAAAATTTTTATAAACTACAATATAGATGATATCTAACTCCAAAAAAAAAAAATGGCCAAGATCAACAAGAAAAATAATAATAAGTGTTGGAAATGCAGAAAGGAGCTAGGCTCCTTTTTTCATATATGGTGGAAATGTCATATAGCAAAAAAAAAAAAAAGGTCTAAGATTCATTAAGAGGTATAGGAAATGTTACAACTGAAATTTTAAAAAGATCCAAATATACTGCTGCTTGGGATAGTCAATAAAGAAATAGAAAAGGACAAGGAAAAAATTCTCTTTTATTTCCTGACTGCAGCAAGAGTAGTGTATGCTAGCAATTGGAAGAATAATAAAGGCCCACAAATAACATAATGGTATTAGAAAGTTTTAGATTATGTTGAAATGGATAAGTTGACATGCTTAATCTGAAAAAGATCACTTGAACAATTTAATAAACAATGGTCAAAGTGCTGGAAAAATACAATCCAGGATGGATTCAAAAGATAAAGGAAAGGAAAGGAAAGAAAAGAAAAAGATAATTAATGAGAAATAAATAATATTAATCATCTCATATAGGGGGAGCACATGTGTAGAAATGAGATATATACAGAGATAAGTCTATAATAATATTTGATTAAATATATAGAAATATAGAAATATATAGATATAAAAATAGGAGTTAAGTTACCGTTATAATTTTTAAGCAAAGGTCAAAACTCTTTTTGTTGATAATGACTATGATTTAGATGCCTGGAAGTCTGTTTTAGTTAATTGTGTAGTGGATGTGATGATGTTTTGAATGATAAATGTATTTTTATGTGTGTTTAGATAAGTAGTATAATATGTTTTGTTCTATTTGTCTTTTTTGTTGTTGATGTATAGCTACATTACATGTTCCGTATATTGTTTTTGATAATTTTGTAAACCAGTAAAGATTAATTTTTTTTAAAAAAGAAAATATTTCACCATTGTAGAGACATTAGTGCTTCTCCTTTTCAGGAGAGTTAACCAAAGATTCACATGTTTACCCCAACCACAGGTTCACGATACTCCTTCCCCCTGCTATTGGCCCTTTTTGTCTTTTTCTTTTTTCTCTCTTTTCTTTTTTAGAAAAGGAGGGTAGGGATGACGACAAGAAGAGTAACATTCTAAAACCACATTAATAAGCAAACATTGGTCTTCCAAACAGTTTTCTTCCTGTAAGGATGATGAACTAGATGAATTTTGTAGATTTGAGCCTAGTTTTTCAGATGCATGCATTTGAGGAATTAAGCTCAAGTGTATGAAAGCTAATGCTACCAGCTTCTTTCTTTCAGTTAAAGATGCTACAAAATCCCTTTGCAAAGTGAGGTAAAATAAAGCTACTGGTTGAAAGTTAGTCTTGCAAGTTCCTGGTTGTCCTTTCCAGAGTCTGCAAACCTGTCCATATGTCATGAATTATCTGCAAAGATGTGTGTGGCTGTTGTATTTAATTAGAATATTCTGTGGAATGTGCATAGCTGCATAGGTAAGCACTAGAAACAGAATCTTAATAGCTGTGGTTCCCCAGTTGTACAATTCCTTCCTAAGAAATATCTTTTGGGCCCCTGGTAAATCCCTGTATTTAAAAATATATATATTTAAATCTGGTGCTAGCTTTAAAAAACCAATGTTAGCTTTGTAAATATTCTAACTGCTTTTATAGTTTCATTATATTTATAAGGATTATATTTTATTCTCCCTTTCTTTAAGGCCAAGTGCCAAAAAAAAAAAACATTTTTCTGTGAAAGGCAACCTAATTTTTAAAGTTAACATATATTTTATTTTATTTTATTTAAAAAAAATGTCCACATTCATATGAAAATGTACAGTGCATGTGCAAACAGACAGCTTGAACTGAATTTTTTTTTCATATTTTTTCATATTTCCCAGTCAAAATGCATAGTCTCTAAGGAGTGCTGGAAAATGAGCACAAGTGCCAGTGCTGATTAATGTGTAGACTAGCCAAACAGATTATTGATTCTCATTTGGGAACATGATAATGCTGGGGCAGTGCATGAAAATTTGGAGGAAGAAAAAACTAACTGTAGGCAGTTCACAGTCTCCAACATTGGATTATCTGTACTGAGAAAATTATACAGATATGTGGACAGTCTCCAGACCTTCCCAGACAAAAGTGTTTAAACACATTCACTTATCAAATGACATCATCCATTCACGGCATCAGCTCAGCTTGACTACTTTCATGAAGTCAAAAACAAAGTGAAATACATGGTACCTTGGTTTGATGCAACTACAACCCCTGGATTCCCCCCCACACATTTGTCTTATCTCCATTAGGAATTCAGAAGTTCCCAATAAATACCATTAGGAAGTAGCAGACATAGTGGAAGTGGAACAGCAGTAAGCTGTTGAAGGATAGGTGTGTGTGTCTCATGCAGTTCGTCTTTCATCCCACAGGTTAGCCTGCTGTCCTTCCTGCCAGTTCAGTTGAGTTCAGTATGAGGAGCAGAGGGGCTGGCCTCAGGTAGCAAACTGTCTTGGACAGGCATTGTCCAAACACACAGGATTCATGCTCCAGATAATGCATTGTATCCTATTTTCCTGGATACAGAAAGTAGACTGTATGAGCCCAAATATATGTGATTATTAAATAAAGCTTTCCCAAGTATTGTTATTTACATCTGTGATGTTCATGCTAGTTATCATTATAACATGGAAGGGTGTCGCTGGAGGACATAATGAAGGCATGCATCCAAATAAGAATTTGCCTCCAGTAACACTGCAGTAACTTCAAACTTCTGTTGAGCATTTAGGCATTACGAATGTGGACACAGCAAATATACTAGCTCTAATTTATTCCATTTATAGTTCCAAACCGAGAGCCAGTGTGGCATAGAGGGTTGAGTGTTGGACTATGACTCTGGAGACCAAGGTTCAATTCCCTGCTCAGCCATGAAGCCCACTGAGTGTCCTTGGGGAAGTCACACACTGTCAGTCACAGGGAAAGGCAATGGCAAACCTCCTCTGAACAAATCTTGCCAAAAACACCCCATGATAAATTCAGATTATGGTCATCATAAGTCAGAAATGACTTGAAGGCACACAGCAACAACAGTTCCAAACCACATCGTAAAGAGGAAGAAAGTTAAGTCCCTGGTACTACAGGAATATATCAAACTACTTTCTTCCATTGCAAACTGTTTTTAAGGAGGTTCTCCACCAGCTTTTAGGAGCCCTGGTGGCGCAGTGGTTAAATGCCTGTACTGCAGCCACTTACTCACAAACCACGAGGTTGTGAGTTCAGTACCGGCCAGGGACTCAAGGTCAACTCAGCCTTGCATCCTTCTGAAGGTCACTAAAATGAGTACCCAGTTTGTTGGAGGCTATTAGCTTGTAAATCATTTAGGGAGTGCTTAAGTGCACTGAAATGTACTTGCTGTTGCTATTGCTACTTGCTTTTAATGGTCAGTGTTCTTTCCAATATTTTCTGCCTTTCACCTGGAATTCTCAGAGGCTGGGATGAGGATCTTTTCTATGCAAAGTATGTGCTGTACAAGTGAGTTACAGCTTGTGATGGTGGTCTTTCCTGATTTGCCACTAGGAATTTATTCCTTCATTGATACTTTATGAATAGTTGAACAGGAATTCTGGCTATTTCAGAATATTCAAGAATCTAGACCTTTGAAATCCTTATGTCCTTTCATTTTTGAATTTGCTATTGTTAACTCCAATGATAGGAATCAAACAAGTAGGCATGGTGATTTTTTCTTTTTGAACAAACAAATCTGCTCTTTAAAAGCTCTGTGGACTGAACAAAAGGGAGGACTGACTGAACAAAAATGCATGGCACATTAAAGCTGTACAGGATCTATGGTTCAGTAAAGAAGAGAGTGATAGGGAATCTGAAGGCCAGCAATATTTCACTTCAATAAAAGCTTATTCAAAACTGCAGAGAAAGCATGTAGGACATTCTTCTGAAGTCTATACAGACTAGCACTTCAGAGGATGGCATATCTGAATGCTTCCCCATCTCAGTTTTTTTTTTTTTTCCTAAACAGGAAAAGCTAGTACTGCAAGTAGAAGGGCCTGGCCTTTTTCCATACTGCCTGCTTTTCTGTGAGGAGTAAGCTGGGTTGCTTTTTTGTTTGTTGTTTCTTACATTTTTACTACATCTTTTCACTAAAAATAGCACACAGGGTGGCTAACAAGCATCATTAAAAGCAATTTGAAACAACAGAACCATGAAAATAATTATAATACATAAAACAGTTCATAATTGGCTGGGGTGGGAATGTACCTTTGCAACAGTATAGTCAGAACGAATTGCCAGTCCAAGAGGAGTACATTTCACAGTCTGGGAGCAACATGAGAGAAAGCCATCTCCTCCATGCCTGTCAAATTGACCTTTATGAGGAATAGTCAAGAATGTCTCTAGTTGCAAGAGCCTAGTTGCAAGATGGATAATCCCTTAGACAGGCAAACCCCAAGTCATTTGAGACTCCAAATGCTAAAACCAGTGAATGTATTGCATCAGTATACATGTGGTATAACCAAGGCAAAGGTGACTGTTACCAAGACAGATTGACTCAGGAAAAGTCTCTGCTGATACAATTGGGCTGTTCAAATCATTCCTAACCGTTGCTGCCATCTTGAAATCCAGGCACAGCATAAAGTGACAGAGTACTACAGGAAAACTAAAGGAAAAGAGATTCCACCTAAACATTAGAAAGAACTTCCTGACAATAAGAGCTGTTTGACTTCTTTTGGAGAGTGGTGGAGTCTCCTTCTTTGGAGGCTTTTAAACAGAGGCTGGATGGCCATCTGTCGGCAATGTTTTGATTGTGTGTTCCTGTGTAGCAGGGGTTGGACTGGATGGCCCTTGTGGTCTCTTCCAACTCTATGATTCTATGATTCTATTATTCTCTAACAATCTAGGAGAAAGAATATCTGTTTGCTGTCCATTTCTCAGTCAAGAAAGTAAACTCTGCAGAATTAGTGCAGTCTGACATGGCTTTAACTGCTCAATTCTATGGAATTTGGGGATTTGTAATTTAGCCTTCTGTGTCAGAGAGCACTGGTGCCACAACAAACTACAAATCCCAGGATTCAGTAGGATGGAGCCATGACAATTACAGTGGTGTCAAACTGCATTAATTCTGCAGTGTGGCAGTAGCCCCAATCAGGAAGAGGATAGGCAGCCGTAATGCTACTGCAAGATTCTTTTCATTTTGAGAAATATTTGTTAGAAATATACACATAGAAATGTATTTTCTGCACAGAAAAATAATTATTTCTGCACAGGTATATGTTTTCTGCACAGAAATTATGTACATTCCTACTGCAAACAACTGGCTATGGTGACACATGCCTTGGTTACATCCCATATGGATTATTATAACACATTCTACTTTGGAAATTGTTTGGAAGCTTCAGCAGGTCCAAAATGCTGTGGCCAGGTTGCTGACTGGGACAGGTTATAGGGATCATATAAGCTTCTTGCTGAAACAACTCCACTGGCTTTAACCTTTAAATCCCTACGTGGCTTGGATCCAGGCTATTTGAAAAATCGTATCTCCCTATATGAGCCTGCTTGTGCCCTAAGATCTGTAGGGTAAGGCTTTCTCTCAGTTCCACCACCATCCCAGGCACATCTGGGAGAGCCTTCTCAGTGCCAGTTCCCAAGTTGTGCAGTTCTCTTCCCTGGGAAGGCTGTTTGCCACCCTCACTATTGTTTTTCTTCTGGCAAGGAAAGAGCTTTTTATTTAAGGAAGATTTTGTTTTTATTGTTTTGCCACATATAAAGCTTTTAATGGGGAAGTGTAATGTTATTTTATTATATTTTAAGTATGTTTGAATGAGGTTTTATCTTGTTTTAATATTGTTTTGACTTCTTTTTTAAAATAAAAATTTAGTTCAATTCTGTTTTAATATCTATGTTATCAGTTTTTTTAAAAAATATATTGTGCTTTTACAATTTCATATGCCACCTTGCATCCTTTGCTGAGAGTCAGGCAGGATATAAATAAATAAAATAAATAAAAATAAATACATCTTTCTAGAAGAGCCATCCCAGAGTAGGTTGGATCTAAATTTCCAAGCCAAGTTTTCTACTAACCAGCAGCACCTTCTTCTTGTTTAATTTCAGCTTATTCCCCCTCATCCAACTAATTATCAAAATCAGACAATGTTCAAGAGTATTGAGTTTTAGAGCTGGGTATCATTAATATAATGGTAACATCTCAGTCCAAAACTCTGAATAACGTCTCTCAGTGGCCATGAAGATATTGAATAATATGGGAAGCATGATAAAATCCTGCATAGTGCCATATGCTGTAGTGATGCAAGAACCACCTTTTGAGAACTATTTGAATCACTGCCCCAGTGCCATTCCAACTCCCAGGTAGACCAGAACAGCTAATGGGGTCATGATCCCATCATCCAGTCCCTGATGTAGACCGTTAGCCAAGGCAACCTAAGTGTTTTTGGACTCATATCCATAAATGCAGGAAGAAGGTGGTGTCTGAATGGTACAGCAAGACTGGCAGACAGCACTATTTGATTTGGTCTGTGTTTCTTTCTTTTTTTTAATTCTTAAAATAAATTTTATTAATTTAAAAAATTAAAAAATACATACATAAACCACTACCACCACTTCAAGCAAATAAGCAAACTACAAATACAAAACAAATAATGACACCTAAACCAAACAAACATACAAACAAGACAAAAATACTTCCTTGTCTTTCATGTCCTCTTATCTCATATCTCTTATGTTTCATTTTGATTATTTTACACTTTACATTTCCCCTCATACTTATATTCCCCCTTCCATTTACATCCATAATACATTTATTTTTTTTCTTTATATCTTATTTCTTGCCAATCTATTTGAGAATTCTCTAATCTATTCTAGTCCTATAACAAATTTTGATCCCCATTCTTGTTGCAAATATTCAATCAATAGTTTCCAGTCCTTTTTAAAAATGTCGATTCCTTTCTTCTTTATCAAACATATTAATCTATCAGTCTCCATATAGTCATATAATTTCATTTGCCATGCTGTTTTTATAGGAGATTCTTTAGTTTTCCAATTCGATGCCTAATTGATTGTAGCCATATTCATTCTCCAATTTTTCTTCTACAATTATTCCCAATAAATACATCTTTGGACTTGCTAAAATTTCTATATGTAATATTTTACTCACTTCTTTATGTATATTTCTCCAATATTCCTTAGCCTATTTATACTTCCACCATAAATGATAAAATGCCTACCTCTTTTTCACATTTCCAACATAAATTCTGTGGACTGTGTTAAACTGGATCATTTTGAGTTTGTTAATGCCAATGAAGTAGGCAAGCCTCTTGGAAGTGTAAGGAGGACAACATGCCCTCTTGATCCTTGCCCATCATGGCTGACTGCCCAGGGAGGTGATGCAGTAAAAATTATTACAACTAATAATTAATGCATCCTTTAGGGAGGGAAAATTTCCATCTAACTTAAAACTAGCATTAGTAAAACCACTCTTTAAAAAACCCTCCCTCGACCCCCCCTGGTGGAAAATAACTATTGGCTGGTCTCTCTTTTACCATTCTTGGGTAAAGTGATTGAGAGGGCAGTTGCCTTCCAGCTCCAGGCTGTCTTGGAAGAAGCCGATTATCTGGACCTATTTCAAACTGGCTTCAGGGCAGGATACGGAGTTGAGACTGCCATGGTCGCCTTAGTCGATGATCTCCGTCTGGGCATCAACAAAGGAAGTGTGACCCTGTTGGTGCTCTTGGACATCTCAGCGGCATTCGCTACCATAGACCATGGTATCCTTCTTGAATGCCTGAGGGAGTTAGGCATTGGAGGCACTGCACTTCATTGGCTCCGGTCCTACCTCTCAGGCAGATTCCAGATGGTGATGCTGGGGGATAGTCGCTCTTCTAAAAGAGAGTTGACATCTGGAATCCCAAGCTGTATAACATTTACAAGAAGCCACTGGGTGAGATCATCCGGAGACATGGGACATGGTGCTCTCAGTATGCTGATGACACCCAAATTTATTTCTCTATGTCTCCGACTGTTGAAGCGACTAAGAATGGCATCTCTCCTCTGGATGCCTGCCTTGGGTCAGTAATGGGCTGAGGGTAATGGATGAGGGAAAACAAACTCAAGCTGAATCCGGGGAAAATGGAGGTACTCACGATAGGTACCCCAAGTTTGGGGAAGGAGTGTTGTCAATCAGTCCTGGACGGGGTCACACTTCCCCTGAAGGACAAAGTTCACAGTTTGGGAGTACTCCTGGACTTATCTCTACAGTTGTCATCTCAAGTGGATGTGATGGCCAGGGGTGCTTGGTACCATCTTCGGTTGATTCGCTAACTGCGTCCCTGCCTGGATCGAAAGGACCTTGAAGCAGTAGTACTTGCCCTGGTAATCTCTCATCTAGATTTCTGTAACATGCTCTACATGGGGCTACTTCTGTACCAAATTTGGAAGCTTCAATTGGTTCAAAATGCGGCAGCCAGACTGGTCACCGGAACACCTAGGTCGGACCACATAACACCTGTATTAAATTTGCTTCATTAGCTGCTGATTAGCTTCCAGGCCCAGTACAAAGTGCTGGTTATTACCTTTAAAGCCCTATATGGCTTGGGCCTGAGTTACTTGAAGAAACGTCTCTCCCCACATAATCCACCCCGCACTCTTAGAACAACTGGGAAGAACTTACTAGAACATCACAAAACTAAGCTGATTACAACTTCCCATAAATTGTTTTCGGCCGCAGCCCCCAAGTTGTGGAACAGCCTACCAGAAGAGATCCATCTTATTACTGCTTTAGATGCCTTTAAAAAGGCACTTAAGATGGAGCTCTTCCAGCGGGCCTATCTACTTGATCTCCTTTAGTGGACGAATAACTGTTACTCCTAATTCGATTGTATGGCTTTTTGGGTGTTGATGATAATTGGCTATTTTACTGAATCATTATAATGTTGTTATTTTATTAATTGTATTTTGTATTGTTTTATATTTTATTTTTCTATTGATGGTATTTTGTATATTGTTTTATATCTTATTGCTGTAATCCCACTTCGATCCGCAGGGAGAGGTGGGAAATATAAATTATTATTATTATTATTATCATCATCATCATCATCATCATTATTATATGGCTTCTCGTTTTTGCCAATTTATATGGTATGATACCAATGATATTGCATTTTATATTATAATTCAAAGTAAATTTTAGTCTCTTTTTCCAACATTTTCCCATTGTTCAGTTTCTATATTTTGTCCAATATCCTGTGCACATTTAATCATATGTGTGTTAACAACTTCTGCTTCCATTTCTATTTTTGATAACATTTTATAAAATTTTGATATTTTGTGGTTATCCTTTAGAGCCAATATCTCTTCAAATTCTTTATTCATTACTCCAATATCTTTTGTTTTCATATCCAATGGGAATCTCTCCCTTATTTGTTGATAGGGGAATCAATTACAAATATATCCCTACTGGGTTAATTGTTCCCAAGTCTTTATTTTCATATTTATATTATCACTCTCTGTAATTTCATTATATGTCACCATTTATTCTTGCCTATCTTATCACTCCCCAAAAAAGCTTCATTTGTAGAGATCCATTTTGGAAAATTATCTCTCCATTTACCTTTAATTTTCAACCAAATTCTTAAAAGGGACCATCTTACATAATGATCATTAAAGTCCTTATGTACTTTACACTTGTTATAAATTAGATACCCATGCCATCCGTATATATTATCATAACCTTCCAATTTTAAATTATTTTCTTTCTCTAATTTAATCCAATCCACTAACCAATTTAAACCACATGCATAATAATATAATTTCAAATCCAGTAATCCCAATCCTCCTCTACTCACCTTATCTTGCATTGATTTCATTTTCACTCTGGATTTTTTTCCTTCCCCAAATAAATTTAGATAATTCATTTTGCAATTTTTGAAAAGTTCAGTTATTTCTGATAATACATATATTTTGAAATAGAAAAAGCATCTTTGGCAACACATTCATTTTTAACATTGAAATTTTCCCCATCCATGACAATTTCAACTTATCCTACCTATCCATATCCCTCTTAATGTCATTCCAAATTTTTTCATAATTATTTTTAAATAAATCTGATTTTTTAATTGTAAAATTTATCCCTGAATATTTAACTATTTTTTTCTCCTGGAATTTAGATTTCTCAACTAACTTCCTTTTCCCTTCCTTTGTTAAATTCATTAACAACATTGCTGTTTTTTCACTATTTATCTTGAGTCCTACCACCTCTCCAAAATGGTTAAATGTTGTTAATAACTGTTCAACACTCTCCAATGGATTCGATATTGATAACATGAAATCATCTGCAAAGACACATAATTTAAATACTTCTCCTTTAATTTTTATCCCTTGTATCAATTTATCTTCCTGAATTTTATTATTTGATATTTCCAAATTTATTATAAATAACAACGGCGATAAAGGGCAACCCTGTCTTACACCTTTTTGAATTTTACAACCTTTAATCCTTTCCACTTTTATCAACAAATAGGCTTCTTGGTTTTGATAAATGGATTCTATCCTTTTTATAAATTTCTGTCCCATATCCAATTTCTCTAAGACATTTAACACAAATTTCCAATTTAAATTATCACACGCTTTCTCTATATCAAAAAAATATAATGCCAACTTCTTGTCTATATTTTTCCGATGATATTCTATCAAATTTCTGGTATTTTTCTTAATCATTCTATTAGGGAGAAAACCTCTCTGGTCCTCATGAATCCAAGTAGTCAACCATTTTTTTTTAATCTGTTTGCTATTATAGCTGCAATTATATAATTTATAATTTTTGGATTTTTTTCCTCTACTTTCTTTAGGTATTAATGTTATATTTGCCTGTAACCATGCCACTGGCATTCTACCTTCCAATATTTCATTCATAGTCTTTTGTAATGGAGATACCAATTGTTGTGCAAAGGTTTTATAATATTCGGGAATAAAACCATCAAGACCTGGTGATTTACCCATTTTCATTCTTTTTATTGCATCTATTATTTCTTGGATCTCTATCCTTTTATTCAAAATTGTTTTATGTTCTTCTGTTATTTTAGTCCTCTTTTCTTGCTCTAGGTATATTCTTTCTGTTTTATTGTGTTCTTCCTTCTATAAATTTGTATAATAATTTAAAAATATCAATTTAATTTCTTTTTGATCTGAATAAAGTTTATTTCCCTCCTTTATATTTGTAATAACTCTTTTCCCTTGTTCTTTTCTTAATTTAAATGCCAATATTTTCCCAGGTTTACATGAGAATTCAAAATACTTTTGTTTCAAATATCTTAGTATCTTTTCTACCTCTTCCATTGTTATTACTGATATTTGCTTTTGTAAACAATACATCTCATCTTTTAATCTTTTTTCAGTAGGCTTTATTTTTAATTGGTCCTCCCTTAATTTGATTTCATATTCTAAATTTTTGAAATGGGCCCTCCCTTTTCCTTTTTATTTCTGCTCTCTTTTTAAAGAAATATTCCCTCATATAAGCCTTTGAAGCATCCCATACCAGATTTGTTGGCAACTCATTCTCTCATTTTTTGGAGGAAAAAATTCAGCTGATCTTGGGCCTCTTTTTCAATACTCCCATTTTAAAAAAGATTTTCATTCAATCTCCATCTAAATTATTTCAGGCCATTCTTCATCACCATTCCAATGTTGGATTATGGTCCGACCATATTTTTGGCAAAATATCTACATTAGATATTCTTTTACATAATACTGTTGAGATAATAGACATATCTATCCATGACCAGGAATTATGACACTGGGGGGAAAGTATACTCTTTTGCATTATCATATAACACCCTCCACACATCTTTCAGGGATAATCTATCTATTAATTCAAAAAAACTTTTTGGCAATCTCCCTTGATTTAATCTAATCTTTTTCCCCAGGAGTTCTGTCCATTTGCAGGTCTATCACCCATTCCAGTACCCCATAGTAACTATCAATTCATTGTTTGAATCCTCCATTTTTTTATTAATTGTTCATAAAAATTTCCTTTATTTTCTAACAGAGCACATACTCCAACTATTAACATTCCCCCCTTCTTAATATTACTTCCACAACCATATAATGTCCATTTGGATCACAAAATATCTCTTTAGATTCAATTCTCAATTTAATATACATTACCACCCCCTTTTTTCTTATTCTTTCCAGCAAAAACATGTTCTTTCCCAAATTTATGATTTCTTAAATACTTCACATCCTTTATTCTAATATGGTTTCCTGCAAACAAATAATATAATGTTTTAATTTTTGGAGGTAATGGTATATATATATATATATTTCCTTTTTTTGTGGGGTATTAACCCCTTTGACATTCCATAACAAAACTTAGTATTATCCATCAACATCCCTTCCCCCTATGTTCAATTGCAGTCCTTAAATATCAATTCTACATTTCATCTATATCTCTTCCTTCTAAAGACTCTCCTTCTTTACTCTGGTCTTTTCTTCAAAATCATTTACAATTTCATCCTCTATCACTTCTGATTCCCTTCTAAACCTCCAATTCTCAGCTCCTTGTTCCCTCTGGTTATTTCCTTTCTCCCACTATTTCTTCCTCCTTTCTTTATCTTCCTTTCTTTGCCTTAAATTTTTATCCTTCACATTTTTATCTCTTTCTTCTCTCCATCTTTCTTCTAACTCCCAAAACCTTCTAGTATCATTAACTGTCTTTTTCACTATTCTTCTTTTTCTAAACCAAAAGGTCAAACCCTCTGGTTGCTTCCATCTATATGGAATATTTTCTTGTCTGAGAAAGGCTGTCAAGAATATATAATCTTTCTTCTTCCTTAAAAGTCTTGCTGGAACATCCTTAAGAATATGCACTTGTCATCCCTCAAACTCAAAAGGCATCTCATTGTGGTATTTCAAGAGTAAATCCTGTATCTGTTTTTGTACAAAATAAATAACTATGTCTCATGGTAAAAAAAAAATGTTTTGCCACCACTGAGTTAAGGCAGAATGTCCTATCAATTTCAAATTGATATTGTTGGCTATCTTTTTCTAAAAATTCAGCCAATTTTGGACCTAAAGTCTATATCAAATTTTCATTTTTATTTTCTGGACCCCTCTTATCTTTACACATTTTTCTCTTAATTTATGTTCCCATGATGTTTTTTCATCCAAATCTTGTTATCTAAATTCTTCCTTCAATCTATCACTTCTCTGTTCCATATTGTCAATCCTTTGATTTACTGTTGTCAGTTCTCCCATTATTCTCTCTATTGTTTGATTTATCTCCTGTAATTTCATCCTTATCTCTTGTCTTATCTCTGCTTTAAAATCTTTCATTTCTTGCCTTATCTCTGTTCTTAATTTCCTTATCTCCTCCAATAAGATTTGGTTTGGATCTACAACATTAGGTCGTTCAAGAGACAGTCATCTTGACAATTGTGTCTGGCTTTGTGTCTTTGCTATTTGGGTTCTTGACAGCATGATTCCTTCTCTCAATCCCTAGAAACTATCTTCTTATATTTATTCTATTTTGGCATTTCTTTATTAATTCATTCTTTATTTCCTTTAAAATATTCCTTTGTTCTAAAGTCTACCCTAAAATCACCACAAAATACAGCCCTTTCAAATATAGAGAAGAAAAGACTACTATAACATCTATAGTACTAACAGGTTTATACTCCCCTGTCTTTGATCAAAAATTTACCTGCACCCCATCCTATCCACAACTTACAGAAATATCTTCCCCCAAGAGCACTCCCATACATTAATCATATTAAGTCCCTTATTTAATCTCTTATCCTCCTATTATTTTCTTATCATCATTATTATTCTTATTTCTTTATTTTCACATTCAGTCTCAAAGACTGTCCGTTTTATGTTCTAATATCCTCTGACCTTTCTTAATGTTTGTCTTTACAGTCTTATCTCATCTCCTCTCTCTTCTTCCTTCCTTCCTTCCTCCCCTTCCCAGGGTCATCTTTCTATCTTTTCCTTTTTGTCAGTCACAAGGGTGCTTTTCTATCCACAGTCTCTATAGCTATTTCAAAGTTTACTATCATTCCTCTTCTCTCTCTTTTCTACCCACTGTCTTTATTTCCTTCCCGGAAATGTCCTTCTATCCTCCTCTCTCTATTATCCTCAACTGTTTTGTTTCTTCTGGTCCTGAGTCAGCTCCTCTCCTCCTTGCTGCTGCTGATCTCCTGCTGATCATGCCCAACCAACCTCCAAATCCAGCCATGACCTCTCTCTCCAGCCACACTTGCAGTCGACCCCTTCCTCTGACCATCAATCTCCCCAAGGTCACAACTCCTCTGCTGCCTCGTTCCGTACTCCAAAAGTCAGTTAACTCTTCATTTAACCAAGCACTATTAATACTGAAGTTTTGGGAGCATTCCTTTTCCTTCGGCCCCCAGTCCATCTTAGGAGATAGAAAATTATCCTCAGCTTTGCATGCGGCAAAAAGAGGACCCTCTAGTCTTTTATTGGTTTAAATACTCCAATATCCAAATTGCATCCCAAATAAATTAATTTCAAAAAGTTACAGGGATAGATATCTTCTTTTCTATTTTCCACCTCCTCTATATTGCATGAATCATATGAAACACTTATTCATTTGTCTTACATTTCTATATATCCAATAGAGTCTCCCTCTGTCTTCCTTTGTATTTTTAATCTCCAATTTCTTTTATTAACAAACTACGTATGACAGTAATCACTGAGGTTACTCAACCAAGTTCATGAAAAGACATCAGAGAAGGCAAACAGAGCTTTCAAAAAGATTAAAATTGGTGGCGTCCCAGTTGTCTTGTAGACTGTACAACCACAACTCTGATATGCCCTCCAATCCCCTCTGTCTCTCTTTCCTTTTTCGCCCCCATGAGATCCAAGTCCATTGGGATTACCAAGAGCCAGAGAGTAGGAATCTGGATCCACAATGGGCTCCTCCAAACCCCCAACACCAACAGGGTAATTCTGGACCTCTTAGTTGCTATCTTTAGGTGGTCCTATAGCCACGTTGTTATGAACATGCTGAGGGATTTCCCAAAGGGACGCCATAACCAACCAGAAGTCTGATTTGGTCTGTGTTTCTGTTGACATAATGCCATGCATTGACACTGATTCCTCATTCATAACAGCCTATAAAACCTGCTTTCTCAAGGTTTCATTCCTCACTAATTCAGACAACACTTTCTTATTCCATTTGTATCTTAATGGGACTGAATGACCATCTAGTTTCTAGTATATTTGTTTCTATTTTTAAAAAATGCTCAGCCATAAAAGACTGTGAAGAACACAGAAGTCAAACACCACTAACATTTTGCATAACCTTGTTTATAGCCCTTTTGAGAAGATTTTTTTCCCTGCCAATTTTAATTAAAAGGAAAAAGGTGTTTGTTAATATTTGCTGCTAGAGTGAGCTATTATGTAAATTGCATCCACTCAGAGAATGTGATTAGATGTCACAGCAGAAGAATTGTAATCTCTGTCTGGTTACCAATTCTCTTTACCACTATTTTGGATTCCTTCAAGCTACCAGAAGTTCACTTTACCCTAGGGATATATTTGTGGGTTGCCACTTGTTTCAGGTCAGATTTCCTTTAAATGGAAGCCAGGTTTGGCAGGTGTTCATTTGCAATTGCTTTAAAAAAAATCATCTTGCCCATTCCTTGTGCTGGTTGGCTCTAATTACTAGTCACTCCATGGAATGGGTGACAAATGCCCACAGAAGAATGTTCTTTCCAACCACCAAATGTCAAATCATTAAGGAAAATAATCACCCAGAGCTGCTAAATATTTGGGCACCTTTCCAGCTTCTACTTGACAATGATTTTAAACCATTTCTGACATCTACTGGAAAGAAATCACAATGCCTTTGTGCAGTTGGGTTTTTTTTAATTTCAAAAGCCTCTTTAATTCCTAGAGGAATTGTTATTAAAATAGATTCGGGATGAATCAGAGAGATTGATATGTATTCTGTGTCATGTCATTGAGATTGAAATAACTAGTACCATTGCAGGATTTTATCCATTGTCCTGAAAGTGTCCAAAATTAAAATAATGAGAAATTTAGACTGATAAGACTAAAAGATTTTCAGATCATTCTGAGGGGGCAAATTCATCCAAGTTAAGTGTTCACCCCCAATATTTGCAGTGGGATTATGCAGAATAAAATCCTAGGATCCTGGAGCATATCTTGTGGAAAGCATTGGGGGCTTATTAATTGGTAGACTGGTATCAGTCTGTATTCTAATTTCTCAAGTTGTCACATCAAGCTCTGCTGGGTATGACACACAAACCTATCTTATTTTCCAAGTATTGAAATAATAATTTTAAAAATGCCTTGCATTGACTTGTCTGTCTGAAAAATGATTGTGTAAAATAATGTCACCTCAGATTTGACACACCACAGAATTAGTGAATGCATGGCCATCTAGATGTTGTGTGACTGCAGCAACATCAGCCTTATTCATTGGCTACAGCAGATCAGGCTCATGAGAGTTGCCCTCCAGCAAAATTTGGAAATTCACACATTCCCTAGCCCTGCCATTTAATGTGTATGTACAATGGTGAATGAAGGAGGTTTCCTTGTGATACAGTGAGACTTCACCATCTGCTGGCTTACCATCCATGGATCTGAACATTATCCCAAATAGTGGTGCATACACGTGGCCATGCTAGTTGCCATGTTCACACTTAGTACAGGACATGAGACATTTTTTTTGTATGCGGGGGGGGGGGCAGTCTGAAATGGATCCCCCACAGATACAAAGGACTGACTTTACTTAGCTTTCAGATTTTCCTGTTGGTTCAACCACATGTGGAAGAGTTTTTGTTGTTGTCCTCAGCACTGTTCTCCAGCACCACATCTCAAATGCATTAATTTTCTTCCTGTCCTCTTTCTTTACTGTCCATCTCTCACATCCACACAGGGTAATAGGAAAAACAATGGCGTGTATGATTCTCACTTTTGTGTTTAGTTGTATATCTTTGCATTTTAGGATCTTTTCTAGTTCTTTCATAGCCACTCTCCCCATCCTTAATCTTCTTCTAATTTCCTGACTGCAGTCCCCATTTCTATCAATGTTTGATCCCAGGTATGAGAACTCTTTTACCACTTCTATTTCTTCATTGTCTAGGCTGAAATTGTCTAGATTCTTTGTGGTCATTATTTTTGTTTTCTTTATGTTCAACATTTAGCCTGCCTTTGCACTTTCTTCCTTGATCTTTCTTAGCAGTTGTTCCAGGTCTGTGAGGTTTTCTGCTAGCATTATGGTATCATCAGCATATCTTAGATTATTGATATTCCTTCTATTTTTACTCCTTCTTCTTCTTTGCCTTTCTTATAATATGTTCTGCATATAAATTGAACAGGTAGGGTGACAAGATGCAGCCTTGTCTGACCCCTTTGCCAATTGGGAACCATTCTGTTTCTCTATGTTCTGTTCTGACAGTAGCCTCTTGTCCTGAATACAGATTCCTCATCAGGTCTATCAAATGTGTTGGCACTCCCATGTCTTTAAGGGTATTCCATAGCCTTTCATAATCTATGCAGTCAAAGACTTTGCTATAGTCTATGGTCTCATTCATACTTAGGGATAAACCGGTTTCTTAACTGGATCATTTCAAATAGATGCAGTAATTCGAAACTGAAGCAATGTTTACACTATGTTTGCCACAATCGAATCTGTCCATGTTTCCATCAAAGTTCACATTTGCATGGTGATGGGAACTGGCACCCGGGAGGGAGGGCCAATGGGCAGTGGGTGGGCAGAGGGCTGGAACTTACCCACATCAAAGGTCTTGGCAAACCACCACCTTTTTCCCCTCTCAGCGCTGACGGCAGTTCCGTGGACCTCTTTAATTTTAAATTTCCTGCGCTGTCAAAATGGTCCCTTTAAATCATCCTGCAGCTGTTTTACGCTTTTGCTGGTGATTTGGTGCCCTTTTTCCCAGCAGGACAGAGGTCGGGGAAGTTGGGGAGGTGGTTCATTGGGGGCATCGTGTGGCATGTGTAGTTTGTTTTAAGTTTGGTAGATTCTGCACTTGTGCACAGGTTCTCAGGACCATGGGTTCATGGATGCAGTGGGGGTAAAACTGCCCTGGCATCCATAGAACCATGAGATCTGTGCATGCCATGGGGGAAAACTACACCCATGGATCTATTATAGTGTGTTATTATAGTGTTTTTACTGCCAGGGGTGAAGGAGGGAAACTTTTCTGCCTCCTGTGTCAAAGCAATTGGGTTTTGAACTTCATGGACCTTGACTTCAATGGGTGATGGGTGCAAGTTGCTGTATTGGCTCAGGCATCAAATTATCCTGGGCTGGTCCTGTTGTATATAATGCCTGCAACATTTACTATCTAGCTTGATGTTTATGGGCTTGTAAGAAGCATGGCATAGTTATGTTCATCATCTAGATAATTGGTGGAGCAGGGAGTCACCATATACTTCTGAATTTGTTTTGATTTCTTGATTTTTGTTTGGTATTTATGTCTTGTGTTGCTTTCAACTGTCGAATTTGTTTTAATTGTTGCTGTTTGTGGCAGTGTGCCATGCAAGCTGGTTTGGAGGAAAGAGAACTTTGAAAAGTAGACACAATGAATTAAATATATATTTTAATTAATTAAAATATATTAAAAGTAACAAATTACAGATAGCTAGTTACTTGTTGTTACTTCATTTTTCAAATAATGAACATGTACCTAAGAAAATTACAGCTCCCACTTTATGATGGAAAATGTCACTCCCTTTGTGATATAGCTGTAACTTTTAAATATTACTTCTGTGTTGTGTGGGGTTACTGAATGGTGAAGGAGGAAAATCATGATTCCACACTGTGCTGCTGCCTCATGCTTTGTTTTGAAACTTGGCATGACAAGCTAGTTGGGATAAAATGTATTTAGCATTGAGATGTTTGCTTTTTATTGTCCTAATCGTTTTGGAGGAACAGGAAGGTAAAAATTGTAACTATATAGCTAAACAATTGATTGGGGCATTGGATATAAGAATAACTCGTTACTTTTAAAGTAACATCCCAAGCTGTGTGAAGAACTAGTTCAAATGTGTTCATACTAACAACCTTTTTTTTAACGTTCCTAATCTGGAGGGGAAAGAAATGTTCAGGCTGCTAGTACCATTTTATTATCCTTCTGTTTCCAGCTGACTCAATCCTATGGTTGCCAACCTATTCCAGGCTGGCAAAGGGGCATTGTTCTATGGTGATATGGGTAAAGTGATTCTTTCATACCAAACGAGTGGTCCCACCTTTTCAGCAGTTGCTTTCAAATTGGAGCAAACGCTTTTTGAGTGTTTTATTGTAAGACACTAAAAACACCCTGGCATTGACAGTGATGGTTAGTAGCTTCTGGTGTGTATCTGTTTGAAGCAGTGGTGAACTGTTGAGGGAAAAGATGGATGGCTATTGAAATGTGTAATTTGGTCATTGAAGTTTCTTCTTTGGAGGAAATCCCATACACCTCCCCAAAAAATTGCATATTTAACAGAATATTGATGCCACAAACATTCATATGTTTGATATAGGGTGGTCAGAGGCCTTACTTATACAAACAAGAGTCCTATGTTTGAATGATTCCCTTATTTGAAGCTGTATCCAGTAAAATTCAGAAACCATGGGGCGTTGCAGACTGCCAGAAATAGTGCAAATTGAGTCCACTTTTAGGGTTAGGGTTAGGGAATCATGGGAACTGTACTTTATTGTGGCACCACAGCTCTCTGACAGAGAAGGCTCAATGTCTCAGAAAAAAAAACAATTCCCATGATTCCCTAGCACTAACCCTAACCCTAAAAGTGGACTCAATTTGCACTATTTCTGGCAGTCTGCAACCCCCCCATAAGAAGGACACACAGGAGAGACCCAGGAGTGGCATTGTTGCCTGGCAAAAGTTAAGTACCAGGACAGAAAATTAAACAAGGAATACACAGGGCATCCTGGCCACAGTTGTCCCAACTATGTACTATATTTCTGTTTAAATTATAGTTGGTGAATTTGTAACATTGGAGCTTATCGCATTACAAAATAAACCTACTTACCCCTGCCAGTTTCAAGAGAATTATGGGATGCAGCCAGGTACTATCACATGCAATATGCTGCTGATGCCACCACCCGACTGCATCCCACCTGAAACCCATCTATAAGCCACGCATAGATGGCTGATTTGCAAAGTCAGGAAGCTCAGGCATCTGAGCATAGCTTGTAGGTGAATTTTAGGTGAATGCAGTTGGGCGGCAGCATCGGCAGCATTTTGCGTGTGATAGTACCTAGCTGCATCCCATAATTGTCTTGGAACTGGCAAGGGTAAGTAGGTTTATTTTGTAATACGATAAGTTCCTTTCCTGGGTTCAGGAAAGGAAGAGGCACTAGAAACCACATTGCAAACATATGATGGCTAATGGAGCACACCAGGGAATTCAAAAAGAAAATCAGCATGTGCTCTATAAGATATGCAGATGACATCATAATATTAGCAGAAAACCTCACAGACCTGGAACAACTACTAAGAAAGATCAAGGAAGAAAGTGCAAAGGCAGGCTTAATGTTGAACATAAAGAAAACAAAAATAATTAACACCAAGGACCTTCACCAGTTCAACCTAGACAATGAAGAAATAGAAACAGTAAAAGAATTCTTATACCTGAGATCACATATTGATAGAAATGGGGACTGCAGCCAGGAAATCAGAAGAAGATTAAGAATGGGGAGGGTGGCTATGAAAGAACTAGAAAAGATTCTAAAATGCAAAGATATACAACTGAGCACAAAAGTTAGAATCATACAAGCCATCGTATTCCCTATACCATGTAAGGATGTGAGAGCTGGACAGTTAAGAAAGATGACAGGAAAAAATCAATTTATCTGAGTTGTGGTGCTCGAGAAGAGTATTGAGGATCCCATGGACAGCCAAAAACACAAACAATTGGGTCTTATAACAGATCAAGCCAGAAACCTCCATGGAAGCCAAGATAACCAAACTGAGGGGGGAAGCAGATGGGCGGCTACGGTCCGCCCCAGGAAGCTGCACCGCGGGACCAAGGCATCCCCATGCCTCGGTCCTGCGGCGCAGCTTCGCCGCCCCTGAAAGGAGCACTAAATTGGCACTCCTTTCACAAGTCGGCGAAGGTGCACCGCAAAAGACTGCGGCGCACCTTCGCCGACTCTTCCACTGCAGCTCGTGCAAATGCTGTGGTGGGAGGTCCTCCTCGGAGCGCCGGCCGTGCAGAGGGCCAGCTGCTCCGAGGACAACCTGGGGAAGGGGTTGAGGCACCAATCGTGTGGCTGCCCCTCCCCTTCCCTGCCCCCAAGATGGCCCAATTAGCCGTCTGCTTAGCCCCAGAGTCTGTTGTACTTCGGACACATCATGAGACGGGAGGACTCATTGGAAAAAACAATAATGATAGGAGAGATGGAGGGAAGTAGGAAGAGAGGAAGGCCACATGCCAGATGGATGGACTCTATTAAGGAGGTCACAGGTATGGGTCTGCAGGAATTAAGCAGAGCAGTGGAGGACAGAGGGTCTTGAAGATGTCTCATCCATAGGGCTACCATGGGCCAAGGTCAACTCGAGGGCTGTTAACAATAACAGAAAAGCTCCTTAGGGTGACAGATCCATAATTATTCTGTATTCAGTAAGGCTATATAGTCACAATCATGCTGCTATAGCCATGACCATAAATACCCCCTCCCAGCCCAGCTTAAGAGCCAGGAGCCACATTGAACTGCTGATCATCATATCAGGAGAGTGATGTTTCATTGAGCAAGGCTGCAACAATCAGAAGCAGGACTCTAACACAGATCCTTGTCACAGCCTTCCTCGCTGGAGGAGGGGGCTGGAAATATCCTTCCCGTGCTCTAGTCAGCAACAGATGTGGCTGTGGGCTGTTACGGGGGGGGGGGGGGGTCAAACTAGGAAAAGTTACATAGGGGGGTTGCAGACTGCCAGAAATAGTGCAAATTGAGTCCACTTTAAGGGTTAGGGTTAGTGCTAGGGAATCATGGGAATTGTTTTTTGGTGTTTTTTTCTGAGACATTGAGCTTTCTCTGTCAGAGAGCTCTGGTGCCACAATAAACTACAGTTCCCATGATTCCCTAACCCTAACCCTAACCCTAAAAGTGGACTCAATTTGCACTATTTCTGGCAGTCTGCAACCCCCCTTAGTTATGCATTTGTAACTAAGGGCCATAGCAGACAGGCAGGAAAAAGTGGCTTTTTCCAAAAGCAGGTCAAAACCCTGCTGTCCTCACAACCCATTCCCACAGGCAGACCACACAGTGTGGCATTAAACTGTGCTGCTGGGTAATTTTTTGTTGCCTCCTCACCACACATGTGCATTGTCATAGAAAAACACCACCTGCAACCTCCAATTACCTCCCACGTCTTGCCCAGATGTCATTGAATTGGATGGCCACTCCTTGGACTGGCCACACAGTTGCACATGCAATGCTCCACCAGTACAGGTCATTGGTGTATCGGTGTGCCAGTGATACACTGGCAAAGCATAATCCTGGAGACCTCCCATACATGCCCCTTTCACCTGCTTCACCTCATACTCCCCTGTGTGATATATGTACATTGTTATTACATCCATTGAAGTTGTTGCACTTTAATTTTTTTGGTTTGCCACAGCCCCCCACTGGTGCCAGGCTGTTTATATGCAGCTGTGAAGATGCACATTTTCTGAGCCAAGGCATCAGATCCTAGCTTGTTTTTACTTGGGTTTTTAGCCCCAGGGGTGACTTCACTTTAGTTTCCAACCACTTTCGAGAAGTGCATCATATAAATGCCCTGCCTTCAAAGCAGCTGAAAGCTGCTTTATTTCGCCCCTGTTTCACCCGAGTGGGAGATCAGCAATTACTTTTACATTTGAATCCACATATCTAAATTAGGATGTCGAAAAAAATTGCAAAATATTATGTCCTCTTTTGGGGAAACGGTGGCCACCCAGTTTAATGTCCTTTCCTCCATTATGTCTTACCACAAAGAATACTGGGAACATTAGCTTAGGGAATTTTCTGTGGTCAATCTCCTTTGTATTCATACCCTACATATGCACACACACACACACATTTTCCAATTGCCTCAGCTTTTGGAGATGCTGGAACTGTCTGTTATGAAGATTTCCCCTTAATAGGATTTAGATATAATATATCCATAGCCTAGAAAAGTTAAGGAAAAGGTTTTGGACTACAACTGACCACAAGCACTGTACATTTGCCATGCTGATTGGGGGATTCTGGGAGTTGTAGTTCTCAAAGGTAACTTTTACAAACCCTCTCTTACTATTGATTTGACCACAGGACTTAAGGCACCAGATGATATATGTTTTGAAACAATTTGTACAGCTGTATCCAACTATCACAGCACTGATACATGAAAGTAATTTGAAACACTTCTGGTGGTGGTGACAGTTAACCACAGTAAGTTCAAACAAAAACAAGAAGAGCATACTTGGGTTTATTGTTGTTACTGCTGCTGTTATTCAGATGTTTCTTCCCAAAGGCAAAATCTTCTCTTTTTATTTGGAGCAAAAATAGACTGAAATAAAATCTCTCCTTGTCATAACGCCTTGCCTTTTTCCTTTGTTAGGTGCAAGTGTAACCTTCATGCCACCGGCTGCAGAGAAGAAAACAAAAAATTGTTATGCGAATGTGAGCACAACACAACAGGTCCAGACTGTGGAAAATGCAAGAAGAATTATCAGGGACGACCTTGGAGTGCAGGCTCATATCTCCCCATTCCTAAGGGCACTGCAAATATCTGTGAGTACTTAACAGCTCAGTAGGACAGTCATCACAATAATATGTTTTGGATTCAGTGGTAGAAAAACAATATTAACAAAACCTGTGACATAAGCACAAAACAAATGCTTTCATGGAATACTATGCATTCATGGAAAACCTTAGAAGTAACTCCAAACTGTGTTCAGTGGGGGGTTATGCCAAAATAAAGGTAAGTATGCATAGGAATATAGGCTAAATGTTAAAACCCCAAGCCTGTTTAAACAGACCAACATAAAAATTGAGACATGTGCTTTTTACCAAATACACAAGAGAACACTGTTCATATCTACTCAAAGATCCCAGTAAGTGCAAAGGTACTTACTCCCAGTTAAATGAGCAGGGAAACCTTTCCCAACTTCATACCTTCCAGGTATGTTGAACTGCAACTCCAGAATTCTCAGTATGACCCCTATTAGCTGTGGATATGTGGGAGTTCTAATCCAACATATTCGGAAGGCACCAGGTTTGGGATAGGTGGTACAAAAGATTTCAACCACAGGGGCTAACTTTTATTCCTGCCACTTGCATTATAGCACATACCAAAGTAAAACTTTGAACTATAATCTTTCTTCCTCCAAAGAGCTAAAGACAGCATATATGGTTCTGATATTTGCTAACATCAGACAGATATAATATTCACTTCTCAAGTGCAAATATTTCTGAAAAATGAAGAAAAACCTCTCACCATCTTGCTCATCAAGGGGGGGGGGGAGGGAAGGAATGCAATTTTTCATTCTTCCTCATGAGACTGAGATGTCAATTTACACCTGTACTCTGAAGTCTCATTGAGAGAGATTTTAAACCTGTTGTTTAGTTCTCTTATTCAAATCAATAGGACTCATATACTGTTGAAATATGTGGCATTCCATTTCAGACCTCAGAACAGCGCTCCTTGAACAAAATAACTACATAGGTAGATTGGAAAGAGAAACAGCAGATTTGGAATTTATCCATAAACTGCAGTCCCTCAGCAATGGATTGAACAGGGACAATGGCTTACTGGCTCACTGCACACATTTCAACACTATCTAACTCCATCTCCATGGGGGCATCCTACACTCACCTATCCTCCCCACCTACAGGCTAATTTCCAAGGTCAAACTGGTTTTGCCACCTCATTTCCATACCCAATGGCTATGTCTCTGTCCACAAATGACCATTGTTAAAACTGGACCTGCTATTTCATTTCCATACACAAAGGATTTTGAATTAGAATTGACATTCTCACACACCAAGGGCATATATATGTCTGTCCCTGGCTTCCATTCCACCAAAAGCAGCTGAGGAGGTAAACTGAAGTCTACAAAAGCTCATGCTGCCAACTTTTTTTGAGTTAGTCTTTATTCTTTAGGAAAGTATATTTAGAATAAAATAGCTGAACTCACATTTCTGGTGTACTGCTAATGAAAGCTGGACTCTAACAAGTTTAACTTTCATACCTGCATATTTTTGTTTTCTCATTCTTTGGACTATAAACCTTTCTTCTTCCAAAAAAACTAAAGACAGCATATATGCTTCTGATGTTTGCTAACATCAGACAGTTATAATATTCACTTCTCAAGTGCAACAACTTCTGAAAAATGAAGAAAAAACTCTCACTGTCTTGCTCATCAAGGGGGGGAGAAGGAATGAGATTTTTCATTCATCCTCATGAGACTGAGATGACAATTTACACCTGTATTCTGAAGTCTCATTGACAGTCAATGAGAGGTTTTAAAATTGTTGTTTCATTCTCTTATTCAAATCAATAGGATGTATACACATTTAGCTTTGGGGCTGAATCATTTTCATACATTTGTCCCTTCTACTAATAGTATTGAGAAAACCACAATATAGACTCTGCAAAATGAGGGCAGGATGTAGTACATAAAGAGAAGAAAGGGGTACTAAAAAGCAATGAATGCCTAGATCTGTTCTACCATGCTTGCAAGTGAGCTTTACATTAATTCAGATCCTTGCTAATTTGACTTATTTACCTAAATCCCTCAGAGGAGGAGGGGAGAAGAACAATCAGAGAATAGGCTATCAGCTTTTTTTGGAGGGGGGGTTAAAGTTATTAGCTACTTTTATTATAAGTCTGCAGTTCTGGCCTGTATGAAAGTAAAAAAGCTAGTTTTGGAAATAACCATTCACTGAAAAGTTATTTTGAAGAAACAGGGTTATGAGCCAAGCTAAATGGAACGTTTCTTTTGTAAAACACACACAGACACACATAGCAGCAATAGCAGCAATGTGCCATGTTCCAAATGTTATCTCACACTTCAAAGCAGCAGCTGCAAGGAATCAAACCTCCAAAATGAATATCACAGGAAGCAGGACCTTATCAAGTTTAATGTGAAAGTAATAGACCAAGTAACAAACCATGAAGTGGGGGGGGGGGGGCATGAAATTGTGATAAAATTCCAACCAAGCAGGGGGGAGAAAGGAACCTTCAAAAAGAAGGGGGGGACATTTTGTAAGAGCATTAACTTTCAAAAAAAGGAACACTTTGAATCACAGAGTTAATATTTTAAAGCTATGTTCTAGATACATTTGCAAATTCACAGGATTCCCCCCCCCCTCTCTCTCTCTCATGCAGAAAATTCACAGCCTTGAAAATGATTGCTTGAATGATGCTCCACATAGAAACACAGTTCTGCACCCATCCTGGTTATATTTCTCAATGGTTACTTGTATTGAGGAATATCACACAATTCTTTTTCTTTACACAAGTGTCCAGACTTTTTTACTAGTGATGGAGTCCTTTATTTATTCAGGTCCTTAACCTCTTACTAGAGAGATAACCAGATCTCCTTAACTTGTGTAAGATATGTTTCGCAAAATTACAGGAAATCCTAAGAAGTAGAGGTACCCTGATCTGTTTCTGAAGGAGTAGCAAAATTTCTGAGCATGTGCAATTTCCTACTTCTCTGATTTGCCACTGAATTTTGAAGAGTGACATTCAAATTTTGGAAGTCTATAGCTTGTAGAACAAGGGATGGAACCTGTGGTCCTCCAGATGTTGTTTAAATATAGTTTCCAACCTCCCTGACCATTTCTCATAATGGCTGATGGGAGCTGAAGCCCAGAGGCTCAAGGGCTAAATTTTTCTATGCCCTGACCTTTAGTGAAGCAGTAATCTTCAGCTAGTTATTGAGTGTGCATGTACCCCAAAAATTATCATACAAAGCTAATACAGTGGGCCCTTCATATACATGGAGGATCTGTTCCAGACCTCCCCCTCCCCCCCCCATGTATGCAAAAATATGCGGGACCTCAAGTCCCGTTGTTGTTAATAGCCACACACTGTGGGCACACGTGTCATTGAAAGATGCAGGGCTTGCCATCCACGTAAGGTCTGGGCATACTGTAGTCCCATTGGTAACTGGTATGTTCCCCCCATTTGCCATTCTTTCTTTGTCTGGAGTTTAGCTTATCTATATTAGTCAGGCTAATTGGTAGGGACAGTAGTAAAGGTGGGATTGATCCTCTTAGGAATTTATGGTACTGTGATTTCCACCAGGAGTGGAGAGGAGTGGAGGAATGGAGGAGTAAAGAAGGAAAGTGGGCAAGATCCAGCAGTGTCTGTCCTGCAGCAGAGTGATGTCTTCCAACGCCTTCCTGCTTCACTGTCCCACTTTTTCCCAGTCTATTTTGCAGAGTTGGAGAACCCTCCTGAAGAAGATTGTGAGACACAATGGACTGCAAGGAGAGAAGATGAGAAAGTTTTCTGCATGACTGAAAGCTTGACAATGGGATGTTGATTATATCCCTCTGACTGCACAAGATGTACTCATCTTTGATTTTATCTTTCAGTTTTGGAATGTAAATATACACAGCTCTTACAACTACAATTACCAACCAACTGATCTTGTATATGCTTCTACCATCCACATTTGACAGGGATAATTCAGAATAATCCTCTGCTCTCCTTGCTTTTCAGCTGCTTTTAAAATGTCACAGTTTCTCTCTCCTCTTTCCACTTTGTCCCTTTGTCCTCAGCTTACTTCAGTTGCTGCAAACTGAATTCAAAGTACAAAAGTAGTTTGCACTCAGTTAACTCAGCAGAGGGGGGGGGGAGGGCAGAATTTTGCCCAGATTGCTCCTTCTTCTGCTGACTTGTGTGTTCTTTTGACATCTTGACCAAATGTTGCTTGGCCAAATGTGCCCTGGTTTTCATCTGTGAAATGTTGGAGAGTTTGATCTTGCACACTTATTCCCAAACAAGTCCCCTCACTTTTGTTCATATCTTTCTATCTAACGTTCAGTATTTTCAGTTGAAGAAATGATACCCTTTCAGGGGTAAGCAAATACCATACTTGACTATTGATAAGAAAACACAGGTATTCCGATAAGAAGCTTATTATTCCTTGTAAATATCCTTGCAAGAACCAAGCAGTAAACTAAGATAAGTGTTTTATTGTCCAGAAGAAATCTCTTTGCTAATGCAATTGCATGAGCTTTAACCTGCAAATAAAAATGCAGCACAGTTAGGTTTATTTTAATTTTTGCCTTGATTGTAT
The DNA here is from genome assembly GCA_026167975.1 of Phrynosoma blainvillii. Classification (NCBI taxonomy): domain Eukaryota; kingdom Metazoa; phylum Chordata; class Lepidosauria; order Squamata; family Phrynosomatidae; genus Phrynosoma; species Phrynosoma blainvillii. Next base: position 182,505,038 of record JANUYF010000004.1, on the reverse strand, counting down.
AATATAATGTATTACAATAAGTTGACACTGAACATTGTCATTTTAATCATAACAAATGATAAAATAACAGCATACATAATATTTGAGATACTTGGTCACCGTTGAGATTATTCATATATTTGTTAGTTTTTGTCTTTTGCAATCCACAAATAACATTTACTCATATGCGAATTATTTCAGTGTTCCCAGGCTAGTGTTGTTTTTGTTGAGGTTTATTTATCTTTATGCAATCACATGAGAAGTGAAATACATGACATTAAATGTCACATCTCCTCTTTTCCTTTTTGCAAACTACTCATGCATTTTTCAGTGCCAACCAAAACTACATTTTGCTCTTGCTGTATACCACTGGGTAGTACACTCTCTCTGGGGGCGGGAGAGTCTAGGGGGTGGTGAATGGGGGGGGAGCAGTCTGGGGAAAAGGGGTGGCAGGGGGCTTTCAGTCAAAGTAATGGTGTGCAGGAAAGACAAGAGGTCTTTAGAATCATGGTGGGGATAAGAATTACATTAAACTTCTTTTCAGGGTCCCCAGAAAACCACCACACAGCCTCATTGATCATTTTGTGTGATGGTGTCTCCTGCTCTTTGAAAAGAAAAGAACAAAAGGAGTTTGGTTTTATTGAAAGGTGACTCATCTGTATGGATATTGTCCAAAGTATTTATCTATTGTTTAAAATTCATAAAACAAACCAAATAGCAGAACAATTATAGCATCCATAAAAAATGGAACACATAAAATGAGGACTATGTTCTTTAGGGGATTTCAGGCTTGATTTAAAAAGTCTCTATAGTTCTAAAAGTCCTTGTGGAACCAAGCATGTGTCCAGAGACTTGACTGTTCTTTGATTACACTCTGATACAGTTTCCAGGCAGAATGTTCTGTGATTCCAGTCCAGTATAGTCATCAGCCAAATGCATTTCAACTTTATGTCTTCATCAGTGGCTGTGGTGTCACTAATATCTCAAAACAATGTGTGGAATAATCAAAATGTGATTTCCTTTTATTTTGATTATTCCACACATTGTTTTGAGATATTATTGTTAGCGTGGTGACACACCGCGTGGGAACCATGTAATGTGAAGCACCAGGATCCAGACTGTCTTCGAGGAAGCAGGCAACGTTGTCAGCTACAGGAAAACTCCTTTCCCCTCCAGACAGACCAGAGAGAGACTCAGCAGATGTCTCACAAGGAGGCTTTTAATCTTCAGATGTTCTATGTACAAAGGCTATGTACAACGATACACCAACGCACTCTCCAACAATCTCCACCTTCCACAATCAACCCACACGTGTCCAGAGACTTGTCCCTTATATAACCAGTGTTCCACATGGCTTTCTGGCCTTGCCTCTTCCTTTTGGACACCTGTCAATCATCAGTATGACACATCATGTTTGCAGCCCTTTTTCAGCATTTACTGTGCTTTACAGCACCAGGTGACTCCCTGTCATTATGTCACCTCCTGTTTCATCAGCCTTGATGCTGCATGACTCAGCAGTGGCCAAATGCTTAGTCATCATGGCTGCTGCCATTCACCACATTGTACATTTTCACTGGAACATTATTCCAACAATTATTGTTTATGAAAACATAAAGTCAAAATGTGTTTGGCTGGTGACTACACTGGACTGGAGTCTCTGGACACAGGCTTGGATTCTCAAGGACTTTTAGGACAATGGAGACTGGTTATTATTTCCTAAAGAACATAGTCCTCATTTTATGTATTCCATTTTTTAAGGATGGTATAATTGTTATGTTGTCTGGTTTGTTTTATGAATTTAAAACAGTAGATAAATACTTTGGACAATGTCCATACAGATTGTGTCACCTTTTAATAATACCTAACTCCCTTTTTTTCTTTTCTTTTTTAGTCACATTAGGTATATATACACCCTTTGTTGTTGTTGTCTTCTGCTTTTTGCTGTCTATGTGAGTTCACTCCCTTACAGCTGTCTTTCACTAGCAGTGGCAGTTGGGAAACGTGTGCAAGGATTGGGCACGTTTCTGTGGCTCAGGGTGACACTATTTTGGGACAGAGCAAAGAGTTAGAACACATGGTGGAGGGAGAGAAGTGGCAGCAAAAAATGAGTTTTCAAATTTGGGACCCTGCTTAAGCTCTGTGAGCTTCCCTGGGACTTGACTGGCAGGTTGGAGCTGCTCTGCTGTTCCTGCTTTCTTTCATCAGAGAGGGTGAGAGAAGAGGTAACAGTAGAATCATTTTTTTTTTGTGGGAGAGTGGACACTTGAAGCTGTGTGAGAAAGACATGTTTCTGGGGAAGGAGTATCTATGCTCGATTCTTGGAAAGAGTCCTTTGTCTTGGAGAGTTCCTGTAGTTAAAATGTCTCCCTTTCCAGCCCACATCAGTCTCCAGTCCAGAGCATGTGGACTCTATAAACCCCCTACACACACTGGCTGCGCCTTTCTCTGGCCCAATGATGGACTGATAGTCCCTCCTCTCTAGGGAGAAACTTCTCCCTTGTACCTGATCACCCTGGGAGCAGCAACTGAGCAGCTGCCTGAGCAGCAGCCAAGAGACCTCTTGTCCACACTAGCCTTTGCTGCAAGGCTGGCATGGGTGAGAGACTTCTCAATCACTGCTCAGCCAGCTCTTCAGTTGCTGTTCCCAGGATGACAGGGCACAAAGGGAGCAGCAACTCAGCATCCAGTCAAACATCAACCAAGAAGCCTCTTGCCCATGCCAGCCATAACTGCAAGGCTGGCACATGCAAGAAGCTTCTTGATGGCTGCTCAGGCAGCTGCTCAGTTGCTTCCCCCAAGGTGAATGGATGCAAAGGGATCAGAAAGCAAGATTGGTTGTTTTAAATTTTCAGTAGAAAAGATAAAGGTTTTCCCTTGACAAGATTTCCTAGTCATGTCCAATTGTAGGGGGTGCTGCTCATCTCTGTTATTAAGCCGAAGGAGCTAGTATTTTCAGAGATGATTCTGTGGTCATGTGGCCATGGAGAACAGTAGACCTAACATCAAAACTATGTGCTGGGGGGGGCTAGGATTGCCACCCAAAAGTAAAGAGGCTGCGCTGTAGACAGAAGCATGTTCCAATAAAATAAAAATTAAAAAGTAGTGTCCCATATTGTTTCCATAAGGGGACAGAGCAAAAATATCTTTCAGCATAAAAAGCTGATTCAGAGACAATAAAGCAATGCAACTTCTATCAACAGATATTGCAAGGCAAACTAAACGTCAGAAGTTGGCCTTCTAGTAATGAAGGTTCTTGAGGAGAATACCCAGTCTGTTTGTAAATCTCAGGTACTTCTCATGGAAACAGCATTTTCACATAACCTCAGGTTCTGACATGTATTAATGAATTCTTTCTAGGAACTTCCAATAGTTCACCTGGATGCTATAGAGAAGACCATCTGGAAAAATGTTCTGTTGCATGAGATCCTTATCTTATTGTTCTATCATAAGATCACTTAAAAGTGAGAAGAAGTGAGAGTTGCTGTGACTAAGTATTGTCACACATTTTCTTCTTTTTTTAAAAAAAAATCTCTTGCCACACTTTCCTTCTAATACCAGCAGGTATTGTTGTTGTTGCTGCTGCTCTTAACTGTCTTCAAGTTGACCTTGACTCATAGCAACCCTGTGAATGAAACTTCTCCAAGAACTGCTTAGCCCAGGTCCTGCAGGCTCATGCCCATGGCCTGTCTGATTGAGTCCATCCATCTGGCATGTGATCTTCCTCTCTTTCTGCGTCCCTCAGCCTTACCTGGCATTATTGTCTTTTCTAATGATTCATGCCTTTTCATGATGTGGCCCAAGTACGACAGCCTCAATTAAGTGAACCTAGCTTCCAAGGAAATTTCAGGCTTGATCTATTCTAGAACCCATTTGTTTTTCTTCTTGGCCATCCATGTTGTCCTCAGCACTCTTCTCCAGCACCACGTATCAAGAGTTAATTTTCTTTCCGCTTTTTTTCTCCACTGTCCAGTTCTCACATCCATACATGGTGACAGGAAATACAATGGCTTAGACTAGCCTCACTTTAGTGTTTAGAGTTATGTCTTTGCTGTTTAGGATCTTTCCCATTCATTTCATAGCTAGCCTTCACAATCCTAACCTTCTTGACTGCAGTTAATGTTCTGATTAATGTTTGAACCAAGATATGGGAATTTTTTGACTATTTCAATTTTCTTGTTATCAAGAATGAATTCTTGTAGATCTTCCATGTTCATTATTTTTGTACTATTATACTAGCAGGAATAATAGTTATCAATTCCAACTACTCTTAGCACTTTCACAAAAAATTCAAACATTAGGGCAGTGTCTTGAACAGTCTACAATTTGAACATAAAAATTTCTATCTCTTTGTTCAATATTCTGCTCAAAATTTTATTCAAAATTCTCACATGTTAATGGATAGCTTCCCAACCTTGAGTGAAGAAAAATAAATGAGGCAAATAATGTGAAAGAACAACTTGATTGCATATCCATGTACATACACGTACACAACATAACCAAAATATCAAATAACTAAAAGAACATGTATATGAAGTTAACCTAATGAAAACACCAAAGGATTCTCAACAGCTGATCAAAGCAGTTTGTGGTGCACAAATTCTTTTTTATTATTATATTTTAATTACATTTTTCTATATAATATCAAGTATTTTTTTCTGCTTGAAATCAATAAAAAGTTTTAGTTTCATTCATACAAACTTAAGCCCATTTTATTTTCTTATAGGAATTCAGCAGTATGTGTTTTATTCTCTTAAAAAACTCAGTGGGACTGTAATGCTGCTTAATGTAAGCTAGATCTGTTCATTAATCCTTAATGTATAGAGACCTACTTTTGTTATCAGTGCAACAATGTAAAATGTCTTAGTGTCATGGGTGCATGTGCGTACCTAACCAAAATTCTTTCTTTTCTTTTCAGGTATGCCCAGTATTTCCAGCATTGGTAGTAAGTAATAAAGAACAGAATTAGGCCAGCTTTGCTTGTTGTTCAGACTCTGGAAATCTATTTTTCCATTATCTATTTCTGTTCTTTCTAAAACATGCTCTGCGACAACTGGAGAAATATTTTCCTGCTATATTTATACAGCATAGGTAATTATGTTCAGTGGGATAGCAGCTTCACATATTTCATGCCACTGCATTTAATGGCAAACACAGATTCTATGATCACCAACAATGGCAAATTAAGGGATCTCAATCAAACCCAAACTAATGTTTTTAAAAGTTTAACCATGTCTGTGCTAAAGAAATAAAGCAGGAATTGTATTTTTAAATATACAAAAAGTACACTTGGGTCCAAAACACACTGCAGAAATAATCCAGTTTGAGACCGCTTAACTGTCCTTGCTCAATGCAAGGGAATTCTGGAAACTGTAGTTTTGTGAGAAATTTAGCATTCTCTGTCAGAAAGCTCTGGTGCCACAACAAACTACAAATTCCCAGGATTCCCTCACACTAAGCTAGGGCAATTAAAGTGGTCTCAAACTGGATTATTTCTGCAGTGTGTTTTGGACCAAAGAGAAATAATGAATTACCCTTTAAAATACCTGGTTAGTATTTTGAGACAAACTAAATAATAACTGGACTAATGTATTCCCAAAAATATTGCCTTTTTAATATATATATATATATATGTTTTATATTATTTTACCAATACAGTTGGCCCTCCGTTTTTGTGGGCGATCCATTCCAGACACACACACACCATGAAAACTGAGATTATTGAGTATTCAAGCCCCATGGGTTTGAATGGGGCACACCCCATTGATTTAAACGGAGGTCACCCCTCTGTGAATATGTAAAACTGTGGACTTGAAGTCCACGAGAACAGAGTGGCAACTGTATTTGCCAATGTAACTTCCACTAATATGTAAAATAAAAGGTCTTTTATACTTTGAAACAGACAGTGCAATTCTACATTTACTCAGAAACAGGTCCTGCTGAGTTCACTGGGACTTAATCCCAGGTAAATGAGCATAGGATTACAGTCTAAACTTTTAAAATGTTTCAAGATGTAAATATTAGGACCAAAAACAAATTTAGTCATAAGAATATTATATATTGTACCTGCAAATAGATCCCAGTAGATTTTTTAAAAGGTATGTCAATAGTTCTACAGGGTTACTAATAAATCAGGGTATCTGTTTTTTCCTATTGTCTTTGTCAATATTTATCTTCATATTTTCCATAGATCCTCGGTATGCATCTGCCCTCATTTTCAGCACTTGCCCACCATGTACAGTATTGCTTATCTGCATATATTTTTCAAAATATTAATGAGAACTTCCAGCTATCCTGCTTCAAAATATAACCTAGACCCTTCATTTTGCCCAATTGTAATAAAATCTGGAGCAGGGAACTAATTTGGCTTTTTCAGCATTTTTTAAAACAGAAGTCTCTTATTCCTAGCTATGATAATTCTCATTTTTTCTTGAAATATATATCTATTGGGTAAATATTCCAAAAGTGGAATATGTATTCCCCTCCCCCTTTTTTCAAGGCACTGACTATATTGATTTATATATCCATCCACAATGTAATCCATATATATATATATATTAATGCTCCAGCATTGTGATAGTCTTTAAAAATCTACTGCATCTATTCTTATGAAATTCTTATGACATTCAAAGGTGACTGCATTTAAGGTCATCTCAGCACTTGTTTAAATATATCCAAGACTTCAATATTGCCTTCAAAACTGTTTTTGATTGAATCCTTTCCCTAGATGACATCCCTAGCAATAAATATAACAGAGTCATGATATGCTTGTTTTAATATACCTAAAGGTGTTCCTGAGGGTTTATCATAGCAGTCTATGACTTATTCAAAGAATTTCCCTGAGAGTATGTAAGTAGTGACAGGTATTGTCAAATATTCCTTGCACTGAAACAATACCTTGCAAATTCCTGTATGTGGTCCTGCAGTCCACCCTAGGCTTTGTCCAAATAAAACATTTATAACTTTACTGCCAATAGTTTAATGTTTTATGAGATATTTATTGGCTTATTTCATAAAATATCATTTTTTTCATTTATTTTTAAGGCATTTATTTTAATCAGTGTCTTTTAAAAAGAGAAAGGTTTAGAGAAGAACATGTATCAGCTGAGACTTAATTTTTTCAATAATTTCTCAGGTTATTCCTTTAAAATCCTTATTATTTTTTGTAAATAAAATGTATAAATATTAGATGGTCAACTTTTCAAATTGATTTTCCTTAGCTATCCCTTGCCCCTCCTGTGAGGCAAAAAACACTCTGAATGTCAGCTTCAGACTGATACTTTTTATATGCAACCTTATTATATGTAAGTTCTGTTCACAAACTACTGCAGGGGCAGAAAAACACCCTTTGTTGTTGTATTTAATGGCAGCTTCTCCCACAGATCCTCCAATTTGTACAGGAACTATCCAAGGTCCTAGGCCCTATTCTCAAGAGCTCCTGTGCAATGAGAAACTTCTGTTGAAAGAATGGGCCTGTACAGACTGCCAGAAATAATCCAGCTTGAGACCCCTTTAACTGTTCTGTCTCAGTGCTAACGAATTATGGGAACTGTAGTTTTTTCTGAGGCATTGAGCCTTCTCTGTTAGAGAGCACTTGTGCCACAATAAACTACAGTTCCCATGATTCCCTAGCACTAAACCAAGGCAGTTAAAGTGACCTCAAGCTGGATTGTTTCTGGCAGTCTGTACAGGCCCAATGACCACAAAATCAGGAGTGGATTCAAAACCCCATGGCAGCTGTTCCTAATCTCCTTTCCTTTTTGCATAAACCATAAAATGAAGCACATGGCCCAGTTTTTCTTAAGCATGTTAAATGCAATGTAATTTAACTATAGAGTTATAGTGCAGTTGTAGTTATAGTTACTTAGAAGACCATATTTCTGTCTGTCTCTCTTGTGGGGTTTACTCCCTTCTGTGTTTAGGATTTTTCCTTTAGCAAATGCTCAGAATCTATGGGATTTAAATTGACTGGACTGTGGTTGGATTTTGTGCAATGCAGGGCCATTATATACATTTTAACAGACAACAAAAGATTTGCAATACCTGGCATCCAGCTGAAAAGCAATTCCCTAATAATTTAACTGCTGCAATGCTTCTTATAAATGCACGGTCAGGTCTTTCCATTTATAAATCAACTCAGTTTTCTTCAGCTCTTAAACTGGCATAGGACTGATTTGTTAAGCACCATGCAGTATCAAAACTAGCCTTGGCTGAAATGCAAGTGGTATTCTGTGTCCATTTTAAATGGGATAGCAGCCATTTTCTCCCCAGGTTTATTGAGTTAAATGGTATTAACAACATGCCAGATAAAAATTTCCATTTTTATTCATCAAATTCTTCCTGCCCCAGTGTCTTCTTCAGCACATACATACCTCCAAATGCATAATAAATGTGATTATTTTGAAGGCCTGACCATTAATTTGCATGTTTTATTTGATGAAACGGGGGTGGGGGGAGAGATGAAAGAAAGCCAAGAGAAAAGCTCTATTGTTTCTACACTTTCAAAAAACATTGTCATAGCTGAACAGAAATGGATAAATGGTAAGAAATAGTTCTTATGCTACAGACTTGCTATTGTCTTGCATGCACTTATGTGATTGTGACATTCACTTTACACTTCCATATTGCCTTCTTCACCGCATTGCCATCTCTGAGCATCAGCAGATGTTGGCCTTTGGACTCTTAATAGGGAAACTCAAAAAGCTTTGGCTTAATCAGAGGTGATCTGAAAGGATGAAGGTTTTTTTTAAAAAAAAATTGGGCACTTTTTAAACCAGGAGTGGGGGTAGTATCCCTTTGCTTTTGCTTAAACGAATTTGCTACAGTTATGCTAGCTATCTAGAAAGTTATGAAGTCAGTTCACACCAGAGAAAAGCTGAAGTTCTCCTGTGCCCATTATTTGTTTGTGCCAATAAAAGGAAAAGCAATCATTCCTGGTCAATTGGTGGTATTTTCTGCTTTAAGAACTTCAATCAAGGGTATATTCAAATATGAAGACTTCTTTATGAAAAAAATATATAAAATAATTAATCTATTTAGTTGATTTGTTGGAGAAATTTGTTTAGCTTTCATTAAGACAATATTCTCAGAGTGTCTTTTGTGGAAATGGTAGAATTCATAAACAATAGAAACCATTATCCAGTGATAGCATGTTTTTGTGTGCATATGTATACAGACCTAGATCCAATTGTTAGTACCAAGTAGAGTAGGTGCAGTGAATTCATGAAAGTTACACATGTATTGACTTAACAAGCTTAAATGAGTGTAGTTTAATCTTGTTACTCCAATGGGATGAGCAATTAGATTTAGGCCATATGCAGTATTGTGAATCAGATATATAGACAGACAAATAGACAGATCAACAGAGATAGATGCACAAACATGCCAAATTCAATTAATAATATGAAGCTGCTTTAATGGATTCTGTGTGATTTCTTCTTTTGTCTATATTAATGCATTTTTTGTGTCCGTTCTCTGTTATCTGGGCATAGACTATTCTCAGATAGTACATTTAATATTGTTCACTGGAAAATATTGGATTTGATATATTGGCTTTGGTAGGCCTGGAGATTTGCTCAGTTTACTGGAAGGAATGAACACAAAAGGTCCAGCATAAAAAGTATATTTTATTATAATAAATATTCCAATAACATCCACAAGATTCCAGTAATCAAACCCATGCTCAAGGGAGTATAAAATATGTATATGTTTGTCTGTACATATATGTATAATTCTGTATTCTCTTTTATCTCAAAGGATCTTGTATTAAAGCAGCACATCATTTGTGTGTAATACTAAGAATGGTCATTTAAAAAAAATCCTTTCTGATCACCCTCAGAAATATTAACCAGAGCTTTCCCCATTAAGGTCATTTGTATCTGCTGTTGTGTATCAATCGAATAATAGGTTCTTTGATAATATCCAGCAGATTTGATTCCAAAGCTGATTTATTTTCAACAGATTTTTTCAGCAGATTTGATTCCAAAGCTGATTTTTTTTCCAGTTCTGGCTGAGGAAAAAAAAAACTGGTGAGATGGTTAGCAATTAATGAGTCCCAAAACCATTTTCAGGATATTGTAAGATTTTATGATCAATTATTCTTACAAAACACCTTACCATGACCAGCTTTAAATGATGACAGTATAGAACATATGTCAAAAAGTACTTTTATTACTGAACACTAGAGATTAAATATTATTTTTGTATGCCTTTCTTTTACACATTTTCTGCAATCAACCATTTCAGGCATTCAGGGCAGTTCTCCACATTATGCAGAATGAAGTGGTAAACTTGTGCATTGGATCACTTCAACCATAGGTGGGCTATCATATTTCTTCACATACCCTAATGCAAAAACTCCTGATATGTAAAAATCTAGGAATGTATAGAAAGAATTGCACAACTATCTTTCCGATAGACCAGTGTGCTTTGTACAAGATTTTTTTCCATACAAAGGGGAGTTTTAAACTATGAGAGAAATACAACAGTCCATAATTCTACCCCCACCATCTTCCATCTCATTATCCCCATTCTCTATAACAGGGGTAGGCAACCTTTCCCCTTTAAGGGCCGAGGGACTTCAGCTCCCAGAAGCCTCAGCCATGTTGGCCAATAGTCCCATGTTGGCCAATAGCTCCTGGGATTCTGGGAGATGAAGTCCCTCGGCCCTTAAAGGGGAAAGGTTGTCTATCCCTGCTCTATAACATATATATTAGCCCTTGGAGTGCACACATAAACTCACCTGTGGTGTAGCTTTGTTTCCTACAAAATGTGGAACACTGACATTCACCATGACACCTTGCAGTACATTCTGCCTCCTTGGGCAGGATCTTTCTTTTTTCCTCTGCCTTCCATCTCTATGTTGCCACTGCCTGTCACATCTGTGTAGACAAGCTTTTCGTAACAGACTAAGGCCAGGTCACTACATTGTCACTCAGTGTTTCTACTTTTCCCTCTCCTGTGCATTTGCCACACTCCCCTGCAGGAAGAATTTGGCCCAGACTGGAAGCCTTGCCATTTAGTAGCAAACTAATCTGTATTCCAGTACATCACAGTGTTACTAATTATGTTAAGTAGTTTGTTAGAAAGAGTACAATTATACAGAAAATAGGATTGGCATGATGCACAAATAGTCTTTATGGTAGTGATTACCACCTCCGACGCCTGTTAGTAACACAAGAGTCAGAGTTTAGAAACAAACAATGTACTGAAGTACAAAACACAAAGTCAGCAGTGTGTTATCTACCATTGTTTTGTTTTTCTTCTAATTACCCATTTTCAGAATGTGATTTGTACTCTGCCTATCCTCAAAGAGTAGAGTGTTCCACAACATTTTCATATGGCTAGGTGCCTTATGAATATAGGATACTGGATGCTTGAGTTATGTGTGTGGATAGATAGATAGATAGATAGATAGATATGGCATGTAAAAAGCAAGCAGGAACATGAGCAGATTCTGCTAGTCCAAAACGAGAACTAGTTCAACAGGCTGAGATTCTAAAAACTGAGACAGAAAAACTTAATCTGCTTTTTCAAGCTGTTCTGGAGTTAAAAATCAAATATGATCAGGGGAAATAAAACAAAAACTGACCCTTTTCCAGACTTTTTAGTTCACCACTCGAGCTAAGCAATGTAACTGAAGCAGCAATGTGAGAGAAGAGGTAAATACTCACATCTCAGTATAGTTTTTTAAAAAGAATATAAGATGCATGTATACCTCTTACATGTCACTGATTGCAAACCATTGACCATCTAGACTTCAGAGGGTTTTTTAAAATATAATTGAATTGATATAACAAAAGATCTTTGAACAGAATCTTCCCCCTTCAGAAAGCATATCGAAAGCAATAAGGGCACAAGCCATGACAGGAGCACCAAGCTCAGATAGGAAGATTTCAACCCCTTCATCCCAGTTTAAATCTCTCCCACAACAGTTGAGGATTACCCAGGGAACAAAGGATGAATACCTCTACTTCATGACTGCACTGTGTTATGAGCATATATTGGGTAGATTCTCTGTGAAAACCCTCCATGTCATGTCTCCTTTAGCCATCATGAGAAGCATTTGCCCCAGAAGTATGATAATGCTATCATTCCGCATTAGTCATTGAGGGATGACTGTTATTGTAAACAAAATATTGATTACAGGGGAACTTTCCTTAGGACAAGACTTGACATTTTTATTTAATTATATCTTATGTCTAAACTTTGCTCCTTACAACCATGTACACTGAAGTCATCCTTTAAACATTTCAAATCCATACTAGATAATGTCTCAGAGCCAAGTCTCCAAATCAGATTAGTGTGGAGCTAGACAGCAGTTACTTTTTTTGAACTAGGATCCATCTGGATTTGAGATCCTGAGAGCTCCCAAAAGAACCTTTTCCAAGGTTTAGTTTAGTGCTACTACTTTTGGTTTCCAGAGTGATACATGACAGTTATCTCTCCATTGCAAAATATATTATAGATTAGCAATCACCAGTTTTTATGGCATCTTACTAGGGGGGACAAACTGGAAAACAGCAATCCCCAGTAATGAGTCACACAGGATAGTGTGTGAGCGGGGTCGGGTGGCAGCAAAACATAAGTACTTATCACATAAGAAATCTCTAATTGTACAGGAGAGTTATCATTAGACATTTGACATTTGCTGAATTAAGAAGGAACTAACTCTCAAACCAAAATACAATGGAGGGGATGTCATAACAGAAACAGGTCTGTGTAGCCAGAGCTCAATGGAGCAGTGCTTCTCAGCCTGTCTGCTGGGTGGAGGTGGGAGCAGTTGTTTTTCTCAACTGTGCCAGGGACTAATACCATATTTCTTATTACTGGCTGCAACAGGGTTTTTATTTTCTTCTTTGGAAATTCTCCACGGACTATCAGCCAGTCATTCATGAAACAGCACCAATCCAGGGACCACAACCTTGAGTAGCTCTGCTATAGAAGACCCACACCTACATAGATCTATCACATGGGTCTTTTTCCAGATACTCACACAAGCCTTTTGTGTTTCTGTTTTCAAATACTGTGAAAATTTTGTCCTCAGCAAAAAGAATGTTTTGGGATAAAAATTAACACTTTTTGACAAAATGTAATTTGGCATGGGAAAATTTGCACAAAACACTTGCTGAATTTTTTGCCACAGAAGTTCTGATATTTTTGTCACAGAAATTCTGAAATATAAAATGCTATTGAAAAATGTACACAAACTCTTACACTGTTGTCCAGTTTGGACAAACCTTTTGAATTGATTTGTTCTGACATGCAAGAAATAAATCACCAAAGAGTTACATCCTTATGGCCTTTTCACCCTCCTACAGGGTGCACTTACAGCATTGTTTCAGATCATTCTGGGAAGATCAAAATGGCAGCTTTCCAATAATCCACTGCTGTCTATTGTGAAAGGCAAGCAAGCGGGAAATGCATGGCACAAAAGAGAAGACAAAAGGTGACACATATTCACATAGGTTAATATGTATAACTGTTAGGTGGAAATAGGATTGCCAGGTGAAAAAAGGGACAGGCCTCCTGTACCTTCAGTGGTTGTGGAGAAGAGGAGATTTTGTAATAATAATAATAAAATAATAATAATAATAAAATTTATTTGTATCCCACCCTTTGGGAGACCCAATCCGCGTGGCTCACAACAGTAAAATCATACATAAAGCCAAAAACATTTCCCTCCCCCCCCCCCCTTAAAACAGTATTAAATCAATAAAGATTAAAATCACAATCAAGAAATTTAAAAACATAATACTAAAACATAACACTGGCCCTTAGCAATATTCTTCATTCTATCAGTAGATGAGGCCACGAGAAGAACATAGGGGTTTTGTAAGAAGCAACACCTACTGAATTTCCCTTTTCAAGAAATTGTCCCTGGTAACCCTAGATCCAAAGTTAGGAAGCATGATTATAATTTACATAGAGGTGCATTAATTAAGGATGTAGTACTTCACAGAATTTCTTCTCAAAGGTAGCAACAAATGATTAAAGCAGTTTTCATGTGCTTCAAGAAAGTCTTTCAAAACTATGCAGTTTTCAAAGGCTACTTATACTTCAGGATTCATTCTGCATAAATTGGCCTATGGTTGTTTTGCACAGAAAACAGCCTTTTCTGCACAGGAAACAGCCTTTTCTACATGTAAAGGAATATATCCATGTAGAAACATTAATTACTGTGTACAAAATGTTGTTTTCTCTGCAGAAAAAAGCTGTAATTAGGGATTTGTTTTTCCATGCAGAAATTTCAATTCCTCGCAGAAAATACTGCTTTCTATGCAAATCAACCATGTGCAAGTTTTTCACAGAACAGATCCCAAATTACAGGTTTTTTTCTATGCAGAAAACAGCATTTTCAGAAATAACATTTTTGACTTTCTACAAAGAAAATGCTGTTTTTTGTGTAAAAAGCCATATATAAATTTTGCACAAATAAATCCTAAATTGCGAAGATTCTCATTAGTCCAAGATTCTTCATCAAGATTCATTAAATGAATTTTATTGTATTAAAAACATATAAACATAGACATACTACAAACATGACAAATACACAATAAAGCAATACAGTGACAATGACAACAAACTAAACTAACATCACATACACAGCTAACATGACACCACATACTTCCTGACTTCTTGAAAGAACTCTATGTATTCCTTTTTGTACAATCTATATCTATCTTAATTATATCATTACTCCATACCCAACTTAGCTAACATCTACTCCCTTATTACTTTTTCCTTAAATTCAATCCAATGAGTTGGATTTAAACACTCAAAAATTTTTGATCATTTTTATATATTTTTGAATATTCTTTTCTCTAGCATTAATTAGATAACTGTTGTCAGGTGACCTACATGCCCACTCAATCCTCCTGCCTGGGTGCTAACTGTTGATGCACAACAACAACTTCCCACACTTTCTTGTGGTTCCTTTCTTATTATCTTAAAACTGGATGTCAAGTAGATAGTGCTTCACAGAGGCACAGCTTAAAACAGAGGCGTGTTCTCTGTAAAGTCAGATGTATGGCCATCCTTTGAGCAGGCAGATTATGACTTACATGTTTGTTTCAGATACCTAGGTAACATAGATAATATTCAAATGTTTCCCTTGCATGTTATTGCTATTCATTTCAAAAACATAGCCATGTTAGTCTGGATCAGTATGCAAATCACATTGGTATTCAAATTAAGGTTGACTGAGAGACCTGAAAAATACAAGCATTTAAAAATATCTGTATGTGCAGAAATCAGCAAGTGATGCATTTCACTAAGTGGAGATAAGTATTGTCTTATAATATCAGGATGTCATGTTGCTGTTAAATATTACATTGTCTGAATGAAAAGTTGCCAACCCTATCTCAAATACTCAGACTTGTTAAGATTTCTGTCAGAATGCATTTTTTCACCGTGAAATGTTTGTTTCCCTCCATCTGTATATATTTGCTTGTTTATATGGATAAAACTTTTTTTGGTATCATTTTTTTCTTTCTTTCAAAAAAAGCATTGCTTTAAATGTATCAATGCATGTCATGAGATGTGTGGGAGACAAGCTGTATGTCTTTCTTCCATTTTATGTTAATGGACATGTGTGCACATGGTACTTTTTTTTTCTCTAAATGGAAAATAATTAAGATTGGGAGAAAAAGGCTCAAAGATTTCAGGAGATAATATGATATGGCTGTGGGTTCCTTTGTGCCTGTACTGTGATCCCAAATATTTCCACTGTGAGTTTTTGTCTCATCACAGCAGTTTAAAAGATTGGGCTCCAATTTTCTGCATACTTCTTTCTAAGTATTTTCCACTGAGTACAGTGGGACATATATACCTTTAAACATAGCCTTAATAATATGGTTGCAGCTGCTGCCACTGTGAGTGCCAAGAGATACATTTTAAAGCCAGGATCCAGCCATTGCCCAGTGTAAATTTCTAGTAGCAGAGCTAAGCAGAACTTAAACTATACATGTAGCATCCTGAATGCCCTAAAAACATCTTTAAGGGGATTAGAAAACCCCATAGAACAGGTTTTCATCTGTGAGGAATGGGTTGGATGGGTTGCACCAAGAAAACTGTACAATAGGATCACCATAAGTCAGAATCAACCTGAACACATGTAACAGCAACAATATCAAAAGGTTATGGGATTATTATTTTTTTGCATGCTGTCAATTTACTATGATGTCTTGTATTTTCCTAAAATCTGGGCAGGTATGTGAATACTAACCTAAAATACTGTGCCCAGTTCTGGGGACCACAATTCAAGAAGGGTGTTGATAAGCTGGAGTGTGTCCAGAGGAGGGCACCCAAAGTGGTGAAAGGTCTGGAGGAGTGGCTTAGGGAGCTGGGTATGTTCACCCTGGGGAGGAAAAGCTTAAGAGGTGGCATTAAAGCCATGCCTCAATATTTGAAGGGGTGTCATACTGAGGAAGCTTGTTTTCTGCTGTTCCTAAGAAACTAAGAAATGGAGCAATGGATTCAAACTACAGGAAAGGGGATTCCACCTTAACATTAGAAAGAACTTAATGACATTAAGATTTGTTCAATAGTGATACGTGCTGTCTCAGAATATGAGCTTCTTTAGACATTTAAAAATTTAAATAGGCTGGTAGCACTTTGCTTGTGTATTCTTTCTTTCTTTCAAAAAGGGATTTGAACTGGAAGTTTCTTGAGGTCTCTTCCATCACTATGATTCTATGATTCTAGTATGACCAGGAGCTAATATCTTTTTCTTGAACCTCTGCACTGTGTAGGATTATCATAGCAGTGTGAGTGACTCAAATCTTGACTGTCTTTGGTTCTGCCCACTTCAAAATCCTTGTCCTTCCTAAAACTCCCTTGACATACTTAAACCTTCAGGACTTCTCAAGGAGGCACATAATGTGGTCTGAGTAGCAGTGCAAGAGCCTCAAGTATGATTGAATAAATGTATCACAGTTCAAAATGATCATTATCAGCTGCAGAAGAGAAAAAGAAAGATTGTTCCTAAGTGGTAGTGCATGTGCAATTATGTACTGGACTCAAAATACTGTATATACTCATGTATAAGTCTAGAAATTTCAATCAAAAAACTGACTCAAAAAACCTGGGCTGACTTATGCATGGATCAATGTAAATACTGTACTTTAACTCTTATCAAAAAAGGAACCATGCCCTGGTGAAAGGTGAGAGCTTAATCTGTTCTCAGAGCACATAAAAGAAGCATCACACCATTTCACAACTGCTACTTTTACTCCTTTACGAACAGAGGATGGGGAACTAGCCCGGGGAGAGTCCAGTTCCTTTGTGGATACCGCTTTCCCTGAAACCTACCTTAGGAAAGGGATAGGTAATCCCAGCAGGACTAGTTATGCTGGCTGGATGACACTCAGAGTTGTAGTCCCAAAAGTAACATCTCCAACCTGTGGTTGTAGTCATGACAACTATAACTTCTGTATCAGATGCTGTAGACCTCTGAACACCAGCTTCAAGCAGCACCAAGTAAACCTGTGGTCTTCCAGATGTTATTAAACTCCATATCCCAACAGCACTAGCCATCCTGGCAAATAGTGAGACATGATAGTGGTAGCAGTAGTCATAGTTCAGCAGCATATGGAGGACAGATGTAACTCCTGCTTTAGTTACACACAGTGTGCCTCATGTGATGTCTTTCTAGGACCCTTAGAGCAGGGATTGACAAAACACAAGGTGCATGTGCATCTAGAATAATGCAGTTTGACACTACTTTAAGTGCTGTACCCTACGGATTCCTGTGATTTGAAGTTTTAGAAGATCTTTAGTGCTGGCGCCTCACAAAACTACAAATCCCAGGATTCTGTAAGATGGAACAATGGCAGTTAAAGTGGCATCAAGCTGCATTATTTCTACAGTATCGATGGACTCCCAGCTGCCCAGTGCAGTTTGAACACTATTTTCACAGCCGGTTAAGCCTGTCAGTGCCCACTGGAAGAAAAGGTAGGGTGGAGAGCAACAAAGAACAGATAGCTAATTATTTTCAGGAACTGAAACAGTGTGGATAATGTTGCAATCAAGTTCCACCTCAGAAAACAAAATGGAAATGAGCCAGACATAATTCATGTTAAACATTACCAGGTACTACCTCAAAAAATGTTGACACAGAACTGTGAGATTAGGAGCTTACATTTTCAAATATTTCAAAAGAAAGGTGATGATTCAAACCTGCAGGGGAAGTTTTAAAAGCCATTTGATTTTGAAGTGTTTTAACATGTAACAAAGACTGAAATATTGCATATTCCATAATTTGGAAGGATTAGGGTGTTTTGACCATTATAGTAAGTGTGTGTGTGTGTGTGTGTGTGCTGAGCCAAAGGATCCTAAGGCAGTGCTGGAAATGAAAATGAAATGCTTTTAATTTGCTTCTTGTGTAGTTGTTTGCAGCCATAGAAGGGGTGAATAGCAACATAGTAAACAGACAGACTAGTTGTGTGTGGGAGAGGAATGTTTGACAGGTTCCCCAGGTGTCTCTTCATTTATGTCTGCGCTTTAGCTCATAGGCTGTTGCATGGCTCTGAAAGAGATGAAAGTATAGCCTAGTTGCTAAGGCTCTCTCTCTTCCCCATGCTAGCAGCTCAAAGTATTTCTCCCACCTTGTCTAGGCAGAGAACAAAAACTTGTGATCCAACAAATATTGTTAGATTATAGTGTCTGTTATCCCTGAACATTGGCCATACTACCTGAGATAGATGGAAGCTGACATCTGAACTAAATATGAGTGTCATAGATAGGATTGCCCAAGTAAAAACTGGAGAGGGATCCTATGCCTGTATTGTTTGTATATTAAGGAGAATTTTAGCAGTTGTTGCTTGTTACCTGGTTGCATGGTTGCATAAGCAGCACTATACAGAAACCATGCAGAAAATTGGGGGAGGGGGGTGGGAGACAGAATATAAAGAGGAAGAGGAGATAGCAAAAACGTGGGGCTCATTCAAACTTACTTTTTTGTACCAAGGTCTCCTCAGCGATGGCATACTGAATTGATCAGGCTCACAGTTCCTACAATGTTTACCATGATCGAATCTCTCCATTCGCATTGCCGTTCACACTAGAGAGGAGGAGGAGGAGGAGGGATGCAGTGGTGATGAGGGGTGAAGAGGAAGAGGAGGGAGGATGGGAAGAAGGAAAGAGGAAGAGGAGGGATGTAGTGCTGAGGGGGGAGAGAAAGAGGAGAGAGGAAGAAGAGGAGAAGGAACAAGTGGATGTATACAGAGGTGGCAGTTGGGGGAGAGGAAGTGGTGGGAGGAAATGGTCTGCATGATCTGGATCAATCTGGTAGTGCGTTCTCAAATACCGAAGATCCAGATCATGGCAGGACCTAAAAAAAGAAACTGTAAGAGACCTAGTGCCAAATGCATTGGGTTAAGGGATGTTTTTGTGCCCTACCTCCCAATTGCACTGAGTGCAGTTGGAGCAAGTATGAACTCCACTGAAATAATCTGGGTTCCACAACGGGTTATTTCATAATGTGAATGAGCCATTGGAATGACTATGGAAGAAAATCAAAAAGGAAAGTGCAAAGGCAGGATTATAATTGAATATTTAAAAAAAAAAAAAGATGATCACAGAAATTGAAAATGTAAGTGCCTAACCTCACAGGTCCATGTCACAGACTGGGGGAGGATAGTGCCATCACATGGAATCAGGCTCTCCCAGCCAGGTATTCTGTTTATGAGCAGGTGAGGGAAAGTGGGCAGGGGTGGAGTGGCCCTGGTTTATAAAGATAACCTCTCCTTGACCAGGATCCTATCTGGAAAACAGACCACTTCGAGTGCATGTACCTGAGCCTCAAAACTAGGGATAGTATAGGGATTCTGTTGGTATACCGTCCACCCCGTTGCCTAACAGACTCCCTATCCAAGCTGACACAGCTGGTTTCGGAGTTGTTGCTGGAGTCACCTAGACTTTTAGTCTTGGGTGATTTCAACATCCCACTCGAGACCAGTTTAACAGGTGCGGCTTGGCAGTTCATGGATTCCATGACAGACATGGGCCTATCACAATTGGTTTCCAGGTCAACACATTTAGCAGGTCATACACTCGATGCGGTCTTTAGTACCGGAACAGGCATATCCGCCGGCGGAGGTAATAAATACCACTGCACCATCATGGATGGATCATTTCCTAGTCAAGGTTGGACTAAGAGCCACTGTTCACCCCTCCAGGGGTGGAGGGTCTATTAAAATGGTCCGCCCTTGGAAGCTAATGGAGCCAATTGGATTGCAGAAAGCCTTGGAGGGTTCCTTGGTTGGTAGAGCCGGCGATCCTGTTGAAGCTCTGTTGAATACGTGGAACACCGATCTTACCGAGGCTATCGACACAATCACTCCCGAGCATTCTTTCCAACCTGCTTCAAATTGACAAATGAAGCAGATTGGACAACGACTAGAGTGCACCTGGTGGAAAACTCGACTCTTATATGTTAAGATTCACCATAGGAACTTTCTTCGTTCCTATCGAGAGGTAATATGTGCAGCGAAATCCTTTTCCTCTGCACATATTGCATAGGCAGTTCCAACAGAACTGTTTAGGGTGGTGAAGGAGCTGACACAGGTTCCCCCTGTGCAGAACCCTTTGCTCAACCCAACAACAGCCTGTTGTGACATTTTTAACAAGTATTTCGCAGATAAAATCTCAGATAAGAGCCGACTTGGATGCCGGGATTACAGCAGTAATTATGGATGAGGTGTCCAGTAAACCCATTTATGACATTAAACTGGATCAGTTTGAGCTAGTGAGTACTGTTGATGTGGACAAGATCCTTGGAAAAGTGAAGAAGACAATGTGCTCCCTGATCCCTCCCCATCTTGGCTGGTCGTCCAGGGGGGTGATGCCTTGATGGCTTTTCTTAAAAGAGTCATAAATGCATCCCTTAGGGAAGGAATTGTTCCATCAAGTTTGAAGGAGGCAGTTGTTAGACAGCTCCTGAAGAAACCTTCCCTGGACCCAACGGACCTGAAAAAGCTATAGACCAGTCTCCCACTTACCATTCTTAAGCAAGGTTATTGAGCGAACTGTCGCCTTCCAACTCCAAGTGATCTTGGATGAAACTGATTTTCTAGATCTATTTCAAACCGGCTTCAACCTGGATATGGGGTGGAGACTGCTATGGTCGCTCTGGTAGATGACCTACGCCTGAGCACCAACAGGGGGAGCATGACCCAGTTGGTGCTTCTGGACCTCTCAGCGGCTTTTGATATGATAGATCATGACATCCTCTTGGAACACTTGAGAGAGTTGGGAATCAGAGGCACTGTACTTCAGTGGTTCCGTTCCTTTCTCTCAGGCAGGTTTCAGCAGGTATCACTGGGGGACAGCTACTCCTCAAAAACGGAGCTTACATGTGGTGATCCTCAGGGTGCCATTCTGTCCCCAATGTTATTTAACATCTCTATGAAGCCGCTGGGAGAGATTATTAGGAGACATGGGGCGGGGTGTTATCAGTACGCTGATGACACCCAAATATATTTCTCCATGTCTCAGTCAGCTGCTATGACAGCAGATGCCAGTTCTCCCCTCAATCAATGTCTTGAAGCAGTAATGGACTAGATGAGGAAAAACCAACTCAAACTGAATCCAGACAAAATGAAGGTACTTACAGTAGGGGCCCCCAAAGCAGGTATTGGGTTGCAACCTCCAGTCCTGGGTAGGGTCACGGTCTCCACTAAGGACTGTGTTCGCAGTCTGGGGGTGCTCCTAGACTCACTGCTTCACATGACAGATCAGGTGGACGCAACAGTCAGGAGCGCCTGTTATCAGCTTCGGCTGATATGCCAGCTGCACCCTTTCCTGGAAGTAAGGGACCTAGAAACTGTAGTACATGCACTGGTAACCTCACAACGACTTCTGCAATGCGCTCTAAATGGGGCTACCCTTATACCTAACTCAAAAACTACAATTAGTACAAAATATGGCAGCCAGGTTGATCACCGGAACATTCAGGAGTGATCATATTACACCTATTCTGAAATCTCTCCACTGGCTGCCCGTTGATTTCCGAGCAAAGTATAAGGTGCTGGTGATGACCTTTAAAGCCCTACATGGCCTGGGCCCAGCTTACCTAGGAGATCGCCTTCTTCCACATAATCTGCCTCGCACCCTCATGTCCTCTGTGAGGAAGCTGCTCCAGCCATTAAAAAACTAAATTAGCAGCAACCTCCCAGAGGACATTCTCTGCCACTGCCCCCAAATTCCGGAATGCCTTGCCAGAGGAGATCCATCAGATAACCAGCTTAGATGGCTTTTAAAAAGCCATCAAGACGGATCTCTTCCAGCAAGCCTTTCCGGAATAAACTGCCTGGTCTCCCTCCCATTAGATATCCCTCCCACTTTCTCACTGTGTCCTGGAGAGTTAATGTTTAATGTTTTAATGTTCTATTTTATGTTGTGTTTTTAACTGACATGTCTATTTAATATATTTTTAATGGGGGGCTATTCTTATTGTAACTTCTTTATTGTTTATTTTGGGGTAGTTTTATTCAATTCATTTTAGTTATGAGCTGCCTTGATTGTTCTGCAAAAGGTGGGGTATTATTATTATTATTATTATTATTATTATTATTATTTACATAATTTCAAAACAGACAATGGAAATAATTAAAGATTTTCCTAACTTTGGCTTAGTAATAAATTGGAATGATGACTTTAGTCAAGAAATCAGAAGACTAAGGGCCTCTACAGACAGGCCGCCCCGAGAAGCTGTGGATTGGGACTGAGGCTGCCCCACGCCTCGGCCCCGATCCACCCTCATGGTACCTCTGAAAAGGAGTGCTAAAATAATGCTTCTTTCAGAGGAGCCTAAAGGGGTGCCGGAAGAGGCACCAAGCACTTCTTTCGTGCTCCTTCTGGCTCAGCGTGTCTGGACGCTGAGCCAGAAGGATGTCATCGGAGCGCCCGCTGTGTGCAATGGCAGGCACTCCGATGACGTCCTCAGAAAGGGGTTGGGGCACCCAGCATCCGACTGCCCCTCCCCTTCCTGGGATTGAAGATGGCGCATTTCGCCATCTGCATCCCCCCTTAAAGATTTGGAAGGGCAACTGTGAAGTGTGAAGATAGTACCAGAGTCAAGATTGTCCATGCCAACATACTCTGATTTCTATATATGGTTGTGAAAGCTGGGCAGTAAAAAAAGCTGAAAAGAATCAATTCATTTGAAATGTGGTACTGAAGGAAAATTCTGCAGATACCATGGACTGCCAAAACAAATACATGGATCCAAGAGCAAATCAAGCCTGAATTTTCCCTAGAAGCCAAGAACTAAACTGAGATGCTCATACTTTGGATAAAGCACGAAAAGACATGACTTAAGAAGAAAAGACAATAATGCTTTGTGAGTTAGACATTAGTAGGATAAGAGAAAAATCCCATTGCATGTATGTAGATGAAATCAAGGGATCCACAGCTCTGAGTCTGAAAGATCTGATCAGGGCTGTTGATAACAAAGTGATTTGGAGATCTTTCATTCACAGACTCACCATAAGTCGAAGTTGACTTTTTAGCAAGTAACAACAACAACAACAAACCACCCTCTCCAGTTATCACTCTGGCAACCTTAGCCACAGATCATAGATCCATGGCTTAATCAATCAGGTAATACTCCCTCTCTTCTAGCACCATGTTGTCCAGTTAACCACATCATACAACATGTGAAGAAAGACAAGTTGTCTTTTGTTGACTAGACAAGGCCAAGCTATGATGTATTGGCTCTGTTGTCTTCATCCTGTCCACAGCACAGTGGTCAAATTTTCAACTCCTGGACAACCAAACTGGTGGAAAGTGGGCTACACTTTGCCCAGACTGTATCCCATTTTGAAACAGGCTTTAATTTTAATTATTTTTAAAGTAAAGCAGCTGAACATATACTGCAGCATTGGTATGTCCATTAACTTTTAGACCCAATGGACAATCCAGTAAAAAAGAGAAGACCAGCCAAGGATGGGCTTAAAAGAAGCCAGACAGCTTTCCAATGGAAGCTGATGGTGAGAGTTGGTAAAACATTAGAATTTAGGGAGGGACTATAATCCAGGATCACAGCAGAGCAGTCATTTGGGATAATGATCTGTAATTCAAAGTGCTACCCCCCACCTTTAACATTCAAGATTTGACAAGAAATTAGATCAGCAGCCCTATATGCCAGCTTGGGGTTGGACCTCCAGCTCACTAGGGACAGCAAGTCTCCAGCCTTCTCGCCAGAAATTAATTGGTCCCCCCCCCCCGATGCAGTCAGCCCTCCATATCCACAGATTCTTCATCCACAAATTCAAGCATCCACGGCTTGAAAATATTCCAAAAAGATACAAATTCCAAAAAGCAAACCTTGGTTTTGCTATTTTATATAAGAGATACTATTTCACTATACCATTGTATTTAATGAGATTTGATCATCCATGGATTTTGGTATCCACAGGGGGTCCTGGAACCAGACCACAGAGGTTATGAAGGGCCCACTGTGTTTTATAGTACAATAACATGCAGTGCTCAAGTGGTTTATGCAGTGACTCAAGTGGTTAAGATGCTGTTGATTGCAAGATTGGCAGGTTGGCAGTTCGAGGCCCAGGTACCACGTGATGGGGTGAGCTCCTGTCACTAGTCCGAGCTTCTGCCAACCTAGCAGTTTGAAAGCATGCAAATGCAAATAGATAGATAGGTACCACTTTGGTGGGAAGGTAAACAGCGTTCTGTGCAATCGTGCTGGCCACATGATCACAGAGTAATCTCTGACAACGCTCGCTCTTCAGCTTAGTAACAGAAATGAGCACCACTCCCTATGGTCGGACACAACTTGACAACCTTGTCAATGGGGAATACTTTTACCTTTACCTTTTAACATCCAAAGTCCACAAAACAATGATGCCTTTATTCGGATAACCAATATCACTGTGTTGTGGATTTTGGATCCCATTGTCTTTTGCTATATGGCCAACAAAACTTCCTCTGACTAATATTTTATAATACCCTTAATTTCCAGCAGTGAGGTCATTCTTTGTCATATTTGGGGGAAGGCAATCTCGGAACAATTTAATATATGTCCTGCCACTCTTTTCTCTTCCATCCTAACAATAACCAGACCTGGAACAGCTGTAAGGGAAAGCCAGCTGTTGCCTAGCAACCCCAGTATTCATTTTTATTCCCTGGAAGAGGCCTAAGGGCAGCAGCAATTAGTGTGACCAGATGCAAAGGATTCCTGTGCTTTTAATAGGTGTAGAGAAGAGAGGATTTTAGCAGGTGTAACTTGTCAAATGTGGTTGAGAAAAGTTACATCTGCTGGAAATCCCTCTACTATACCATAGGTGAAGGTATATGAGTCCAATCTTCCTTTGCACCTGGTTCTTCTAACAACAGTATAGATCTTGAGGTTCAGGTACACACAGGTTTCACATAGTTATTTGTAGAAAAACAAGTCGGCCATTTCTTGATTTCCATAACTGCCTTTAGGAAAGCCATCTACTAACCATTTTCAAAGTTGCAGTCTTCAGCTTTGGGAGAACAAACACATTTCAGATAAGTGTATGGTAATACAGACACATATTGCCAAGAGAGAGACAGGGAGAAAGGACATGTGCAAAAAAGAATGCAAAAAGGACAGATAAAATTGCACAGATTGAATATGATATTATCTTTTAGATGCACATTGAGAAATCATGATTATAATTTCAATAGAAATTCAGTACACAAGGAGAGTGGCAGAATGCTGGTGAACTATGTTCCTTTGCAGGCCATTGTACATGTGATGTTTGATAGGTTGCCTGTCGGTGCTACATTTTTCAAGAAAATTAAAATTAGATATGGGACTAGAATCTCTCCAAGTAGCAAGGAATGTGTGACACTCCAGATGTTGTTGGATTCTTATCACGCCTTACCATTAACTATGGGCCTTTACAGACTGCCAGAAATAATGCAACTTGAGTGCACTTTAACTGCCCTAGCTCAGTGCTAGGGAATCATGGGAATTATAGTTTTTTTCTGAGACATTGAGGCTTCTCTGTCAGAGAGCTCTGGTGCCACAATAAACTACAGTTCCCATGATTCTCTAGCACTGAGCCAGGGCAGTTAAAGTGGACTCAAGTTGCATTATTTCTGGCAGTCTGTAAAGGCCCTATGTTGACTATGGTTGATGGAAACTGCAGCCCAGCAATATCTCCATCCACCACCAACAAAGGGAAGGATTTTTTTTTCTTTTAAAAATTGTGATTTATTTTTTTAAAAGATTTTTATTTTGTGGATTTTTAGCAATGGTTTTTAATTGTTGTAAGCCTCTTTGAAGCCTTACAAAGCTGGCTAAAGAGTGGGTTATAAATAAATAAATAAATAAATAAATAAGTAGTAGTGATGGTTTGAGTGTTGGACTATGACTCTGGAGACCAGGGTTCAAATCCCAAAGTGTGGCATATAAATAAATAAATAGGTAGTAGTAGTAGTAGTAGTAGTAGTAGTAGTGAAAGAGCCAGCATAGTGTAGTGGTTTGAATATTGGACTATGACTCTGGAGACCAAGGTTCAAATCCCAAAGGGTAGGATATAAATAAATAGGTAGTAGTAGTAGTGCTAGTAGTAGTAAAAGAGTCAGCATAGTGTAGTGGTTTGAACATTGGACTCTGACTCTGGAGACCAGGGCTCAAATCCCAGCTCGACCATGTAAACCTACTGGGTGAGCTTGGCCAAGTCAAACTCTCAGCCTCAGAGGATGGTAGTCATAAACCTCCTGTGAAGAAAACTTGCCAATGAAAATCCCATGGTAGGTATGCTTTAGGGTTACCATAAGTCAGAAATGACTTGAAGGCACACAACAACAAAGTTGTCCGGAACACAGTCCACTTTGAGTGTATGTACCTAAGCCTGAGGACTAAGGATAGTTTGGGGATTCTGTTAGTATACCATCCACCCCGTTGTCTAACAGATTCCCTAACCGAGCTGCCACAAATGGTCTCAGAGTTGCTGTTGGAGTCACCTAGACTCTTAGTCTTGGGCGACTTCAACATTCCACTCGAGACAAGTTTGTCGAATCTAACAGGTGCAGCTCAGGAGTTCATGGAATCCATGACAAACGTGGGCCCATCCCAGTTGGTCGTCGGGCCCACTCATTGTGCGGGTCATACCCTCAATGCAGTCTTCAGTATGGAACAGGAATGTCCATGGGCAGAGGTTATTAAAACTACCACATTGTCCTGATCAAGGCTGAACTAAGAACCACTGTCTGCCCCACTGGGGGGGGGGGGGGGGACACATTAGAATGGTCCATCCTCGAAGGCTTATGGAACCAATTGGATTCCAGAAAGCCCTAGAGCAGGGGTAGGCAACCTTTCCCCTTTAAGGGCCGAGGGACTTCAGCTCCCAGAAGTCTCAGCCATGTTAGCCAATAGACCCATGTTGGCCAATAGCTCCTGGGATTCTGGGAGCTGAAGTCCCTTGGACCTTAAAGGGGAAAGGTTGCCTACCCCTGCCCTAGAGGGTTTAATGGGTAGTAATGCTGGTAATTCTGTTGAAGCTTTGGTTAATGCCTGGAACACTAATCTTGCCAAGGCTATCGACACAATTGCTCCCAAGCATCCTTTCCAACCTGCTTCAAATCGTAAATCTTGGTATACTAGAGAGCTTAGGAAGATGAAGCAGGTTGGACAACAACTAGAGTGCACCTAGTGGTGAACTCAACTCTTATCTAATAAGACTCATCATAGGAAATTTTTTGTTCCTATAGAGAGGCAATATGTGCAGCGCAGAAATCTTTCTCCTCTGCACGTATTGTGTTTGCAGAGTCCTGTCCAGCAGAGCTGTTTAGGGTGGTAAGGGAACTGACACAGGTTCCACCTGTGCAGAACCTACTGCTTAACCCGACAACGACCTGCTGTGATGCATTTAACAATTTCTTTGCAGATAAGAGCCGAATTAGACACCAGTGTTGTAACAAAATCAATTGATGAGGTGTCCAGCAACTCCGTTGATGAAATTATACTGGTTCAGTTTCAATCCATGAGTACTGATGACGTGGACAAGCTTCTTGGTGGAGTGAGGAAAACAATCTGCCCTTGCCTTTCATGGTTGGCCATCCAAGGGGGGATGCCTCGAGGATGTTTCTTAGAGACATCATCAATGCATCCCTTAGGGAAATCCATGTTCCATCATGTTTGAAGGAAGTGGCAGTTAGGCCGCTCCGGAAAAGACCTTCCCTGGACTCCCTGGACATGAACAGCTATAGGCCAGTTTTGCTACTACCTTTTCTGAGCAAAGTGATTGAGAGGGTGGGTGCTCTTCAACTCCAAGTTGTCATGGAGGAAACCGATTATCTAGATCCATTTCAAACTGGCTGATGACCTTCGTCTGGCCCTGTTGGTGCTACTGGATCTCTCAGCAGCTTTTAATACAATAGATCATGACATCCTCTTGGATCACCTGAGAAGGTTAGGAATTGGAGGAACTGCACTGCAATGGTTCCATTCCTTCCTCTCAGGCAGATTCCAGAGGGTGATGCTTGGGGACAGTAACTACAATATATGAAGCCGCTGGGAGAGATCACCCGGAGATATGGGGTGGGGTGTTATCAATACACTGATGACACCCAGATATATTTCTCCATGTCTCGGTCTTCAGCTTTGACTTCAGATGGGGTCTCTCCTCTCAATGATTGTCTTAAAGCAGTAATGTACTGGATGAGGAAAAACAGATAGTGACTGAATCCAGACAAAATGGAGGTATTTACAGTAGCGGCCCCGAACCCAGGTATTGGGATGCAATCTCCAGATCTGGATGGGGTCACACTCTCCTCTAAGGACTATGTTTGCAGTCTGGGGGTGCTCCTGGATCCATCACTTCAGATGATAAATCAGGTAAATGCGACAGGCAGGAGTGCCTGTTATCAGCTTCGGCTGATATGCCAGCTGTGCCCTTTCCTGGAAGTAGGGACTTGAAACTGTGGTGCATGCACTGGTAACCTCTCATCTTGATTTCTGTAATGGGGTTACCCTCGTATATGGTCCAGAAACTTCAACTAGTACAGAATATGGCAGCCAGGTTGGTCTCAGGAACAACGAGAAGAGACCATATAAAACCGATCTTAAAATCACTTCACTGGCTGCCCATTAGTTTCCAGGCCCAGTACAAGGTATTGTTTATCACCTTTAAAGCCCTAAATGACTTGGGTCCAACCTATCTTCAGGACCACCTCCTCCCATTTAATCTACCCCGCACACTCCGGTCCTCTGGGAGGAATTTGCTGCAGCTTATAAAAACTAGACTGTCTCCAACCACCTAGAGGACCTTTTCAGCATTATGGAATGCTCCCAGATTATGGAATGGCCTGCTGGATGAGAGCCATCATATTACCACCTTAAACAGCTTTAAAAAGGCTGTTAAGACAGATCTCTTCTGGCAGGTCTTTCCTGAATAGATATCCCAGTCACCAAAAGACAGCCATCCTGCATATCCCTGATTTAGCTGTAGTTATTGTTATTTGTTTATTTGTGTTATTATTTTAACTGTGTTTTAAATTGTCACTGTTTAATAGTACCATATTCTCCGGCATATAAGATGACCCCCAACTTTTCTAGTTAAAATATAGAGTTTGAGATATACTCACTGTATAAGATTACCCTTCTTCCAACACACACCAAATAAAAATTTTAAAAAATCAGATTTGATTTCAATATGGTAGTTTTAATTCAAATTCTTATGACATGCAGGTACTTAGCAGGAAAACTGTCACTTATAAACACAACAAACTACAGCTCCCATGTTCCCTAGCATTTATTTCTGCAGTGTGTTTTGGACCTTATTTTTTAAAAAATAATCCAGATTTAAATGCTGCTTTAAAAATTATTTCCATCTCCCAGCTATGAGATGGTTGGGGGGAAATGAGAAAGTGTTGGGGGGAAGGACTGCCAATATACTAGGTGATGCATTCTGGGGTATGTACAATTTGCAGCCAAGTAAGTGCCCCTGGGTGTGTCACACACTCTCAGCCTCAGAGGATGGTAATGGCAACCCATATTTGAAGAAAGAAAACCCGATGATAAGGTTGCCTTAGGGTCACCATAAGTCGGAAATGACTTGAAGACACACAAGAACAACAGAAAAAGTTTGCAATTGTTTCATAGGTAGTACATGGGAATAGGAGCCAGCATGGTATAGTGGTTTGAGTGTTGGACTACCACTCTGTAGACCTGGGTTTGATTCCCCACTCTGCCATGAAACCCACTGAGTGAACTTGGACAAGTCACACACTCGCAACCTTGGGGGAAGGCAATGGCAAACCTCCTCTGAACCCGTCTTGCCAAGAAAACCCCAGGAGAGGATCGCCTTAAGGTTCCTCTTGTCCTCCTCCTCTCCGAAGGTTTCTAGATGCCCCCACCTCTGTCTTCCTTATCCTCTTCTCCTCCCAAGGCTTCTTCCCTCCCCCACCTCTGTCCTCCTTGTCCTCTTTTTTTCCCAATGATTCTTGCTGCCCCTACCCCTGTCCTCCTTGTCCTTTTCTTTTCCCAAGGCTTCTTCTCACCCCCACCCCTGTCCTCCTTGTCCTCTTCTTCTCCCAAGGCTTCTTGCCACCCCCACCTCTGTCCTCCTTGTCCTCTTCTTCTCCCAAGGCTTCTTGCCACCCCCACCTCTGTCCTCCTTGTCCTCTTCTTCTCCCAAGGCTTCTTGCCACCCCCACCTCTGTCCTCCTTGTCCTCTTCTTTTTCCAAGGCTTCTTCTCACCCCCACCCCTGTCCTCCTTGTCCTTTTCTTCTCCCAAGGCTTCTTCTCACCCCCACCCCTGTCCTCCTTGTCCTCTTCTTCTCCCAAGGCTTCTTGCCACCCCCACCTCTGTCCTCCTTGTCCTCTTCTTCTCCCAAGGCTTCTTGCCACCCCCACCTCTGTCCTCCTTGTCCTCTTCTTCTCCCAAGGCTTCTTGCCACCCCCACCTCTGTCCTCCTTGTCCTCTTCTTTTTCCAAGGCTTCTTGCTGCCCCTACCCCTGTCCTCCTTGTCCTTTTCTTCTCCCAAGGCTTCTTCTCACCCCCACCCCTGTCCTCCTTGTCCTCTTCTTTTCTCAAGGCTTCTTCTCGCCCCCACCTCTGTTCTCCTCTGTCCTCCTCTCCTCCCAAGGCTTCTTCTCACCCCGACCTCTGTCCTCCTCCATCCTCCTCTCCTCCCAAGGCTTCTTCTTGCCCCCCCTCTGTCCTCCTCCATCTTCCTGTCCTCCCAAGGCTGCTTCTCCCTCGCACCTCTGTCCTCCTCCTTCCCTCCTCCTCCTCCTCCTCCTTCTCCTTATACCCAGTGTATAAGATGACCCCCAACTTTAACCCAGATTTTCCTGGGTTAAAAAGTTGTCTTATATGCCAGAAATATGGTATTTTAAGGGGGGATGGAATGATGGGATATGAATGAATATTTTAATGTTGTAAGCTGCCCCGATTGCGTTACAGAGAGGGGTGGGATAAAAATAAATTTCATTTATTATTATTATTATTATTATTATTATTATTATTATTATTATTATTACTATTATTGTGGTGGTGGTAGTAGTAGTAGTAATAATAGTAGTGCAGGAGTGGGCAGTTCCATAGGGCCCTAAACATTCCCAGCAGGCTACACTATCATGCCAGCACATTGTATCTAGGTGTTTTTGGCTTTCAGGGCAAAGAGGCTAAGGGTTATAGGAGACTTAAGCAAGCAACCAGTGCATTTTTAGGTGCCTTGGGGAAAGTAGCATTCCCACACCAGGTGACACCCGGACTTCTGGCGGGGTGGGACTTCCAGCCCTGGACTTCTGGTGATGTTTCTGGGGTGGGAGTGGACTGAAAAGCCTCCGCACAGGGTGTAGGCTACCTGAAAAGCCTCCGCACAGGGTCTAGGTGGCCCAAAAAGCCTCAGTGCAAGGCCTATGTGGCCTGAAAAGGCCCTGAAACAGCGTCCATGGGTGCAGGGAGCCGACCTGATGTTGCACCCTTCTGGGATGTTACCCAGTGCAGCCCACACACACCACACACACACACATCCCAGTGACTCTACTGCTTGGGGGGGGGGGGGTTGGAATGACTTTTTCGGATCAAAAAAAAGGCCCACATTTGGGACAGAGGTCTTAGGATTTCAAGAGTGTCCCTAGGGTTGGGGTACAAAAATGCAGCTAGGGATCACATGTAGCCATTCCCCAATATGAAGAGCAGTCCTTTTTGAAGTAGAACACATGTCCAGCAAGGTACATGGGCTACACTGGGGTTGCCAGCTTATAAGTTTGTGTGAAGACACACCCAACTAAAGTTGGTGGCAAATATGGGTGTGAAATGCCAGTACCCTGTTGAGATCAAACTCTTTTACCCAAAAAGGCTCCAATGCTGAATGTAAAGTCCAAAGGGGGAAAATATATTTTGAAGAACAAAAACAAAAAAAAAGGGTTTCTCCTCTCCAGCTCTAACAGGCTTAAAATACTTTACAGTATTTTACAGTTACTTTACAGTTTAGGTACTTTACAGTTTAGGTTTCAGCAGTCTTCAGGGTTGTCATCTCTCTGGGTTTGATCTTGGTTTGATATCCTACGCAATGAAGCTGGTGCAGGGTCTTTCAGCTTCTGGTGTTCTTGACTTCTTTGCTGTTGATATTTAATATAATTAACTGCTTTTGGTAACTAATCTGGCTAAATGGTAACTAAATTGGCTAAATAGTAACTAAATTGGCTAATGGTGTAAGAAATGCCCTTTCCGTCTGGCTGTGCCTGTTTGCCACCAAAAGCAAAGCCTGCCTAAGAAAAACTAAAAATCCCAAGCTGAAGCAGAGCTTGCTGGGAAGGGGCAAACCAAAAACTAGAAAAATGCAGGGGATTCCTACAGCTCCTCCCACAAACTAATAGAATGGAACATTCCTATGCTCAAACATACTAAAGACTGAACTAAAAATGAAGGAAAATGTAGGGGAGAATTTAAACAGTCCAGGCTGGACATCACAGTTTGTCTTTTAAGAGATCATAGGAAATGAGAATGTTTATCTCCATGTTATGAAAGCATTGGCTGTTGATTACATCATGGCTGCACAATCAACTGGTCTTTCAGCATAAATGCACCCTGTTGTGACCCACATAATTGTGGTCAGGTACGAATACTTCAGCAAAAGCTGAAGGTTGGAGGTGCCATCTCTTATTACTGGTATTGCCAATTGTATTAGCTTTTCATCATTTTAGCTTTTACGAACAGATGCCATGTACTTGTAATTCCATTGGTGAAGCTTTCCCCATTACTCTCTCCACTTCATCTGGTTGGATTCCATCTACATTCATGCTGTTAAGGGTCACATAGGCTCTGCCTTTAAAGGGATGAAAGCCACACTCTCACTGGTGATGTGTGGCTAGATATAAAATAATAGACTTTCACAAAAGAACTAAGAACTTGAGGCTTTCTAACCTACTAATTCTCTATTGGCAGTCAACTCTCAAGAGAGTAGCAATTCTCTTTCTATAAATAAATGAGTTCTAGATTTTTAGATAATTCAGTCAGTGGACCTATACAGAGCTATCGATTTGAAGAGAGCATTCTTTCCATACCCTGAATTTTTGTTATTATAGCTGAAAGTCTGTAGCTAATTTCAATGACTTCTTTCCCACATAATGCGGGTTGTTTGTTCATTTGCTCAGGCAAGACAGTCCCTGCTTTTATGTTATTCCAAAATGGAATGGGTTTTGAAACAGGATGAAGCCACATTTTACCACAAATGTGATGTTGAAGGTCTGTGGTCAGCTTTTAAGGGTAAGTGAAAATAGCTTTTACAACCCTATTTAGAAACAGCAGAGCTAGAATTAGTCTTTTCAGGACTAAGAAGGTGAATTTTAAAAGAGGAGAATTTATAGTTCCCAGCTTCCATTTTAATTCTGCTGTGGCAGCCAACAATGAAGGCACTTGTTTTTCCCCAAAAATGTTGCTACATGGAGTATAGTTCTCAGCCAAAATCACCCCTTTCTAAACCTGGACAAATGTTTTTAAAGGAAAAAAAAAACATTCTTGAGTTCTCATGATCGATATCATTTCTCATGTCTGTTTTTTCACTATAGTATGATGTGCTGTTTAGTTATCCAAAAGGTTTGTCTTAGGCAGTTCCATGTCTCACTATCACATCTGACTTTCATATGACAGCACAACTAGTTTACACTGTCAAGTAACTTGGGTCCAAAACACACTGCAGAAATAATCCAGTTTGAAACTGCTTTAATTGCTCTGGTTCAGTGCTAGGGAATCCTGGGAACTGTAGTTTATTGTGGCACTACAGCTCTCTGACAGAGAAGGCTAAATGTCTCACAAAACTACAGTTGCCTAGCACTGAGCCAGGGCAGTTAAAGCAGTCTCAAACTGGATTATTTCCTCAGTGTGTTTGGGACCTTGGAGAGTAATTTTTTAAAGTAATTCATTATGTGACCCTAATGGAGAAAGGAGATAAGGGATAAGGGATACTCAATGTGCATTATCAACTAGGTAGTCAGGGATAGGCAAAGTATAGCAGATGGGCTGCATGCATCCCTCAATCCCCTTTTTGCACCCTCACATTATTTATTTATTTGTTTGAAATGTACATTGCATTTTGCTACCAATGTGAGATGCAACTCACTTGTCTTCAAATATATATCATCTTTTCTACTCCTCCCACATTTTTTGGAGTTCTTGTATCTGATAGTACACACAATGCTACCCTCTCTGCCCTGTCACACACACACACACACACACACACACACACATGTATGTGTGTGTGTGTGTGTTTTACCACCACATATAGTAGATCTTCAGCCAAGTGATTGCATGAGCCAAAATTAAAAGCATTGATGGATGGACTTTATTAAAGAGATCACAAATATGAGTTTGCAGGAGCTGGGTAAAGCAGTAGAGGACAGGGGTGGGGGGCTGGAGATGTCTCATCTCATACATAGGGTCACCATGGGTCGAGACCGATGTGAAGGTAGTTAACGACAACAACAAAAATCTCTTTACCATAGAGAGCACCAAACTGAATTAATTAGTGCCACTTAGTCTGAAATTTTTGGTGAAGATTTATTGCTTGGTATGTGTTGTGTTTCTACCTGGCCATGCCAAGACAAAAGTGAATCATTAGCCCTGTAGCTGTTAAACGTGCAATGATATCCTTAAAAAATATAGCCAAAACAGAGTTTTCTTATTCCATTCACTCATACATTGAACAGATGTAGGAAGGAACAAATTTAATTTTGACATCTGTTCTTTCAGTGATCCTTTTCCATTTATGTGTATGTAAGCCTATCAGGGGATAGGGGCAAGAATCATAACACCAGACCAGCCATTGCATATCATTGGTAGGTTGTACTCTGGAGTCACACATCTTCATTACATATATATAGGGGTAGCTGCGTTGGCCATGCAGCAAAATATGTTGAAATACAAAATCCACAAAATAGTGATCTGGGGATGGGGCAACTAAAAAAGCACAAAATAAATCATGCAAGCTTTCAAAACTCTACTGGTTTTTTTCATCAGGTGAAATATGTTAAAATAGCATACAGGGGGAGAAAACTCCCTTAGCACTAGTAAAGCAACTTGCCATGGGATCCTGGCTACCTCTGTCCTTTGTGAGGTGCCATGCTCCTTTCCTCACAAAGGACACAGACAACCAAGGGCCTGAGCAGACAGAGAGGAAAAGGAATTATGGGCAGCAATGGCACCAGTGTCTTCCCCTGTCTCAGCACTGGCATGCAGTCCTCACACCGGTGCAATAGTTCACACTTTCTGGCCTGAACTGGAGTAAACCAGGGGTTATTTTGCTCTGATGTTTAGTCCTGGGGTGCAAATTCATCCCAGATCCCTCCCATGTTGGTCAAAACTTTAAACAGGAAGGTTTTGAGACTGGATGAAACCACGTTTATCTCTTTTGCAGACAGCCTGCTGCTAATGGAGTTTAAATTTTACCCAGTCCCCACATGACCAAGAAGAGGAGTACTCTGCCTGCATGGATATCCCTCCAGACCAACTTAACTACAATGAATATAACATCTGATGCAAAATGTAGGCCTGTGATTCTAATATCATCACATTTATTTTCCTATATGGTTTTTTAACATCATTTATCTGATGGAGAAATCAGTGGAGGTTCCACAGCTTGCCTGATGTATTTTGGTGCCTTTAAGTTGGCCTAAAAATCTTATCACTGTTTTGGGGATTTTGTATTTTGTTGTAAATTGTCTATGGTTGACTTACAACACTGAATAGATAGGGGAAAGAACAACCAGTGATCTCATTTTGACTTCCTAAGAAGTTTTAAGAAAATCCTAGGTTAGTTGGGGTTATTGGCTTGGCAAACATCATGAAGGAAGAGGAAGAAGGAAGAGGAAAGGAAGGCCACATGCTAGATGAATGGACTCTATTAAGGAGGTCACAGGTATGGGGTTGCAGGAATTAAGCAGAGCAGTAGAGGACAGAGTGTCTTGGAGATGTCTCATCCATAGGGTCACCATGAGTTGAGATCGACTCTAGAGCAGTTAACAACAACAAACACCATGAGCTAAGCATTTTATAAAACTGCTGTCCCTTAGTTAATGTATTTATGGAATGATAGCCACTTACATTAATTGATTAATTTTTTTAAATACATTGCTTTCTGCTCAAAAGAGTGTCTGATGGTTAAAAATAATTTTAAAAAGAAGAAAAAAAAACATTAATAGGAGATTAAGGTAGCAGTTACACTGCAGAATTAATGCAGCTTGACACCAATTTAACAGGCATGGGTCAGTGTTCTGGAATTCTAGGATTTGTAGTTTTGTGAGATAGAACTACTTCATTTAAGAGCAACAGGTTTAGAGGCAAAGAGTAGGTTGTGTGGTGCTTGTATAGCTCTGATCTTTGATAAGGTTCAGCCACTCCCATCCTGTCTCTCAATAAAACTTTAAAATCCATTAAAAGTCAGCCCAAATTCTTGCCTCCTTACAACTGAGAAAAACAAAAGCAACCTGACTTCCTTATGATAAAGGACTGGCCTGGAGGCAGAGATGGGGAGGGGCAGTTGCACACCAGCTGCCCCAACCCCACACTGAGGACATCCTGATGCCACGCACCATTACGCATGGCGCACGGTGTCAGGACATCCTTCCGGCACAGCATTTTGACACGCTGCACTGGAAGGGGCGCTAAAGAGCCACCCACCAGCTCTTAGGCAGCCTTTTGCCACCCGTAAAAGGAGTGGCATTTTGCCACTCTTTTCCGGGCAGCAAAAGGGAGGATCGGGGCAGTGCAGTCTGGCAGCCTCGGCTCCAATCCGCCGCTTCCCAGGGTGGCTCTCCGCTGCCCCTTTGGTCCTGTTTGTAGACGCCCAAACTACAGTAAAGCTCTAGTTTATTTTTCTCAGTTTTTAATATGAAGAACCACATGTAGTCATTTGGGCAGTCTCATACATTGTCACATCTGCAATACTGCATGTGCAATACTGATTTTTAAAAAAGTAAATAAATAATTTATTTGCAGCAGTTTAATAGTACAAGGACAACATCCACAGGAGGAAAAATCCTATGATTTGGTAATTTAGCATATATATGCTTTATATCACACAAATGAGCATAACTGTGTTACCATCACTGCACTCTTCCTAATTTTAAATGGGTGCCTGTCTTTTCTTATGACCTTAAAATGGACTTTAGACTCTAGACTCCATTATACTCTCGCAAAGGATCACATAGGCATCACATAAACACTTCAAATAGATGGGTTTGGGGAGTTGCTAATGAAAGACATTAACACCTCTAGAGTTAAGAAGACAGGTGATTTATAAGACAGGAAACATCTTAGGTTTCTGCTGGACAAGCAAGATAAGGTTAATTTACAACTCCATTCTTACCCCCTTAGAAACTGCCAGCTCCAGTGATCCTTCCCAGACAAATTTGACCTCTTTGATATAGGACAAATTCCTTTGCCTTCAGGCCAGCTTTTGGCTTATAAAAGAGCCCCAAATTTCTTTGTTAAGTTAGAAAAGAGAGAAGAGACAAGAAGAGACAAGAAGGGAAGAGAAGAGAAGAGAACAGAACAACAACAGAGAAGAAAGAGGAAGGAGAGTGAGCTAGCCGAGAGCAGGGGGACTTTAAGTCTTCCTGTACTCTGCTGCCATGACTCACCTTGACTTCCAAGAGCTCCCAGCATATCTTCATCATGAAAGGAGCAGCATGGTTTTGGTAATCATTCCTTAATGAAGCCTTAATGAAGTCACATGTTCTTGTCATTTCCATAGCTCTTGTATGTGTGTGAGTGAGTGAATGTTTGTTTGCTGTGTGATTTCCCCTTAATAAACTACAATTCATTGGAAGAATTCTGTCTCTGCATCACTCTATCTCAGCAACCTCTGTATAAAAGTGGGAAGCGATTCCAAAAGAGCTGTTTGTAGCACAGTCCATTAATTAATTGAGCTAATTACACATTCTGCTTGAGAGATTCTTGGCTACAACAGGAATCGAAACCTGTCCTTTGGGAGGAAGGAGTCACTAAAGGCATAGAGAGATTTTGTAGCACCATTGAGACTAACTGGGGAAAAAAGATATTCATAGCATGAGTTTTTGTAGACTTTAATCTACTTCTTCAAATGCTTATGGTGGAGTGGAAGCCAGGACAGACAGGAGTGCAGGAGTTTAACTGAAGATAATTGAAAAGGAATGTTGGCTACTTCAGAACCAGTCAGCAGGAGTAGAACCTATGAGCTACACGTGGTACTGTCAAGACCAAGTGGTACCCTGGTCTGGAAAATTACATGGATGTGGCCACTGAGAGGAACTGGAGCAACAGGATTACTACAATTCAAGTGGCAGCTGTATGAGCCAGTATTTGGTGAGCTATGCATCATGGGAAGCCTGATGCAACATGCACAGTGGATGAGACAAGCCAGGTATGCATCATGGTAAGCCTGATGCAAAGTCCTGATGCAACAGGCACTGGGAATGAAACTAGCAAGGTTTTATTAGTGCATGGCTGTCACATGTTCTCAAGAAGACCACCTAAATATGGGAGAGAGTCAGAATCTCTGTTGTTGGTTAGTTGTGGTTGGTAGTTGGTGAAGCACTTTGTTACTCTGTATAGCTGTGAATATTCAAGACGAATGTCTGGTACTCTGTATATCTTTGTAAATAATTGCAACAAAGATTAAGGTCCTCTCTGAGAGAAGCCTAACTGTGAAGCTATTCTTTTCTCCAAGCTGAAAGCAGCAGCTGCATGTGGGAGGTTTTTTCCTGTGTCGTCTAGAACAGACTCTTCACAGAAGACCAGATTCTGGGTGTTCCTGCCTACATGCATCTACTCTGCATGTGTGTATGCTAGATCTCACTGTCTGCATACCCCAATATGGGTTATGGGCCCAGTGTGCATGTAGACAACACCTGAGTGGTTGTGAGAGTTCCAGAATTGCCAGTGGTGCTGCTGGAGTCACAGAGGGCAAATACCAGGTCCTGAAACTGAGTGAGTTAAGTGTGTTTTCTCACTGTCAGTGTTTATCAGTGAGCTGGGGAAGACTTATCTAGCTTCCATGTGTATTGACTGCTTGCCCAGGCTGTTGGCAGTTTGCCCAGAAGTCCATCTGTGTCTGACTGTCACTGACTCAGGGCAAAATTAAAATGGAAACAGCCATTAGATTTCAGAGGCAGAATAGTTCAAACTATGCTTCTTGGAAAATCTATATGCAAGTTTTATTGATAAAACAAGACTTGTGGAACATTGTGCAAAACCAGCCATATCCGACATATGTCCATCAGATCGAAGATGATTGCAAGGCAAAGGCAATGATCATTCTAGCCATAGATGAAACCCAGCTGAATCACATCAGCGAGAAGCAGCCAGCTTTTGATGTGTGGCATGCCCTGGAGCGAGTTCATCAGCCCTATGGAGCCTTATCTAAGATGCTTTGTTGTAGAAAACTGTATGGCTGTAAGTTGCAGGAAGGAACTTCTGTAATAGCTCATCTGGAAACAATACAAGGCTTGTTTGCAGAATGCAGCAGCAAAGGCATCCAGATGGAGGAGTCTCAAAAGGTCTTCATTCTCCTGAGCAGTTTGAACAGTGAATGGGACTTTTTGGTGTACGGCCTACAGTCGCCGAGGCAGATCTGAGGACTGAGCTTGTTGCTTCAAGAATCCTGGAGGAGGTCCAGTGACATGACTTCGAGGAGAGATCCAGGGAAGCTATTTTTGTGAAATTTCGAAACACTGGTACGAACATCAGAAATGGAGGAGTGGATGCTTTCAGTGATGTGAAGGAGAAACCCAGCACATTTGTGGGGACACACACACACACTCACAAACACCAAAGCAGGAACCAGTTCAGAGACATGACATCCAGGAAAGCAGTACTGACACTGAGGATGAGCATGGCAGAACCAAGGTCAGCATTCCACACAGGACACAGCGAGTCAGGAGACCACCAGATAGATTTTTTGTGCAGGAGTCACAAGCCTGTACTGTTGTGATGGAAGAATCTGATAGTTCATAATCTGATAGTTATGATGACATGCTCAGGTATCTAGCTAGTGAGCAGGAAAACTGGAATGTGGCCATGGACCAGGAATTTGGTGCATTGGTGGACAAGAAAGTGTTTGAGGTGGTTTACAGGCCTGCAGAGCAGAAAGTGATTGGTTGCAGGTGGGTCTACAGAAAGGAGGACATGCCTGATGGGACTGTGAAGTACAAGGCCAGATTGGTCGCCAAAGGGTACTCACAGGAGCGGTTTGAGAACTATGACAGGATGTTCTCACCGACAGCCAAGACAGAGAGTCTTAGGATGGTGCTTGCTGTTGCACCAAGAGGAGGTTAGTTGTCAATCATTTTGACTTTGAGACAGCGTATCTCAATGCCAACCTAGAGGAGACTGTGTTCATGAAGCAAGCTCCTGGTTATGATTGTGGAGGCAATGACAAAGTCTACAGGCTGAAGAAGGCTTTGTGTGGACTCAAGCAAAGCACCAGATGCTGGAACCTGTGCATACACGAAGTGCTAATGAAGCTAGGTTATTGGCGCAGTGTGGCTGATGTGTGTGTGTGTGGATGAAGGACAGTTTAATAGATGATTTGTGTGTTGCAGCCAGGGATCAGGGGGAGATCAGACTGGTGCAGTGTGAGTTGGTTCAAAGATCAAGGACCTTGGACACCTGAGGAACTACCTAGGGATAGAGGTAGAGAGGGTCCAGAGTGCTGGCTTCAGGTTGTGCCAGAATAAAAAGACAGAGAAGCTGATTGAGAGGACTGGCTTGAGTAAAGCCAAGGTTGTCAAGAGCCCAATGATGCCTGACTACCAGAGTCTGGAGTCAGAGGCCAGACTTGTACCATTCTGTGATAGGTAGTCTGTTGTTTTTGGTGAACAATACCAGGCCAGACATCAGCTTTGCAGTAGGGGTACTGAGCAGGAGAGCTGTGAAGCCCAGGCTAGGGGACTGGATGTCAGTGAAGCGCATTGTGAGATACCTGAAAGGCACAAAGGACAGGTGCTTGGTAATAACAGGAGGGATGTCAGAGCTGGAAGGTTTTGCTGACAGTTGCTTTGCATCTGAGGCATCTGATAGGAAGTCAGTAACTGAACTGATCATCAGTTTTGCAGATAGCCCTGTCATCTGGAGATCCAGAAAGCAAATTTGCATTGCACTTTGTACAACAGAAGCAGAGTTTGCTGCATTGTCAGAGGTTGCAAGTAAAGTACAGTTGGGTAGGCAGTTGTTGCAAGACCTAGGAGAGACTCTCAGGAATGCATTGGCATGGCAGAGTCAGAAAATCTGAAATGTAGGGCCAAGTACATTGCTGTGAGAAACCAGAACGTGAGAGAGCTTGTGCAAAATGGGATGCTGAAACTGCAGTATGTTGGTACAGAAGACAACATAGCTGACATTTTCACAAAGCCTCTACCTGTGGAACACCACGAGAGGTTGGCTAGCAGGCTAAGTAGCAGTGGTTGAGGTCTACATTACAGATGGGACAAATACAAGGACACATGGACTACCCCTCATGTCATTTTGGAGGGGATTGTCAAGACCATGTGGCACCCTGGTCTGGAAAATGACATGGATGTGACCACTGAGAGGAACTGGAGCAACAGAATTACTACAGTTCAAGTGGCAGGTGCATGAGTCAGCATTTGGTAAGCTGTGCATCATGGAAAGCTTAATGCAATAGGCACTGGGAATGAAACCAGCAAGGTTTCATTAGTGCATGGCTGTCACATATTCTCAAGAAGACCACCTATATATGGGAGAGAGTCAGAATCTCTGTTGTTGGTTAGTTGTGGTTGGTGGTTGGCAAAGCACTTTGTTACTCTGTATAGCTGTGAGTATTCAAGACAAACGTCTGTCACTCTGTATATCTTTGTAAATATTTGCAACAAAAATTAAAACCCTCTCTGAGAGAAGCCTCGCTGTGAAGTTATCCTTTTCTCCAAGCTAAGAGCAGCAGCTGCATGTGGGAGGTTTTTTCCTGTGCTGTCTTGAGCAGACTCTTCACAGAAGACCAGCTTCTGGGTGTTCCTGCCTACGTGCATCTACTCTGCATGTGTGTGTGCTAGATCTCACTGTCTGCATACCCCAACAGATACGTAGTTTTGCAAAGGGCTCCCCACACATGGGTCCCCAGGAATGACATCCCATTGCTTGCACTTGTTGAAAAAGACGGTATCTGTCTGTATCTGGGCAAGTTACTTGAAGAGATTGGGGGGAACAAAATCTCTCTATATATTAATTCTACAGATTAACACAGCTATATCTTTAAATTCTACCACTGTGGAAAGCATCACGTTTAATTGAATGAAGTGGAAAATCCATCAGCCACTTAAAGAAACTTGCCCAGATAGACAGATATCTTCTTTTTTAACAAGTGCGAGCAATGGGATGTCGTTCCTGGGGACCTATGTGTGGGGAGCCCTTTGCAAAACTACGTATCATGTAGAGCTCATGGGTCCTACTCATGCTGACTGGTTCTGCCGTAGCCAACATTCCTTTTCAATTTTCTTCAATTAAAATCCTGCACTCCTATCTGTCCCTGGCTTTCAATCCACCATAAGCATCTGAAGAAGTAGACTAAAGTCTACAAAAGCTAACGCTACAAACATCTTTTTTTTCAATTAGTCTCAAAGGTGCTACAAAATCTCTATATATTAATTCTACAGACTAACATGGCTATATCTTTAAATTCTATCACTAAAGGCACTGTTGCTAAAGCTAAGCAGATCTGTTGTCTGTTCAGTTCTTTGATGGGAGCTCATGTAGGAACCTGACAAATGCCATTTTGAGCTTCTTGGAGGAAATGTGTTATATAAATGTCATAAATGAAAATCCTTATCCTTTTCACATTTCCACAATCTTTGCACCGTATATATGCATGCTTCTCTCTCCTTTTTAAAATGATCTTCTGGTTTTGTTTTGTTTGTTTTTTTAAAAAAAAAGCATTTATATGTTCATAGGCTTCATTTTCCCATTCTATATTTTTCCCTTTACCTATCCCCCTGCAGTGATCTCAGAACTATTATGTTATTTTCCTGCTGCTCAGGAAAAGAGAGTTCTTAACAAATTGCAATAACTGAATGAGTGGCTATTATATGCCCTGGCTATTAAAGGATTCTGATTGAAGCCTGTTGAGAATGACTCATCTTTTCCAGTAACCTAAAGACTTCACAGGCAGCCTCCAGAAAAATCTCCTGGTGACTCATAACCTCCTTTATCTCACAATTTAGGGATGAAATAAAATGGCAAATGTGGAAAGACTGGGTGATGCTCATAGGGTATCCAGCCAAGAATGGGCAAAATACAAAAAACATGGTGTTTCTAATGAAGGCCATGTCTTTTAAGCACAGAAATCTAATAATTGATACAGTGGTATCACAAAGTTTTACAAGGCTGTGCTGAGAGGAAATGGAACTTTAATCCTTAGTTCAACAGGTTCTGTACAAGGCAAAAAATAAAGAGAAGTCTCTATTCAGTGAAATGGGCCTTTGTAGCAAGACAGCGGAAAATATTAGACAATCACAGTATCAAATATAACGAACACTGCAAAACCTGTGGATCTGAGCCACAAAATCTCTGCCTCCCCCTGTTCCTAGCAGTAAAAAAAAACCACAGTCATTATAAGTTAAATAACACACAGTTTGATGCCCTTATATGACACACACAAAATCTGCTGCCTAAGGCAGTTGCCTTACTCTACATATTAGTAAGACTGGTCCTGATATTCTACTTTTCTCCTATGAATCCCTTAGCTATAATTATACTGCATGTTACTACACCCTCTGTTTTGTGCCCTTTCTGAGATGTTGAAAAGAGTGCAAGATAGCTTGCAAATTAACAACAAAAGATACCATAATGTTAGAATCAAAGACCATTTTAATATTTTAGTTTACTGCCCTTGTTATATTAATGGAACAGAATCAAATTCATTGTAAAAAGGGCATCAAACTGTATGTTATTTAACTTATCATGACTGCATTTTTTTTTTTACTGCTAGGAACAGGGGGAGGCATAGATTTTATGCCTCAAATCCACAGGCTTTGCAGTGTTCATTATATTTAATACTGTGATTGTCTAATATTGAAAAAGAACCCTTAACCGGCAGGTCCTCTTAATGATCAAACCGATCCATCAATAATCAGCCACTTCTTTTAGTTAACACAAATTTTCCACTTCAACTGCTTAAATGTTGCAGCCCCAAGCATAAAGCTATAACTTCTTGGGAACCCAGATATTCTTCTTTTTGGTGACTATGATTCGAAAATACAAAGAAAATGGAATTTTGTTCATCTTGGGACAGACCACAGAGGAGCACAGTG
Source organism: Phrynosoma blainvillii (assembly GCA_026167975.1). Classification (NCBI taxonomy): domain Eukaryota; kingdom Metazoa; phylum Chordata; class Lepidosauria; order Squamata; family Phrynosomatidae; genus Phrynosoma; species Phrynosoma blainvillii. Next base: position 182,460,318 of record JANUYF010000004.1, on the reverse strand, counting down.
AGTCATATAGAATGGACAAGCTACCTGTGGCACTCCATGCTTTGTTAGAGAGTGCATCAGTAATATTAGGCATGGGGAGATTTTAAATGGGATTGCAGCATAAAAGGGGAAGGTTTAACCATTCCAAACCCAAGCTGTGATCTTGGTGACCATGCTGTGATTCAGTGTAAAAAGCCTCCCTCTGAAACAACCCTATTTCTAATGCCTACTACTAAAAACTATTTGAAACACTGTTGTGATTGCTAACAATGCTAACTAACGTCACTTTCTCCGTAGAACTTTCTCAGTCGCAAAGACAGTACACACTAGTATTTTCTTGGATAAAGTTTCCATAAATTCCTATTGCCATACAGCCATATTTACAATCACAGTTATATGTATCAGCACTGTTTGTGATTAAAAAAAAAAAATCAACCCTGAGGCTTTTTCTCATTTCCTTTTGAGGCAAAATTAAACTCTCATTTCAGAACAATTTGTTTGTTTGTTTAGGAACATTTCATGTTTACAATTGCAGATAAATTCTGTTGAAATCAATTAGAATTACCACCCTCAAACTTCAGATTAACACTAAAGAGACAATACTTTTTACAATGTACATACAATGGTACTTAACTCCAGAGAAACTCCATAAAATTTATAGAACTGGAAACACTAAATGCTGGAAATGTCAGCGACCTGAAGCAAATTTATCCACCTGTGGTGGAACTGTCAAGAAGCCAAAAAATATTGGAATATGATTGTGACCACAATAGAAGACATTTTGCCAATTAGGTTAACATATGATCCTAAACTTTTTTTGTTGAATATGACGGCCGAATTAGATGATTAAAAAAAAAAGATCGGATACAAAAAAACTCTTGTACATGATAACGAGGCAAGAATTACATATGCACAAAAATGGAAACAAAAATACATACCTACAGAACAGGAATGGCTTCTTAAATTATTAGAGGTGATTGTGATGGATAAACTCACTGCTAAATTAAGAGATAATAAAGACTCCGATGACAATTGGCAAGAACTTGAAAATCTGATTAAGCAAAAGGTTGGAATATGATATACGATAACTTATATATATTATATAAACAAGTGTAGTAGAGACGCATAGGGAAGGATGCGCAGGAAGAAATAATGGAAAGGGGAAAAAAGAAAGAATAAGAACTAGAAGATCTATAGAAAATAAACCAATTTATGTTATTGCTTATTTGTATGATTTGTATGATAGGAAGGTTTGTAAGGAGAAGAAGTGAATGATTTTAGTTTAATATAAATTAATATTATGGATATTATGTTGAATGAAGATGTATGTAAGTAAGGGAATAGATGTATTAGGTGTGTAAAGATGGAGGTGGGTATGTAATTGAAGACAACAAAGAGATGTATTATGTAAATGGTGTGTGGAGGTATGTCTTGTGTATGTTTTATGCATGTAATTTGTTTGTATATTTGATAATAAAATTAAACATTAAAAAAAACCTTCAGATTAACACTAAAGAGACAATACTTTTTTAAAATAATTTGAAAATGTGCACTGGAAAGCAAAATGATTGTCAGCCAATGATGCAGTTGAGCAATGACTCTCTGATGTCTGTGTGAGACTATGTAAATTTGACCGATGTATGGATAGGTAACTGTCATGTGATCTGATTACATGTATTTTTTTCCCTTTAGTTGCTGTGTGCATAAGTACTTTGCTGGATCTGAAAAGGAAAGGAGTGAATTAATACATTCAGGAAAATAAATGGTTTGAAAATTCATCAAACCACTTATTTTAAAGTGTTGCTTTAAGTTTCAAGAAATGGTCTGATTTCTAATGGCATAGTGGAACCTCATATTTTACTCAAAATATTGATTTCAGGAGAAACTGAGATGCTGTGGCTTTTGCTTCACAGCTGAATGTGGGTATGGTTGTCCATCCTGTGAAAGTAAATGCTATGGGATGATTTGCAAACAGATGCTAACACATCAAGGCTAGATCTCAACTTCTCTTTTGTTACTTGAGGGATACAATACCAAAGTATGAGTGAGCAATTACAGATATCCTACCACAGATAGAACTTTCATTTCAGCTTCCATCCGTTCAGGTTGGGGAAAGAAATGTACCCCAAGAAACTTTTATGGTACATAATTATGCATTAAAATACTGATAGTTTGGGAAATATAATATCATCAGAACTTCACTACAGTATATGAGTGACATTTCAAAATTTCAATAGGATGTGCAAAGAAAATTGAGCGGTAAGGTCATTTGCAACAAACTTCAAAGAAAGGGTACATTACAAGTTCAATAGCAAAAAGCAATGAATTGAAGAGCCTTGTGTAATTATTTTCCATATGCCACATAATAACTAGTAAAGTTTGCCTTGTTCGTCAGAATCCCCTTTCTTTGGACTAGGCCTTTGGCATAGATCCTTACTCAGTAAATTCACCCATGTTAATTGTTACAAGTGCCCAAGAAACACGTATCCTGAAACAACCATTGGCCTCCATAAACAATATCTCTGATGAAGAAGGAATTGTGTGCTATATTCTATGGAAGCTACTGCATTACAGAATCCAGATAATCTGTCTTTTCTTGATATATATATATATATATATATATATATATATATATACACAAATTGTTACTTTTAAGTGATAAAAGTAAAGATGTGATACACACAGAGACATACAGAAACAATAAGTAAATGTTCATTGAGTGTTTTGGGAATCATCAATTGCTTGTTCTTGTTTAAATGTGGCAGTGATGTATTGTCTCATAGACAAAGTCCAGTAATAAATGTCCGTGCTTTATGTTTTTCTCCATACACATCTGTTTAGAAACAAAGTACAAGAAAATCTGTCACCAGATATAAATAACAAATCCTAATTTTTCCCAATATATGCAGCTCCTCCAAAGTTTGATAGGATATGGCCGAATATATCTTCCCTTGGGGTTTCTAACCCAAATCAAGGTAGGATCCTGTAAAATTCCTATAGATTTATAATAACTTTAATTGCTTTCATAGAATCTCAGGTGTTGGCTAAAAGGATGAAAAAACATTTTTCCTCTCTTGGTACTAAGAAAAAGACATACTGTCCAAAACAACCTTCAGGGAATTATTATCATAAAAATAAATCTTACATGAAAGTCTTTATGTTAACATGAACATATCCTCTTCACTTGAAGTTATAAACACTTTTATAGTTTAAAATGTAATATAAGTCTCTAGAGAAGACTGAAATTGTATAGACATTGTGGTCTGCATGATAAATAAATTTTGTCTTTGGACTTTCTGAGTACAAGATATTCCCTATGTCTCAATGAAATAATATCTTAATGTGTCTCTGTTCCGATTTGTTTTCTTAATTGAAACGGATGTTATTTCAGTTGGTATTCAGAACTGAGGCTGCATTCAGACAAACTTAACAGGGATGGTACCAAATCTTCTTCTGAAGCAATTTCTTTGAACAATGCAGCATTTTCAAAAAGCTGAGCTTTTCTTTTCTCTTTCTCTCTCTTCCCACCCCTTTTAGTTGTTGGTTTTTTTCTCTCCAAGAGGTCAGGTCACATTATAGATTGCTTCCCATATTCCCTCTTTCTCTCTGTCTTTCTCTGTGTGTGCACACACACATATGTGCATCTGTGCATGCTTAAAGCTTTACAATTCCACAAATACTGACAGCAGTATTTCTCTCTGAAATCCCTAGAGCATGACTTCTACATCTAAATTCCAATGACATTCACACACACAAAATTTACTGACAGATGGTGGCATGTTGATTATTCCAAAATGAAATGGAGTAGGTGTGGATTTAAAAGGAAAAAGGTGTGCATGTGAGAGAAAGAGTGTGTGAGTAAGTGAGATTTCCAAGTGTATGTTCTTACAAGGCTTTAACACAGCAACTTTATTCTGTTAGATGTAAACCTGCTTATTACTTCATGTGGAATTATCCCATTTATCTACTTTTAAAGCAAACAATATGGGCCTACAGCTTGCTATCATTATACACAGGACATTCCTTTTAAATTCCAATGTATACAGATGGAGGAGGAAATGAATATAAGAGGATCCAGGAAATAGCTTCTAAGCTAAACAAAATATATTAGCAATTTGTTGGAGAGCTAGATTGGAAAGACTGCAGTCTTAGCCCTTGATCGTAATGATGAAATTGAGACTGCCCTAGATACATACATTACTGACAGCCAGAAGTGCTTTAATCAAAGAGATCCATACTATATATATTTTTAATTGCAAGTCGCTTGAAGAGGTGTACACAGTAACACAGAGAAGTATGGACATCATACTTGCAGGATCTACTCTGCTTTTTACTAAAAACCCCAATTCCACAAATCAGAGACTGAGGGGAAACAATTTGCTTTGAACAGCAAAACTGAATAGGGCTTATGACCCTTCCAACCAATTCTGCTTTCCTCAAACTTTCTTCATTTTAGCAGTATAATTTAGGGCAGGGAGGAGTCATTTTGTTTCTGTCAGAGTTTACTAACTGGAGTCAAAATGCTTTTGTTTTATGCTATAAACCCCATACTGATAATTCCAAATCTACCTTGTTCATTCCTGGAATAACAGGTCATTGCTTTCCATGACGTATGGGGCTGGATTCTTGAGAATATTATTATTTACACATATCATATAAGCAGTTGGCAGCTGATGGTGATGCCTTAGACAATATTAATGTAGCATAATGGATTTTCTTGGTCACAACAGAATTGCAGAAAATCTTAAACTCTAATAAGACTGCCCAAAGAATCCTAAGCAATACAGATTTAAACACTGAATATGTATATTGCTATAATTGTGCTACAGAATACCATTTTGTGTACATTTTTATTCTTCCCTGCCAAACTGTGAATGCTTTGGCTACTTTAACCATTCCTGTATGCTCAGTGCACTATTTGTGTGAGCTATAAACAGAATACAACAGTGGAGAGAAACACTGTGAACTGAACAGTTTAGGATACTACAGAAATGCTCCTGTATAGCTGAATAATGAAGCTGTATGCATGCATCAGTTTCATTTCTTGTTCTGGCATTTATTCTCTGCCTTTCTTTGGCTGTTTCAACCCTTTTTTTTGGACAGAAACAAAATTATTTCCACCATTCCTCTTTATTTTAACAGGCATTCCAGAAGGAACTTTTTTCTGTGAAAGGGATCTGAATATCTTACATATGATATTTTAGTCTTGATAGTCTAGTTCGAATACCTGAATGAGAACTATAACTATAAAGCACTGTTTTTCCCCTTTCTTGGCAGGGGTTGAGACCAGGCTGGGACCATGTGTTATCACACAGCTCCATGCCCAGATCAGAGGCATCTCATTCCTGATCAGAATGGTTCCCATGGAGCTGTGTGATAAGACACAGTCCCAACCCACACTCAGCCCCTGCCCAGAATGGGAAAAGACAGCCGGTGTTATAATCTCCTATGATGGTCCTGGCTAAAGATGTTAGATACTTATTCCCAGAAATCATTCAACTAGGGTCTGTCACTCCTAGGAAAGCAGCTAAACCTTACTTATTAGAGTCCATAGATTGTGGTATTTACATGTAATTTAAATCAGTATATATAATAATCACAGCATATTAGTTCTCAACTAATTCTAGAGTATCACATGGTGAGCCAGGTCCCTCATACTAATAAGCAATCAAATCAGCCATATAGTATCACCTTATAATGAAGATCATTGCTGGTACTCCCTGATTGTGTTTTGTTATTAAGAAATATTGGAATATATAGAAGACCAAAAAGTAGAATCGTTTGACAGGAAACCATTAAGCATAAAGTCCAAATCCTCAAAACTAAATTTAAAAAATGAATTTTAAAAGGTATCATAAAATCCAATAAACTCCCAAATGTGAAAGGTGGAAATTACCAGTTTTTTGCCCACCACAGCATGGATCCTCTGCAGTTCAGTTATTTAAACATCTCAATGCACAAGATTCCATTGGTTACAATTCTTTAGATAAAGCCACATCCACATTTACATATTACATGTATAGTAGGCCCTCCACATTCGCTTGGGTTAGGAGCACAGAACCCCTGTGAAAGTGGGAAAGTGACAATAAAAATACCCACTTTTTTACCTGAAAGAAGATCTTTCTAGGAATCTCTGTGTCTTCCAATGCAACTCTGCAATCAACATCTGCCAGAAGTGGAGCACAGAATCATGCTGGAGGACATACAAATGCTCAAAGAAGTGTTTTATCTAGAAATTTCTAGGTCCTCCAGTATGACTCTATGGTCAACTTCAGGTAGAGTCATGCTGTAGGCTGAGCCCATAGATTCATAGAGAGAGCATATTAGTCAATCCACAAATAATCAAATCTACAAAGTCAAAGCCAGAAATGTGGAGGGTCAACTGTATACACATGCATCCTTCTCATCAAAATTAACAAAAATGCATTGACCTCCACACGTACATATGTAATATACAAATTTCCCACAGAGAAGACTTGCTTGTGTAGGAAATCTATCCTGAAACAGATCAGAACACCAGCCTTCACAAGTCGTGGCTCATGGGGTAAAATTTAGCCAACCAGCCCTATGTTGTTGCTGGTCAGGTACCACACACACAGTTCTGTAGCCCAGATGATACAGCAGATTAATAAAAATACAGCACAGCAATAGTATTGTCATTGTTGTAGCTCCTGCCATTATAATATATTACTAAGTGGCTCAGATGTTGGCCTTACAGGAGTGCCATGTTAAAACTTAACTAGGGTGTTTACACTAGCTAATGATAATGGCTTGGGTTTGATCTTTCATTTTAGTTTTAATTGCAGGTTTTATTTCATGTTGTTCAACTGTTCAAAATGTTTTAAATGGGTTTAAAGTGTTTTAGACTTGTTTTATTGATTATACTCCACCCTCAGATCTCAGATGTAGGTGGTAGGACAGACATATTGAAATAAATAACTGTTAACATTTATTTTGTTATCTCACCCTTCATTCCATAATAGGCTACCCTTCACTGTGTAAAGTGGTGTCACATGTTTTATGTCCTATGTGTTATGAAACTCAATCCCTTCTTCAGATTTTTGCCAAAATCATATTAATCTGTGTTGTAGATGCTTGTCAATTCTTCTCTTTAAATAGAATGCCATTAATTTACTGCAATATATTGGAGATCCTACCCATATGTTGTTACACCTGATCATTTTGCAGGAAGAATATTGTGTATTTCCTAGACTGACATTTCTCACAATATATTTTTAAAAATGGCCACACTCTGCAATCCTTCATTAGCTATCACGTTGTCTCAGAAATGTAGCCTGATCAAGAGTGTCCATGTTGTCTTTATAACTGTGCTTATAATAGCTGGGTAGAGTATGGCTTATCATTTTAAAGCTATTTTTCTGCCTAGATTAGAACTTTTTCTATTTATCACAGTCCACCTGATTACTTATAGAGCAGTGCTTTCTGGTGGCATCTTAAACTGTATTTTGAGCAATAAAAACATGAAATGCAATAATCTGCATTTTAAATAATAATATTTTAAAATAAATCAAAACCTTTGTTTGTTTCAATGCATAATCTTTCAAATACTTTCTTTCAGTTGCTCCAAAATTAGCTTTGTCTACTGTTTCTTCTGTTCAAGTTGCAGTACCCAAGAGAGGTAGGAATTCTTGCATTCATACAGTGATTTCCCAGCATTTGTTCTGTGTTGTGTAAACAATTGCACTGTATGAATCTGGAATAACTGTGCTGTGTGCCTAGAATCATCCCATTAGTGAGAGATGCATATTGAACACAAGTAAAAAAATTCAGTATTGCTGAGGACATGAACCATGAAGGAAATAAATAGCTATGATTTCTAAATTGCATCTTTTAAAAAATAAAATAGCAGCAACTATTTTAACCAAAGTGAAAATAAGTAATATTGTAATGGTTTTCAAATGTTTCTGGATTGTAATATTGCTACTAATTTCAATAAACGAGGAACTGTCGTGGAGCAAATCAATGTAAGGACATCAAAGAGCATTGATTCTATGTATGATTTTATACAACAAATAACCAGTCTCTAAAGCATTGTACATATCCAATATACACCCCCAATATGTATTGCTTTTTACAGTACTAATTTCTAACATCCAGTTCAGAAAGATGGGGAATTATGTTATGCCAGAAAAATCTGCTTCTTTGAAGATAGTGGGTGGGTGGATTTGGTGACGACTATCCATTCTTTTAAGTGAGATTTAACTGATGCATACATCCCCCCCCTTTTTTTTTTCTTTTTTGAGAACATTCACTAAACTTATTGAAACTCTTGTGATTTCTCTTGAAAAACTCGAGTGTTTTTCCTAGAAAGACCCTGCTATTTTTCTCTCTTAGATTTTGCTTTAAGGAAAACTGCAGGGTAACTCTTGCTATGTCCTGGTGAATTGTATTCATCCTTTGGATTCTATGTGTACTGAGATCATTTCAATATTTTCTGAAAATAATGGAATTACATTGACATTTTGAAAGCATAGCACAGTTGCCTTGACAGCTCCCAGACAGCCTGTCCCAGCTGAGCATCTGTCATTCATAGATGGGAAGTGGTTTTGCTCTGTATAGTTTTGCCTGAATCTTTTATCTGATTTCTAATTTGTATGGATTAACAGTTGTCAGCATGCCATTAGTCATGGAATGGGAGTGGCCATGGCATACCACAGGTGGATTAATAAAAAGTCATCTTAGTTTTGCCCCAGGGGATATATAATGAGGCACAGTGTATATTGTGAAGCTGCAGCAAATTACATCTAATGTAGAAGTCTAAGATGATAATGAAAACCAAATTTGTTTCCTAGTTTATATTATACAAAGGAGGGTACCTGGAGGTTTCTGTTTGATATGACAGGGAGATGGCAACAAAAAAAATATTTTTCTTGTTGTGGAATAATCTTAACTGCATATAAAATATTGAATGGAAACATTTTGGAATGGGAGAGGACTACCTGTGAATATGTCAATGCTCTACGCTTGCTTTAGCTGGTGAATACAGGTCCACAAAGAGGGAAACTAGCTTTTCCAAAAATAACAAGGTAATTAAAAGAGAGGAGATGCAACAATACCAGAAGAAATTTATTATAGTTGTAATCAAATGTAGCTCTGTGGAAAGTACAAAAAGTACCCATTTTTAGTCCAGAAGAGTAATGGAAGTGAATAAAGGGTATTATGAGAAAGTGGACTGGTGGGCTGGAGGCACTGCACAGTACAGCACTGATCCTAGCTCCCCTTATTTGTCCAACTCCCGTTTTGAAACCTTGATTCCATGTTCCCATAAGGCTGAATGAGACAGCAGATGTTGGGTGTCATAGAAGGAAAACTAATTGTTAGCTCTTTAAATTGTTATTGTTGTACCTTGAGTAGTAGCATGTCTTAATATTAAAGTGTTATCAGTCCAGGGCTCTGAAAATCAGATTTGAGGCCTATCAGGAAGAAACAAAGCTACTTCTGTAACAGAATACCACACTGTACATTGAATGCTATGAGAGAAAATGGATGCAGAAAATAAACAATAAAAGCAAAAGAAAGTTTACACCCTTCCCTCACTGTAATACTGTAAGGGACACAGATATCTAGGGTAATGCCATACTACTCATCCCACTATTACCTCAACAAGTATATAAATGAAGGAAGAGGCCACAGGTACCTGTTCAGGAAGGGCAAATCTGTCTCCAGCTATGCTAGCAATAGTCTGTGAAAGTTTGTGTTATCTCCTGATCATAAAATTTTTGGTATTGATTTCTATAAAAGGCACATTTTGCTATCCTGCCTCGTGCAGCAGAATTCCTTCAATTGGCCTAGATTTCCTTCCACAACAATGTTTTTCTGAAGCATACACTTACAGGCCTGATAGGGACCCCTTGTGAATTATATCTAGTCCTTAGGCTGGAGCTTCCCTGTGCCTACACCAAGATAATGTCAGCTTAAAGCCTTTCAGATGTTTTTGGAGTCCAGCATCCAATAGGTCTAGCCAGTAGTAGTGAGAGATTAAAGGAGTTGTAATCCAACAAAATCTGGGGGGTCCCAAGTAGACCATCCTACTCCTAGTTTAAGTGGTTGACATCACCATCATTTCTTCTATGCCTCCAAGGCCCCTTGTATAACAAAACTGATTTACCACTACATCTCCTGTCTAGTACTCCTACTCTGATCCTCAGCAGCTGTTGCAGCTAAGCTATTCCTGTTTCCCTCATGCAGAGGTGGTGTTGAACATTGGCTTCCATGGCTGAACAAATTCTGGTTGACTTACAAAGGTGTCCTGTAATATTGATCCTTCAAGTTTCTCTTCTAGAACTTCCAGCTTTTTAAATTTTAATTTACATTAATTTATTTTACATTTGTACTAGTCTTCATAGTGGAACTAAAGGAACTAGTCATCTTAGTGGAAATATACTCTCTGCCCACAGTATATGGCTTTGTTGTGGTGGTGGTGTAAATGTACTTGTATTATTTCAACCAGTTAAAAGAAAGATAGTACTTTTAACTGGTTTAAATAGTTCTTAATCATTTCCCCCCTGTAGCCTACACCCAAATATATATACATTTTAATAGAGAAGCCCCAATCTAGCCCAGGTCAAATAGTTTTAAGTTTTTAAGTGATTTCTGTGGGAGATGACTATATGTGTTTAAGGCTAGATTCATATACCCCACTCACCTAAAATTCAATATCACTTAATGCAGTACATCTAAAGTATCCAGTGGGGTTCGGTTCCAGGACCACTGTGGATACCAACATTCATGGATGCTCAAGTCCCATTATATACAGTGAAGTAGTAAAATGGTGCCCTTTATATAAAGAGGCAAAATCAAGGTTTGTTATTTTGGATTTTTTAAAAAAATATTTTCAAGCTGTGAGTGGATGCAGAATCTATGGATACGGGGGCCCAGCTGTAGTTGCTCTGTAAGGCTGATCTTTAAAATCAGTGGAGCTTTATTACTCGATACTAACTCTATTGTGCTCAGTGTATAATGGTAACATCACAATCTGCTTATGAACTCTCAGTTACCATATTTTATAACCACAGCAATTTTATAGTGGTGAGTCATGATTGATTGTCACTTACAATGCTTCTGTTATGCTATTTTAGACCTGCACAGCACTGTGATCAAATTTTGTACATTATCTCTCTCTTTTTTTAAAAAAAGAACATCTTTTAATTACCTCCTGATTTAAATTTATGAAACAGATTGTTGCTGGTTGGCAAACCAATTGAATGAAGCTTTACAGTTTCACCAGCATGATATAGTGTGGGTTTAATATGACTTTTGCCAGAATGCCAGGAAATACTTCTGTTGCAGCAAAATGTCAGTGTGGGAGAAATTAATATATCCCAAATGTAATTGTGGCCATAAGTGCATTTGCTGTATTTTATCTTGGACCTAATTTATCTTTGATCTAATGTTTGAAGAGGTCTGAGCTAACAGTATCCCTGCTGAGGTCCTAAATGGACAAAAACCTGATTCTGGATAGGACATGGCATTCAAAGGGCTGAATTTACCTTCTGACAGTTTACAGAATTTCTACGGGTTGGGGATTAAAATTAGGCAGAGGGGACTGCAGGCTAGTCACAGGAGCACAGCCATGTCCCTCAACCTGTGCTGCCTCTTCCCATAAATCTCCCACTCTCCCATCATATCTCCCATCAACTACATGAGTGATGCTGCTGATATTTCATTTGATTCTGAGCAAAGATCAATGTGATACATTTTTCTCCAGTTGAATCTGGTGTAGAAAAAAAAACCACATTCCACTATTTCCTCAAAAGGATGGTGCAGAAAAAGTGTGGTTTGTATCTTGATAAGTAGGTAGGTCTCCTGCATACAAAATAACATAACTGCTATATGAGATCAGAAGACTTATCTTTCTTATTCTGCACCAGCTCTTCTTTAAGTGCCAGCATTTCATTCCTCTACCACAGGAGAGTGGACAGTTTCCACTGACTAAAGGACCACATGAGTAGTGTCTTCATGGGCACTTGACCTTCTTCGCCCCAATGGTTCCAGGGGAATAAGTTTTTTTCCCTTTAATATCTCAATAGAAATTCTGCAAGTACAATTTTTGCCATTATTGTATTGCAGTCTTTCGTCTACAGCCACTATTCTCCCACTTAAAGTATGCATGTTGAGATGGCAAATATGCTGTCTGTGTGCACTGTGATTCTGTTTGCTATAGTTTACTAAACAGGAGCACTCCTACCTCCTTTTTATAAGAGTAGCCTGCAGTGTTTCACACTGAAACACAATGTGTGGGGTGTTCTGTGATACAGCATGACTAAATTGTATCACACAGTTCTGTAAATTATAGTAATGATTTCATGGGAACATATGGCCAGAAAGCTGTTCACATTTGTCCATTCAGAACTTACAGGAGTTTTTACACATCTCTGTTTATTCATTTACTGCATTTCTGTACTGTCCAACATCCAGACCAGTTTGGGTAGTTAAAGGTGAAAATTGTAAAATGAACAACTATAATAAAACAAAATGTAAAATACAAGGCACTTTAAAAGGCACTCAGTTAAAAAGCAAAGTGTAATAAATGCAGCAAAGGAGAACAGCTGTAAGGATCTAAAAATGTTGGTTACCAGTTTTTAAAAATAATTTTAATGAAAAGACAAAGAGAAAAAAATTGATCATTGCCTGATACTAAAAAGACTATAACAGAGACATCTCATGAGTACCTCTGGAGAGAGCCTTTCCATAACTGGCATGCCACCACTGAAATGTTTCTTCTTTTTAGTGGACACTTCCTTAACATGGTATTTTTCAGGCTTCAGAAGAGGACCTTGAAGCCATGGGTGTGGGTCTTCATATAGCCTTAAATCAATGATTACTTTAAATATTAATATCAGCACCTTGAACTGGGCCTGGAAATGGACTAGAAGCCACTTCTGGTCACAAAACACTAATGTAGTGTGAATCATATTATACAGTGTTGTTTAACAGTCTTGTTGCTCCTTTTTAGATTAGCCAAACCATTTATGTACTATTTCCAAAGGCTGCTCTGTATACAACACAGTGATGTAATCCAGATGGTAAGTTACCAGAGGTAACTGGATTTTTAAAAAGTGTGCATTACTACATCAAGTGTATATCTGTCCAGGTTAACATATCAACTGGTATGACAGCTTAAGCCAAAAAACACTGCTTTTACCCACTGAGTCTTGGGCCTCCAGTAGCAGTGCCAGAACCAAGAGCCCTCCCAGACTGGAAGTCTGATACTATAGGAATGGGGGGAGAGGGGGAACCTGTCACAGGTACCACCAATATTGGGGAGGGGGGGATCCAAACAAAACTGTTTGCTCCCACAGACCCCTAGAGTGTTTGGGAGGCATTTTGGTACATTTTTATCCCCTGCTCTTGAGCCAGATTAGACCAAAGGCCTTTTTCCAACAGGAGGTGGCCCAGATGACTTGCTGTTGCAAAAAAAGTTTTCTCCTGGGCCTAAAAGCAATACAGAAACCCAAAAAGTGGTGAAATCATTCCTTACATCCCTTAAAGCATTGGGGATCATATGTAGGCAAAACAAAACAAATTTTAGGAGGTACAGCCCCTCACTGGGAGAAATGAATCCCCTAACCCCTGACAAATGCTTGCCTCACTACTAGGAGTAGTGCAGCTTTCTCCAGAGCAGGTTGGACCAGAGTTTTAAAAAGTAATTTTATTGAACTGTAGCTTCTTGAATACTGAACCATAACTTCCGAAAGCATGTTTAGTTATCGTACTACCTCAAAAATTCAGAGAACTGAAGTCTAAAATGTTAAATATTCAGTCTCTATGCAGATGATCATCTCCCTAACAGGATATCCATCTTATCTGTAGTACATTTCAGTTTATTGGCCCTCACGCAGGTCAGAAATGAGACCGGTATTTTCTGGATGTGTATCTTTGAATAGACTTTACAAAGCATGTGTGTACACATGTAAAAAAATTGAGTTTTGTTGTGGTATGTCTGTGATTTGAAATCAGGAGAAAGAATTATAGAAGTCCTCTCCATGAGTTCTTACATGCATTTATTGGATATTGAACAGGAGTGCATCTAAAAGTCAGGCCAATGCATTGGCACTTTACATATTTCATTTACCCATGTATGCTATTGCTTCATTGAATCCCACACTCAGTAAAATGAACAAGGAATGAATCCCTGCTCAAAATCAGATAAAAGTCTCTATCTGCTGCAGAAAGGGCGATTTTTTTCAACTATTATTCTTTTCTGTTCTTTACTATCTCTGGATTTCACCCAGAAAGTATGGAAACTAGAGACCAGGTAGATCAGAAAACTCAGTCTGTAGCATTAGACAGATAGATAGATTGTATAAGTGGTATTTGATAATATCAGATATACGATGTGCCCCAAAATACTAATTATGTGCCATAGGTTGTTGAGGTTGACATCTCACAGCCTAGACCAGAGGTAGGCAACCTTTCCCCTTTAAGGGCCGAGGGACTTCACCTCCCAGAATTCCAGGAGCTATTGGCCGACATGGGACTATTGGCCAAAATGGCTGAGGCTTCTGGGAGCTGAAGTCTCTTGGCCCTTAAAGGGGAAAGGTTGCCTACCCCTGGCCTAGACTCTGGGCAGTTCATTTGAATCTCTTAATCCCAAAGCAGAAGTGGCATATGCAGGCCCTCCCAATCCTTCCATCCTAGACCAGTTATGATGCTACAAAACATCATATCTTACAGAGCAAGTAAATGAAAACATAGCAAAGGATAAGTAGGAGTCACAATTGCTTTCTATCCTACTTCAGAAGGATGAACATGTTGTTGTTGTTCTTGTTAACTGCTGTTAAGTCAATTTACCTTATGGCAACCTTCTGAATGAGACCTCCAAGTCACTTTGTTATCAACAATTCTGCTTAGATTGTAGCCTCAGGATTGTGACCTCCTTGATTGAGTCTATCCATCTCCAGCACAATCTTGCTGCCTTCTACCTTACTTTTCTTACTGCCTTCTGCCTTACCACTCATTATTATCTTTTCATAATATGTCCAAAGTACAACAGTCTCTGTTTAATCCTCTTGAGAATACCTTCAGTATACTTGTAGGCATTTTAGGGGTATTTTATGGGCCTTATTTTTGTTTTTGAAAGGAGGGGGAAAGGGACTGGAATAGCAGCACATGTGTGACTGCCCCCTCATGATGTAGTTCTTGTAAAAAATCACCCCAAATCTTAAACACACCCCCTCTTCAGGGCAAATTGGGAGTGGATTTTTCCCTTTCCCTGGAACCATAGCACAGTGAGGGAAATTCAACCCATACTCCTTGTTTACCACAGTCCCAGTTTTTAAAAAAAAAAAAAACGGTTCCAGTTTTTTTAAAAAAAATCAGAGAGAGAGAAAGAGAGCATGAGAAATATCATACATCACTTTAATATATCATCCAGTTTGGGACTTGAAAGAACTTATCCAATGTCTGGGTTGTGAGGTGGCTATCATCACAGGATTACATAATCAGTTTCCCTTAAAAGAATATTGACTTTGAATTAGCTTAATGATGCATAGGCAACCTAACATGTGAAAGTTGTATTTTGGGCTAATGGGGCTGTTTTCCTATCTGAAGTGGTTCTTTTCCATCTCCCCCAAATAACCCCAACACCCTGGACTGAGCAAAATATGGGCTGCACTTCTTTCATTACACCTAGAACTGCTATTAGCTGTCCACTTAATCAGAGACATTAACCAGCCAAGATACACTGAGTATTACAATTTTCCAGTTTTGGCACTTCAAAGTTCATGGTCATTAATTATTATTTAACTTTTTTTTTAACTTGATACTTTGCAGCCAGTGTTTTCCTCTTAAAATGAGATGTTAACCCACTCTGTTACAATTATAAAGAGGAAGTCTGTCTTTGAACTCTTCAGTCTCCTTCTATATTATTTTCATTACTTCATTGCCCAAAAGAAGTCATTCCATAGTTGACAGACAGTCACTAAATAGCTAATAGGGAGCTTTGAGTATTTTTTTTAAAGGAAATCAGCAGAACAGCTGATCAAAGACATAGCTAGAAGGAAGGATGGAAAGTACGGCTCTTACTCATAAAGCTTCAATTACAAAATTAAATAATTGATGAAAATTACTTTCTTCTAGGGAGCTCCAGGCTAATGTGATTGGGGTGCTTTGGGTGCTGTTTCTTCCTCCTTCCAAGTGTCTTGATGAGTCTGAGAATGGCTTTTATAATTAGACCATTTTCAAGAGCATTTCCCACTATCATTCAGTCAGGCCATGTGGCTGCTTACCCAAGGATAAGTGCATGCCTTGTCAAGATTTCCACCATCAATGAACAACCTAAATACTTGATTAAAAACCTCCTTTCCAGATGAAATATTTGCCATAGTGTCCTGCCTGAAAAATGGGTTTCCTGAAATATGAGAAGTCCAGATGGGGAGAATAACAACACAATGGCAAGACCTTTGCATAGTTTTTGCCATTAAACTTATTCTGTGAAGGGATAATCAAGGTCGCTAAAATGAATACCCAACTGTTGGGGGGCAATGAGTTTACAGTTGTAAACCGCTTAGACATCCCATAGCGCGATATGAAGCGGTATATAAATGAAGCTGCTTTTTTTTTTTAATGCAACAGTTGTGATAAAAGTACTATTTCTTCTAATTCAGGAATGGAGAGCATATAATAATAATAATATAATAATAATAAAAAATTATTTATACCCCGCCCTCTGAAATATCAATCTGGGCGGCTTACAGTTAAAAATGTATACATCCATAAAACATATAAATGCAATAACCCCCCACCCCCCTTAAAACAATATTAAATCAGATGAATTTTTAAAACAACATAATACACAATTAAGTTAAAATAGAGACCCAGAATATATGCCCAGCCAGAATGATCCAACCATCAATGATGGGGCCACGTGAGGATCACTGGGGAGGGATATTTTATTTATATTTCTACCCGAGGCTAGGTAATTAGTCTGGAAAGATGGCCTGCCGGAAGAGATCCGTCTTGACAGCTTTTTTAAAGCTGTCAAGTGATGTTAATTGACGGATCTCATCCGGCAGGCCGTTCCAGAGTCTAGGGGCAACAACTGAAAAAGCCCCCCGGGAGGTAGCCGCAAGCCTCGATTTTTGGGGTTGCAGCAAATTCCTCCCGGAGGACTGGAGAGCGCGGGGAGGATTGTATGGGAGAAGGCGGTCCCTGAGATAGCTTGGACCCAAGCCATTTAGGGCTTTAAAGGTAATAACCAACACCTTGTACCTGGCCCGGAAGCTGATAGGCAGCCAGTGGAGGGACCTCAGAACCGGAGTAATGTGGTCCCTCTGAGATGTTCCCGAAACAAGTCTGGCTGCCATATTCTGTACCAGCTGTAATTTCCGAACCAGGCACAAGGGTAGCCCCATGTAGAGTGCATTACAGAAGTCGAGGCGTGAGGTTACCAGCGCGTGCACAACAGTCTCAAGGTCCCCTACTTCCAGAAAAGGGCGCAGCTGGCATATCAGCCGAAGCTGATAACAGGTGCTCCTGACCGTCGCATTAACCTGATTTGTCATCAGGAGCGACGAATCAAGGAGCACCCCCAAACTGCGAACGCAGTCACTGGAGGAGAGCGTGACCAGGACTAGAGGTTGCAACCCTATTCCAGGTTTCTGGGCCGCTACCATGAGCACCTCCATCTTGTCTGGATTCAGCTTCAATCTGTTTTTCCTCATCCAGCCCATTACCGCCCCAAGACATTCATTGAGAGAAGAGATGCCATTGGAATTCAAGGCCGACGAACGAGATATGGAGAAATAGATTTGGGTGTCATCCGCGTACTGATAGCACCCAGCACCATAACTTCGTATTATCTCACCCATCGGCTTCATATAGATGTTAAATAACATCGGGGACAAAATAGCTCCCTGAGGGACCCCACAAGTGAGGTCTCTATTACTGGAGCTACAGTCCCCGAGCAGCACCCTCTGGGACTGACCCGAGAGCAAGGACCGGAACCACTGCAAAGCAGTGCCCCCGATACCTAACTCCTTCAGGCCCTCCAGATGTTGTTAGACTGTTGTTCCCACAATTCCTCACTATTGGCTATGCTGGCTAAGAATAATAATAGAAGTTTTAGTCCAGTAATATCTGAAGGGGCACATATTCCTCACCTCAATCTCTTTATGTAAATGGAGGCTGGTAACTCACTGAAATTTAATTAGAAATAAAGGCTGAGAATTAACACAGAGTTATCAGATTGCTATACTAAAACCAGTAAAGGGAGAAGCCTACAGCAAGCTACTAAGATGCTTCGCGTATGATTTTGGCCAAATATATTTTCCGTACAGAGGTAGGTAGATCTTCTATATGCCTTCTTAAAAATCTTTCTGGGATTATGTAGTACCGGTTCTGTGGTTTGCTCACATCCCTCTGACCCCTAGAAAAGGACAGGTGGGGGGGGGGGAAAACCACCCGCATTTGGTCCCTGTATTGCTGAGGCAACCTAATATGTGAAAACTTGTATTTTGGACTAATGAAGCAATTGTGATTGGTTGAGATGGACAATTTTCTGTACCTGTGGCCCTCCAGGGGTCACATGGACTGCCAAAAGTGTCAGAAAACAAAAATCTAAAAGTGGCCAGTAGTCCACTTCCTGTTTTGAAAAACAGGCATTTTTTGTTATGTTAAATAATGCAGCAGGCCCCTGTGATCTATGTAAAGGTGGGCTCTATTCCAGAAGGCAAAAAGGTGGTTCATGGAATCTGGTAGGGTCAAAAACTGAAGAAACAGCCTTGGTGGGCCACATACATCCCCTAGACGACATCTTTCCCATCTCTACTATGGCCAAACAGTCTTTCAGTCTTGTGAAATAAGTCTCAGGTAACATCACTGCCAGCCAAGTATTAATCAGTACTTAGAATCATGGCCAAAACTCTGAATTTGCTGAGCATCTGTGATCAAACTATTTTTCCTTAGCCTGCCATTGAATAGTGTTAGGAATCTATTGTTCTCTGTTGGAAAGAAGTGATAACTGTTATTTGAATGGCTTGCCTAGCTGAGAGATCGCCATTTCCTCTCTGCTGAATTTTTGTGAGTCTCCATGATTTCACCATAACAGACTTCATTCACATGTTAGACTTTTACCTTCATGCACTGAGAATCCTGTATACTGAAGGAAATAGTATCCCAAATACTACAAGAGAAAGGTTTGCTTAATCTGGCAAATAATAATAATAATAATAATAATAATAAATACTTTTATTTGTATCCTGCTTTTCTACTATAATAGTAATCAGAGCAGCTTACATGTTAAAACAAACCAATTCATGTCATATATCTTAACCCCCTCCCCTTAAAAAAGAATTAAACTTAGCACATAAAATAGAGATAGAGGTATGCACACAAAGTATATCATTCCTTCTTTACATTGTCAAACATTTTCAAGAGATATACACTCAGTATGATCGACCTGGGTTCATTATGATGATTTCTGTGAAAATAGTCAGTGTGAACATGTGATGGGAGGCACTGGACATGAAGGTGGAAAGGGGAAAAAAAACTCTTCACATCCTAAGTGGTCATACCACTCTCCTCAGAAGTTTCTTTTTTTTCCTTAGGGCTTTTTAATCTTACGCCTTTAAAGATTTATCTACACATAACAGTGACATAATGCAAGATTTAGAGAGCATGAAAATAAAATAAAATGTCTAGGGAAATAAAAGAAATTTGATAACTGGGACCTCAGCATAGAAAAGTCCTCCATATTGGTACATCACTTTGATGGGGGCTATCTTAATATACAGACAGGCTGATGTGCACAGCAAGTGACCGTCAGGGTTTTGGGTACTAATAAGAGATATAGCTCTTACTTTACAAAGCAATTTTTGGAAGTGAGTCCAGGGATAGTGCAGTGCAGCCATTGAACATAAGAAGAGACTACCTGACCCTAATTCTGAGGAGAAAATCATGTGGACCTCCAAAGGTTGTTAGGGTATATCTCCCAACATGTCTCACCTTTCTTTATGCTGTCTATGGCTACTGGGATTTACAGTCCAAAAATATCTGGACAGTGGCATGCTTCCCACTTGTATTAGGTAATAAGCTAGTAGCTATGGTTTTAGTTCACTAATAATTCCAGAGAGTCTTCAAAGTCAGTTCTATGTAAAATACATTAGAGTAATCTAACCTGGAGGCTCTGGATGGCTTGTGACCATACAATCTCATTCCTCATTGGTAAAATTGGCTGTTGAAAAACACTCCAGTCCACGGGGACCATGTGAAGCTGGGTCCATTGGCATGCTCAAACTGTAAACCTCATTGTTCAAAGGTGTGTAGCCTCATCCAAAATAAGTTGCACTGTAAAGGGCATCATCCTTACAATAAGAAATCTCCTGTAGTGTGTGCAGATCAGAGATGAGTCCACCTGGATTACTTTTTATAGGAGACTTCTACAGCATACACTGGTACGCAAAGTGGAAGTAATCCTCAAAGCCAATGAAAGGTTTACAGCTGCAAATGCTTCAGTTCCATTAGCCCTCCTGAATATAAAGCTATCTTCAGTGCTATGTGATGGTTGTCTAATCATTCCAACCTGCCTGAAAATAGATACCACTTTCATAGCAGTGAAATATCTGTTGTTTTCCATGTATGCTACCGTAACGTTAATAAACATGTTGTGCTGCTCTTCATTCATAATTTGTTCATGCTTCATATTTAGGGGGGGAAGAGCATGTTAATTGCTATGACTCTGCTACAGAATACCCTTTGTGTACATTTTTGTTCTTCCTTGCAAGATTGTGAATGCTTCAGCCACTCCAACCGGTGCAGTTACATCGATGTGCTCAGTACATTCATTTGTGTGAGCTGTAAACACAACACTAGAGGGCAGCACTGTGAGTTGTGCAGGCTGGGCTACTACAGAAATGCTTCTGCAAAGCTGGACGATGAAAATGTATGCATAGGTCAGTTTCATTCTAATTCTGGCATTTTGTTCTCTGCCTTTTTTCAGCTGTTCAGATCTTTTTAGTGCATAAGTAAAGCCATTTCCACCCTATTTCTTCTTTCACCAGCTGAGTCAGAAGGAGCTCTCTCCATGGAGCAGATCTGTATACCTTCCATGCATTCATTTTGAGTCTTGGTCCTCTAGTCTGAATACATGAATAAGAACTACATCTTACTATGACAGCCCTGGCTAATGACTGTGGACATTTCTTCCCGGAAAATTATTCAACTTATAGGAAATCACCTGAACATCAAGATCTAGTTTAGGCTAATGGGACCCATGCCAGATACTACTGAAGGACCACTATATAATCTGTGAATTGTGCAGTTCTGCTCTATAGAACATTCAATGAAATACAGTAGGTTTGCACAATTTACAGACTGCAGTGCTCCCCTGGTTATGTCAGAATATATAGTAAATTGATGACAGAATATGTTACTAGTGTAATTTTAGCAAATTAAAACACATGCTAAGCCAGGTGCCATCATATTCAAGAGATATCAGGGCAATCTGATCAGATGAGAGGCTATGATGAATTTATTAGCACCTTATCAAGAAAAATATTGGTATTTATTAACTGTGCCCCCTTGTTGTTGTTTTTTAAAAAATACTAAATACACAGAAATACCTTACTGACCATAGAAGTGTGTCAATCATGAAGTTTAGCACCTCAAAATAAATGAACTGGGGGGGGGGGGATTCTAAAAAGATGCCACTACATTTTCACATACAAATCCACAAAGGTGAAAGGTGGAATTAAATTCCATTAGCTACAGTGCTTTAGAGAAAGCCACAAAACATCAAACTTTCTGGAAATGTGGAAGAAAATAATCAAGACCAGGTGCAATAACCATGTTGCCTAGCTCAGATATAAACTAAGGAGAATGCCATGGAAACAATTGGTTTCATATGTGATGAATTTCCTACAGGTATATAAAGAATGTTTGCAAATGAGATTTTTTTTGTATTTCAGGAATTTTCACTGACAATTTTGGAAAGTTTTTTTGTGTGTGTGTTTTGTTGGTTTTTTGCACATAAGATTTTGGTTTTGTATAAAAACATTGTTTTTGTCTAAAACATAATTTGCATGAGAAATAACCAAGGGGAGAGAGATTTTGCACAAAACTATCCTTTTGCAAATTTGTCACTGAAAAGTCTTGAATTGCAAAAACTCATTAAAAATGTGCAAAAACTCTCATAAACTTACCTGAGGAGGAGAGAGTTTAATATTTTTTATTCATGCATGCACAAGCAAATTAATCAGAGATATAAATCCCTAATTTCAAATACAGATGAAGGGAACTGTATGTGTGCTTCTTTATGTATACCTTTCTATATACACATGTACATTTCTGCTACCAGTTTATTGAGCGTACCAGTTCTTAGAGTGGACAAAGTGCAGCCCAAGGTTGTTTTTGCATCCTGTGTACTCACATCAAAATGGATGCATGGACATTAAACATCCATGGTGATGTGCATATGGAATATACAGACTTTCCATATATTGAAGTGTTTTCTGCATGTGGAATCTATACTAAATTAGTTCCAAGGCAACCTGTTCAAGTTGCTCACCAATACAAGTTCTATAAATGGCATTAAATGTAAGTATTTGATATTTTTCAGTTTCCCTCAAATTTATGAGGGACGGATTCATGCATAAGTGTGATGGTGAAAAGCCTTCTTCCCCATCCCCACCTCTTCCAAATTTCCAGAAGTTTTAGAGTGATTTTATGGGCAACACAGTGTTATTATTGTTGTTGCTGTTAATATTACTGTTGCTGATGCTATTAATGTTTCATTCTTTAATTAGTATACCGTACATTTTGTTCCATGGGTAGGCTGTTATTCTTTGTTGGGCCACAAGTTCTGCAGGACTCCCATAAGTTCATTAAGTCAAATGGGTTATCATCATCGGTCATCTACTCCAGCTCCTTGCTGACACTCAACTTTCATATGATACTCACATGCCCATCCTTCTCTTGAGAAAGAATGCCATTGTTTAAATGCTGAAGATTTGGAGGGGATAGAGGTAGTTACCCTAGAGCGCAAATTGTGGCCCTAAAACTACCATTGGACTGCAGTTGCCATCAACCCTTACCATTTAATATATTGAGAGAAGGTGATAACTGTTGCTTCCAGTGACATCTGAATGGCCACAATTTATTGCACAACAGCAACAAACATTGTCTTCAATTGTTGCTCGTTAAAACACTGTGTATTTTGCAGAGTGATATTTACCATTTTAAAGTTTTATATTGCCTTGGAGGTCTTTTCAGGCTGAAAGATGATCCATAAACATTCAAATAAATAGTATAGCATAGTACATTAAAATATAGCTTCACTCTGTTTCATTAACTATCAAAATATCTCAAAAATCTGAGTCACTAAAGAGATTGTTATTGATTGTAAATATGAAAACCTGGACTAATATTGTTTATAAAGCTTGATTAAAACTACATCTATCCACCACAGCACATTTTATTTCTTACAAAGAAATGCTTTGTTAGAGCAACTGAAAGTATTTTTTTTTGTGCTTGTGTGTGCAACAAAACCATTGAGCCACTGCATTTTTAAATATTCTAGGATGATAGAGAAAATACATGAAAATCTAGTTTGTTGTCCCATGCATAACTTTTCAAACATTTTCTTTCATAAAAGTATATAGCCTCAAAAAACAGTTATCACACACAGGGGTTGTTGATGCTCCTTTTGATGTGAATTGGAGCAAAGTTAAATAAAAAAATTGATTCCTTTGAGCTTAATTATGATCTTCAAATGCTATCTATGGCAAGACAAGTGACAAAACAACCACTCAAATTGGCCAGATCAGTACAATTAACACATATCCCTAGCACAGGTCTTTTAAAACAAACACTCATTTGATTGTTGCTGTTTGATGTGAACAAGGAACATTGTCTTTCTGATATCAAAGGTATGTAGCCAACTGCAGAGACCTGTGAGAGAAGTAGCTTCTGTTTTTCTATAACCAGGAAGAGTGAAGAGATGTCTGTATTGAACATGTACCCTCTATATGCATAAAGGTGAGAGATCTCCATAAATTCAGCAGCTCATTAAATCAGAAGGATAAGCATTTGTGCATGGAAGGCTGCTAGATACCAAAGATTCTTCTCTCAGTGTTGGATCAAGTGGCTATAAGGCCAGGAAAAAAAAAACAGGTTAAGGAGCCACCTGCTAAAGAATTAAAGATAGAGGGTTGAATCCAGAGAGTAGATCATTTGAAGAGAGTAATTCATTTGTAATCAATAGGATTTAAGTTACTTATGACTTGGAATGACAGATCCAGACTTAGAGTAGGTCCAATGAAATCAGTGGGATTTGCCTCTTAAGACTTACTTGTTTCCCACTGATTTACAAGCTTCATTTCTGTGTATGACTAAATCTAGAGCCAACTCTGAGACTTCAGTGCACCAGTGAATGAGAGATACTGACTATTGTTGATAATATTTTCCAGCTTTGCACCCTTCCCCCAGGGAGTGCTCAACTCATGAGGTTACAATGCTCAACTAGAATTCACAGCTTATGGCTTCGTCCGGCTTGTAAATATGTAGGCCTGGT
This sequence comes from Phrynosoma blainvillii, assembly GCA_026167975.1. Taxonomy (NCBI): domain Eukaryota; kingdom Metazoa; phylum Chordata; class Lepidosauria; order Squamata; family Phrynosomatidae; genus Phrynosoma; species Phrynosoma blainvillii. The sequence goes on along the minus strand of JANUYF010000004.1, from coordinate 182,435,810 downwards.
CCCACATGTTCCACCACCTGTCAAAAGAAGATAAGCTGCTTCTTACACTTACTCTTTCCACCAATCTAGTCAAGAAGAGCAATGCTTAAGGTGCCAATGATATTTGGATTTATTAGCGCTTATGCTAACTTTTATGGCATTTAATAATTTCTTATTAGTTTCCTCATGTCCAGATGCACATGTGGGCTTCATAGTCTGATTTTCTGGAATAATTTATGTGAAGTTTGGGCAGGGAACAAGTCCTTCTGAAATCAATGGAACTCACTTCTGAATATGAATGAATACATTCAGTATTTGTGACCAAATCCAGCATTGTTCTAGACACTATCTTCCCCTCTTTGCCCTCCCCTGCAGCCCTCTGTGCCATCAAAAAGCCTTCTCCTTTAGGTTTCCCAACTCACCACAGGACGTAAGAGTAGGCACTGCAGGGCAGTACAATAACCCCCTGGTTCCTTTGAGAGAGAGAACAAAAGAAACCATCCCATTGGATATGGCCTTGTATGTCATTCAGTCCATGTTCTTCTGAAAGCAAGCACAAACCAAAATGCAAAGCATTTCTATTGTAACTGAGGAATAAATAAGGAATGTCCATTTGTCAGCTATTACACCCATTTCATGTTTTAAAAAGTAGATTTTGGGTCACAATGACTCAAAACCTTAAGCTGTATTTTGATTAAGATAACAAGCATTTAGGCTGCAATCAGTCATCAAACATTTGCAGCTCTTTTGTAAAATGTCAATAATGAGGATTATTGTGTAATTTACTCTGCAGTGTGACACTGAAAATACATGAAAGCCACATAATGTAGTCTGAACAAGCAATTTCAGTAGAATCTACAAATCCATCTAGAGTGCCATAAAATGTCCATATCCACATTAGTAATAGAATATAAAAATTCACAAGGTTTAATAGATCTTCTCTTGCTGCTATTATTGTTGTTGTTTTGCTATTTGATACACACCTATGTACACCTTCTATATATTAAAGAGAGTATTATGAATTCATTTTGTCCTGAGTTCCAAACAGATGTTATTAGCTCCAGCTTGGGGGCACATTTCTATTGCTAGTCTCCTTTGAATGAACAGATGATGCATGACCCTGATCCTCCACATGAGCACCACAATTATGGGGAAATCTTTCATGTAATAAGGGTCATGCATAGCAAAGCTTGGGATGTTCATTTTGGGATGACAGTTCTCAGAATAACTCAGTAGCCATGCTGGCTTCATTCTTCAGCACACATATGTAGACCTTTTTCCCCTTCCCCCTTCATTATAGTCACACTTGGTCCTATGGCCGCAACTGCTGCAATTGCTGTAGCTATCCTCTCCCCCGTGTAGCCTGATCCATGCTTTAAAAAAACTCATTTCACTATGGGGAAAGCATGTAGTATAGCTGTTCCAAGTTTGTGGAGAAACTGATGCATGAAGTAGAATTGCAGGGAAAGTTTTTACTGGCTTAAGATGCTATTCATCACAAATATGGGCAGCACATTCCATTTAACCCTTCCTGAAACATTCAGAATATGCTGTGTAATTCATTTATCTAAATTGTGACAGAGGAATCACCTATGTGGCCACACTAGGGTACCGCTGTGTACAACATATAGAATAATTGGACTTACTGAATGCATGATGACATGCCCAGTCCTTAAAATTTATTTTGCATATGCTCACAAGTCCACATGAAACACTAACATCACAAACACTAGCACTAGGGTTGTATCTGCACTGCAGAAATAATTTAGTTTTACATTACTTCAACTGCCATGGCTCAATGCTGGCAGTTTGGGAATTGTAGCTTTGTGAGACATTTAGCCTTCTTTGTCAGAGAACTCTAGTGCCATAACAAACTGCAACTCCCAGAATTCCATAGCATTGAGCCATGGTGCTTAAAGTGTCAAACTGGATTATTTCTGCAGTGCAGATGCAGCCTACATGAAACTTTAGTTGACTCTGACAAAAACAAGTCTTTTTTATAATAATAATAATAAAATTAGTAATAAAATTTATTTATATACCGCCCTTTGGTAATCCAATCAGGGCGGTTATGTGTTTTGAATAGAACTACCTCTCATGCAGATAATGCATTACCTTTGAAACCTAGGGTGCATATACACTGTAGAAATAATGCAGTTCAGCACCACTTTAGCTGCAATGACTCCATCCTACATAATCCTGTGAAGCACCAGCACTGTTTGGCAGAGAAGGCTAAAACTCTTGTAAAGCTACAAATCTCAGGATCCCGTAGGATAAAGCCACAGAATTTAAAGTGGTGTCAACCTACATTATTTCTACAGTGCATCCCTAGACTCTATTGCATTTAAAAGGAAATTCTAAATGTCAGATTCACTTTCGAATTATCCCTCCCCCTTCTTGTCTCACCTGACACAGTAGAACATTCCTTGATAATTTCAACAAAGTTGGTTGATTGATATTGATAATGAATTGGCTGGGGGAGATGATGATGATGATGATGATGATGATGATGATGATGATGATGATGATGATGATGTCAAATTACTTCTAGTACCACTTACAAGGTAATCTGATACTTCCTAACTCAAAAATAAGTCCCACTGAGTTGAATCGGGCTTACACCTCAGAAAATGGTTATGATTGTAGCATTGGTTCCCCGTTCTTCAGCGTTACGTTTGTGATTTGTAAGGATTGAAAACTTGAGCAAATGATTTAATATTTGCTACTCATAACATTTCCCCCTTCAACATTTTTCCTACTTGCAGTATTAACTCTCTCTTTCTCTTTTTCTCTTTTTTTATTTGCAATGTTAATATATTCTTCAAAAAAAAAATCCCTCCTGTTTTGTCATTTCTGATTTCAGTGATACTTAATGAAATTCCAGGGAACAATTGTAAATGGGATGATTAAAAGAAAAGTAGAGCTGTTCTCCCAGCATGGTCTCTAGAGTTAAAAGAAATGCTTGCACTCTTTGCATTTGATAGCAGTTAGACATCCAGGATGCAGGGAAGCTTATTATTAACATGGAGTCCATATAGCCTATCTATGCATATTTATCTGCAATAAAAACCAAATTCTTAAAGAAGAAATTCCAGCAGTACCCATAAAAAGAGGAATAGGAAGGAGAAAATATATATAGTTGGAAAGAAGACACTGAGAAGATACAGCTACATATGCAAGAATAAAAAGATACAGGTAGGAAGAAGATACATTGAGAGGCCACAGCACTTCTGTCAGGGGTCTCTTGATTTCCCTTCTTGCTTCTGCCTGAGTTGATTAGGATTTTTGAGACCACTTAAATGAACTAAGCTAACCTTCTGAATTGATCCCCCCCCCTTCCCTAGTAACTCAGTAAGAAGTTACTTTGGAGTTGCTTTCCATCTGATGCTGCAGATATTTTCTTCTCCCCAACCCTGGTGAGAAGAAGAAACTGAACAAAGATGTGTGGAAGAGGAGCATAGCAAAAGGATGTATCTTTACGTGAAGGGTCACCATCCCTTTAGGCACACTTAAGAGTTACAAGTTACAGGCTGGTTAAATCATTTCAGCCAAGCCAGAAAAAATAATAAAAAGTCCCTGATGCGACTAGCTGAATGACTTTCTTATTCTACTCACAGAACAGATGGGATTTGTGGTCCTTGGTGTTCATGGGGGTAGCTAGGAACTTGGATTCTTGTCCAGCCTCTAGCAGCTTCCCAAGGTTAGAGTTTTTAATTGCTTTCACTTCTATGATGCTGAACCCCATTAAAATGTACTGGACCTCCTCACAGCATTTAATCCTTTATTACCTGGGAAGTAGGCTACCTGTGCTGCCCAAATAATGGGTGGGAGGGGAACCATTATCACAACTTCAGACACCTAACCTACATTCATACACACACACACACACCAAACTGATACTAATAGACAAGAATCAGAAATTTCCAGTCCTGGCCATCTCTGGATCCTAAACAAGCTGAATTCAGAAACTCACTCAAACTGGAGCCAGTGAAATCTACTCCAGGTTTTACTTTGAGCTGTCCTTCCTTCACCATCTTTCTTTACCTCTGAGTGTTGGGAAATCAGGGGAAGGGAACCATCAGAGTGGAATCCTCCACAATTGCCACAGTTGTACACCAGCTGGAGAAAGTGCTAAATGAAGTGACCCAAACTAAAACTGCCACCTCCACCTGCTCAGAGAGCCCATAGCCAGTATAGGCAGTTACATAAAGCAGCTACCTCCTTTGACTTGGCTCTGATTCCTGCCACTTAGCAGCAATGGCAGTGAAGTACTTGGTTCTTCTTCCCCAGCCACCCAATTGAAGGAAGGCTTCCTACCACCAGTCCAGGTATTACCATCAAGCCTACATGCACCCTCCTGATTTCCCTCCCCTGTTCAATACAGACACCTCACATGCATACACCTTGTTCAACCAGAGCATGGTGGGTTCCACATTTCAATGATTTCTGCTTTTTGTCAGTGCACAGGTCCCTAAACTGTCAAATGAGCGGGCTTCCTGTATGACCAAACTTCATTATCATCTAATATATGAATATATATGATGCTACAGACATGCCACACTATCTCCTGCTCTTTATGGTAATGAATTGATTTCATATTCTAATATAGTTCAGGATCTTTGCTGGTTTGATGCTTCACTGGCTACCAATTCACTTCTGGCACAGTTAAAGTGCTGATCCTGACCTATAAAGCCCTATACAGCTTAGGTCCAGACTATCTGAAAGACTGTATCTCCTCATACAAACCTGACAGAACTCTAAGATTTTCAGGGGCAGGCTTTTCTCTCAGTCTCATCACCATAACAGGCTCACTTAGTGAAGACATGAGAGAGAGTCTTCTTAGTGGCTACTCCTACCCTCTAGAACTGTTTTCTGGGGGAGGCTAGGTTGAATCCTTCCCTGCTTTCCTTTTCTTACCAAATACCTTCTTATTTAAGCAGGCTTTTAATATATAAGCAGGGAAGTTTTATTATTGGGATGTTTTATCTATCTTTTTGAAATTTGTGTATCTTTTAAATAATTTTATATTGTTTTATATGATGATTTAAATTGTGTGTTGTTTTTTTTAATTTATTGATCTATTTTTTAAGTGACTCTTTCTGGGAGCGACCTTGGGTCCCACTTTGGGAGAAAGGTGGCATGTGAATGAAATACATACATACATACATACATACATACAAATAAATTATCTGTCAGGCTTGCATCACAGTCAAAAATGCCCAAGGCTCCAGAACACTCCAACTTGTCTGTGTGATCTCCAAGCTGGGTATTGTGTAATAACTAAAAAAATATATTAATATTATTCAAACAAATATAGCCTGCAAATGCCAATCACTAAAATGCCATTAATAAATTAAGCTAATGTTCCTAAACATACAGGAAGACAATCTTGCAAATTAGCAGAGTGCATTTCATTGCATTTAGAAAATATGCATCAGTATGCATTGCATATAGATCTTTACTTACCTATTTTAATAATTTAGAAGAGAAATTACTTGAAGCTTATTGATGTTCTGTGAAATACTGGGCTTTCTTAATGTTCACTGTAACAAATCTAAAAATATGAATTGGAAGCTTGCTGTAGTCAGTTACTTTTGAAGACATGGATGACCTCATCCTTTGCTTATGAAAATGGTACATCCAGAAGGTTGTAAGAATTCTAAGAATGAAAGTTGACCTTTAATTCTAACTAACAAGATAGAAACCAGTTTTAGTCTTGTATCACATATGGCTGTTTCTTCTCATGGGTGGCCTGTGTACAGGGTAGGAAAGGTCAACCCTTTACAATCTGGGGACAAAATGACTCTCTACTCAGTCCATAAACCACCACTTCTTTTCTGCTTGCTTTTCCTTTGTCATTGAATTTAAAATAACACTAAAAGAAAGAATCCAAGTTGGTGTTCTTCTGTGGTGGTGCTACAAATGAAATCCACCTTGGCAGCATGGCTCAATTACAGTATGAGGAATAATTAACATAATACAATTAATAATATTAATTAATAAGGATTATTAATTAATATTAAATATTCATGTAAATTAATATTATGTTAATTAATTAACCAACAACCATTTCCTTTATGGTTAAAAGCTGACCAATGTTGGTATCAGTGATGAATTAGTTGTAATCTTATACTAAGTTCACGTGTGTTGTCTTGTTTCTACAGAATGTAATTGTAACCGTATTGGCTCAGTCCGAGATCGCTGTAATGAAAAAGGAATGTGTGAGTGTAAGCAGGGAACAACAGGGCCTAAGTGTGATAAGTGTCTGCGGGGATATTACTGGCACAACCAGGGCTGTCAATGTAAGTAATTGCCCTACTTCTGCCCTCCCTTCCCCTGCCACTTGATGCCTGTACTTATCTGTGCCAGCATGTACAACGCTTAACAGCAGTGACACTTATCTTCCTCCTAAAGCTTTCAAAACTCTTTTTTGCTTAAAAATTAAAGAGCATTTAAACAGAGGGCCTTTGCAGACTGCCAGAAATAGTGCAAACTGAGTCCACTTTAACTGCCCTGACTCAGTGCTAGGGAATCATGGGAACTATAGTTTATTGTGGCACCAGAACTCTCTGACAGAGAAGGCTCAATGTCTCAGGAAAAAATACAGTTCCCATGACTCCCTAGCACTGAGCCAGGGCACTTAAAGTGGACTCAATTTGCACTATTTCTGGCAGTCTGCAAAGGCCCATAGGCAGTCAACTGGTGATGCAATCCATTTGTTTCAATATGCGGTGTAGTATTTGCTCCCCTTCTTTCTAGTAATGGTTGGAGTTATCTTATGTCTGTATAATATGTTATATTATAACTTCTATCTCTACATTGCCAACTATAAAAAATGAAATTACATGGAGGTATCCACTACTGCTAGGATTTCCAAACACATAGTGAGACAATACCAAATTATACATTTCAATTTCCTTCTGATTTCCATTTTCTGCTAATACGAGCCTAACACCAAGTGTAAGATATGAAAAAGTTGGTTTAAATTCTATGAGACACATCTATATAGGTGATACTTCTCTAATTTATTCATGTGCTGAGTACTTTTACTTGTTAATTTCTTAAGTTGAGCATCTTTTTAGCATGGTATCCAGTGGGTTGCCAAGAAAAATGTTACCTACCAAGCTGTCACCTAGAACAGATGTGACATTTCCCAATCTCTCAACAACAGTATTATGTCTCCATTTTTAATGCAAGCAATGCTTCGTTTTAAACTCATGTGGACTGGGGGAAGCAAAGTCTGCCCAATAATTGTGGTTGTTATTAACTTCAGTGTAGATATCATTATAACAGTGGCAAATGCTTGAAAGGAGAGAGAGAAGGAATTTTAATATGGAGAGGGAAAAGAGGAAGCGAGGACAGGAGCTGAGCCCAAGAGATACTTCTGTTTCATAACCATGGCTGAGTTATTACAAATACAAGGGACTAAAATATTGTAGCCAGCCAGGATTTTAATGAGCCCAGTGTTTTTGTATTGAAAAGCAGACAGCAAAATCAAACGAACTCTGGGGTTTAGTTGAAAATTAGATGCAACAGTGGAATGTCAGGTAGGTAAAATGCAAATATCCAGTTAAACTTCATCTGCTTCTCTAAGCTTGCAGTGGAAAACTCTACGGCAGAGTCAGCTATTTGGAACAAACATTCCATTAGACAAATTTTGCTTGGCTATCCATTAGTGAATTATCAAAGACTTTGATTTGCTTCCTGTTTGACGTTGTTTGCTTAATGCTAGTGTATTACCATTAGTGCATTCCTTGTAGTCTTTCTCTCTGATTATTGGTTATTGACTGTGCTGCCATCATGTGCATTTTGCTCTATATTTCTAGGAGGCATGCCAGCTCATCTTCATCTTCTGCTATTAGGATACACCCCAAATCTGCAATGGTTAATCAAAGGTCCTTGCCAGTGCTAGCTCTGGAATGTCTGGGGAGAAGGAAGTTTGTGCAAGTAACCTTTAGTGTTCCTCCTTAAATGAAGAGTTCTCTCAAGCTGCCATGTGCCTAGGACAAAGTACTGTAGAAGTTGTTGTTGGACTCTATAGAGTTGGTGTGGTACATAAGATAGCTGCGTGAGCTGTTATTTGAAAAGTTCTGAGTTCAAATCTCATTTCTGCTATCAAGCCAAGTGATAGCACTGTCTGACTATGTGGAATGGGGAGCTTCTTATATATAATTGTTTTCTTTTAGCAAAAATTGCTAATGAAAATGTCCTGATCGTATTTATATAATTTGCTTTTTATGCAGTGATATTACATTGTTTTGATTAATACATCTGTAAATCTCTTTGAAAGTGTGAATACTGTGTGAATAGTGTCCCTGCATCCCTAGTACAATTGCTGTAGGTTTCACAAAATCTAATACCACAGGCAAAATACCACATTACATTATTTGATGTAAGAGCATGATCCCACAAAAATTAGAGCAGTTATGCAAGAGGCTGCCATTTTCTTCATGGAGTTCCTGATCAGTGCCTCTCAGTGGGTGGCTGATAAGGAGCTGACTGTTTGCCAGCAAGCAAATAATACCTGGGGAAACATTAGAGGGGATATCTTCCTTCTGATCCATCCTGAGTGACTATAAATGAGAGCTATCCATGTTGTCAAATTCCATCCACCCTGCCTTGGTTTTCTGCTATTTGGTTTGGCCAGATAATTTAGAGCTAGGTTGACATCTTTATGATATTATCACAATTGGATTGGTTGTTTGGCATTTGGCTGGGTCTATTTAGGGCAGGGATAGAACCAGTGTGAACATGTCCCTGCTTCAGTGATCCCTTTGAAAAATGTTAGGGGTGAAGATATTGCATGGAAACTCTAGCTTGCAACTTACTCCAGATGGAACAGGGGAACATACAATGATAGATGCTCACAAGCTACCTCTCTGATGCCTTTCTACAGATATCCACACTGGATGGACTGAGGACGTCAACAGACATGTTGGCTGATGGCATGGATCCATTGATCTATAAAATACCAAGGCTCTTACAGGAGTGACCAGTAATGTTGCCACCATTTACCAAAAAAGAATGTGTCCTATATTCTTCATATATGATTTGGATTTAGGACAGGATATGGAGTTGAGACTGCCATGGTCGCCTTGGCTGATGGCCTTTGTCTGGGCATCGATAGGGGTAGTGCGACCCTGCTGGTGCTCCTAGACCTCTCAGCGGCTTTTGATACAATAGATCATAACATCTTCTTGGATCACCTGAGTAGGTTAGGAATAGGAAGCACTGCATTGCAGTGGTTCCTTTCCTTCCTCTCGGTCAAATTCCGGGGAGTGATGCTTGGGGACAGTTGCTCTACAAGGAAGGAGCTTAATTGTGGTATCCCACAAAGTGCTATCATGTCCCAGATGCTATTTAATATAAATATGAAGCCTCTGGGAGAAATCATTCAGAGACATGGGGCAGAGTGTTATCAGTATACTGATGGCACCCAGATATATTTCTCCATGTCTCGGTCCTCAGCTTTGATTTCAGATGGTGTTTCTCTTCCCAATGATTGTCTTAAAGCAGTGATGGACTGGATGAAGAAAAACAGATTGACACTGAATCCAGATAAAACAGAGGTGCTTACAGTAGCGGCCCCGAAACCAGGTATTGGGATACAACTTCCAGTCCTGGATGGGGTCACACTCTCCTCTAAGGACTGTGTTCGCAGTCTGGGGTGCTCCTGGATCCGTCGCTTCAGATAACTAATCAAGTAAATGTGATGGCTCGAAGTGCCTGTTATCAGCTTCGGCTGATATGCCAGCTGCGCCCTTTCCTGGAAGTTGGGGACCTTAAAACTGTGAGGCACGTGCTGGTAACCTCTCATCTTGATTTCTGTAATGCACTCTACATGGGGCTACCCTCGTGCTTGGTCCAGAAACTCCAATTAGTACAGAATATGGCAGCCAGGTTGGTCCCGGGAACAACTAGAAGAGGCCATATAACGCATATAACGCATGCCTATGTGTATTTAAGCGCAAGCGCTATTGAATAATTATTTCTAGCACAGCATGCATCAAATCCTTTAACTTAGTATTAACAGCCCACTTAGGCACTGGCTGGCCAGCTTTAGTGCCAGCTGAGGCCGCATGTCGTTTGGACTGGGCCTTGCTTCGTGGCATAATTGCTGAAAATATAACAATATCACTAATAAGCTAAATCAGCAACCTTGGAACTATATATATATATATATATATATATATATATTAATAAACCAATTTACCTAATGTGTAAATTGCAGTCACCTACAGCACGTGTCCCCAATGAGAAAACGCTACCTGAATTCAGGTTAGCCAACACACCAGAGGAGGCCCTTACCCTACTCTCAACATATAATTACTGAATCTACACACACCCCAATTTTATTTTATTTTATTTTTATTTTTTATTATTAATTTTATTAATATATTTAATATTAATATTAGTAGTAGTAATAGTATGTCCAGGCCTAGTTTGCCTGGGCTAGGCCACAAGGCCTGATTAATGTTCAATTAGAGGAGGTAGTGAGTGGGGGGGGCACTCCCCTCCACCTCCCACCTCCCAATGTACTTGCTTTATGAATGGGGGGGAGGAGCAGACCCTGAATCCCCAGGGCCGTCTGCTCCGCTCCAGGCCTGTTCCTCTTTTTTTTTTCCTTTTTTTTATAACACCAGCGCTTTTTTAACTAGTGCCACACCAACCAGGCCTAAATGTGCCACAACCGGCCTCAATAGGCCACCTGGCCTCAGGCCAGTAGCCTCTCTCGGCCGTGCCAAGGCCTGATTAACAGCGGAGGAGCTGCGGCTTTTTTTTTTTTAGAAGCCGCGCTCCAATCTGCTTTTAAACAATCCCTTTTACAGGCTCTCCTGCAAAGGGCTAGGCCGCCGCTATTGCTCCTCACAGAGCCCCAGCCTGTGCAGCCCAGGCTGGGCTCAAGTCTGATCCCCAGGGAGGTACGGAGAGCTGTGGCTTGCCCAAACCCCGCTCCGCTCACTCCGCTCCCCACTCTCTTCGCTCCACAGGACTAGGCTGCCTCAGAGGCCGACAAGCCCAGGAGCTCCAGCAGCAGACGAGCACCTTGCTTGTCCAAATCAAAATGGCTGCCAACACATGGCAGCGCGGGGCTATATAGCCCCGAAAATCTCGCACCCTAGTCTCGCAAGATTTAAACTCTCGCGAGACCAAGGAGCAAGACCTCTCTCTCATTGGCCAAGCAGACAGGCAAGGGCGGGCCTTCCGGTCTGCTTAGCCAATCGTGCGTCGGTGCCCTTATTTGGGCCAATGCAACAGAAGGCCCCTCCCGATTTGTCAGGGGGATGTCTTTCACTTCATTTATTTCTTAGGAAATTTATTATGCTAGTACAGAAAATTACAAGAACAGCAACATCTCTCTAATGTGTTATAAAGATTCCCTAAAGGTTACTTTCATGAACATGCAAAGCATACAGTCAGTATTAATCCCAGTGGCAGCTGTATCTAAGCAATTAGAATCAAGAATAAAGCAAGTAGTACAGTATACACAAACTTAACAGGGGTTGAGTCTCCCTTATCTAGAATTCCGAAATCCAATATATTTCAAAAAGTAAAACTTTTTTCTTGAGTGGTTGAGATAGTGACATTTTGGCTTTCTGATGGTTCACTGTACACAAACTTTGGTTTTTTGTGGGTTTTGGGGGCTATGTGGCCATGTTCTAGAAAAATTTATTCCTGATGTTTCACCAGCATCTGTGGCTGGCATCTTCAGCGAATGCTGGCATGGAAATGAGTGGGATATATATCTAATATGTGACCCTTGGTTGAGATGAAATTATTACATGTTAATATGTGTGTTGGTCTATTGTTGAATGGCAAGGCCTCAGGGTTTAATTAGTGATCCATTGCCTACTGGGAAATCCCCTGACCCTGGGTGGTTTTCATTTGCACATGCTGGGTCTTGATTTCAGTGTTTTTCAGGACTGGCAGCCTAACTTTGGGGGGATGCAGATGGTGAAAGGTGCCATCTTCAATCCCAGGAAGGGAGGAGCAGCCAGACGCTGGCGCCCCATCCCCTTCCTGAGGACGTCATCGAAGCGATGGCCTGTCCACACAATGGGCGCTCCAAAGATGTCCTTCTGGCTCAGCGTCCAGACACCCTGAGCCGGAAGAGATGCCAAAGAGGTGCACCACACCTCTTGTGGCGCCTCTTTCACGGCTTGCGGAAGGAGCAATATTTTAGCACTCCTTTCACAGGTGGCCAAAGGGAGGATTGAGGCCAAGGTGTCTGGCAGCTTCGGCATCGATCCTCCGCTTCTGGGGGCGGCCGAGGGCCACCTGTCTGCATCTCTCCTTAGTTTACTTTAAGGGTTTCTTCTTTCCTGTTGAAGTTGCCTAGGTGTTTGTGGATTTCAATGGCTTCCTTGTGAATTCTGAGCTGATGGTTGTTGGCATGGTCCAGAATTTCAGTGTTTGCAAATAGCATTTTGTGTCCAAGTTGGTTTATAACATGTTCTGCTACTGCTGATTTTTCTGGCTGACCCAGTCTGCAGTGTCTCTTGTGATCCTTGATTTGTGTTTGAACACTGCATTTGGTGGTCCCTATGTAGACTTCTCCACAGCTGCATGGTATGCGGTAAACTCCTGCATCTGAGAGGGTCTCTCCTGTCCTTCACTGAGCGCAGAATTTGCTGGATTTTCTTGGTATGCTTGTAGATCATTTGGAGGTTGTGTTTCCTCACCACTTTCCCTATTCTGTCTGTTACTCCTTTGATATATGGTAAAAATACCTTCCCTTTGGATGGTTGTTTGTCTTCATTTCTGTGGGTTTTTCTGTGTCTGGCAGCCCTTCTGATGTCTGAGCTGGAATAACCATTAGCCTGTAGAGCCCAGTCTAGGGGCTTTAATTCATCTTCCAGGAAGTGGAATTCACAGATCCTTTTTGCCCAGTCTACCAATGTTTTTATTATGCTTCTTTTTTGTCCTGGGTGGTGATTGGAGCTCTTGTATCTGTCCATGTGTGTTGGTTTTCTATATACTGTGTGGCCCAACTGTTGGTTCGGTTTGCAGATGACCAGGACATCCAAGAATGGCAATGTTCCTTCCTTTTCTTTTTCCATAGTGAATTGTATGTTTGGATAGATGTTGTTCAGATGGTTCAAAAACATGGTCAGATCTTCTTCTCCATGGCTCTAAATTATGACAGTGTCAGCCATATATTGGAACCATATTGTGGGCTTTTTGGGTGCTGTTTCCAGGACTTGCTTTTCAAAGTGTTCCATTAAAAGTTTGCTATCACGGGGCTCAGAAAGCTTCCCATCAGGAATAAAATCTTCTAGAACAAAGCCACATAGCACAAAAAACCCACACACAAAAATGGATGCCGGCCATGAAAGCTTTCAACTTCACATTATGCAAATTTTGTTTCATGCACAAAATTATTTTTAAAATACAGTTATGCCTCTACATCCATGGACTTCAAGTCCATGGTCTTGGTCCTTTGCAGACTGGCAAGTAGGGAGGGATAAAATGGTGTGTATGCCCATGGGAGTACATGACCATTCAAGCCAATGGGGCTTGAATATTTGCAGTTTTTCATTTTCATGGGAGGGAGAGCCCGGAACAGCTCCCCCACAAAAACGGAGGGGCAACTATATTGTATAAAATTACATTCAAGCTATGTGTATAGGGTGTATATGAAACATAAATGAAATTTATGTTTAGACTGGGGTCCTATATCCCATTATGTACATACATGCAAATACAGGTATTCTAAAATCTAAAACACCTCCTAGGCATTTCAGAAAAGTGAGTCTCAACCTGTAAAGAGAAAGCCAGAGAGATTGATATTATTTAGGACCAGAGGATGGGACATTTGCCTCCTTTCCACAGATGGAGGCAGGACTCAACAACAGGGAAGAAATGGAGAAGGACAGTGGGCATCACAGTCAGCTGGAGGTTGAATGCACACTGTACTCACTACAGATACATTACTTATTTTGACCTAATACAATTTTAAATTTGCCCTTCTGTAATGTATCCTGATAAGAAAAAGATAGCCCAGTGTAAAAGGCAATATTTCATATGATTATACACTGTGAATCTTCAAAAAGATATGAGGTGACAACAGAAATCTTATTTGATGAAGATCTAGATTTTGCTTACTATTTCAATTTCATGCTAACATTATAGGACAGGACAGCCCCATTTAACCCACATACTAAGACCTCATGCAATTTTGTCTTCAGCTTCTGTTTCATAAAGTCAAGAGATCTTAGTGATTTTCTGTGAGTGAGCATTCAAGAAAAATTTCCAAGTAGAAAAAATTAAATGTAAGTTGATATTTAAGGTTAGTTATGGAATTAATCTAACAAGAACTGGGAGAAAGTGTATTGTGGGGGGTGAGAGCATTACAATTCCCTGAATCTTCTAGTTAGACCACCTGAGAAATCTCAGTAAATTAAAAAAATTAAGCTCTGGATTTCATTTTCCTATTGAATAGCCTAAAGTAAAATAATAATAATAATAATAATAATAATAATAATAATAATAATAATGTGAAGGCTCTCCATGAAATGTTAAGGAAAAATAAATAGTTTTAGGAAGTATTGAAAAATATTCTCATTGATAGCCTGCCTAGTGTAATGCTTAGTGTGCTGGTCTGAGACTTGAGAGATCAGTAGCAGATGGTGGCTTCCATGTTATTGAAGTGATCAATCCATTCTTTAGTTTTAATCAAATGAATTCTAATTGAGTTACTCAGGGTATGATTCCTGAGTTCAGCACTTTGAAGTTCATGCTAAAATCCAGAACATATTCACAGCACCACTGTCTAGGAAACTATCAATCACCACTCTGAGAGAAACAAGTTTAACATCCCATCTTAAATAATGCAACTCATTGGGTTGCCATGGACTTACAACTCTCTCTCAGTGCCATACCTTACAGGATTCTATAGAAGATAAAGTGGAGAGGAGAAAGCCACATAAGCTTTGAAATAGTGTCATAAAATATAACCAGTGATAAATGTAAAAATATTTCCTGTACAATTATCTCCTTATATTCTCCTTATAAAGACAGCATGTTTATACCAGAAATCTGCAGCTCGCTAAAAAGATATATTGATTGTGTTGTGCTTCCACAAAGTAGTGGAAGGTACTTTCCTACCCTTTCTGTGAAATTATGGAAACCGTAAACAAAGAAAAATTACTACCCAAATTAAGAAATATGTTTTTAAAGAGCCACACATTAGAAAGGATCATAAGATGATAGCTGCCTTTTCCCATTTGCATTTTATTGGTGTGTTAACTTGATTTTGTACTCCTAGACAGTAAACAGGATCTCGACAAATCTCAACTCAGCAAATAAATAAATCACATTTTTGTGCATCAGGGGATAGTCTGGAGGGACTTCTTTGTTTGATACAAGCATAAAGGAAACTATGGGAAAGGCATCAGCACCATTTTACTTGGTCTAAAGTTTTACCTGGAGGGAACATGTTGGAGAGTGCCATGTAAACCAAAATAACTAACAATTTCAGTAGTTTTGAACACATAATTTTCAACACCACTGAAGCTGATGCCATTACAATAAGCCATTTAATTCACTGATGGGAAATAATTTACCCTCCCAAGTCTTAGTAGAATGTGGCACTATCCTATCTTACAGGAATGCAGTACTATCCTTACAGCTCTATCCAACATGACTAACCTGTTTTAACATCTAAAAAGGCTCTCTCAATGCACACTGTGTTTCACTCAGACTTTTCAAGGGTAGTCCTTTTGGCCAAGCAGCAAAACACAACAAAATACAAAATCCATAGACTTTTGTCAGGTTATGTAAAAAAAAGCATGGAACAGCATGAAACTAATATTCTTAACAGCTTCTTTGTTGTCTGCTCTGATGGTGAAGCTTGTTCCATAGGGAGTTCTCTGTGGTCCTGGATCTTCTGCTTTGCATACATTGCTGGATCTGACTAGAATATATGCAAAATCTCCAGCCTGGAAAGGAACAGAGAATTAAATGTGATATCAGAGAAGGACATTGTGGAAATCAGCTCCAATTGATTTCCCACTGAAATGCTATTCAGGTTCACACACCCACTTAAATAGATCACCACCAACTCCACACATTGAGGTGCCAAGACTGCTTGGAACTGAGTGACAGTGGCTACCACTAAGAAACAGAAGTTTGTCCCAAGGCCACTCCATCAGTAAGTATATCTCTGAGGTGAAATTCATGCCTGGCATTTACTAGCTCGGTTCTGTTAATTATGACATGACAGTCATTTTAGGTGACTCAAAAGCATATGCTGGCCTTAAAAGAGTATAAGATATGGAAGGCATTTATAGTCTAACCTGTACCATTTCATTCTCCTTGTACAGCTGAGCAACCTATTGTTCACCAGTGTTTCAAATTATGCCCTTGTCCCATTATGCATTACATTTTTCCATTATACATTACAAAAAAGGGGTGAGGATTTTACGGATGTCAGTTCAACCCCAATTAAAGTAAATTGGGGAAACATGAAACATGGCATGTCTAGGATGTTGCAGATCTCAGTGACCCTATGGTGCACATTCTCATTGAACTACACAATAGCCACTTTATCTTGATGCAACAACTTTTAAAAAGACATTAACTATTCAGTGTGATTTCTTTTATGTTTCTTTTATTTCTTTTGATTCTTCTGATTTGAAAGGTAAAGTACATTTGTAAGGGATCAGGGATGTGTAGAATCCCATGGGAATTGATGTCAGGGATAATATGTGTATTCATAATTGGTGCTTTCCCCCAAAACCAGCCCCATGATCAGTAATCCTTAATATAACTGAGTGCTTTAATTAAACTGTAGTAATTGTTAAACCCATCTCATTTTAAAAGAAAAAAAATCATATGGTGAAATGGACTTCTGTTTAATTTGGCCAAATATGAGCTAGATATTTTTATGAACACAGAATATGGAATGTTTCTGCTGCTCATGCTATCTGCTGTTGTTGTGACCAAAATCAGCAAGAATGTTTTCATAAGGTGTCTGACACTTGTTGCAACACTCTTCATTGTAGAACTGTGATGAGGTGCCAAGACTGCTGCACTTGTGAAGGTGCACTTGTGAGTTTGTTAAGAGATGAATGTCGTTAAATCTTTCAAGTGAAGAAAAACCTAATGGAGTTATTATATACTGACTTAACACCAGCCTAACCATGAAATGGGCCCCTAAGGCTGGTTCAATAAGTTGACTCTGGCCTAAGAGATACATCTGTCTGATCCAGTAAGGATACTTTTATTGAACTTGTGAATTACTAACTTTAGTTTGCTACTATCCCATCCTCTCTCCTGCTTTAGTGCAATCAGTTCAAGTGTAATGCCATGCCATGAATGAGGTAATAGGATACATCATACTAGAAATACATTAAATGGATAATTGTATGATCACAATAAAGGCAGCTTACTGTGAGTTTTGAAGTCTAGGCAAGAAGATATCCCAGACAATGATCATGTTTAGACATTACTTTTTGGAGAGTGATTGTCACCTTCCTTCAACTCTTTAGCTAGTAACATCAGGGATATACCCAAGCTCATGTGTGGCCTTCACCTTTCTTCTTCAATTTCATTCATAGCAGTTGCACCAAGCTGAAGGAAGAACAATAGTTCAGTTACATAAAAGGTTACAAAGCTGGAGAAAGACCCTTCTCTGCTTGAAGGGTACTGTCAGTCAGAATACACACAATTTATTAGAATACTTTATAGATATAGCATGTAAAGGCGGAGGGGAGTAGTTAAATACTTGCACCCACAGAGTTTCAGTCACATATGCAAGCTTATATGCAAGCAACTTCTCATGTGTAGGCTTCCTCTCTGAAAATAAGAGTGTCCAGGGGACCATAACATAGGTATGCAGTGGCCAAAGCCAGTGTCATCTCAACATTGGGACAGCACCCTGCCATCAAAGGAGCTCCTCTACAGACATATAGAGTGAGATCCTACATTGTCCAGTAAAGTGCATGCAGAACTCTGATATAACTCATCACTCACCATATTCCAGGGTTTCAGCAGATGATGTTCTCAGATTATGTCTGGCTATGGGGCATAGTCAGACATTTCTCAGATCCCTTGCACTCTGTGCCAACCACAAAATGGTCCTGAGGGGGGAGGGGAAACTATGAGTTCTGGGGGGATTGGTCATTGTGAGGGGGCTTTGGTTGTTGTGGAAGATAGAAGAGTATACCAACCTCTGCAGTGACCAAAAAAAGACATACATAAATATAAGATTAACTTATACTTTTGCATGTCACTAACAGAATGGCAACTATAATGTGTAAAAGGGTGAGGGCATATTCCATGTAAGAAAGACCCCTTAATGTTCTAGACCAGGGGCCGGCAACCTACGGCCCCCGGGCCGGTTCCGTCCCAGGTCTCTGGACTTACCAGCCCAGGCAGACCCCTGCTGCTGCCACCGCACCGCATTTTTGCCTCCGTCTGGCCGCGCATGCCGCGGCTGCCATTTTGTTCTCCAAAATGGCAGCCGCGACTTGTTTGCGCATGCGCAGTACTCCTGCGCATGCACAAACGCGTTGCAGCCACCATTTTGAAAAACCAGGGGACCATAACATAGGTATGCAGTGGCCAAAGCCAGTGTCATCTCAACATTGGGACAGCACCCTGCCATCAAAGGAGCTCCTCTACAGACATATAGAGTGAGATCCTACATTGTTCAGTAAAGTGCATGCAGAACTCTGATATAACTCATCACTCACCATATTCCAGGGTTTCAGCAGATGATGTTCTCAGATTATGTCTGGCTATGGGGCATAGTCAGACATTTCTCAGATCCCTTGCACTCTGTGCCAACCACAAAATGGTCACTGAGAGGGGAGGGGAAACTATGAGTTCTGGGGGGATTGGTCATTGTGAGGGGGCTTTGGTCATTGTGGAAGATAGAAGAGTATACCAACCTCTGCAGTGACCAAAAAAAGACATACATAAATATAAGATTAACTTATACTTTTGCATGTCACTAACAGAATGGCAACTATAATGTGTAAAAGGGTGAGGGCATATTCCATGTAAGAAAGACCCTTTAATGTTCTAGACCAGGGGCTGGCAACCTACGCCCCCCCCGGGCCGGTTCCGGCCCAGGTCGCCAGACTTACCGGCCCAGGCAGACCCCTACCACCACCACCGCCGCCGCTGCCATGCCGTGTTTTTGCCTCCGTCCAGCCATGCATGCCACGGCCACCATTTTGTTTTCCAAAATGGCGGCTGCAATGCGTTTGCGCATGCGCAGTACTCCTGCGCATGCGCAAACATGTTGTGGCTGCCATTTTGGAAAACAAAATGGCGGTCGCGCGTGCCTCCACGGCGGCAGCACGCACGGGGGCGCGCGCGCGACAGGGGGTGCACGCACACACACACGCTGCCATTCCCCCCCCCGGCCCAGTGGAAAGGAGGACTTCGGGGGACCGACCCAGAGCTTAAAAAGGTTGCCTACCCCTGTTCTAGACGGTTGATATACTGTCAATTTTTCTGAGGGAAAAATAAGAACCATTGATAGTCCTGTGCCATATTACATTCAGCAACAGGCTGTTTAC
This sequence comes from Phrynosoma blainvillii, assembly GCA_026167975.1. Classification (NCBI taxonomy): domain Eukaryota; kingdom Metazoa; phylum Chordata; class Lepidosauria; order Squamata; family Phrynosomatidae; genus Phrynosoma; species Phrynosoma blainvillii. Next base: position 182,416,299 of record JANUYF010000004.1, on the reverse strand, counting down.
CTAATATTATATCCACAAGTAGTTTGTCCTTCTCCAAACAAACCCTGTTTGGCAAACCCTAAAATGCTGGTGAGAGATCACATGGAAGAAGTGACAAACGAGAAATCTGATGCAAATGCTTAGCACAATTTTTTGTCTTGTCAGCTCCTTTTGGCAAAATTACATGACAGCTCCTGGCAATTTGTAGCATACACTCATTAAGAAACACATAAAAAGTAAACAAGTAGTCTATTTGTTTTTATTTTGTCAGAGCAATTTTTTAAGTTGTTAATACTTGATGCCTTGGTAATAAATATTTTAATACAAGAATACAGCAAGTGCTTAGACATTCCACAGAATAAAAATGTAAAGTGAGCTTCCAAAGAAAGAGACAGAAATGTCTATTAGGTGCATGAAATAAAACATACCACTTGATAGCAAATGCCACTTTAATCTATGTTTGAAGGCAAATTTACTGAAGAGAAAGCTTATAATGTAATTAATTGAAATGAATTATTCTTTGCTTATTTGAGTAAATGCAGGCAGGGCTGGTGCTTATTGTGAAATGACAGGTGGGAAGACATTATCATAGAGGTTATTCACCTACTGGAGCTATTCTATAGCTTAAGCTTTTGATGAACTGTTTGCCTATCACAGGTAAGGCAAAAAAGCAGCAATGTCTAAAGTTGGTGCTGAGGCTTGTGAACAAACATTTGTAAGACTGAGGTAATCTTTAAGAGGAATACTTAAAAGGTAATGAAGAGAGTTCAGAGAGCCAGTGTGGTGTAGTAGTTTAAGTGTGGCACTAAGACTCTAGAGATTCTGCTCTGCCATGCAAACCCTCTGGGTGACCTTGGGCAAATCACACTCTCTCAGCCTCAGAAAAAGGCATTGCCAAGCCCCCTCTGAACAAATCATGCCAAGAATTGCTGCGCAGAGGGGCGGGCTATAAATAAAAATTATTATTATTATTATTATTATTATTATTAGAAAACCTGTGAAAAGTTTGGGTCACCATAAGTAAGAAATGACTTGAAAACAACAACAACAGGGTTAAAGGGAAGCATCTGGCATTCCCTCATTTGGTCATGCTAGACTGAACAGATGCCCCTCTGATACAAGTAGACAATTCTTATTATTTTCTCTTCTTACATTGTGTGTGTCTGTGTACATACATGCACGCATACATGCGTCAAGCCACCTCATGCCAAACCATATTAATGTTATAGGTTTTGTTAGGCAAGGAATCCTCAGAGGTGGTTTTGCCACTTCCTTCCTCTGAAATATAGTCTACAGTGCCTAGTATTCGTTGATGGCCTTCAAACTGAGTACCAGCATTAATTCATAGCTTTAAAACTTTACAGTAGACCTGCCTCCCTGGAAAGGAAGGTAACCAAAAAGCTGCAATGAAAAGGGGGGACTCATCAGCTATTCCCACCAGCACATACAAATTATCCAAAATAATGTTGCTAACTAATAATTTATCATTATTTGGGTGGGGACAACTCAACTATACAGCAGGGGGAAGAGGCATGATGTGGGGAATCAAAGAAGACAGAAATTGGGGTCTGAATATTACTGTAAGATTTTTTTTAAACTGTTGGATGAGAAGGAATGCTAGGCCTCATTCAAACTATGTTTTGAACTAGTATGGAAACCAATTTAAACTGGTTTAAAAGAGGGTGGCTCACACTTGCTCCAGTTTTTACCAACTCGAATTTGGGGGGAGGGAGCACAAATCCCCCTTAACCCAGGTCCTTTGAAACCAAGGCATTTGCTGGGTCTTTTCAAAAGAACCGGGTTATTTTAGGGAGCTGCCAATGGGAACACACCGTCAATCCCATTCAGGGCATCAGGAAGGAGGGGAAGTGGGCAGAGGGTGGGCAGATGAGCAGAACATACCCATCCCACAGGTTTTGGCAAACCACCATTGTTTTGCCCTGCTGATTCCATGGGCGAAGATACTGGCTGTTTAAATCCTGTGAATTCAAATTTCCCACCACTGTCAAGTGCTCCCTTTAAATCACCACACAGCTGTTTTCCACTTCTGCTGATGAATTGGTTCCCCTTTCCTTGTTGGCCAGAGGTCAGAGTAGTCGGGGGGGATTCCTTGGGGGGCATGGTGTGGTGTGATTTTAAAAAAAAACTTTGACAGATTCTGCACACTGTTGCATTTGTGTGGATTCATTGGGGGGGGGTCATGGGTGCCATAGGGCATTCTCCCCTGGTATGGGTGGATTTGTGGCTGTTTATTGTTGAACAATAATCTGTGATACATCACAGTGATGAAGGAGCACATCAATTGATTGATAGTTACAAAAAATACCGGATATAATTACCATTTTTAATCAGTTCAAAAAATAATATGAACGTGAAGTGGATTAAATTGCTGTGGAGAGCTTTGATTGCCGCAAGCATAGTCTGAACATCTATTCGGTGTCGAATCATTGCATCAACTCGAAACAATTCAGTGCAAAAATCAGTTTATCGTGTAGTGTGAAACAGTGCCATCCTAGACATGTCTCCTTAGAAGAACAAGTGTATTAAAAACTAAGGCTGTGCTCCTAGTAACATGCATCTGAGATTTAATCCCTCTGGACCTACTAAACCTTGTTGTTGTTGAGTGCCTTCAAGTCCTTTCTGACTTTGACAACTCTAAGGGGAACCTATCACAGGTTTTCATGGCATGATTTGTTCAGAGGGGATTGTCCTTGACTTTCTCTGAGGCTATGAGAGTATGCCTTCCTCAAGTTCACCCAGTAGATTTCCATGGTCAAGCAGAGATGCAAACCCTGGTCTCCCAGGACTCAGACCACTACACAATGCTGCCTTTTTACCTTGTTTCTCAATAAATAAGCACAGGATTTGGAAGCATAGATATGAAACCATAGATTGCTTACATTACAATTACAGATAATTCTGAGTGTCAGTGCCAATCTGTGGTCTTTCATAAGTGGATCCAGGTTGACACGGAACAGGGAACTTATTTTAGTTTCACATGTTCTTATTATACAAACACTTTAAGACAAATGGTTCCCAGTCTATGGAGGAGTCTAAAGGGCTGGCCTGGGGGTGGAGCTGGGGCGGGGCAGCCTCACACCAGCCACCATAACCCCAGCCCGACACTGTCCTGACACTGCGCACCTGTACGCACAGCACATGACATCAGGACGCCCTCTCGGTGCAGCGGGTAGTCACTTTTGCTGCCCCTAAAAGGAGCTGCATTTTGCCGCTCTTTTAGGGGCAGCAAAAGAGAGGATTGGGGGCACGGCAACCACATGCTGTGCCCCCGATCCGCCTCTAGCAGGAGCGGCCCAGAGCTGCCTGTCTGCATAGCCTATTAGACTGTCGTACTTTGGACATATCATGAGAAAGCAGAGTTGTTGGAAAAGACAATAATGTTAGGAAAAGTGGAGGGAAGTAGAGAGAGAGTGATGGACTTTATTAAAGAGACCACAAGTATGAGTTTGCAGGAGCTGGGCAGAGCAGTAGAGGACGGGGGGCCTGGAGATGTCTCATCTATGGGTCACCATGGGCTGAGATTGACACAAAGGCAATTAACAACAACCACACTCACTAGCCAATTATAGCACTTGATGTCATTTAAACTGCAACAGTTGCATCTTATAGAAAGCTGGAATTTGGGGTTTGGTGAGACACTAGAATTCTCTTTCTGAAAATCTAAATACTCCTCCGTAAAGTGTAGTTCCCAGCATTCTGTAGAATGGAACTATCACAGTTTACTGGCACGTGAAATCATAGTGCTATAATGTGAAAGTGACCTATCTAGTATGGTTGTGATTTAAATACTCAGTCTAATGAATGCACTTTAACAACACAGAAATAGATGCCTGGTGCATTTAAACAGCAACAAAAACTTTTCTGTTATTTGGAATGTGAATTTTACAAAGGTGAATTCACAATTTCTGAAATTATAATCTTTGCATTTCAATAGCAAAATTCTGTACCTAAGGCATCCTGAATAACTGTTTTCTACATCAAAGTGTAGGATCCTTTTGATGTTACCTGACCTCAAGTAGATGCAAATTTTTAATATTTATGTATATGTTATAGTGCTATATCCTAATACTTTAATATAATTACTGGAGAAGGCCAAATATTGATATATCAATCAGTGTTACTCTCAGTTGTTAGAAAAAAATATTATGAATATTTTGGTTCATACTGAAGGCTCTTTCACTGAAGACATAAGAAAATGTGTAAATCTTCAATATCATACCATATTTTAAAAAGCAATGAGTGGGAGACGTTTCCAATAAAGCGATTTACTTTCATCGTATATTTTACAGTCTTGGAGTGGTAGCTCAGCAATAAATTATCTGCATTCCCCCCCCCCCCCATGAAGCAGATAGATATATTTTTTTAAATGGTATATCAGTAACATTATGCTTGTAAATCTGCCCTCACCTGTTAGCCTGGTTAATAGGAATGATATTATAATTTTCTTCCACTCCATAACATGTACAGAAAATATTTTAATCTTTCAAGGTTTGTCAATCCAAGCCTTGCTCAATTTTTCATATACTTATAAAGCTGTGAGAAGTTGCCACTATCAGCTGTATTGGGTAACACAGAGCATGTAGTTCCCCAACTCATTTTTGTGGGCTCTGAAATTTAATAAAATTGAGGTTTATACTTCTGAAAGCTTATACTATAGAGAAAAAGCCATATACTTGCCTAGAAGTAAACAACTGTTGCATATTATTGTAGTACGGTAGAGCTCACTTTCTTCTAATGTCTTCCCATAATACCATAGAAACATTTCAAATACTAGATTTGCATGATTGCATGGCTCTCCCTAATTAGTTATTACAGAACTGAGAGTGTGGGTGAAAACCAGGTGGATTGGTTTTTTTGGCTTGTAATGGCACTGTAGCAACTTGGTATGATTTTTAAAATTTATTTATTTTGCTCTTCTATTTAGCAATATATGATATAGCCTGGAAAGCAAAAACAATGGTATTTACTTAGTGAACAAACCTGTCTTTGGTTGCAAAATACATGTCTGTTGAGGAAATGTATCTTGTTTGTGCCCAACTTCTCACATCTGACTGTCCTAAATCCAACTGTTGTTGCCAACTAGAGTACGCCTAATGAATCAATGGAGTTTTCATTGGGTTTGACTTATCACTCAGCAGTTGCTTCAGTGCATCTGCTGTGCTTGGGACTAGCAATTGAATTTAAGTCACTGAAACTCATACAGTGATTTGTGGCACACCCAAGTATATTGCATTTTTCACCTCACAACTGCCATGGGGGCAGGCATTCTCTGAGATGTATCCTAAAAAAAAAAATCACTTTTCCAAACCATACATCTGATCATAGGATAGAACCATAAGGGCAAATAGAGAATTTCTTTAGCAGGTAACAAAATGTAGACAACCCAGCCTGGTATAGGCAAGGCATGTGGCAGAGAGAGAGAGAGAGATGAAGGGTTTATCTTATGATTGCTTTCCTTTTTGGTTTTTTTAAGAAGTGCAGTAATGTGGTCTATAGACAATTGGCACTAATAAAATACATGCCTTCTGCATTAACACCTCACAGAGAGACCTATTTATAACAATAGTCATTCAGTGTGTAGAGCTCAAGATAGTGATTTTCTTATGTTATGATTATGCAAGATCTCAAACACAGAGGGGTAATTTGCCATCCCTGGTTGGAATTTCTGCATATATATCTGACCAAATTTTAGGACAGGTTTTATCATTGGGCAGTGAGAGGCCTAATAAGGTGTGGAAAGCAGTGGGAAGATTTGAAGGACACAGCTTTATGTACTGCTTAGTTGTCAGTCTGTAAGGGGGGTTGCAGACTGCCAGAAATAGTGTGAATTCAGTCCACTTTTAGGGTTAGGGTTAGAGTTAGGGAACCATGGGAACTGTATTTTATTGTGGCATCAGAGTTGTCTGACAGAGAAGGCTCAATGTCTCAGAAAAATAACAGTTCCCATGATTCCCTAGCACTAACCCTAACCCTAAAAGTGGACTGAATTCACACTATTTCTGGCAGTCTGCAACCCCCCTAAGTGAGATTCAGATTATCAGGCCAGATAGATTCTGTAGATTCTGTCATCATGTTCTTGCTTCCAACATCAAAGTGGCCCAAACCTCCTTGTTCAAGAGGTTAGCCGGATCCTGATCCTAAGTAATACTACCAATTCATATAAATAAATACATTTCACTACACTTGTATCTTGATTTGAGATTATATCTGGCCTAGGTTCACTTGTTGCTGGTATGTAGCATGATACAATTGAATTGGCTTCCCTGTTAGATCCCTTCAATAAACATGCTGTTGTTGGAGTAAGACTATATGAACATCTTGCCTTTAAGTGCTATATTTGGTGTTCTTGTTGTAGTACTTAAATGCAATTTCTGCAATTTGAAGCAAATTTACTTTATGGAATAATATCATTTTCAAAAGTATACAGAACCAGATAATTACCACATTATATACATGTGTTGTATTTTTAACTATAGGATTAGTGCTGTGTTTGCTCATTCATACATTATTTGATGACTCCATATTTCGCACTTTTAATTCTTAGTCCAGTTGATATGATGGAGGGCAAATAATAAACTGTCAAATACTGGTGCTTTATCAGACTTCACAAAGGTTATGAGATGCAATTTATGTATTTGCTGAAGCATTCAAATGCATTGAGCACAATATGCAAATTCTAAGTGGAAAATTTATTTCATCTCTAAATATAATCAGTGCCTGCTTGATGGAATCACTATGTAATTGATCTTTTCCAAGAATGCTGGTTCACAGGAAGCAAAACCTGATGAATTCACCTCTTAAAATACATCCCTACCAACTGAGCAAAAAATCAGAGAGGAAAATTTAGAATCCTTGAAGTCACTGCTCTCTTGCTCCCAAAATAACTACCAATAATTAATCAGACAAATTAATATATCAATTAATGAATCATAAGACAAAAGTACACAATATGCTGCTATTTTAGGAGGTGCTTTACTTGAACCATTAACAATTGTGAGTGGCACAATTGAGTTTCCCACATTACTTGTATCATTCTCTAATCCACTTCCTCACAAGGAATCAAATGGCAGCTGAGGCTGTGCCTGCACTGCAGAAATAATGCAGTTTGAAACCACTTTAGCTGCCATGACTCAGTGCTATAGAATTTGGGGATTTGTAGTTATGTGAGATATTTAGCCTTCTCTGTGAAAGAGCCCTGGTGCCACAGCAAACTACAAATCCAAGGATTATATAGCACTGAGCCATGGCAGTTAAAGCAGTGTCAGACTGCTTTATTTCTGCAGTGCAGGTGCAGCCTGAATCTTACTTCCACACTGGTAAGTGGGACACAAACTTAGGTGGCACCAGACAACAACAAACTAATTTAAGGGGCACAGGGGTGGTTGTGTTGAATATACTGCCCTGTCTTCCAGCAGCTCACTGGGCATCTTTTGTATGCAATAATTACCTCATTGCATAAATGGTATGGCATAACTATTTTGACATTTTTCTTGCTGATATTCCATATCATTGGCACTCTTGGCTAGGGACAGGGAAAATGTAAAACAACATGCCATGAGTCAGTTCTGCTAAATGTTATTGTGAGAGGAGCCATGAATGAAACACTATTCTTACAGTAGTCATGTATAGTCACACTTTCTATGTCTTCTGATCTAAAACATTCACTAATGGGTGGGGGTCTTCTTTGCTGCTGACATAGTAGTTATGAACTTGTACTGACATAAACATTAAAATCTCTATTTTGGGTAATTTAAATTTGGCCATCACATAATTTCAAGCTAAAAATAGCTGTTTGCACAGATCTTCAAAACAATGATGTCATTTTTCTAAGCTAAAGCAACATAAAAATAGAATCAACTTTTAGTGGTAGGTTGTGAGGGAGGGGGTATACACGTAGTTGAAGAAAAGCAGTAATTAAAGTTTTTAATTGCCAATAGTAATCCAAATAGGAATCTAATATCTTTCTCATTGTGTGAAATACAAATCCAGAGGACTGTCCTTCAGTTATCCAAATGTGGAATAATTCTGTCCAAAGCATTTTCATAAGCATTTTGCTACGCACAGCAGGTGTCTCACATGAAAATGTACATAACAGACCCAAGTATTCATTTGGATCCAGTCTAATCTACTTATTAACATGTGTAAGGTTATGATTTCCCCCCCCCCCGCAACAAATACTGGGGTATACATATAGAGTTCAACCAGAACAAATTTCTCCTTTAAGACAGGCATAGCACTTTCAAATGAGGTATTCTACAGAATGCTTTTCTATATCAATATCACAGTTGTATGACTACAAGTTTGAATCATCTACATCTTTTCAGACATCCACAGAATGTTTTGGATGCACTTATGATGCTTTGCCTTCTACAGCCATACTACAGGGCTGGATGAAAACATTTTGCTTCCTAAGATGGAATAGCAAATGTTGACCCACACGCCCAAGTCAAGACATCTAGAACTCAAAGCCAGCCAAGCTGTCATGGCACATGAAGCAGAAAATACAAGAAACATATTTCTGTGGTATTAAAAACAATAATAACAGCACTATCATCCTGTCAGTAAAATGTAACAACTGAAATAAATTTTTGCTGTCTTTTCATGACACTCAAAATTTGCTGCATAAAATGGCCTCCTCACTCAGCTATAATGATAGACTAGACTGCCCATGTGGGGTGCTTTTACTATAAGGGAAGAGACTTTCATATCCTGGACTATATTTCATGATTATATGCTACTACAGGCAAATTACAGAGAGCTGCTCTGAACAAGCCCCATTGGAATAAGGAACGAAGGGAGTTACTATTTTATTAATAACAAGATGTATCCCATTTTTTCAAGGCATAGTCCTGCTCATGAGACCAAGGGGAAGTAATCATCTTACAAATTAAATCTCTGAGGAGAAAATAATTGCTGAGAATAGCAAAAGCTGTCTGTTTATATCAAATATTCAAGTCTGTCACTTCATTATTAATTATAAATTTAGAAGCTACCCTGGGGATCTCACAAAATAATTTGTGAATGTTCTAATCAAAAAGCCACCCCATCCACATGTGAGAAACTTTGGTATATATGAGGAGATGTTTCTCACTTGGCCAGAGCCAAAATTATTAAGTTTGTTGTGAAAAATATTTACTGTGTCAGGTTAGTTTTTCAGAATTCCTTTACATTGGGTTGAGAAACAATTTCATATGCCTACTTGCTCTGATTCCAATAGCTGATACTTGCCTTCACTGATCTTCTCATATAGCCATGCTTATTGGCTACATTGTACTATAACATCATTGTATTTACTGTATGAATCCTGACTTCATGGAATAACCTATGTGGCTTTTCTGGAAGGGAAAACCAGTAGCAGGGAGGGAGGGTGATATTAAAGCAGTAGCAATTGGGGGAACAGTAATGTTCAACAGGATTTTTGAAAGGTGAATATTTACAAAGAGAGCTTTCCTATATATACCACTGGAAAAGAGACTGCCTAGCTCACATCCTTGAATTAGTAGAATGCTACATAGTGATTCCCATCCTATGGCTCAAAATGTAGTATATAAAATACTATAGGGTTTACAATTGCCATTATTTCCCTAACTAAAGACAGGTTAAATCTCCCTTATCTGGAATTCCAAAATCCAGAAATGTCCACATGGATGGCTGAGATGGTGACATCTTTGTTTTCTGATGGTTGAGTGTATGCAAACTTTGTTTCGTGCACAAAATTATTTAAAATATTGTGTATAAAACTACCTTTAGACTATGTGTATAAGGTGTATACAAAACAAATGAATTTCATGTTTAGACCTGGGTCCCATCTCCAAGATATTTCACTATGTACATAAAAATATTCCAAAATCCAAAAATCTAAAACCCAAAACACATCTAGTCCCAAGCATTTCAATTAAGGGAAACTCAACCAGTTTGGGCATAGAAACTTTGTCAGGACTATTAAAAGTGGCCAGAATCCTGTTGGGCAGTTATACACTTATGACTGTTTCATATTCATGATTCCTACAGAGACCCTAGCTTAGGAGATACATAGGAACCATCAGAGAAAGGACTTTTCCTTATCAAAATTAGTACAGTGGGCCCTTGGTATCTATTGTGGTTTGATTATAGGACCCACCATGGATATCAAAATCCATGGATGTTAAGTCCCATTAAATACAATGGTGTAGTAAAATGATGTCCTTTGGAAGAATTAAGGTTTGCTTTTTGGAATTTATGTATTGTTTTTTTTTAAAAAAAAAATCAAGCCATGGATGATCAAATCTGTGGATAAGGAATCCATGGATAAGGAGGGCCAAGTGTACCTTGGGGGAAAGGCAACTACATGTTTTTCTGTGACTGATTATTTTTACCAGTGTTTCTTAACCATTTCTTTACCAAGGACCCCATTTAAATATATTAATAATAATACCCTATTATTAATAATACCTGAACACAGAACTAGTAACCATTACATCATCTGTTAAACCTTCCCTTAGAGCAGGGGTAGGCAACCTTTCCCCTTTAAGGGCCGAGGGACTTCAGCTCCCAGAATCCCAGGAGCTATTGGCCAACATGGGACTATTGGCCAACATGGCTGAGGCTTCTGGGAGCTGAAGTCCCTCGGCCCTTAAAGGGAAAAGGTTGCCTACCCCTGCCTTAGAGGCACTGAGGAGCGGCTGTTCTCCTGCTTCTTCCTGCAGCTGTAGTTTGCAGCTGGAGCAGATTGGCTGCAATGCACAGAACCAACCAGCATGCCTTTGCATTGGTCCTGTCAAGTGGCCACTACACTTCAGGGAATAGATGGGTGAGCAACTGAGCAGCAGAGTGGCCATGGGACAGGAGCCAAGGCAAAGGCTGGCTGGCTGGCTGACTAGGCCTATGTGTTGCTGTTCAATCCATTCTGAGGCTGGAGCAGAACACTGACCCCAAAAGCAGGGAATCACGAAGCACTGTCCAAAAAAGGACTTGTTCTTATGGAAGTCAATAACTCTGGTCCCCAAAAGTGTGAGATCACAAATCATTGTCCAAAAAGGGACTTGTTATCAGGGAAATCAATGACTCTGCTCCCTTTCAACCCCTTTCACCTCTAAGATTCTCTGATGCTATTATGCTATCATGCCCTTAGAATATTTTAATGGGATCTGAAATGAACTGGGAAATAGAAAAGAGGGGGAAGATTTGCTGCCTCGGAGTGAGGCAAAGGCATCAGAGTACCAAAGCCATAAAGGGAGGTTCATGGCTATTGGAAAGAAAGGAGATAGAGAGGAAGAGGAAGGCAGGGAGGGCAGGCAGGTGGTGCCAGAGAACTGAGTCATGTGTAAGTATCCCAGTTAACTCTGAATAGGTTAGTGTTAGTTGACATCAGTGCTTAGGAGAGGTGATTATTTGATGACTAGTCTGTTTGTTTGCTTGCTTGCTTGCTTTCTCCTTCCTTCCTCCCTCCCTCCCTCCCTCTCCCTTCTTCCCTTTCTCCTTCTCCTTCTCATGTCTTGGTCTCTTCCTCATACCTCCTGGTGAAGAAGGCAAAAGGGGGAAGAGACTGGACTGCTCCCAATGGAAAGAAGGGGAGGGAGAAAGAGAGAGAGAAGAGCAAAGTCTGGTGCCTGTCAGCTCTGCTGTCGCTCAGCTGCTCATCCCACCTCCTCCCCACAGGGGAGCAGCCATATGACAGGCAACACACAGACTTAGCCAGCCAGCCTTTTCATTGGGTTTTGCCATGTTGCCACTTCACCATGGGGAGGAGATGGGCTGAGCAGCCTTCAAGCCTTTGTAGATCACCTGTGAAGATACCATGGCTCTTGCGGTTCCCCGGATCATTGATTAAGAACCACTGAAATTTACAGCTGGGAAATGGCAGAGTTTTTGGGGTTTTTTTAAATACATCCTAAAGCTATAGAAGGGAAAGTGGATCTTCTTCATTATGAAAGACCATTATCTCATTTAAAAACTGCAGTCTTCCCAATCATTTTCATATCTCTAAACTAAACATGTGTATCTTCTTCGCATATCATTACTGGTTTAAGGTCTCTCAATCTGATTGTCCCATTTACTGCTTTCTCCAGCCTTCCCCAATTTGATTGTACATACTCAAATTACTGTGGCAGCTTTTGAAACTTTATTATGAGCAGTCAGATATCCAAGGGTTTATGACATGATGGAAGCCAAGGGATCATTTTCACCCTTAAGAATCTTCTTCCTTGAAGTGCTTGATCTAAATCAGAAAATTGTACAAGCTTAGTTAACTATTTCCCCCTAAGAAAGACTGGAGGATCTATCCCCACTGGAACAACAGTAATTCTAAAATGACTAATCCTGGATTTATTTTCAATTTTGTCCATTTTAGAAAGCAATCTCACGTTATCCTCTATCAAAGGCCTGTCAAAATGATATCGGGATGTGAGATTATGATTTCTATCTAGAGAGAGTACCTACTCATCATTTTGTGCCATGCTGAATCTCTTTTTTACACTTATTTATTTATTTTCCTGTTATTTCAATATCTACAGGCAGCCACATTTTCACTGTAACATATCAATGAAACTGATTGTACAGCATCATAAAATTCTCACCAAGAGGACTCCTGTGATATTCTTAAATATAGTCCTTTGTTCTCACTTGTCACTAAACACACACCCCTCCCCTGTCTACAATTCAGAATGAAGTGTGTGATTTCAAGACTGTGAGTTTGGTTGGTCACAAAAAAAGAAAGGTCTGAATAGGAAAACAGAAACTGTTTTACTCCCTTCATATATCCCAGGTACAGAATATATATGACCTGCTAGAGTCCTGTTGCTATTTTATACATTTGCCCAAAAGTTCCCCTTAAAGGTTGGTGAAGCCTGAGCAGCAGCAGGTTAAAAATTAATTGCACTCCAAGCTATAAAATTACTGAAAAGCTTTATCAACCATGGATCTAGTGTAGTTTCCATTTAATATATACAATGTGATCTTATGTCTGATAACATGAAAACAGTCAGTGAATTCAGTGGGACATTCTCCAAGTTAGGTGTGAATAGCCTACAACCAAATGCATATTAATTTAGAACAGTGGTCCTCAAACTACAGCCCGCGGGCTAAACCCAGCCCATCAAGGCCTTTGAACCGGCCCACAGCCAGTCCTGCCACCGCCGCCGCTGCCGCAGCGCATGCGCAATGCGGGGTGCCGTTTTGTGTTCCAAAATGGCGCCTGGCATCGCGCATGCATGCATATGACTCCAGGTGCCATTTTGGAACACAAAATGATGTCAGAGTAGTGCACATGTGCGCATGACACGAGGCGCCATTTTGTGTTTCAAAATGGTGCCCGGAGTCGTGTGCATGCATGCGCAATGCTGGGCACATACAGATGACTCCAGGCGCCATTTTGGAACACAAAATGGTGCCCCACATCACGCGCACGTGCACACTACTCAGGTGCCATTTTGGAACACAAAATGGCGCCCAGAGTTGTGCGCATGCATGTGCAACGCCAGTCACATGCGCATGACTCCAGGCACCATTTTGGAACACAAAATGGCACCCCACGTCACACATGCATGCACACTACTTGGGTGCCATTTTGTGTTCCAAAATGGCACCCGGAGTCATGCGCATGCACGCATGATACCAAACACATGCGCAGGACTCCGGGCGCCGCCCCCCCCCGAAGATCTGGGGGCCTGCCAACCGGCCCCCGGATCTAAAGTGTGGGGACCCCTGATTTAGAGGATAAGGCCTACGGAATTCATTGAAGTTTACTATTTGAGCAAATATATGAGAGACAACAGATGTGCATTTATTGTATTGTCCACACAGTGTGTTATATTTTGTCAATCATCTTAGATAAAGTTTGCCCTCCACATTTGCAGTTGTGACTTTTTCTGATTTGATTATTTGCGGTTTTGATTAATATGTTCTCTCTGGGAATCTCTAGATCCTCCAGTGCAACTCTGCCAGATGAAAACACCTCTCTAGGCATCTGTAGGTCCTCCAGCTGATTCTGTGATCAACTTCTGGCAGAAGTTGTCCATAGAGTTGCATCGAGGGACCAGGAAATTCCTAGAGAGGTTTTCTCTTAAGTATAAAGAATAGTGTTGTTTTATTTGCAGTTTTTCCACATTCATGGGGGTCCTTCACCCTTAATCCCAGTGAATGTGGAGGGCCCAGTGTAATAGTTTTGATTTTAAAATGTAACTTCATTTTAAATCAAATGGTATGGGTCCATTTTCCAGCATTTCTTTTTTAAAGATTTTCTGCTAACTGGGAAATAATTAGTTCAGCTACTCAAAACTCATTACCTACACTTTTTCTTCTCATGAACATTATACTTCCCTCTGTAAAACATATTTCTCACTTTATTTGCTGCTATGGCATCTTTATGTCTGAACATTTGCACAAGGGGTTGTTTCCTCATCTGAAAATTGCCTTTTTAAAAACTTTATTTGGTGTGTGTGTGTGTGTGTGTGTGTGTGTAGTGATAGTCTGTGACAGCTTTGGGTTGTAGTTTAAGCATAAAAATGTCTATCTGATATGCTGACCCTGTTTGGGGGAATACAGCATTTTGGAGAGCTTGGACATGGAAAACATCACACTCCACTGCTGATAGTATGCATTCAGTGCACATGATCATGACTTCTTTTTAGAGGATTGCCTACTATAACAGAAATGTGTTATTCATGTTCATTTTTATGAGGACACATGGCTCAATTTTTGTTTTGTTGTTTGTAATTTTTTAATGTTGTACACCGCCCCGATTGCTTGGCAGAGGGGTGGGATATAAATAAAAAATTATTATTATTATTATTATTATTATCATCAATTCAATGAAACTAGACTGCCAATAACCTTGAAAAATCATGGGCAGAGGAATGTTTTACCAAAGTGCTAAGGAATATAAAAGGCCTGGAGTTAACCAGGGGAGGCTTCTATGTTAGAGCAGTGGTGAACCAACTCTGAGTTTTAGCCTGGATTGAAACGCTCTATCCAAAGTCCTGAACCATATCTGAAAATAATTTCAACACCTTTAAAACATAGACTAAAAGCTGGTACAGATTCACCACCTCACTGACATAGAAGCCACCAGCTACTATTTATAAACAACAACAAATACACAAAATATGTGAAATACCGACCTCCCATTGAGTTTATGACCCATTATGGTGTCAACACCTAAATATTAGAATCATGGGTCTTTTGTTCCTGAATCCACAAGAATGAAGCAGATGGTTTTTAAATCAAGGACAGAGTCCAAAACTACAAAATTTGATCTGGTTAAGGGAAAAAGGCTGCTGAAAAGGACACTTAGGAAGCTCTAGGAGAGGAGATGTACGTGCACTGAAATTCATAGACATTTTTGTTTGTGTGTGTGAGTTAGCATTGGCTGATCACATAATGAAAGATGCATAAACTGGGGGAGAATCCAATGAAATCCACAGAAGACGCAGGGAAGGCTGTGTGACACATACAGCACTGTCATCCAGTATTATGCCACTTCTCTGAAACCCCCCACACACACACACACACATTGCTCCGGTTTGTGTTATAATATAGTAAGTTGAGTAATTGTTCCCATTGCGTCACATATTAGTAAGTCTTTACTAGAGTATTTTGATTTATTTCAAGGAGTAGACCCATTGAATCAATGGAATTTACTTGTTACTTATTAGATATTCTAATGGAAAGTAACCAAGTGGATTCAGGACACTGCCCCCCCCCTTTCTTTCTTCCTCTCCCTCTCTCACACATACCCCAATCTGCATTATTCATAAGTCTCAAAGAAGAAAACCAGCGGTACCTTTGCAAAGCTATTTTTTTCCGCAGATATAAATGCATGTCTTGACCTGTAGAAAATTTCAATATTTTCTTAATTAGCACTTTAGGGAAAGGGTTTTGTTCAAGAATATTAATGTTCCATCAGCAATCAAAATGTGTTTTGGGAGCCAGGAGAACTTGAGAATTTTCTCACCATCTTTGCAGGTGCTTTTGATCATGTGCCGTGATCTGTGCATTTAAGAATAATGACCTGAATTCTATTGCTAATCCTAACTAAAGTAGACTCCTTGAATCAATGCAGTTTACTCACATGTTGACTCACCAATTAACAATTATTTCAATGGCTTTATTTCAGTTGGGAGTGACCAGTAGGATATATTCCAATATATTAGAAACTTAATGTTGGGGTTTACCACGGTTGGTCTCATAGCTGATTAAGCATTATAAAGATATGAAACACTTGGTAACATATCTACTAAAAGGAAGGAATGTCAAACTGTAGTAGGGAAACAATAGATGAGGCTCTTCCTTTTCATTTGTGGTAAGAGTGCTAGAGGATTTCCATTTATCTGTATTCTGAAATGAACTGCCACAATCCACATTGTCCAGATTTATTCACAGATCAAATTTTCAAATTGTCTTCATCAGTTATTCATTCCTTTCTAAAAACAGGGACCAGGGCAAATTTTATATTTCTCCAAAACTGAATATTTCCTGTAACCAACTTACATTAAAATAAGACACCTTTTGTAGTAATGCAGGGGAATACATAGATAGCTGTCTCTATTGCCAAAGAAGCCTGCCTTGCTGGTTCCTGAATGGCTTAGGTGTTAGCATGCAACTTTTTCTTCTCTTCCACTACCATCCCAGCATCCACTGTGTCCTGATTACCTTAGTTGGCAGAGAGCAGGGAGCAGGAGGTCAAAGTCCCAGCAGAGTGTAGGCAAAACTTACAGACTGTGAAGCCTAGTTGGATATCAGAAAGCCAAAAGGGATAAGCACAGACGTAGTCCAAAATATCATTCCAAGGGTCTAGTAATCAGAGTCCAATTCCAGTTATCAGAGAGATATGAAACACAGTAGCAGCACTAATATCCAGGACAGATTGTCAGTCACACTGAAGTGAAGCAGCTGGCTCCTTTTAAGGAGTCTTGGTGTGCCTCAGCTATTGTTGATTAGCCATCCTCTTGGCCTCTAGCTGGGATGAGTGTCTCAGGAATTCCTTGTCGTGTCGTCTCTCAGCAGGCCCTGGGGCTAGCATGGTAAGATCTGCCTCTTCCTCCTCTGAGTCCTACTTGTCTTTGGAGGCTGCAGAGGAGTCCCCCAGAGTACTCCCTTGAACCTCCAGGCACCCCCAGGCCTGTCTCTGCCTCAGACTCAGAGTCCGTCTCCTCGTCAGCCTCAAGGCAGGCCATGACACACTTACTCTGTACATGTGTTGCCATCTATGCCACTGCTGTCCGCTATACCAATGTTGCTAACACTGACAGTGTTACCAAGTTACCAACTGTCTATACCAAGACAGTTGATGATTATGCAGTGGTCTAATGGATAAGACAAGATCTTTTCTGCATCACTTAGGACCTTTGCAGACTGCCAGAAATAGTACACATTAAATTGAGGCACTGCCCTGGCTCAGTGCTAGGGAATCATGGGAACTGTAGTTTATTGTGGCATCAGAGCTCTCTGACAGAGAAGGCTCAATGTCCCAGAAAAAAATACAATTCCCATGACTCCCTAGCACTGAGCCAGGGCAGTGCTTCAATTTAATGTGCACTATTTATGGCAGTCTGCAAAGACCTTTAGCCTGAGATACCAATAGGAATTTTAAAAATACTGCTTTTCATTCCACTGGCAACCTGTGATATTCAAAATCAAAGTATCCTTTTATTTTTATTTTAAACAAAGCTGATCAAAGTGTGACTCTTGGACTCTATTCTCCCTCCTCGTGGCTTCTCTCTTTCCTACCACCCTCACAAGTATATCTGGTAGAACATATGAGAGGGCCTTCTTAGTGGCTGCTCCCAGACTCTTCCTAGTCTGCCAGGCTATTTTTAGAGAAGTTAAACTGTCATCCTCCTTGCTCACTTTCAGTAGGCAGGCAGAGACCTTTTTATTGTTTGTTTCAATAGGTCTGAGGATGGATTGCTCAAAGTGAAAGGGCCTTTCATTGGAGCTTATTGCACTGCAAAAATAAACCTTCTCATCTCTCCCAATTTCCATCTTAATTCGGGTGGCCTATAGATACTATCACAGGAATTTTGCCACCAAATCTGCCTATAGGCAAATCTGCCTATGTCCAACCTGCATCCAGCCCGGGTCCCAGAGGTGCTCAGCATGCCTCTTTTTGAAACTGGGAGTTTTCTGACTATGGCCGCCAGAGTGCTCCGGGACCCGGGCTGGACCCAGGCAGTGGATTGGCGGCAAAATCCTTATGATAGTATCCGGATGCTGCCTGAATTAAGACTGAATTCAGGAGAGGTAAGAAGATTTATTTAGCAGTGCGATAAGCTCCATTATATGCCCTATAGTTTATATTTTGGGGTTGTTTTTTTTCCCCTTTTTAATGATTATCTGTAAAAAGCATGGTAATGCTTGCTGTTGCACCCAAGGGAAACCTGGAAGGACCAGTAGAGCGAGTAATACTGAAGAAAAGAGAAGACAAGTTATCTTCCTTTTTGCTTTATCAGGGTAATCTGTAGCTGTTGGGAATATATGTGGCTATAGCAGAATGTGTGCTTTCAAGTCATTTCTTGCTTATGGCAACTCTAAGGCAACACTATCACATGGTTTTCTTGGCCAAATTTGTTCAGAGACCTTTGCCTTTATCTGGGGCTGAGAGATTAGATTTCCATGGCTGAGCAGGGAATTTGAAAACTGGTCTCCGGGGTCATAGTCAAACACTCAAACCACTGGCTCTCTCTACACTGGCTCTCTACCTTGGAAGATTCAGCTGGAAGGATGAGTGAAAAAGGCAGGGAGAAACAAGCAGAGGAGGCAGACGGTGCCACATTGGCTTTAGGAGCAACCTGGCCAGGTTGGGTGAGCCCATGCCCAGCAACCCTTTTTGTCACTACCATGCCATGAGCAGCTGCAGACAGTTTGACAGCCTTCCCTATGCCAGACAGTCACAGGTAATAGCCAGTGATGGGAGTGGGATCTAAAAAGTTTGGAATTTAAGAACCCCAGGAGAAAGTTTGCCAGAGGGATCCTTTGTCTGATTACAGAGAATGACAGAGTCTTGCAAAAGGCATGAGGTAACAGTCTTTGAAGAGGCCCTGCTTAATTGGTACCCAATACCTAGGGGCAAGAAAACCCCAACTGAAGCCTCCAGCAAAATCTTGTGAAGTATAGAACCTGGTGTTCTTTACTTCAGGTACTTCAAAGAGGAAGATGAATTTAACGTTTACCAGAAGAGGACACTGCATCATGCTTTTCAATACTTTTACTTCTACCCATAGTTTAATTATATATTTGACTTTTATATGATGTGATTGGTTTTTGATTTTCTTTTACTATATCAGTGTTAACTTTTGTAAGCCACCCTGAGTCCTGGAAAAGTGTGGGATATAAATTGGGGGAAAGGTGGGAAATAAATTAGTATTTTGCAGCCCTTGATTTCCCCCTGTGCTGCCTTTTTTTTCCCTGACACTTCTGTTGAATTGTCTGTTCTGGACCAAGAATTCAATAAGAAGAAGTGGTTCAGTTTGGAAATAGGTTGAAGGAGGATGCTACTACTTAACATAAACAATTATGCATTTTTGAAAACTAAAACTATATTTTAGATCCTGTGTTAATTGTGGGGGCTTTTTTGACAATCTGTAAGTTCCCAGAGGAACCCAGGACACACAGACATATGGAAATGGTCCGCTCCATATTCATGTTTGCTGTGTTTGTTTTTATCAAACAGCTTATAACAACAGGTTCTCTAAACCCTTCTATGCCATTTGTCCACTGACCAGCTCCAAAGTGTACTGGAAAGAGCAATGAAAGTTTAGCAAATGCCCCAAGAGAACGAGAGATGAGATTGGAAGGAAAGAAATAGAAAAGAGTTTAGTGAAAGTGGTGAGAATCTTTACTGACACAATTAAGACAACTGAATCTGTAGCAAAGCTAGCTGTTTTCTAGCCCCCAAGGGTCTTCCTTACATGCGGAGAATTCAACAAGATGTGACAAGGAGGCCTGAAGTCATGAAATTTAGAATGTAACACTCTTTAGTGTTACAGTCTAACCCTCACACAATTGGCAAACACTGCAAATTATCCTTATTTGGAAACCAAAATAATACAAGTCAGATACCAGAAATGTTGTAGTGTGAAGATGTTGCAGTGTGGAGGCATTGTTAGAACATTGATGTGGATGGGCTTAGTCTTTATGGCATGAACTTTCACCTCTGCTGATCTGCCATTAATCTCTCGTAGTTGGAAGCTAGCTAACAGAAATCCTAATAGACTGCAGCTCTATGTTTTTTTCTTTCCAAATATTACTTCTGTTTCATGAGAGATGGCAGAGATGAAAGGAAAAAACAAATTTGTGTAGATCATCTCTGAAAAATAGAGATAATGGATCAACTTTACTCAAACATCAAAGTTAAAGATGAGAAGGGAAATGTCTTGTATGGATGAACCAGGATAAATCAATTTAATCAATTGCTTATACAGCTTGAGTTTCCCTGATCCAGAATGCTTGAGACCAGAAATGTTTTCGATTTTGGAGTTTTATAGATTTTGGAATATCTGTATTTGATACATAATGAGATATCTTGGAGATTGGACCCAAGTCTAAATATGAAAGTCATGTATGTTTTGTATATACCTTATACTTATAGCCTGAAGGTGATTTTATATATGATATTTTAAATAATTTTGTGCATGAATTTTGTGTACATTGAACCATAAGAAAACAAAAGTGTCATTATCTCAACCACCCATGGGGGAAATTACGAGTTTTGGAATGTTCTGCATTCTGGAATTTCAGATGAGGAACATTCAGCCTATAATAAGTCAATGCTTATAGCATGTAAAAATCCAGTCATCCAATGAGTCAGTACTAGTTGGGACTAAAAACTGGATTTAAGCTTGTATATTCAATTTTTGTCTCAAAACTTGCTCTTTCAGAAATACACAAATCTTCACCAAAACAATAATTTGATGCACAAAAAATTTGATGTCACAGTCCTATGAGTATGTCTTAAAAGATGATGCTGCTGCTTCACCTCAAGCTATGGATTTAAAAGTGATATTCTTTGGCAAGGGGTACCCAATTCAACATGAAATTGCTCCACCTAAAATCTACCAAGTTTCCTAAAAGGAATGATAGAATGAGAAAAGCTCAAGGGGAGAAATTGAAATGTAACATTGAGGTTTTGCTTAGGAAACTGCACAGCACAGTTCAAACAAATAATAATTTTGGAAAATGGTGCCAACAAAAATAATGCAGAGGTGGTTTTAGAAATAAAAGTTTAAAATTATTCTGGACCCCTTTAAAAGTATTTATTTTAAAAGAGTGTCTAGCTATGCATTTCAGGAACCTTTGACTATACTGGAGCATTTCTACAAATCGTGCCATTATCTTACATGCATAGGAAAATAAACCTGGTCCAATTTCTTAAATTGCATCATTTGTTGGTGATGTTTGTACAAACTTCTAAGTGCTTAGAATGAAGCAAACCAAACATTTTGCCAGTGCAACATCATGAAATATGTCATTAAACCACTGGTGATGGTAGAAATAACACAAATGATTGCAACTTGCTTCCAAAATTTTAAATTGCAATATTTATTTAAAAAAGAAAATGCTGAATTATTTAATGGATGACCATAAAACTAGGCACAGGAGAAATAATTTCTTCCTTGAATAAAGAAAACAAATCAAATGTTTAGAAGTCGATACCAAATTTATTATCCATATGAAATTGGCAAACTTTGGGATATTTCTTAATTTATACTCAGGCTCCAAATAGAAGCAAGATCTGATCTACTTTTTAAAGGGGTATTTTAATTAACTATTGATATCTGCTGATTTATTTCAAGCTAGTGATCGGTAAGTTTCTTTTCTTATTTTTTAAAAATTGGCCAATAACAGTGGTGAATTACATGAAGCCACTGAGCGAGATCATAAGAGGGTTTGGAGGTGATACTCAGCTCTATTTCTCCATGTCATTGAAGTCAGCTGGGTCTGTGCAGGTGCTGGACCAATACCTGGATACTGCACTGGGCTGGATGAGGGCCAATAAACCAAAACTGAATACCAATAAAATGGACGCTCTGGGGATTAGTGGTCCTGGAATTGGGAAAACAGCCTGTCCTGGATGGGGTTGCACTTCCCCTGAAGGAGGAGGTTCATACCTATCATTGGAGGCCCAAGTGGAATCTGTAGTTTGGAGTTTGGAGTTGGAGTGACTGGTGTGCCAACTATGGTCTTTCCTAGATAGAGATAACCTAGTCACAGTAGTCCATGCATTGGTAACCTCCCAGTTAGACTACTGAAATGTGCTTTATATGGAGCTGTCCTTGAAGAAGATTCAGAAGCTGCAGTTAGTGCAAATGCAGCAGCTCAGCTGCTGGCTGGAATATCATATAGACAACATGTAATACTAGTCTTAAAAGAATTACATTGACTGTCAATATGATCCTGGTCTGAATTCAAGGTGCTTCTGATGACATTTTAAGTCCTAAACAGCTTGGGAACTCAATACTTGAGAGAGCGCTTCTCCCCCTATGTGCCTGACCAAGGATTAAGATCTGCTGGGAGGGACTCCTCAATACATTGTGTCAAGATCTGAGAGGGCCTTCTCAACTATGTCATCCCAACTGTGGAATGCTCTCTGCTATGAAGCCCACCTGGCATCAACACTCATGTCATTTCGGTACCAACTTACAACTTGGCTATTTCTCACACCCTTTGGCCTCGTTAACTCATCCCAAATATGATGTATATAGTTTTTTAAAATATAATAATACATCTTTTAAATGTTTTTAACTTAGTACTGCAGTTCAATATGTTTTTGGTTTAATTATATTCTTAATTGTGTAACTTGTTTTTCTGCAGTCAGGAAATCAGAAGAAGATTTAAAATAGGGAAGGTGGCTATGAAAGAACTAGAGAAGATTCTAAAATGCAAAGATATACAACTTAGTCAGAATCATACAAGCCATTGTATTCCCTATTATCATGTATGGGTGTGAGAGCTAGACAGTTAAGAAAGATGATAGAAAGAAAATCAATGCATTTGAGATGTGGTGCTGGAGAAGAGTGCTGAGGAGACCATGGACAGCTAAAAGGACAAACAAATGGATCCTAGAGTAGATCAAGCCAGAAACCTCCCTGGAAGCCAAGATGACCAAACTGAGGAGGTCGTACTTCAGACACATCATGAGAAGAGAAGACTCATTGGAAAAGACAATAATGCTGAAGAAGGTGGAAGGAAGTACAAAAAGAGGAAGGCCACATGCCAGATGGAGGACTCTATTAAGGAGTTCATGGGTATGGAGTTGCAGGAATTAAGCAGAGCAGAGGAGGACAGAGGGTCTTGGAAATGTCTCATCCATAGGGCTACCATGGGCCAAGATGGTAGCCAACTCGAGGGCAGTTAACAACAAAATTTGTTTCAATCCTTTTTATAAACCACTCTGAGATCTTTTATATAGGGTGGGGTATAAATATTTTAGAGCAGGGGTAGGCAACCTTTCCCCTTTAAGGGCCGAGGGACTTCAGCTCCCAGAAGCCTCAGCCATGTTGGCCAATAGTCCCATGTTGGCCAATAGCTCCTGGGATTCTGGGAGCTGAAGTCCCTCGGCCCTTAAAGGGGAAAGGTTGCCTACCCCTGTTTTAGAGAGTAAGTGTGATGTAGTGGTTTGCGCATTGGACTATGACTCTTGAGACCAGGGTTTGAATCCCAGCTCAGCAGTGTAAACCTACTCAGTGACCCTGGGTGAGCCACATTCTCTCAACCTCAGAGGATGGCAATGGCAACGGCAAATCCCGTCTGAAGAAACTTGCCAAGAAAACCTCATGATATGTTCACCTTAGGGTCACCATAAGTTGGGTCACCATAAGTTGGAAATGACTTGAAGGCATTCAACAACAACAAATATTTTAATAAATAAGTAATTATTGTTTTAAATTTATTTTGGTTAAAGGGCAGGATATAAATATTCTAGCAAATAAATACTGAGTGTAGAGCAGTTATGGATCCATAACTATGGATTAAGCATCTGTGACTGTAATACAGAATGCCAGCCAATAATGGTAAATGAAAGAGTTCATCATTTTACTGCAGCACAAAGAGGGGACTTGTAAGTGCAAATGAATGGTGATGTGAAACAAAAGAGATGGGACTTTGATATCACCTCATTTAATTTAGAACATTATGGGTTGTTTTTTTCAGTGCTTGTGTGAATGGGACATGATTGTTTTAAGATCAGAAATGAAAATGGAATTCAGCAAATAGTCACTTGTGTTGGTTTACTCATTCAAGTTGCAATCATATCTTGAAGCATGTTCCACTGAACTCCATGGAGGTGGGTTGACATGTGTTATGAGTTGTTTATTTTATAACCCACCCTTACCCACAAAGACCAAAGGTAACCAATTTTTACCATTTACCATGTGGTGGGAAAGCAGGTAATATCAGATGCTCATGTGAATAAGCCTGAAGATTTACAAGCAAATGTGTGTAAGGATCCAGGAATAATAAATATCAGAAAAAAATTGTCTCTTATTTTCACTGTTACTGTTGGCAATAATTTCCCACACTTGAAATCTCATCAGATTTGCTTTATGGTTTATTATTCCTCTTGGTTTATATTTGCAATATAAATATGCCCAATTAGGCTCGTCTTGTGTGCTGCATTAAAAAAGACTAAAATGCAGACATATGGTCATCATCATCATAATTCCCTGAGCAAGCAGCATTTATTATAACTTAATATGCAATTGTGACATTTACAGATCAGAAACTGTGGATGCATTTCAGTGTTGTGTCAATGGGTCATAAAAATACATTAGTACTGTAAAAGTTATCACAGAAGAAGGTGATGAAGGAGGAGCATGTTTAGATGGTGTCTGTTGGTTGCCCTTGTATTAATTATAGCATGGCATGCTGAAGAGAAACTAGAAGAGCATTATTATTCAACTCATTTGCATGCACAGATTTACAAGCCAACAATACATCAAAAACAAAGGCCATATTTTCTAGACAATTGCAAGGGGAGCAATTCTGCCAAGCACTGTTGTTGTGCATCCTCTGTTAATTTGGAGGGAGCTTGCCCATCATGATTAAGCTGTCAGTTATTAAGGAGTTCCCATTAATATGGCTATATAGTTTCAACAACATTTTAGATAGGGATGGTGTGAAAATCAGTTAAGTGACTAGAAGAGGTATGAGGTTTGGAGCTGATGGTGTCTTGGTACAGGACTGATGATGAAGATGACAGCTGGATGAAGAATTAAATAATTTGCCTGTAACAATCATCATTAGGATCTAATGATGTGACAAGCAGATGACTACTTTTGCAGATGATTGTTCTGGGTATTTAGGGAGGCAGAAGTGTCTATAAGACTAAAAGAATGTGTTTTGTAGTTTTGTTGAATTGTCATCAAGCAAAGCAATGTATACAGTGAATATAATAGTTAACAGCACTGGTTACAAATCATAATAATAATTATTGCATTCTACTGTAGTAGCGATTAGCAACCTGTGGTCTTTTAGATGTTGTTGACCTACAATTCCCTGGAGCCCTACTGAGCATACACAGTGGTGAGTTAGTCTAACAACATGCACAGAGTCCCAAGTTGCCCACCCCCCGTACTATGAGGAGCGTTAACATTGTTATCTTTCCATTACAATATTGACAACCACAATGTGAATGCCTATTCATTGCTGGTCCCTCTACCTGGTAAGCAGTCATTGTCCAGCCCCTGAGTCCACTGAAGCAGTGTCATGAATTTCAGGACACCAATGGACACCAGACAAGATGGGCATTTGTCAGAGGATGAATTCATGCTGGTTTTTAAGGAATTAGTCCTAATTTGTAGGAGTTTTCACGTGCTGAACTTGTATTGGGAATGATGTTCAGCGCCTTGGATAGCTCCTGAAAATACCAGAAGGTAGATCCGTAAAACCCAGTGCAGAAAAAATGCTCAGAGGTAAGGGAGCCACCAGCTGCCCATGGAGGCTACTGTTACCTACCAGACTTACAAGATTTGATGTTTAGTTATGGTACAATCTTGTCTGCAGTATTTTCACACACACCTTTTTTTTTTTTTTTTTTTTTTTGCTACAATGAATGAATACTGAATCTTTTCAGAAAAGTCTTGATTTCCAGATCTTACAAACTTTTCATAAAAACCTTGATTTACAGAACTTATTATTAGCTGCCTTCAAGTCAACCTCGACATATGGCAACCCTATGAATGAGAGACCTCCAAGTCATCCTATCATCAACTCTGCTCATGTCTTTCAGGCCGGGCTGTGCCATCCTTCATTGAGTCTATCCATGTGGGATGTGGTCTTCCTCTTTTTCTACTGTCTTCCATCTTCCCTAACATTATTGTCTTTTCTAGTGAGTCATGTCTTCTCCTGATAATACTTGGAAAGGTGCTAAGTCTCCCTAGAAGCCAATAATGACACCTCAGTTTAGTCATCTTGGCTTCTAGAGAGACTTCAGGCCTGATTTGCTCTTAAACCCATTTATTTGTCTTATCTTCAGTATCCTCAGAATTCTTCTCTAGCACCGCATGTCAAATAAATTGATTTTCTTCCTGTCAGCTTTCTTCACTGTCCAGCTTTCACAGCCATACATAGAAATGGGAAATGCATGGACAATCCTAACTTTAGTATTCAGTTATATATCTTTACACTTCATGATCTTATCTAGCTCTTTCATAGATGCCCTTCCAAGTCCTAGTCTCATTCTGATATCTTGACTGAAGTCTGCACTCTGATTAATGGTTGAGCCAAGGTATGGAAAATCTTGAACTATTTCAACATCTTCATTGTCTGTTTTAAAGTTATGTAAATCATCTGTGGTCATAATTTTTGTTTTCTTGATGTTCATCTGTAAACCTGCCTTTACACTTTCTTCCTTGACCTTTTTCAATAATCATTCCTAGTATTTGCTATTTTCTGCTAGTAGTATGATGTCATCTGCATTTCCTTGATTGTTGATGTTCCTTCCTCCAATTTTCTCCCTTCCAATTTTCCCTCCTCCAAATCTAATCCTGTTTCTCCATATTCTGTCCTAACAGTAGCTCCTAACAGTATACTAGTTTCTCTGAGTACAGGTTACACTCAGAATAATCAAATGCTGTTGCACACCCATTTCTTAGGAGCAATTCATAGCTTTTTGTGATCTATACAATCAAAGTCTTTGCTGTAGTGTATAAAGGACAGACTGATTTTCTTTTGAAATTCTTTGGTACACTCCATTATCCAGCATATGTTTGTAATATGATCCTTAGTGCCTGTTCCTTCCCTAAGCCTAGCCTGGACATGTGGCATTTCTCGCTCTGTATACAATAAGAGTTTTTATTGTAGAATTTTGAGCATCACTTTGGTTGTGACAAATTAATGGAATGGTCCTTTGATTACTACAGTAATCAAATCAAACTGGAAATGCTCAATACTCCAATCCCCATGAAAGGGGGCATTTCCTTTCTTGAGGATTTGAGTGTATATTGAGCATTTCCAATCTGTGGACCATTGTTTTGTTTTCCATATTTGTTGACAGATTTTAGTTAGAACTAGTGTAGATACTGTTTCTGTAGACTGAAACAGCTCTGTTAGTATGCCACCTATTCTTGGTGATTTACACATCTACACCTATCAAAACTAACCTGCATTGACTGCCCATTCATTTATGTTCTATTTTTAATTTGCTTCAGTGCCATCTGGAATACAGGGGTCAATACGTCTTTGGCTTTTATATTAGATTTAGCACCAGGCTTTTTAAAATATGAAGGACTAAAATTAAGGAACCAGAAAGGGCCAAATGGGAGAGCATGAGATTTGAAACAAATGGCTTACTACAAAAATGAATTCTAAAATGATATCAGATATCAGTCTTGACAAAGCTCTCCAACATCTTTCCCAGGCCAGTTATTTAAGGTCAGTCTAAGTGAAAATGGAAAAGACCGAACCTGAGAAAGAAGAATATGGGAACAGCGTCTTCAGACATTCAATTGGGATTTTGAGTGGTTAGCCTAGTTTAAAATAATATATGATAAGAGAAAGAATAGAGACTGGGTGGGGATGTGAGGTGAGTGGAGTGAGAAGAATTTACAGGAAAGAGGAAGTACATTATATGTCAGCCTAATTCTATGGTCTAAAATGGTATAATTGTAATTCATATGTCTTCCAAATAGTTGTCAATAGATATTTTGTTGTTCCCATTGGTGTTTCCTAAACTGCCATCTGTGCCTGGACACTTTAAAATATATATTTTATAATGTAAAATGTGGAGGTGAACTTAAAAATATGTTGTGCTATATCTTTGTATATTGTTACTCACTGGTCACCTAGGGTATGCTTATCTTGCCATGCTACATCCAGTTTGTGCTTTTTCTGTTTGCCCTCTGCATATCAGATTGTTCAGTGTAAAGGCCTTGTGACTCATATTAGCTTGCTTCTTTGTTTTTAACAATGGGCTGAATATTTTGTTATGCACATGTTCTGACCTGCATGCTGCAAGTATTGCCTTTTCACAGTATCATAATTTTAAAAATTCAGTTTAATGATAATGCTACATGAATCCTCCAAAGAAATTCACAGTATTTAACTGGGCTAAATACTGATAGCACAGTCCTGGGGCAGGTTTACTAAGAAGGCAGTCCCACTGTGTTAAATGGGGCTCACATTCACACAGAGTGCATGTGATGGCCATCTGGGGCTAGAATCTTGTTGGTACACTAGGTCAGTGTAATTATGCCAGCCTAAGCAGTGGGGACAGGAGAGAAAAGGCCATTGGTACAGTATCTAAGAAGGAAGGAAGAAAGGAAGGAAGGCATTGGAAAAATAGACTGCTAGAGCTAGCAAGTTTTGTCTGCCTTCCCTCACCACTGCTGCAAAAGCATGGAGAAATTGCTGGCATAATGCATCAGCAAGATTCCAGCCTGAAGCATTTGGCTGCAATCTAAAGAAGTAATTTACATGCTCATGGTAGTTGAAATTGATGTGGGTGCTCTGAGCACTACACATGTCAAAGAGAGGAATGGTTTAGCTTATGGAATGGCTACAGAGAAATATTCAGACTGAGTTTCTGATGCATGCATGATTCCCGTACTCCCATGACAGTGACTTTTTTGGACTACGTTCACTTTCACTAGTGTTAGGCTGGCAGTGTGATCACAAGACATGTCCACACAGCTCTTATAGTTTTCTCTGCATATTCAAAAAAAAAATATTTGGTACAACACAAAATGGTTTCTTTAAGACTATAAATGGAATAATCTCTCTGTCAAAAACCAGCATGTCAGGGAGAGGACTAGGCTGGTATCCTTCTGTTCAGGTGAAATATAGCAGCAATGGAAAATGTATGGCCACTTAGATGTCAAATCATGATCTAATCATCCCTTCCCATTGACTTTGATGACTGGGACTGCTAGAAGTTACAGTCCAAAAAAAGGGGAAGTCTGAAGTCTAATGCAATTTTATTAAGCGCTTGGTTTCACTAAGGAGTCCTGTTTTTCAACATATCTGATCTCCACATTATAGACTTGCAAAATCCCTCAGCCTAAACTGGTTTCGTATATCAATACAGAACTAATACAGATCATTTCAGGATCATTGCGGATTGTGCAGACACCCTGTCTGATCCTCATGTTTGGGAGTATCCAGGATTGAAGAAGGGGCCTTTTTCTAGGACAGCACCAGACGCTGTCACAGATTGTCCCCTATAGCATCAATGAGAATATTAAATTGTTTTAGTAACATGCTGAGGTATTCAGTATACATAATAACCATAGGTACCAAATGTATTTAATATGAGGATTTTAATTGTTTTAATTTTTTATTGTAAACATTTCTAATTTACTATTTTTGGAAGTCCCCTTGGGTCTCACCTTAAGGGAAAGGTAGCATATAAGTGAAGTTAAGTAAGTAAGGACCTTTACAGACTGCCAGAAATAGTGCAAATTGAGGTCACTTTAATTGTCCTGGCTCAGTGCTAGGGAATCATGGGAATTGGTTTTTTTTTCTGGGACATTGAGCCTTCTCTGCCAGAGAGCTCTGGTGCTACAATAAACAACAGTAAGTAAAATGTATTAAGGAGCTTCCAATGTCTTGCTAGCCCCATCCCTTAGATACTGATACTTCAGCAAGCCCTGGCCCTGATAAAAGTGACCATAACTTTAATGCTGCCCCTTCCCAGGGGCTCTGCAGATGTGTTGGCCCTCATCAGACTGGGTCAAGAGAATAGATAGTGGCCTCTGGGAGCAAGGCTAGTCATGCATATTCTCAGAAATGCCTTCACAAAGGGCTCAAGACCTCTTGTGGACAATCTATTTCAGCCTAATCTGTTCACAGAGTCTGTGAACATAACTCTGGTGACCTTAATATGGAAAAATAAAAGAATTCTATAACTGGGAGTTCTAACAGGTGTTGATTCACACAACAGTGTGTTATGGAGGGGGAGATAAAGCTGTGACTTTATCTTGTAGCATCCTCCCACTACAGTACTACATATACTATTTGGAGTACAAGTCCCAGAATCCACCTTCCATCATGACCACTATTCTCTGCTGAGCTATCACTGTAAGTTTTACTACAATTATTCCCAAGCAAATGCATTGACTGCTGAATGTCTTCAAGAGGAAAAATTCCCCTCCCTATCATTGCTTTCCATAACCAATTTGCTGATTCTGCTTTTCTTTTTCCTCCCCACTCCATCTTGCAGCAAACGTGTGTGACAATGAACTTCAGATCTGCCAGAATGGAGGAACTTGTGAGAAGAATGTACGTTGCCTGTGTCCACCAGCCTACACTGGTGTACTGTGTGAGAAGCGGAGTTGTGAAGTGGATTCAGAAGATTGCAACTCCGGGCAAGGGGCATTAATATTACCATGCCTGATACTTCTATTACCACTGATCGTTCCATTAGGATTAAGTGGGTTTTTCCTATTCTAGGCTATGCAGCTTCAGAGATGTTGACTTCAGACTGCTTTAAACAAATGGGACAAAGGAAAGGAAAACAAAAAGAAAGAAAGGACAACAGAAACAGCAAGCAGATGCTAATACATCTTTCAAAAATAATTATAATAATAATAAAGGGGGAAGTGTAAAATCTCCATACTTATATAGACTTTAAAAAGGCCTAGCTGAACTAAGCCATATCTATCCATTGTGGACAACCCAGCGAGTCAAGACTTACTTTTTGATTCAAGCTTTACATGGACAGCTGCCAATACTATTACTACTAATCACTCCAGCTGCAAAAGCTTACCCAGGATCGAAAAGGCTTTGGTCACCACCCCCTTGGACAGGAATACAATAAAATGAAAACCGCAGAAGCTTGCTCCTTCAATCTGGTGCACAACTGTACCTCTTCCCAGTGTGTGGGCCAACCAAATAGAGGCATTCTTTGCTGTCAGTGCATTGTGGGTATAAGGAAATCTGTTTCAAAGCTGCCATATTGGCCTGCTTCAGCCCCCCCCCCTTCCCTTCCAACTGTGCTTTAGTGAACGTTGCTCTGTAACCCTTGTTGGTTGAACAATTTCTTTGTCCAATGTTAGTAATGCACATGTGTATTGGCCCCTCCTCAATAAATCGCAAGCCAGTCATACCCTTGTATATCTTAGAAGCACTGCATCAAGTTAATGCTGTGCTCACCTATTGTACAAGAGTGGCTATAGAACAAAAGAAGAGTGTATTTATCCTTTTGTATTCAAATGAAGTTATTTTTCTTGACTAACGTAAGACGTAGACTTTTTGTATTATTGACAATTTGTGTTACAGACAATTTATTAATGTACTTTAATCCTAATCAGATAAAGGTGGGGGGTTAATTTTTATTTCATCTTCTTTCTTTCTTTTTCTTTTTTCTTTTTCTTCTCATTTAATTGTGCAGAGATTTCTCTGTATGGGCAACGTGCTGGCATCAAAGAATATCAGTTTACATATTATAGCAAGTGTAATAAGATTCCACCAAAGGACATTCTAAATGTTTTCTTGTTGCTTTAACACTGGAAGATTTAAGAGAATAAAAATTCCTGCGTAAACTATTTCAGGGATTAGTATTGAATTTTCTTAACTGTATTTTACCAGGTGAGTAAAATGGATATTGAAATCCAGAATTGTCCAGGCACAGCAAAACATATGTAAATCTTCATGCTAAGTCAGTAGAGGCTCCTAAGATGGAAGGAAAGTCTCTGTGGGATGCAGAGACAGTTATTAGGAGTTACAAGACTGTGGCAGGCATTGTTTAGACTAGGAGAGAATTGGACAAGCTCAATTCCTCCTAATCAATTAAAGTTACAATGCAGTTCCCCAAGGATGGGCAAATTGTGGTGCTCTGCATACTGTTGGATAGCAATTCCCATCCACCTTAGTGTGGAATGATGGAATCTGTCATCCAAAAATATCTAGAGGACCAAAATTTGCCGTTCATTGCTATACTCACCAATCTGGAAGCAACCCCACTCAAACATAATTAATTCTGTGTGGAAACGGGTAGACATGCATTTACATGTACAGGGAAAATATAATTATGATTTCTATTTCACTAATTTATTCATTAATACACATACACTGGTGAAATCCAACATGCTAGTAGATTTTGACTTTTCCCCTTCCCATTTCAAGCCCCAAAATCCAAAACCTCACAACTCTCTAGATCATATTTTAAGACATGACGACATAGAGTGAATCTCTCCCCACTCTGAAAAGCTTTTGAAAGTTGTTCCATCAGGGAAGGGGTTTTAATGCATGCCATACCACATTTGTAGATCTGAAAGAAAAAATTGGGGGGAAATCAAAACCACTGTTAAAATTGTAATGTTGATGCTTTACCTCAAAATTCAACATTTGAACTTCAAAATGAAAAACTGACTTCAAATTTCAACATACAGCTCTTTATTGGCTTAATTAAATGAATAATGTTGGAGAGTGGTGGAATATCCTTCTTTGGAGGTCTTTAAACAGAAGCCGGATGGCCATCTATCAGGGATGCTTTGATTTTGAGTTCCTGCATGGCAGGGGGTTGGACTGGATGGCCCTTGTGGCCTCTTCCAACTTTATGATTCTATGTCAGCCTAAAATGTATTGAAATACCATGTGAAGTTATGCATGAAAAAGTGTTGTATCAATCGCACCTGTGTCTGCTCTCAGATTCTGCCAGTTTTTACAATTTAATTGTATATGGGCCAAGAAGTTCTCAAGATGAGTGACAAAACATAAACAAAATGGAAGCATGATAGCATGACCAATTGATTGAAACAGTAATAAAAAGAGCTTCGAGTACCATTTTAAACAGCTTTAAACATTTGATCCAGCCAAGAAAATAAAAAGGTCTTTACATGTTCCTGAAAAGGTCTGTGAAGGTACAGGGAAAGTTTGTAGGGGAGTGATTTCCAAAGGCTAGATGCCATCACCAAGTAGGTCTTCTCTCCCAATGACACCCACCACACTCGAGATGGCAAGTGATAGACAGCTTCTGTTGATCACTACAGTAGAAATGCAGGCTGATGTAGAATCCATTGTTTATTGCACTGAATCAGAGCAATTGTCAACAACTGTCAGTTGTTGATGACCACAGGAAACTATAAGCCTTTGCAGACTACCAGAAATAGTGCAAATTGAGTCCACTTTAAATTGAGGCACTGCCCTGGCTCAGTGCTAGGGAATCATGGGAATTGTATTTTTTTCTAAGACATTGAGCCTTCTCTGTCAGAGAGCTCTGGTGCCACAATAAATTACAGTTCCCATAATTCCCTAGCACTGAGCCAGGGCAGTGCCTCAATTTAAAGTGGACTCAATTTGCACTATTTCTGGCAGTCTGCAAAGGCCCTATATCTCCAATACTGTCAAACATTGGAAGATACTTGCCCACTATGGACCGCTCCTGCATGCAAGCTGTGAGTCAACAGATATGCTTGCTGGTGTTGCAATACCTTTGGATGTCAAGTCAAGATGCTAAATGTCAAGTGTTTGTCAAATATTTGCACAATGAAATAATAGTCACTGTCAAAATTCTCCAACAACCATTTCAAAGAGACTTGGCAGAGATAATTTTAGTTTCCTACGCAGCTGCCTGAAGTACAGTTGGCTCTCTGTATCCAAGATTATTTATTCACAGATTCAACCATCCATGGCATGAAAATATTAAAAACTATATAAATTGCAAAAAGCAAACCTTGATTTTTACCATTTTATTATACCATTCTATTCAATGGGACTTGAGCATCCACGGATTTTGGTATCCACAGGAGGCCCTTGAACTAAACCCCCAGAAGATACTACGGGCCACTATAGATCTAGGCAGCTTCTGTAATTAACAATTGTTTGCTGTGATTGTGTTGATTGTCAGTGTTGGAGAGCAGCAAAGAAGTTCTCTATATTCTCTTATGTTTTAAGTACTTTAAGGTATACTAGCAGTCATCATCCTTTTGCCTATGGCCTGTTTGGCACAAAGGCTGGGATCTGACTACATGCAGCAAGAAGAATGTTAATAGAATGGATGGAGAAAATGAGGTACAACAGGGTCTCCATAATTTACTTTGAACATTGGATGGTGACCAGCATGGCAATAGTATTAACAAGCCTGTATAGCACAAATCCTCAGCAAAGTGGAAATCTGGCAAAATCAAAGATTAATAGCACTTTAGCAATGGCACTTTACATTTCTATACCGCTTCATAGTGAACTAAGCACTCTCTAAGCCAGGGGTCGGCAACCTACGGCCTGCAGGCCGGGTGCAGCCCACGGAGGCCTTGGGACCGGCCTGCCACCGTTGCTGTCCCGTGCGGGCGCAGGCACCATTTTGGCATCCAAAATGGCACCCACGCTTGCGCACGCATCCACACGAGTGTGGGTGCCATTTTAGAAGGCCCCAGCGCTCCTGCTCCAGGTGAATTTGCCAGGCGCACATGCGCTGTGGCCTTCCCTGGGCCCTGGCAAGCCGCAGCACGCGTGCGCCAGGTGAATTTGCCCGGAGCAGGTGTGCTGGGGCCTTCCCAAGGCCCAGGGAAAGCCCCACAGCGGCCTTAAAGATACCAAATTCGCACAGTGTAGACACCGTGGGGCCTTTCAAAATGGCGCCCGTGCTCGCGTGCATGCAACCTGGAGCCCTGCAGGTTCGAACTCACAATATTGTGCCATTTAACCACTATGCCACCAGAATAAACATAATTGAAAACATTAGTCCCCAAACATCTTTCTGGACATGCTGCTATGGATATAAAATTATATTCTTGAATGCCTAATCTGTAGGGCAGTTACTCAAGGAGAAAATGGTATAGACTGACCAGCACTAGACATGGCAACTAATTGATTAGCACTAGAAATGGCAGCTGTCTGACTTACATCACCCATGACATAATTTCACTATATTCTGTGAAAGATCTTCCATCTCTCACCATGATTTGAGCAAACAGTAAGAAATGAATCACATCCAACTTCTAATGTGAAAAAGAGAACAGGACAGATCCCTGTTGGTCAGTCTGAATTAGAACAGACCCATTGAATCAATTGTTACATGATGATTCAAAGGATGTAATCCAGTCTCACCTCAGAATATCATAAATATCCACATGAGGATGTATGTCATGCTGTATTCTCTCTCCCAACTTTCTGAAAAGCCTTTGAAGCCACCTCACATGGTCATTCCATGCTTCATAGTGAGCAGGCAGGTGCATGCCCATAGCCAGAGACTAAATTATGGCATCAGTGCCTGCAGAAAACCTCACCTGGATCAGAGTTGTGGAATGCCAGCCCCCACAGCATCTGAAAAAAGATATCCACATGTGTGAGGAAAGCTTACATATATGTAAGTCCCTAACAAAATGCTGGCAAATATGTAGCTAAAATTATTTGATTCAGTGGGTCTACTCTAGTTGGACATTAATACGCTTTAGGTCATACTGTGATTTTTGTGTCTTATATAATTGTTTTCCAAATGCACATCACTGAATGAGTTCAATTATTGCCATGTTTTGTGGGGAAAGGAAAATCTTGAATTGTAGTTTAGGATGACACAATTGGCCTTCTAAGGATTAAATGACCTGGCTCAAAAACTATTGAGAGGATTTGGAAATGTGCATTAAATAATTGAGTGTGGAGGGGAGGGATATCGATTTCCATTTAGTTAGAATGTAATCATAAACTAGAAGGACTTGGATATGGAATGTTAATGAAAATGTTGGTGCTATGACATCTTTGTGAAAGTTGTTGTTCCATGCTTGATGCACTTGCTTTGTAAGTTTGTACATAATCATGGGCCAAAATCTTCTATCATGGTGTATGTTATGTAAGTTTACGTATACTTACCTATGTAGCAGAGATGCTGAGAAACCCTGCTAGTGAATTGCAAACATGCATAGTGTGACACCAGCAAGCGTTCCAATGCACATCAGCACTTCCTAGCCAGTGTTCCAGTGCATAATGAGACTGATGCATGTTGACCCCCATCTACATTGCCCACTCTGCTGGCTCCCTTACCTAGTAACGTTACAGCAGCCCTTTACTGATACTGGCATTACAGAACTGTCCAGTTCTAATTTCCACAAATGCATGTCTGCTTACAAAGATGTAAGTCTCCAACAGGATTCTGGCCATTGTCTTCCAAATTTTTATCAGTCGACTTGGGACATTTCCATTTACACACTATGTATTATTTCATGGCTATTTACAGTTGCTTAAGAAGGAATTTATGGGGGAAATTCCAGGGCTCTCTAGTTGAAAGTGAAGGCTAAGGACAGCTTTTGCAGTTACAGTCTACTGTGAAAAAATATGGCATCAATCATTCAGGACCCACAAGCTCAACACAATTCAACATTGCCACCAAAGGACCCCAATTGTGCCAACAATAATGGTAATAATTTGGACAAATTAACTAGAACCTTTTGCAGAAGCAAAATGTACCACCTATTGATAGATATAAACCTTTTAAATATGTAATTGCCCCGCAAATATTATAAATATATTTGGCTCACAATATTATGCATCCAATATAGTGCCCCACAATATTATATATTACACACACACACACACACACACAATATAGGATACATAATATTGCACAAAATTACACTTGGCTTACTTATTTGTTAAGGAGGGTTGTTAAAATAAACTTAGAGAATTTGTGTGGTGGAGGTAGTGTTATCCCACTTTTTCCCCAGTTTGGGACTCAAAGTGAAGGCTAAAAACAGTTAAAATATACAAAATACAAAAGTTTAAAAGTGATTAAACCATCAAAAATTTAAATATAAATTTAAATGTACATTCACACACCAGCACAATAAATACAAATATCCAGCACATTGATTATGGAGGATGGCCCTTATATGATCAGTCCTCAAAGGCCTTAAAGATACCAAATTGTATTGTGAAAATGTATTTTTGTTTGTGAACCAAAAGGATTTGAAAAGGCTAAGAGAAGGGTCTTTTCCAAATTAAGTGTAACTATCTAACTAAAAGTAACAGCAGACTGCCAGAAATAGTGCACATTAAATTGAGGCACTGCCCTGGCTCAGTGCTAGGGAATCATGGGAACTGTATTTTTTTCTGGAACATTGAACCTTCTCTGTGAGAGAGCTCTGGTGCCACAATAAATTACAGTTCCCATGATTCCCTAGCACTGAGCCAGGGCAGTGCCTCAATTTAATGTGCACTATTTCTGGCAGTCTGCTTAGGCCCTGTGTTTCCTATCATCAGTACTTATGATTTGAAGTTTCACTGACATGAAATATTCATATACATCCCAGACTCTTGTTTACCTAAGACAATATATAAACAGCCTCTATCACATGCTCATATTCAAAATGGCTGCACAATTTAATTTTTAATGAAGCCAGATTTAGTATTTAGGAAAGTATCAGAATACACAGTGACAAATATGAGAAAAGTGCTGCTCTAGCAAATAAAGTTTGTTTTAAAGTACTGCCCAAGGTGTAATAAATTCTTGTTTCTGCCTTTTATTAGCCCAATTACTGTATGTGACAGCGAGAAACAGAGCAAAAAGCCGAGGCAAAAATACCAACCACAGCAATGTTTCAAAGACAAAGAAAGAATCAAAAGGTGGCAACATGGAGTTAATTTTCTTAGAAGAAATATATTCCATTGCATGTAATGCAAATATTTTACAATATAATAGCCTGGAATGGAAAACAATTAATCAGCACAGACAGATTGCCCAGGAGAAACAGATTATTTTGTTCTCTCCAGGCTCTGTGGTCTCTGAATCAGGGAGTCTGTAGTCTTTCATCCTTCTTTGATAGACTTGCCCCCTTCTCCAGAGAATAATAATTTGGCTGGCAAATACTCCATAGGAACAATCATCAGGGGAGAAGGCTGTCTTACGGGTTGTTGTTTTTTCTCTCTCTCAGAAAGCCAATATAAAGAATGACAATAGCAGCAAAATGGGTGACATTTGGGGAGATTTCCACAACAGCGCAGCTGATGGACTGTTTGTTATTCACACCATCAGGCTCTTTGAGTGTACAGGAATAAGATAAGGCCAAGATAAATTAAAGTTTTTGGCTGATTGCCAGCCCCAGCCTACACAAAATTGTAGATTTACGCCAGCCACGCACTCATGACAATAAACAGAAAATTATATAGCAGCCTCACAGAGGAGTGTTAATGCAAATACAGCTGACTGGCACATGGCACCCAGGATTACTTATAATTAAAGTGGATTTCTAATATTAAAATGTGGGATTTAAGATGTCTGAAAATGTATTGGCACAGAAACACTCTCCCCTGCAAAAAAAATTCCTACACAATCTATATAATCAGAAAAATTCACTTCAGCCATTGTACACTCAGAGCTCTGCAGAAATGCTCAAGAGCTGGATCATATATCTTGGGTTGAGCAACTATCAAACCAATGACAAATTACCGTAACTAATTTTGACCAGTTGTTTAGTTTATGCACAATAAGAGCTTTTTACCTTTCACTTTTTAAAGACTATGGCTGGAATCCTGTATCAACGTATACTTAAGTACTTAACAATTTTTCCTTGACAAACTCATCTAAGCCTGGCAAAAATATCTTTCAATCATGCTCTGATCATCGGCAAAATGGAATTTCTTCTCGCCATGCAGCTGATATCTGGTAAAGTACATTTATAGTCAAGTTATGATCATGACAACAGTGTCAAAATCATGACTAAGTGGTGACTGTGACTATGAAACAGTTATGTTTAGGTAATTATTACTTAGAAGTTACTTAGCTGAGTATTTAAATATAAGCTGATACAGGATTCCAGCCATAATCTACAGGGAGTTAATACATTATGAATTCTAATGTAGATGGTAATCAAGATAGGTTTCAATTCATTATCATTTTATAGTGTGGTTGTGAGGAAAGTGTCTTTCTGTGGCCTGCCATGCATTTGTAATTGACCCTTCTAAATTGATTTTTTTAATATTGAAGGTTTTTTGTTTCTTTTTAACTTAGACTAGAATATCACAAAGCTTTAAGCGTTCCCAGGGAGTCTGTGATTGTGACCTGGTTGTTCCTGATGCGTGACTTAATTTGGATATTTGATGTTTTAACTTGTTTTTTATGATGTTTTAATTTGTTGTTTTACTTTTAGATTGTATGCCACAGGCAGGCTTTTTATATATTCTCAATTTTTTTATTTGGTTTTGTACAACGCCGTGTACATCTACGGCGCTTAATAAATAAAGCTAATAATAATAATAATAATTTAAGGGACCCTGAACATGGGTTTTAGCCATGCAGGCTAAAAAATTCTGGAGCTTATAGTCCCTTCTCTCCAAAAAACCAAAAAAAATTAATAAATTTTGGTAACAGTTATTAGCTAATGGTGAACCATCTTTTTGACTAAAGGGCTCTGCAGATGGCGCAAAGTGCTGTCTTGGAGCCAGGGAAGGGGAGGAGCAGCCGGACGCCGGACGCCCCAACCCCTTCCCAAGGACATCATCAGAGCACGCACCGTTGCACACGGCGAGTGCACTGATGACATCCTGCCAGCACAGCGTCCGTACACACTGCACTGGAAGAGGCGCAAAAGAGCCGCATAGCGGCTTTTCGGGCACCCTTTTCACCACCCAGGAAGGAGTGGTATTTTGGCGCTCCTTTCCCAGGTGCCAAAAAGGAAGATTGGGGCTGAGGCGTGGAGCAGCCTCGGACCCAATCCTTCACTTCCCAGGGCGGTCCACAGCTGCCCGTCTGCATCCCCCCTAAGTTTGGCATGAAAGTTGATTTTTCAAGAGAATAGCAATTATTCCCCACCACAAAAGGCTTGGGCATCCTTGAATACTGATATATTTTGGACGCTGACCAATATGATGTGCATGAAGGGACTGTAACAGTGTGCTCTTATTTCAAGCCAAATGGAAGTCATATATCATTGTGTATTAAATGTGGCAGTTGTAGAATCACAGAATTGAGTTGTGTTTCTGTAGGAGGTATAATAGAACCCCCAAACATGTCATGCCAATGAAAAATCAAGTTTCTTGATCATGTGGAGAGCCTGTTCATTTTTTGTGCCAGATGTTTCATGTATTGAATCCATGTGGGTAAGTAATTCTTGAGTAAGGCTCATGATTCTTTAACCTGGGTACAAATCAGGTAAGAAACCATGTCCAAGGGATTCTCAGAAACCTCTAAATGAGTATATGCAGTGTGAACATATGTAAGGTGGAAAATGTGGACATCTTTTATGTGTCAGATATAGCAATAACTTTCAAAAAGGTATAGCTATTAAAATAAGTATAGGAATCATGTGGTCTTCTAGATGTTGTTGGACTGCAATCCCCAAAAACCCTAGCCAGCATAGATAATAATGAGCTATGTTGGGAACAACATCTGGAGGTCCACATGATTCTTACCCCTACATTTAAAGGTATTGAATTAACAGTCTCAGTAATGAGACATTACTATGATTTATTGTATTTCTATTATATGTCAGCCAATTGATACACACCACAAAATCAACTTTCTTCCAGTGTTCACCTCATTTTCATACATCTCAGTAATGCAGCACAGTGTAACAATATGGCTTATCAAACATATGCTGGTTTAATTGTTTCCCCACTGTAATGGCAAATTTCCTCATCCTATGTTTTAGGTAAATTAGCTATTTCAGTTCCCTTTACGATGTTCTGTTGCTAAGTTTTGTGGAATTCATTCTGATCTGAAATCTGGAAGTTACTGAGACCATATTTTACACCAGGATTCAGACTGGAAAATGTTAGTGGAATTAGTTTAGTATATTTGTACATTTTTATACACAACCCAAACCCATCAGATGTGTACAGAAATATATGAACTAGGGATTTGCGTATTTGTATCCTTGTCACTGCATGGGAAATCCACATAATACATTATCATGCTCATTTTTTCATTTGCGAAATATTTTTTCAACATACTAGCATTATTTTAATTTCAAGAGTAATGACAATAGGGAAAAACATAACTGCTACAGCACTCAAAAGTAATAACAAAGAAAATAAACAAAAAATAAAAATAGTTACATTGCATTTAAGTGTGATTATTGGCAGATTAATCTTTAAAATATTATCTTTTCTATTAGTCAGGTAAAAAAAATAAGCTGAATCTATTGGCACTTTGGAGAGTTTCTACACTCTACAGGAATGACGCCCAAGATCTTATATCATGATTATGTTGTATAAATCTACACACATGGTTACACAGTGGTTGTGCTACACCATCCCTCTGCTGAATATTGACATTGTACAACCAAATGTGTATCTGCTAACATGCCTGCTGGTTGTTCCCTTGTGCAATGGGGAACACACCTTGGATGTTTTTGGAACCCAGTTGAATAAAGTAGTATATTGCAGGTGTTGACAAATAGTTCAAGAATGTAAAAGTAAATAATTAGACTCCTGTTGGTTATTTCTCAGCTAGAGTACATCCACTGAATCAACTGTTAAATGGTAAGTCAACATGTAGGTAAATCCAATGGCTCTAACAATAGGATTTAGAACTATGTGAAGTAGTGATGCCTGTTGAACTCCATTTATGCCTCCAAGAAGTGAATACATCCATTGCACAACAGTAAAAAAAAAAAAAAAAAAAAAAAAAAGGACAATTACATGTCTCAGGGAACTGACACACGTGAATGGTGCCAACACGATTCTGGCCAATATGTTTAATCTCTTTTCCATAATCAGAGGGGAAAGACTGATAATATGTTATAACATGTAAAACTTAGAAATTTTCACCTTTACCTATAGCAAATTGAAACAGATGCCTCAGGTTGTTTGCCATGGCTATTTGTCATACAGCTCCATAGCTGAAGAATTAATATTCAAAGCTCTGCCATTTTCCAGCTCTTAACTATTACCTGACAAACTGCCATCCTCATAAGAATTATTAATTCCTTGAGGGTCATTTTTATTATTTGCTCCTTCTAGCTTGTTACTAGAACTAAAGGATAGTATGACATATGCAATCTGATACATAATCTTCGCCATTTCCACAAATATCTTATTTTGAAAAGGTAGCATAACAGTATGTGACCATTAACATGTGGATATGTGACCCTTGCTGACTCTACCTCTTCCAACCTTTAGCATTGTTTGTACTCATACCCTTGCCAAATGCTTGCTCATTTGTAATCACAATGAGTGGAATGGAAAAGACAGTATTCCCTAAGGCACACTCCCAATCACATCACAGACAGAATCCAAACCAGTTCT
Organism: Phrynosoma blainvillii; assembly: GCA_026167975.1. Lineage (NCBI taxonomy): Eukaryota > Metazoa > Chordata > Lepidosauria > Squamata > Phrynosomatidae > Phrynosoma > Phrynosoma blainvillii. The sequence goes on along the minus strand of JANUYF010000004.1, from coordinate 182,373,717 downwards.
TTATTAAGCCTAATATGAGAAGAAATGTTTACATGTGGTTGAAGGAGTTTAAACTTTTTTTTTAAGGTTAATTGAATCTGAAACATTTCAGCAGGCAATGCGGTAGTATTGGGAATAAAGTTATTTCATAGATAAGTTTCTTCAGCATGGTGGCATGTGTTCTTCCTGTCACACAATATCCCATGAGGATCCTTTGTTTGCTGCTGCAGTAGTAACGAGTGTTGCTTCTGCCAAACTTCAGAACCAACAATCAAACTACCTTCCACCTTTCTATGAATAATGGCCATGTACTTTAATGTGTGGAAAGATGTTCCAGCACATGGCTGAATATCAGTTTCAAAATAAGATGCCAGGGAATCTGTTTGAAGGCATACGAGCTGATAACAGCTAGATTTTCTTTTAAAGTGATTTGATGACATGACATAGTGGCTGCATCCACACTTCAGAAATAATCCAGATTGACACCACTTTAACTGTCATGGCTCAGTGCTATGGAATTCTGGGAACTGTAATTTTGTGAGACATTTAGCCTTCTCTGTCAAAGCTCTGCAGCAGTGTTGGGAATGAAGTTATTTCACAGATAGGTTTCTTTAGCATGATGGCAATGTGTTGTTTCTGTCACACAATATCCCATGAGGATCCTTTGCTGCTGCAGCAGTAATGAGTGTTGCTTCTGTTAAACTTCAGAACCAACAACTGGGAAAAGATATTTGTGCCTATAAACTCCAAATACTAAACCCCTCAGAAATATAATACAATCTCAGCAAAGCAAGTGCTGAAAAAAAACTACAATTCCAGAATTCCATAGCATTGTGCCATGGCAGTTAAAGTGGTGTCAATCTGGATGTCATGCTTAGTGGACTCAGATCTGAGCAACCAAGACAGCATGATAGTGTTCGAATACTACAGCTTTATTTTGGATTACTGTACAGAAGTTCACCACAGTCTTGGCAGTGTCAATCTGAATATTCCCCAAACGGACTATCTTTAAGAGTTCCCTCTTCCCAACCCCTCCTTCCTAGCTCACATTCCCTGGCTTTGAACCAGATCAAAGGGTCCTTTGAAGATTCCTCCTTTCCTCCATTTTCCCATCTCTATTATCATATCATCTGTCCCAGGAAGGAAGCTATCCTCTGTTCACCATCAGTGTCCTGCTCAGGAAGCAAACAAGCCATAAAACTACATCCCTTATCTGTTTGGTTCCCAAGCATTCCCCTGTTTATTGCCCCCCTCCCTTCATCTTCCCTTTAGTTAACCATAGCGCTATTTCATCTTATCAAATTATTTCTATATCACCTCATTCACTCATATTTCTTATCATGACAGATTCATAGACATGGATATGAGACTGGATTATTTCTGCATTGCAGTTGCAGCCAGTGAAACCTACTTAGAATTACTCTAATTTCTTCTTCTGTGGCATACATTTTTATTCAGAAGACTGATATTAATTGCCAGAAGAAAAAAATGTAAGCATTTGTTTAAATGCTTTCTCAAATGGGAGGCTAGGGCTATAGATAATCTGGCATTAGACGGCATAAATGCACATTGCCTCGTCACATAGCTGAGACTGAATTCATGCTTTCTCCTCATATTTCAAAACTCAACTTGACATTAGTTCTTCAACAATAGCAAGTAGTGATTCAGCTGCTTGGGTAATACTCCCAGTCAAAGAGGGAAATGATAAAGTAGCCAAACAGGCTAATAATAGGACTGTTCAGGTTATATGGCAAAGATTTTACTCCAGTAAAGCTTGGACTGAGAAAGGAAGGAAGTTTGTTGCCCCCCCCCCCCATAGATACACACATCTTAACCTGTTTTTTTTTTCTTCCCTCCATTTCCATGTCTTCACTTGTATTTCCATTCCTTATGCAAACTCAGAGTTTTCTTTTTCAAAGTGTCATGAATGAGACATTCTCATGTTTACCCATTTACAAAGACAAGGTTGTTTATTCTTCATCATCTTCTAATACCAGTTTCATGCTGCAGTGCTTGTGTGCTAGTTTTAAAAAGCAAGGGCTATGGCAAACCCTCATTGCTCTGACACAAAATGAATAGGTTAGTTCATAATTAATGTTTTAATCCTGGCTTGGCTTGTCCAAGTGGAGGGAAAAAAGATAGAAAAAAACCTGGATGGCAAATCCAAAAGTGGCAACATTTAAGATTAACTGATAATTTTATTAACTTCCCATAATTGCTACTGAAATAGGCCATTATTCTGTGATATGTAATTATGGTAATATTCAGACTTGCTAAGGGAAATTGGGGAGATTTCAAAAGTTAAAAAATAAATGACCGTTTTGTTCTTCATGTCATAAAATTTTCCACAACTGTAATTTTCGTCCTGTTCTTTCATTAAAGAATAAAGAATTCTGTGGAAGGCTCATTTATGAAAATGAAATGTGCAAATTCCACTTGTATCTGCATAATCCCTAAGATTCCCACACATGGAAGGGTTTATACATAAAAAAAAAAATAGCCATCATTTCACAAGGATTGTTGGAAAGAGTTGGGGAAAGATATTAGTGCCTAAAACCCCAAAATACTAAAACCCTTCAGAAAAGTAATACAATCTCAGCAAAGCAAGTGCTGAAAAGTAGCACATCATTTTTTTAAAAAAACACTCATTTATTTATGTGTATGTTTCCTCCTGATGAACAAGGGCACTCATCTTGAAGAGAAATTCCTAGCTACTATTTGTTAAATCTAGATACAGTGATACCTAGCTACTATATGGGATGTGAAGTTAATTAATGCAAGGCACTGTAGCATATAGCAATAGCAAGCAATAGCAATAGCAATTACATTTCTATAAAATTTATCAGTGCACTTAAGCGCTCCCTAAGTAGTATGCAATGTGTGAGCTAATTGCCTCCAATAAGCTGGGTACTCATTTTAGCGACCTCGGAAGGATGCAAGCCTAAGTCAACCCTGAGCCCCTGGCTGGTATCAAACTCACAACCTTGTGGTTTGTGAATGAATGGCTGCAGTACAGGCATTTAACCACTGTGCCACTAGGGCCCCCTCTCAATCCTTTAGCCGCCTATGACAGGCATACTGTGTCTGATATTTCACTTGTTACACAAAGTGCTACATTTTATTCTTGGCACTTTTTACCAATCTCTTTCTTCTTTAGTCAGGTTATGCCTCAGTTAATTCATGCACTCTGATAAATCCCATCTATCTGATACATGACACAGCTTTGTACATAAATATTATAGGGTTAATGATCAGAGGAACCCTTTTCAAAAACCAGAAAGGAATCCTTTCAGAAATCTGGTGTACATTTCTCAAGGACACAGTGGAATGGAAATGGATACATCTCAGATTCTCTCCCTTCAACTGATAGTTTCTACTCAGTGAATATCAGGATAGTATGGATCTTTGCCAGAAAACTCCATTGCTCATATGTTACTTTCTCCATAGAACTGCTAGCAGAAGAATGTTCTGCTGGTAAGATTTTAACACATGTAAATCCAGTCCAGGTAAGCTCTCCTAGTATTTTTCACACCACTGGAAGTGGAGGCAACAAGCTGTAGTTGCCCTCTTACTGGGCAGTCACAGATGTATATTAAATAAAGACAGTGGTATCAACCAATTAACTTCACTACCTCTACACTTCTAGGGCCCAAAACAGATTATTCAGCAAGTCTTTCCATGTCTTAGGCTTTTCAGTAACAGTGAAACTCTAATTCCAAAGATGACATAGAAATACAAAAATAAAAAGCATACTGAGCTCATGTCCAGGCAACTAACATTTCCAAAGCTGGTTTGTATAGGTCTTTCAACCTTATATTGTTCCTGATGAAAGTTCACCATTTCTGAACATATGGGTAAGGGGGGAATCAACAATATGTCTGCATTATTTTTTTCAGAGAAACAGGACAGTTATAATGCATTTGACACCTTTTCTGGCATTTTGTTGCATGTATTAATGCTTCTGTAATTTGTGCTGCATTAAGCCTTCAAAATTAATGTGTAAAATCTGGCACCTGGAGAATAAATTTATTCTCAGGAGCCTGGGATTCTGACACCTTTGCGTTTTAATGCATGGATATTTCTGCTTCCCAGAAACTTGCTGTTGAAGGTCTCTACATTTTGAATGGCCTCATAAATATATATTGAATTTTATCTTCTAACTTGTAAAACCCATTTTCCAGTTGTTTAGGTGGTCTGGGGTCTGGTTAGGAGAAGCAGATTCTAGATGTATTTTTGTTGTATGAGCTAATTAGTCCATAAATCAACATGTCTAAGTACAATGCAGATTACCCTAAAGTCAGAACAGGCTGAATTGCTGTGCATATAACTGCACTTTAAAGACTTTTTTACCTATCTCTAATGTGCCCTTCTTCTCAGACTATTAACTTTACTGTAGTAATTTAGTTAAATACTTACCAGTAGTGGTATCCTGCTTCCTAAAATTTCACTGCCTGGAGGGTTACTTTCTCCCACATGCTTCCTTTCCATCTAGTTCATTCAGTCTGCTGTAAACCTGGACACCACTCATCTCAGTGATTTTTAAAGTTCATAATCCAATTCTCCATCACATTGAAATGAATAGTTAAGCTTATTTTTTATTTATAAACCACAAAAGGGGCACTCTATTAAAAGATAGTTTAAAAAAAACTGCTGGACTATTTCCATGATCAAAGAATGGTCTTGCTGTTACATTGCTACAGAGGGGGGTAAGCAGATGGGCTCTTGTCCTATTCTTATCTATGGAGAAGGGAAAATTCAGCAGGAAGAACTATTCTCACTATTGGATGACTAGGCACACCTGATACTGTTGCAAAAGAAGTGGCTTGCTAGTCACAAACATTCATGTTGAAATAAATCTGCGAGGCTTAAGTACACAAGATTCATTTTCTTTCTCTCTCTTTTAAGACATGAATCTCAGTAAGTGTTAAAAGTAAGCAAGACCTGTTATTCTCTTTTGTCTGATTTAAAAAAAAAACCCACCAAAGTCTTCAAATGTGCACTTCTCCAGTGTTGCTATATCTCCTCAGCTATGTTCTCCCTGTAATCTGAAACACAGGAAGTCCTGGGATTCTTTCAGCTTCTCCCATCTTCATGATGACACAGGTGTGGTTCCTCCAACCCATATTTTTTTAGAAGATAGGAGATTCATTGCCTTTTACTTATTGAGGTGAATCTGTTCAGACTTTCTGAAATTTGCCATGTTGGTCACCTAGGTTCTCAGGTTTGCAAATCCCAGTCTTACTCAAATCAGATCAACATCTGAATTCCCCTTAAGTATTCTTACTGCTTAGTCGATTCAGAAATTAACAGGAGAATGAGTTGCAGCTCAATGTTAATATCTTTGTTATCTGTGTTACAGGGATGAACATGCTGTCCTCAGTGGCATAGCTTACATAGACCTTGAATAGGATAGGCAGACTTTCACCTCTTCTAGAATTATTGCAAAGCATTACAACCCCTCTCCTAGTTTTATCTGTTTACACTTTTTCTGCACTTGTATTTGCTTGGCTCTAGATAACTAACTCCATATACCTTACCCCACAAACGAATCTGACTTATCAGCAATTCCTTTATGCTACAAAAGCAGAATTTAGTGCTTTCCTACCCCAAAGACTTCTGTTTTATACTCTCCCCACATTTTATTCACCCAGTCAGTTAAAAGATCTCAACTATACCCTGTTTATACAAATATCTCTCCTTTACAATCAAAACAAGGATCTTAGATATGACATCACATGCCAATTACAGTTGGCTACCTTCCATCCTTATTACATCAGCCAGTAGCAGTATATAGTTGGGTTCATTATAAGCCAGTCATTTACTTTCATTTTCTTTCAAGCATTTAAACTCATCTCTGTTCATAATCATGTTGGCTACAGGCCTAGAACTAGCACATGTTTATTCTCAAATCACACTACTATCAGAATTGAATATGGAGAAACTGTAAGAATTGAAAATGGAGAAACAGAATGGTTCCCAACTGGCAATAAGGTCAGGCATGGCTGTACACTATCACCCTATTTATTCAACCTGTATGCAAAAAATATTTTATGAACTGCAGGCTTAGACTTAGAGGAATGAGGAGTGAAGATCTGAGAAAGAGACTGGAGAAACATTAGCAATGTAAGATATACGGTACATATGACACAGTATTACTAGCAGAAACCAATGAAGATCTGGAGCAACTACTGAAGGTCAAGCAGGAAAGTGCTAAGGTAGGATTAATGTTGAACATAAGAAAACAAAAATAATGACCATGGAAGATCTGCACAAATTTATCCCCAATAATGAGAAAATCAAAATAGTCAACAAGTTCCCATGCCTTGGATCATACTCCAATCAGAACAGAGACTGCAGTCAAGAAATTAGAAGAAAACAAGGAATGGAATGGACAGCTATGAAGAAACTGTGTAAAGATTTAACTCCAAACACTAAAGTGATGTTTGTCCATTGTATTCCCCATCACTATATATGGATGTGAAAGCTGGAGAGTGAAGAAAGCTGACAGAAAGGAAGTAAACTCATATGAGATGTGCTCCTACAAAACAGTGCTGAGGATAACTGTGGATAGGCAAAAAGACACGCAAATGGGCTCTAGAACAGATCAAGCCCGAACTCTCCCTGGAACCTAGGATGACTAAATTAAGGCTGTCATATTTTGGTCACATCATGAGAAGGCATGAATCATTAAAAAATATTTGAAGAACTGTATCTCCCTGTATGAGTTCATTAGGGTGTTAAGATCATCTCAACAGCCTCTTCTCTCTGTCCCACCACCCTTCCAGCTTGTTTAGTAGAACTAAGGGGGATGGATTTCTTCGTGGTTGTTCCCAGACTTTGGAACTCCCTCTCCAGAAAGACCAGGGTGGTGCCTTGCTTGCTGTCCCTCCAGCAACAAGTTAAAACTTTTGGGGGGACACCAGACCTTTACAGATGGTTGGGGTTGGGCTCTTAATGCTCTGTGGTGCAGGCTTTGACTGTTTTTAAGGGTCTACATATAGTTTTATTTTTATTGTTTTAATGTGTTGCAGTATTCTTAACTGTTTTAATATTATTGTTTTAAGCACTTTTATCTTTTAAATTGCATTTTATTATTTTAATGAGTAATGTATTTTAAATATTATACCAGTTTAATTCCATTTTAATGATTTTTAATTGTATGTTTTTAATTGTATTGGTTTTTTTTAATTTGAAAGCTGCTTTGTGTCCCAATTTTGGCAAAAAAGCAGGTGAAGTGAAATGGCCCTGTCATTTGGTATTAATGGGAACTCCCATTAATACCAAATGACAGGGCCATTACACTTCACTGATGGCAGAAGGATGGGAGAAGTGCATGGTGTGTGATAATCTTTGCCCCGATGGTACAAATGGGATGGGAGCAATCCACTTTGCTCCCATCCTTCTCCCTTCATGTGATAATCTGCTAGCAGGAATCCCTATCTATCTAAGGAGGGGAAAAGATCTTCCAACATAATCTCCCAAATCAGAGCAGATGTGAGTGCATTTGTGTCCTAAGTGCTTCTTTTATCTCTAAAAGTCCTCTAGTACTGAGAGGGGGATGCAGAATTTTAGCAAGTGACACTTTTACTCAGCACTAAATCTCAACTGCTTCCTTCTCCCACTGATGTAAGTGTAACGCTTGAATGTTGTTTGGTGAGGCATAAAAGGAAGGCTTGCCAGATGGCAATCTGAAGATTTTCTGTTTACCTTTAAACCTATTGCTGAATTGGAAGTGAGACAGTGACAGTTTCCTCTGCCTATCTTTTCATCTGCACTCATCCATCTCCTGCAGGACCATGGAGGACTCCAGATGTACAGCACAGCAGGTGGAGCCAGTGGGCAGGTAAAAGGAACAGAAGGAGGGAAATGGTCAATAGAAGTCACAGTTGCCTCATCTCTGGATGTAGCATGAGAGTGAAAGGTAAAGAAGAACCTCCAGCTTATATCCAGTAGCTCCAAATGTCTTAGCAGAGCGAAAGTGTGCACAGCAGTTGGTAAGCAGACTGAGCCTTCTGAACTACCAGGATGCCTAGAGGAGCATCTAAGTCCCCCCTTTACAAAATAAGAAAGCCAGTATGTATTATAGGAGTACATTGTGAAAAGAAAGAATGGATGGGAAGGAATCGTGCTTGCCTCTCCAGAAAAAAAAAAAATGTCTTCTCCATAAAGTTTGTTGGTGGTGAAAAGACAAAAATAAATTGTTCTCTTCCCAATATACCATTTCTTCTTCTACTAATCATTACTGTGAAATAGCAAAATCCTCTCCTTTCAAATGATCCCACAGCTTGGCACTCCTGGTGACAAATGTCTTAATTTTAAAAGCAAGGACAGACATACAATAGCTTTTAAAAGCAAGGACAAGTTAATGGAGCTGTTTCCACTCACACTCTGCTTGCCAACAGTTGTTGCTGTTGTTCCTACACACTGCACACATGTTAACATTTAGCACTGAGCTATCTTCAACTGGCACACATTCCATCAGATAAAAAGCATCCTTCTTGAGCCCTGCTCCCTCACAGAACCATTATTTATTTATGACATTATTGTTAGACAACTAGACAGCCAACAGGGACATACTCTTGCTTCCCACAAATACCAAAGGCATTATTAACCATGTTTCCTTCTCTTCCTACTAGAAACAAGAGCCAGAGAAGGCCAACAGGTTGGGAAATGAGAAGTCTGGGTTCAAAGGCAATTGGTAACAGGTTTAACCCAATCTTTCTTTCTTAGCATCAGGGCTTTTTCAACACGGCCAAAATAGCGCATTTCCAGTCTAATCTACAGCTGGAATGCTGACCAACTTTCTGCACATTTTCACTGTTTTGATATATAGACTGCTGTTTTCTATTCACATCAGTGGAACAGGACCAGATGGCTAAAGTAACAAGTAACACAGTTACATATAACAAGTTATTCTCTTATTCTTGTAGTAAGGGTATAACAGCAAAAGTCAAGTAACAAGTGACAACTTGAATACTACACTGATGTAATGAATTAGGGCTGGGATCGTGCATTGCAGTTCTGGACTTGTAACCTTGAGTTATGGAACTATTACTGCTCTGTATTTTGATATGCTATGTATTCACAGTCCTACCACTATTGTCATGATCATAAATGCCCTCCCAAATGCAACTTAAATCTGAGGGAGCTGTTCTGAGTGACAGAGGTCTGTGGTATGGCCAAGTAGAGTATTTCAGTATGATGTGGCTTGCAACCATTCATCTCCTGAGCTGTGGGGTGACAATCAGTTCTGAAATGCTCTACTCTACCATGTTAACATTTCATTGCTCAGAATAGTTCCCTCAAGTTTTAGTTTAACTTGAGGGAACATAGGTCATTTGCAACATAGGCTGCATCTGCACTGCATAAATAATGCACATTGACACTGCTTTAACTGCCATGGCTCAATGCTATAGAATTTGTAGATCTGTGAGACATCTAGCCTTCTCTTTCAGAGAGCTCTAGTGCCACAACAAACTACAAATTCCAGGATTCCATAGCATGGAGCCATGGCAGTTAAAGTGGTATCAAACTTCATTACTTCTGCAATGCAGATGCAGCCATAGTTACAAATCCAAAGCGGGATTTCAGCCAATATATCTATGTACTTTAAATCACCTAGTACCTAGAAGTACCTAAAACCTAAAATGTACCTAGAAAGGGTATTTCAAGGCTTTTTAGAGGCATTTTCACAGGATTTCTTCAGGTGTTGTGCCATTCCCTTATCTGTCCCAAAGATAATTGAATGGAAAGGTCCCACCAAACTACAAGTCACAGAATTCCATTGGATGGTACTATCAAACTCAAAGTAATATCAAACTTCTGTAATTGTGAAGATCTCTGGTTTAGAATGTCTGAACCATGGAATTAATATTGCTTGGCCCTCCAAATTTTGGTGAATTGAAACACCCAGCTTGCCTCAAAATTGGTTATGCTGGCTAGGGTTGCTTGGAGCCACACAATTCCCACATCTTCCTAACCCAATCTGATAAACTGTGATGCTAATCTTTTTGTTCCAGTTTACCAACAGGACCTCACTGTGTTAACTGTGATAGGTCAGGTGTGAGCAAGATCTTCTTTCTCATGTGGCTAGTGGACTTCCAAGCTGGTTTCTCTGGTTTCCAGAGACCAAGCAAGTAGGCCATTGAGTTGTATACTGGAATGACAGCATAGCTTGTGATCCCTTCTAACTCTGAGGTTCCATGATTCTATTATTATGATCACCACATTTCAAACATGTTGGAAAATGGGTCATCATTGGAGACATGATGAATATGATAGCCCTTTACTCAATAATCTTTATTGCAGTAATTTGAAAGTTCAGATTTGGTCTCACAGAAATGTCAACAATCATGATCATATTTTTTCAAAGCCAATTATCCGTATTGGTTCTCGCTATTAAGACTAAACAATTGTTTGCTTAGTTTACCCAAAGACTCAATTTTCAGTTAAAACTAGTTAAAGCAGAACACACAGGTTTGCTTTAAATTTAATATGGACATGCTGCATTCATAATTTTCTACTTATTATGAAAATATCTGTAAAAACTACATTTTCTAAATGTTATTTAAAAAGAGCCTTTAAAATGAAAAATATTAAAATATGAGCAAATGGGAAACCTAGACTATTCCACTGAGAGAATGAGCATCCTATAAATGGTCAGAGGGATTCACAAGTTCTAGCAGTGTGCCCAAAATACTGGACTCAAATACAGGATCCAAGGCTGAATACCAACAAGCTGTAGCCCAGGTAAGTCCTAGCAAAAAAACATCAATTTAAAATGACAAGTAATGTATATATATATTAAAACAATCCACATTTAAATTTATCATTTAAAATTCATGATTTAAAAATCATCTGGATAAGTCTGATAGAAGAGTCTGATCTTCAATGGTGTTTTAAATTCAGACAGCATATTCAGCTGTCAAAGATCTTCCGGCAGGTCATTCCACAGTCTAGGAGCAGTTGAAGAAAAGTTATGAAATAGAGTTATACACTTAGCCCTCCATTTTTGTGGGGGATCTGTTCCAGACCATCACCACCTTGCAAAAACGGAGACTCACCAATATTCAAGCCCCATAGGCTTGAATGGGGCACACTCCCACGGGTGCACGCCCCATTGATTTCATGAAAACCGCAGACTTCAAGTCCATGAAAATGGAGGGGCGACTGTATTTACATAAGACTTTGGCACCATATTGGGGGCTGTGGCCAATCAGCAAGTGAAAGAGTGCTAAGGACTTCAGGATTTCTCAGGATGTATCCACACTGCAGAAATAAAGCAGTTTGACACCACTTTAACAGCCATGACTCCATCCAACGATCTTGGGATCTGTAGTTGGGCGAGGCACCTGAGCTCTATGACAGACCAGGCTGAATACCTCACCAATCTACAAATCCCAGAATTTCACAAGAAGGAGCCATGGAAGTTAAAGTGGTGTCAAACTGCTTTATTTCTGCAGTGTGGAAGAGATGCTATACATATAAAGTGCAATGAGGTCATATCAAGCCAGCACATTGATATGGGAGGTTTTATCAGCAGACACATTCCTGCTGCTCCTTCATGCATTCATTGATTGTATGGTGATTCTTATGAACTCTGTAAAGTTGCCACTTAAAATATTGGCTAGAATTTTTGGGTTTTAGAGATGTTTAAATGCCATAGTTATGGTGCTATGCAGTGAATCCATCCTCATCCCCCCAATCCCCACTTACAGGGAAGCAACCATTGCAATGAACAAAGGCCTCCATTGTGACAGGCTGAAGCAGGGTTCCTGTGACAATTCTCCCCCACATGAGAGATGCTCACATGAGAGGTGGAAACATCAGTTAGCTGCTTCCTAATCAACAGGGGAACAGATTGTTATGGATTGCAGGGACCACTGCCCAGTAAGTGGGGACAGGGGAACTTTCATTTCCCTGTGTGCTCCATAGGGATACACAGAGAGACAAGGCATAGTGGTTTGAATGTTGGATGAAGACTCTGGAGAGCTGGTTTTGAATTCTGGCTCAGCCGTGGAAGCCCACTGAGTGATCTTGAGCAAGTCACACTCTCTCAGCCTCAGAGGATGGCAATGGCAAACTCCTTCTGAAGAAACTTGCCATGAAAATTCTGTGACAGGCTTGCCTTAGAGTTACCATAAGTCAGAAATGACTTGAAGACAAACAACAACAACAACAACAACAACAACAACAACAACAACAATAACATGTACCTCCAAACTAGAGAAACATAGGGATCATGGATATGAAACAGTCACAAGTGCATAATTCTAGGTTACACATTTGTAACTGTGCAAGTAGATTCCAACCAGTGAGTCCACACAGAGTTCTTCCATCTTTTGTATTTCTGTACTGGCACTCCATACTGGAGAGTGGTATAGGATTACATGGATATGATAATCTCATATCACGTGTTTCCACAATAACGTTTCTTGGGAAGACTGCCACTTTCGCAGCAAACCTATTCACAAATGGTTCCACACACTCCACACAAACACACTCATCCTTTTTTTGTCACTGAAAGAAAAGCTATTGCAGACTTTCATGTATACATTTTGCAGCTCTTAATAACACTGAAGTGTGGACAGTAAAAAAAAAAGATAATAATCTTACAATAAAAGGAAAGGGATATGCACTATGAGGTAAAAAGGAATAATTGCAAAATTGTTGACCTATAAACTGCAGTAGAGTGCAGCATTTGACTGGGTTTCTTTATATCATTCACTAGAAAATGAGAGATAAACAAAAAAGAGGGCAAAGCTCAGGAAAACAATGACATTTCAAGCTCTCTCAAATACATTACCAAACTTTTTTTTCTCTTTCAGGCCCAATTCGTCACGTTCGAGCCATTTAAATGAACTTGCTCTGAGTCAAATGTATAGCTGAAAGGATAAAACATTTGAGTATGTAATCTGTTTAACTGAGCCCCAGTACTTAAGATTGTATTGCGGAGAAGAAGGGAGGGGAAAGAATGAAGAGACTTTAATTTTCTCTAATTTGTCATGCCTTTCAGGAGCATTTGAATGGATACAGCAAGAAGGTCCCCAATTTGGCAAAAAATTGCCTCTCACCTTTCCTCATCTTGCACACAATTTGGAGGGTGCTCCTCAACACTCCACAGCTCACAATCAGTCCTAGACCTTGCTCCGTGGATAGATTTATCAAAAATGACTGTACAGAAAGGATAGTTTATTTTGTTTGGTATTGCTATTGTTTTGTAAAGTCACAAAGCACAAGAAAAGCACTGTCCAAGCTCTTTCCATTTGTTCTGATCATTTTCTCCCAGATCAGCTCACAGGGGGTGTATCTACACTGTAGATAAGAAATACAGTTTGACACCACTTTAACTGTCATGGCTCCATCCTACCAAATCCTGGGATTTGAAGTTTTGTGAGGCACCACAAGTGCCTGGAAGAGAAGGCTAAAGACCTTGTAAAGCTACAAATCCCAGGATTCCATAGGATGGAGCTAGAGCACTTAAAAGTGGTGTCAAACTGCATTATTTCTTCAGTGTATATTCAGCGTATATTCAGTGTATATTCAGCGTAGGAATAATAATAATAATAATGGCTTGGGTCCAACTTATGGCTTGGGTCCAACTTATCTTAGTGACCGCCTCTCCCCATATGAGCCCCCCCGTGCCCTTCGGTCAGCCGAGAAGAACCTACTCCAACAACCGAAATCTAAATCTAAACAGACCTCGCAGAGGGCATTTTCCATCATTGCCCCTAAACTATGGAATGGCCTGCCGGATGAGATCTGTCTCATTACAACACTCACTGCTTTTAAGAAAGCAGTTAAGATGGATCTCTTCCGGCAGGCCTTCCCAGATTGACCCTCTTTTGAGGAACGAATACTGACTCTCCTCCCCATGCTCTCTGTTGTCCTGCCACTATTAGTTATAACTCTGTTCTCTTATTGATTCTTGTTTTAAATTTTTCTAGTTTAATTCTGTCTTAAGGAGTGGGTGGGATGGGTGGAGGGATTGGGATACCTGATTGTATTTTAACTATTGTATTTTTAATTGCTGTGAGCCGCCCCGATTGCTATGCAGAGGGGCGGGATAAAAATAAAAATTTATTAATAATAATAATAATAATAAATTTATTTATTTATCTCCCACCCCTCTGCTATGGGTGTATGGTGCTACATAATGAAATGAACATAGAGAACTAAGAGACTGAAGGTCTGTCAGCCGATTTCCCAAATAAGGTCCCAGCATTTTAGGCCTCTTTATCATCATTCATGCAGCTACATCATTTTTTTTTAAATGAGGAGGTTTCAAAGGCTGGAATTTTCTATTAGCTACACAACTATGTAGTTATGTAGTTGAATAGCTATGTAGTGTCTCCTGGCCTGACCCTCCCCCCAGTCCCCAGTTACTGGGCAGCAGCCACTGCGATCAACAGAGGACTGGTCTATTGTCAATTGGGAAGCAGCTGACTATGGGGGGTTGCAGACTGCCAGAAATAGTGTGAATTCAGTCCACTTTTAGGGTTAGGGTTAGAGTTAGGGAACCATGGGAACTGTATTTTATTGTGGCATCAGAGTTGTCTGACAGAGAAGGCTCAATGCCTCAGAAAAATAACAGTTCCCATGATTCCCTAGCACTAACCCTAACCCTAAAAGTGGACTGAATTCACACTATTTCTGGCAGTCTGCAACCCCCCTAACATTCCCATCCTCTGCTGTGAACAATCTCCATTGTGATTGGGCAGAAGCAAAGTCTCTGTCACAAATTCCCCTTGCATAGGAGATCACTGACTTGAGGAGTAGGTGGGTCTGTTGTTGTTAACTGCCCCAGGGATGAGACATTTCCAAGGCTCCTTATCCTCCACTGCTGCTTACGTCTTGTAGATTCAAGCTCGTGGCCTCCCTGATTGAATCCATTCATCTAGTGTGTTGCCTTCCTCTCTTTCTTCTGCCCTCTACATTTCTTAGCATTCTTGCCTTTTCTAATGAGTCATGCTTTCTCATGATTTGACCAAAGTACGACAGCTTCAATTTCACCACCTTGGCCTCCAGCGAGGACCCATTTGTTTGCCTTTTTAGCTGTCCATGGTATTCTCAGAACTCTTCTCCAGCACCACATCTCAAATGAATTGATTTTCTTTTTATCCACTTTTTTCACTGTCCAGGTCTCACATCCATACATGGTAATGGGGAAGACAATGGCTTGAATGATTCTAACTTGAGTACTCAGTTGTATATCTTTACTCTTTGCGATCTTGTCTAGTTCTTTCATTGCTATCTT
This sequence comes from Phrynosoma blainvillii, assembly GCA_026167975.1. NCBI lineage: Eukaryota > Metazoa > Chordata > Lepidosauria > Squamata > Phrynosomatidae > Phrynosoma > Phrynosoma blainvillii. Next base: position 182,358,482 of record JANUYF010000004.1, on the reverse strand, counting down.
TCCCATTCCTAATCTTCTCCATAATTCTGGACTGCAGAGGTAGAGACCCCTCACAGAAGTACAGACACCCATCAATCACAGCAGCTGCTGCCCGTGGTCTCTATGTATCCCCTAAACTAGGGAATATGTACCAGTTACAAGTGCATAACTTAAAGTAACTAGCTTAGTGAATTCAGACAGGCTCTTGCTTAGAAGCCAGACTAAATGTGTCAAACAGCTATGGGACAGCAGCTGTAGTGGAGGGTGACAGTGAAAGACGATATCTCAGAGAGAATGGCAGTGGCACCACAACTAATGCTTGTAAGTACTTCAGAGAAGGAGACATGGTAAACTTCTTTTGAATGTCTTTTGCCATGAAAAACCCTATGATGAGATAATCCTAAATGGTGACTTGGAAGTAAATATAATTCTAGGCTGCATTGATGGAGGTATAATGTCTTGATCGATGGACCTCACATGGTCAGACCTCACATGGAACCTCACATGGAACATTGTGTCCAGTTCTGGGCACCACAATTCAAAAAAGATGGTTGACAAGTGAAGTGTGTCCAGAGGAGAGCAACCAAAATAGTGAAAGGTCTGCAAATCATGCCCTACGAGGAGTGGTTTACGGAACTGAGTATGTTTAGCCTGGAAAAGAGAAGGTTAAGGGATGACTTGACAGCCATGTTTAAATATTTGAAGGGATGTCATATTGAGGATGAAACAAGCTCGTTTTCTGAAGCTCCAGAGAGTAAGACACAGAGTACAGGAAAAGCGATTCCACATAAACATTAGGAAGAAGTTCCTGATTGTAAGAGCTGTTTGGCAGTGGAATATGCTGCCTTAGAGAGTGGTGGAGTCTCCTTTTGGCTGAGATTTTAAACAAAGGCTGGATGGGTATGTGTCAGGAGTGCTTTGGTTGTGCATTCCTGCATGGCAGGGAATTGCCCTTGTGAATGGCCCTTGTGGTTTCTTCCAACTCTATGATTCTAGGATTCTAAGGGCCGATGCAGACCAGCACAAAGGGCTGGCCAGGAGGTGGATTTGGGGCACAGCAGCTGTACGAGGGCCACCCTGATGCCATCCTGACACCGCATGCCCGTCCACACAGTGTGCAGCCTCAGGAAGCCTTCTTGGTGCAGTGTGCACACACACTGCACCAAAAGGGCACAAAAGAGCCACCACAGTGGCTCTAAGGACAGCCTTTTGCCACCCCCAAAAGGAGCTGCATTTTATCACTCTTCTGGGGGCAGAAAAAAGGAGGATCAGGGCCACAGTGCATGGTTGCCAGGGCCCCGATCCGCCACTCCCAGGGGTGGCTCTGTGCCGCCCCTTTCGAGTCGTCTGCATCGTCCTTCAGTCTCTCATTCATAGTGTCACTATAAGATGAAGCCAACTTGAAAACAGTTAACAACAACAGCAGTGCTATGTACTTGGACAATTATGTGAAAAGTTTTCTTTTAACCCTTCCCCACATAAAATGGGTGCATAGAGCAGTAGGCTTGTTAGGTATCTAATCATTAAAACTAAAGATGCCTCTGATTGAATTTTAAATCCCTGGCTCTGCATGTAAAACATCTACCATTGATATTTGCACACCCTATATCTTGTTTGTGAATGGGGAGGCAAAAAATATTTTACATGCAGTGGCTTAGTTGCAGAAAAATATTCTGCATATGCTGCACAATTCTCAAAAAAATAAAATTAAAAATTTTACATATTTGATTCCCTGACCTATTTTTATGGCTATCCAGTTATTATTGTATGTTCAGGAGATCACTGTCCTATAACTGAAATAAATAGCTCCCTTTTAACTTTTAAGAAATAAGGCACTTGAAGAGAGAGTATAGTGTACAGCTTGTTGGGGGCATAAAGAAAACACAGGAGCCAGCATCAGACTAAAACACTAATGTTTTAAACAACAATTTAATTAACTGCCAATTTATTAATCAAACTGTTTCAATTGTTAGTATTTGTGGCAGTGAACTAATTGTTCAATTTCTAACATTTAAGATTATCAAGTCAGTTTTCAAAACTCGAACATTCCAAGCTCTGAGTAGAACCATAGACATTTTCTTGTTCTCTGAGGAACTTTGGCTGATAAAATGAGTAGGTTCAGGATGATAACTAGAATAATGGTGATGCTGGAGAGATTTGTGTTTGATACCTTATCATGAGCTTACATTATTTTGCAGGTTCTGTTTAACAGCTACATGGAAGAACCAGATGAACTTGTCCAGGTTTTGGAATTTGGTGCTACCAAAACACCATCTTTCTTTTCCATCATAATCCAAAGCAGCTCTTGAATATTCTCATTGTCTGATACTGCTAATGGACTGGATTATGGAAAATTAAAACTAAATCCAGACAAGCCAGAGTTACTCCTGCTCAGTAGAAAACCAGACAAGGAAACTAGAGCCTTTGGAGGGGGTTGTTATCTCATTTAAAAATAAGATTCATAATTTGGAAGTGTTCCTAGATGCCCATGTAAAGGAATCTTGTAACATCTTTAATACTAACAGAAAGAAAGAAGCTGGTAGAATTACCTTTTATAGACTAGCATGCATGCATCTGAGGAAGTACTCAAGTCTACGAAAGCTCAGAAGCTCAAAACCTTTTGTTCAGTTTGTCTCAAAGATGCTACAAGATTCTTTCACATAATCATTTTCCAGACTAACATGGCTATGGACCTTAGCACATGGGGTCTAGAGCAGAGCTAATCCAAAGGGTACCTGCAGCTAATACATATTATTTCCCCGTGTTTACACACGACGCTGCCCTAGAACACGGAGCTAATCTGTATTGTTTCCCCGCGTGTACACACGACGCTGCCCCGAAACTCCACAGAACCCGAAGCTAATCCGTAGCGAGTAGGGAGATTTTGACATTCGGTTTGTTGGGGAAGTACAAGCGGAGCCTTCGTATTCATTGCGCAATGGTGGGCGGGGCGGGGAAGCAGGGAGAGCTCTCCCAAGCAGAAAATCCCGGCGAGGGGAAGGGATTGGCGAAAGGCAAACCGGATTGAGAAAGAGGAGGAGAAGGAGAGGAGGAGGGAAGAGGGAGGCGATCTCTCTCTCTCCATCTCTCTCGCATTTTTCCCCACCAACACCCCTTCCCTCCTCCAGTCCTCCAGCCCTCCTCCTCCTCCTCGGTCCCCTTGGCTGCCTTTCCTCCCGACTCCTTCATCCCATCCTTGCCATCCACAGAAGCGCCTTCTGCGACGCTGGCTTTTTGGGTGGTGGGAAGGGAGAGAGAGAGAGAGAGAGAAGAAAATGTGTGTGTGTGTGTGTTTTCCTTCTTCCCACGTGAACCACATCCCGCGGCGCCTGATCGCTAAATCCCCTTTGGAGCCTTCGTATTCATTGCGCTATGGCCGCCAGGGCGAAATTCAGTTCGTTTCGGTATAGAACTGAATTTATTCTCACTTCGGTTACTTTTCTGTTACTTTTTGCTTCGTGGCCAGCGTTTGATAAGGCCCTATGTCTTTGAATTCCACCACCATATATGCCCATGGGTTTAATTGCAGCCTAAAATATTTTTACTCAGCTGAAGGTCATGCATCAATTGAGTCTGTATGCGAGGTGTCTCATCTTGTCATAGTAATACACACTATTGTGACATCTTAATTGGATTCCTACAAAGTTCTTGGAGATGCTCTTGGAAACTTTAGCTGTTTCAAAACATTGCAGCCAAGCTGTTGACCAGCTTCACTTACAGAAAGCATGTGATTCCCCAGTAGTAACACTTGGTCTGCCAACCTTTTCCTGAACACAAATGAAAGTCCTGGTGATGCCCTATATTATCATAATGCATTTAGATTACCCAGAGGACCACCTGTCCAAGTGCTGAGATCTTCCAGAGAGGCCTTTCTGTCTGCCCTGTTAAAGTCTAATTTGTGTTTGGTAGGAATGTAAGAAAGGGACTTCTCAGTGCTTGCTCCCAGATTGCAGGACTCCTCATTAAAGGAGGCATGTCTAGCGTCTTCCACCAACTGGAATTATTTCTGTTTATAGGGTTGTTTGGCCAATCAGCTCAATTATTTTCTTTGTTGATCTGTGTTTAACCTGCATTTTACTTTAACAGTGTTAGAATTGGCTCACATTTTTATATGCTGTGGATTGATTTTTAGATGGCCATATTATTTGTTATGTTACTTTTTTATTGTGGATTTTACTGCTACTACCTCACTTGAGAATTTATTATGGAAAGGTGAGACAAAGGGTGGGGGAAGGAAAGGAGAAAGACTTCCCTGATAATGACTGCTCTCTTTCCATGCACTAGATTTCAAGGGTTCCCACTTGAACAGATAAGGCTGACATCTTGTGGCAACTAGAAATGTTACAGACTATTAACCAAACATCTGTATGCCCTCTCAGATGCGAGTAAGCATGCTAATGACTGCATTATCATTTAAACAAAACACAAGACAGTCTGGAGCAGTGTAAGATGCAATTATTTCCCCTAATTAGATCTGGTGCTGGTTTCAGACCTGGATGCTGATGAGATAAGTTGAAGCGTAATTGGAAGGATTAAAAATACAGCTATGACTGAATAATCTGGAATTTTGGTTAACTAGATTATTTTTTGCCAAGTCTAGAGCAATAAACATTTGGGGGAAGGGGGAGGAAAGGGGGCTCAAAATCAATGTGTGTGGTAAAGAACAAACACTTTTTATATAGGAAATAATTTTAGCAAATGCTGTTTGATCTGCCACAGCATTGCAGGGGAGAGAAGTACTGAAATTTCAGGGATCCCCTCTTCTCCGCATTTACTGAAAATATAGCTACACCAGATTATATAATGTCATCATTATTACCACCACCATCTTAAATTGCAACCCTTACCTCCAACACACCTACAGTTTCTTCTAATAATGTGCAGCCAAAAATACGTATCTATTATCAATTGATTGCTATATACAGGCAAATGTATATATGGTAAAGATATAATATAATCAATAAAATATGTACTAACCAAAGCACCAATAACTCAAGGCAATGTATTTTTCTGTATGGTATGTTCTATTTCCTAAGTGACTTCTGAAACAAGCACCAAGCTAAGAGAGTACATGAACAAGTGTACATGAATGAGTGTGTGAATAAAGGTACAATGTGGGATTATCTGAAAGAGATTGCATTTTTTTTTCATGTTCTCCATCCATTTACAAGAGTGATGGTCTCTCTTTGGGTTCATTATTGGGCTCAGATATAATTAAGCTGTTTTCTGATTTCTTGGAGGGAAGTTCTGTCAGCTGAGCCCAGTTTAAAATAAAGCAGGGTCATTAGACTGTTCTACTTTAAATTAAGGCAGCAGAGAATGCATGTTTGGATATTCCACACACCACACATGATGGCCTGAATCCTATTGGTACTAGAGTAGGCTCCCATTGAATCAATTGCTGAATAAACCTCTAAGTAAATCCCATTGATTCAAGTGGTGCCCTTCATACAATGGATGCCCCCATCCCTGAATAGGAAGTGTCATTCATAATAATCATTCTTCTCAGTGGTTTGCTGTTATTTAAAAAGGCAATCAGATCCCCAAGACCCCTGTGGTGTCTTTAAGGAAGACCTTTACAGAACTAAAGTTTCAACAAATGTCAGCTATCTTATTGGGTGGAAGGTATAAGAAAAGATAGTGTATCTACATGGCTATATAGAAGATGCAATACACTGTCTGTTGGGCTGTTCATCCTATCCTTGTCCTACAGAACATTTGTAGTCATAATTTATGACAAAATGTAGTGTCTAGTTAACCCAGAATATGGTAACTTGATGAGTTGAAATATATATTGTATCATCTTTTATGATTTGCAATGAGAGCAAAGAATGGAATACTTGCATCAGTTGGCAATAGATTGCAAGGAAGTTTGATTGCTTGAAATTCCATGAGTATTTAGATGCAATGTTAAATTGTGCTTTTTAGAAATGGTTTGTAAATGCTTTATACTTTAAGAAAACACTTTTTATGTATGAGCTTAGTTTGGTGTTTGTTTTGTTGACTGATTGCTTGCTTGCAATGGACCATGGCTGATAGCAATAAACTATTTTGGATTGTTGTCAGATTCAGTGGGTCTACTCAAGTTGGGTCTCCCCAACTAGGATTCAGGCCACTACTGCTAGTGACAGTGGCAACAGCCAAAACCCACAGTGGGACTACTCCCATAAAGTATTGTGGAAGAAGAGGATTAGTTACAACAGACTGGCTACCTTTCTGGAAATTTCATGGCAAAAGTTGTTGGAATATGGATGGGATATGCAGTCAAAACTGGAAATGTACAGATGTGTGAAAATCTCTTCTGAGTAAAGTTTCTAAGCTGGGAAAGAGTCTTCAGCTTGCAGGTGCAGTTTTCTATAAACATACTTACACAGAATGCCATAACAAAGGCACAGTGAGCCTGAGAACACAGCAAGCTGAAAAGTAAACAATGAGCTCATCTTGTTTCATGGGAACTAAAATCACATGATGTATGACACACAGCATGAAGAGTGGGCTAAAGCTGTTCATCCAATGGCTATGCATGTTACCACCCAGAAGGTGGAGTTTAAGGGTTGGGCTATAAGTTCTTTGTTCTAACTTACAACAACAGTTGTGCTCTGGTGTTCATGTTTTTCTACCTGCAAAGATGGATGTATATAGTTTTATTTTGTTTCTCTTGTTTTACAACTTACAATAAAATCTTACTTGGAACTACTGCTGTGTATTCAAGCCTGGGAAAATGCATGGAGTTGCTACATTCCTGGATGGTGAGGAGAATGGCTGTGGAACAGCAGCCAGGCATTTCACCAAACCGACCTCTGCTACTCATAAATCACCATAAAAATCAACAAAAGTAATGTATTCACCTCTGTTTTAAGACATAATACAGAAAGGAAAGTGGAATGGGAGTGCACTATGACAGCTACTGAACGTTAATTAAGGATAGTCACTTGACATGAATGTCTAGTCGTAACAGACTGTAAGGTGCAGTGCTCATCTCTGTTACTAAGCTAAAGAGCCACCGTTGTCCAAAGATGACTCCGGTGGTCATGTGACCAGCATGACTGCACTGAATGCTGTTACCTTCCCACTGAAGTGGAGCTATCTATCTATTTGTATTTGCATTTTCAAACTACTGGGTTGACAGAACCTGGGACTAGTGAAAGGAGCTCACGCCATCATGCAGCACTTTGGCCTCAAACTGCCAGCCTTCCAATCTTCCAGTCATCAGAATAGTCTTCTTAACCACTAAGCCACCACATCTCCAAACATAAATTAAAGGAACACAAATTAAAAAAGTGAGAGAAGAGTTTTACAGATAGTGTGGGCTGCCAAACAACAACAACAAATAAATGGGTTGTAGAGAAAATCAGGCCTGAACTCTCCCCAGAAGCCAAGATGACTACTGAGGCTGTCATACTTGCAGCACAAGAAGACATGACTCACTAGAAAATACAATAATGCTTGATAAGAGGTCAGTTGGAAAAGAGAAAGACCACATTTCAGATGGATAGACTCAATCAAGGAAGCCACATCCATGACTCTGCAAGACCTGAGTAGGACTGTTTAGGATAGGATGACTTGAAGAACTCTCATTCATAGGGTCACCATAAATTGATGTTGACTTGAAGACAGCTAACAACAAATAGGCAAGAGGGAAGAAAGAGTGTATTGTAAGCCATCTTCGGAAGACTTGAGGCTAAATCTTGAACCTAAGGCAGCTTAGCTCCCAAAGGTGTGTAAACAAGCCTTTAAGTTGCTTGTTGATTTATGCACCCTGTGAATTCCATAGAGTTTTCTTAGGCAAGGAATACTGAGAGGTAGGTTTGCCAGTTCCTTTCCTCTGAAAGTAGCTAAGGTAAAATAATAGGCTCCAATGCAGAGTTTTCCAGTCCATAGACCTCCTTGCCCAACTCCCAAGTAATTTTTTGGAAAACACCTATAGCAGGGGTCGGCAACCTATGGCCCGCAGACCGGGTCCGGCCTCCCAAGGCCTTTGGACCGGCCCCTGCCGACTCCCGCCGCCGCCGCGTACACTGCCACCACCATTTTATTTTCCAAAATGCCGGCCGTGACTCGTTTGCACATGCACAGTACTCCTGCACATGCGCAAATGAGCCGCAGCCGCCATTTTGGAAAACAAAATGGTGGCCGCAACGTGCGTGCGGAGGCAGTGGGGGTGGCGGCGGCAGCAGCGGGGGTCGGCAGCGGTTGCGCGCGTGCGCCACCATTTTCCCCCCCACTCGCCGGCCCGGCCCCAGGTAAGGGGAACTTGCCGACCCCTGACCTATAGAGTGCTAAAGCAATCTACTGGGGTTTTTTCTTACCGCATAACACTGTACTTTCAGTAGCCATTAGAATTATAAACCCATGTGAAAACAGTTATTTCATGAAGGGAAAGGGCAAAGTTTGAGTGTAGGGGAAGGAGTGTGAAGATGGCATGAGCAAACAAATGGAATCAGGCCCAAAAGAAATTTAGGCGTATAATTAGTACTTCATTACTATTTAAACTGCCCAAACACATGCACGTGCAACTCCCGACAGTTTGACAAAGATCTATGTAGCCTTGCCAGTGCCAAGCAGGCAAACGTCACTTACCTGGTTATTAGAAATCACCCTTAAGCCAACACCATTCGTCTTTTTGACAAGACAAATGGTTGAGCTTCTGACAATGCATAATTTTCATTTACACTTAAAGATATATTTTTTAAAAAGATAAGACTTCTTCAATTAAAGAAAGTGTGCATAAATGAGACTCCAGATTATTAACTGAGACCATTATGCCTATGTTCAGCTACCTGGGTACTTGGTGGCCTCCAAAGGGTCATTATGAAAGCAGGAAGTTTGTTATATTTTATTGCTGGAGGGATGTTTATATCTGCTGTCCCCAATGTGTGTTGTGATTATGACTGCTGTATGAAGTACATACTTAGGTCAGTGCCTCTTCAACACCCTACAGTTACTCTTTATCCTTTGAGTGACCTATTAATTTGTTATCACATTTCCTTTATAGCTTATCTCCATAGAGCTCAGGATGGCATCCACAGGCTATTTTGTGCTCTCCTCAATAACAATAATAGGATGAGCAATAGGTGTTGTTTTTTAAAAAAAAATGGTATGTACTGTTTCAACACAATACTGCAGCATCAAGGCAGTGACTTGTTTCTACAAATGAGCCACAGGCAGAGCATGAATATAATATGACATCTGCTCAAATGAATTCTATTTTAATGGAGTCAACTCTCACATTAATCTGCCAAGTCATGAGGTTGAACAATAAAAGGATGAGCAATATTGATGGAATCAGCCAAAGGCTGTGCAATGAGTTTCATGCCCTATCAGGTGCTGAACCAATAGTCCTGGTTAAGTGAAACATATTGTTATGGCTAAGTATGAATATATGGCTATGTTACGGTATAAAGAGACAGATTCATCCATAGTGATGGCTTAGATGACTATTTAAAAAAAAACTGGCTTTCCATGCATTCATCCCACATTTACTCTTTTAGCACAGTGTCCTAGCCATAAGTCGCAGAGGATTCTTCTCTACCGGTACAAAATATTATTTGGTGCAAAGTGAGTTCAGGAGGGATACTGGTCAGAAAAAATCTCTTGATTCTCACCATTGTCCTATTTGTGTACACCAAACAACCCCTTACTTATTACAGAAGTGGATAACAGACATATAAGTTGGAGTTCAGAGAACCTTATCTGCCATGAATTATTTCTCATTGACAAATCAATTGGGTTTAGACAGAAATCTGGGATTTCAAACCATTTAAAAACCACTGATCTAGGCCTATCCAGGATTCAGACATAGTTGTGTTAGTCAGGAATATCTGTTTGTCAAGGGCTATTGTAGGTGCACTTGAAGAAATAACCTCAAGTCTATGAAAGCTTATGTTTCTAACTTCTTTCTTTCACTTTGTCTCAAAGGTGCTACAAGATCACTTTGCATACTAGGTCTAGCTATTGAGACAGGCTGGGTAGACCACCTCTTCATTGTCCTTTCACTGGTAGGCAAAGACCATTTTCTTTAGATAATCCTTTTGTCAATAAGTTGACTTTACTGACTGCCAGAAATAATTCAGCTTGAGTCCACTTTAACTGTCCTGGCTTAGTGCTAGAGAATCACGGGAACTGTATTTTTTCCTGGGACATTGAGCCTTCTCTGTCAGAGAGCTCTGGTGCCACAATAAACTACAGTTCCCATGATTCCCTAGCACTGAGCCAGGACAGTTAAAGTGGCCTCAAGCTGCATTATTTCTGGCAGTCTGTAAAGTCCCTTACTTGATCAAGAATCATAGCAGGTTGAGTGAAGTTATTTTTTCTTTTTTATTAATCTGCTTTTAATTTTAATTTTTAATTGTATTTTAATCATTATTTAGTTTTAATTTAGATGTCCTATTTGCTAACTGTATTTTGCTTGATTTTATTTCTTGTCTGCTTGTTTGAATGTTATTTTATGGAGGGAAGAAAAATGAGGTAGCAAATAAATGAATAAATGGGGTTGGGTACTGTATATGTTTTTATGGTTGTAAGCCGCTCTGATTGGGTTACCATAGGGCAGGATATAAATAAATTTTATTATTATTATTATTTATTACATTTATGAAGAATTATTATTATAAATGGGTAAAATATTATTAGCACTGACCCAAAATATAAGGGACATGGTAACTCCATGTCATCTCACCCTCCTCTAAAAATTATGGTGTTTGCATTTAATCTAACTTTTCATGACCACAGAACAAAACAGTGGAAGTAACATGTAGCCCATGAGTCTCATCTGGTTTCCCAGCTAGGTTTTGTGCATCCTGCCACTATTCAACCAAATTTTGGTGATGTGGTAGTGATTTTCATTTTAAAATAGTGCACATGAGGTCTGTCTTTTTACAAGCTGTATCAAGCTTCTGAAAGAAGGATTCATCTTAAAAATTCCCCATGACTCCTTCTTTTAAATTAGAAAGAAAGTTGCTGTCAGTGGCATGGCTGCACGATGGCAGCCATAGTGTATTTGAGGAATGCCAATGTGGAGTGCCAATCCCATGGATTTGCCCACCTCTGAACTAATCAGTTGAGTAATGCTGCTTTGCTCACTCACCTTCCAACGCTTTGCTAGGAGCTCCCTGAAGTGCTGTTAGGAGTTATTTATTTCTTGTTTTCTGTTTTCCAATCACAAGCAACAGCTTTTTTAAAAAAATAAAAAATCAAATAAACACTGAAGTACTGCAAAGTACAAAATAAGAAGGGAAAAAACCCACTAAGACTGAAGCGTTTCAAAACAGACACAAATAAAAGTTAGTAAACAGCAGGCAACAAAGATAAAAAGGTATTCCTGTATTGCCAAAGCGATACTTTTCTCTCCCCCTCTTGATTCAATGAAGAAAAATGTACCCATGTTTGCAACTCCACCCCTGCCCCCATGATGACAGTCAAGTTCAATTTTGCAGTCCATGAAGTTGGGGCTGATTATTATTAACTTTGATATACGGTTTCACCTACAATACATGAGAGAAAGCCTGCCTATCTATCTGCGTCAGCCCTAATTTGTAAGGAAATCATAGTAGATGCTTCAAAATTTGACGGAGTGTTTTTGTCATTCAAGCTGCAGTGCCAAATTCCATGTTAAAATTCTAAGCTTTTTAAAGGGCTAGTAAAAGGAGATGAGGAAACAAGAGAGGGTTAAGGCACTGCTGGTAAGATCCCTGAATATAAAAGAAAAGGTAGGAAGGAAGATGGCTCTCTGAGATACTGCTTTCAAGATTGCTGATTATTATTATTATTATTATTATTATTATTATTATTATTATTATTATTTTAAAAGGGTGGAACCGAAGAACAGGCAGCACACTGACCTCTTTGCAGTATTAGGTATACATCCGGGCAGCATCAGTGATGTAGTTAAATCTTATTCCAAGTCTCAAGTCAAGTCTCAAGTCTCTACCTACAAGTCTCAAGCTTTGTTTCAGGTCCCTGGAAGATACTTTCAAATCAAGCCTCAAGTCAAGTCTCAACTCTGAGAGTCAACTTTACCAGAAAAAGGTGGTGGTGGGTGGTGGGTGTGTGTAGACTATGAGCACAAAGTTAGAATAAAATTTAATTAACATTGGCAATTTATCAAGACTGAATATTAGTAAAATGAGGTCTACCCAGTGACCTGTCCCCATTGCACATCAGAGGAGGCTTCTAAAGCATTTCCTAGGAGCAGCAGGCAAGAGTCACCCTGATAGCATGGGACATGTTTCTCGGAAGGGAACAGCAAATACACTTAGCAATTGTCTTGAGGCAGGGGTCTACTATACAGCAAATGTAAAGTACTGCTTCCATCACATGACTGGTAGGCCCAAAGCAGTGAGATGGAAGCATTACTCAAAGGAAGAACATTGTTTTCTGTTCTGTAATTTTTCTGGATGAAGTTAGGTCAGCAAGTTCGTCCCTAAAAATATACAAGTCATGAGTCAAGTCAAGTCAGAGCATCATTTATTGTGGAGTGAAGTCCAAGTCGAATCACTGAAGCAACTTGAGTCTGACTTGAGTCCGAGTCTACATCACTGCTGGCTATACTTCAACTATCATATAAATATAAATCAGTTTACTATACAAAATATAAACAAGTGTTAGGATTTATGTTTGAAATGTTCTTAGAAATGTATGATACATTACAAAATGGAATCTTAAAAAAACATACACACACAGCAAAACTAACCTACACACCAGCCATTAAACAAGAAATTGACTATTTTATTAATATATTCACATATTTACAAAATATTACAAATTAAAGTAGTGCCCTAGCTTACTGCTTGGGGATAAGATCAAACAGAGAAATGGGGAAACACTGCAAGAAGAAGAAGAAAAGAAGCAATGGCTCTGGCACAATAAATCTTTGGTATTTGAAACATTAAGTGATGCAGCATTTAACTTATTCAACACAGGGCATGAAACAAAGACCACACACAGCATGGTTCTCACCCAGATCCAGTTCACAGAAACGGTTCCAGTATGAGTGGAGTCCCTCATTCCCATCCCCAGAAAGAAGTCCACCTATGCAAAGGGATTCATCTTGGATTGCCAGTAACAACCCAGAGATCTTGCCTATCCATTATCCCTAACATGAGAGTAAAAGTCTTTGGACACCTTCCTCATTTCCTCCTGCCTCCAATGGGTCAGGAAAAAAAGTATTGTTCTAAGAGGCAGAAGAGAAGTTATGATGTGGCACAAGGCATGAATAGGGTAAGTAAAAGCCGCAGAAATCACTTTTTTGCTACAGGTGGTAAACAAAGACAGAATCTCCAGGTTGTAAACTAGCTACCTAACTCTCTTCAAGGGGTGGAGTGGGGTGCCTGAATATAAATAGAAAGGAGGAAGTGTTGAGATATGGCTTGACTTCTCCAACTTCCATTAGCCCCTGAGTTGCAAAAATTAAGTTAAACAGCAACCTTAGAATATCTAAAATATTGATCAAAATGTTTTGCTGAAAGGATACATTTCTTAATGGTTATTTTAAGTCAATTTTTCCCTCACATATAAACACTGATTATACAGCACAATACATTTCACAGATGTAGAGAAAAACCCTACCCCCCCCTCAAAAAAAAAAAAAAAAAAAACTCAGGCAATAGCTCATGACAAAGGGATTTTGCCCACTAATATCAAGTTCACCAGACAAAGTCGCTACAGAAAAAAACACCCAAGAAATCTTCCCTAAGACTAACATTTAAGGACAGCTACTTTATTAAATACATATCTGGAACCATTTATGAATGCCTGCATCTGGTCCCATCAAAATAATGTATTCAGTAAATTAAATGATTCAGTTTTCAATAAAGTCAAAGAGAAGTAGGTATTGAAATCCTCACAAATCCAAGTGTGCCTGTAGAGGCCTATGCCTGAGACCCACAGGGTTCCCTTCCTAAGTTTTTTGTGAGATGTTAGTTGATGGGTTGATGGGCTGCTTGCATGCTCTTCACTACTGTTCAAAATCTTGTAAGAATCTAATATTCTATAAATATGTCCTCAAACAAAGTATTCTGTAACTATTCTGCATCACAAAACAGAGGTATGGAACATAAAGTCTGTTAAGGTCCCAGGAATTACAAGGTGCTTCCTAATTTGTCCTGATAGCTTGCAAAAGTGAAAATTGCAAGTGAAATTATTTTTTGTCGTGATAAAAGAGTAATTGACTTCACTCAGTGATAAAAGCCAGAGAAAATGACCATTTGTCTAAGAAATAAAATACAGCTCATTTTCAAGGAGGGGTGTGTGCATGTGAAACATTAGTCATTTGAATTGCTTTTTGTATTTAACAGTATTATCTTGTTTAAACAAGTACTTTATGCAACCCCTGGACCCACTGAACTAAGGCAATGGTGGGGGGGGGGAAACATATCTTTCACATTTGTAGAAGTTTAGTAGCTGCTAGGGAACTAAATCAAATATTGTGCTCTATGAAAACAAAGTATATTTCCTAAATACACAGCATTTGGCACAATACATGGCTGTGTTTAAAAAGCTACTGTCTTGTAAGAAATATCCTAAATCAGAGACCTGCAATTGTAAATTCCCTTTTTTTTTTTTTATTCAACCATATGCTAAGAAAGAATTCACCTTTTCAGGTTTGTTCTTTCACAAATCATTTTCAATAAAACTCTTAGACAAGCCAATTAAAATTATCCTTGAATATTCTCTATATTTGTTTGTATCCACACCCTTACACACACAAATAGCATGCAAAAATAATGTTGAGTTTAGCTTAGCCCCACAAATTGTGTTTAGAGATTGCAGCCTTGGTGAATGTGCAGTCATTGGCAAGGTTAATTAGAGCTGTTGGGGATTTCAGGTCAAATAATATTGGCCACGTGACTATTGGAATGCTCCCCCCTCCCTTGCAGTGATAAGCAAGGACAGAGTAGGCTCCTAATGTTAGGTAACAGGAGGGAGGGAGAAAGAGAGAGAGAGAGAGAAAAGAAAGAAAGAAAGAAAGAAAGAAAGAAAGAAAGAAAGAAAGAAAAAAAGAAAGAAAGAAAGACGTTAGTAAATTGCTACTGATGCTTAGTATTCATTGTGGATGGAATGGAATCAAGCTTTAAAATTGTCTGTTTGTAAGTGATATTTCAGGAAAGTGAGGTTAGAGTTTTGTACTGGTCCCCAGTGATGGCATGTGGACAGGTTGCTTCTTTGCACAGCTCTGAGTGAGATATTAATCTGTCAACACAAATGTCTTCAGTAATCCCAGTGTTAAGACTTGAGGGTTTCAACAGACAGAAGCACTGCCTTTCAAATACTTAAGAAGACAAATAATGCTTTGCAGATGGCTGGATTTCATCATCCCTGAAGTTTATCATCAAAAGTACCAACTAGATCTGCAAGTCATTCATCCTCTTCTACGTAGGTAGATGGAAACCAGCCCACCTAAGTAAGAAGAAAAAGAACAGAAAAAGACACATCATGATATTAGACTGATATTCCTTTTGCTCAGCAGGAATATTCCCATAAAAGTTGGGAAATATTAATGTTACTGAAAATGAAGACAACAACTTGCTAACTTTTGTTATAGAGCGTTCAATCTCTCTCCCAACAAAGAGTTGCAAGTTAATGATCCAGTGTGAAAAACAACAATTTGAAAAAGGCACTTGAAGGCACGGTATAACAAAAAGGATAAAGGACAAATTAGATGTTAGTAGCTAAAACCAAGACCTGCATCTCAGGAAATTAGGTGGTTAAGTCTGTTAGTAACTTTCAACTAAGGACTTCAAGTGCCTGAATGGTCCTGAATGCCACACAACAGACAGACAGACTAAACTACCTTCCCATAAATCAAATGTTAGGGGTTAAGGTTTTCTCATGATAGCTTTCTATGTGCCAGGATTTCCTCTCCCCTCACCACCATATAATCATAGGACTTCTCACCCTTCAGTGAAAGAGTCAAGAAACTCCTCTGCTGAGAACCAGGACTGTTTTTAATCATTCCAGCCACAGCGTATTTGTTCTTCTTTTATATATACACCTTACAAAACCGAATCATTCCCACATCCTAAACTGGGCCCTTTGTGACTCAGGGCATGAAGCTGATCTACCTGTACATTAGTATACTGAGAAAACTGAAACCAACAGACACCTCTACATGACAACATACCTTTTGGCAGTGTGGCTCTAAAACACCTTCTGACTGCTTGTCCCAAAATATGCTGCAGGTGGTGAAAAAACTACCCCAGGTAGACCTAACCTATATTTATTGCATAAGTTTTTCTTAGATAGGAAGAAATCTTACCGCAGTTACCCAAGCTTTTGCAATAACTAGGACTGACTATTCCAGTGTGCTTTATGGGACTGCACTCAAAGACAGCAAAATCTTATAACTATAGCTGGTTCTTAGTAGCATAATGCTCACAACCTGGAATCCATGTGCCTTGGAGCAGAGTATCCCACACTACCACAAAGTTGCTTGGACAAACCATGTCCATTTCTGGATCTTAAAGGCTGGGGAGGAGTTTTGTTTTCGACACTTACCAGAAGGCAGACCATGATCTTGCCTCAGAGTGTGGTGGAGTCTCCTTCTTTGGAGGTTTTTAAACAGAGGCTGGATGGCCATCTGTCAGGTGTGCTTTGATTATGTCTTCCTGCATGGCTGGGGGTTGGAGTGCATGGCCCCTGTGGCCTCTTCCAACTCTATGGTTCTATGATCATCTAGACTGCACCTACACTGTTGAAATAATGCAGTTTGATACCACTTTAACTGGCATAGCTCCATCCTACAGAATCCTGGGATTTGTAGTTTTGTGATCCACCAGCACTCTTTGACAGAGAAGGCTAAAGACCCTGTAAAACTACAAATCTCAGGATGTCAAAGGATGACACTACATCACTTAAAGTGGTATCAAACTGCATTATTCCCATAATGTAGATGTACCCCTAGTGAGGAGATTGGTCAACTCTACCTTAGAGATGGCTTTTTCATGTAGATACTGCTCCAAAGTGAAAATAGAAGTTCTGTGAGAACAGCACTCCACATGAGAATAGTAATTCTAGGGGTAGGAATTTTGCCACAGATACTCAAGGTCAGTAATAATCTCTCTGCTGAGTAACACTGCTGTATGAGGCCTTCTACAGTGATCTTAAGATTTAACTGGTTTTACTAATTCTGTTAAGCCTTTGAGGCGCAGCCCAGAAAAGAGCCGTAGCTGCACCTCAAAGGCCGCCTCTTTGCCACCCCCGAAAGGAGCAGCCCTTTGAGCCACTCCTTTCGGGGGCTGCAAAGACAAAGATCGTAGCCGCAACCTTTTGAGCTGCAGCTGCTCCTAGGGGCAGCCCACCACTCCCAGGGGCAGCCCAGAAAAAAGCCATGGCTGCGGCTCAAAGGTTGGCTCTTTGCCGCCCCTGAAAGAGCGGCTCAAAGGGCCGCTCCTTTTGGGGGCAGCAAATACGAGGATCGTGATTGCAACCCTTTGAGCCGCAGCCACGGCTCTTTTCTGGGCTGCCCCTAGGAGCAGCAGATCCACCGCTGCCAGGGGCAGCCCAGAAAAGAGCTACGACTGCAGCTCAAAAGCCAGCTCTTTGCCGCCCCCAAAAGGAGCGGCCCTTTGAGCCGCTCTTTTGAGGAATGGCAAAGAGGGGGTCAAGGCCGTGGCCCTTTGAGCCCTAATCCGTCGCTCCTAGGGGCAGCCCAGAAAAGCCACCCCATCTGCATCAGCCCTATGTCTTATTTTTGGGGTGTGGCTTATATTGCGCAAATGATTAGAAATCCTGCTAAGGCTTATTTTATGGGTATGTCTTATTTTCAGGGAAACACGGTACTTAACAGGAAAACTTTTTTTTAAGGAAAGAAAAGAAACCTACCCTTCCATTCGCTTCACCTCTCCACCAGCCATTGGCACTAATCTTTGTGTAAATTTTGACGACATCTCCTTTGAGTAGGGACAACTCACGCATGTCTCTTGCACAGAAGTCATAGCGGGCAATAGCTATACCAAGGACTTTGGGACTCAGCACTGAAGGGAAATACAGGAGAGTAATGTTATTAAAAGCTTCCTAACTGAACATCAATTGACTTACATCAGCATTTTTATTTTTTGTCTTATTTACATATGACAGTGGTACAAGTGCAAGCAAAGGTATTTTTTATGCAGAAATGCCAGCTGGCTTTATGAAAAAGTGCAAAGGAAACACATGAGGTTCACTGTTATATATCCTTGGTTGGATTACTCATTCCCATAATAAAACCTAGAGAGAAACACTGTTATACAGTGGGCCCTTCTTATCCGTGGAAGTTCCGTTCTGCCCCTTTTGCCCCTGTGGATGGCAAAAACCATGATGTTGTGGTTTTTAATGGCAGTGCATGCACTCATGGCTATTAAAGTCGATGGGACTTGTCATCTGAGGCTGCTCAAATATGCAGATGGCAAGCCAGTGGTTGGAGCAGGTGTGCTATATATATTAATGAACATCTTCCTCAATACATGTGAGAGCACTGGATGTGAAACAAAATGGTCACATAAATCATTTTGCACATACTCTGGAACTTGCAGCAGCCCTCAGGCACTGTAGCCCTGTGCATCCCCTAAAGCTGTTCTAGGATGTCCAAAGTGGCATATGATGTGACACAAAAGGATATATGCAGAAAGACAGAAATCAACAACAACAACAACAAAACAACACTAGCACTTGAATCCCAAAATTCTCTCAGGTGATGATCATTGGATAATGGCCATTCTATTGAAATCAATGGAACATATTTCTAGAGAGGCCAGAGTTAAAACTGATGGAGTGGGGCATGGGAAATCCACATTCTAGTCATCACTGAGCGCTGAGTAGGAATGTCATTCTTCACTAATTTCTTTCCTGAAGGGAGCAATAAGTAATTTCAACCATTTTATTCCTGCTACAAGAAAGTCTTCGAAAACTGCTCAGTTTTCAAAGTCTGTTTGTAGTTTGTGACTTATTCTACACCAAAATTGCACAGGATATTTTTGTGCAGAAAACAGCATTTTCTGTTCTGGAAACAGCATTCTCTGTGCAGAAAAGAATAATTCTGAAGAGAAATATTTTCTGTGCAGATAAGTGCTGTTTCCTGTACAAAATTATGCTCTAGTTAGGGACTTATTCAAATACATTTAAAATTCATATGTATACCCATGTGTAAATTTTACACAGAATAAGTTCCAGACTCTGAAGATTCTAGTCATGTCTGGATTCTCCTTGTCAGATTTTCCCAATACTTATGGAACATAAAGAAACTAGCAAGACCACCATATTTTTAGGCCATTTTGGCAGTTTGGGTGACTTTAAGATTTTTTTAAAACCAAAAAAAGTTGAAATGGGGAGGTTGGAGATGTTGTGGGTAGTTTGTCCCTGTTGTGAGTAGCTTGACAGACCATAGCAATGAGTCTATTACACTTGATGAAGCATATTTTCCCCACCCTTGGTTTAGAGTTTGAAGGTGACCACAGTTACCACTTGTTCATCCCTTCCAATCTTATATGAATTTTTGGCCCTCACTGCCAATACCAGAAAATATTCTATTGTACTCGTATTCTGTTTCTAGTGATGGCCAAACAGGTCCTTTCAGAAAAACCAACAAGCAAGGGCATGAACAACAGGACTTCATGTGGATGGGATTTAGTAATCAGGCATGAGATTATGAATCAGACCAAATTTTAAAGGAACCACAGATGACAGAAGAATCACTGTTATATGTAGTCATCTTTGATGTGACAGAATGTTCAAAGAACAGGCTCTAAACTCTGCTGAGGAATCAAGAATCATCTCTAGCATTATCAACATTGCAGGCTTAGGATTGATCTCCATCCTTATTACAATTAGGGGATTATCCCATACATGGTATTGTCACTAAAGGTTGGGCCAGTTACTGGTAGGACTAAAATAACATTTAAGATTCAGCTATTGTTCTCTTGTGGCAGCTTTTCCTATTTCTTTTATATTTCTGAATATATGAGTTGTCTGTCAAAATGCCAGAATTGTGAGAAGCAAGAGACAAGAAACAATGAAACATAAAATAGGTTTTTAAAAAACCAAACAGAAAAGCAATAAAAGAAACTAAAAGCCCCTGAATACTAATGAAAAATAGCACACGTCTATTTGTTCACATTTGAAAATTATGCATACACAGTAGGACCTCTATATTCACTGGGGTTAGGGGTGCAAGACTCAAGTGAAAGTGGAAAAGCCACAAATAAAAAATGCCACTATTTTTTAACTTGCAAGAACAGCTCTCTAGTAATCTCTAGGTCCTTCAGTGCAAGTCTGTGGTCAACATTCACTGGAATCACACTGGAAGACCTACAAATGCCTAAAGAAATGTTTTCTCTAGGAATCTCTAGATCATACATCACAACTCTATGGTTAATCTGGCAGAGTCATGCTGGAGGACCTAGAATTCCTGGAGAAAGTATATTACTCAGATCCATTAATAATCAAATCTGCAAAAGTCAAATCTGCAAATGTGGAGGGATGACTGCACTGTACAAACCCAAGTACTCATTTTGTAAAAAATAACTGTAAAATTCCTCAGTGAAATTTCTCAGTGCTTAATTTCAAGAGGCCTATTAATTACTTTAAAAGATTAGTTTTTGTATTTAAGCAACTAAAGGAGGTTCTCTTGACATTTTAAACACACACACTTAACAGGAACCAGTGTGGTGTAGCGATTAGTGTGTTCAACTGGGACATGGGAGATCTAGGTCTGTTCTGAGTTTACTGGGCAACATCAGAGCAATCTATCATCAATAATAATAATAATAATAATAATAATAATAATAATAATAATAATAATAATAATAATTATTATTATTATTATTATTATTTATACCTTGCCCTTTGAGGTCAATCGGGGCAGCTTACAGTGTTAAGAACCAATACAATAAAACAAATAAAAACCTCTGAGCCTCCTTTATGTCTTAAGGTTGTTGTGAGAAGGAACTAGAATTGTCAGAGTTCAGACAAGCCAACTGCTGGCTATTCCCATCTGAACACTGGAGCAAGAAGTAGCTTTTCCAGTTAACCACAAAAGGATTTTTAGATACAAAGGTAAGATCAAAATCAGGGAAATTAGGAGTGGTGGCAGTGATGATGGCGATGATGAGGAGGAGGTTATCTTTACTGAGCCTAAATTCTTTCACCAAAGCAAAGCTATTTCCATGAAAAAATCATATGCATTCTAATTCTTCCCCACCCATTTTTCAATATCCCTTCAGAGACAGCAAGAATAGCTCTTCCCAATTTAAAGCCAAGATATATATTAGAATGCCATCCAAATGAGAAAAGTATATAGACAGCTATGATAAAGATCACCATTTATGTTTCAAAATTGCTGCACATGCTTTTGTGTCAAATTTTATTGTGGACTCATGTGGTACCAAAAAGCAATATTTTACACACTACGGCGGTTTTCCCATAACAGGAACAGATACTGTGCTTTGAAAAAATAATAACTATATACACTTCAGTGATCAAAATTGAAATGCCTAAGATCAAATCATCATCTAAAAAATGAAATATGCCTTATTTTTGTCACTATAGCAGCTAATGCATGATCCCTTTTAAGCAGTCAGTATTATAAATATGCTTATAAGAGTACAAAATAATAGGAGGAATGGGGAATGAGGGAAGAGAAAAATCTATTTGATATTGGCTTACATTCCATTATGTAAAAACTGTCTATAACTGGCCACAGCTGCACATTACACAAACAAGATCGGCAAAGGTGTCAAACACCATCACTGTTCCCCTGTGTCACTTGGGGAGAAATACTTCAACTATGACAGCAAGCAGTAAGGGTAGAAGCAACACCCATTCACAGAGGTCCAGCCTCAGGGGAAGGCAAAGCTCTTCTGAACAAAACTTGCCAAAAAAACTCCATGATAAAGTCGCCTTTGGGTTGCCATAAGTTGGAAACAACTTGAAAGCACGGAACAACAATAACAAGCAATAATGACTTCTATGTTCATATCCAGCATACAATTCTATTTTATCAGACCAGCATCTTGTTTTACACCATAACCACCCAGATGTTTCTGGGAAGATTACGGACAGGACATATGGACAATAGCACTTCCCTGTTGTCTGGTTGTGCCCAGGTTGAGGCCATCAGAAATATATTGGCCATGACTAATCAAAATGGCTGCCAGTGTACCCAATAAATTAAACCAAGTGAGCAGAGCACTCCAATCTCTTCACATGTCTGTCAAAGACAGGTTAAGTTCCTTCAATTTCCTTCCATGAATGGAGAGGAGCTCACCTGGTGTGTGATGACAATGGGATCATCTGCCTCTAAGGGTCCATTTATACTTGCAGATGATATCACATGTATTTATGGTACTGATAGTGTTTTGCCAGAAGCAGATTTAGAAACATGATGTTTTAAGGGGCACAGCAGATGTAGAATGCACAATGGACATCAGATCACCAATATCCTCTCACCTTGCCAGCATGGATCTGCCACATCTAAATATTGCTATCACTTGAACTAATGAGGGATAGTTTTTTTAAATGGTATGAACAAAGTTTAAGACAGCTTGGCTTCTCCTCTATCTCTTGCCCTGGCCAACACAAACCACAGTTTGGAACTGGTAGATGATCCATCACTTTAGAATACCCTTCCTCTGCCTATTTAACAGTGCATTAGCTGAATAACTTCCTTTCTTTCTTTTTCTTCTTTTAACTTCCTAAACCTAATGCTCATCAGTAGTATATGGGTGTAGCTCCTGTCAAAATTTGACTGATGGGTTTTTGATGCCTGTCAAAGGATGATTTATGACCTGTCAAAATGGATTGATTTATGGCCTGTCAAATTGATGGGCGTGTCCCTCCCCCGGAAATGCTAAGGCAGGACATCCTGTCCATGTGACCCCCCCCCCCGGGGTTCCGATTAGCACCCCCCATTGATTCCATGTGACCCCACTCCCCAGCCAATGGCTGTTCTGAACCACATGTCCCTAACTGGCCAATGGTGTTTTCTGAGTGGTCCCTTGAGTTCACCACGTGTTCCTAACTGGCCAATGGTACTAGATTTCCCAGAGCCTCCATTTTAGGCATGCCCAGACAAGTTCTGAGAGACAATATGGAGACACCAAGGCGTTTTGCTGCATCTTCTACAGCCAGGAGAATCAAACCCACAAAGATAGCATCCTGGCCAAATAATTATCACGGGTCTGTGGGCTTTACTAACCCTCCCGTACTGTTGAATATTAAACTTAAAAAGGAAGCTAAAGAGCCTGAAATGACACCCAACATTATGGATTTCATTGATGATGCCTCAGAACTGGAGTGTGATTGCCATTGCAATTTAAAAGCCATTCTCCAGAAGAAGAAAGTGCCTGACACACCACAGAGCCCAGATGAGCCTGATGACACAGACCTTTTGAATCCTGCCACTCAGATGAAAGAGCCCATGGAAGAGGGAGATCGTGACCCACCACAGCCCTCACATGTCGGAGCATCACCTATGGATGAGAACATGGAGACTGAGGGCCTTTGCAGACTGCCAGAAATAGTGCAAATTGAGTCCACTTTAAATTCAGGCACTGCCCTGGCTCAGTGCTAGGGAATCATGGGAATTGTATTTTTTTCTAAGACATTGAGCCTTCCCTGTCAGAGAGCTCTGGTGCCACAATAAATTACAGTTCCCATAATTCCCTAGCATTGAGCCAGGGCAGTGCCTCAATTTAAAGTGGACTCAATTTGCACTATTTCTGGCAGTCTGCAAAGGCCCTGATTCAGGCTACCATAGTGCAATAGTGAGTTTATGTAATCTAAAAAATATTAGGCAGTTGGTTATCATTTGAGATGAATGTGTTGTTTTTCCAAATGAAAAAGAATAAAATGTTCCTTATTTCTTTTTATTAAATTAGGATGAAGACCTGCAGGCCGACAGTGCTGAGAACCAAGCTGGAAAGAATCTACAGCCCATAAATCTTTCCCCCATTCCTAAGAAGTAGATATGTTTCTACCAATAAAAAATTGTTTGTTTTGCATGTGTGTGTTCATACTTACATGAGAGGTGAAAATGGGAGGGCATGAAAAAATTCTGAGTGATATATATATTATTCACCGGGGAAGACTGGGAGCTTGGGGGTGTGAACGCCCTACTTCAGGAAGCCAAAATACAGAGCAAAAATCTTAAAAGAGAGGAGGTGTCCCAATGGCTTTCTGGCCAGGATGCCTATACACTACACAGACCTGCCAAAATGCATTTTAAAAGAAACAAGACTGTTGTATCTAATGTGGATTTTCAATGGCAGGCTGATCTAGTTGATATGCAGCAGTTTTCTAAGTATAACAGAGGATACAAGTACATTTTAACAGTAATAGATATTCTGTCTAAATATGCCTGGGCTTTGGCTTTAAAGGACAAAACTGGTAGAGAAGTAGCCAGGGCTTTTAACACTATTTTTAGCCAAAATGGAAGAAAGCCTGAGAAATTACAAACGGACCATGGCCGCGAATTTTTAAACAAATCTGTGAGCAGCCTCTTAAAGCATCATGGGATTCACCATTTTGTCACCAATAATGAAGTCAAAGCCGGGGGTGTTGAACGATTCAACAGAACTTTAAAAACAAAAATGTGGAGGTATTTCATAGCTAAAAATACCTTTACCTATATTGATGTACTTCCCCTGTTTCTAAAAAGTTATAACCATAGTTTTCACCGAACAATCAAAGCTAGGCCTGCAGAAGTCAATGATTCTAATGCTCTAGCTGTGTGGAAAACAGTATATGGGACCCCTGTCAAACCAGAAAAGGAGCGTCCGCTCCTCAGGAAAGGAGACCATGTGAGGATTTCTAAAAGCAAGGGTGTATTTGCCAAAGGATATGAACAGAATTTCACCACTGAAGTATTTATTGTCGACCGTGTCCTCCTAACTGCAAAGAGGCCTGTGTTCCTGCTGAAAGATTATCTCGGAGAGGCTGTTGTTGGGAGCTTTTACCCTGAAGAGTTACAAAAGGTGAATGTGAAAGAAAATCAGGTGTACAGGATTGAAAAAATTCTAGACACTAAAGGTCAGGGCAGGAGAAAACAATACCTAGTGAAATGGTTAGGCTGGCCTAGCAAATTCAACAGTTGGGTGCTTGCTTCTGAAGTTGGTGAACCTGTGTAGAGGTGAGAGAAATGGGGAATAGCGGATTTTATATCTTACTCCCTAGTAACAGTAGCGCATCCATTTTCCCACAGAATACTATTTCATTCTTTACTATCTCTTTAGCAAGACCCCTGGAACTACCTGGGGAGTGGGAAGTAGGGCTAGCTGAGATACAGTACCCACACACTTGGAATAATCTCAATACTAATACACCTTTTGAAATTGCAAATGAGACCAAGAAATGGCCCTTAATTCTGCCACGGGGTTATTATTCTGATCTCCCTGAACTGCTGGAAGTCATGAACAACCTGATAACAAGGTGTCCAGACCCTCCTGAAGCGCTCCTGCACTATGACCATGTGAGCGGGAAGATTAGGTTTAAAACAAATGGGCCATACACCATCAAGGCTGGAGGGAGACTAGCTCACATGTTAGGGTTAGTGCCCAGCCGTCATGCCAATACTCCACCTTTCAAAGCAGATATCACGGCGGGGTTCAGCACCCATCAATCAAATTTTGACAGGAGCTATACCCATATACTACTCTCTTCATTAGGTGTCCATGAGTTTTATTGTGATTATGGATAAGGATTTGTCCTGAAGCTTTAATTATGCAATATGCCACACATGAAATTTATTGTGGCTCATTAAGTAAAATGATACATTCTCAAAATGCAGTTTCTTCTTTATTATTTCATCTAACTGATTCCTGGTATTGAGAACAGGTTTGGGCATTTAATCCAGGCATCAATGAGTGGTTCAGAGCAGAGATCTAACTAGTCTAATGCTACAACAATTAGCCATAAGCAGAGTAACTAAGGGCCTTGGCAGACGACTAATAGAGTCGTCTTCCGGGCAGGGAAGAGGAGGGGCAGCCGCACGAGCAGCGCCCCTTCCTCTTCCTGAGGTCGCCCTCGGAGTCGCTGGCCCTCCGCACGGCCGGCGCTCCGAGGATGACCTCACGCCACAGCGACCGGACGCGCCGCGGCGTTTGAGTCAGGGAAAGTGCGCCCACCGCTTTTAGGGCGCCCTTTCCCTGAAATCTAAAAGGAGCGCCAATTTGGTGCTCCTTTTAGAGTCGCCGACGGTGCGCCGCGGTGCGGCTGCCGCGGCCCAGCGGCGCACGGGAAGCTCCCGTCTGCTTCCCCCCTAACGGGTCAGTGAATCAATGGCTACTTTAACAGCCTTTTAGTGTTCTGTGAAATAAATTAGTTATTTTTGATCTGGGAACTTTGTCTTTTTTGATTCCAGGCTTTCATTTATCAGCCTCTATTTCTCATACTCTCCAACATGAAAACCAGGAGACGAGTAGCCAACTAACATCAGAGTCTGGTCAAGATGGCAAAAGCTATTAATGAGGATATGAAAAGATATGCTAGGACAAGTGGCAGCAGTTTGCTTTTGCCTGAGTCTACAGATTCTACCAAGTCATCTCCTTTACCCATGGAATGAATTCAACACAAACTACTTTTGCACTCTGAACTCAGTTTTCAGGAACTGAAGTAAGCTGAGAGCAATGTGGGAGGAGGAGAAAACTAGAGACATCTTTAAAAGCAGCTGCAAAAGTGGAACCATAAAGAATTAATTGGGAGAGTCTCTACCAGATCGGGACAGTGGGAGAGTATGCATTTCCTGGTCTATCAAAAACCTCACTGTCAGCCTTGTGGGTCCCTACAGATGTTGATGTACACAACTCCCATTACACTTGTTAGTGATGTCTTGGTTAGAATTGTAGGCTTCCCCTCATTGAAGAAAGCTGCTTGAATACATTTGAGGCTCCATTCTATTGACTTAGTTATGTTTTCATTATTTTAAATAAATATTATTATTTATACCAATATAATAGTAGACAAACTTTAATCAATGTTTGTCAATAAATCATAATTATACTAACAAAACTTATATGGGTTAATTTTATCCTGAACCTTGTTATTCTAGTAGTGTGTTACAGTGTACAGTGGGACCTTGGTATTTGTGGATTTGAGCATCTGCAGATGGCAAGCCTGCATTGTCCCAATGGTGGCATGTGTGCACACAGCCGCACCACCATTGGGGACAACTGGACTGAAGTTCCCCCCTCCTCTTCCTTCCTTCCTTCCTTCCTTCCTTCCTTCCTTCCTTCCCTGCCTGCCTGCCTGCCTTCCTCTCTCCACGCCCCTCATTCTTTCCTTCTCTCCTTCCGTTTTCCCCCTCTGAGGCTTCTGCCCCGGCTTGGCTTCGGTGGCAGAGTGTGGAGCCCTGTCAGCTGGAGGAAGTCGAGGCCGGGGCATGAGTTTCAGGGATTCCCTCTTCCCAGGCCCAGCACCTGGGATGGAGCCCCAAGGCTCCCAGGCCCCGGCACTGGCTCTGGCTCCCTCTGGCCAACAGGGCTCCACCTTGGCTTTGGTGGCAGGGTGGAAGTGGAGGCTGGAGCCAGAGCCAGTGCTGGGCCCGGGGCTTGGGTTTCAAAGCCTGGAAGCTCTGTCCCAGGTGCTGGGCCTGGTGGGGAGTTTCTGAGACTCAAGCCCTGGCCCCAACCCCAGCCCCCTCCAGCTGATGGGGCTCCAGCCTCCAACCTCAAAGCCAAGCTGGAGCAGACGCCTCGGAGAGGGAGGAAGGGAGGACTTTGATCCCATTGTCCCTAATGGTGACATGGCCACATGACCACACAGCCATTAAGGACAATGGGACTTGAGCATCCACAGATTTTGGTATCCGGGGGGTGGGGGTGGGCAGAACAGATACCCTGCGGATGCCGAAGGCCAATTGTACAATCTTCCTGTATACCTTATAATCTCCATCCCATATCCTGTGTATCCAATATAGCTATAGAATGGAAAGGGTTTTTTACATAAGAAATAAATATTTGTGAAGCTATTAATAAATGTACAATTAATTCTCTGTCTTCTAATTTCACTCTCTCTTGTACAGAACAAATGGATTCAATGGCAAAACATTGCCTGTCATATTTGCAATTTCCTCCAGGATATGCAAACATTTCTTAACAAAAAGTGTGACCAAAAATGCCATTGGTATCTGCATCTCCTTACTCACAAATGCAATAAATTTATTCAGACTTCATGGAGTCAGATAGCATCTACACTATAATGTATAAAACCTTTCTTCATCTTAAATTCTGGCACAGTAATCAAAAGAATGGATTTCCCAATCCATTTCCAACATTCTAAAGATATATATTTCTGCAAGTCACTTTCCCTCATAGCCACACAATTATTAAGAATTTGTTCCAATTTCCCTAACAACTAGCACAAGTTACACAGTATTCCTATTTGAAAAATCTTAAAAGATAACATCTGAAACACATCTGGGAGGGTAGCATTTTAAGGAAGGCTTTCTTACACATTTTTAGTAAAGTAGGATGCCTCTGAAGTTGGAGGTTCACCTTATCCACCAAGCAATGAAATCTTGTACTATGCATGGCTATTTATTTATTGTTTCTTTTTCTAGTTTTTGAACCGAGATAAGGAAACTGTAGTCATTCAGTCTTTCTTGGACTCCAGATCACATTAACCCCAGCAAACATGGCTAACAGAGATTACTAACTGCCAGGTAGTACAACATAATCTGGCAGATAACATATTCTTCATGCCTATTTTATTAAACCATTATACAACACAGAAACTTGGGCTTTGCTGAGCTCTACACCTGAATGAACATATACAGCAAGAGGTCATACTCATAGATCTCTTCCAGCTCTTAAAAAGTCAAGAAAAGAAAATGATCTTCCCCTGAAATATCAATTTCCAAATGCTTTTTGACACAACAAGAAAAATCCAAATGATGATAAGGAAAACAATAGAAACACACAGAAAGAAATAGATGGATAAAATTAACTTGTAAACAATGTGCATGCAAAATGCTAATGAAAATGTTTTTATGCTTTTTTACAGAAACAAAGTATTATATGGCAGAATGGTCTTGCAATAAAGTTTTATTTAGGGATGGGACGAATACTTGCGTCACAAAAATAATGTTTTTCACTTTGAGGCTATTTCCAAGTAGAATAGTAAATTATAATATTTTGAGATATTCATGGCCATACATTAGACTTAGCTTGGCCTTGGCTGTGCAGCATTGAGAATTCCATTCAAATTGTGAAAACCTGTTTGTTTGTTGGATTTATATCTGACTTTTCTCCCAAAATAGACAGCTATTATTGCATAATCAATGGGAACACCTTATTCATGAACAGTTCTGGCAAAGCTGGGAGAAAATGTACAACTTGAATAGCAAGTTTTGGTGTGATTACCCCATAAGGATGGGTTTCCTTATTCTGAGAGAGACTTAGAAATTACCTTACATTGTGCAGTACTTAGAAAGTTGTGCTAATGATCCCCAGTCTTGTAGCTCAGAGGAGCGGATTAGAACTAAGTATGGCTGCATCCACACTGCAGAAATAATTATGTTTGTCATCACTTTAACTGCCATGGCTCAATGTTATGGAATTCTGGGATTTGTAGTTTTGTGCAATATTTTGCCTTCTCTGTCAGAGAGTTCTGGAGACACAACTATAAATCACAGATTCTACAGCACTGAGCCATGGCAGTTAAAGTAGTGACAAAGGTCATTATTTCTGCAGTGTGGATGCAGCCCTTGTCATTCTAAGTATGGTATCAAACTAGATTCCTCTGGATTTTGCAGTACAGAGCCATGGGGTTCAAGTGGTATCAGACTGCTGTGATGATGTAGTGTAGATAAATTCTTGAACATTCTTACACCAGTGCAAGAACTGCTCAGAAATAAGTGGATTTTCCACAGCTAGAACACAATTCTGTGTTGGGTCAAATCATGTGCATGGAAAGTGTGTGCATGCAGAATCCGTCCCTTCCCTAGCTTGCACTGAACATGGAAATGTGGTATGTGCAAAACAGAAGCATACTGAGAAGAAATATAAAAGCAGTAAAGCAGTACCTGACCAGAAAGGAGTGGAGGAAGGGGGAACAAAGCTGTAGTCTGGAGGAGTTACAAAAGAAAACCCACAGAACAAAGAAGGGGCTTAGAGAAAGAAAGGAAAAAAGAGAGAGAAGCAAAATGACACATTGAAATACTGGTTTTAAAGAGTAGTATCAAAATAGTAATCTTATCACTTTAGTCTCAGATAATAAGCAAAGTCTTGAAGAAACTTGGCGGCAGTGTGTTTTTTGCCCCTCCCCAGATTCACAAATCTGTGCCGTTCTTTGTTCTTACCTGAGCAGAAATACAGAGGTTGTGGATTTGTTTTTACTCCTCCATTTTGATAACTCAATTCCCCCACTCTCTCCTGCACTCAGAACTAGTGTGCACTTGCACTGCACAGAATGAAACAGTTAGGTCTCTGTGC
Source organism: Phrynosoma blainvillii (assembly GCA_026167975.1). Lineage (NCBI taxonomy): Eukaryota > Metazoa > Chordata > Lepidosauria > Squamata > Phrynosomatidae > Phrynosoma > Phrynosoma blainvillii. The sequence continues at coordinate 182,328,105 of JANUYF010000004.1, read as the reverse complement.
TTTTGCTGGTGTCTTCTATACTGAAGCAGTGACCATTTTTAAAAGCCAGCATGGCATAGCAGAGAAGGACTAAGGTTGCATCTGCACTGAAGAAGTTTCACACTGCTTTAATTGCCATGGCTCAATGCTAGGAATTACACATGTGGGAAAGATGTTTGTTCATAACTCTGCTTACTGAGCGGAGAAGTCATTGTCTGAATGTGGCCTGTTTGACTGCACCTACCCATTTGCCTCGCTTATGGTATTGGCACACATGGGAAACAAGGATAGAGACTCAATACTTCACCATTTAACTTTCCTGGTGCTTCTATTACAGCAGAATGCAGGACAAACTTTGAACCTCAATCCCAAATTGGCAGGAGCTTTGGTTAATAATAATAATTTATTTATACCCCACCCCTTTGAGGTCAATCGGGGCGACTTACAGCGTTAAAATCCAATACATCAACAACCCACATCCCTCCCCCCCTTAAAAAGTTATTAAATCAACTACAAGTTAAAACAATATAAACAATAATTTAAAAAACATCAATAAAAATAATAGTACATAAGGAATTGTGGCCACGTTACAATTCCTTTCAAGAGAGGGCATGAGAGGTTCCCCTAAGAGAGGAGAATTCCAAAGAAAGACTCCAGAGGAAAGACTCCACAGAGAAGGTATAGGCATGTGCTCATGCACATGTCACCATTACAGGCTGCAGTAAAGTTCAGTTTGCTATTCCTTTAATTCCTAATGGTCATAGCAAGGAAATTAAGAAAGTTATGGCCTCAATAATATATTGAACAGAAGTGACCAAGAACTGAGAACCATCCCATCCAATTCAATATTCCCACTCCTTTTCCAACACCTGAGCAAGGAAGATTAGTAGCTCTGATATCAATGGGCAGTGGACCTGCCCTGAATGCTAGTATGAATTTTTAAAATGTAAAGTGCTGAGCAATGTCTCTGAAATAGGCTCAGAATTAATTCACTATTCCAATGGCATTAAAACCATTTTAGCTGAGGAAGGAAGACCAAGAGGATCATTTTTTTCTTTGAACATCTATGGCACAAAATTGTTTTGGGTTGAGATTGTGGTTTTCAAGTGAACACATGGTCAACTCCCACATGCTCTCATTTGAAGTACAAGAAACACAAACAAGTTAATCTCTCTTCTTTTCTCTCTTTTTAAACTCTTTGTATAGAGATTGAAGATGAAGAAACAAAAAAAAATGGTGGTTCTTCTAAAAGTGTGGTAGTCTTGGCTCCAGGAAGATAAATTCAAGCCCTTCTTAATCTATAAATTTCAACAGATAAATCTGGCAAGTGAAGGAAAGCCAAGAAGACAGATATTGTATACAGGTTGTGAAAGAACATGCTGAATCTTTCCTTAGGCAAACAAACCAGAGAATAGGACAGAATTGTTCTGCTTTCTTGCACAGCTTCTAAGACTGTAGAAGAATCCAGCCATTAATCATCACTGTTGTGATCTATAAACCATTTTACCCCAAAATGCATTTCTAATTTCTTAAAATCTTCTCTGGGTCACATTTTCTTTAACTTCAGGAAATCTTATCAGAAATGGGTAAAGTATGTTATTACAAAGACAAGTCAACAAGACCTTTCTAAAGAAAAAAGTGGGGGAAGACTCTTCTGGTTTATAAGGGTTTAAATAACCATATGAATATCAGGGAAAGTGGTAAATAACTGCTTTGTGGCTTTTAGAAATCCCTATAAACAGAGTGTTATATGGCACTGGACTGGAACGTTTCAAAATAGGGGCAGATTATTCATTATTACAGTAAAGTGCAAAGACATACACAACCCAACCTACCTAACATGATGGACTACATGTAGCATGTAATCAGAACTGGATGTTAATTCCATTCAAAATGTGGAGAGAAGTAAGTAAACCAGCAGAGCTTTTAAAAAGTAATTATTTCCTATTTCCCCTAACACTGCAGTTTATAATGTTGTTGTTGGGAAGTGAGGAGAGAAAGAAGAGAGGAAAGCCCTGATTGGTGTTTCAATGTCTGCAGCCAAACTATTTAACAGCCAGGAGCTTGCTGCATCAATGCACATATCTGCTTACAGTGCCTCTGCAAAGCCATAAAACATGATGGGTAGCATTAGGTGTATTTACCGCTCCAAGATAGATGTGTGGATGATATTTGAGTCTGTTTCTACCTAAGAATTATTAGAATAAAAATAAAATACCAGGCAATCCAAGGAATTTACCTATGAAAAGTGAGACAAAGTGACACCAGAGAAAGAAAGAGGAAATTGTAAGCTGAGAAGGAAGAGCATGGAAAGAGAAATGCAAGAACATTGAAAGCAGAAGCATCAGAGGAATGGGAGCACAAAGGTAAAAATTCAGCTAAGTCCACAGCAAAGCAGTAAGGATGGTGAAAAGGGAAACAAATGGAATGAAGAACAAGATAGGAAGGGATTTTTTAAATTAAAAAAATTAAGGTTTATTAAGCATTAACTCAACGGGATTTCTCACTTCTGTAAACAAGCACAGTCTATGAGTCTTTTCATATGTGAAGCTTCAGATCTAAGTTTCTCTTGCTATTTATGCCATCTGATGATCCCTGATAATGTGGAGGAGAGTGCTGAAACATAATGCAAACAGATGCTCTGGGCAACACAAATATTACATTCACATCTCAGTGATGAAAGAGTAGGCTGGTTTGAGCTTCACAGGTAAGAGTATCCTAAATGTTCTTCCATAGATGAGTCTTTCTAAATGAGAAACAAATGTCTCTGGAAAATAAGAATAATTGAAGTAGTGAAGCACTAAAATTAGAGAAATGTGATGGGTCAGTCAACATCAGAGCCATGAGTAACTGGAAAGTCTTCCCTCAGTTTCTGCTAGTTATTACAGTATTCAGGTTATACAGATGTCTGGAGATGACAGAGGATGGTAGTTACATTGCAATCACTAGTACAAAGCTAGATTTAGCCCTATTATTTCTACATTTTCCCCACCAAGTTAAAAAGATGACAGTTTATTAATCATTTCAAAAGTGCAAGAAAGGGTTGGTGTGCATGTTTTTGGATCCATACATTAATCATACTCAGACTAAATATCCACTACACATTTAAAAATCCACTGGAGACTGGGATTCTGAATTCTGAAACAAGTTGAGGTAAGTCAGGTAAGAATGCTTAATCTTTCACCAGCTTTTCTTCAGTTTATTGATATGTTGGTTGCACCTCTACCTCCTCTCTCCTTCAGAACAAGACCTCTCTAGCTGAATTTCTTTTGACATCTTTGGTGATGATTCAATCTCCCTACCAAAGTCTTCTGCTGAATACACTCATTGGACCCACAAAACAAGCTCTGCTTAGAAACAAGCAGCTTTATAAAGGGAATTACTATGAACCTAAACTTCTTCACAGCAATTCCACTTTACTGTCTGTGGTTTTAAATCATACAAATAATTCATTTAAGTGCCAAATACAAGATTAGCATTACATGTTTATTAATTCATGTAGCTGAAAACAGCACAGCCAATGCAAAATGTCTGTTTACAAATCAATTGCTCACTTACATTTTTAATAGATGTTTGAGCGACAATTTGATTTAAGGACAGGCAGTCAGGAAGTCTAACTAGACCTGTTCATAAACCTGTCAGCAGATCTTGATTCTGCTTAGCTGCAGGGAAAAAATCTAGCTAAATGCATTACCATATTAATTGGTTATATGTCAAAAATGCAAAATGGGAGATGTTTTTAACCTATTGTTGTTCTTTTGTTGCTAGAATGATGGTGAATGATAATACTCACAATTGCTACTTGCTCTATTACTCCTTTGGTCCAGCAAATTTTCACATTCTTTATATGGGTACTGGAGAGTTGTATCCAAACTTCTGAAGCCTTCTTTGAGGGAATGATGCTTATAATACTCCACGAGTTCCTTGCAGAAGATACAGAAAGAGATTATAAATTTAATGTGTATTTTCTTCCTCCAATGTTTGGTCATAGAGGTTGAAGACAACTTTTTTTAAAGATACATTCATTCCACTGGATATGATGACATACTACTTACTGAAACAATAATGGTATTTCAGTGTTACTGAAGAGGTACTTGAGGACAGTTAAAGAAATTATTTCATTCCACAACAGAATAAGATCATCTGCATAAAGAATGTGCATTTGAGTTACACACAGATGGCACTACAACTTTATATATCAATGATGTCTTAAGAACATCTGCACATGTGACACTGATTTCTCACAAAAAGAAGTTCAAGTTTTTCTAAGCTGTACTATACCAGCTTACATCTGGATCACTTTTCAAATGGGAAAAGAAAATATTATCCTGAATATAATCAACAATCATGCCTTTGGACCTTAACATGCCCACTCTTTCTTCAGTGAGATTATCACAGTCATGGGGGTAACTCCTTTATTTGTTTTCAAGCTGGGTGGGGAAATTCCAAAAGATGGGCTGACTTCTCTGAAACTTCCAAGAATTGCCCCAATATTTTTAACTCAAAAAATTCATCACACCCTCAAGGAGTCCTGATGGCGCAGTGGTTAAATGACAGTACTGCAAACACTCACTCACAAACCACAAAGTAGTGAGTTCAATCCCAGCCAGGAACTCAGGGTTGACTCCGCCTGGCATCCTTCCAAGGTTGCTAAAATGAGTACCCAGCTTGTTGGGTGCAATTTAGTTTACAGTTGTAAACTGCTTAGAGACTGCTTAGTGCTGTATGGAGTGGTATATAAATGAAGCTGCTATTGCTATAGGGAGCATGATTTCTCCCTCAAGCTATTTTAAGCCTGGGAAGGTGATTTTCTCAAAAACATAAGAGGCCTTTTCAGGGATTTTGGAAAAGGTGTTGTTGTTTTTAAAGATCACAATTCTTGGCGATTGGACCTAGACCCTAGATATTGCCTGTGGTGTCACACTGCCCCCCTGTTTTAGAGGAAATTGTGCAGTTTTTTCTCTCTAGTAAACTGATTTGGAACAAAGATACACACCCCATTTAAAATGGCTGTAAGCCTCATCTTACATGTACCTATACCTGCATACATGGAAACAGTAGCAACTACACTGGGAACAAGATGTTAAATGAAGAAATTACATTGGTGGGTGTATTTGCTGAAGCAGATACATAAATTTAATCTGATTTGAATGCTCGCTTGCAGATAACTACCAAGCTCCATTTTCCTCAAAGCTGGAATATCTAATGAAGTTTGTCAGGTAGCAAATCTGGTGTTCCCAGCCAGCTTCTTTACAGTGCAAGCAAAAAAATTCTCTATTGTTATATACTGAGATGGGCAAAATAAAGCCTACCCCCCCCCCACCCCCGGAAATGTTATTTCTAGCACTCCCCACCAGTGGCTAACTTGGTTAGGAGGACTGCTGGGACTTGCGATCCAACAACCTCATAAAAACCACATGAATCTCAGCACTGGATCTCAAGTACATTTCAGCTGAAAAGTATGTTTATGTGATCAGATCACCAGAGCAAGCATCCTTCCATCAGGCAGCTACTTATGTCAATTCCTTTTATTGTTTCTTTCATGTGTTTTGTGCTTTTGCTGTCAGATATGCCTGAGAATTTGATCTTTGTGAATTCCAATACAAGTGACCTGATGGGCACCTCTCAAATTAATAGTGGATTAGAACTTAGTTATCCAGTGGTTTTCACAGAGAAATGCATTTAAAAATCTCTCTTTTGAAATGAAAATATGTTTAGAAATAAATATTTTGAGAGGAAATAGGCATTGAAATACTTATTTAAATGCAAATTCTCATAGGGATTTAAAATCAAACATGAATGCAGAAATGGAACAGACTTATGAACAAACACAGGCAAATGGACATGGAAATAGATTCTTTCATCTATCCTTAGTTATTGTTCTCCATCCTGGTTGAAATCCTTCTCCTGCTCATCACTGCTATTGTTTGAGGAATAATTCTTCAAGGAATAATTGCATGCATGCACACTGCATGTACATGAAAAGCAGGTGGGAGTTTTTTGAGCCCTAACATTCCTCACCAAGGAAGTTCAGAATTAATGAGCCAATTCCAAATTAAGTTTACAAAACTTTTTAGTCAAATCTGAGCTTCTCATATGCTAATATCTTTCTTTTCATTGATAGTTATCACGTTATACATTCACATTATGCTGAGGAGTAACCCTGTTAGCTTATCACAGCAAATCCAAAACAACTGTTATGAGAATGACCAGCATTAAAGTAATTATCATTGTCTGTGCTTTCTGATTTCCCTTTCTTCTGACCTCACTGTTTACCTCCTCCCTGTCCTGCAAAAATGTCTAAATAAATTTTCCAACTGTGGATATAATTCCATGCATTTGATGAAGTAGTGAACTGTATTCCATGAAAGCTTTACACCACGATAAAATTGTTTATCTTTAAGGTGGCACAAAACTTGTTTTTATGTTTCCATTACAAATTATTTGAAACCAAAATTGCTCCAAGCCTCAACCGTAAACATGACCCAAAGATTTCTGAACTATGGCCACAATCCACTCATATCTAAACACCTAGGTACAATTGAAGAGAAAATCAAATGCATGATTAACAAACTTACTGGAGTTCATTTTAAAATTTTAACTTTTGACTTGTTCACAACTCACTGCACACAGCTCTAAAAGGTTGATCTTCAATTATAAGTGAGTATATGATCTATAAAAATGCTATCACAATCTGACAGGCCTTTTGCTACTACTGTTTGTTGTGGTGGTTGCTGCTGCTGCCGCTTCAAATATCTAAGGGACTCTACAGACAGCGCTTTGCGTCGTCTTGGGAACAGGGGAGGGGAGGGGCAGTCGCACGCCACGTGCCCAACCCCTTCCTGAGGATGTCATCACGGCACATGCCGTTACACATGGCACGTGCCGTCAAGACGTCCTCCCGGCACAGCGTCTTAACGTGCTGTGCCGGAAGGGGTGAAGAAGAGACGCGTACCGGCTCTTCGGGCGCCCTATTTGCCGGCTCTGGAAGAACTGGCATTTTAGCGCTCCTGGCAAAAGGGTGGATTGGGGCCGAGGCGTGGGGCAGCCTTGGCCCCAATCCTCCGCTTCCCAGGGTGGCCCAGGGCCACCTGTCTGCATCCCCCCCTATGCTATCACAACATTATTATTGTTTTATTTTAATTACTTTAATTTCCAAAATATGCCATTGCATCTTTCCTAGGACCTTATCACACGGGGGTCCCAAGCAGAAGGTATCCAAAGCTAATACGTATTTTTTTCCATGTGTTTACACATATCCAAAGGCAATCCAAAGCTAATATGTATTTTTTTTCCGTGTGTTTACACACATCCAAAGGCAATCCGGATCTAATACGTATTTTTTTTCCGTGATCCGAAGTGAAAGGGGATCTTTTGACATTCAGTTTTTTGGGGAAGTACAAGGGAGCTTTTGGAATCATTGCGCAATGGCCGCGCAGGCGAAATTCAGTTCGTTTCGGTATAGAACTGAATTTATTCTTACTTCGGTTAGTTTTCACTTACTTTTCACTTCGTGGCCAGCGTTTGATAAGGTCCCTACTGATGGCAAAGTAAAGAGTGTCAAAGTTCATTCTGGTCCATGTATGGGTGTGCTCATGATACTTTCTATCAATTTCTGATTTACAAACCCAAAGAGCAAGTTTCTGTGACAAAAGAAGTTTCAATTCCTATTTTAAACTATTGTTTGTGTCTTCCAGTGATGTGATTTATATTTTTCACATGCACCTAGAACAGCAGGACAGATACCTGTCAACCAGCCACTATTTCCACTCTCCAGTTGCCCATTTTGTTTGTTTTGAACGGGGGGGGGGGGGGGGGGGGAATATTTGTTTACAATATTATTTCTAAGTACAGAAGCATTCGATAACAGCAAGTCCTTGCCCACAACAGTAGCGGGCTCTCCAGCTGGACAGGGAGAGATAAGAAGCTCTTTGTATTTAATCAGATGGCATTAGGAGCAGGTCACAGCAGCTTTTCCTGCTATCTTTGAAAGATGTAACCATGTACTTTCTAGAGCTACATCTATGTCAGAAGATGGATGTAAAATAAAATGTGATGACAGAACCCAGGTGTCAACAAATGGCTGTCAGAGAGTCAGTGTACTCATGGCTTCCATCAAAAAGAGATAATCATAGTCCATATGTCTTCTCTCCATGACAGATATGTTTTTTATCATTTACCAACATTACATTCTCATGCAAAAGCAGAAAAGTTGTTACTTCCAAGAGCACACCTGTGCATTTCCCAAACAATGAAAGCAACACATTTCTGAGTACAGAATCTAATAGAAAATTCCGTTAAAGAGTCAATATGGATGAATAGTTAGCTCAGTGATTCCCAAAGTCTGATCTTCCAAGTGTTTTTGACATCGGGTCCCAGAAGCCTGGATAGTCTGGGATTCTGGGAGCCAAAGTCCAAAACACATCAAAGGCCAGACTTTCAGAATCACTGGATTAGTGTATCAGATTAAGACCAGGGACATCTGGGTTTCAATCCACAGTTAACTCTGAAGCTGGCTGGAGCTGCTGCCACATTGCAGAAATAATAATTTAACACCACTTTATCTTCTGTGGCTCAATGCTGTGGAACTGTGGGATTTGTAGTTTGGTGAGGCACCAGCACTCTCTGACAGGGAAGGCTAAATATCTCACAAAACTACAAATTCCAGAATTCTATAAAATTGAGTCATGGCAGTGACAGTGGTGTCAAACAATTATATTTCTGCAGTGTGGCAGCCGCCTGGGTGAGCTTGAAACTCACAGAGTTGTTTCAGAGTAGTACAAAAAACCTTGCAAATCACCCTGATCTACTTGGACAGAAGGGAAAGATGAAATCCCAGTTACTGATCCAATATAAATATTAAGACTGTAGGAGCTCAAGAAAAGCCCTGCTATATCAAGCCAAATGCTGATCTGGTCCATCATAATGTTCCCACAATGGTGAACTACTTCCCATATCAGCAGAATATTAGTGAAGCTACAGTTGCCATCTTTCCAACCACTTATACTGCTTCTGAAGCTAGGGGTGATGCACAATAATCCTAACTAGAAGCCTTTCATGGTCCTAACCTAATCTGAATTTTAATCTTTTTAATCCACCAAAGTAACAAGCTACCAATGCATCTTGCAGCAGCGAATTCCACTTCTTGAGCAGCTGAATCCATAGCCACTGTCAGAGGTGACCAAACTGTTGTTTGCAAACCACATGCAGCTCTTTGACATATAATATGTAGTTGATAGAAATATGTTGGCTGAGCTCCTTTTTGCATTACAATACATATAAAAGGTAAATAAAAAATAAGCTTTATAATTATGTAGCAGGTATAAACTGAGAGTCCACTGGATTAACATGTGAATTGAATGTTCATAGTGAGTATTAAATTAAATATTAAGAATTTAAATCCTTATTTAATGTTAGATTTTAACAGGGATTTAAGAAATGTTGGATCAGCAAGAATTAAAGAGGAATTATGATAGAGAATCAGTAATTGTACAAACCACTGCTGATGTTAGTTTTAGTGGGCATGGCTTGGGATGCTATCATTTTCTGACTCCTACCTGTTAGTTCATGTGTCAGTTTCCCCACACACATATGATAGCTAAGGCACAGTTGTTGTACATTTCTGCTCTGGAGGCATACTTGAAAAGCTATATTATGATGTTTATTTCATATTCAAGGTTCAGGATAACAGCAGATGTTCAACATGTAAGGCTTCTCAAAAAGACCTCCAAACTCAGAGAACTTTTATGCCCCTTTAACTACCCACAGACCTGTTCTATAGAATCTTAAGATCTATAGTTCTGTAAGATACTTAGAAATCTGTGCCAGAGAGCTCTACTTTGTCATCAAATCACAAATTCAATCAATCAGTCAATTCAAAACCACAAATTCAATCATAAATTGAACCATGCTAATTAACGTGGTGCTATAATTGTGCTGTGTAAAAGAGACCAAATTTACACATTTACAATGCAAACTGTTCAGCAAAATCCTCAAGGTCTAGCAAATTCCTCACTTGCCTCGAAGACAATTTCATTGTCCAAAAGGTGGAAGAGGCAACGAGGGAGTCAGCTATTTTGGATCTGATCCTAACTAACAGGGAAGACCTAGTTAATGGGGTGCAAGTGGTTGGATCCTTAGGCGGGAGTGATCATGTCCTCCTGGAGTTTATTATACAGTGGAAAGGAGAAGCCAGGCATAGTCAGACACGCATTCTAGACTTTAGGAAAGCTGATTTTACTAAACTTAGAGAAATACTGGGGGTGATCCCATGGACAGGAATACTAAAAGAGAAGGGAGTTCAAGATGGATGGGAGTTTCTCAAAAGGGAGATACTGAAGGCACAATTTCAAACTGTGCCAACGAGGAGGAAAATGGGAGGTGTCTCAAGAAACCAGGATGGATGACTAAGGAACTTGCAACTGAACTATGTTTTAAACGGAACATGTATAAGAAATGGAAAAATAGGGAAATCACCAAAGAGGAATTCAAACAAATAGCTAGCACGTGTAGGGGTAAAGTCAGAAAAGCTAAAGCGCAGAATGAACTCAGGCTTGCTAGAGAGGTTAAGAACAATAAAAAGGGCTTTTTTGGGTATGTCAGCAGCAAAAGGAAAAAGAAGGAAATGGTAGGGCCACTGTGTGGAGAAGATGGCAAAAAGTTAACAGGGGACAGAGAAAAGGCAGAATTACTCAACACCTTCTTTGCTTCAGTCTTCTCAGAAAAGGCAAAGGGTGCTCAACCTGAGGATAACGGAGAAGAGGACAGAATAGGAGAATTTCAGCACCCAATAAGTAAAGAGACAGTACAGGAATACCTGGTTAATCTAAATGAATATAAGTCTCCAGGACCAGATGAATTACATCCAAGGGTATTAAAAGAACTGGCAAATGTAATATCGGAACCATTGGCAATAATCTTTGAGAACTCCTGGAAAACAGGAGAGGTCCCAGAGGACTGGAGGAGGGCAAATGTTGTCCCCATCTTCAAAAAGGGGAAAAAAGAGGATCCCAACAATTATCGTCCAGTTAGTCTGACATCAATACCCGGAAAGATTCTGGAGCAGATCATTAAACAGAGAGTCTGTGAACATCTAGAAGGTAATTCCATAATCACAAAAAGTCAACATGGGTTTCAGAGAAACAGGTCATGCCAGACAAATCTGATCTCTTTTTTTGATAAAATTACCAGCTTGGTAGATGAAGGGAATGCTGTGGCTATAGTATACCTTGATTTCAGTAAGGCCTTCGACATGGTTCCCCATGACATTCTTGCAAACAAGCTGGTAAAATGTGGGCTAGACAAAGTAACTGTTACATGGATTTGTAATTGGTTGACTGGCCAAACCCAAAGGGTGCTCAACAATGGCTCCTTTTCAACCTGGAAAGAAGTGACCAGTGGGGTGCCACAGGACTCTGTCCTGGGCCCAGTGCTATTCAATATCTTAATTAATGACTTGGATGATGGTATTGGGGGCATAGTTATCAAATTTGCAGACGACACCAAATTAGGAGGAGTAGCTAATACCCCAGAGGACAGGATCAAAATTCAAAATGACTTGAATAGACTAGAAAGCTGGGCCAAAGCTAACAAAATGAAATTCAACACGGAGAAATGTAAGGTACTGCACTTAGGGCGGAAAAATGAAAAGCACAGATATACAATGAGGGACACCTGGCTGAACAAGACTACGTGTGAAAGGGATCTAGGAGTCCAGGTGGACCATAAGTTGAACATGAGTCAACAGTGTGATGCAGCAGCTAAAAAGGCCAATGCAATTTTAGGCTGCATCAGTAGGAGTATAGTGTCGAGATCAAGAGAATAGTGCCCCTCTATTCTGCTTTGGTCAGGCTTCACCTGGAATACTGTGTCCAGTTCTGGGCACCACAATTCAAAAAGGATGTGGAGAAACTGGAGCGTGTCCAAAGGAGGGCCACTAAAATGGTGAAGGGTCTGGAAACCAAGCCCTATGAGGAACGACTTAGGGAGCTGGGGATGTTTAGCCTGGAGAAGAGAAGGTTGAGAAGTGATATGATAGCTGTGTTTAAATATTTGAAGGGATGTCATATTGAGGAGGGAACAAGCTTGTTGTCCAGGAAAGCTGCCAACACGTGGCTGATAAAGACGGAGGCCTCTTCCCAGATAGCAACCCAGTTGCAAATGACGTACCAACAAACCAAGAGTTCCGAAAGTCAGGTCCAGAGAGCACTCCAAAGTTCAGGGTTATAGCGAGCAGGTAGTCCAGAGCCGTTCCAAAGGTCACAGGGTATAAGCAATCCAAAGTCAAGCCGAGAGCCAAGAGCTTTCACTGGGGAATCCAAAATAAGCCTTGACAAAGAGCTTGGCTTTTCCCAGCTGCTTATCTAGCCTCAGCTCCTCTCTCCCAGGTGTTTCTCTTTAGCTGCACGTTTCTCAGCTAGCCTTCGAGAACGCCGCAGCCCCTCCCTATCTGTTCTCCTCTGAGCAAAGGTAGGGATTTCAATCTCTTGCTCCTCTGCTTCTTCCTGGCATGAAACCTCTGCTGGGGAAAGGCTAGGCTGCTGATGAGGGAGGCTAGGCTGCTGAGGCAGGGGCTGTTGCTCACTGGGTTCCACACAGCTAGGTCCAGGTTCAGCTAGTTCTATGGGGGCTGGTAGCACCAAGCTAGGATCAGGCCCCACATCCTCCCCCTCAGAGTCCTCCAAGTCCTCCACCTGGCTGTCCCTGACATCACTCCCCCTCCCATCATTCTCCCCCACCTCCGGCGGAGGACGAGGCCGGTCAGGGAAGCGACGATGGAATGCCCGGACCAGGCGAGGAGCATGCACATCAGCGGCATCTTCCCAAGAGCGGTCCTCCGGCCCGTAGCTGACCCAATCGACCAGATACTTCAGCCGGCCTCTGTATCGACGGGAGTCCAGGATCTGGGCTACCTCAAACTCCTGTTTCCCATCGACCAGGATCGGATCAGCGGGAGGCGTGGAGCCCGCATCGGGCCTGACCCCTGAGGCCAGAAGCAGCAACGATCGGTGGAAGACCGGGTGAATCCGCCACGTCCGTGGCAGTTGCAGTCGGAATGCCACGGGATTCACCTGAGCCACAATCTTATATGGCCCGACAAACCTCGCATCCAGTTTCCGACAGGGCCGCCGAAGTGGGAGATGGCATGTGGACAGCCATACCGAGTCCCCCACCTGCAAAGGAGGACCTTCTTGCCACCGCCAGTCTGCACCCTTCTTGTACGCCGCCTTCGCCACCTCAAGCTGTTCCTGCAGCAAGGACTGAGCAGCCCGGAGTTCTTGGAACCACTGGGCTGCTGCAGGAACCGCTGAAACCGGGGCCACAGCTGGAAACCCTCATGGATGGAAGCCTCCAGTGGCAAAGAAAGGTGTCTGCTGCGTCGAAGCATGCACCGAGTTATTATAAGCGAACTCGGCCAACGGCAGCAAGTCAATCCAGTTCTCCTGGCGGTAACTGGAGTAGCAGCGGAGGTACTGCTCCAGCGTCCCATTGGTGCGCTCTGTCTGTACATCGGATTCCGGGTGGTACGCCGAGGACAGGTGCGGCGCAACGTCCAGGAGCCGCAGCAGGCTAGTCCAGAACCGGGCCGTGAATTGGATGCCTCGGTCCGAAATCACCCCCTCGGGAAGGCCATGGAGCCGGAAGATGTGCTGAAGAAACATCCGGGCCATATCCTTCGCCGTGGGGAGGCCAACACAGGGCACAAAGTGTGCCATCTTGGAAAAAAGGTCCACTACCACCCAGATGGTGGTACAGCCGGCAGAGGGGGGCAGGTCTGTGATGAAGTCCATCGAGATGAGCTTCCAGGGCCCCGACAGCGTTGGCAGAGGCAGCAACAACCCTGCGGGCCTTCCAGGGTGGTCCTTGGCCTGGCGGCACACTGGGCATGTGTCCACGTACTGGGCCACCTCCGCCCAGACCCGAGGCCACCAAAACTCCCGGGTGAGGAGGTGCAAGGTCTTGCAAAAACCAAAGTGCCCTGCTGGCTTGGCATCATGGCACAACTGTAAGACCGCCACCCGACAGGGACCTGCAGGCACATACAGCTGGCCCCGATGATACAGCAGGCCATCCCTAAGTGTAAAGGGAGAAGAGTCTCCTTCCGCCGAATGCCGTGCCACAAATGGGTCCCGGCCCTGGAGGTCCCGGATCTGGTCTAGCAATGTAGCATCCCGTGCAGTGGCGGCAAAATTCTCTGGAGGCAGCAAGGTGGATGTAGACTCCCCCTCTGGGTCCGTGGTGTATTCTGGCTTACGGGAGAGAGCATCGGCCTGCCGATTCCGGGCCCGAGGAACATACTGAAGTCGGAAGTCGAAGCGGCCAAAAAACAAGGCCCACCGCTTCTGCCTCTGAGACAACTTCCGAGCCGTCTGGAGATGTTCCAAGTTCCTATGGTCGGTGTGGACCAGGACCGGATGAGCCGCCCCCTCCAGCAGATGTCGCCACGTGTCAAAGGCGGCCTTAATCGCCAGCAGCTCCTTCTCCCAGATCGTATAGTTGTGTTCAGGAGAAGAGAGCTGCCGAGAATAAAAGGCACAAGGCAGCAGGTTTCCTTTGGCCCCCATAGGCTGAAGCAGCACAGCCCCAATTGCCACATCCGAGGCATCCGCCTCCACTACAAATGGAGTCCGTGGGTCAGGGTGCTGCATGATCGGGGCCGATGTGAACCTTTCTTTGAGGGCATCAAACGACCTCTGGGCCTCCTCTGTCCACTGGAAGCGGGCTGTCCCTCGCAGCAGGTGAGACAGAGGGCTTGCCAGGGCTGCGTAGTCTGCTATAAACTTCCTGTAGAAATTGGCAAACCCCAGGAACCTCTGGACATCCTTCCGACTGCGAGGGGCCTGCCAGGACAACACCGCCTCCACCTTGGAGTTGTCCATGGCTACACCCTGGGCAGAGATCCGGTATCCCAAAAAGTCCACCTCCCGGAGGTCAAAGGCGCACTTCTCCAGCTTGGCGTAGAGGCGGTGCTCCCGAAGTCGCTGAAGGATGGCGTGGATGTGGGCATCATGGGCAGCCTGGCTGGGGGAATAAATCAAAACATCGTCCAAGTAGATCACAACGAACCGGTCCAAATAGTCCCAGAAGACGTCGTTGACAAAGTGCTGGAAGACGGCCGGGGCGTTACACAGGCCAACGGGCATGACCGTGTACTCGTAATGCCCATATCTCGTCTGGAAGGCCGTCTTCCATTCGTCCCCAGTCCGGATCCTCACCAAGTTGTAGGCCCCCCTGAGGTCCAACTTCGTGAAAACCTTGGCGTAGCGGAGTCGCTCCAGCAACTCCGGAATCAAGGGCAATGGGTACCGGTTCCGGATGGTGATCCGATTGAGGGCCCGGTAATCATTACACAGGCGTAATTCCCCACACTTCTTCTTAACAAACAGCACAGGGGCGCCTGCAGGGGATTTGGATGGCCTGATGAACCCCCTCTGAAGATTCTTTTCCAAAAATCCCTCAGAGCCGCCAGCTCAGGCTCTGAGAGGGAGCAGAGGCGTCCTGCTGGAATAGGAGCCCCTGGTACCAAGTCAATGGCACAATCATAAGGCCTGTGTGGGGGGAGCCGATCCGCTTCCTTTTTATCAAAAACATCGGCATAATCCCGGTATTTCTCAGGTAGCGTTACTGAGGATTCCTGGGCATCCGCTGCTACCGCCGCCGGGATCCTCTCAGGCCAGCAATGCTCTTGGCAAAACTCGGAGGCAAACAGGACCTCCCGACGGGCCCACGAGATATGAGGATCATGTTTGGAGAGCCAGGGCATCCCCAGGACCAAGGGGAAATGCGGCACGTCAGCCAGTAGGAATCGGACCTCCTCGACATGGCCCTGGATCTCCAATTGCAATAACAAGGTCTGGTGCGTCACTGGACCCGATCGTAAAAGCCGCCCGTCGATGGTCTCCACCGGTCTCGGCTCGGCTAGGGCCTCCATGGGGATCTGGTGGCAAGTAGCAAACCCCAAGTCCATGAAATTGCTGGAGGCTCCCGAGTCTATCATAGCTCCCAGGGGAATGAGCTCTTGGCAGGGAGCCTGAGGTTGGCTGCCACCAACAAGGGGTCTCTGCTGCAGGATGAATGGAGGGGAGCAGGTTCAAGAGATGCTCCCAGGTGAGGAACCTGGGGCCTTCTGTTTCCCTGCACCGGTGCTCGGCGTCCCTTGGCAGGGCATTCCCTGGCAAAGTGCCCAGAAAGCCCGCAGTACAAACAGAGGCCCTCTCTCCTCCTTCGTTCCTTCTCAGCCCCAGTGAGCCGTGGCCGGGCCCCTCCCAGCTGCATTGGTTCCTCTGCAGGCCCAGGAGAGGCAGCCTCAAGGGAAGCTGCAGGAGTTGATGACACAGACAAAGGAGGAAGAGGCCGGTCGGACCGTCGAGCCTGCCTGCGGGCTGTGAGACGACAGTCAATGCGGGTTGCCTGGGAGATCAGGGCAGCCAATGTACCAGGAGGCTCTGAGCGGGCCAGCTCATCCTGGATGGGGTCAGCCAAACCCCAACGAAATTGGTCCTGCAGAGCACTCTCATTCCAGGTCAAGTCCTGTGCTATAAGGCGAAAGGCAGTAGCATATTCTGCCACAGAGCCCTTGCCTTGCTGAAGCATCTTAATCTGGTGCACTGCCGTCTCCCTTTTGACTGGGTCTCCCCAGACAGCCCTCATCTCCCTCAGGAAGTCCGGCAAGCTGTTGAGGACAGGGCTATCCTCATTGAGGTAAGGAGTGGCCCATTTGCTTGCAGGTCCAGACAACAAGCTGATAATGAAAGCCACCTTCGGTGCATCAGTGGTAAACTCAGTTCCCTTTATTTTAAAGTGCAGCTTGCACTGAGCTAAGAAACTTTCCAGTTCTTTTCTTTCACCAGAATATTTCTCTGGCAGAGATATAAGGCTTTTTCCCCGTGGCTGGGGCTGGGCTTGATTCTGAAGCAAAGCCATGCTATGCATCATTTGCCGCATCCTCTCTGATAGCTGTCTATTTTGCTCAAGAAGTTCTCTTACTAACGAGCTCTCCTCCATCTTATCAGCCTGATTATGGTCAAGGCTTATTCTGTCCAGGAAAGCTGCCAACACGTGGCTGATAAAGACGGAGGCCTCTTCCCAGATAGCAACCCAGTTGCAAATGACGTACCAACAAACCAAGAGTTCCGAAAGTCAGGTCCAGAGAGCACTCCAAAGTTCAGGGTTATAGCGAGCAGGTAGTCCAGAGCCGTTCCAAAGGTCACAGGGTATAAGCAATCCAAAGTCAAGCCGAGAGCCAAGAGCTTTCACTGGGGAATCCAAGATAAGCCTTGACAAAGAGCTTGGCTTTTCCCAGCTGCTTATCTAGCCTCAGCTCCTCTCTCCCAGGTGTTTCTCTTTAGCTGCACGTTTCTCAGCTAGCCTTCGAGAACGCCGCAGCCCCTCCCTATCTGTTCTCCTCTGAGCAAAGGTAGGGATTTCAATCTCTTGCTCCTCTGCTTCTTCCTGGCATGAAACCTCTGCTGGGGAAAGGCTAGGCTGCTGATGAGGGAGGCTAGGCTGCTGAGGCAGGGTCTGTTGCTCACTGGGTTCCACACAGCTAGGTCCAGGTTCAGCTAGTTCTATGGGGGCTGGTAGCACCAAGCTAGGATCAGGCCCCAGTCCCTGACACTTGTTTTCTACTGCTCCAGAGACTAGGACCCGGAACAATGTGTGCAAGCTCCAGGAAAAGAGATTCCACCTCAACATTAGGAGGAACTTCCTGACAGTAAGGGCTGTTCGACAGTGGAACACACTCCCTCGGAGTGTGGTGGAGTCTCCTTCCTTGGAGGTCTTTAAGCAGAGGCTGGATGGCCATCTGTCGGGGATGCTTTGATTGGGAGTTCCTGCATGGCAGGGGGTTGGACTGGATGGTCCTTGTGGCCTCTTCCAACTCTATGATTCTATGTTCTATATATTATTGTTGTATTTTAAATTGCTGTTTTTAATTTGTAATCGATTTAATAACTTTTTAAGGGGGGAGGGAATTAGATTTCGTTGTGTGTGTATATTTTATTGCTGTTAGCCACCCTGATTGATCTCAAAGGGGCGGGATATGAATAAATAATTATTATTATTATTATTATTATTATTATTATTATTATTTCTATTATTTGCAGAAGATCTTATACCTAAACATGCAGAGGCTCAGGCCATAAAACACATTGAGCTTCTGCTTAACAATGGCCATTGTGCTCACTACAACAACACCTTTGAACTTCAAATAATGAGAAATAACCTCCCAAACAACTGTTATTATTTCAGAATACCTCTTCTAAAGTTGCAAATTTCTTGGAAGTCCATCAAAGGGAGGGAGAGAAACAAGCAGCCTTGCCTTGTATGTTCCCTTTCTTCACTTACTCTTTCCTTTTGATTTTGACTTTTAGCCTCTCAAAGTTCTGTTAAGAATTTGGAATGTTAGAACTCTTAAGTATTTACTGTGGTGTGAATATCAAAAAGAAGGAAAAGCCAAATTCAACCCTGAATGTTCTGTCATGGGTTTTTAAACTTAAGAATCTTTGCAAATTCCAATGAGCAAGGATAAGATAAGTAGCTTCACCCTCTCCCTGCCTTGGACTTCAGCTTTATAGAATCTGGATATATGTATGGATGACTAAGAGCCAGCATGGTGTAGTGGTTTGAGTGTTGGATTAGCACACTGGGAGACCAGGGTTTGAATCCCTGCTCAACCATGGAAACCCACTAGATTATCCTGGAAAAGTTATGCTTTCAGCAAGGACAAACTCCTCTGGACAAATTCTGTCAAGAAAACCCTGTGATAGGTCTGTCATAAGTAAGAAATGGTATGAAGACACAGAGCAAGAAACAACAAATAGATCATCATCCCAAAGAAACTCTAAAGCCTGTCCAGTCCTTAGGTTATCAAGTCTTTTATTCAAGTTGAATACAAAGGACAAAATGGACCCTGCACCATTCAGAAAGGCAGTCATCACAGAAGCCTTGGCAACTGCCTTTCAGGATTACTAACTAAGAATGATAGTTGATTTGGAGGCCTCTCCCTCTAAATTAGAAAAGAAATCAAATGCGCTGACTCTGTAGCATAAAACACAGCAAAATGGCAACAGAATCAAGAGAACCCTTCATTGCAACTTACATAATGATTAGTTATGGGACAACTTTATCCTTGGAACTTACTTCAATCCTTCATTCCTTTACATATGAAATGGTATTTGGGAGATAAACACCTCCTGGCACAACAAAACAGACAGTCCAGAATATGGCTGTACATATGGCAGCTTCTATTGAAGCCACAGAAATAAAGGGGCAGAAAAGGATGTAAAATACAGATTTCATAAAACCATGAAATTGCTTTTACAAGGAGATAGAGCATGCGGTCTATTTTCTCTGAATCTTGATTGCATAACTCTTAAACAAATCCTTAAGGAGTCACCACATACTAAGAGTTAAGGAATAGGTACAAAGATCAAAGTAAAAGCATAACATCTAATTATTCTGGTCTCTCAAGCCACTGCATTTTGCTTTTAAAAATGAAAACACAGGCTGATTGTTTATTTACTGTAACGTTCTATCTCATCAAAAATGCATCTAGTATTCTATCCAACCATATTAAAGTTTATAAAACCAAAATCAATTAGGGAGTCTAAGCTTCAGTCCAAATGTTGTTATTTATAAAACACAAGAATTGCCTAGCTAGACAAGACTAAAGGCCAATTTCTGAATGATCGTTATCGCTCAGGACCACTTCAGACACAAAAACTTTCATGGCAAACAGGACACTATTGTCATTTTTTTAAAAACCCTAATCACCAACAGTACCAAAGCAGCTTGGCAAAAGGAAGCATGACTCAGGATGTATCCGCACTGAAGAAATAATCAAGTTTGACATTGCTTTGTCACTTTAACTGTCATGGCTCAATGCTATGGAATTCTGGGAATTGTAGTTTTCTTAATCATTTAGCCTTCTCTGTCAGAGAACTCTGGTGCCACAACTAACTACAGTTCCCAGCATTGAGACATGGAAGTTAAAGTGGTGCTAAACTGGAATTACTTCTGCAGTGTGCATGCAGCATCACATGCACTTTCTGCTTGGTTTAGAAGTCGTCACATCTATACCTTTATAAAATAATAACTGAACAGTCCCACAAGCAGATCCAGAAACAGAGGGGAAAAATGTAATTCATCCTTTCCCTCTTTGTTCTATACATCTAGTATCATGACAAATTCTTTTAGTTGTACCTCAAAATGTAACTTCCCCAATCTTTAGATCAGGGGTAGTCAACCTTTCCCCTTTAAGGGCTGAGGGACTTCAGCTCCCAGAATCCCAGGAGCTGTTGGCCAACATGGGACTATTGGCCAACATGGCTGAGGCTTCTGGGAGCTGAAGTCCCTCAGCCCTTAAAGGGGAAAGATTGCCTACCCCTGCTTTAGATGCATCAGCATTGCTGCCACTACAACCTGTGTTCCCCTGGCCACTTGTGGCCTGGTTTTCCCCTGTATGAACAGAATTATTGGTTTAGACAGATATTTGGACTGCTCTGAAATCATTCCTCTTATGTTCTCATATATAACACTGATAAGAAATCTAGAATGCATCAGCATTCCTACAGAACTAATGAATCATCCTTCTATAAAGTGAGATTAAATTAGATCAAGTTAAATGAGATATCAGGAGTGAGGGAAGAAAGAAAAAAGATACATGCTTACCATTAAACTTCTAAATTTCCTATTTTCTGCAATGTGAAAAAAACATTCTCTTGTGAAAATCCTGATGTGCTTCACTTCATTATTGTACCTATGGGCAACAAATAACTTATGAATATAAATGTGTTTTTAATCAGCAAAGATCGATAATTACTTGAGGGCATGCCCCACCACTAGATGAATAAATTCTTAAGACAAAATACAGATCCTTGCAATACACTGTTGACATCTAATTAGCAAAACACATTTATTCAGGTCTGGCTGCAAACACAGTCTTAATTCAGATTTTAGAAAAGCCCTCCCAGCAAGTTGTAATTAAGGAATCCCATAATAATGACTGCATTTCACATTGACAAAACATATTCATTTTTTAAAAAAAAATTCTTTACACTTCTTTCCACTCACAGGCAATTTAAGGGAAGGGAACATATTCTGTTGTCTCACTTCAGTTGGTACTTTGACTAGTTCTAAGTATGTTCCAGTGAAAATGCAAATGGACCATTAAACCACTTCATGATAACTAACATAAAGTTATTTGTGCCCCAGAAGGGCCAGTAAAGTGATGACTTGGAAATGTGGATGCCTGAAAAGGAGCGTGATGGGCTTCAAGGATGTGCAGCAGCATCCTGCTGCCTATGTAGATCTCTGGGTTAGTTAGATTCAAAAGCTTCTGTGCCAAAGCAGAAGCTCTTTACACCCAGCAGGCAGTGGTGTCATGAGGGGTGTGTGGCAGTGCAGCTCGCACCAGGTCACACCCCAGAATAGGGGTGACACCCGGTCAAGCCCTCCCCACCCTGATGCCATCATGTTGTGTTTTCAAGGGAGGCTGCACACACCTTCCCCCCACCTCCCCCGTGCTGTCCCATCCTGTCCAGGAAGAGAAGGATGGGTCAGGACGGGGAGAGGGAACACACATGGCCTCCCTCGGTGCTGCCATGAAGAGAAGGGCAAGCCCCACCCCCAAGTCCCACCACTGGAACCCCTGCCTCCCATGTGGGGTAACACCAGGTATGGAGACATCACTGCCAGCAGGGATTCATTTGTGTGTATGTGTGTATATCTTTGTGTACTCTTTCCCCCCAGAATTAGTGGCCATCTCTCATTCCTCCAGGACATTCTAAATTGCTAAATCATCTTTGGTCCTCCAGATGTTTTCAACTTCGGTTCCCACAATTGCTGACTGTTGGCCAAGTTGGCTGAGGCTTCTGGGATTTGAAGTCCAAAAGAAATGGAGGAATAATCTCAGGGACCGCCTCTCCCCGTATGACACCCCCCCCACGCACTTCGGTCCTCTTGGAGGAACCTGCTGCAGCCCATGAAGACCAGGCTCTCACAGACCTCCCAGAGGGCCTTCTCTGCAACCGCCCCCAGACTGTGGAATGGCCTACCAGATGAGATCCGTCTTATTACCACTCTTGCTGCCTTTAAAAAGGCAGTAAAGACGGATCTTTTCCAGCAGGCCTGAGTCCAGATGGTTTGACACTCGTCCCTTGTGGCCTCCGCCTGCTCTTGTTTGCTTTTATGGTGTGATTGTATTTTATTGTATTTTATTCTGCACAGCCATTTTAATTTTGTATTAGTTTGATTCAGTTTTAAGGGGGGGAGGGTTAGGGATTGGGGGATAGGATTGTTTTATATTGTATCTGTTTTAACTTTGTTGTACACCGCCCCGGTTGCTGAGCAGAGGGGCAGGTTAGAAATAAAACTTTATTTATTATTATTATTATTATTATTATTATTATTATTATTATTATTATTATTATTATCATTATTATTATTATTATTATTATTATAAAGGTTGGCAACCTACTGCCCGTGGACTGCACTCGGCATGCCGATCCCCGTCGACCGCCAAACCCAACTACAATGATGACATCCCCCACCGCCACTGCTGCGCACTCCCGCCACTGCGCCACCGCGCGCGTCGCAGCCGCCATTTTGTTTGCCAAAATGGCAGCTGCGACTCGTTTGCGCATGCGTAGGAGTACTGCGCATGAACAAATGAGTCGCAGCCACCATTTTGGCAAACAAAATGGTGGCTGCGACGAGTGCGCCACCATTTCCCCCCCTCCCTGGTCCAGCAGAAGCCCTAGGGACTAGCGACCGGCCCCAGGTACGTTAACATTGCCGACCCCTGCTCTAGAGCATGTATTTTGCATCACTGAGTGCAGCAGTGGAAAGGCAAAAAAAGTCCCAGTTTTGGGGGGACAGGATCTTAATGGAGGGTGGCCCACTGGGATGTGTAGCCCTTGGGGCCCTTAGTCCTACGAATCCCCTTAAATGTCCATTTTAAAAAAATCAGCCACAGAGGGGTTTTTATTTTAGCCAAAATTGCCTCTAGGGAGCACAATTTTGCCTGAAACAGCTAAAATCAAGTGAGTTGGTAACTAGAAATGATCAGGTTCTGCTCCATCCCCAAAATACCAGCAGTGTAGCCCACACAGAATCAGGAATTGCCAAAAATGCTCCTTCAGCCCAATCCATGCCTATCTCTCACTGAACAACTTGTATCCAATCATCATAAATTTTAAAACTTTTATCAAAACATCTAGATTTTCATAAACATTTTGCAGATGGATATATATAATGTATGGAAATGTAGGAGGATTCTAGATAAGTGAAACTGACAGAATTGATCACAATTACCAACATTCACACATCAATTGCAGCAATAATGATATGAAGAAATGTATTTCCAGGGGGGTGGGGGGAATTCTCCACTTACTTAATGCTAATGGCATATTCTCCTGATTCTTTCGTCCTACATCGCACTAAATAAGTGCTATTTACCCGGTTAATAAGTTCAGTCTCAGCTTGCAACCTTTCCATTGTTCCTGCAAACCTGCAACAAAGTGAGTCTCTCATTAGCAACACTGTCCTTCAAAGTGGACCCTAAGGGCATGAGCTTAAAAAGCTCTCAAGTGAACAAACCCACAACCTGAGTTTGGAACTAACAAATCATTTTGTGGGGTAATGTTTTCAAAAAGAAAAATAAGGTCTGATGATGCCATTAACTGTGTGTGTGTGTGTGATGAGTAACATTTGTAAAACACTCCTATAGTATTGCCATTTTTGGCTATTTTGGGGGGAAATAAAGTACCTAAAAAGTAATACCTTGAGTTACTTTTTTAAAATCTACAAAGTATATTTTCATGTTATGAAGAAATGTAATATAAAAGGTACATTCCAGTAGTAACATAATAAGTAGGAACAAAGTTCCTTTATTGTTATAAGTAGTAATATTTTAGTGGATTTCCAATTTTATTTTGAAAGGGCATGTTAAGGCATTTTCCGGAGTATTTTGATAAGAATTTTCCTGCTGTTTTGCCATCATTTCAGCAACCACACGGTGTTATTTAAAAACTGACCAGCAGTGCAACAAATAATGTATTTTCAATATTGCAACAAGAGAACAGATTAGTTTTCAAACACTGTAATTAGTTATGTTTAAAAAGTAACTTTTCAGGCTTTGCCCAGGGCCTTCTGCATGAAAACATTGTGCTCTACTATTGAGCCACAGCCATTTCCTCTGAAAAGGTGGGAGTTCAATGAGATAAGTGGAAAAGTGATTCCTTAATTTCCACATGTACTTAAGCTGAGATATATGACAGAATTATCCTCTTCTTTCAACTAAAAACTGATGTCAAGGGAACCTACCAGATAGGGTCATTCTGGAGTTCTTAAAGCAAGCAAGTGGCTGGAAATTATAGACCTGATGGGATGGGAAAATGTGAGCATTGAGGGGCTAATTAACTCAGTTCTTATATTTGGTTTTTAAGCATCATCCCATGTCACTAATCCACAAAGACATACCATCTTTGTATACATAAATCTTGGAGGCAGTCTAAATACACAACATGATACACCTATAACACTGCTGTTAGGCAGTGTATATATTCCATTATTACAACAAAATGCCTTTTACTGAAGACTGGAAATAAATCCGTCCAATCTAAACCAAAATAATACATGAAGGCTTGAACTACTCACCATGGTTGGGATGAATAGTCCACAGGTTTAGGAACCTATAATATAAAAACAAAAACAAATTACAATTAAATGTTTTGAATTCTGACCTGCCAAATAAATATCATTGGGCTAGATGAGCATTTACAAACACGCAAACCTGATGTGCTTCAATCAATCTACACATTTTAAATGAACAATTAAAACATACTATATTACTGTGCGAACAATCTTGGATATCAGTTCTGCAAACTCACAAAGGATATTTCAGTCTGCATATCTGCTGATTCAAACCGTATACCAGGTGATACTATACAACAATATATTTTAAATATATACTGATGTAATCTGTATTAATTAAAAACAGATTTGTCCACTAACTTAACTACAGTCCACAAAATACTACTCTTTTTGAATTTATACTGCTATCCAGATCAGTATTCAACCCAAGAAAAATTGTATCTTACAGACACAGAGTTATTGGGGGAGGGAGGAAGCACACTTCTCAGTATTCTTTTCATCTCAGAACCCCCTAGTGGTACACTCTTTTCCTTTGCCCCCACTTGGGTGATGAGTAATGAAGTCAAGCAGGGCAAGAAAATTCAAGAGCAGGGGTAGGCAACCTTTCCCCTTTAAGGGCCGAGGGACTTCAGCTCCCAGAATCCCAGGAGCTATTGGCCAACATGGGACTATTGGACAACATGGCTGAGGCTTCTGGGAGCTGAAGTCCCTCGGCCCTTAAAGGGAAAAGGTTGCCTACCCCTGTTCAAGAGCATATCTCACACAAGGGGAGAGGCTAAGAAGAATTAAGATGCCATTTACAGCAAGAGTCACAAATTTGCTCTGAGTTGCCAGATTCTGTCTAAAAATGCAATAAGTGCTGGTGAAGTTAGAGTTACCATATATGTGTCCTCTTTTTCTTTGCTCACATGTATTGAGCAGTATTGACCAACTGCTTCAAATCACCAATCACTATGAGGATTCTCACTTTAAATACCCCTACTATATAAGCAGGGCTAATTTCTAATATTCCTGACCTTCATTGTATTTAAATAACAACTTTGTCTTCCTTTTCTTCTTTGCACATCTTCTGACAGCTACTTGAATGATTCCACCAAGCTACCCTATTCCATCACCCTTGCACAGCTGAAGATTCCCTCAGTTGCCTCACTTGGCAAACTGATCTTCCCCCTCTGGGTCTCTCTCCTTTATCCATCCCATCCCTGAGCCTCTCTTTCTCTGAGTGCTCTGCTGGGCTGGCCTTCATCCCTTCTCCTACTGGAGCTCTCAACTAAGTCAAAGAGATGGCAGTAAGGAGGTGGCACTGATGGGCAAAAGGCAAAATAGCAGTAAACATTTTAAGTGTTAAATGTCTGAACATTTTAAAATCTAATTGGAAAGAGATTTTAGTTCAGAAAAAGAGGACATGTCTCAGAAGGGAAGGACATATGGTAACCGTAGGTGAAGTTCACCAATGGCCTTTGCAAATTAAGAGTTCATGTTGTATCAGCAGCACAATTCAGACAAAATGAAACTCCTTTCTCATCAATCAGTTTCAGTGCAAGAATTAAACATGGGCTTAATTTTCAAAGCGGTAAATATGTATATTAGTCTTTTTTCAGTATAAAAAGAGCAGGTAGGGGAAATCTTACTGCACCTTTAAGATGAACAGATTTATTTGAGCATGAACTTTTGTGGATTACAACCCGCTTCCAGAGGCAAATGGTACAATACAATATAGATATGTATGTACAACCATAAAGTTGTGAGGGTGAGATTGGAATGAAATGATATGCAGAAAAATGACCATTATTTTATTAACCCTGGTCTTAAACATTCAAGGTTTTATTATGAATACTCTTCTATCTGTAAACTAACAAGGTGGCTAGATTTAATAAACTTCCACTAGAAAAAAAAATCAATAAGATTTAAAAGGAAGAAAATCAATACATCTGAGATGTGGTGTTGGAGAAGAGTACTGAGGATCCCATGGACAGCCAAAAGGACAAACAAGTGGGTCCTAGAGCAGATCAAACCAGAAACCTCCCTGGAAGCCAAGATGACGAAACTGAGACTGTTGTACTTCAGACAGAGGACTTTTTGGGAAAAACAATAATGCTGGGGAAGGTGGAGGGAAGTAGGAAGAGAGGAAGGTCACATGCTAGATAGATGGACTCTATTGAGGAGGTTACGGGTATGGAGTTGCAGGAATTAAGCAGAGCAGTGGAGGACAGGGGGTCTTCGAGATGTCTCATCCATATGGCTGCCATGAGTCAAGATTGACTCAAGGACAGTTAACAACAACAACAATATTGTCCAAATTACATCCTTAATTTTTAGAGCTCCCATCCAATTCATTCACCCATGATTTTAAAAGCGGAAGTTGTTTAAAAACAAATGCCCCAGTACATACTGCTTTCCTATCCAAGAAATCCCACCAAACTCAGGCACTGGTAGGAAACAGATCTCCTAAGTTTTGAGACTCAGGCTTTGTCTACAAGCCCAAACCCTGGTTCTGGTGAAAAAGTCTGGATGACATCCACCATATTCAGCATGAGAATCAGGGTATAACACTCCTAACATGAACTTTAAAACTTACCTCTTACTCCAGATCTTCCAGGAAGATGAAGAGGCATAGTTTCCCACACCGGGACAACTGTCTGCACACACATTCTGCTGAGCCATCCTACACATCCACTGCTGTTGCCAGTCACTTGCTCTGAGGTCAGAAAGATGCTCCCAGACATACGATTATCATTGGTGCCTCATTCTGACTTCAGCAGCGGTGGACACATTGGGCACCTCAGTGGGAATGGTGGGTCATGTAACAGTGTGGAGGGAGGTCATGGCAGCCCTGAGGCCAGGATATTCCAGACTGCCCCCAGAATATCCTGTGCCAGTGCAGACAAGGTCAAAGTTCTGAACCCACTGGATCACAGCTACTATATTAAGTTAAGGAGCTGAGCATCATGCTATGTCACAAAATGGTCTCCTTGCTTGGGAATGGCTGTCTGGCTTTGATGGTATCAGGGATGAAAATAAAATTGCACCTTAACTTGAAAAGGGGACCTGTTCAAGGAGAATCCTTACCATTTCTATGAAATAGTACATAGTCCTTAACAGCTAATACTAATTGTCTTCCTATCTATCTATCTATCCATCTAAATGAGAAAAGGGGTTACATATGTGGAAGAGGAGCCACTGTGGTGTCGTCATTTGAGTGTTGGACTGGGACTCCAGAAGATCAGGGCCTGACTCCTTGCTCAAGCATGGAAATCCAGTGGGTGACCTTGGTCAAGTCATATTTTCTCTGCTAGTTTAAAGAAGAAGGCAATAGCAAACCTCGCTGAATAAAATCTTGCTAAGAAAACCCTATGATAGGGTCAGTATAAATCAGAGTCAAGTTGAAGATCAACATAACAACAATAAATATATGGAAGATGTCACCAAGAGAACAATTTGATCCTTTGGCAGAAAAAGCCACCTCCCCTCTCATATAACATACCCCTTTAATACAACATAGGCAAGATATCTAAGGCCAAATGTGGTGCCTTGCAGAAGGTGCATATTGTACACAGGATGCACAACAGCCCCACTGAACCTTTGGTCCTTCCTTCATACTCATGCTCTCTCATCAGACCTAATGAATTGCTAATCCTGGGACTCAGAATACTCATAGTTTGCTGTCTTGCTAAGCTCTAATTGTTCATTGCCATTGTTTATGAGCTGTTTCACTACAGCTGGTGCAGAATTATTGGATTTAATTTGAAGAATTGTTTTATAGTATTCTAATAGTGCATCTATGTATCTATAACTACAAATACAAACAAAGCAGTTTGACACCACTTTAACTGTCATGACTCCATCCTGTGGAATCCTGGGGTTTGTAGTTTAGTGTGGTACTCCAATTGGTCTATCAAAGAGCTCTCTTGCCTCACCAAACTACAAATCCCAGAATTCTGTAGGATAGAGTCATAGCAGTTAAAGTCATGTCAAATTGTTTAGTTCTGCAGTGTGTATACATCCATAGAGTGCCCTGCATAAGGACAAGACTGTAGCTCTCCTACAACATTCTCTCTTCCCAGAACAGAATGCATGGGTGGCAGGGAAGCACTTCCAAAGGCAACCTTATTTTAACAAACAGCTTTGTGGAATCTGGTCTTTCTCAATCCAAGCATCTACATGATTTTGGTCCAGAAACATGCAAACATACCATCAAGGCCAGAGGAAGAAGAAGCATACTAGCATGTATAACTCACATTTTACCATAGTGTATGTAGTGGCAAAACTACAACATATGAAATTATTGTGCTCTTAAGAATACTGCCTCACAGGACTGTTTGGACTGGAGAATCAATGGTATTTTCTTACACTAACTAACAAGAACCCATGCACACCCCAAAAGAAAAAGAAAGAATGGAAGCAAGTGAATGTAAGCTAGAAAATGTCTTTGTTGGGACATATTCCCTACTGCAGACAGAAAAATGCCTATCACTGCTATCTGGGAACATGGCATACTATAAATATTCCAGGCCTCCAGACATTTTCATTCAATATTTACTCATCTTGCATTGTGATAAATGCATTTTATGCTGTTTCTAGGCACTTTTATACAGATGGGCTGTAAAGGCTGTTATTTAATAATAGTAGTAAGTTATGGTGTTTCAAAGAGTGATAGATGTTTTAGTGTCTCCAAATCTTATACTTTGTCATAACATAAAGTTTATATTTTGCCCTTTAGATGAATGTAAGTATAGCATCAATTTATCTTTCTAGTAACAATGTGTCTCTAATATGCCGAGGATTGATGTTTATTCATACAACAGATTCATGCAAACTTCTCCCTGATAAGAATGGAATATATTTCACCCCAAACCTATATAACTCATTGATAATTATCACTCCTCTTTCAGACTTTTAAAATTCCCATCTACTCTCCTACTTGAATAAAAAAATATGTGCTTGTCACACTTGACAATCTTCATGTGGTATCTGTTGATTGTCCCATGCCATAGCATATTATTTATGTCATTTGTAACCCTGAAACATTATGGACTTATATTCACTTGTAGTGCTAACAAGAGAGGAATCACTGGAACAAATGCAACTTATTAAACACTACTTACCTAGGCTACATTGATTTCAAAGCGTTCATTCTAGTTGAGACTAAAAGTGATCTTAGTCCCCTGTACCAAATTTACAGAAACAAAAGATGAGTAATGGAAAGAAGCATTGGCTATTACTAAATATTCTTCTGTCTAAGCTGAAGACTAGAAATTTTTGAACCATATGGTTTCAAATTAAACATTACATTAACTGCATGATCATATTTAACACAATTATAGCTACATCCTATGGAATCCTTGGGTTTGTAGTTTATAAATGCACTAGAGCTCTCTGACTAAGAATTCTAAATGCCTTGCCCTGAACTACCAATTCCAGGATTCCATAGGATGGAACATTGTAATTAAAGTGAGGTAGATTGATATAATTTGGTTGTGTGAATGGGCCCTTGCTATTTGCCACAAGAAAAAGGCATTTGTAAATAGGACTCACAAGCCTGTAGTTTTTTTAAAAACAACAACAGGTCGTGCATTTATCCCAAATCTGCCTCAGGCTGCCCTGAATAGACCCTCCAAGTGGCAATTTTGTCCATTCTAGAAATGGTAAACAACTATGGGAGGTATAGTTCAAAATATATTGGGGGGGGGGGTGTCATCCCACTGTAGTAAAGGTCCAGGATCTGACTAGTCACTCAGCTGTCCACCTTTTTCACAACTGCTAACAGATACAGCCGTTCACAAGTAAAATGGGATGGAGAGAAGTGGAAGCAGCCAACCTTCCTTTTACTTTTGCCATACCAATATAAGAGGCTAAGTAGCCCCCACTGCTGGGTTAGTGGATAAGCCCATATGCGAGCAGGCATCAGTACACAAGTAGCTACACCTTCACTATTGGGGTCAGAAATGGAGATGGGATGGAGGAAATAGGCAAAGTGAGTCACGGATATATTTGTGACCGATATCTTGTGAATTTTAAAAAACCACCCTTATTCCTGTTGGATAGAATTGTCAATTGTTATGGAAAAGTGAGGGCCAACACATGTATACTGGATCCTTGCCATTCCTGGCTCCTGAAAGCAGCTAGAGAGGGACTAGCTGAGTGGGTAAGGGGAGTGGTCAATGCCTTACTGCAGCAAGGCAGATTTCTATCCTGCCTAAAGGAGGCTGTGGTGAAGCTGTTACTGAAAAATCCTCCCTTGATCCCACATTCTGAATAACTATTGGTCAGTGTCTAATATTCCATTCTTGGGCAAAGTTCTGGAGTGAGTGGTGGCCTCCTAGCTCTGGAGCTTTCTGGATGAAACGAATTTTTGAGATCCATTTCAATCTGGCATCAAGTCGGGCTATGGGATGGAGACAGCTTTGGTTTCCTTGGTGGATGACCTATGCAGGGAACTGGAAGGGAGAGTGTGTCCCTGTTGATCCTCCTAGACCTCTCAGTGGCTTTCAATACCATCAACTATGGGCAGCCTCTCTGAGATGGGACTTGGGGGTACTGTTATGCAGTGGTTCTGGTCTTTCTTGGAGGGGTGAACTCAGAAGGTATGTTGGGGTGACTCCAAAATCCTGGCAGTTGGCCTGTGGAGTCCCACACGGTTCTGTGTTCTCCACCATGCTATTTAACATGTCCATGAAATGGCTGGAAGAGGTCAATGGAGTTTTGGGGTGCAGGGTCACCAGTATGCAGATGACACCCAATTCTATTTCTCCTTTCTATCTGATTCCAAGGAAACTGTCTCTGTACTGAACCAATGTCTGTTGTCAGTTATGGATTAGATGAGGACAAACAAATTGAAACTTAATCCAGCCAATACAGAGGTTTCATGGTCTTTCAGAAAACAGATCAGGGAAGAGGGATTCTGCCTGTGCTGGATAGGGTTACACTCCCCCTGAAAGCTCAGGCTTGCAGCTTGGGTGTGCTCCTCCATTCAACTCTGAGCCTGGATGCCCAAATTTCAGCAGTGGCCAGGAGTGCATTTGCTTAGCTAAAACTAGTCCACCAGCTGCATCTGTTCCTTGAGATGTCAGATCTGGCTAAAGTGACACATGCTTGATTACATCTAGTTTGGACTACTGTACTCTATGTGGTGCTGCTTTGGAAACTGTTATGAAACCTCAGCAGGGTCAAAATGCAGCAGCCAGAATGCTGACGGGGCCAGTTATAGAGAGAATATAACACCCTTGTTAAAACAGCTCCACTCGCTAGAGGTTCCTTTCTAGACACAACTCAAAGTGCTGGTCATGACCTATAAAGCCCTATATGGCTTAGGTCAGGACTATCTGAATAATAGTATTCCCCCATAAGGACCTGCAAAGGCCCTAAGATCTATGGGGGAAGGCTTTCTCTCTGTCCCACCACCCTCACTTGCTCACTTGTTGAGGACATGAAAGTGCCTTCTTGGTGGCTGTTTCTCTGGCATGCTCTTCCATGGAAGGCTAGGATGGTCCCTTCCCTGCTTTCCTTTTGCTGGCAGGAAAATACATTTTTATTCATGCAAGTTTTTAATATATAATCAAGTCAGGGAGGCTTTTGTACAGAGTGTGTACTTTAATTATGTTTTTAACTTTTATGTTTTATGTAATTTTATACTTTTTTTGCTAGTTGATTTTAATTGGTTTTTTAAAAATTTTGTTATAAAATATTTAAACAATTTTATCTGTGAGCTACCTTTCTGGGAGAAAGGCAGCATAGACATGAAATGAAATGAAATGAAATAATTAACTCTGTTAAATACTGTCCTAGTAAAGATTTGACAGATCACTCTTGCTTGCCCCTTTGAAGCTGACCACTCAGTCAGCTCTTGTCAGTATTTTTGCATTTCCTGAAACTTGTTGAGAGAATGCACATTTGTGATGCTTACAGGACCTTTCCATGAAAACAACAATGTGCCTATTTAAAATGTAAATTGATAAAATGAGTGTAATTAAAACACAAACACACACACATACTTTAGTCAAAGGGGGGAAATTGTGGTAATTTGAGAAACTTTACAAATAAATCCAGTAGCTATAAAAACTGTGTTTAAAATTATCCACATTTCAGCACACTAAGAAAACACAAAGTCTAACAATCTGAAATGAAGTGAGGGAAGAAAATATGAGTAGGATTGACAGAAATGCCATGAAATCAAGAGTGAGAGAACCTGAAGGAGTCCTAAGTACCCTAGTAGAAAGTTGCTCTCTGATCAGAAAATAGGGGTGTGAATCTTTCCTTATTTCTCACACCTGGATGAAAGGTGGAACGAATGGAGGGAGGGTTTGCCTTTGATACACTCCACAAATGAGGCCAGAGGGTTTTAAAAATAAGCATGGCCCAATGGGTCAAGCTTAGGCACATGATGGGGTTGGTGGAGTTCAGGTATATTAAGCCAAGCTGCCCCCTATCCTGCCTCTTTTCTTCACCAGGCTTTTCACTGTAGTCAATTTTTCTCGAGTGTTGAAGTTTAAGTCTTGAAGTTCAAAAGTTTAGTGTTAAATAGGTTATAAGTCAAATAAATGGCCCTTTATTCATCCAACTTATGTGTCTGGTCTCTCTATTTCGTAGTTTGGTATCAATATTATTGTATGTAAGAACAAATCAACATTTTTTTCCTGCTGAACATGATTATGCATTTAACTATGAGGTTATGAGTTTAATAAAGTTTTAATTTCAATTTTCCAAGATTTTAACCACGTATGCTTTTATCATGATTCCATCTGTTTTGTAAGTCACCTTGAGACCTATAGTTTGGAGTAAAGGTGGGGTATTTTAAAAAGGGAGGGAGAGATGAGTGGACTGATGAATGAGTGGATATATATACAGAGAGGGAGAGATTCTATATGTGTATTATTATTATTATTATTATTATTATTATTATTATTATCTATATATATATTATTTTGTGTATATATGTATTTATGTATTAATAATAATAATAATAATATTACATAAATACATATATATATATACACAAAATAATAATAATAATAATAATAATAATAATAATAATAATAATAATAGATTATTATTATTATTATTATTATTAATAATAAAATTTATTTATACCCCGCCCAGTGGTAGTCCAAACTCGACTGCATAATTTGTGGTAAAAAAAAACCACCACCCCTTAAAACAGTATTAAATCAAACAAGTTAAAAAGCTCAACAAGTTAAAAAATCAATATAATAAATTTCAAATCCAACAACAAAATAGCCTGAGCTTGATGATCCCCTCCATCTATCGATGGGGCCATTTAGCACAGCTATTTATGTCCGGGGTGGGGGTAGCTAGTCCGGAAAGGCCTGCCGGAAGAGATCCGTCTTGACAGCCTTTTTAAAGCTGTCCAAAGATGTTAATAGACGGATCTCGTCCGGCAGGTCGTTCCAGAGCCTGGGGGCGACAACTGAAAAAGCCCTCCGAGAGGTAGCCGCAAGCCTCGATTTCTGAGGCTGTAGCAAATTCCTCCCGGAGGACCGAAAAGCGTGGGGAGGATTATACGGGAGCAGGCGGTTCCTGAGATAGCTTGGACCCAAGCCATTTAGGGCTTTAAAGGTAATAACCAACACCTTGTACTGGGTCCGGAAACTAATAGGCAGCCAGTGGAGGGACCTCAGAACTGGAGTAATGTGGTCCCTCCGAGATGTTCCCGCCACGAGCCTGGCCGCCATATTCTGTACCAGTTGTAGTTTCCGAACTAGGCACGAGGGTAGCCCCATGTAGAGTGCATTACAGAAATCAAGGCGTGAGGTTACCAAGGCGTGAGGTTATGTATTATTATTATTATTATTATTATTATTATTATTATTATTATTATGCTCTTCAGTCAAAAGGCTATCAGAGCATCTTACAAATGGTTAATTAGACATTTCCCTGCCCTCAGGCTTACAATCTAAAAAGACAAGACACAAAAGGAGAAGGGAATGGTGGAGGGGAAGGGGAATAAGTCCAGGAGATCTTCTCTCCCTCTGAAGCCTGGATCAAGGCAGATGGACTGGAGAGAGGGCTCTTCTTCTTACTGTGGCTAGGCCCAATGGAGTATGTATGATTATGCACACTTTGGGACTTCATTGCTTTCTGTGCAAAAATACTGGGGCTTTTTTTAAATACTCAAAACAATTTTTGTGCCAATAAATTTTTCAGAAAAATGTCCCCAAATGGAAAAACATGCAATGAGTGACAATTTCTCAACAGACTTGTTTCAGAATACCATGACATCCTTTTCATCAAGAATGAGAAAATATGCTTGAAATTTCCCTCTAGCACTATGAAATGTATACCTTAACTGAAGCAGATGTTGAGTGAATACTTTTGCCTTTAATTAAGGAACTGGGGCACCCCCTTCTACTCCTGGTCCCACTACAGTGGGCCCTTGTTATCTGCTGGAGTTTGGTTCCAGGACCCTTCATAGATAATAAAATCTGTGGATGCTTGAGTCACATTAAATATAATGGCATAGTAAAATGGAAAATCAAGTTTGCTATTTGGAATTTATATTTTTTTGGAATATTTTCAAGCCGTGGATGCTTGAATCCGTGGATAAAAAATCCATGGATAAGGAGAGTTGACTGTATGTGGGCCTGTGAACTTAGCGTCATATGAGCTATTCAGCAGAAGTTTGCTTACACACCAAACTACAGAGTTCTGATTTATATAAGCTAAAATATAATGAAAGTATGCACACCTCTGACAGTAACGAAAGTGAAGAATTCAAGGAAAGTCAAAGCATGCAGACATATGACAGAATAGGCTAAGAGCTTTGGTTTGATAGCTTTTGTAGTTTTTATATGCATTTCTCAAATGATTATTGTGGTCTAATCTCTCTCTATAGCCCAAGATGACTAGAAAATATATTAGAACCAGATCATTCTTGCATCACTTATAAGAAAACAGCCAAGTTATTGCACAATGCATTTGCTGTAGGCTTAGAGTGTACTGAATCTGAAAACCAGTTAGATGACTTAACTTACTAAATTTGAAAAGCACTATCTTGTGGAGGTTTACTTCATACTTCCAATTTTAAATCTAATAACCAAGAACTTTGCAATGATGGATTCTAAAACAACATTAAGTATAGCATGCAAACAAACAAAAATACCACTACAAAAATAATTAAAATCCCACAAGGCAGGATTAATAATAAAAAAAAAAAAACCTGGCATGAATCAGGCAAGCTCACTGCAGATATTTTTGTGAAATAATTATACTGGTAAACAGAAGTGTATAGTTCTACTTACACATGGGCATGGTTTTACAGCATCACTTGGAAAGAAACCAAGCTCCCGAGTCACCAAATTTCTACCCTACAAAGAGACAATAACATTCCATTAGGAAGAATATTTGTTGTCATGTGTCTTCAAGTCAACACTGACCTATGTCAACCCTATCATAGGGTTTTCTTAGCTTGATTTATTCAAAACAGGTTTGCCATTGCCATTCTCTAAGGCTGAGAGGGTATGACTTGTCCAAGGTCCTCCAGTAGGTTTCATAGCTAAGTGGTGATTCGAAACATGGTCTTCCAGAATCCTAGTGTACAAAGAGTTGCATGCTGGGAGGGGGCCAGGCCTGAGCCATGCAAAAAAGCCAATGCGGACCCACCGCCTCCCTCCCACCAACTGGGCTGGCCTGGTGAGTTGGGCAGCTCCAATTCTCCAGCATCTACATACAGCTCAGGTGAGATATATAGAAAAACAGCATGCTCATAAAGAAGAGCTTGAACCTGAGTACTCAGTCTCTTCATGCAGAAAATGTGTTATAAAAGGAATATTTTATTATTGGAGATTTTCCCCTCATATTTTTAAGGACTCACGCCCCAGACAGGGTCCATCACATTACATTTTTATGCTTGTTGTTGCTGTTAACTGCCATCAAGTCAACTTTAACCTCTGGCAACCCTGTGAATAAAAGATCTCCAAGTCACCCTAACATCAACATTCCTGCAGTCTTGCAGACTCAGCCTCTTGTTTTCTTCATTGAGTCTATCATCTGTAAGGCAGCCTTCCTTTCTTCCTACTGCCTTCTATCTTCCCAAGCATTATTGCCTTTTCTAGTGAGTCATGCCTTCTTATGATATGTCCAAAGTAAGTCTCAGTTTAGTCATCCTGGCTTCTAGGGACAGTTCAGATTGATTACCAGACTTAATACATTTGGATCCCTCTCACTATAAAAAGGATTCCCACAGAAGTTGCAGTGGTTGGCTCATACCAGCACTATGAACATCTAACTTAAACAGGCAGCAAAATGCCCTAATACAATTTGGTTTGAAAGTCAACAAATGGGAATGAAGAACAAAACTTCAGTGGATTAAACTGAGTTTTTAGTCACTGCTGCAGAGCTCTGACTGAAGATGTAATGTGGGCACTTTATAGTTCACTCTTTTTTAATCTAGCTGCATGGAGATGTTTTCATTATAAACCCATACAGACCAATGTAGTACGTCTTTAAACCCAGGGCTAGCCTTCCAAAAATGCCAGAACATAACATACCTTGTAATGCAGACCTAATATTACAGGGTCTTTGTGAGATGGCACAATCATATTTTCCCCCATTTATGGCCAACGACAGAGCACACCTTACTCAGCTACACTTTCCCCTCCTATTTTACTACTGGGCACATCCTTCCCTCCATAATACTGATAGTTTTATAGTCTTTCTACAATTAATATAAATTGTAGACCCGTACTATAGAGGGAAGGATGTGTCATGCACTTAATCTATGGTAACATGGAAGGGGGTAGCTGAGTAATTACAATTAATATTCTGGGATGCGGTGGCTCAGCAGTTAAAACACTGACTCTGATGATTGCAAGATTGGCAGGACGACAGTTTGTGGCCCAGGTGCTGGGGGAAGGAGTGAACTCCTGTCAACCTAGCAGTTCAAAAACATGTAAAAGTGTAAGTAAATAAATAGGTACAACTTCGGTGGGAAGGTAACAGCATTCTGTGTAGTCATGCTGGCCACATGATCACAGAGTCATCTTTGACAAAGCTGGCTCTTCAGCTTAGTAACAGACATGAGCACTGCACCCTACAGTTGGTTACAACTAGACAATCTTGTCAAGGGAAAACCTTTACCTTTATAATTAATATTACAAAATAATTATACTTTCCCTCCCATGTTGGGGCTCTGATCCAGATCAGCCTGCCACACATTCCTATGGATGAGACATCTCCAAGACTCTCTGTCCTCCTCTGCTCTGCTTAATTCCTGCAATTCCATACCCGTGACTTTCTTAATAGAGTCCATCCATCTAGCATGTGGCCTTCCTCCCTTCCTATTTCCCTCCAACTTTCCCAGTATTATTGTTTTTTCCAAAGAGTCCCCCCTTCTCATGATGTGTCAAAAGTACGACAGCCTCAGTTTGGTTATCTTGGCTTCCAGGGAGGTTTCCAGCTTGATCTGCTCTAGGACCCATTTGCTTGTCCTTTTGGCTGTTCATGGGATCCTCAGCACTCTTCTCCAGCCCCACATCTCAAATGCATTGATTTTCTTCCTAATATCTTTCTTAACTGTCCAGCTCTCATGATAATAGGGAATACAATGGCTTGTATGATTCTAACTTTTGTGC
This sequence comes from Phrynosoma blainvillii, assembly GCA_026167975.1. Lineage (NCBI taxonomy): Eukaryota > Metazoa > Chordata > Lepidosauria > Squamata > Phrynosomatidae > Phrynosoma > Phrynosoma blainvillii. The sequence continues at coordinate 182,289,886 of JANUYF010000004.1, read as the reverse complement.
TGAGTTGAAAATATCTTTGCGTTTTAGAATCTTTTCTAGTTATTTCATAGCCACCCTCCCCATTCTTAGTCCTCTTCTTATTTCCTGAATGAAGTCCTCATTTCTATCAATATTTGATCCCAGGTATGGGAATTCTTTTACTATTTCTATTTCTTCATTGTCTAGATTGAACTTGCGAAGGTCCTCGGTGGTCATTATTTTTGTTTTCTTTATGTTCAACATTAAGCTTGCCTTTGCACTTTCTTCTTTGATCTTCCTTAGTAGGTGTTCCAGGTCTGTGAGGTTTTCTACTAGTATTATGATGTCATCAGCATATCTTAAATTGTTGATACTTCTTCCTCCTATTTTCACTCCTCCTTCTTCTGTATCCAAGCCTGCTTTTCTTATAATATGTTCTGCATACAAGTTGAACCAATAGGATGAAAGGAAGTAGCCTTGTCTGACCCCTTCGCCAATTGGGAACCATTCTGTTTCTCCATGTTCTGTTCTGACAGTGGCTTCTTGTCCTGAGTACAGATTCCTCATCAGGACTATCAGATGTATTGACACTCCCATGTCTTTAAGGGCATTCCATAGCCTTTCATGGTCTATGCAGTCAAAGGTTTTGCTATAGTCTATAAAGCACATGCTGATTTCCTTTTGGAATTCCCTGGTGCACTCCATTAGCCATCGTATGTATGAAATGTGGTACCTAGTGCCTCTTCCTTTCCTGAACCCTTCTTGGACCTCTGGGATTTCTCTCAACATGTATGGTTGGAGTCTATGTTGCAGAATTTTGAGCATTATTTTGCTTCCATGGGAGATCAGTGCTATGGTTCTATAGTTGCTGCAGTCTCTTGTGTCTCCTTTTTTGTGGATGGGGATGTATATTGATTGCTTCCAATCTGTTAGCCATCATTTTGTTTTCCATATCTGTTGACATATGTTGGTTAGCACTAGAGTTGACTCTGTCAATGTGGATTGCAGCAGTTCAATTGGAATATTGTCTGTTCCTGGTAATTTGTTTTTTGCTATTTCTCTTATTGTAGTTCCCACCTCGCTTTTTAGAATTTAGCGTTCATCTTTATATGGCTCTTCATTCCATGTGTCCTTCATTTTGTCATCTCTTTTGTATCATTCTTCCGTGTATTGCATCCAACGTCTTTGTATTCCTTCCTGGTCTTGAATTATGTTAATTTTGTTGTCATATAGATTGTCCCAGTCCATGGTTTGAATTTTCCTTTGATTTCCCAGATCTTGTGAAATAGATCTCTTGTTCTTCCCTTTTTGTTATTGTCTTCTATTTCTCTGCATTGGTCGTTGTAGTAATTTTCTTTATCTTTCCACACAAGCCATTGTACTGTTGCATTCATAATTCTTAGTTTGTTCCTATCTCCCTTTTGTTTTTCTTCTCTTCTTTTCTTTATTGCTTGTAATGTTTTTTTCTGTCATTCATGTTTTTTTCTCTTTCTTTTTGTTTATTGAAAGTGTCTGTCTGCATTCTTTTTTTTATTATGTCCTTGGCTTCAGACCATAGTTCCTCTGGTTCTTGGTCTATTATGCTTACTAATGCAAATCAGTAAATGTCAGTTGTCAGTAAATGCTGTTGAGATATTATTTAGATCATATTTTGGTATAATCACTGGTTTTGTTTTCTTCTTGAGTCTTGCACTTATTTTTGATATAAGTAGTTCATGATCTGTGCCACAGTCAGCACCTGGTCTAGTCTTGGCCACCAGTATAAAGTTCCACCATCTTTTACTTCCAATTATATAATCTATTTGATTTTTGTGTTGACCATCTGGTGATGTCCATGTGTATAGCCTTCTTTCTGGTTGTATGAAAAATATGTTTGCAATGAATAGGTTGTTGGCTTCACAAAAATTTATCAGACGCTCACCTGCTTCATTTCTTTTGCCTAATCCAAATCTGCCTACTGTTTTTGATTCTTCTTTGCTTCCATCTTTTGTGTTCCAATTTCCAATGATCAGCTTGACATCCTGTGTTGGTGTGCTGTAAATATCTTCCTGTACTCCTTCGTACAATGCCTCTGTGGTTGGTGCATATACTTGAATTATGGTGATATTCATAGGTTTACCATGGAGCCTTACTGAAATGATTCAGTCTGATTATGCATTGTATCCGCTGATTGCTTTTGCCACATCTTTTCTTAGTATGTGTAGTTGTCTGATTCAAAGTGGCCCATTCCTGTCCCTCCCACACCTACTCTATAGTAAAACAAAGAAAAATAAGATGTAGCTGCTAGCTACCTTTTTAAAGTTAAAATTACTTTAACCCCACAGCTTGATCCAATGGGATAATCTGGTGAAAATTATGGCTGCTGTCCTAACAGTGTATCAGGAAGAAAGTTCTTCTTAACTCAGTAGGATTTTACATTGAGTTCCAGGACTTGAAAAAAGAAGGATATAAATAAAACTGCAATATGTTTTGGAGTGTCTGTTAGACTTGTCTGACCAATCCACACCCAAAATTAACATTCAGTTTCAATGACTTCAATTAACTTGAAGAGTTTACATATCAACGCAAGTGGCACAACCTAGAAGGACACTGGGTCAGCCTTTGATCCAATGTTCCATTCAACACTCAAGAAGTAGAAGGCATAGTAAAGAGAAGTAAAAAGATTCCTGCTAAAATGTTGTGTTCTCCCAAAAGCTTGTGAAAGGGGGAGGAGTAAAATTGAAATATTGTGCTCTTTTCAAAAGACACTAATGATTTTCCAATGGCTTGTGACTCCATAGATAAGGCTATTTGCAACCTAACAGGGGGGATGGGAGTTGCTTTACAGAAATGAAGAGTGTTGGGAGAATTAGGTGAGTGGTACACTCAAGAAAAGATGTAAAAACATTGCAGGTTGAGTATTTTGGAAATTACATAATATCAAACTGGAATTTAACCTTGGCAATAAGGATAGAAGATTATTTTAAAGAAAAGACACTAGTATGCACAGAATATTAATTGCCCACTAAGGGATGAGAAAGCAAAAAGAGACTAGACTAGAAAAGTTGTTTTCACAATGACTTCAAAGAACACAACTGAAGAAGAACTGAGAGTTTACTGTTCAGTAGTATACAGCCAACTCTATAGAAGGCCTAGATTGACAGTATGGCAGCAAATGAAAATACAATGCAAGAAGATCATTGCTATTGCCATATTGATTCACAATATTTCATGAAATTTCTGTAATGGACTATTTATTTTCAGTTATTCTCTAGGCTGGTCTAGGTTTCTTCTGGTTAGATTTGGTCTGAACCTGGGTAGCAGGTTTTAGCACAAAGCCAGATACTACATTAGAGGCCTTCAAAGAGCTGATGCTTTTTTTACAGGGGATGTTTGTCAAGCTAGATAACTGTCTGGCTTCAAGAAGCTGTCATTAGCAAAAAGACTCCTCCAGACAACAAACACATCAAATTTCTTTAGCTCAGCCTTTCCCAAACTGGAACCCTGATGGAAGTTCTTGTTCAACATATCAGGAGGTCATGAGACTTGGGAAGGCTACTTCAGCTATTACTTCTGGGCCAAGTACTATACCTGCCAAAATAAGCTGTGTGCATCTCCTTTGATGAGTTCAATGATGTCTCCAATCTGGATATGTAGCGGAGGACCATCATGAGGAGTTGGCTGTGGTACCCCATTATAGTTTCTAATTACTTGCATTTTTGGTAAACCTAAAACATTGAGGGGGAGAGGGAGGGAGAAGGAAATGGAATTTGGTTAGCTATAAAGGATAAATTATTTGGACAACACATTAGTTCATATAAATACAAACCTTCAAACCTTCTGAATGGCAACTCTTACACTGTTTAAACAGAGCTTGGAAAAAAAATGCTGGAAAACCTTTTGGTACTGGCTTTGTTGACTGTAAGGCTTTTCTGATGTAGTCCAAAAAAGTAACTTTTGCAGGCTCTTGACTCCCAATTCAGCAGGCCTGTTTTAGAGTCTACCCCCCCACACCCACACCCACCCCACCAATTGTGCCAGGTATTTTGAGTTTTATACTGGTGCTTCTTTTGCTGCTACTATGCTACTGCTATTATGATAATAATAATAATAATAAGTTTTATTTATAGCCCGCCCCTCTGCTAGGCAATCGGGGCGGGTTACAGCATTTTAAAAAAAAAGAAGATGAATATTATGCTGTGTATTGTTATTGATGGTTTCTATACTTGCTTTTTAATATGTTATCAGGATTTACTATTTTATGTATTGCTAGCAAACGCAAGCACTAATTGTTTAAAAAGCAGTATATAAATGGAAAAAATATAAATTTTAAAAATCAAATAAAAAGTACAAAATAATTAAAAAACACAAAAAAAGAAAAGCAATTGATTATGAGATTCAAGGGGAAAATATATGAAAGCTTTAAACAACCTGACTGTCTCTCCAACAAGTTGTTTAGGGTGGAGGAATGGTTGAACATGTTCCAACAGCTCACTGTATTTGATGCATGAACTAAGTAATGAAAGGAGGGATATTTCTCCCTCCCTTGCCTTTTCTGTATGAGTATGGGGGTGAAGGTTGCTCAAGAAAACAGAATTTCCTTTAGGCTGCTGACTGCTTCATAAAAGCACAGCATGCACAGTTAAATGGAAAAGAATCAATTTTTTCATCAGCTCATTCCTGTCCTATTAATTCTCTCTTGAGGCACTGTACTAGGTAGACTCTTGAGTGAATTATGATGCTAAAAGGGCATCCTCTAACACATGGATAAGCAACCTCAGCAGGTCTGGCATCAATTCTTTGCCTTTGGGACCCTCTAGGAGCTTCATGGATTGCCAAAAATGAAAGAAATAAAACCACAAGTGGCTGGAAGTTTACTTCAGATGATTTCTGATGTGAAACAGAAGCTGGGGCTGTGACTTATTTAAAAGGTGAATTGCTGCTCCTAGAGGCTAACAGGAGAGGCAGTTTACTTTTCATGTTCCCTCCTCCCCAAAATAGTGGTTGGGGGAGTCTGGGGGTAGGTCAGGTCCTGTACTAATGCAACCAAAGTCTTTGGAGATTATCACTCAGGGGTAAGAAACGTGAGAGAAGTGCTATGCCCTCATCATGTTTGTGTGATTGCAGAACACTTTTCATACAACGTCATGCACATACCATAATTGTCATGTCTGCTTACATCCTTAGACAGCTTTAAAAAGGCTGTCAAGACGGATCTCTTCCGGCAGGCCTTCCCAGAAAAGATATCCCGGCCTCAGAAATCCTCTTAGGAGACTCCTCCAAGAACCTCTTTAGTAGCTATTAATGCTGGCTGTATAATGTGGTTTGTATACTTGTATAATGTTGTCAACCATTTGGTCAGTTTTAATTTGTACGGTTTTAATCTTTATTGGATTTAATGCTTTTTTAAGGGGGGGAGGGTATTGGGGTTTAATTGTATTATGTATCTTTTACACTGTTAGCCGCCCTGATTGCTCTCAGAGGGGTGGGATACAAATAAATTATTATTATTATTATTATTATTATTATTATTATTATTATTATTGAAGCATCATGCTGGTGCAACTTCTCATTAACAACAAAAAAGCGTTAATGGCTTGCTGATAGTGCTTCATTAGCGCTATCATGAACATGTGAAAGGCAATCATGTTTCAATAGCGCTATTGAGAATCTGTCATTAAACCTTCCAGAAATAAACTGAATTCCTCCAGTCTCCCAGTGTGCCGTTCAGCAGAATCACTTTCTGTGTCACACTTGTGGGTCACAGGAAAGTTCCTTAGCGGCGACAGATGACCCATTTTTTCTCTCTCTGATCACAACCACCTCTGCTGATGAGCAGAATGTAAAAGCGATATTTTACTGCTCATGAATCATTAATGCCCTGCTATTGTGGCACGTGTGAAAGTGTTTCAATCTCACCATTGTATTGTTCTTGCTGTATAATGTTAGAATAGCGCTATTAAAGTGTAAATGGACCTCATGTGATAATCTCCTTTATACACCCATACACGTTTTTTTCTGAAATAATCCTCCCCTTTTAAAATATGTATGGCATTTTCTGCCATACAAGGTTATGGCAATAAATCAAACTATGTGTTACCCCAAGGTCTAGCCTTCCTTTGCACCCCTTCTTTTTTGTATCAGTTTCATACTAAAGGGATGTTTTAGGCAGGTAGATGAAAGGGCATCCCCAGTGCAGGAAACCACCCATGCCATATAAGGACCTTATTTGAAGATCCTGCTGGCTCAGCATTGGGGAAGCCAGAGCACTTAGCCAGGATAGATCAATTAAGACCAGAATCTGCATAATCCATTCACTGATAGAAGAGGTGGTGGGTAATCGACCTCGGCCTTACACATGAACAGAAGTCCAAGATTACCTCCCTCTGGGATTGATTACCTCCCTTTGTCCAGGGACATTCACAGTGATCGTCCAGCCATTTCCAGGTCTATTCATCCCTCCTGGGAATTTAACCTTAATCCCAAAACTGCCCTGGGACGTGTTTTGCCCTATAAAGTATACCTGCTCAGACACTACCAATTTGGTCTTGTTTTGAAGTCAAACAGACACTCTGCTGAAAATGCCATACCTATTTTGAAAGGGGGGGGGGGTTATTTCAGAAAAAAACAATGTGCGTGGGTGTATAAAGGAGATTATCACACAAAGACCATGTACACTTTAATAGCGCTATTGTTGTTGTTGTTGTTGTTGTTGTTGTTGTTTCTTACCCACCTCTCAAGGCAAAGAACAACAGACCAGCAAATATACATCAATTAAGAACACAACATCAGTTAAAACATACGCAAACTTAAAAGAACAAAAAAGACACATACGATTAAAACAATCTACATTTAAAATTCATCATTTACAATTTTAAAAATCATCTGGATAGGCCTGCTAGAAGAGATTAGTCTTCAATGCTGTTTTACATTCAGACAGCATATTCAGCTGTCAAATCTCTTCTGAATTTGCTGCCTCTGCTGAGCCACTTCACAGAACCCCCCCCCCCCCGCAACTGGAACCTCTGCTTCTGGAATCAGGTAACACCCTTTAATATCCTAAAAATCACTATCTGCTACCACCTTTTATATCACTAGTTCTTGTGTGGTGAGTGTGTGAAAGTTGATTTCCCTTTCGCTGTTATAAATAAAACTACATTTGGACCTTGTTTTTCAGAACTGTTATACACAGGCTTGCCCCCTGCTTTTAGTTGCCTAAAGCCCTCTGAGCAGCTTTACTTGACCTAATAAAATCCCCCCTATTATATATTGGTTGTCAGTGCCCTCTGGGACCCTGATATTTTGGGTAACATATGTCCATTCCACATTTTGGCAAAACCATGATTGAGCCATTCATTTGGTGATCAGTTTTAAAAGCTGAAGGGGCTTGTCCCTAAAAGAATCTGCTTATAGCAACAAAACCAACAGAGAATCTTGTGACACTCTCGAGGCTATCAAATGTGTGTTGTTATCAATGTCATTTCAACCCAATTCTCTCCCCCTGGTCCTTGCTAAATTCACTTCATCCTGATTCTGAATAAAATTGCAAAAAAAAAAAAAGGTAGGTATTATGGTGCACATTTGTAAAAAGTATAAATTTTTAATTGTACTTTTTTCACCCCAATTTACACATTTTTGTAAGTTATTCCCAGTCAATACAGCATTCTTTGTGCTTTACTTTAAATATATGCACTTTTATATCCTCTGTTTCAAATGTATACTTTTGACGACACACTTTATAAAATGTGGCCATTTTGTTTTGGTTCGAAAATCCTAATGCATTTTTATTCACGTCCAGGACTACAAAGTGCACAAGCTGCACAGAAACGTGAATCAAAAGTATTTTTTTTAACCATTCTTTGTGAACACAAAACTTTATTAACTCATCCGCCCTTTGTGAGAGCTAAGTAAAACCACACTGAAGTGTTCCTATTTGCTGAACAAAGGAAGGTCACATCAGGTGATATTTTACCTGAAATGTTGGCTGTGTGCGTGCAAGACGTGCACAGGCTCATTTGGAAGTCATTAAGGAACATATGACCAAGGGTGTAAATGTTGATCTGATGGCAAAAGTGGTAATGTTCTTGAGTCACTGTCAACCCACTGACCTCCCCTGTGATAAGATCGCTGCTTAAAATATTTTGCTGAAATCACCACTGTAATGCGGAGAGCAGAATGAGACGTGACAGCTTTTACAAGGGCAGCTTTTGTCATGATTACTCTTTAGGAAGGAATGTCCTTTACCATGCCAAAGGCACAAGTTTGATGGCCTTGGAGGTGCTACACGACCTTCTGTTGCTTTTGCTATATAGGTGGATTCTTTCAGCAACAAGTCTCTTCCTCTTTTCAAAATTATCAGCAAATAAATGACCTAGTCATGGTTTTAGCCTCTGGGTTAGGTAATTATAGTGTCTCTATATCAAAAACCAAAGCAAAACCAAGCAAGCAAACAGGTATTAAAAACCCAGCATTCTAAGCTTGTATCTAGTTGTTGCTGCTGCTGCTGCTGCTGTTATCAGTGCTGGAATTTTTGGCAAACAAGCCGACAGCTACATTGTGACATAGTGTGCATGCTTGAGCTTAGCAGCCATTACAACAAATTGATTTCACTTGCCCCTTGCATGCCATTTTAAACCATCCCTTCAGCATTTAGGCATACATAAAGTTTTTTCAGTTTCCTGAACTTGCACAGGTTACAGTGAAGTCCAGGGCTGCTGCTACACTGCAAAAATAAAGCAGTTTGACATCACTTTAACTTCCATGGCTCAATGCCATGGAACTCTAGGATTTGTAGTTTGGTGGGGCACCAGAGCTCTCTGACAGGGAAGGCTAAATATCTCCCAAAACTATAAATCCTAGAATTCCATTGAGGCTACATCTGTATGACAGAAATAATGCAGTTTGACACACCTTTAACTGCCACAGCTCGATGCTATGGAATTCTGGGATTTGTAGTTTTGTAAGATATTTAGGCTTCTCTGTCAAAAAGCTCTGGTGTCACAAAAAACTACAAATCACAGGATTCCATAGCACTGACCCATGGCAATGAAAGGGGAGTCAAACTGGATTATTTCTGCAGTGCAGGTGCATCCTTAAAGGAATAGCTTTCAGTAAGCTGGGATGTAAAGATTATAAATTGTCTCCATCTCCACTGACTAGAGAGCTGCCTGATATCCTGAGAATGCTCTTTGCCTCAAAGCAAAGAGAAGCCTGGATTGGCCAGCAGCTGAGACAAGGAGCAATATAGCACACTCTATATTACCTATAGTTAAATTTAGGTGGTCACTTTTTCAGATCCTGATTTTCTGGAGTCACTTATGAAAAACTAATTGACAATAAACATCAAAATGGCAATGTTGTGTTTAGGCATTCCACCCTCCAACAGCCTTTATTCTTTCCCATACATTTAGCTGTATGGTCTGAAAAGCTGAATAGTTTTCATTTGCTTGCTTGGTAATGTTCCATTATGATTTAATGACTACTTTTTAATGACAGGTTAAAATATATCTATTGTACTCCTGTGATTTACTATATATAGTTTTATGTTGTTGCTGGGTAGATTTTCCAAAACTGCTATACATCATAACTATACATTAGCTTCAGCGCCAAGCTGCTCAGTCTGGATGCTGATATCTGGACTGACATGTAAAATAAATTTCTGTTACAGGTAACAGACAGGGAATATAGTCCCATGATACAACAGTCCATAGGATTAAACTGCTATAAGGCATGAGCACTAACCTTAGCTCAGAAGTCAATTGTGTGTCCCCATGCCTTTAAGTCACCTGTCAACTTAGAATCATAGAATCATAATTGTAAGAGACCTCAAGGACCATCCAGTCCAACTCCGCCATGCAGGAACTCACAATCAAAGCATCCCCAACAGATGGCCATCCAGCCTCTAAAATCTCTAAAGGAGGAGACTCCACCAAACTCCAATGGAGTGTGATCCACTGTCAAACAGCTCTTATTCTCAGGAAGTTCTTCCTAATGTTGAAGTGGAATCTCTTTTCCTGTAGCTTGAATCCATTGCTCTGAGTCCTATTCTCTGGAGTTACAGAAAACAAATTTGCTCCATCTTCAGTATGACATCCCTTCAAAAATTAAAAAGAGCTCTCATCTCACCTCTTACCCTTCTCTTCTCTGAACTAAACAAACCCACGCTCCATCTTGCCAACATACTTTTGGATTGTGACGCCCAGAAATGGATACAGTATTCTAGGTGAGATCTGACTATAGCAGAATAGAGTGGTACTATTACTTCCCTAAACAAGACTTATGGACAACCCCATGCATTTCATAGGGTTTTTAGGCAAGGAATAGTTAAGAGGTGGATTTGCCACTTCATTCCACTGAAATGTAGTCTACAGTACCTGGTATTCATTGGCAGTCTTCCATCCAAGTACTAAACCAGATCAGACAGGATCTAGTGCCTATGGAGGTATTTATACCCAGAAGTCAATTACAAGACTATTAACACAACAGAAAAGAATAGAACTCTCTTTATTCCATTAAAACCTCCCTTTTCAGAAAACGTTTTATAGTACTGAGGTGGATTTTTTTAAATTGTTTGATCAGATTTTGGTGTTGTTGTTGTTTTAATTCTGAAACAATCACGACCCCCCCCCCCCGCCAAAAAACCCCAAGCAAACAGCTTTCTTCAACACAATGGGTGAGCATACCAAAAATAGTAGTTGTTACCAGTTCTATACACAGTGCATGGTTAAGCAATACAACTTCATAAGTTGTATTGATGTTTTTAAAGGGGGAGGAGTTGTATAAATTCATGGAGGATGGCACCATCAATGGCTACTAGTCAAGATGGGTTTGTGTTAGGTCCTAGGGAGTATGAACTGGAGGATACAGTTGTACTCATGTCCTGCTAGGAGCTTCCTATGGTCAAATGACTGACAACTATATGTTTGTTGTCGTTGTGTGCCTTCAAGTCATTTCCGACTTATGGCAACCCTAAGGCAACCTTATCATGGGGTTTTATTTGCAAGATACGTTCAGAAGAGGTTTGCCATTGCCTTTCCCTGAGGTTGACAGCATTATGATAGGTGTGTAATTTTACTTCCTGAAGGAAGCAACAAGGAACTTTAGAAATGTTCTTCTTGATGCAAGAAAGTTTTCAAAAACTGCAGATATTCACAGTTCAGTACTTAATCTGTGCAAAAGTCACATGTGCAAAAAATGCTGTTTTCTGTCAAAACCATGTGCTAATTTTTTAAATAAAATAAGTCCTGAACTGCAGAAAGTTTTGCCAGTCTAAGAGTTCTTCTCATCAGGGCTTCTCAACATGTTTATTTTACCATTTTTTGAATATTTTTGAATATTCTTCGCATCCTCTACCTTGTGAGCAGAATGTTGGATTAGACAGGCCTTTGGTCTAATCTGTCATGCCTCTTTGTCTGGTCTTATGTAAGGCATCTATTTGTAATGTGGAACATTTAGAACATATTTCCCTTTTCTTTACTTTTTAAATTTAATTCTGTGCAGTGCCAGCAGAATGCTGATTAAATTCACAAGACTTTTTTTTTCAGAATTTCCTACTTCCATTCCATTCCCACTGACTTTCAATTATGGGCCAGGTTTAATCTGAGCCAGGGCGTGGAAAGTAACAGAAGGCCTTTGCAGACTGCTAGAAATAGTGCAAATTGAGTCCACTTTAAGGGTTAGGGTTAGGGTTAGGGAATCATGGGAACTGTATTTTATTGTGGCATCAAAGCTCTCTGACAGAGAAGGCTAAATGTCTCAGGGGGGAAAAAACAATTCCCATGATTCCCTAGCACTAACCCTAACCCTTAAAGTGGACTCAATTTGCACTATTTCTGGCAGTCTGCAAAGGCCCTTAAATGCCAATGCCTTGGTCTTGGACATGTGACAGAAAATGTCTGAGCACATGCAGAATGTCTTTTCCTCTGTTCCAAGTAATGCTGCTGTCATCCACACAGATTTGAAATTAGAAAACAGGGCTACTAGGTAGAGATTCTTGAAGAGTTTGATATTTGCAAATTCCTTTACTAAATGGCTTGATATGCCCCTCTTGAAACTTACAACACTAGACAGCTACCTCAGGATGACTTAGCTGCATTTCCTACGTCGAGAAGTGGTTTGGATTTGATGATCTATGGGGCCCCTTCCAAGTCTATGACTCAATAATTCTATGCAACAGATTTTGAACTTTTAATGTCTTGGCAGTTTAAACTAAAACAAAATATTATGAGAGAATATATGGAAATAAATATTCATTCAAATATTGCATGTATTTAAATATGAACTTTGAGATTTTGATTGTAACAAATTTGCAGATTAACACTGAACTAGAAAGGAATAGAATGGAAACCAAGATAAAAAGGTGTGTTAAGAGTCATTGAACAGAAAAGGATACATTCATCCATCCCTATTTCTAAGTATGACTTGAACTTCAGACTTTGAACTATTATTCATGAGAGGTTAATGGTTCATGAAAGAGTACACATGACACAACCCTGCTTTATAAGAGACTGTTTTATCTACCTGCACTGAAGGCTACTAACCTCATTAAGCACCATGTCAGTGTAGAAACTATGAAAGCTAGGAGAGAAAAAATTAGTGAACATCATGGAGCTTGTATCTATTCAAAGTAAAAGTTACAATTGGCAGGGTGAAAGGTTACATTACGCAAGTAAGAGAGACTTGGGTCTATACAATCATTTCTCACCATAAATCTAACAGGAGTAACTAGGTAGGCACTGGCTCACCAGATGAAGCATCAACTGGTTGCTACTTTAAGGAAATCCACTTTCGATACTTAGTAACTACCCAGACACAGTTTATCAAGTCTGCATTACATAAACATATGCTAAAAAGTATTAATTAGTTGTGCTGATCTAGGCTGATAAGATACCTCTGTATCCGCGGATACCTTATTCATAGATTCAACCATCTATGGCTTAGGGAGAAATTAATATAAATTTCTAAAACAAAACCTTGATTTTGACATTTTATATAAAGGACATCATTTTATTCTGCCAGTATATTTAAAGGGACTTGATTATCCACAGGGGGTTCTGGAACTAAACTCCAGTGGATACCAAGGATCCACTGTGCATTATTCAAGGTATCAAAGACTGGTTTTTTAACTCTTGGGCTTAGTATGTTTTGTGGAATTCCCATGGACAGCGCTTAGGCTAACCGAAGCCCGTGTGTAAATAACTAACCTTTACTGTAGGGATTATATAGGTCTCATCTTGTTTCCTGCTGCTTCCAACCAGATGAAGAAAACAAATGAATGTCATTAATGGACACAAATGATCTTGTCCTTAATACTCAAGAAAGTTGCCCAAAACCAAAACCAATTAACAATGCTGTTTCCCCAAGAAGATGAATACTCAATAATTGTATTCAATAATTATACATACAGTTGCTCCTCCCCAGTTCACAGGGGATCCATTCCACCCCCTGCAAAAATGGTGGCTCACTAATATTTGAGTCCCATTGAAACTAATGGTGTGCACGTCCATGGCGCATGTGCGGACACACACAGCCATTTTACCTATAGCTGCTTGTCCCTCCCCACAAAGAGGACCCAAATTGTAGATTGTATAAAATCCAACAAATATTAAATAAATGTCTGTATCTTAAATATTGGCCTTGAACTGACCACAGGAAAGTCACTCTAACCTGCCCACCACTATCCCAAAGCCAAGGAGGGAAATATGACACTATGCCTGCCAACAAGAGAAATCAATCATGGTCAGTGATGTATTCATTCACACACCAGGAAGGGCTGCTGTATTCAGTTGTTCCTTGAATATGTGAAACAATTCCTTTTAGATATGGATAGATGGTGATCAAGATTACACTAGCCTTTTCCCGAATCTCAAACTGAGTCTCAAGATGGCTTATAAATTAAAACAGTACAACATACTTTAAAAATACAAAAGATCAACATTAAAATAGAACCCAATTAACAATATTAAAAACTATTCAATATGAGCCAGCATGGCATAGTGGTTTGAGCACTGGACAATGATTCTGGGGACCAGGGTTCAAATCCCAATTCAGCCAAAGAAACCGATTGGGTGATCTTGGGCAAGTCACACACTCACAGCCTCAGACATGGGAATAGAAACCCCCTGTGCAAAAACTTGCCAAGAAAACCCAGTGACAGGTTCACCTCAGACCAGGGGTAGGCAACCTTTCCCCTTTAAGGGCTGAGGGACTTCAGCTCCCAGAAGCCTCAGACATGTTGGCCAACAGTCCCATGTTGGCCAATAGCTCCTGGGATTCTGAGAGCTGAAGTCCCTCGGCCCTTAAAGGGGAAAGGTTGCCTACCCCTGCCTTAGACTGAGTCACAATAAGTTGGAAATTACTTAAATACAAATAGTAATAAAGATAATTTTTTGTGGGTTTTTCAGGCTGTGTGGCCATGTTCTAGAAGAGTTTCTTTCTGACGTTTTGCCAGCATCTATGTCTGGCATCTTCAGAGAAAACTGGAATGGAAGAGAATGGGTCTATATATAGACCCATTAGAGAATGCTGTATATATAGACCAGGGGTAGGCAACCTTTCCCCTTTAAGGGCCGAGGGACTTCAGCTCCCAGAAGCCTCAGCCATGTTGGCCAATAGTCCCATGTTGGCCAATAGCTCCTGGGATTCTGGGAGCTGAAGTCCCTCAGCCCTTAAAGGGGAAAGGTTGCCTACCCCTGATATAGACCCATTCTCTTCCATTCCAGTTTTCTCTGAAGATGCCAGACATAGATGCTGGCGAAACATCAGAAAGAAACTCTTCTAGAACATGGCCAAACAGCCCGAAAAACCCACAAAAAACTATGGATGCCAGCCATGAAAGCCTACGACTTCACAAAGATCATTTTCTCAATCACTTCCCAACCATACTAACCTATAACCTCTTTTTTCCTCCTTCTCACCTTACTTTTCCAAAACCTTTCCTTGTCCCTCTCTTCCCCTTCATCTCTCCCTCTAATTCCCTTCCATCTCCTCTTACTCTCTTCTATTCCTTTCCCCTCACTTCCTCTCCTCCTCCCTCTATACATTCTCATACCCTCATACATACCCTCATCCACACTCTCTTACCCTCATCTACATTCTTACACATTCTTCTCTTATCCTTCATCCCTCTTCAAACCTCTTTCTCCTATACTCTCTTCCAATCCATTCATTCTAAATAGACCTCCTACTTACTAATACTGATTGATTACTTCATGTTTCTATGATTTTCTTATCTACTATCAGCTAAGGAGAAGCTTCCTCGCTTTATCTCTATCTTATCTCTTATCCTATATACCTTTACTTTACTTGTTCCATTTGTGTTATCTTGTTACTATACTTTTTGAGTCATATTTTATTTTGCTTTCTACAAGTGTCCTCATATGCTCCCATCCGTATTTCGGAGGTCTGGAAGTTTTGAGGCCACGAAACACTTCCACACCAGCTGCATGCAGCATTTACTCACTCCTGCTTTACAACCTCTCAGACGGACTGCCTTAAGGCTGACTCTGTAAGGATGATGACAAAATTCCAATTCCCTAACCCTACATATTTAGTACTGGCCATTCCAAACATTATATAATGATAAGCTCATAATATACACTTCACAGGAAACCTTGGGTTATGTTAGATAATGAATAATTACATGCTGCTAAACAAGTGCATGCCTGATTCACATTTGTATGTGGAAATCTTCTGACAAGGGCACCTCGCTAATAGCATACAAAGCAACCATTGGTTAGTTGTTTAATCTTGTTTTTTCAACCATCTTTCTTGTTTATGTATCAGCTTTCTACATGTAAAGAAAATTTGTACACTCTGAAGTCTGCAAGTCTGGTGGGGGGAATTACTACTTCATCTGCTCCTTCTGAGAGCAAGGACTACAAGAAAAGCTTTTTAAAAAGTAGAATGTGTGAAACAGTTGAAAGCATAAACACAATGTCAACACATTATCTGTGTAAATGTTTTTGGATGTTCCTCTAACACATGAAACACATGATAGGACTGAGCAACATGAATTTAAAAAACATATGGCTGTATTTGCATGGAACTGCACTGCTATCTACAAATCAGTATCAATAACACATCTATTTTAGTAGAGAAAGAAGGAAAACAAAAAATTGTTTTTAGCATATCCAGATATTTGTTTTCTGTGCATATTTTGAATCACATTTCTTATTCCATTAGAAGCATTTGCCAGATGTTATATAGGTATCTACTGGTGGTGGTAACACAACTGTGAGTTAAAGGAAGATCTGTTCCTTGTGCCTTGTCAACTGCACTTATAAAATAACTTAAAAGATGTGCAGAGCTTCTGTTACAGAGAATTTGCCCTGCAGAAATTTAACTATTGTTGGTGATGCAAACATGGGGGGGGCACACATACTGATCTCTAAAATTAGAAACTAGATTGAATTCAGTGGAGATCAGGCATCCATTGAAAAGAAGATTGCTGTTGCTGTGTGCTTTCAAGTTGTTTCTGACTTACAGGCAGGACAGGGCAGGGCAGGGTCCCCCTCTCCTGCTGCCCAGTCCCCAGCTCCTTCTTCTCAGGAAATGGAGGCCAATGCCTCCAAGGACACCTTAGAGCTGCTCTTGTCCCAGACCCTAACCTAACCCTCCATGCCCACAACATCCCCCAGCACTGCCACCAGACCCTGCATGACTACCTGGCCAGCCAACAGAGGAGGACTAGGCAGCCAGTGTCAGGGGACCCTTCCTCCTCCCAGGGCTCCCAATGGGCACACAAGGAAGCCTTCATGGGCATCTGATGGCCCCACTGAGCCAATAATACACCTCATTTTAATCCCCCCCCCCCCGGTTGGTCCTTCACGAACGGGCAGGGGACATGGACTTGAAGTCTGCAAAAACGGAGGGGCAACTGTATTAGTATATTATTTTAGTATTTTAGCATTTTTGATGTTGTGTTTTATCATCCATTTTTGATTATATATGCTTTTATGTTCCATCTTTTAGTGAAAGGGGCATTATAAATAAACGTTGGGTATGAGTATGTGGAAAGAGTACAAGTAGGTGGAAAAAAGGAATTGAAGAAGGTAAAGTTAAAGGTGGGGTACGAAGAAAGATAGGAAAGATATAATGAGAAGGTTACAGAAAAGAAAGGAGAAAGAGTAAGAAAAGTTGATTGGAAAAAAGAAAGAATAAGACAGGTTAAAACATTAAATGAAATTGAAATGGGAGATGGAAGGTATATAGTCCTGAAATAATCTGAAAAAAAATATAACTTAACATGAAGATCTATGTATATATGAAGAAGTCTGTGTGTTTATATTTGTAAATTATTGTTTTAGTTTTGTCTTTTTAAATTTGTTAATAAAATTTATTTAAACAAACAAACAAATAAATAAATCTTGTTGTTGTTAGGAAAACCTAACATGCAGTTTTCTTGGCATGTTTTTTCAGAGGGACTTTGCCATTGCCATCCTCTGATGCTGAAAGGTTGTGACTTGCCCAAGATCACCCAGTGGGTTTTCATGGCCAAGCAGTGATTCAAACATTGCCCTTCACACTCTTAGTCCAACACTCAAACCACTACACCACGCTGGCTCTCTTGAAAAGAATGGTTTATCATAACTAGCAATATTTAGATAGCAATTGCTTTTACACAGTCTTCTAGTGCTAGAACACAAATGAATAATGTTGGTACAAAATACTGAACCAGAATGTCCTATTTTATAATAGTCTACAAGCTGATTATTTACAAATAAATTAAGTAGAACAGTTGTACTGATTTCAATGGAACTTGGACTCTGGGAGACCAGACTTCAAATCCTCTTTCAGCCTGGAAACCCACTGGGTGACATGTCACACTCTCAGCCACTGAAGAAGGCAAAGGTAAATCCCCTCTGAACAAATCTGCTAAGAAACACCCATGATAGGTTCATTTTAGGGTTTCCATAAGTCAGAAATGATTTGAAGGCACACAACTAAAACAACAAACAGTTCTTCACCTAGTAAAGCATTTTGTACTGAGGCTGCACTGGTAGCTATCTTTGGACTGATGCATAGCTCTTTTCCATGAGCATAGAGACCTCCAACGCAGTGCCTCCTGACCTTTTAAAAAACCCATCCCCTCTTTATAAACATAAATGTTTCACGCCCCTGTTAACTGACAAATCAGACAATTTCTACAAGATTCCTTTCACATATAGGACTTTTTTGCAAAAAGAAAGAAATCATTTGGGCAGAAACGTTGTTTTGCATGAATGACAACAATACTAGTTTTCTGCAGAGCACGGTGTATTTTCCACAAAACAAATATGGTGCACAGAAAACAGGAAAGGATGACAATTTTTTGGACAAAAATATTATTTGCCCCAAAGGTCCCAAAGTTCCAAAAAATATGCAAACCCTCTGGATTTTTAAAAACAATATATATGTGATACTGCATGTGAAAACAAAGTAGGTGAAAATGAATATCCTGAACTAGCAGGGGGAAAACAGATCTCTGGGAGTGGGAATTAAACCTCCAATCCTGCGAAAGCAATCATCCTTAAGACCATCGATTTCTCTCTGCTATTAGTGGCAGAGAAATAAATACCTTGATTGGGAACTGAAACACTTTGGCAGAATCATTGTCACTGCCCTTGCCAGATAATTTATTCACCCTGTTCTCTAATCAGCCTCTATTAAAGAGATTCTAAGCAGCCTTCATATGTAAAGACTGGTGGCTACTGAGAACATGCTGGGTGTGGGGAGGAGAGGTAACAGAAGACATTTACTTATTACATTGAACCGTGTATTATTAATAATTCAATACTTTATAATGGAATAGCAAATCATAAAAGTATGCTTTTAAAAAGGCATAAAATAAAGTAAGCTTATTACTTTGGTTGGCTTGTTTTTTTAAAAAAAAAATGCCAAAATCTCCAATCAGACTATGGGGGGTTGCAGACTGTCAAAAATAGTGTGAATTCAGTCCACTTTTAGGGTTAGGGTTAGGGCTAGGGAATCATGGGAATTGTTATTTTTCTGAGACATTGAACCTTCTTTGTCAGAGAACTCTAGTGCCACAATAAAATACAGTCCCCATGATTCCCTAACCTTAACCCTAACCCTAAAAGTGGACTGAATTCACACTATTTCTGACAGTCTGCAACCCCCCTATATTTTTATTTGGACCAATTAAAAATATACAAAAATGCATATTCCCAGTTATCTTCAATGGGTAAGGTGTTACCCTGCCTCACACAAAAAAAATAAAGAGGGAGAGAAGGGGGAGATGGGTTACTTGATTGAAGTCATGAGACTTGTTTTTAGACTGTACTAGATGCTAGGCACATTTCCAGTTACCTGCAGGAACCCCGGAGGCTCATGAATTAAAGGGAAGAGGGGTTCCTCCCACAAAAAACTGTGGGAAAAGAGGCAATACCCTTCTCTTACTTGTTCCAGAAGCCACCCATATCCAAAACTGTTTGAAAACAAAATTGTACAAATGCTGATTTTTCCCAATTTTGGGAATCTCAGGTTTGTCACCAACTTTAGAAGAAATATATAGATTCCTTGGTAGGAAGAGGGGGCGAAGTAAAACAAGAAACATAAAAGTTCATACGAAATATTGTCTTGTTTCTTAATTCTTGTTCTCTGCTTCTCACCTCCTTGTTTTCTCTTTAAAAAATTGCCTAGTAAAGAGTCATGGAAAGCTCAAAAGACTGCAAATTTCTGAGACACCTGAGTTGACCTAATACAGTCCTCCCTCCATTTCCAGGAACTTCGAGTCTGCGGTCTCACTTTTCTCAGGAAGGGCAAGTGGGGAGAAAATGGCGGCGCACACCCACGCATGCCATTATTTTCAATGGAACTCAAATATTTATGAGTCGCAATTTTCGTGGGTGGGCAGAATGGATCCCCGTTAACTGGGAGGGGCTACTGTATAGGTATTTCCCTAATAAAGATGTTGGAATGTTTAAGTATATCGCCATAATTTCAGTTTTGCTACTCAATTACTCCTAAGGTAAAAACAACTTTTTTGTGCAACTGAATTTTCTTTTGTGTCAACT
Source organism: Phrynosoma blainvillii (assembly GCA_026167975.1). Taxonomy (NCBI): domain Eukaryota; kingdom Metazoa; phylum Chordata; class Lepidosauria; order Squamata; family Phrynosomatidae; genus Phrynosoma; species Phrynosoma blainvillii. Next base: position 182,269,934 of record JANUYF010000004.1, on the reverse strand, counting down.
GAATCAATTCCAGTCTGTAGGCCAAGTGTGCTGCAAATTCCATGAACAGGCCTGCCTGACATTGTGTAGATAGTCTCTAGATATTTTGATATAGTCTCTAGATACTTTTTCATGTATCGTTTTTATCTCTAGATACTTTCTCATATATAACTTTTATCTTATAGATAAATTGCACATGATGCAATTAACGTGATAAAAGCTATATAAAGCTACTATATGCAGTGGTGGGAGGAAATGAAGGCTACAGTCCTAATAAGATGAACACAGCTGTGTTGGGTCCAAGCCATTTGCAAATTTTAAGAAATTTCCAGGACCAAACAGTGACACCATGGAACTATTCATACTACACAATTCTAGAGCTATGATTCCGATTTGATTGTCATGGTAACTTTTTATGGAGTCCTGGGGTTCATAATTCAGTGAGACAATACCTTTGGCTGAGAATTCTTAATACTCCTTCCTAAATTGCAAATCCCAAAATTCCATGGGAATCAAGTGGAATCACAGTGCTACCATTGTGTAGTGGGAAAGAGCCCCTAAGAGATTACCTTGAAACCTTACTGGGGAGGGAGGAAGGATAACATTGCTCTTCACGTTGTCCCCCTGGCAGGCTAGCCATTTTGGCTGTGGCTAGTTTTGCAGGAACGGTAATGTTTGTCAAAAATCTGGACAATAGGAACCCCAAGAAAATGCTGAGGTGCCAAGAATAACCTCCTCAAAGAAATCTACCTCCTGAGGTAGTAGTCTACAGTATGAAACTGTAGCTGAAACTCCTGCACCATTTGTCATCAAAGGCAGATCCGTGTGGGAAAGCATTAAAGTAGTCCAGTTTTAAGATCCTCAACCCAAGAATTGTACTTTTTTAAAGTAAAAAAATTAAGATTTTTATGAGATCTGTTCTGCTTTGGAGTGCTGTGAGCTGTATAGACACAACTATTTGTTTCCATCAAATCTGATTCAAATTTCAATAGTAGTGTGAAATATGCAGGTCTACTGTCTAAGTGTAATTCAAAAGGTTTCAGTCATTAAGTTAAACAGTAACCTGAGAAATTAGTGAGAACAAAACAATATTTCTAGCATTCCCCTCAAGTCCCTAATAAATTCAGATATCATGTTAAAGATTAATCATACAAGGATTAAATACGGTTATAAAGCTTTCGCTGTCCTAGAAAAACTCTTATGGGGATGACAAAACTCCTAGCATATTTACCACAAAGCCATGATCCAGGAAATCCAGTATGGCTTCAATGTTCCAAATGCAATTCTATCCTCACAATTTGCATAATGAGAAAAAAGCCACAGTTCATGTCAATTTTTTTTTCTTATGGCCAGCCCAGCAATGAGCCATGTAGCTCAGGTGATACAACCACATAGCTCAGGTGGCCAGCCTTGGAATGAGAGCCATAGCTCAGGGGCCAGTTGCCTGGCCACCCTTTACTGCTACCGTCTCTGCACATGACAATGAGAGGCAAGATGGTCTCAGAAATCTTGTGTTGACACTATTAAGGCCGCAGTAGATCCAGAAATCTTTGGATGTCCATGATCCATATTTTTCACAGTGCTCTAGTCTAAAGCATGGGATGGAGGATCAAGATGGTCCAAAAATTCCAGGATTGCTTGTTCTGTTACCAATAATTGCTGCTATGAGCCCTGGTGTTGTAGTGGTTAAAATGCCTGTACTGCAGCCATTCACAGGCAAACCACAAGGTTGTGAGTTCAATACCAGCCAAGAGCTCAGGCTCGACTCAGGCTTGCATCCTTCTGAGGTCAATAAAATGAGTATCCAGCTTGAGGGCAATTAGCTTACACATTGTAAACCGTTTAGGGAGTGCTTAAGTGCACTGATAAGTGGTACAGAAATGTACCTGCTATTGCTATTGCTATGTGCATTCAAGTTGTCTCCAACTTATGGTGACCCTAAGACAAACCTATCACAGAGGTTTTCTGAGGGCTTAGAGTATGTGACTGATCCAAGATCACTCACTCCCTTTGCAAATAATAATAATAATAATAATAATTTATAGCCCGCCCCTCTGCTCAGCAATCAGGGCGGGTTACAGCATTTTAAAACATACAGAGTTAAAAACATTCCCTCATCCCAGAATCTACCCCTCCCATCCCATTAAAACAAGATTAAACTATAAAGAAATTAAAATGCCATAATGCAATGAAAACAACAAAACAATAGGGCAACCATAATAAAAGGAACAATAGGAACCATCTCCCCTAGAGCCAGGGAATTATTCCGGGAAGGCCTGCCGGAAGAGATCCGTCTTTACTGCTTTTTTAAAAGCAGCAAGAGTAGTAATAAGATCTCGTCCGGCAGGTCATTCCATTTGCGCCGTCTTGAAGGCAAGGAAGGGGAGGGGCAGCCTCACGTCGGGCGCCCCAACCCCTTCCCAAAGACATCATTAGAGCGCCCACCATTGCACATGGTGGGCGCTCCGATGACATCCTTCCGGCTCAGCATCCACACACGCTGAGCCGGAAGAGGTGCCCCTTTTGCGGCTTGTGGAAGGAGCGCTATTTTAGCGCTCCTTTCCCAGGTGGCAAAAGGGAGGATCAGGGCTGAGGCATGGGGCAGCCTCGGCCCCAATCTGCCGCTTCCCATGGCAGCCCATGGCCGCCCATCTGCATCCAATTTCAGTTGATTTTCATAACCAAGTAGGGATTCAAATTCTGGTCTCCAGAATCATAGTCCAACATTCAAAACCAGTAATATGACAAAAACAAAAACAAATACAAATACAAACAAAAACTCTGCTAAGCATGGAAAGGAGAGGAAGAGACATCTATCTCAGTTAAATGTTTTTTTTCTTTTCCTAATGCAACAGAGCAATGAAGATCAGGGCCCTTCTACAGAGCAAAAAAAGCTCCCCTTACCTAGCCATATGAAACATAAAGCAAAGATTAAGTGCACACTATATATTAAACGTTAAGATGCAGTTTGGTCCCTGCTGTCTAGGACAGGATACAGCCATCATTCTACAAAGTTTCATCAGTAAGTAAGTTAATGAAATGATATTTCCCCCGTCTCAATGAAAGATACAATCATTTAGCCTTCAGTAGTTTTATAAGGCTTCCTAGGTCTTTGTGGAAGCAGTACTTTGAAGTAGCGGTTAAATTACTATTGAATTAAATAAATGAGTCAGCTTTTGGAGGGAAAAATCCCTTTTGATTTATGTTAAAAATCAGTATCAGTATCATCATCATTATAGTAATCATATTTCTGAGAATGATTCTGATAATTAAAAATAGCCATGATTATTTCTGAAAATTACTGAAAAGGGGCAAAACTAAGGCATTAGATCAGGCTTTTGAATGGGTGCCTCAGGTACAGTTAAGGTCACTGATAGCCTTGAGCAAATTAATCTCCTTGAGCCTACCCTATCAACTAATTTACACATTCAACAAAATCACATGACACTCTTTTTCTGAGAATGTCCCATGTGTGGGATCAAACTGGGGTCTAAAAATGACAATTTTCAAGAATGACAAAGAATAGCTGCCCCAACTTCTGGAGACTTATTGAATGGAAAGTTTAAGGATGATCCGCACAGGAAAAATTTCTTCAGTGACAACAAATAACATCTTTTCGGCTGGAGTCTAAATGACAATGCTACAGCAAACATTTAAAAAATTCCAGTCATAGCTCTTAATCTTTTGATCTTTAGGGTGAGTTGGATTGCAGGAATGGTAGTATGTGTGACGCAGTGGAGAAATGATCTGGGAAACTCTCTACGGAGGAACCACAAACAGATGGGGGGGGGGGGCAGAAGAGGCAAGGTTTTAAGCAAGGTTTTAAATCAACACATCACAGCAAATCTGGCTGTTTCGACAAGGATGTAATTGAACAATGCCAAACAACTGTGAGAAACCCAACAGTTATTTACAAGACAGAAAAATTGCCAGTTGTATACATGAGACCCAAAGAGTTCAACAATGTACTTTTTTGGATTGAAGGCCCAAGAATCACAAGGATGGCATGGTCATGAGGATTCCCGTGCAAAAAGTAATCACACCCACAGTACGCCCTAAACCTGTAGGATTATCATACAAGCAGGCAGCACACTGATCACCACCTTGTTCTGTTCAAAGGAACAGATTACAGGACGGGTGGAAAGACCAGTTGTCTTTCACAGCAGGGAAAAGACCAGATCTGTCAACAGCAATAGGCCAGAACAGGTCATTTGGTGCTATAGGACTCATCCACATCTAAGCAACAAGGAGTTTCTACTTCAGTTGCTTTTATTACCTCCTCCTTGCCTCACTGTGAAGAAGAAAGAAACAATATGTCAGGGGAAAACAAGTCTGGATCTTCTTCAGTCGGTCAGCCAGGGTTAGCCCAGGATATTATGCTGCTCTGGAGCAGAAAATAGCCTCTTCTCCATTAGCACACCAATACAATACAATACAATACTTCATGGTGAAAACACCCTAATTGCAAAGCCAGTAACATTTTGCTATACTTTTACAAGAGCCAGAAATTGCTATCTGAAGCAGTCCTAAGCCGACTAGTAGCAATAGGGTTTGGGCTGTCAGATTTCAAGCCCAAGCTGCTATAAACATAAAAGTATCAATTGAGAACTTTTTTAAAAAAATTAAATACATTTTAATATTATTAAAGGTACATAACCAGATGCCTTTGAAGAAACCTGACCAAACTGAACCACTTCAACCCAGGCAACAGATGTAACAGATGGATTTTTAAGACATAGGTTGCAGGCGTGAGACATGCTGGTTCTTGTCCTATAACTGAGAGTGAATGCATTCTTTTGGGGAGAGGCACTGTAGCTGGCATTACTGCTACATTTTAAATTATGCTTCCAAGTGTTAAACAAAAAGGTTTGATGGAAAAATATATATCAGATGGGGAAACCACAGAGCTAGTTAACTGCTGCTGTTGAGTCATGTCACTTGGCATCTAGTTGGACACACAAAAGATAACTTCTAACCTGCAGGGCTCAATCTAATTAAGCGAGGCAACCTAACTGTTTGCTTTTAGGCTTGTTTGTTTTTGGTTTTTGCAAACCTTCTGAGCCAGTTTCATTGTGGGACTTAAGCTACATGAACCATAGGAATAATGACATCTATAAAAACAAATTCTGGGACAGAACATGGGTTGCATCGTGAATATTTATTGGCCTGGGCCTGTGCAGTCAGATTCCCCTTGTGCCCAGCAGCCTGAATTTAGTGAAGAGATAGCATTACTCTTTTGACATCAGGCAATAAAAAGGAAGAAAGAAGACAGGCTAGGCTAAAAGGAAAAAGGTTAGGTTCTCAAAGAGTACAGCACACCTCTGTAAGGGAGACATACACTATTAATAAAGCACTCAAGAAAATACCAATTGGGTGATACTGCGGCTTCTGAAGAGGCAACATTGATCTTGGTGGGCATAAATGAGTAGGGAAATTGTGGGTGTTATTTAGATCTGATGTCTCAAGAGCCGAACACAGGGCTTATATATCTCATTGTTATCAAATCTGTCTGCTAGGTGGATAAAATATGACCACTGCATCTCTTTGGCGAACCTTGGCACCGGTCTAAGAACTCACCTGGAAGAAGCTAAGCCAAAACCTGGTCTATCACACCATGCAGTCTGGTTTCAGTAATACATGCATAGGTCCAAAACACACTGCAGAAATAAATTAACTGCCCTGGCTCCATGCTAGGGAATCTTGGGAATTGTAGTTTATTGTGACATCAGAGCTCTCTGATGGAGAAGTCTAAATGTTTCACAACATTACAGTTCCCAGAATTCCCTAGCATTGAATCAGGGCAGTTAAAGTGGTGTCAAACTGGATTATTTCTGCAGTGTGTTTTGGACCTAAGTTGACTATTTCGTCCAGGACCTAGGAATCCCAGAGTGTAAATTTGTTTGAGTGACCCAACTTAACAGATATGTTGCATTAGTTGTGGGGTGGGGGAAGCAGAAAAGATTTAGCATCCATCTCTCCACACAAATTCAATTTCCAATACCCTAGTTTTGCAACAAAAAAATGAGGACTAGAGTTTTAGAACACAACGTGTCCACATGTAGCTCAGACAAGATAATCGTCCTTCATATCAGAAAGTGTCTCTCTCTCTGTGTATGCATGCACACATGTCCTTCTATATATGCCCATGGCAACTATGAATTCAAAGTACCAGCTTATTACTCATAATGAATCATTCAAAATTAAGAATACACAACTTTAAGTGCAATCTGAACACCTCAAGATTCCTGCTACTCTTAGCTCCCAGGAAAATCAGCAATTGTTGAGAAAAGGCAGACAGTCTTGCAAGATTAGGCTCTAAGGTTAAAACTGGTTGCTGCATTGAAACAGCAAACATTGAGGGAGGAGTTAAACAAAAGCCCGGAGGCTTCTTGAAATATAAACAACGTTTATGAGCACCACTTCTAAAAACAAAGCTCCAGCATATACTTGGAGTTCAGATAGTCATATGACTGTACCCTTGAAAATAATGTTAGGAAAGTGATTAGCAGGCCTGACTGGTTCTTTCAGCCTCTGTTGTAGAAGTCAACAAGACTGAAAAGGTCCCATCTTGTAAGACTTGCAGAAATGGTCTGAACTGAAAACTAGAGGTTCATTGCCACAACATTACAGCTAGGAACATTACATTAAGAGCTAAAGATTGAAAGAATATTCAAAAATATTCAGAAAATGGTTAAAAACATGTTTTTCAAGTGTTGAGAAAACTTGATAAGAACAACTCTGGACTGATGAGAATCCTCATAGTTCGTTTAGATGTGTTTTTTTGTGCAGAAAATAGCATTTCGATGTGGTAAATAATATTTCAATGCAGAAACATTAATTCTTGCATGGAAAATGAAGTATTTGGGTATTTATTCTCTGTAAAGTTTGTACATGGTTGATAGGAATAGAAAACAGCATTTTCTGCACAGACAACATTTTCTGTGCAGAAATTAATATTTCTGTGTTGAAATATTATTTTCCACACAGACAATAGGTTTTCTGCACAATGCTGTAACTGAGGATTTATTCTGCATAAAATTCCCATGTGGTTAATTTGCATAAAAATAGCATTTTCTGTACAAGAATTAATACAGTCTGCCTTCCATATCCACAGATTACCATCTGCAGATTTCAGCATCCGCAAATGGCAAGCCTACATGGGGGGTGGCAGAGGAGGAGGAGGAGGAGGAGGAGGAGGAGGAGGAGGAAGGAAGGAAGGAAGAGGTGGAGGAACAGGAGGAATAGGCAGCAGCTGGGGAGAGAGGAGGAGGAAGGAAGGAAGAAGAAGAGGGAGGAGGAAGAGGAGGGAAAGTGGCTGGGGGGGCACAGCTGGAAAGTCCCATAGTCCCCAATGGAGGCCATGCCACCAGTGAGGACAGTGGGACTTGAACATCCACAGATGTTGGTATCCAGAACAGATCTCCCTGAAAATACCAAGGGCCAATGTATTTCTGCACTGAAATATTATTTCCCACAAAAAAGACTGTTTTCTGTACAGAAAAACACTGTTTTCTGCACCAAACTACTACATGCGAATTTTGCACAGAATAATTCCCAAATTGCCAATAGCCTTCAAAAACTGTGTGATTTTCAAAGACTTTCTTGTAGCAGGAAGAAAATGTCTGAAATTATACATCGCTTCCTTTGAGAAGATGCTTTGGGAAGAATTAGATCCTTACTAACAGCCAGAACAAACACTGATCCAGTTACACACAGTAAACAAGTGTGCCTAGTGCCACCTATGATGGAACAGATGTAGGACTGAAACTGATCCTGATCTGAGTTATATTAGTAGCCTTCATATACAGTAAACTGCAACTACAGCAGTACCTCCACACAACTTACCGTGTACTAGTAAGAAACTATTTAAAATAAGAGTTCAAAACAGCTGGTTTGGATATTGTGCCCTGCTATGCCTGTGGCATCACAGCATAATAGTTTTATTAAATCAAAAGGCAAGCCAGCTCACATCTATGTACTCTGAAATGACTGCAGAGTCAGATTCTTGACAGTACTGAGGTTTTCCAATCCCTCAGAGGGAAGAGATAGTGCAAATGGAAATCTGGCAATGGAAATCCAACCTGTTATTATCCTGTAGAAACTCAAAAATTCCCATGATGAAAAAAGGGTGAAACAAACCTGGATCCATGTGCCTGGAGCTCTTTCGAAGTCCATTCGGTCGTTTCTGTGCATTGGAAAAAGCACACATTAGAAGACCTGTTTTAAACCTCTCTCCTGTCCAATTACTGCCCACTTGCAAACACTACTCATGGTTGTACTTCTCACAGCTCACTTTGGAGAGCTGACTGTCAAAAGTCACTCCTTTGACTGTCAGGAAAAGTTCCAGCAATCCCTGCTCAAAACATATTACTGCCTCAGGCAAAGTCCAAACAGTGCCTACGTCACTCCACTATTCTGAAGAGTCTTGCTGCAACACTCAGATGCAAATTCCTGCCTACCTAACCCCCAGCGCTGCCTGAAGCCAGCCACATCACCCAGCTACATGCCAAGGACAGCCTTGCATTATAGATGATGCAAAAAAAAAATCCATTGCTTCTGAAATCTATTTGCACGTTTTGACATGTGGAAATCACAGTACAGCAATTACAGATCAAGCTCACCACATGCATGGGCCTAATTTTCTCCTCTCACAGAGGGACTTCTCATCATTAAAAGGTCACTCCCAGATTCACTTTGTCTAAACAGTGAGGCTATGGATCAAGAGTTGATATGGGGGGGAAAGACATTAGATGAAACTTTTGTTTTGATTGAGTATGGCGCATACAGCAATGAGCTATCCAGGTGGTGGTATCTTCAAGAATAGGAAAATAAAATCTCAGCATGACTGGTTTTGACAGGTCTCCTGCTCACTTGGGGAGATGAACTAAGTTTTGTTTTGTTTTTTAAAAGAAGAGAAAGAAGAAGTGGAAGAGGAGGATTTGGCATTCAGAAAGTTAGCCCCATGTTTGTTCTAACCATGGCCTCACTAAAAATTGTTCAAGCTTTAATTTGCATACAACTAAAGTAAATTCCACCCTTAAAAGCCGGGCCTACAAATGCTGCATTTTGTTTACATTGTAAATTTTACAGCAAGAGCCACAGAAAAGTGTAGGAAACTTAAGCAAATGCAATTATAATAAAAAGTAATTGATGTGTCCCTCTTACGTTACTTTAAAAAAATGGCAGAAATGGGTGGCAGTTCCAAGAAAATGGACTCTGATTATTTTAGATGCTCTGTGACAGCAGTCTCTAAAAACCAGAAGAGTGTAAGTCTCTAAAAGCCAGAGGAATGAATGAGTATATACATATACATAAACACAGGGGTAGGCAACCTTTCCCCTTTAAGGGCCGAGGGACTTCAGCTCCCAGAAGCCTCAGCCATGTTGACCAATAGTCCCATGTTGGCCAATAGCTCCTGGATTCTGGGAGCTGAAGTCCCTCGGCCCTTAAAGGGGAAAGGTTGCCTACCCCTGCATAAACATATGCATTCATGTGAGGAAACTGTTATATATGGAAAATAATTTCTAATCATGCAGAATACTGCCTTCATCTCAGCAGCATAGGTCTAAACTGCAATTGCAATAGGGTTTGTTTAGATCTAAGCCAACATGAGCACTGATAACAGAAGCACATTAAACCAGGCAGGCTATAATTTGTGCATTTTAGAACATTTTATGACACTAAATGTTTACAAGGGGCTTTATAAAACTTCAGTAGAATAATTCTGGACAATTGATAGGGCTTGGAGAATGACAGAGATGGCCCAAAATATTTGGGTCCCAAATAGTGTCACCTACAGGAGGGGAATAAATTACTTTCACAGTTTCTGTTTCTCAAATTTATCCTACTACCCACGTTAGGATATAAAGTTGATATTCTGAACTCTGTAAAACTGCAATAAAATGTGGGTGCTCAAAATTAACAATTTAGCTTTATCCCCAGTTCTGGATGGCGATGTCATCTGGCATAATGGCAAAAGTGACAACAGCCAAGCCTCTTCCATGGACATCTATAGGGACAGGACATTATAAGACACAGGGTCTTAACCTGTGATCCGTGGAATCCTACAGAATCTAGAGATAAGCTATAGACAGGCAGTACCCACACTGCAGAAATAATCCCATTTGACATCACTATAATTGCAATGGCTCAATTCTATGGAATTTTGGGAATTGTAGTTTTGTGAGACATTTAGCCTTCTCTGTCAGTGGAGCTCTGGTGCAACAACAAACTACAATTCCCAGAATTCCACAGCATTGAGCTGTGGCAGTTAAAATTGTGTCAGACTGGATTACTTCTGCAGTGCAGATGTAGCCATAGTCTGGAAAGCAGACATTTAAAAAAATTACTTTTACTTCCTGTTCATTACTTTGAAAATTGTCTTTGTTGGGGGAAAACGTTTTCAAATCAAATTATGTTATTAACATTTTACTCCAAAGAAGCAAATGCTGGCATGGGATGGTAGTCTATATAGTGATTGTACAATGACAGTCAGTATCTACATATGTGCAATGACCACTGCTGCCACATTATGACATTTCCAATTCAGTAAGACAAACAATAGGCAAAATTTTGGATATACATGTTTGTGTACATTTTCAGGGATAAGCAATACATTTGGATAGGGGAAGGTCCAACAGCCTCAGAGTCACATAATCAATTGTAAGAAATGTAATATGCAACCAAGCACAGGCATTTGAAACAATGCAGTGAACTTTTCTCAGCCTCTTGTAGCTCTGCAAACAAATATACTTTTAGGTTATATGATCTCCTTAGAAAACACACAGTCATCTCATGCCTATATATTCTTAGATTGCAGAGCCTAGGTAGAGCTATGTATTTTAAACTGTAGAGCAGATATGGTTGGACTGCAAATCTCAGCAGTGCTAGCCAGCATAGTTAATGGTGACGAATGCTGGAAGCTGCGGTCTAACATCAGGAGGGCAACATGATTCTCACTCCCACTGTAGACATATTTTTTGAACAGTAACAATTTAGATATACTAATACCAATGTCGCCTGAATCTTAGCAATTGAAGCAACATACAGGTAAAGAGCTGAGTGCCCCAATACAAAATGACTCATGCATTTATGGCCTTTACAGTTTATTAATGATTAACTGGTAGTTTTACACAAGAGCCATCCAAGATGTGGGAACTCCCAAAGACAGTCATCCAGTGTATGCTAACTCTCTCACTAGTAGAATTCTCACTACTGTTCACTCTTTGGCAGAACACTGTATTTTTTCATCTTATGGCATCACCCCTCTAAATGTGTGGCACTGCTTCACAGTGAATGGAGAATCCTATGCAAAACAGGAAAACCACCTTTTCCAAAAGGAAAGAGTATTTCTAGTTGAGGATTTCTGAGCACTAGTTTAATGTGCCCAGGGATTAACTGATAATTCCAATAAATTCCCTGTGTTGCCACTTCACTAGAGAATATATGACAAAATGCTGCTGCAAAGGGGGAAGAAGTACTTTCAACCAAGCTATAAAACCCCAGTTCATGCACATCCCTTCTCAGTGTACATGAAGAATACTCCAAAAATTGTAAGTGCTGCTCTTAATCATAGCAGGATGTGAAATGATAGACAGCTAAGTAATACAGCCAAAATACCCCTTCCATTTAACTCAACCTCTTCTATTTCAAAGTGGTATAAAAGGGTACAAGAGAAGACTAATCTTGGCTTCCTTTCTATCTATGAAGATAATGTTCTAAGATTAACATCATCTCACTGAGTAAGTGCCCATTTACTATTACCATCCGGAAACTGTATTAAAAACTTGTCAGGTAGTTCTGTGATAAGGACTTAGCTTCTTAACTCAACTTTTGGTGATAGATTATCTTAATTTAGCATCCAGATTGAAAACTGCTGGGCCCTATATTCATATATTACCTTACACTTCAGATGTAGCTAGGGACATTTAGATCATGAGAAATTCCTCCACTAAATCATGTACTGGCCCATAAACTGATTTAGCTTTCTGTACATTTTCTGCTAATGGCTTTACCAGTTATGAAATCTGAAGAAAACTATAGTAATCCCCTTGAATTTATTACTAAATTAGGACATGATCCAATTTAGCCCAGTTAAATCTCCCTGCTTTCAACTTGGGACTGTGGGTACTTCTTCTACATAGAAATCAGTGGGACATGGTAGTGCTGGATATTCTGCCTCTTCTCTCTCTTTTTAATCTGTGTTTGTCAAAGAAGTTCAAGCGTGAAAGCATGAACAGCTTCACAGATCACAGTAATGACTGCAGAAAGGAAGGGGGCTGTCTCTATTATACTAGCAGGCAGCTTAATGTCTCATAAAACAAGTCATTTTGAATCAGACCTGAAATCAATGGCACATCAATTCTCAAGAAAAGTACACTTACCTCATGCTTCAGGGTCCCATGTTCTGGAACAAATGTAAAGGTTGGCATGGTCAGTAACTGAACAATCACTCTGTTCAACAGTAAACCCTTGCTCTCTGATATGGTGAGAATACACGGAACTGCTTTGGTTTGCTAGCTGATGCCTGCTTTATGCTCCAATAGCCTGGGGCTTAGCTAGTTATTTTGCAAATTATGTTCTCTTAGTTTTATTGGCTCAAGTTGAGCAGCACCAAGCAGCTTCAAGTTCCTGCTTACCTCTGTCACATATAAAGGTGCATGTCACATATTTTGGATCCTAAACTTTCCAAAACTGTGTGAAGTCAGTGAGAACTCACAAAGTTGAGATTTACAAAGGGTGTAAATTTACGTTGCAATTTAAACCCAATCTACAGCAGCAAAGAGAAATACATCTAGAAAATATTAGATAAGAGAATGCAAAATCCACATTCTCTATGTGGATTTTGCTTTATACATAGTTACATATATTTCACACAAGCAATATATACACACACACACACACACACACACATAGAGCCCTCTCATATGCATGGATTTTTTATCCACTTATTCAAGTATCCATGGTTTGAAAATATTTTAAATATATATAAATTCCAAAAAGCAAATCTTGATTTTGCCATTTTATACAAGGGACACCATCTTACAGTGGCAATGTATTTAATGGGACTTGAACATCCATGGATTTTGGTATCCATGGGAGGGGTTCTGGAACCAAACCCCAGCAGACATCAAGGGCCCACTGTAATAATGTAAGCTAATGTGGTATAATGGTTTAAGCACTGCACTATGACTCTGGAGACCAGAGTTTTAATCTCTACTTGACCACAGAAACCCACTGGGAGACGTTGGGCTAGTCAGACTATCAGCTTCAAAGGAAGGCAAAGGTGAATTTTCTCTGAACCAGTCTTGCCAAGAAAACCCTATAATATGGCCACCTTTATGTCTCCATAATTCTGAAACAAGTTGAAGGCACATGATAACAAGTTGCTCTAATTTTGACTAAAGGGCAAAAAGAGTGTGAACTGGTTCACATCTGCACAATGTGGATTTGCACATGTGAATTAGCATTACAGGTCTTATGCCACAGACATAATTTTCACAATGCTTCACATTACATCAGTGTCAATAGCTTGAGTCCAAAGAACAACACAAATAATTCTGTACACTGAAGGAAGAACTAATGCTGGGTCATCAAAGGTACAGGTATAAGCCCCTGCTGAGCCATGAAAGTGGATCACCTTTGGTCAATTAATCTATCTTGGCTTGAACTATATCACAAAGTTCTTGTGTGGATAAAGTAGGAAGCAAGAGACAGGTATGTTCTTTTGAGCTCACTCAATGAAAAGTGAGATATAAATGAAGCTAATGGGTAATAAATAAATCAAAATCTGGACTTATCAAGCAGCAGTTCTCTGCTAATCCAAATTTCATAATCAGACAGTGTCACAGAAGAGGAAGGAAGGTCCTACTTCTGGCTCCACAAATGGTGCTGCAGAGAATGATTTGGATCATAGTCAGACATGCATTCTAGACTTTAAGAAAGCTAATATTAGTAAACTTAAGGAAAAACTGGGAGTGATGCAGTGGTCAGGAACACTAACAGAGAAGGGGATTCATGAAGGATGGCATTTCTTAAAAGTCAAACATTGAAAGCACAATTTTAAATAGTTGCAATGAGAACAAAAGATGGGAGGTGTATAAAGAAACCAGGACAATGTCTAAAGAACTTTCAACTGACCTAAGACTCAAAAGGGACATGTACAAGAAATGGAAAAAGGAGGAAATCACCAAAAGAAGAACTCAAAGAAATAGCCAGCTCATGTAGGAGAAAGTCAAAAAAGCTGAAGCTCAGAACAAGTTGACACTTGCAAGAGAGGTGAAAAAACAATAAAAATGGGTTTGGTTTGGTTTTTTCATTATGTCTGTAGCAAAAGGAAAAACAAGGAAATGATAGTGCTGCTGCATGGAGAAGATGGAATTAAAGTTTAAATGCATGGTGCAACAGAAAAAGGCAGTCTTGTTCATGTTTGTGCAAAAGGAAGCCCTGGTGTGTTCAAGGGAGCTTAGCCTGTAGCTGTGGAACCTAAACCTCTCTCTTCTTGAAAACCAACAGGCCATGTTACCCTATTGTAAGACTTCCAGTTACTCACTAGAGAGCATGAAAACAGGTTCAATCACCAAAGAATTCAGATCCCTTATCTGAAAAATCTGAAATCCAAAATGCTCCAAAACCCAGGACTTTTTTATGGGTGGCTGAGATAGTGATATCTTTGATGGTTCAGTGTACACAAACTTTGCTTAATGCACAAAATTATTTTTTAAATATTATATACAATTACTGTCATGCTAGGTGTATAAATATGTTGTATCTGAAACATACATGAATTTCATATTTAGACTGCCCCCATCTCCAAGGTATCAATCTCAGTATGTATCTGGAAAAAATATCTGAAATCCAAAAACTGCTGGTCCCAAGCATTTTAGATAAGGGATATTCAACTTGTATTTGCCATAAATGAAAGGAAAAGATAGGAAAGAAACTAAAAAAGAATAATGTGCACTTCAGAATGTGGACACTCCTATGAACAAAGTTCAACATGGCATTTTATTTTATTTTTAAATGTACTCAAAGTCATATGTTGTCTAGGACATGAGTGAGCCTGCCCTCCATTTTGTTTGCAGAGCTTATCATTAAATGCATTCCAAGTAAAACATTTGGCGAGACAAATCATGGAAGGCACATGCTGTTTCTACTCATTTCCCGGCAAGTTCCCAGGTGTTTTTTCTCCCAGCATCCCAGCCTTTGGCCTCAGTGAAAACTAGAGCACACCAGTTCTAATAATAGCCAACTACCACTGAGCTTCATTTTGAATGGATTATGAATGGATTTTCTAATATCGTACAACACAAACAGCAAGATGCTTTTTAAAACCATCTTCAGGTTATTAGAGATGCCTGGATACTGGATAATAACCCAGACCAAAAATGCTAACCAAACTAAAGAGTTAATTAAAAAACAGTGCGACCAAGGAACAACAATAAGGTAAGGTTTCTATATTATTAGGAGCTGTGCCAAGGAAGCAGCTTAAGCTGACAAAGATTGTCTTAGCCAGGTTGACAAGTCCTATCTTCAGAAATTCCTTTCTGCACCATTATTAAAAGGAACAGGTGCCGTGTCCCTCTGAGTTCAGTCACCCTATTATATTTTAGTAGATTCTTCCGAAATCCTTTTGAGGACATCATTTTAAACTATTTTTGTTCAACTGCTAGAGGCAGAGATCACACACAGACAACTTCATGGATTAATTAATTGAATAAATTATCATTTTCTATCATCAAAGATGCAGGATGTTCTTTTCTAGTTTTTATTTCAAACCTCTGGCCTGATTTCCTACAGTCAGAAATGCTGTGCTGTTTAAAATGGCCTAATCATATGTGCATGGGTTGGTTTATTCTTTATTCCTTTTCCACACTCTATGCAGAAAGTATGGCACGATACAAATCATGCAAACAATCTGATTAAAAACTAAAACCCCAGAAGCTCTCCAAATTATGCCATGCCTTTGAAAAGTGAATTTCAACATGAGAATTCTAATTTTCTGCAAAACAAATAGTATGTAACTACACTCAATGGGGTGAAACAGACAGGCAGGAAAAAGTGTCATAAAGCTGCCTTTTTCGAAGCCACATTAAAACCCCATCAAACGCAGTGCTGGCTCCCAAGATGGCTGGAGTGCATACATCATGATCACATGGCAGAGCTTCAAGCCGCGCCACTGGGTACTTTTTTTTACTGTCCCCACTACCATCCCTGAGCACTTTCACAGGAGTGAAATGCCAGTGACTGCCATCCCATTGCATGGCCATCCCTGTTAACCTGCACACATTTGCATGTGCAGACACCAAGGGCATCAGAGCAGAGATGTGCCCATGCAGATGCCAGCAAGGTACAATCATGCCTCCCTTCACCTCCCCTTCACCCTATGCCCCTTCTTTAACTGACTGTCTGGTGAATTTTGTGCTCATCTCCATGAGCAGTTCCATGGTTTCTCATCTGGGCATTGCCACCCACACCACTTGTGTACAGCAGCTCTGTTCCTTTTAAATGCGTTCCTGCAATTGGGCGTTTACATGCACAATTAGGGTTGGGGCTTGGAAAGTGTGCCCCTTAGAGCTGCACTGACATTGGTGCATTTATACGTACATATGAAGGTGTTCACTTTCAGGGAAGAAGCGGGAAAAAGTTGCTTCTTTCTGAAGCGGCTTTTCCCCCCATAAAACAGCTAGAGGGCACTTTCCAGCCAGCTTCAAAGCATGTGTCATCTAATTGGCCCACCTTGAAGCTGGCTTGAAACCTACTTATTTTGCCCGTCTGTTTCGCCCCAAAGTTTTCTTATTAATACAATGTGGACAACTTGTGATTCTCCAATTTTATATATATTTGGTCCACAGCATCCATCATTATGAGGCAGCATAATCCAATGGCTAGAAATACTGGGAGCTGTGGTTCATATGGAGGGCCACAAATTAAAGCATGATTTAACTCACATTGAAGTTTTTCTGCAAAATAAAATTTGAATACATAATTTTAAATTATTTTGCAAAATACTGGATAGTGGTGATGAAAACTAATATCTCACTGTAGATTCATCCAGACAGAAGAGCTAATTTTAGGATGGTTTCCTTTTAAGCCTGAGGTCTTAACTAGGGTTAAAGAAATAAATAATGAGTGCTAACTGCAGTTAATCAACTTAGGGCCTCGGCAGACGACTAATAGAGTCGTCTCCGAGCCCTGGAAGAGGAGGGGCAGCCGCACGAGCGGCGCCCCTTCCTCTTCCCGAGGTTGCCCTCGGAGCTGCCAGCCCTCCGCACGGCTGGCGCTCCGGGGGCAACCTCCCGCCGCAGCGACCGCACGCGCTGCGGCGGAAAAAGCAGGGAAAGTGCGCCCTACGCGTTTAGGGTGCACTTTCCCTGTCTTCTAAAAGGAGCGCCAATTTGGAGCTCCTTTTAGGGACGCCGCAGGAGTGCCGCAGTGCGGAGGCTGTGGTCCCGCGGCGCTCCGTCCGGCGGCGTCTGGGAAGCTCTCGAGTTCTTCCCCCCTTAGTCTGTGTCAGTTTCTGCTGTAAAAACATTACATCAAAACTCAAAGGCAGGCCTATAAACAGGGACCCATTCACATGAAGTGATTATAGCAGTGTGATTCCACTTTAACTGCCACTTTAACCTTTTAGAATTCTGGGGTTTGTAGTTTGGTGAGGTACTTGAGCTCTCTGGTTGTGAATTCCAAATACTCTTTCCTAAACCCCCAATGCCAGGATTCTATAGGACCGGACCATACAGTTAATGTGTGATCATAGTACTATAATTCTGTAGTGTGAATGGGCTCCAGGACTTTAGATTTGGATTATTTATAGCTCACAGACTAAGTTCTGTAAAAGTTGAGCAGGTGAATGCCATGTTGTCAATCCACTTTTTTAAAAAAAGGTGAACTCCACCCAGAGGATCGATGCTTACATTGAAATGGGCCTCAGGAATATAAGGAAAAAGAACTCATCAATGTTGGGAATGACCAGCAGGTTTACAGAAAATAATATTGCCTGCTGTAACAACAATTTATCCTTCTGTTCCTAACTTCTAATTCTCACTGTGGTTTATTTCTTACTCTGCATTTTCACCTTTCTTCCTTTTGTTCTACTAATATGAATCTACTGCCCAAACAACTCTTAGGGCCTCTACAGATGGGCCCTTTGGGCCATCCTGGAGGCAGGGATGGGGAGGGGCAGCCGCACACTGGCTGCCTCAACCCCTCCCCGAAGATGTCCTGACGCCACGTGCTGTTACGCACAGTGCGTGGCATCAGGACATCCTTCTGGCGCAGCCTTTTGATGTGATGCACCAGAAGGGTGCCAAAGAGCCATGCAGTGGCTCTTAGAGCGGCCTTTTGCCACCTCTGAAAGAAGCGGCATTTTGCTACTCCTTTCCGGGCCGGCAAAAGGAGTAATGTCCAGGAGTCTCGTCCTCAACCCTCCACTTCCCAGTGTGGCCCAGGGTCGCCCGTCTGCATCTCTGCTTCTGTTATATAGCACTTTAACAGATAATCTTTACCTATCCCCTTCACCTTCCTGTACAACCTAGATTATTCCAATTTTTTACCTGCAGGCAGATACTGTCTTAGATTTTGCCTTTGTTGAGCATCTAATTACAAATCATTAGCTACAACTGCATTAAAAATAATCACTAGTTAATGTTTCCAAGCTAAATTCAGAGTATTTTTTTAACTTTTAAAATCTTAAACCCAAGGTACTTTACAGTTCACCTCCTACTATTTGGGATTCGTCATGCAATAAGATCCTTTGATGGGTCCTTCTTCAAGTACTTTCCTCTCTTGAAGCATCACCATCTATCACTAAATAGGGCTTTTTTGTTAGTGGCTCCATTTGACATTTAATAATGTCATCTCACTTTTGGGTAGTAGATTTCATGGCCTACTTCAAGTCACTGTTCATATGTTAAAGCTTTTGTCAAAATGCAATGCTGACTTTAGAAATTAATGTTTGTGTATAGATGTGGTACTACGCAAGAGTGCTGAGGATACTGTGGATGGCCAAAAAGACAAACAAATGGATCTTAGAACAGTTCAAGCTAGAGTTGGAAGCCATGATGATGCAACTGAGGCTGTCATATTTTGGCACATAATGAGAAGGCATGACTCATTAGAAAAGATAATAATGCTACAAGAGGTAGAAGGTAATAGGAAAAGAGGAAGACCCACACACCAGATGTCTAGACTCAATCAGAGAGCTCAATCAGGATCTAAGCAAAGCATTGGAGTACAGGGAGGATTAGAGATATCTCATCCACAGGGTTGCCATGAGGTGGGGTTGACTCAAAGGCAATTAATAAAACAAAAAAAAATGTTGTTTACGTAATAGATTTTATGAATCAAACCTGCCTTAGGCATCTGTGAAGGATAACAAAAACACCACTTCCAGAAAGATTTTGGAACAGCCAACATCATAGAACCCAAGACTGTTTTTAATTAAACTAAAGACTAACAACAACTAACGATATTAGATAACAGTGAACAAGAAAGGCTACAGAAGCAGTTTGCTATGAGGCATGACAAATTGGGAAGAGGAGTTGCTGCTTGAGCAAACCCAAAGTTGAAAAAATATAAGCTCCTTCATGTGTTCAGAACTAGTTATGCTGTTCTGCATCTACACCGCAATTGGAGAACTAACTGTAGTTCTTCATCTTTTACACTGCAACAAATTGGCGAAAGTCACAATGACACCAAAATGCAGGTATAATTATGCTTATAAATGACCACTGCAAAAGTATCCATGACACAATGAACACAAATTGGAGGGAAATTAAACCTTAATTATATCTACCAAGTGTTATAGCCTAATTAAAAACTGCATCCCAAACAACAAAAATGACTTACCACCCACATTAGCTCTGCCACAATGGTCTAGTCTTCCCAAACATTCTTTGTGGACTCCAGCTCCACATTTTGAACATAAATAGCCTTGATAGAATGTCCCTCTGCAATATAAATTAGATAATGGGATGGGAGGATTAGGAGATGAACATTTTGTGCACAACAAAACCATTTTCATGTAAGATATTTTTTTAAAAAAAATTGCATGTGTTTGAAAAAAATGAATCAAGGATGCATTGGGATGCATTTACTAATGTCCCTTTAGCTCTCAGTCACATAATTTACTGCAGAAGAAGTAGATGTGCCCCTAAAGAGCTCAGCTAGGCTTCTGAATAAGATGAAATGTGAGCATGTAGAACCACTGCTCAAGGAATTGTCACAGCTTCCTATTTGCTACCAGACCAGGTTTAAGGTCACATTGTTAGTATATGTACTGTTAGTAAATATAATATTAACTATATATAGCATTGTTAGTAAAACCCTAAACAACCTAGAACTTAGATAAGAGATGTCTCCTTCTTCTTTATAGACCTGTTCAGACCCATTCCTGGTGGTCCCTTCTGCTCAACACATTTCAGAACATTTAATTTGGTCAAGGCCAACCCCTTGCTTCCATCCAAGGCCGTAATGGCATGGTGCTGGCCTTAATGTTCCTTGAAATGGATACTGTACAACAGAACACAAAAGGGACATGATTACACCATTTATTCCCCCCTGTACAATCAAAGCCATCATAAAGAGGGTATGTGGGTTACAGAAGGAATGGGATTGAGCTCCCCACATCCAGTGCTTCAACATTCCAACTTTTTAGCCTGATTTAGCAAACTGAATTCCAGGCACAGTTTTTGTCAGTTCTTAAATGAAGATTCAGCAGTACTTTCAGGCAACCCAAGAGAAAAATCATCTGAAGAACATGTAGATAATTAAGACTAAAATTACTCTCAAGTGCATAAACTCAGGAGCTCAGGATCTTTTACGCATTGTAAGTATCATCAATACAATTCTTTATTACGGCCATTTAGCCAGCACAAATTGCAATAAGACAGAAAATTAAATAAGTAAAAAAACACATCTTAAATGTATACTGGTAACTACAGGCAAATCACTCTGACCTCTTAGTTTGTAAAACCGGTTCATACAATAGCCGAGATAAGGCCATATGGTTATCTGAGCATGATAGTGGTAGGTGGACTTCCTGATGCATAGGGTAAGGTGGATTAGTATTGTACCATATATAGCTCTAGTCACATAGTACCATACATAAAACGTTATCGGATCAAAAACTATGGCTGTATCCCCTGACTATTTATACTATTTCCAGAAGTAATAATAATATTTAAAAAAACCCAAGAGGCATTTGCTTACGTAGAGGCATTAACACTAGTATTACAGCTTAGTTACCACTCTATTCTCTATATTGTGTACTGAGACATTATAAGATACTTTTATCTCATTATATATTTTTAAAAACTATAAAATAGGAGGCCTATTTTCCAACAACGTAGTATAGTAAAACAATGATATATATAATATATAACTGCTCATTGTGAGTTCATACAATTAAATAGACTAACTAGATACTGGCCAGATCTATACTATGGTCATACCCCCTAACACTTGATCCAACAACATAGTACAGTAAAACAGTGCTATATATAAAATGTAAACTACTCTAAAAAAGGTAGACATGGTTAAATAAACTAAGCAGACACAAATCAGATCTATACTACGGCCGTATCCCCCAACACTCTTCTTCTTTACTATTCTCCAAACATAGAGAATCTGTTTCAGAAAATTTTTCCGAGTAACAATTGCATCAGCAAGGAATTTAGCAACATTCATGGTAACCAATCCCTTACAATCAGAAAAAAAGGTAATTAACATAGATTTTTTTTCCTGTCTACCAGGCATACTTTCTAATAATGGGAAAATATATACGGTACAAATTTCTAAATAAAGAGAGCAACGAAGGAGTACATGTGCAATTGACTCATTGGAAAGACTCAACTTCCTCCGATCCACAAGGACAAAAACGACAATGATAGGGAATTTTATTAAATCTTACTAGTATCATCTAGTAATGGTTAGAATGTGTGAACAAATAATCACAGATAGTTATTCCAAGTCATCTGAATCATAATGTTTTTTGAGGAAATCAAGTTCACATCCAGCTGCAAATCCAGTTTTGTGGAATGAAAACAAATAATTCACATGCATGTATAAATAGCAGTATCAGCTGGAATTATTCAGGAGCAAAATATACATTTGAACATCAATCTGTTTCTCCATTAATCAGTCTTTAATTTAAAGAAATTATTATATTCTTTTGTTCAATAATATTAGAGAGAGGGGGAGTTATTTTTAATTCAATTACTATTTTGTTTCTATTTTGCAACAATTTATTAAACATGTTCTGTTTATTAAAAATCTGGAATTCAAAAATAAAGGCAAAACAAATAACCTATAAAACCTTATTTAATCCTCATCAAGAGATGAGATCAAATGTATTCAAAATAATTTTCAAAGAGATGGCCATAAAAAGACATAAAGGAATTGAAACATGATTTTGCAAAATAGAAAGACTGTTTTGCTTTGAAAATACTTCATAAAATAGTCATGCATGTCTCCCGCAAGTCTACACTGAAGAGAAAAAAGTTTTTTCTAGTGTTCCTTTGTCTAAAAATACAGATATGAAAACATCAGCTTTTTTTTATTTTCAGAAAGATTATTCACTGTAAAAGATTATCACAATATCACATTAAGATGCCTCTTCCAAGGAGAGCCAGCTTTAAAGTTGATCAAACCCTAGTTCAAGTCACTGAGGACACCAAGAGAAGTAACCCTGCAACTTGTAGTGTCCAGAGCTTGGAAAGGTTTTGCAGTATAATTCTGAGAATCTCCCCAAAAAATATGGTCAGGAAATTCTGGGAGATAAAGTGGAAAAAAATACTACTTATAAGCTCTAGTCTGTCATTTCTGACATTGGAAAGGTCATCTCTATGGTCAATACAATCACAGAATTCACAGGAGAAAAATGCACTTCCTGTAATGGTTTTGTCTCTGTACTCAGGCCTGTGGGGTCACTAGAAATGGCATCACCCCATCTGTTAACTAATGGTACCATCCACCTACCCCATTGCAATAGGTGTTAATAAATGACAATATAGCCATCCCTCCATTTTTGCGGACTCAAAGTCTGTGCCCCTGACCTGTTTGCGGGTGGCAAACAGAGGGGGGACAAAATGGGCCATGCACCCACAACATACACCCACAAATACCCGCAGGCACACACCGCCATTCAAGAGTATGGGTCTTGAATATTTGTGGTTTCTGTTTTCGTGGGGGGAGGCGTCCAGAATGGATCCCCCATGAAAACAGAGAGGCGACTGTAGTTGTGACATAAGCAACTAGCAAAGTTAAAATTAGATCTTTAAATTACAATATCATATGCAGAGCCTAAATGTATTTACAGCTACATAATTTCACGTGGTTAAAGTGAAAGTTTGATAAGATGTGATGCTTTTAAAGGAAATGTTTGAAAAAAATTAAAAAAATTAAAACATTAAATTAATTTAAAATACATTTAAAACAGGGGCCTTTCCTTTCTCCTCCTACTTAGCCTTACCTCACACACACTATTTCTTCTACTGAGCTCCAAAGGGATGCAGGTGAACACAACAGCCCATTTCTGCCAAAATGCATAAGTTTGGGGAGCACTGGTGTCACCATCAGCCCCTTAGAGCAGGGGTAGGCAACCTTTTTACCTTGGGGCCGGTCCCGCGAAGTCCCTCCCGCCGCTGGGCCGAGGGGGGCGGTGTGTGTGCGCGCGCGCACCCCCGCACGCTGCCGTCGTCACCGCCGCACAGCCGCTTCCACGCGCACCGCCACCAACATTTTGGAAACCAAGATGGCGGTCACGGCGCGTTTGCGCATGCGCACTACTCCTGCACATGCGCAAATGAGTCGCGGCCGCCACTTTGATTTTCAGCATGGCAGCCGCCACTATGATTTCGAAAATGGCAGTTGCGGCGCACACGGCCGCACAGCAGCAAAAACATGCAGCGGTGGCGGCAACCTTCCGCCTGGGCCGGTAAGTCCAGGCAACTATGTAATGTTGATTTCCAAAATGGCGGTCGCGGCGCACACGGCCGCATGGCAGCAAAAATACGCCGCGGCAGCCACAGCGGCAACCTTCCGCCTGGGCCAGTAAGTCCAGGGACCTGGGCCTTAACCGGCCCCCGGGCCGTAGGTTGCCGGTCCCTGCCTTAGAGTGTCACCTGGTGTGGCCCACACACATCCTACTGATGCCCCTGAATCAGGCAACTATGTAATGTGGTGATTTTGCACAGGCTGCTGAGAGAGAAATGTTGGGATTTGTAACCTGAGTTTAAATGTCCAAATGCAGTTCTGCAGGAGGATGGGTTGGCATTAAAGCAGATGAAAGACTGCATGATGTTAGATGCAGAAACACCTGAGCAGCTTTGGAGAGAAGCGATTCTGACAGCAAATCACATTGCTAATCGTGTGTGGAATTCTGCTATAAAGAAGAACCCATTTCATATGCTTTATGTCAGACCACCTAACATGCAATACTTGAGAGTGTTTGGACAGTATACAAATGTATATGTACCTGCTAGTTTAAGAAAAAAGGATGATCCTAAATGGCGCAGGTTAATGTTTGTAGGGTATTCTGGGAATAGCTACAGATTTCATCTTGGTCATGGGGAGATCTTGCTATCCAGAAGTGCCAACTTTGAAAAACACTCAGGTTGGGAAAGGCTGCATTCCAACAAACAGTTTTTTCTCAGATTGGGACAAAAGGAAATAAGTGCTGGAAATGGAGGGGTGATAAAAACAAGAAGCATCACCAGAGAGTGAGCCTAGTACTTCAGCACACCCTACACCAGGGGTAGGCAACCTGTCCCCTTTAAGGGCCGAGGGACTTCAGCTCCCAGAATCCCAAGAGCTATTGGCCAACATGGGACTATTAGCCAACATGGCTGAGGCTTCTGGGAGCTGAAGTCCCTCGGCCCTTAAAGGGGAAAGGTTGCCTACCCCTGCCCTACACAGACATAACCAACACTTCATTCATGAATCACAGCTAGCAAATTTGAGCCAGTAAAAATGAGAGATACAGAGGTTCAAACTAGTTTTGAGAGTTAGGATGAAAGAGGTAAAACAAAGGTGATCATACCCAGGAGGACTCAGAGAGTGAGAAGACCTCCAGAATGTTTTGTAGTGCAGAGTGCAAGGGCCTGTATGGTGGTGGCTGATGACCCTGAGAGTTTTAAGGATCTGCAGAGTTATCCTGAGGAGGAGAAGGGAAAGTGGTTTTCTGCTATGGATTAAGAGTACTTGTCATTGCTAGAAAAGAAAGTTTTTGAAGTTGTTCAGAGGCCTAAAAACCACAAGGTGATAGGTTGTAGATGGGTTTTCAAAAAGAAGGAAATGCCGGATGGTATTCACAGATACAAGCCCAGATTGGTGACAAAAAGTTTTGCACAGCAAAACGTTTTCACTACAGCTAAGCCAGAAAGCCTTAGGTTGGTTTTGGCATTACCAGCAAGGAAAGACCAAGTGGTAAGGCATTTTGATTTTGAAACTGCTTACTTGAATGCTAGTCTTGATGAAGAAGTGTTCATGGAACAACCTTTAGGATTTGAACAGGACAGTGATAGGAATGTGTACAAGTTAAAAAAAGCATTATATGGATTGAAACAAAGTGCATGTAGTTAGAATCATTGCATTCATGAGGAATTGGTGAAACTAGGATACAAACGCAGCATTGCGGATGCGTGCGTATATACCAAAGGAGAAGTAACATTGATGATTTACGTTGGTGACTTGTGTGTCACAGTGAAGTCAGAGCGTAAGATCCAGACAGTACAGAAAGAATTGGCAAAAAAAATGTGCTTAAAGATTTGGGAAATCTCAAGACTTACATAGGGATTGAGGTACAATGGACTGAAGATGTTTGTTCAGTCAACAGAAAAAGATAGAAAGGCTGATTGAGAAATGTGGACTGCAATGTGCTAAAGTGGTAAGAAGTCCAATGAATCCTGGTTACACCAATTGTGAGTCAACAAAGGAGTTTGAAAATCCAAAACTGTTTAGAAGTGTAGTAGGTAGCTTAATGTTCATTACAAACAATACGAGGCCAGACATTTCTTTTGCAGTTGGAATGCTTAGCAGAAAGGTCAGCAATCCAAAAGTTGAGGACTGGACTGCTGTAAAACATGTGTTAAGGTATCTGAAAGGCAGCAAAGACAGAAAATTGGTGATACAGGGCAACAGTTCAACTTGATTGCTTTGTTGATAGTTCATTCACGTCAGAGTTACATGACAGAAAGTCAGTTTCGAGTTTGTTGATAAAGTTTGCAGAAAGTCCGATAATTTGGCGCAGCAGGAAGCAGAACTGTATGGTTCTTAACACGACTGAAGCAGAATTTACAGCATTGACAGAGTTGGTTGGAGAAATACAGTGGATAAGACAATTGCTTGACGACTTAGGTGAAAAATGCACTGAACCTACTGTAGTACATGAGGATTCACAATCATGCATTACAATTTCAGAAACTGAGAATTTGAAATACAGAACAAAATACATAGGTGTAAGGTATCAAAATGTCAGAGAATGATCCAGAACAAAGTTTTGAGTCTGGAATACATAGACACCAGAGACAACATAGCTGATGTTCTCACAAAGGCATTGCCAGTAGAGAGACATGAACAGCTATCACGTCTGATAGGAATGGCACCATAAATGCACAATTCTAGCTGTTGAGCTAAAGTGAGCTAAAAATCAGAAGATACATAACTCAAACAAACAACACAACACACACATCTATACATTTGGAGAGGAATGTTGGAATTTGTAACTTGAGTTTAAATGCCCAGATGTGGTAAAGTGACAAAGGGTACTACAGGTCACTTGACAGCTTGCTAGCTGGGAAAGTTGTTTGCAGCTGGGACTCAAAACATCTTAGTAGTGTCCAAGGTCAGGATGTGCCAGAGAGCATGTAGACCAAGTATAAACACATTATGTCATCATATTTGGGGGACAACAATTCAAGTGACACAGGAAGAAGTCACAAGAAGAGGCTGGACTTAGAGGCCACATGGCAAGTGTCTATAAACTGAGACCACAGCATGTGGGTTGTTGTGTGGGTTGTCGTTGGTTTATATAGTTTTGTACATACTGCAACTAAAGAATAAAAGTGCCTCTTTGGAGTTAAACCTGTCTTCAGTCTGTTCCTTCAGAAGCAGGGAGGAATGCATACCAAAGCAGCCAGACAGCTCAAAGGTTGCCTGGTGTTTTCCTCTGCAAAGTGAAGAAAGCTTCCGAAGATTTTGTCTTTGCACTCAATTGCTTGACAAGAACATGCTACATTCTCAGAGATTTTGTTGTTGTTGTTGTCATTGTTTTAATCAGAAATCTGCCACTCATTGTTGTTGCACTGTCACATGTACATAGCTGTAATAATTATGCTAGATGTAGGCTAATAGTCTATTCTTTGATTTCAGAAAACATACCTGACATACCCTTCATGTAGGTTTTTGTACAGGTGAATCTCAATCCACACTGTCTCAATTTACAACATTTCAAATTTACTTTTCTCCAGAAAGAATGAAACAAGTCTCCAAAATCTCATCTACTATGCAGGGGATGCGGGTGGGGAAGGTTTCCTTCCCCTGCTTAGACAAAGGCATGGGAGGTATTGATTTCTTTTGCTTGTTTAGAATAGGGAGGAGTGAAGGAGTGAATGAAGGAACTGGAACTATGGAATGAAAAAACTGGAACTGCATTTGTGTGTGTGATTCAAAGGGGTTTTCTCTGCTTACTCAGGTGGTGGATGAGTAACTATACCCCTGTTGTCTGGAAATTGGATGAAAAAGGTATGTATCAATAATGTCACAATCATTTTTACTTGCAAATACTATTATTCTTAATAATCTCCATAAGGTATTTTATTTGTATTGCTTTGTTGAAATCATTTGACAATGATGCATGATGAGTACTGTTAGTTTTTTCTACCATTGTACAGTTAAAGGAAGTCTGATTTTTAATTCGTGATGGTGGTGGTGAGTACTGCCCTTATTATTATTACAGGTTTAATCTCCCTTATCTGGAATTCCGAAATCCAAAATATTCCAAAATCCAAAATTATCCAAATGGCTGAGATAGTGACACCTTTGCTTTCTGATGGTTCAATGTACATTCATGCAAAAAATATTTTAAAATCCTGTATAAAATTACTTTCAAGCTGTGTATAAGATGTATATGAAACAATGAATTTTATTTTTAGACTTGGGCCTCATCTCCAAAATATTTCATTATGTATGTATATGCAAATATAGCTTTTCCAAAATCCAAAAAATTGAAAAATCCAAAACACTTCTGATCCCAAGTATTCCAGATAATAGAGCAGGGGTAGGCATCCTGTCCCCTTTAAGGGCCGAGGGACTTCAGCTCCCAGAATCCCAGGAGCTATTGGCCAACATGGAACTATTGGCCAACATGGCTGAGGCTTCTGGGAACTGAAGTCCCTTGGCCCTTAAAGGGGACAGGTTGCCTACCCCTGTAATAGAGACTCAACCTATACCTTTGTTCTTTAAATGAAAAGTGTTGGGACATTTTTGAACTGAGGTGGCGCCTGTGCCTTAGTAGCTGCAAACTGTCTCTTTTTTGTTTTAAAAAATGAAGTAGTAATTGGTATTTTTCTTAGATTCTTCTTGTTCTAGTTGTAAATAAACATTCCTCCTAATATCAGTTTGGAAAAACAGCATTCATAGCTTTAAAATCAACACAAGCAGGCAGCAACACAGCTATTGGTAGCCACTACTCCAGTAACAAAAGATTTGAGTGAAGGGTTTACTGCGGATTATGATTTCTCCTATGCTAGACAGTGGAATACAGATTCACCATTATTTTGCTTTCACAGAAAAGCACAGGATCATCACAATTTCTGAACTAGTTTCAGTAGCTGAACATATTACAATATAAATACATTTTTAAAGTGCAATAAATCTTTCAGGGGCAATGAAGAAAGAAGAAAGGGCATATGCGAGGAAAAAATAACTTTATGGCTCATTAACAATAAAGGCTTCTCAATGTTTTGGTGCTTTCTGACAGAGTATCGCATTTAGTAATAGCCACATGTTGGCTCAAACTGTTCAAGGAACGAAGTTCAATGGTTTTTCATTTCTATTCCCTTTAACAAACAGAAATCTTTTCATGGACAGTTAACCTTCCAATCACCCCTCATTCACAGAGGATTCTCTGTGTACTCATCTTAGTACAAGCCACAAGAGAGGAATTTCTTTTGGACCTCTTAGGAAGCAAACAGGCTACAAATAAAGACTGTGGCTCACAACAGTGAACAAACTGTCAAAATACTAACACTTCCGTATGGCAGGTAAAAGCTTTTTAAAATAGAAGCTGAAAGAAGGAAAGAAAAAATGAAGATTTAGATCCAATAAAATTATACATGTAGAAGAAATTCATATAGAAAACTGAAGTATCATTCATTGCCATCTGTTCTAAAGAGACAAGACACTTTATAAGCTCAAGAATCATTTGGCTCTTCAGTGGTTCAAAATGCTTCACAATAATTTACAGACCATTGTGATTATACAACTCCTATCATTTATTCTGGTCTCAGTCTGAATAGGAATAACTATGACCATTACTGTATTTTTTTCAAAGTTTTGTAAAAACTTCATTTTCTAAATCACTTTTTTTTCCAAATTACACCAGAAATCACACCTTGATTAAAATGTGGGAGGAACCCTAGGAGCTATTTTAAAAAAATCACATTTTTCTGATTCCTCTCGTAGACCATAGTTAAATTGATGTGATTTATCCTGCTGCAGAATTTTAATTTGGCAACAAATAATTCATCCCATGTTTTCCAACCATCTGCAAAATAGAGATGAGGAGACAACATTTGAGCAGAGAGAAGAAGAAAGTGGGGTTACGTTTTCCATTGCAACTCCCTGACCTGAATACCCCTCCCTTTGTTGGGATTCTAATCACACTTTCTGATCCAATGGGACAAAACCACAGAGGGAAACAGTAAGTAGCCTTCCATCTTTTTTTACCTGCAAACACTTACCACTGCTCAGTACTCTGCACACCAGTGGAAAATACAGAGTTGAAAATCCTATGTTTCCTACCAAACATGCAGTTCATACACGAGATTTGTACGGATGCTGAATTACCACCCACTTATGCAACTACATCTGAATTTCTGGTCCTGCCAATTTTAAAAAAAGATAGCTAGGCAGACAATTTTCAATATGCAATACAATGGTTCTTCTACACTTTGGTATAACTATTCAGCCCATTTTACACTTACCTCAGAAGCATCTGACAAACTTTACAGGATGTTACGCGTGTGAAGGTATGCATTTTGAAGTCATGTGTACTTGTTTCGGCATAACGTGGCCTTATATTGGACCTTTAAAAAAACAAATGCCTTTATTAGCTCACCATAAAAGTTTGCAGACTAAAGGTAGGCACTGTGAAGAGGTGGAATCTCTTTTCCTGAGCAAGCTTGTTCGATCCTAAATATGACTTAAACAGGGCTATCATATCACTTCTTACCATCTCTTCTCCAGGCTAAACTTACCCAACTCCCTAATGGCTGGAACAGACAGCCCTTTAAAGCTGCTGCCTGGATGGCTTGGGAGTGCAGCATTTATATGCTGCATGCTCCCACACTGCCCTGAAGCTGCCTGGAAGTCAGGGAGCCGTCTAGATGTGGATGACTTCAAGGTGTTCTAGCAGCGTGGTGTTTATATGCCGCACACCATCAGAGTGGCTTGAAGCCACCATGCGGCCACAGTGGGACGGGAAAAGCTGCCTTTTCCCTGGCCAAAAAAAGAGTGAATCTTAGGGCCTTTGCAGACTGCCAGAAATAGTGCAAATTGAGTCCACTTTAAATTGAGGCACTGCCCTGGCTCAGTGCTAGGGAATTATGGGAACTGTAAATTATTGTGGCACCAGAGCTCTCTGACAGAGAAGGCTCAATGTCTTAGAAAAAAATACAATTCCCATGATTCCCTGGCACTGAGCCAGGGCAGTGCCTCAATTTAAAGTGGACTCAATTTGCACTATTTCTGGCAGTCTGCAAAGACCCTTAGCTATTCCTTTTTCAGATGGTTTTAAGGCAGATTGGGGCCATAGCGCATGGTTGCCGCAACACCAATCCATCTTTCTGCCCATCTTTTAGCCTCTAAATCTCTCTTCATTGGGCATGGTTTCCAGACTGTTCACTATTATGGTTGCCCTCCTCTGGACATGTTCCACCTTCTCAACATCCTTTCTGAACTGTGGTGGCCAGAACTGGACACAGTATTCCAGGTGGGGCCTGACCAAAGCAGAATAGAGTGGCACTATTACTTCCCTTAATCTAGACACTATAGTTCTATTGATGCAGCCCAGAATTGCATTGGCTTTTTTGGTTCCTGCATAACACTATTGACTCATGTTCAACTCCTAGATCCCTTTCACATGAACTCTTGTAAAGCCAGATGCATCTCATTTTTTCTGCCTAAATTCAGGGCCTTACATTTCTCCCTGTTGAAATTCATTTTGTTTGTTTTAGCCCACCTTTCTAATCTATTAAGGTCAATTTGAATTTTTCTCTTCTCCTCTGAGGTATTAGCTGTTACTCCTGTTTTGGTGTCAACTACAAATCTGATAAGCATGCCCTCTATTCTTTCATCCAAGTCACTGATAATGCCCACTGATCAAGTTTCATTAGTCACAATTAATTTGTCCCATTTATTTCAGTGATTCTGCTCTAAATGGATCAAAAAGATTTAAAACAAATGTAAACCTCACAATCATCACAATGCTGTAGCATAGAGAAGCAAGAAGCCCTATATAAATAACAGTAGCATTTTTCCTTTTCTCACCCTTTTCCCTCTTCCTTTTCTGACATCTTTTTGTAGATAAACCTATCTGTTTTGATTTTGCTGCAGAAGTTTTTGTGGCGATGAAGTACGATAAAGATGCTATAAGGGCCGATGCAGACCAGCACAAAGGGCCGGCCTGGGGGTGGAGTTGGGGCAAGGCAGCCGCATGCTGGCCACCCCGACTCCACCCTGATGCCGTCCTGATTCCATGCGCCCATCCGCACAGCACACGGCATCAGGACTGCCTCCTGATGCAGCGTGCAAAAAGGTGCAAAAGAGCCATGGGGTTGCCTGTAAGGGCAGCTTTTGCCACCCCCAAAAGGAACGGCATTTTGTCACTCTTTTGCGGGTGGCAAAAAGGAGGATCGGGGCCATGGCGTGTGGTCTGCATCGGCCCTAAATCAACTAATTAATCAGTCAGGGACATGTCTGAGACCATTTTTAATATCCTTTATTCCTCTTAAATCCAATTAAGGTCCAAACACACTACAGAAATAATCCACTTTCAGATTGCTTTAACTGCCCTGGCTCAATGCTAGGGAATTCTGGGGATTGTAGTTTTGTGAGACACTTAGTCCTTCTCTGTCAGAGAGCTCTGGTGCCACAATGAACCACAATTCCCAGGATTCCCTAGCACTGAGTCAGGGCAGTTAAAGTGGTCTCAAACTGGATTATTTCTCCAAGTGTGTTTTAGACCCAAGTCCAACTGCATTTCAGTAGCTTATTGGTTAACCAATGGGAAAGTTTTAAAAAACCCAAAAATGTTATCAGCTATTCATTGTCATTTGCTTCTTTACAGATTTTCTAGCAAAAGCTCTATTTGCTGAAACTGTCATCTGAGAACAGACCTGTCTAAATAAGCAATTTGAAATGAACACAGCAGTTGCTAATGGAACACATTACCCTTATGTGTGTGACCTACATGTGCAATTTGTATAATGCCAACATTGATTTCTAGTCACAGTAAAATGTAGTTTGTGTCACAACATTGAACATTTATTTCATAGTTTATTGTTTTGCTTTTATCACATTAACGAGTGAGCAGAAATATTAAAAAGTGCAAAACTACCAAGTAGTACATAGAAAATTAATTTTCTCTAAGCTCATTAGGTTCATGCCTTGCATTTATTCCAGTTAGAAAATTCAGAATGGAAGAAGGAAAAGAACATAATCTTTTGTATTCAATTCTTTGGGGGGCATACAACATCATAGAGGTCAAGAGATGAAATCTGGATACATGATCAGTGGAAAAACAGCTTACATTCAGGAAGAATGCCAGTCTTACATGCTCTTAAGTAACAGTTCAGAATATTAAATCTTGCAAGAGAAATATGCAATGTTTATTCCATTTATTTGACATTTTAGACAATTTAAAATTTCCCTTGCAATAGCAGAATTTCTCTGGTACATTTCAGGAAATCCAGTAGCAACTATAATCAATAGCAAAGTCTCCTCCATAACTTGAGTAGGTCACTGGATCCTTTTCATTCTGTTAACCAGGAATAGGGTAAGTATATAAATCTAGGTGTCACTGAAGTAGTAAACCTGTATTTCAGGCTGCATCCACACTTCCGAAATAATTCAGTTTGACACTGCTTTAACTGCCAAATCTATGGAATTCTAGGATTCATAGTCCCATGTAATCCTTAGTGTCACCATAAGTTGAAAACAACTTGAAGGCACACAATAACAACAACAACAGGATGCAGACATGCAAAGCATGAATCAGTGACATGCTTCTTCAAACTAGAAATTCTAAAATATAGTCTTAAACTTGAGTACCACCACCACCCCATCTCCATTCACAGTCTTCTTTCAGTAACAGAGATTCATAAATGGAAGGCTATTAATTCAAAATATTTCAGCCTCCTTTCATGTCACCTGAAAACACTTAACTTGAGGGGGAAATCTGAGATCTCCAAAACCTTTAACCAATTTATTCACTTCATTTCCAATGAGCCATAGAAAATCACTTCAGTTTACAATCATTTGTGTTACAAGCAGCCACGTGCAAAATTACCAACAGGCAGACTTGTTAAAAGCTCTCCATGACTGGGCCTGCTCTGTTCCTTCGATCAATATTTAATTTCTCACGTGTGCCCTTTTCCAATTTCGCACAGCACAACCTCAAACTGAGGAGATGATGAAGGAAAGAAAGAGACAACAAAAGATGGAATGGGATGAGTTCCTTTTTCCTCAAGATGGGCAAACAAACCTGATCAGTTTTGAAAAGTTGTATTTTAGGGAGAGTTACAATGTTGCATGATGGGGTGAGCTCCCATCACTCGACCCAGCTTCTGCCAACCTAGCAATTTGAAAGCATGCAAATGCAAGTAGATAAATAGGTACCACTTCAGTGGAAAGGTAAACAGCATTCTGTGCAATCATGCTGGCCACATGATCACAGAGTAGTCTCTGACAAAGCTGGCTCTCCAGCTTAGTAACGGAGAAGAGCATCACCCCTATGGTTGGACACGACTTGACAACCTTGTCAACAGGGAATACCTTTATCTTTACCTTACAAACCAAAACAGTGGTCTGATTGCCAAACCCACTCTGGCTTATTGCCACTGAGGGCCTTTGTGTAGAAGTAAAGCAGTTTGACACCACTTTAAGTGCTGTAGTGCCATCCTATGGAATCCTAGGATTTGTAGTTTTATAAGGTCCTTACCCTTCTCTGCCAAAGAGTACTGGTGCCTCACAGAACTATAAATGTCAGGGTTCTGTAGAATGAAGCTAGAGCAGCTAAAGTGGTATCAAATTGCATTACTTTCTACAGTGTATATGCAACCTTCCTCATTGGTTTAGCTGACTTCCATATAGTTTCTTCATTTACACAAGGCTGGGCTATTGAAAAAGGTCTGGGAGACAAAGCCAAAATGCTCCCCCAAATACCCAAAAATACATACCCCACCAACACCCCTCCAAAAAAAGCAAAAACAGAAGAGCTCAGATGTCCACCTTTGTTTTTTAAAAAACAGGTATTTCTTCATACTACACAGCATGGGTTGGAGTGTGGTGCTTCAAACAATATGAAAAGTGAATTGCCCCTCTTGCCAAGAAATTTCTTTATTTAATTTTAAATGTGTTTATTTATTGTAGATTCCATATTTCTCCAAATACAGGCAGCTCAAAATGTACATTAAGTCAAAATAAAATAATTAAAAACCACCATTGTTGAAAAACAAGAATTACAATGGGGGGGGGGGAAGCTATCCAGAAAAAAGCAGTAATTTAAACCAGTTTGAAAGCATTTAAAACATAAAAATGAGAATAAAATTACAACCATCCCCTTTTAAAAGACCCACTGCAACAACTAGTTAATAGCCCAAACCAGTCTACATTTTTAGAAATTTCCCTGCCAGCAGAAGAAGACTAAAGGGTTAAACCAACCTAGTATCCTATAGGAGGAATTTCCTGGGAGAAGGCACCAAGAAGGCCCAAAACGACTAAACAGGGCAGCCAAGGGAAGGGCCCAAAGGTTGCAAAAAGAGCACTAAAGTACCACCAATGGACTTAGGATTGCATTTTGCCCCTTCACTTTGGCCAAAGTTGATAGGGGGAGCAGACAAGATGAACCTTGCCCACCCAGTCCTGGGTACAGGACCTACTGCAGCCTCAGTTCTTGCAGTAAAAGAAGATGGACTCTGACCATGTTATAAGACAGAAAATGAATGCAAAGAGGGGAAAAATCATCCATTCACCCTTTTCCTATAAAAAGAAGAAGAAAAATCCTTATCAAAACAATATAATGCTGCATTAACCATGGATCTGAAAACTCCTTTCCTCATTTCAATATTTGACCAGGCATTATGCATTGTGTCACAGTAGCTTATACAGTCAAATTATGTGTCACATCTGATGAGACTGAAATAATATGATTTGAAGTATAAGAGCAAGATGTGTCAAATCATAAATCTATTCAAGCATTACTTCCTATTGGGAGGGCTTTTAGAAATGTTTCCTCACTTCAATATTCCTTTCATGTCATTTTCATAAAAGATATTGCCCATCACTAATTAACTTTACAACATTTCAGATATTTTAATACTTAAGAAGGTTAACTATCAGAGCATCAGCTAATTTACCTTGTGGATATAAGAGAATTATGGAAATGACCCCCAAAAAACCCACCAATTCTGATGCGCATTGTTGTTGTTAACTACCTTTGTAACTGATGTGCATAGATATCCCTAAATGATTGGAGGTTGAATGTGTAAAGTGTCATCATCCAACAGTACTTTGCACAGATGTTTAAGGATATTTTTTTAAAAAAAAACCACATCAGTGACATCTTAGCAGTGATGCCCATTATATGTGTTATAATGCTTCCAACACCAAGATTTGAGCTAGTATGTTTACCCAGGATCAAAGCTACGCACCTTCTCTTGGGCCACACAAAAGCAGAGACTAGCCTACTTAAATGCAGTGGCAGCAAGTCGCTTCAGTATCAGTAGTGTGGTAAATTTGCTTTGGGATCATTTATTTATTTATTAAAATATTTACATCTTGCCCTATAGCCAAGGATCTCAAAGTAGCATATAATAAAACCAATATAAACAACTGTAACAAAAACAATAATTTAACTAGTCATAGAAATATATTACACAATTTAACAGTTGAAACAATTTAAAACTATGCACAAGCACAAATTTTGGTCCAAACTTTCGATAAGCTATCCAAGAGTACAGAATCTTATTTCTCCCAAATACATCCTGCACTGTGGATAATGCAAAAGTTCCTCCACATGAAAAGAAAATCCTTCAAACAGAAAACTAGCACATCAGAATGAAACTTAGGCTACAACTTGACTCTCTGAAGTGTCATGTTTAGAGAATGCAAACATCAAGAACCAGGACAGCATGGTAGTGATAAAAAATACTACAGTTTTATTTTGGATTCTTTAGACAGAGATCTGTCACAGACTTGTAAGTGTCAAATCTGAATTTTCCATGAAAGCTTTACCCTTTAAGGCTTTTCCCTTCAGCCCCTCCTTTCCCAGCTCGCGGTCAGCACCCTTTGAACTACATCAAAAGGTGCTTTAAAGTCTCTTAGTGTTTCTCCAGCTTCCCATCTCCTGCATCTATCCCAGGGAAGGGGGGGGTGTTATGTTTTTTGCTATCAAAGCCTTGTCTTAGGAAGTAAACAGGAAGTAAACAGGAAGTAATAAAACAACCATTTGCCCCTGCTATCACCCATCTGTCCCCACCCTCCGTATGCATTTTACTTGGATTACAGCTCCCTTCCAATTTTCCTTTACTTCTCGATATCCCTATTCCACCCTTTCCTTTTTCCTCATTCCCCTTATCCTTTTATTATGACAGATCCATAACTTTTGGATATGACAGATACTAGCTTTCCCACTTTTTTACAATGGAAAGCATTTACACATTCATGACTCCTCCTAGCCCTTGAACTAAATCTTTGGAAACACTCACTGCATTGCATATTTTTGAAAGTATAGACTTGGCTATATGTCACATGGTAACAGTGATGCACTAATATACTACTGGTGCAGGCTTTGTCATTAAGATCAAATATGGCATCAAGAGGAGGAGTCTATCATTCCTCCAGCTATTGGAAAAAGCTTTTTCAGGGGATTCACAAAGAAAAGTATCAACTGGCTCAACAAGCTCTGAAGCGATCTTTCCCTAGGGCAACCAGGTGCACAACACAGTGTCCTCAACCAACTTGCTCAGTGAACCCATACTAATCTCCATCATTTCTTTTTCATCCTGGGTGTGGGTAGTGATGTGAAAATCTCTGCTTTGATTTTGTTTTTTGTTATTCCAATTTCCAGCTGCATGTTCTTCCCTGTTCTTGTTATGTATCATGAGAGATTTTAGCAGGAGGGTGGGTTTTTTTCCACATGAAATGTTCTGCCACTTTTTTTAAAAAAAAAATGCTTATCTATAATACATAACTGTTGTGCATTTTACCTAGTGCATACATTGCCTCAGAAATTAAAGCATATTCAAGCACTTTTTTCAACTGCACCTATTTGCTACCTCATTGCATTTTAAAATGTGTCCACAGTTTTGTGTATATTCTTTCTCAAAACCTTTCAAATTTGCCAAGTCTCAAGGCAAGGCATGTTTATTCATACAAAAATCTTAGGAGGCATCAAAAATGAGATTTTTGAATCCAGAGAATTCTTCCTCCATTTCTTTCTTCAAAACGTGCTCCAATCACAGCCTGTTTTCCTTCTCCCCATCAAGTGGATTGGGACAGGCTTCAGCAGCCACTGCAGATCAGATCTCAGTGTGCCAAATCACACACAAAAAGGGTGCTGCCCATATAATGCTCTAACCTAGATGGCCAGTTGGTAATATCATTGCCTTGTTGCCTGACAACATTTGGGAGAATTCATTTGCATTGGCAGTAGGGTGGAGGAGGGATGGATATTATCAGTTACGCATAAATGCTTGTTACCTGCACTGAGCCCTGGGGATATTGCAATAAAGATGTAAATTGCTATAATTGGACAAGAGGAAAATAATGCTTCTGGAAAGGCAAGCCAGTTGATGTCTTAACCCTCCAACCTGAGCTACTGTGTAGGTTTAGAAATGCATTATCAGGAAGACTTAGAGAAAGGCATTTTAAGTTCCTGAGCACCAGTATAAAATATAGAACCATTTTTATGAACCCAGGAAATCTGCTTGTTTGCCAAACCTGCTTAACCCTTTAACTCAAAGTATGGCCTCTTGAGATCACCAGGGAACATGGTTTCATTTGTCGTCAAAGAGATTAGACAAGGAAGCAGCAGTACTGTAATCTGTAACAGTGTGTCATCGTTTACAGCTCCCAAACACCTCATACAAATGTTTCAGTATTTGATAGCTTGTCCAAGGAGGATATATTAAAGAAGGGTTATGAAGTACAGTACAATGGATTTTCATTCCTTTAAGGAGGAATGACATTAAAAGGTCAAGTTCCCAAATATACAGGGGGGGGGAACTATCTCCTGCAACAGCTGTACAATACTAGAAGCCACTTTCATTTCATACAGTATTCCAGCTAAAATGATGGCTAGACAGATATTTACCTACCTCAAATTTTAACATTAGCTTAAAGGTTCCTGAAATAAATTTGGGTCTGACGTGAACAAGGGCTTCCAAAAATGGAATGATATTAAATAAAGAAAAGAGGATCTTACATAAAAATGCAATATGCTAGGCCACCAGTTTTATGCTGAGATAATCTCAGAGCTGACTGATATGATCAACTGAAAACCCCAAGTATTGGCCTGCATAATCAACAATTGGATTTTTAGAGCTTCACACTTAGTTCTAGAAACTAAGGTACTATGACAGCTATAGCAATGTAACTTTGAGAAGTTCTTTAAATTAAAGTTTCCCATTACCCCAAGGTAGTATCAGCACCTTTCAATGGTACTTGTCCAGTTAGATGAGGATGGGGACAAGATTCTTTGAGAAGCATTGACCTTGCGCATTCTAGCCAGTAAGAGTTGCCGGAAGTAGACTGAACAAGTGGATGAAAGACTGATAAATGAAAATTATGAAATGTACTGGTGCTGTCTTTTGATCATATCCAGAACCTATAGGTAGGTCAATATCTAGTAGCAAGGTTGTTTGCAAAGTTTGCATTGACATCCAGTCAGCTCCAATCATTAGCCAATGAGCTTACCAATGTTGCTTCCACTGAAGAATCTGCAGACAGGGACCACATCACATCACACATTTCTTTTCCTCCTGAGCTAATGCTTCTCAATATCAGCCAAACTTCAGCATTTAAAACCAATGCACATTCTCACCTTTCTGTGTCGAGGCCACTGCAGAGCCATTCCTTAAACCCATTACAAACATTTCAATTAAATCTTGAAAAATTGCTTTCCTAGGGCACTTAATTACCAGCTCACCTCCTCCCATCTAGATGCCAAGTAATTTCAATTTAATTAATTTCTCCTCAACAATAAGAGGAATAAACTATGTATATAAAAGAAGGAAATACCTTTCTGCCTAAAATTCCAATGATAAGGAATACATTTTTGTATTGTCTGTGAGTTGGGAGTTGTTTTCCTAACAAATTTAGCTAAACTTTAGTCTAAATGAAACATTAGTCCAAAAGAATAGTATAGTGTATATTATACATGCAAAGTTAGGCCTAGTAAATACAAACTATAGATCACCTAAGAAAATTATTTCTAGAACACATCACATCAAACAATATGTGAAAGATCTATACCAGGGATCGGCACCTTTTTTTGGCCGGGGGCTGGGGGGGGAATGGCGCCGGGGGTGGCGTGTGCGTGCATGTGCACGACGCCCACCATCGTGTGCATGCGTGCACATGTGGGGGGCGCCATTTTGGAACAGACACCAGCACCAGCGCCGTGCAAATTTACACAGCGCCAGCGCCATTGGGCGTTCCAAAATGGTGCCTGCCACTGTGCGCATGCACGTGTGAGCGCGGGTGCCATTCTGGTGTCCAAAATGGAGCGCACAGCGGTGGCACGCGTACAGCGGCAGCGACAACAGCAGGACCAGCCACGGGCCAGTCCCAAGGCCTCCGCGGGCAGGACCCGGCCCGCGGGCCATAGGTTGCCAACCCTGATCTATACAAATGTACATCCCATTTCCATTTTAACTATTCCAGACCAGAATATCAAAAATTGGATGAGAGGGAAAATAATTCTCATACAAATCCTGGTATAGAAATTTGAAGTTCTCGAGCAGAGAAATAATTCTGTATGTCTATGGCATTTTTTTTTTCCATTGAGAGACAGCCCAGAGTAGTCATAGATAATTTCCAATTTTCTAGCCAAAATGCAAATACATTTTGGTTCATATTCTTTAGATGTTCTTTAAAGGTCTAAAGTAGTAAGCTTAGACATTTCAACTAACAATTAGACTGACTGCTAGGCAGGCAGACTACAGCCTACAGCTGCAGGTTTGCAAATATGAAGATTTGCTTCCAGACCTTTTGAATTCAGAAACTGGGTGACATCAATCGTGGAAGATTTTCAGCAAAAATATTGCCTCACTCAGGAACAGGAAGAACTTATATGGCTAATATAAAAAGCATGAAGGTGAAATACCAACAGAATTGGCTAGGCAAGGATTGGCAAATACTCTATTAATGACCATTATTTAGACAAAGATAATGTATTTTGAAGAAGAAGAGAGATAAATAGTTCTTTCTTGGTTTTTCCACCAAATAAATTGTCTCCTGTTTCTCTCCTGGAGAAGTTCTTTGTTTGTTTTGAACTATCTAGCTGTAACACAGAAAATAATCTTTGAAGAACAGCATTTAGTGAATTAATCAATCAATCAAGTCTCCATATGTTAATACTCATACATCCCAGATTTGTCACATCAAAGGATATCTAGCAGAAAGGCATGTTGCCTAATTAAATTAACTGTATCACACGTAAACTGTGCTTTTGATCAAGAGAATGCAATTTACTTCTAAGACTTTGCTAGGAAATTTACTTATTTGATCATAGGGTGGCTGCCCTTTTAGAGATTAAAGGATTTAATCTTGCTAGCTTTCTGGATATGTAGCGCATTGTTTCAATCACACTAATGACCACGCTTTATACTCTTTCTTTCTATGGAGGAACAATTCTGGTTCACAATGATTTATTCATGTAACTATATATGGTCTGTAATAACTGGGAGATATGAAGGCACAATTTTTCATTCATACCAATCCTCTGCCGGATAAAGACCTCATCAAACTGCATCCAACTTGTTCTTGACAGGATGCTAAATAACTGGCTTTTTAACCCCACATTAGGCAACTATGGCTTTGCAAGTTACCTTGCCTATTACTAGCCTTTGCAGTTACATTCAGACTTATCAAAAGAATAACCACATGCTGTGCTCTGCATATGCAGTACAATATACTCCCAATTTTGTTCTATACTGAGATGAAATACTAATCAATCAAAACCCAAGCTTGCCAGGTCTCTTATATTTTGTTTGGAAAAATTAGTGACTGAGAAGGCATGGAAGAGGGCAATGTGCTAGCTGTATTTGGATTTTAAACAAACAGATCTAATTTTAGCCCTTCATCTCACACCCAAACTGGATGTAGCACACAGTCCATGATCAAAGGGGACCACAAATTCAAGTGAAAAAATAATAGAGGCAGAGTTGTTTAACTCTTTCACACATGTCATCTGATGACTTTAGACTTGGAGAATGTCACTTAAGAGAGGGTGAAAGAATGATTTTAAAAAATTAATAAATCTGGAGAAACCAGAGTAGCAGTGGAACAGTCAACTATAGAAGGAGTTGGAGAGCAGTGTGAGAAGTCAAAGAAGTCAGTAGATAATAATGTCTGTAATGATGAAGAAATGGAGACCAAATTGGTGAGTGGAGGAATTGCCAAAGATGTTCAGCTAGAAGAAGCTATGA
The DNA here is from genome assembly GCA_026167975.1 of Phrynosoma blainvillii. Taxonomy (NCBI): domain Eukaryota; kingdom Metazoa; phylum Chordata; class Lepidosauria; order Squamata; family Phrynosomatidae; genus Phrynosoma; species Phrynosoma blainvillii. The sequence continues at coordinate 182,227,806 of JANUYF010000004.1, read as the reverse complement.
GGAATCTTGGTGAGACAGAAGGAACTACTGGATTGAAAGAAGGACTATGGGGAGAAGCAGACTGGCAGCTTGGAGCAGTCTCTAGCCACTCCAGCCCTGATCAGCCCCTGATAGGCCAGGGAACATGGTGATGACAGCTTACTCCGAAAGCGGGCCATCGCCACAGTCTCAAATGAGCAGCCAGCAAGGAGTAGCTTTTCATTGTCCTTTTTCCGGCTGTTTCGGGCCACCTTAGGTGGGGCTTCCAGCTGTATTAGAGGCATGTGTTGTCTGCACGCCATGTCCCCAAAGCAGCTGGAAGCCACACCTTTTCGCCCATCTGTTTCGGGTCTTTACCTGAATATTTTGATGGACGACTGATAAGAGGTCACATTGCTCAACAATAGTATGTTAATGGATTGAAGATGAATGAGTTTGAAGAGTTGATTCAGAAAGAGGTCTACATTCAAGAAGAACAATGTCAAAAAGACATTGTGATAATACGTGCTATTTTGATATTTTTATTTATTTTGCTTACTTTTTTTTCTTTTTTGTAAAATGGTAGGAATTTCACCCTATGTTAAATATGGGGGGGGATTTTAAGCTGGCTGGTTGAATTTGGTTTGGAAAAATGATTCTGATGATTTTATATCTGACACAGGATATGCTAATTAGAATATGATGTTTATATGGATTTATGAAATATAATAAAAATAAAGTTATGTGGTTCTTCCTTTATAATAACATCATATAAATTTTATGTGTTCAATAAAGATATTATTTTTAAAAAAAGAAAATGCAAATAACAGCAAATAATTAATGCAAAATATAAATAATTAATATTACACTTATCACAAGTATAATAATTAATATTACACTTATCAATTATTTGAAAAACATAGATATTAGGAAGAAATACAAATAAAACATACATGCAAAAGTGAGGAAAAGAGCAAACCAAAACTGACAAGTTCATCTACTCTTTGTAAGGTTCATGTTCATCTATTCTTAGTAAGAAGTTCAAATAAGAATTATGTAAGGTGATCCAAATAATTAGTAAGAAATTAATAAGGTGATTCAAATATTTTGAATAAGTTATTTCTGCCCATTTCAAATTACTTCCAGAATGGCCCCTCATCATGGAATTAAGGTATGTGTGTCTGGGCTCTCAAAGATTATGCCAGAGAAGCACAAGCTCTGGCAAGTTCTACCAAACAGGTAAGACTTCAAGTGCAACCCCAGTGGCAGACTACATGCCATCCATAGACTAGCATAGTTAAACATGAAGAGACTTATCACCAGAAGGCTGGCCACCAGGTTACCAGTCAGACAGAAACAACAATAAACATAATGAGAGTATGAAATAGTTGCCAACTGCACTGAAGACAGAAAGAAACACAGACCCTCAAGACATCCAAGAGGCACTTTGAACTGGTTTCAAAATCATAGAGTATTTTTAGCAGCAAGAGTGTTACGTAGTACTAAATAATAGTAAGACATAAATCTGATCTACCTCTGATGAAGGAGACTGAGAATCGTGAAAGAAATTTATTTTTCCCAGTTCCTCTCAAGGTACTACTGATTTCCTCTATGTGTTTTTATCCTAAAACAGACTAACATGGCTGAATATCTGTTAATTGTAGCAATGTGCTCTACAGTCACATGATGGACAATAAAGACTGCTATTAGAAAGAGATGTCTACGCTGCCCAAAATGGCTGACCTACAGAAAGATCAACCATTAACGGAGGAGTTTAGGAGAGACAATGAGTCAAAGCCATGCTGTATAAATCAAAGCATGATACCTCCCAAATGCTGGTAAGGAAAGGCAATCCTTTTTTTCTCTCTCTTATGCATAGCTTTAATAGCACTGGGGTTTATCTTTGCAACAAAATTGTGATTTCACCTATCTTCATGACAGGTGAGAGCAGAATGAATAGGGGCTAAATATGAGCATCACAAAGTAGTGCAGGAGCACATCTGTGGTTGTGCAGATAGGCACTGAATCTTCAAAAAACACAAAAAGTTTAAAAGGAGGAATAGTGACTTTCAGTGACAATTGACCAGAATGTATATTTAACAGTGCATTTGTATATGTATCCAATTGTAAGTAAGTCCCATGGAATGTAGAGGGGCTTACTCCTAGGAAAGTGGATATAAAATTGCATCCAAAGGTACATGTCCCTTCATTTGGAAAATGAAGCACTGGCTTAATTGTCTGTTTCATGGTGCATATGTGCATTTTTAAAAAAATATTATTATTTTTAAATATTTATTTATAACAAAATTAATACATGAAATTAACAACAACTACATAATTTACAACAGATACATAAAACAGGCAAAAACAAAATTTTGTTACTTCCTCTTACTGATTTCCTTTTCCACTTTTCATTTTCTTCTTCATTTCTTCTTGCAATTATATCTTGTAATATCAGAGTTTACAGTATCAAAATTATTCTTTTAATCTTGCTTCCCCTTTATCTCATATTTATAATAAATCCTCAGTTCTAATTCCAATTATACCTAAATGAAATAGCTCTCTCTATATGCACAATACACAGTCTTTGTTAATAGTCAATCTTCCATCTTCTTTATAAACAAAATGTCCCTCCATCTTTCTTTCGGGTAATCATATACTTTCTTCCACTCCTTTTTTCTATCTTCTGTTTTTTCCTCTATTTCACCCGATATTAAATCCATTTCCATTAGATCTATAAGCTTTAATCGCCATTCATCTATTTGAATTTCCTTATTGATTTTCCAATATTTCGCACAGATTTGTCTAGCAGCTGTAAGCATATAAAATGTAACTCTGCCACATTTCTTTTCCAGTTTGCTATCTATCATACACAATAACATAGTTTCTGGTTTTCTATCCAGTTCTATCTCCAGTATTTCAACAATGTTTTTTTGAATAATTTTCCAAAAAAAATTAGCACATGTATACTCCCACCAAGGATGAAAGTATGTTCCCTTTACTTTTTCTCATTTCCAACATAAGTCTCCATTATTGTACATCTTAGCTATTCTATCCGGGGATAAATGCCACCTATATATAATTTTATAATAGTTTTCTCTAATTTCTTGACTTAGGGCCTTTGCAGACTGCCAGAAATAATGCACATTAAATTGAGGCACTGCCCTGGCTCAATGCTAGGGAGTCATGGGAATTGTGTTTTTTTCTGGGACATTGAGCCTTCTCTGTCAGAGAGCTCTGGTGCCACAATAAATTACAGTTCCCATGATTCCCTAGCACTGAGCCAGGGCAGTGCCTCAATTTAATGTGCACTATTTCTGGCAGTCTGCAAAGGCCCTTAGAGAGTACTTTAATCTGATATTCCAGCATTTTTCCCATTGAATTAGTTCTAATTCGTGTCCACAATTCCTTTCCCAAGCTATCATATTGTCTTTAATCAGCTCTTCCTCTCTATTATATTCCAACAGCTTTTTATAGATTCTAGATAATGGTGCTGGTTTATCGCTCATAATGTTTTCTTCTAAAAAATATTATTATGAAATATTCTTGAACTACTGTGTTTAAAACAAAAGCAGTATGTAAATTTTGAAATAAATCTGATGTTTCTATACTGTGTTTGATACTTTGTTCCTAGGAAGGTAGTTTTCCTAGGAACAAAATATCAAACACACAGCATAGAAACCTCAAATTTATTTCAAAATTTAAATACTTTATGTAGGTATTTATTTATACATACTTTATGTATTATGTATGTAAATGTATTTCAAAATTTACATACTTCTCTTTTTGTTCCTAGGAAGGTAGTTTTCCGAAGATCAAAGAAGGAAGTGCAAAGGCAGGCTTACTGTTGAACATAAAGAAAACAAAATAATGACTACAGAGAACTTACACACATTCAGATTAGAAAATGAGGAAATAGAAATAGTAAAAGAGTTCTCATATCTGGAATCAAACATTGATCAGAATGGGGACTGCAGCCAAGAAATCAGAAGAAGATTAAGAATGGGGAGGGCAGCTATGAAAGAACTAGAAAAGATCTGAAAATGCAAAGATATACAACTCAGCACAAAAGTCAGAATCATACAAGCCATTGTATTCCCTATTACCATGTATGGATGTGAGAGCTGGACTGTACAAAAGAAGATAGGAGGAAAATCAGTGCATTTGAAATGTGGTGCTGGAGAAGAGTGCTGAGGATCCCAAGGACAGCCAAAAAGACAAACAAATTGGCCCTATAGCAGATCAAGCCAGAAATATCCCTGGAGGCCAAGATGACAGGACTTAAGACTGTCGTACTTTAGGCACATCATGAGAAGGCATGAATTGTTGGAAAAAACAATAATGTTGGGAAAGGTAGAAGGAAGTTTAAAGAGAGGAAGGCCACATGCTAGATGGATGGACTTTATTAAAGAGACCACGAACATGAGTTTGCAGGAGCTGGGCTGGAGATGAGATCAAGTCGCCATGGATCGAGATCGATGTGAAGGCAGTTAACAACAACAAAAAGGTAGTTTTCTCAAAAAAAAAAACACCTTGCCTTTCCTTCCCAGCTCATGCAAAAATAAAAACTAGTTAGTCTTGAAAGTGTTGACACATTATTCTTTTCTTTTTTTCCCCTTCCTTTCTATGTCCCTATGAAAGCTTCAGTATCTAATTCCATTTGATAATATAAACCTGAGAAAATTACTGGGGAGGGCCTATATTTTTCTTGATTTATTCTAGAGAGATGGGCAGTATAAGAGGGGAATGCAGCACTTTTTCTCTAAGGGCCTAAGCAGACTGCCAGAAATAGTGCACATTAAATTGAGGCACTGCCCTGGCTCAGTGCTAGGGAATCATGGGAACTGTAATTTATTGTGGCACCAGAGCTCTCTGACAGAGAAGGCTCAATGTCCCAGAAAAAAATACAGTTCCCATGATTCCCTAGCACTGAGCCAGGGCAGTGCCTCAATTTAATGTGCACTATTTCTGGCAGTCTGCTTAGGCCTTAAGAGTGTTTGACTAAAAAATCAGATTCAAGTTGACTTGTTGTTTTGTTGCTGTTGTTATATTTTTTGTATCTCACTCTTTTCCTAGAACTGGGACCCAGAGCAGCTCACAACATTAAAAGAACAATGCAATTAAAAACATAGAAAAGTGGTACATTAAAACATAATTAAATTGTTACAAAATTAAAATAGATTGCTTATTAAAATAAAAATACAGTTAAAAAGTGAAATTGTTTAAAACATTTAAAACGATACCACACCCCAGCCAGTCCTTCAAAGTATCGAAAGCACAGTATGAAAATCACACATGCATAGCAGCATCTTGATGTTGATCTCTGATGTACTGAAGACTGACATATTAAATTAAAGCTATTAATGTTAATATAAATGCCTCTTAAAAGCCTGAGCTCTGTGCTGAATTATCTGAATAGCATGGAGAAGCACTTCATGTTTAACACCACAATAGATGTGCGCTTATGCTTGCTTTTATCATAACAAAGTGCATCTCCAAAAGAAGTGGTAATACAATCAGTTTTTTAATTGTGAATAATACCTTTCTTTTTCCAGCAAGTGCTATATTGTGGATTTCAGGTTCTGAAGCAGGGGCCTACCAAGAGAGCATGCTCATGAGAGAGAATGAAAAAAGGATTCAATTTTCTGGCATAGTAGCTAGTAATTTTAAATAAACTCATCTTAGAAGAAGGGGAAAGAAAAGTCAGCAAGTGACATGAAGGCAAAAATATACCGTATTTTTCGCCCTATAACACGCACTTTTTCTTCCCCTAAATGTGCGTGGGGAAGTGAGTGCGCCCTATAGGGCGAAGGGCCGAGGCCGCGGGGAGAAGGAGCCCTCCTTCCCCCCGCGACCTCAGTCTTTGAATGGACTGGTGCTGGGATCGAAGCGATCCCGGCACCAGCCCATTGAAAGACTGAGGCCGGGGGGAGAAGGAGCCCTCCTTCCCCCCCCGGCCTCAGTCTTGGAATGGGCTGGTGCCGGGATCGAAGCGATCCCAGCACCAGCCCATTGAAAGACTGAGGCCGGGGGGAGAAGGAGGGCTCAGTCTTTCAATGGGCTGGTGCCGGGATCGCTTCGATCCCGGCACCAGCCCATTCCAAGACTGAGGCCGGGGGGGAAGGAGGGCTCCTTCTCCCCCCGGCCTCAGTCTTTCAATGGGCTGGTGCCGGGATCGCTTCGATCCCGGCACCAGCCCATTCCAAGACTGAGGCCGGGGGGGAAGGAGGGCTCCTTCTCCCGGCGACCTCAGTCTTTCAATGGGCTGGTGCCGGGATCGCTTCGATCCCAGCACCAGCCCATTCCAAGACTGAGGCCGGGGGGGGAAGGAGGGCTCCTTCTCCCCGCAACCTCAGTCTTTCAATGGGCTGGCGCCGGGATCGCTTCGATCCCAGCACCAGCCCATTCAAAGACTGAGGTCGCGGGGGGAAGGAGCCCTCATCCCCCGGGACCTCAGTTCAATGGGCTGGTGCTGGGATCGGAGAAGTTCTCCGATCCCAGCACCAGCCCATTGAACAACCGGCCTCCGGCTAAAGGGAGGAATCCTTTTTTCTTGGATTTTCTTCCTTTAAAATTCGGTGCGCCTAATATGCTGGAGCGCCTTATATGGCGAAAAATACGGTACATACATAGGACTGCCTAAGCCAGGGGTAGGCAACCTTTCCCCTTTAAGGGCCGAGGGACTTCAGCTCCCAGAAGCCTCAGCCATGTTGGCCAATAGTCCCATGTTGGCCAATAGCTCCTGGGATTCTGGGAGCTGAAGTCCCTTGGCCCTTAAAGGGGAAAGGTTGCCTACCCCTGGCCTAAGCCATTCTGTATCTACTGCTGATAGTGGCCCAGTATGGGTTCACGATACAGCTGTAGTGAGCAGGTGAGGGAAAGTGGCCAGAGGGAGAGGTGTTGTCTATAAAGTTCATCACCTGACCAGATTACCTATTAGGGAGCTGAACCATATCAAGTATGCTCTGAAAACCATGGATAGCCTGTGGATTCTGTTAGTATACCATCCATCCCCCTCTCTATCAGACTCCCTGGCTGAGCTCATGAACGGGTCTTAGAGCTGTTGTTCAAGCAGATTTCTGCTTCTCAGCAACTTCAACATACCACTGGAGGTGAGTTTGTCAGGTGCAGCTCAGGAGTTCATGCTATCCATGACGAATATGGGCCTATCCCAATTGGTTTCAGGACCTACACATGCAGCAGGTCTCACCCTTTATGTAGTTTTCCACTCAGAACATATGGATCCGTAGCAGAGAACAAGCCTTGGGTAGAGGGCAGTTGTTGTTCCTATTATTATTACATACCATGGATAATTCACTTATTTGCTAGTAAAATATCTAACAAACAAGGAACTTTTGTAGAAATGTTTAAATTATTTTGAATGCCTCTATAAATCTTAGAGATGCAAAGCATCAGGAATATGATTTCCATATCTAGGCCTAACTATTATTTTTAAAAAAACAGATAATGTTATAAAACTTTGTTTAGAGAGCATCACTTAAGAATCAAAATGGGGACTTGTAGAACTGAATGTTCTGTCAAATCAAATAAGCCAAATCCCTGCCTTGCACACAGAAATCTAGATACAGAGAGAAGACTAAATAGAGTTCTTCCCAATTTTAAACCTATGACTTCCTACATCTATAGTGGTATGTTTCCTTGAATAGGTTCCAGCACCAGGGGATATTAGAATAAACCCTTAACACTTAAAATTCATCAATGTGGGTAGCATTGTCCAGTTAACAGCATTCCTTCCACGCAAATGTGTTGAGAAGTGCTGTCATATTCAAGGTGAAAGAACTAGTATACTAACAGAAAGAGCTGCATTACCAACCCAAAAGGCATAGCTATAAGGAAGAAAAAAAGTGAGACCATCTGTGAAACTGGGTTAAAATCTGTTAAAGATGTGTTTGAAAGTGCAGCTGTGCAAGTTATTGCAATAGTGTTTTCCTCTGTGTGTCACTGAAGGGGGCTTTGCTGTGTGAGCAAACAAAAATGTTTGGTTTTATTTTTAATGGCTTGGAAGAAAGTTGAAATAACTAAGTGGAAAATTATGCTGATAGCAAAATTTTCCACAGAGGATTAGGGAGGACTATAAGAAACCACAGAAAGACCCTAAAGAAATTAGCAAACCAGTCATTGTGACAACTGGTGAAATTAACCTAAGTGAGTGTTTAAGATATTGCACAGTGGATTGAAAGAGAAAACTTATGAAGTCAGCTACATGCTGAGTTTATACTTTGATAAATTCCAACTCAAGCATCCAGATGCTCTTAAGCAAAGCTACCTGAATTTAACTGTGAACACTTCCATGAAGCCATCTGTTCACTGCACAGCAAAGAAAGTTTGCATGCATATATGGATAGCACTGTGCAAAAAATCATGGTGTCAATTAATGAATTAATGAATTATTTTACATCCTAGATTTGCACATTACTTTGCTCCTTGCATGCTCTCAACAGAGATAACAGAACTAAAATACTAATAACTAGTATCACCAGTTTATCATGGACCTGACTCAGAATATAACTTTGTCTAACTCCTCATGCTTTCTCACTCTCGCTCTCTTTAAACAAGCATGAGCTACCACTTATAACAGATACTCTGTAATATTAACCCCTTCCATTTAATGTTAACCCTTTCCACTTTATCACAGACTACCTGATCACGTAATCTTCTTGTATAGTGGATTTCTTCTCTATCTGAACAATTTAATCCAAAGAAGAAAAAGAATGATGGGCAGTAGATTGCTTCCTCCATCTAAATGTATATGTTTCTTCCCCCAATTGAGATATATTTCTTAAGGAGGAGGGCACATGAAAGAGCTTTCCACCTAATCTGGTGCAATGGGATTAATGTAGAGAAGGGGAAACCAATTTATAATACCCATTGGCAATATTTCTACATACAATGCTATCAGCATGTATACACCAAGATTACACGCCAGCAGAGAACTCCAAGAAAGCAGATGACCCCTTTTCAAGTGCTGACCTAGAATCATAGTAAAAAAAATTTAAAAAGCTAAATCATGCAAAAGGGTGTTTTCTTATAAGTAAAACTAACCAATAATGTGGCAATTGAAGAATTTGAGCTTATTAAGGTGGTCAATAAATGTATGGTAGTTCACCCAAATACAGCTATCTTCCAATCCTCTTCAGCTATACAAAGTGAGTTTTGATGATGGCAGGCCCATAATTTTAACCATCATCCAGTCCAATTAAAAAAAAAAACTTCCACTATCTGGGAATCCACTGTCACCTCAATAAGAATTCCAACATATCACAGCATATTAAAAGCCCCATGTTCACAAGAGTGTTTGTGAGTGCAGAATCAATGGCATATTCCGCAAAAAAATAATAATACATAAAACATATGTTCATATCAAGTGCTATGTTTGTTTTGGGTAGCTATCAGACTCATTTTTTAACAGCCCTCCTCCCTATCGATCCATCCATCCATCTATCTGACACAATTTCTGAGTTTTTAGAAGTGCTCTTGTCATTTATTGCAAGAAGACCTAAGATTAAGAACATTGAGGGACAATTTTTCTATCCCAATAACAAAATAGCTTCTGTTAAGTGAAATGCCCCCCCCCCAATGAAAAGCTATTTTTTGTGCCAGCCACTTTATAGACAAGCAGATCATGTAATTTCAATCTTACAGTGATCCTTGAATACATATTTTCTACACATGGTGTGATGGTTGCATGTTTTCTCATCCGTTGTGCTCCTGGAGAAGTAGCAGCAGAGAAAAGGGAAGCACTGAATATTCCACTGAATAGTGCCATTGTACACTGGATCACCTGCATTTCTGTCCTAAACCTGTGAAAAAATGTCTCCCACCACATTTTTTCCAGTGTGGAAATATGGTTCAGTTAATGCTGTTACAACACTGTAAGCAAGCTGAGATTCTTGTAGTGTGGTGTCCAGACAGATGTCTGTTCAAAAACATGCCTCAACAATGCAGCAACACCACATTTTTATGCCATGTTTTCCTAGTGTATTTGACATATACACTGAAATGGGTATTTCTCTCTGCATTCAACCATCTGTTCATCAATGGTTAAATTAAAAAAATTCTGTACAGTTTACAAAGCTGTTTAATGAACATAGATCACATGTCCTGAAAGGCAACCAGTTTATCAGTGATTCTAAAGCTGCTGTCAAATGTCAAAACTGATGCGGTTTGATACTGATTCATCTCTTCATGGTTCCGTCTTATGGCATCCTGGGATTTGTAGTTTGTCCTGGCACCAGAGCTCTCTGACAGAGGAGGCTAAATATCTCACAACTACAAATCCCAGAATTCCATAGCATTGAGCCATGGCCATTAAAGCAGTGTCAAACTGCATTGATTCTGCAGTGCAGATGTAGCCTTATGCAGCCTTGGGCTTTATTGGTTGTCGAGCTTCAAAAGCCTTGTGAGTTCACAAAATCTCTTCAGGCTTCTCACTATTTTGAAGGGGCAGCACTATGAGACCAGATGCCACCATTCCTCCAAGGCTTCATGCTGTCCGTGATGCACCCCTGCTGTAGCAACAGTAGGCCAATCAATGTATGTCTTCAACTCAATGATGACAAGGGACACCACTGGTAAAGTTTCTTTCATCCCATGAATTTATTACATGCTGTGCATCTCTGTTTGTGTCACAGATTACATGAATGTTTTCTTGAGGAGCAGTTGAAAGGTTTCTAGTATGGGTTGTTTGTCTGCCTCCTTGTGGGCTCCTGGATGATGTTGCTAACTACTTGTACTTATCATTAGCACCCTCACCACGCAGAAAACAGCAAATTAATATGTTAATCTGTAAAAAAACACACTGATTTATTCTACAATGAAGTCTAGCTCTGCCAGGGATAGCAAAATGATCTGAATGCCACAAAAACTCTATCTGTAAATAACTAAGTGCATATTTTCACTTTAATAAACAATAGGTTGTGCATATAGGAAAAGGGGTTTCAAGTTAGAGTTCCCTCCTGGTCTCTCTTTGTTTGGGTAGGGTGAACATTTGAATCCAGCTTCTCTGAATCATATTTCAACCACAAAATGGCACATCCCTCTAGGTTACATTGTGTGGGACAAAATAATATGTGAATGACAAGGCAGAACAGATTCTGGGAGTGATTTTGTCCCAGCTATATTTTGTTTTGAAGGGGGAGATTATAAATGACAAGTGACTGAAACCCAAGGATATTTTTACAAATCTTCAGGTGCCTGTGATGTCTACATTGTAGATCATTCTATATGCATTCTACAACAAAAATGACTCTGGGAAACTTAAATTTCCTATCTAACTGTATAAAGTTTAAACACAGTCTTGCCTAATCACATATAATGGTTTGGGGGTTTTAAAGCTCAAAGGAGAGTTCCTTGGATAAGTGGTGTTGAGCACTCCACTCACAGCAGGAAGAGCCTTTTCTTTACAGAGAAAAATAATATTCACAATTATTTTTTCCTGTTGAAAAATGGGCTTCTCAGCACTTAGAAAAACCCACTTGGAAAAATAATAGACCAGCGAATATTTTTGTGCAATTTTCTCCAAGCATCCAAATGTCCCAAAGTGTTGCAAAGGAATTATTCTGCAGAGAAAAGCACATGGTTTTCTGTGCAAAAAAACAAAACCATATGTTTTTATCCACAGAACAGTTCCTCTGCAACTTCGCCGGATGTTTGAGTAAAGGGAGAAAGAATACTGCAGAGAAATATCCATTTTCTCCCATAGTGGAGAGAAAACAACCATAATTAGTTGTATTCACAAGCAAGGAGGAAATAGTCAAGGATTTACATCCCTACATTCCTCAGTGCTTTCATTTATGCTAGCAAAACCCAGTGTGTGGGAGGTAGGAATTACATCATTAGCTAGCCTGACAAAGAACCCACATATTCCTTTTCTGCTTAAAATTGCTTATACCATTTGCTCATGACTAGGGATGACATGCTATATTTCCTATATGCCTTCAGAATAAAGCCTTCAGGAAAGGATAGGACCAGCCCAACCCCACAGACAGTGTAAGTGGCTGTCTACAGCATGGATGCTCAATATCTGCTGGAAACCCTTCAAAGGGGTTGTTTCTCTTCTGTTTTTTAAACCACAGGTCTTCAAACATTTTACTTTCCTGTTCCTGAAAAGTATCAAAGACCAGGTGGGAAGGAGAATCTGTCTGCTATTGGCCTGTAGTACAGAACTCACTCCTCTATATACACCTCACTGTCACATCAACCCTTCCCCACCCCCAAAAAAGGAGAGCTAGCATGGTGCAGTAGTTTGAGCATTGGACTATGACTCTGAAGGCCAGGATTTGAATCCCGGCTCAGCCACATACACCCACTGAGTGATCATGGGCAAGTCACACTCTCAGCCTCAGAGGATGGCAATGACAAATTCCCTCTGCAGAAAATTGTCAGGAAAACCCCATGATAAGTTTACCTTTTACGGTCACCATAAATCGGAAATGACCTGAAGGCACCCAACAACAAACACAATTCACTCACCTATATCCACCTCACTGTCAACTCAAAACCCACAACAGAACACATGGCACAACACAAACTGGCCCTCGAATCATGTGATATCCCTCCTCTACTATAAGATTACCTACATGTAACTATAAAAGGCAGGGAAACACTAGTTGCCCCACAAAAAGGGTGATAGTGACATTCAGAATACAATGTATTACAGTTGTACTTAAATTACAATAATTACAAATTAATTACAAGTTACTGGTAACTTCCAAATTCCTATACTTCTCAGAAAACCCCAGTTGGCAGACCTGCCCATCACTTCCTGGCACATCTAGATTGGGTGCTATGCAACATGAGGGCTGCCATGTAACCTATCTTAGAAATTATCTCTAACAAACCAGAAATGCTATCTTTTCTCAGCTGCATCCTAGTTGTATAGATTGCCACAAATCAAAGGTGCTCCATATTGAAGGCTGCCAATCATATGTTTGGTTGAAATATGGTTTGGCAGTGTGGAGAACGAACCCATTAGGAATGCATTGGCTGAGACCACTAATCTAATTTTCAATCCTGAACCTAAGCCAAAAGACAGCCCACACAAAAGCCAAACACATTAAGCTACTAAGCCACCAATTCCCTTGATTCTATTTCAGCTGTGATAATCGACAACAACAAATCACCTTTACTAAAGGATGGTTATGAGTGGTGTTGCTTGTTGGCTGATGCCCAACACTTTTTACAAGGCTATACCATTTTAATAGTTGACAGCATACGTGCAGGAAAGCAGACAATTGGAAGGCATTAAAAGCTCTAATGTCTTCATCAAAACTGCAGCAGAAGCTAAGCAAATCACTCAGATGATGAATTGTTGGTTCAGTTAAAATGTGCCCAATGCACTTGCTGTATCATTTGAGCTGCACAATGTATTAAAGCTCCTAGTGGAAATAATCAAGCTCTCACTGTCTCCTTTTAGAAAATAGATGATAAAGCACTAGATTTTGGAAGAGAAGCTCTTAGGCATTCAGAAACACTTTACAATATATCACCAGACAAAACTGGGAGCCACCAATGCACAGTAGAGACTAAGAGACTAAACTACATTATGAAAAAAGCCCATAGTTCAGTAGTATTCAAACTTTTACCCTTGGGATCCCCCTTTACATCTCCCTGCAGATGCCGTGCCCCTTCCCACTTGATGTAGTGTATGAATGAAAATATTTTGTTTATTCAGTGTGCGCATTTTCATTCTCACATTCATGTATATTCATATTTTAACTTTTTATATGGAAATAATATAATTGAAATTGGAATACAGTGGTCCCTCTATATTCGCTAGGGTTAGGGGCACAGGACCCCAATGAAAAGGAAAAAAACACAAATAACAAAAAGCTATGTTTTTAACTGAGAGAACACCTCTCTAGGTCCTCCAGTGCAACTGTGTGGTCAACATCTGCCAGACAATGACCACAGAATTATGCTGGAAGAGCTACAAATGCCTAGTAGATTGTTCTCTCTAGGAATCTCTAGGTCTTTCAGTGCAACCTTTGGTTAAAGTTGACCATAGAGTTAACACTGGACAACCTAGATATTCCTAGAGATAACATACTAATACAATCCATGAATAATCAAATCCACAAATGTCAAATCCCCAAATGTGGAGGGACGACTGTAGCTTTATTCAAGTAAATTCAATATTTACCTCATGCATATATACATTTTACACATTAAAAAGTTTGGGAAGAGGAGGAGAGATCAGGGCCTCTAAGCCTCACACAGACCCACTTGAGCAACTCTTGTGCCCCACGGTAGTCCTGCCCTACCATCTGAGAACCACTGCCATCGTTTGAATCTCATATCTGACATGAATGCACTATGTTGCCCCTCAGGGGCACCACTCTCTCTCAGCTATCAGCCAGCAATGGGGAAATGGTAGTAATACCAACCTACACTACAAAGATGGTGTAAATATTGCAGTATGATTTATACATTTAAATCATGGATGGGCAACTGTGCATGGAGCAACCTCAATTTTTTTCATCCACTAACCACCTGAGAGGCTGTATCAGCATGTTTTGGTGACCCCAAAATGATGCAGTATCAGTTCTGACCTCCATTTTGGCTGATTTTCTTCCATTTTTTAGAATTATTTTGTGTTTTTGGGAGATCTGGGAGTTTGGAGGATCAGAGGAAGTAAACTACTGTGGCTTGGGCACATTTGGCTAGTTTGGGGGCAAAAAGTGGCAGAATATTTTTTAAAAAAAAAATAGCCTGGAGCTTTGAAGAGTTTCTGGGGTGTTGCATTCAGGGACTCCAAAGGCCACATGTGGACCAAGGCACTCATTTTGCCTACACCTGATTTAAATGCTTTAAATTGTCAAAAATATGCTTACTAATTCTATTTATATCAATTACATAATTATAAAATTTACAACTATAGCTTGTACATCCTAAATCTTACTACAATCTTAATTTTAAAAAAAAAAACTGGCAAAGGGAACTGGACAATCTCCAAATATAAGATCATGGTAAGGAGAAATAGCTGTGTTCAAAATTGTGCTGGCACATTATATAAAACCTGACGTGTCAGTGGAAGCATGTGCAGGGGACCACGAAGAGGCAGTTGAAGAGGAAAAGCAATGGTGACATCTGTGGAGGAGTTTTTTTACATGACATATGGTACAATATCTACAGGATTTAGGTGGGTGTGTGATACTGTACAAGTTTGGGTTGGGAGAGAGTAGAGCTTGGAAAAGATACATTTTTGACTAAAATTCCCAGATTCATCTTATCAGGATGTGTAACGTTTTGAGTAAAAAAATGTTTTCAGTTTTGAGTAACTTTTACACATTCTGAGCAAGTGGAGAAGAAATAATTAGAGATTAACCAGAAATAGAGATCTGCACTTTCCCCATGATACAATGGTAGGATGGGTACAGGAATATTATGAAACAAAAGCAAATGGTGACTAAATTAAAACTTAAAATAATGGTCATCTGATCATGGCAAAATCTAGACCAAGTTACTAGAATTCCCTCATGTGGATTTCTCCATCTTAGAACTTGGAGTACTTATTGAGGACATCTGATATGTTCAACATAAAATGGCACTATCCACTGCAAGAGGGGATAAGCAAAATTAAGGAAGTGAAAGACTTGCGGTAACAGGAATAATGATGGCTTATGTAGAACTAAGGAAGGAATGAACCAGCATCGGGGGGGGGGGGGATCTTTGTTACAGAAATAAAGCTGAGGAAAGCTTTGTGTCCCTTTGAACATAGTGGTGGTTACTTATAAACATGCACCAGATTTAAAGCATCTATTTCCCAACTAAAATACACACCAATGAATGGTGCAGAGCTGTGCACACTGGAAATTTTGCAGGCCCAGTTTACACTAAAGGACAGCCAACATAGTGTAATATTTGGGTGTTGGACTGGGACTCTGGAGACCAGGGTTTGAACCCCCGCTCAGCCATGGAAACCCAGTGTGTGACCTTGAGCAAGGCACACTCTCTCAGACTCCAGGGAAGGCAAAGACAAACCCTTCTGAACAAATCCTGCCCAGAAAACCCCATGATAGGTTCACCTTAGGGTCCTCATAAGTTGGAAACGACTTGAAGGAAACACAACAATAGCTATTTGCTTCCACACGGCTGCATGTTGGTTGCTGTCATCTATGACAGATTTTCTCGATTCCTGCAGAAATATTTATTTCAAATATATTTATCCTACCTTTCAGTCACAAGGACTTCCTTTCAAATTATCTAACAAGAAAATTCTAAAAAGATAACCATTAACAACTATAAAACTACAATACAGTGACTGAAAACCAAGTAACACATATTCCAAATGCCTTCTGAATAAAGTTACATATTCTTTGCTCACCAAGAGCAAAGTCAGTGTGCCACAGTGGTTTGATTATCAGACCAGAGCTAGGGAGACCAAGGTTCAAATCTCCACCATGTTATAAGATCTTGGGTGACCTTGAGCCAGTCACATCTTTCAGCCCATGATACCTCCAAGGTTTGCTGTCATAATGGATGTCACCTTGAGAAATTTAGAAGAAAGCCGGGATGTAAATGCAATAAATAAATAAAAAGCCGAAAAGATAACTTCTAATAGAAATTCTACAGTGGGATAACACAGAGCAGGGCTTCCAAATCATGCTCTGGAGGCATGAGGGAAGGAGGTGTTAAAGGCAAAGACTGCTTAGATGTCCTAATCCCACAGTAGTTTCTGCCTGCAGCTGAGAAACAGGCTTACAGGTAAGATTAAACTTATTTGCAGGTGGCACATGATATACACTTAACGCTAAAGATGTGTAACATTATTTCTACTATTTAATATCTATCACTTCAGGTCTGATAACATAATTGAAAATCTTACAGCTTTATACGCAGGCATATCTGTGTAAATTTTCTGTAGGTACATACAACAAAATATGATGCTGGATTACCACCATCCCTCCCACACAATCAGACCTGCATAACACAGGGCTACAGCTCCTGATAATATTTATTTGAATGGCTATTGTGGCTTCCATTTGAGTCAGGTAGTAAATCCACTCTGGGTTTTAGTCCAGATTTTAAAGGTGCAATCCAAAGTGCTATCCAAAGGTGCAACCCAAAGTCCTATTAAAATAGGTTTCCATAGCTTGGACAGCTCTTTTAAAGATTTCACTGAAATCCAAAGACTACCAGCTGCCCCTGCTACTGAGTTGTTTTTATTTATTTTGCACTACATTGCATTCTTCAGAAATCAAAGAAATGGCATTAGGATCCCAGGGGAGAAGGGGTTAATTATATTTTGCCTCCTGAAACAAAGGAAACTGATATAAAATACCATTGTGCCAAAATACATCACAGTTCTGTTATATTTCTTTGAAAGGATTCTGAGATACATAAATGCTTTTTGCTGTTGTGTTAAAGAGAGAGCGAGGAATCAAATCATTGAAGTAAAATTTAATAAAGCAGGAAACCTGATCCATATACCACATAATTAATAAATTAGAAGCCACAGGAAAAAAGCCAACATCCCCATCTCACTTAGTCATACATTTTAGTTTACCAAAGCAATGATAGCAAAATCAGCCTCAATTATGTTAAATATTTATTGCTAAATCCATTAATATTTCCCCTAGATACCAAAGTACTTCAGAGGAAAGCAAAGCATAAAAACATAGCTTAGAGCTCCCTCTTCCTTTCCTTGGAAGAATTTCATTTTTGCCCTATAGATAACCTGCTCCAAGGTTCTTTAAGCATGCTCTTCTTCAATGACTTTGATAGTGTAAACAGCTACCTTGGTAAACAATATTGAAACACTGCTGGATTAATTCAGTCAGCAAAATTATTGCTGTCTTCAGTGCAGGATTACTCACAATGCCATTTCAAACTGCTCAAGCCACTTTTTCTTCAGATCTTTCGTTTTGCAGTACAGTTCTAGCCCGTTTTGCCCTTGTACATGGATGAGGTAGAAGCCGTAAGACCACTGTTGAAATGACAAGGAATTCCAAAGGTTATCTATTAAGACTTCACATAGAGCAGGGCTGCAAAATGTTTTAAAGCCAAATATTGCTAATTTAATGTTCACCTAGCAGGAACAGTGCAACTCTTTAAAATGTTCAAATGAGCCTTGAACACATTTCAGTGCCTTTATTAACATTATGCTGAACAAGGTGTAGAATTCATGGCCTGAATCTAATTGCTAATTTCAGCTAATGTAGACCTGCTGAATCAACTGCTGAATGAAAAGTTAACAGTTACGTAACTCTCACTGCTTCAGTGGGCCTACTCTAGTTGGGACTGGCAACTGGATTTCAGCTATGACTGTACCTCTTCAGATTTCTGGTGAGGTCATTTCTGAATGCTACACAGACACAGACAGAAAGATATACACACACAAATCCCCTTAAAAATGACATAACATCAGGAAGTTTCTGCATAAACAAATGGGGAGATGGATGCTTCCAAAATTTTGAAATACTACCAAGAGCCATGAATTTCAATATTCTGAGAGAGGAACATCTTTACCTTTTTATTCTCTTTATCTGTGGTGGGATTGTTGGTTATTTTGTATTCCTGAAGATCAATTATATCCTTCATTTCATAATTATCACCTCGTCGTTTGCAAACAATTACAGCCAGGTCAAATAGGAAGATATGCCTATGAAAGGAGAAAAATATAACAAGATTCAAGAACTTGGAACTTCCAAGCCAAAATCTTATGACAGAAAATTTCACTTTGAGCACATCTCAATTCATTTTCAAAAAAACATTAAAATTAAATTCAGACTTTGAATTTGAAATTTTGTGTCCAGTTTTGAAAAGTAGAATGTAAGTTGTCATTTAAATGCTTTGCAGAATCATTCTCTACATGATTATTCAGAAATTAATCTTCTCCACTCAACAGGGCTTACTTTCTAGTAATTGTGTTGAGGACTGCAATTTTATATATCTAGGAAGTCACATGGTGGTTTGATTCTTGACAACTGTCAAGTATAAAATGCCATCAATTATGTGTAACTGCCAATCTTCTAAAAGCAATTGTCAAATTTGAAATACCATTGCACATCAGTTGTCAAATACTAAATATCATTGCATGTCAGCTATTAAATATAGTCAAATATTAAATACCATTGTTACATGCCAACTATGATACTGCCAGGAGGAACTTAAGATTGAGGAAGAGTGTTTCCAGCTGCTCTCCCTAGCTTTTTGAAGCCTGAAAAGGAAGTATTACTTAAAACATTGTTGCTAAAGGAGGGTGTCCTTCAGGCTCATAGTATCAGAGATAAATAACTACAATGGCTGATGTACTGTAAAGTTGAACCTTGCCAGCACCTAAGAAGAATATCAGCATGAAGACTCTGTGTATCATCTTTGGTTAAGAGAAAAAACTGTTCCCAAGTGACTGGCATCCCTGGGGAAACACGTATTGACATTGGTGGATATTTCTGCAAGGTCGAGAGCAGGCCAAGCAAAGCAGCATACAAGAAGAAAAGACTGAACCATGAAAAAAGGAACAGGCGAAGGTTATGAATATATTTCTGGCTTTCTGCTCCTCCCTATATGATGCAGCAAAAACTCAGTTTTGTTTTGGTGCTTGGCAACCTTAAGTATGGGCCTGGGCGATTTTTCTGAATCTGGGAAAGAATAAGGACTGTTCTTACTGGTATGGGAAAATATGGTGTTAGGATTCAGTTAAGCCAGGTAGCCTGAAAAGCAATCCAATACTTTGATTTTATTTGCATTTCTGGATGTTTCCTCAGCTTGAAGGTTCCTGTTTCTTTTTCCAGATTACTTTCTAGTTTATAGGTGCTACTGCTGAATAACAGGCTAATCCATGTTCATATATCTTCTGTTTATTTACTTATCTGACCTGATAGTACCACCAAGACACAAACTTCTCCCTACTGTGTCCACATGGGTATTTAGTTCAAAATCAAATTCAAAGGGAGTTGGAAAGGGGAAGATGTAAGGCTGTGGCTTCCCTGATTGAGTCTATCCATCTGGAATGTGGTCTTCCTCTTTTCCTACTGCCTTCTACCTTGCCAAGCATAATTGTCTTTCTAGTAAGTCATGTTTTCTCATGATATGGCCAAAGTATGACAGTCTCAGTTTAGTCATCTTGGCTTCTAGGAAGAGCTCAGGCTTGATTGGCTCTAGGACCCATTCATTTTCCTTTTCGTAGTCCACTGTATTTGTAGAACTCTTCTCCAGCACCACATTTCAAATTAATTGATTCTCTTCCTGACAGCTTCCTTCCCTGTCCTGCTTTCACAAACATACATAGAAATTGGAAATACAATGGATGGATAATCCTAACTTCAGTATTCAATTTTATATCTTTACACTTCTGGATCTTGTCTAGTTCATTCATAGCTGCCCTTCCAAGTCTTAGCCTTTTTCTGATTTCTTGAATGCAGTCTCCATTCTGATTAATGACTGAGCCAAGTTATGGAAAATATTGAACTATTTCAATATCTTCATTGTCTACTTTAAAATTAGATAAATCATCTGTGGTCATTATTTTTATTATCTTAATGTTCAACTGTAAACCTGCCTTTGCACTTTCTTCCTTTACTTTCTTCAATAATCCTTCCAAGTCTTTGTTTTCTGCTAATTGTATGGTGTCATCCAGCATATCTTATTGAATTATTGATGTTCTTTCCTCCAATTATCACAACCAGAGTCTAAGCCAGCTTTGCATATGGCATGTTTAATATACAAGTTAAACAGTTAGGGTGATAAAATGCAGCCTTGCCCCACACCAACTGGAAACCACTCTTTCTCCATATTATGTTTTAAAGGTGGCCTCTTGTCCTGCCTACTGGTTACAAATCAGGACAATCAAATTTTGTGATATATCAATTTCTTTAAAAGCACTCCATTTCTTTAAAAGCTATTATCTATAAAGTACTGGCTATAAGCTATAAAGCACAATCACATTCATGTGCCTTGGACTCCACAACAGTGTTGTCAATGTAGATGTCCAAAACACCATATGATCCAATTCTGCTGGAATATTTTCACTGTAGCTTGATCAAGTCTTGCCAATTGCCTATATGCTTGATCCTACCTCTTCATAAATATAGCAGGGGGAGATAACTGCATGGCATCATGGTTTGTTGAGAGTACTGACTGCTTTAAAAGAATTTGCAATCTAATTGTTCCTGAAGAAAGCTTAGCATAGTCTTTGAAGGTTATCAAGTATTACAGGTGAGTGGATAACATTCCCTTCCTGGGGAGCATACTTGACAGAGATGGCTGGACAGTTTTATCTTGGATAAAACTGAATACCTAGAACCATTTTAATCAGGCTCAAAACATAATTTGAGTTATGAAATGGTTTGACTGTTCTGTGAGTTGACACACAGTTACCTTGTTGATTCTCCTTAGAAGCGTTTAGTGCCTTCAACTGTACCATCCTACTGGATATCTTTCTAAGCTGGCTATGGGATCCACCATTGGGCAATGGCTCCATTCCCACTTGGAAGACTGAGTTTTATAGAAATATTGTGCTAGCAATTTATTGTTCATATTTTTGGTACTTGTGCCCTGGGGTGTTGAAAGAATCTATTCTTCTTACATGATTTTTAGCATCTACAGGAAAAAACAGGAAAAGATAATCCCAAATTTTGGGCCAAGATGTCATCAGTATATCCATGAAAACCAGTTCTGCCTCTTTTGCAATCAAATCTAGCTGAAGTGGTGGACATCCAGAAACAGGGTGTGGGTATAGTAACAGACTTAGTGCCTCTGCAGACCAGCCCGAAGGGCCAGCCTGGAGGCACAGTTGGGGTGAGGCACCCACACGCCGGCTGCTTCAACCCCACACTGACACCGTCCTGACGCCGTGCACCATTACACATGGCGCACGGCGTCAAGATGCCCTTCCAGAGCAGTGTTCCATGGCGCTGTGCCGGAAGGGCAAGGAAGAGTCATACACCAGCTCTTAGGGCAGCTTTTTAGCTTCCCCTAAAAGGAGCGGCATTTTGCCGCTCTTTTCGGGGTGGCAAAAGGGAGGATCAGGGCCGTGCCGTGGGGTAGCCGCAGCCCCAATCTGCCACTTCCCAGGGCAGCCCAGAGCCGCCCGTCTGCACACCCTCTAAGTAAGGAGGAAGCAACTGAGACTAAGGGGGGATGCAGACAGACGGCCATGGGCTGCCCTGAAAAGCAGTGGATTGGGACCGAAGCTGCCCCATCCCTCAGCCCCAATCCACTCTTCTGCCAGCCCTGGAAGGAGTGCTAAAATAGTGCTCCTTCCTCAAGGCACAGAAAGGGCACCGGAAGAGGCAGCACATGCCTCTTCTGCGTCTCTTTTGTCGCAGCGTGTCCAGATGCTGTGACGGAAGGACGTCATCGGAGCGCTCGCTGTGTGTAATGGCGGGCATTCCAATGACGTCCTCAGGAAAGGGTTGGGGTGGCCATAGCCGGCTGCCCCTCCCCTTCCCTGCCTCCAAGATGGTGCAAAGCGCCGCCTGTAGAGGCCCTAAGGCCAGTTAAAATAGTGATGCTGCTGATGGATGTTTCACTGACACAGATGATTTATATTTAACATATTATGCAGTGAAAGGCATTCCCTTTCAAGAACTGGGTCCACAGCTTGGTGACACTTTTGTATTCACTGTCATTAGATGCTCAAGTGATGGTTCTTGGAACAACCTCCAACGACTAAGGGCCTCTACAGACGAGCCCTCTGGGCCGTCCTGGAGGCAGAAATGAGGAGGGGCAGCCACACGCCGACTGCCTCAAACCCTTCCCGAAGATGTCCTGATGCTACACGCCATTAGACACAGTGTGCAGCATCAGGACATCCTTCTGGCGCAGCCTTTTGATGCGCTGTGCTGGAAGGGGTGCTAAATAGCCATGCGCCAGGTCTTAGGGCACCCTTTTTGCAGGCTCTGAAAGGAGCGGCATTTTGCTGCTCTTTTCTGAGGCAGCAAAGGGAAGATCGGGCTGAGGCATCCGGCAGCCTCGGCCTCGATCCTCCGCTTCCCAGGGCGGCCCAGAGCCACCCATTTGCATCCTCCATAAGTCACTTGGCACCTTTTCATTCAGCCAAAACTTTTTAAAATAGTTGCCTTTTCAACACTATTTTAGTATTTTTTAATATGAACCACTAATTGTTTAATCTATGCTTGACGAAAGCTTTAAGTTGTTTTACCTGTTTTCTGATTCATTTTTTAAAATATTATTTGTTTTACTTTTAGCTCTGTAAGCTGCCCAGTGAACATCTGCTGATGGATAAACCAAATATAAATCAAATAAATAAATGATGGAGTATAATCTGCCAAATGATTTCAAACCATGCAGCTGTGATATACTGATTTTAAGTACTACAGTCTAGTTCTGAAGTCAAGTTTCTGAACAATTAAAAAAACATTTCAAAAACAAAATCCACAAAGAAGAATTTTAGTTGGGGAGGAACCTCATCAATAAAACATTATCCTGTTGCCCTAAAAAAGGGGACTTGCATTTTTATCATTTCCTTCAGGGGACACATAATCTGTGAGGAACAAGAACAGCAGTGACTTCAAAGAAAGGAAGCCATAGCAATGTGTGTAGCATGATTATCCCAAGTGCTTTACCAAGGCAGGGAAGCAGATAGCAATTCTGAAGCAAAAGGCACTTTTCACTTGAGGGGTTATGTCCTTTTGGGGAAAACTCACTCCCCACTCCCCCAGTGGCACTTTTACTATGTAAAAATGACCCTATAAAATCCTAACACATTTCAGCTTTATTTGAAAGAGGAAGATCAATAAATAATGTGAAGGTTAGTAAACTACTGTGTAAACCATAGGGTTTTGATATACATGAGTTTATCCAGTGTAAAAGAAGACCCCTTACACACAAATTCAGAAAACTTCTCACCTATCTTGCCTCGTCCGTTTGTCCAGGGTTGTTATCCTTATTTCACCATCACCCTGTGGTCTTCCATAGAGTAACAGTGATTGGTTCTGAAAATGTAGAAACTGCATTAATTACCTACAAGATTACTGGAAATGTTTCTTGTCTACAGCCTTGGGTGAAACAGTGGCAATCATAAAATTGAAACATCATTTAGATGAGCCACTACAGACTGCATAGAAGGAATTAATATAATTCCTTGTGGCCTCACTATAGCTTTTCACTAGCATTCACCGAACAGCCAAGTCCACTTGTGAATTGTAAACCGACTGATCAAGCACTTGCAGGTCAAGCCTCAGCGACAATCAGAGTTCCCTGTGTAGCACTCTAGCCTTGATCTAGCTGTTTCTGCTCCTCAAATGCCCTGTTCCTTTTCTAAGCTTCCTGCAAACCTGCCTCCCTTCCCAATCTCCCTGCAGCCCTATTTAACCTACTTAGGGCCTCAGCAGACGACCAATAGGGTCGTCTCCGAGGCAAGGAAGAGGAGGGGTAGCCGTACGAGCGGTGCCCCTTCCTCCTCCCAAGGTTGCCCTCGGAGCTGCCGGCCCTCCGCACGGCCGGCGCGCCGAGGGCAACCTCCCACCGCAGCATCCTCACACGCTGCGGCGGAAAAGCCAGGGAAAGTGCGCCCGACGTGTTTAGGGCGCACTTTCCCTGTCTTCTGAAAGGAGCGCTGATTTTGCGCTCCTTTCAGAGGCGCCGACGGTGCGCCACGGTGCGGCTGCCGTGGTCCCGCGGCGCACCATCCCAGGGCGTCCCCGACGCCCTGGTCTGCTTCCCCCCTTACAGATCCCTTGTGCTTTATACTCTAGTACACTTTGCAACACCTTGCCTCAGTCTCTGACATGCAACTGACTACTGCCGAATGGGCTTGAAGTCTCAAAGACAGTAGTCTCTTGAGTTGTTGAGAGAATAAATGCACATTTGCATAACTTATTTTGGAAAAATAAGATGTATACAAAACAAAATGTATGATGTAAAATGAAGCAGACTAACATACACAGTATTGAAAAATTGCACACAAATGTGTTACCACATAAACTTGGTAAAATGCACAAATCATGTACACATTAGGAAAAATGCATTAAAATGTACACATATTTCTGAGCACTGTCTCCACACAAACACATACATGCCAATATGAGAACAATGAGAAGAGAACAAAAATTTGGTGGGATTCACCTCCCTAGGATCTCTCTCAATGATCCACCTTGACTTTGGTTTCATTTCTGGAGATTTTGCACTTCCACCTCTCAATGGATTATGGCATTTTCAGTTCCAGTACTGACACTAGCCTGGCACTAAACAGACTTTAGTGTTGGCCAACTCCTAATTTTATGAATGAAGGAGCAGCAAGACCTCTGGGGTGGAGAGGATTCAGTAAAACCTTATACAAAGATCAGAAAGTAGCACAAGACGAAGACTTACCAAATTCTCTATTGAGGACTGAAACTGTTTAATTTCACGAAGAGTTTCATTATCTCTCTTCACTTCATTTACATACTGTGCCAAGTCCTAAAACACAGGAGAAAATGAAATGCGAAATACAACAGCCATGTGCTTTTTACACTTCATTAATGAAACAGAACATTGGAAGCCCTTCCCATGCTGTGGCAGGAGCAATAAAACTTAAAGATATTAGCATGCATGCACTGTACAAGAGGGGTGGGCAAAATGCAGTCATACAGATATCTCGACTACAACTCCCAGCATTCATCTCCATTGGCTATGCTGGGTAGAAACAACTGTAATCTAATAACACCTAGAGGACCAGTGTTTGCAACTTCTGCTGTACAAAATATAATCACAGCATTACTTTTCATATTATGCATTCCGGATTCTCCCAGTCAGTATGGCTGGTGTAACTTTTCATAGCTGTGCATATAATCAGTAGGATGGTTATGCTTCTTTTCCACCTACTATGAAACAAACATGTCAGGGCACCAATTCCTCAGGTGAAGCAGAGGGAAAAGATGGATAGTTTGCTCACAAAATGTGGGGAAGAAGCGGCAACATATTACACTTTTAAAAATCTAGCTCTCTTTTCACCATTGTGTATACTTCAAATGGTTAAAAACTAAAGAAGTTCTGAACTAAGGTAATTCTTAAATTTCCCCCAAAATAATTTTATCCCTCGATGAAATTTTCCTTCATTCCTCAAATTTCTAGCATTGCAGATGCTTAAAACTTCAGTTGAACATTTACAAATACAGTCAGCCCTCCATATCCATGAATTTTTTATCCACAGATTCAACTATCCACATCTTGAAAATATTTTTAAAATATATAAATCCCCAAAAGCAAATCTTGATTTTACCACTTTATATAAGGGACACCAATTTACTATGCCATTCTGTTTAATGGGACTTGAGCATTGACAGATTTTGGCATCCATGGTGGGGTGCGTGGGTCCTGGAACCAAACCCCAGCAAGTACCAGCGACTCACAGTATAGTTTAGACACCCAAAGAAAAGGGACAGGAACAGGTACTAAAAGTGTAACATAGCAAATATGTGTTCTATGTGTGAGAACTCAAATTTATTGTCTCACTCTCTGCAAGGGCATAAATACTCTAAAGGCACCAGGTCCCATCTGATCTTGGAAATCAAGCAGGGTCAGCCCTAGTTAGAAACCATCAATGACTACCAGGTGCTGTAGTTATTTCAGGGGAAGAACTGGCAAAGCACCTCTGAGTATTCCTTGCCTAAGAAAACCCTATGAAATTCATGGGGTCATCATAAATCAACAGGCAACTTGAAGGTGCATGCACACACACACACGCACACAGTGCAATTCTAAAAACATGGGAACTGAAGAAAAATTTCTTATTTGGGAGACAATTCCCTCCTTTCCCCAATACCCCAATTGGTTTACTCACCAATCTATTAGTCATACTTACCTTCATAGCGTCCAGTGCCAGTTTCAGATTTGCCTTTTCAGTTAGGTCACTAGTGTGTTTTACCAGTTCCTATAGTGCAGTATATATAATTATTATCCTTTGCAAGCTATTTGCCATTCAAGAAAACTTATACTTTCCCCTTCTACCAAATGAGGAATTATTGAGTACATTACATTGTTTAAAAACAGGGCACTTTTGCCTCTGGGGGGAAAAAAACATAAAGAAAATGATACACAGTTCTGAAAAACGATGGATATGGTTGTTTCTACTACTCAAAGTTAGTATCAAGAAGACTGGTCCTTTGTCTCAGCATTACCAGGTCTCACAGTCTTAAAAGGAGCCTTCTTGAAGACTATACGATTTCAGATTTATCTCATAGCTTTTGTATTTTCAAAGCTCTGGAAAATCAATTTTTTTATTTTAGAATATAGGTTAAAATTCTTTAAAATGTGCCTCAATTCCAATCTAATCAAATCAAATCATCCATTCACTTTCCTTTAGTTATGGAATTCACAGGTACAAACAACTGACATCACTGAGTCTCTAAAGTACACAAAGTACAAAGTACACAATCTGAATTTCCACCTGCACCAGTCCCACTAAACTGTCAGATACAGCTGGGGTCCTGATGCCCAGCAGATACTTCCATCCATGACTGCCATGTTGTCTGCTCCTCCTGATTTTTTAACTTTATTTTGGGAAACTGGTATGCTGCAAAGTTTGCAAGATCATGTTTATTTCTAGGGCTGCATCAATGTGGAAGAAATAGCTTGACACTCCTTTAACTCTCAAGGCTACATCCAATGAAAACCTGGGTTTTGTAGTTTGTTATGGCACCAGAGCTCTCTGAGAGGGTTAAATATCTCGCAAAACTACAAATCCCAGAATTCCATAGCACTGAGCCATGTCAGTTAAAGCAGAGCCAAACAGAATTATTTCTGCAGTGCAGATGCAGCCTAAGAATGCAATTTGGGCCCTATAAGCCACAGAGACATTCCTAGAAAATAAAACTTCACAGAAAAAAGAAAATGATAAGTGTGGTGGAAGGGAAGGGATATCTTGGGATTGACAGAAGAGGTAGGAAGCAAGGAGTAATACTGAACAATATTTTAGAAAGAACTGAGGGAAGTTTCTAAAACTTCTGGAAGAAGAATTAAATTGAGTTAGACAATCCAGGTTAACTTCATCAAATTAAATTCCCACTTGAATCAACTGTATATTATTAATATATCCAAATGTTAGTATGAGTAATGACTTATAATAACAAGTCATTATGAACTTGTTCCAGTGATTCCAATAGGGCCATCATACAACTAACATAAGCTCTAGTCCTGTACACACTTGTTAGGGAATAAGCCCTATTAAAAGAGTGGGATTTACATCTGAGCTGACATGCATAGGACTGCATTGCTAGGTTAGAGCCAAGGGATTATTTTAATCATGTTCTTCAGAACTGCAAAATGAGCTTCTGCCAAGGCTTTTAAAGCATTTCTGTTTCAAGGTGTGCCCCAAATAGCCCTTTATTGCTGGTGGTCATGAATATGAGATACATCCCACAAGACATTGCTGAGATGGTGGTGAATGAGTAACCCACTGTGGGATACAGCCAGCATAAAAGGCTGAGATATGAGCCTTTGCAACTGGCTGATAAAAAAAGCATCTTGAACAGGTTCCAAGGACATGCTACAGCTTTAGGGACATTGCTGTTATTCTAAAGACTGGTACTGGTCTCTGCTTCTCCCTCTCCAAAGTATTTATTTGTATGTAAACAGATATTACAATTACAGTGCACACTTCCAGTGGTCTTCTTTGCACACAAAGGAATTAGCCCAAGAAAAATATTTTAAAATAAAATCATACAGCATACGATTTATTTTCAAATTTTCCCAAAGAACTTCCTTGGAGTCACAATATTGGCAATCTCAATCTCAGCTCATTTCAGGCAACATGATACACAGAAGAGAGCATGCAGCACAGCATAAGTAAAAAAAGCTGCTAGCACAGATAGACGTTCTCTTTTAAAATGACGTTTTACAAGCATCAGCAGTGCTGACAGTCTAATGGACTGATGTGTATATTTGCAACTGAACTAATGAGTATCCCTGAACAGCTATCAAATGATATTTACAAGACTCTCTAGCCTTATTATGGGACTAACTGCACACGATCTGCAAGCACTGCAGGTTTTAATAGAAAGCATTCAAAATAAATATGGCTTTATTATGATCCAGCACCAAACAGAAATAGCTTAGAAAATCGTTACAACGTGCCCTGCTTTGTCGATGGGTCCTTTTGCATTACACAATCAAAGCACTATGATTCCACATTAAGAGTCATGGGTGCCTCCTATGGAATACTGGGATTTGCAGTTGAGAGAGGGGTGTCTAGAATTACGAGCCCATGAGCTCCAGTGCCTCACCAGACTGCAAACCCCAAGATGCCATAGGAGGCAGGCATGGCAGTTAAAGCTGAATCATAGCACTATGACTGTATAGTGTGAAAGGGAAAGACACTTGGGCAAGTGCAGCCCTGAGGCCACATGAGACCTCACAAGAGTATTTTAGCAGCCCTCAAGCCCTCCACACTCTGGCCAGTAAAAAATGTGAATTTCCTCTCCCAGAAGCTTCCAAGAATGGAAATCCCTCCTTCAAATGGGTTGCAGGACCTCTCTGTCACTGATTTATACTTTAAAAAAAAAAGGGGGGGGGGCTCAAACCAGAAGGGAAACTCCAGCCATATCCAGCTTTCTTTTTTAAAAAGTAAAACATTCATCACTTGATTCCAAACCAAGATGATATTTTTAAAGACAGGGGTGGGTTCCAGGGGAGATTTTCTGCCACAGGGGCCAACTGAATATTTGGAAGTTCAGTTGGCCCCGTGGCAGAAAATCTCCCCTGGAACCCACCCCTGTCTTTAAAAACATCATCTTGGTTTTGAATTAAGTGATGAATTTATCAGATTACAAAAACAAAGCACCAGGTATTGTGAAATCCACTGACTTATTGAGCACTGACTTCTATATTGTGAAATCCACTGACTTATTGAGCACTGACAGCAGCAGCGGAGACGGGACTTTGCCACCTGGGCCCTGCCTTGGCCCCAACACGCCCGGCCTCGCGGCTCTTTCCCCGGCGGCGTGGAGGTGGGGAGAAGGAGGGCGGGACCATCTCTGGGCCTTTAAAGGCCCCCATTGAGCCTTCCCTTCCCCCCCAGCAGCAGCGGAGACGGGACTTTGCCACCTGGGCCCTGCCTTGGCCCCAACATGCCCGGCCTCGCGGCTCTTTCCCCGGCGGCGTGGAGGTGGGGAGAAGGAGGGCGGGACCATCTCTGGGCCTTTAAAGGCCCCCATTGAGCCTTCCCTTCCCCCCCAGCAGCAGCGGAGACGGGACTTTGCCACCTGGGCCCTGCCTTGGCCCCAACACGCCCGGCCTCGCGGCTCTTTCCCCGGCGGCGTGGAGGTGGGGAGAAGGAGGGCGGGACCATCTCTGGGCCTTTAAAGGCCCCCATTGAGCCTTCCCTTCCCCCCCAGCAGCAGCGGAGACGGGACTTTGCCACCTGGGCCCTGCCTTGGCCCCCATCACTGCTGACTTTGTTCTAGCCACTGAATGGCCTTGGAGAGCCACCTCCTATCTGCAATTACGAGAGCCTTCATGCAGCTGTGGCTGAAACATAGGACTGGAGTCAGCTGGATGTTTACCCCCTTTTTTACATACTGGAGCTGACAATGACTTGGGAGCGGGTATTCAGGTGGTGCGGGGGAGGGGGAGGTATGGCGGCTGCAGAGCCAACAAATGTTGCAAAAGAAGGAGGGATCGATGCTTGATATCTATCCCACCTTCAGTTGGCTCTGCTTCCCAGGATAACTTGGGGAACGAGCCAACCATTCCACTGACCCTTAATCTGCTCCTGTGCAATGCCAGGTCGGTCAAAAATAAGACACACATCATCCACGACCTCTTGGTGGATGAGGCGGCCGACCTGGCGTGCTTCACTGAGACCTGGCTGGGGGATGCCAGCTCCGTAACTTGGGCGCAGGCTCTCCCAGCTGGGTTCTCAGTTATTGAGCAGGTGAGGGAAAGTGGGCGGGGGGGTGGTATAGCCTTGGTCCACAGGAACACCTTGACCTTGATCAGGAAACCTATCCGGAAAACGACGCACATCGAATGTATGTACCTTAGCCTGAAGACCAGGGATAGTTTGGGGATTCTGTTGGTATACCGGCCACCCCGTTGCTTAACAGACTCCCTGACCGAGCTGACGACCCTGGTTTCTGAGTTGCTGTTGGAGTCGCCCAGACTCTTGGTTCTGGGCGATTTCAACATTCCACTCGAAACCAGTTTGCAAGATTTAACTGGCGCGGCTCGGGAGTTCATGGAGACCATGACGATCATGGGCCTATCCCAACTGGTTGACGGGCCCACACATTGTGCTGGTCATACCCTCGATGCAGTCTTTAGTACGGAACAGGATTATCCGTGGGTGGAGATCAAAAATATCTCCACCCTGTCATGGACGGATCATTTCCTGATCAGGGCAGAACTAAAGGCTATTATCCACCCTCCCGGGGGTGGTGGACCCATTAGAACGGTCCGCCCTCGAAGGCTAATGGAACCAATTGGTTTCCAGAAAGCCTTAGAGGGTTTAATGGTTGGTAACGCCGGTGATTCTGTCGAGGCCTTGGTGGACACTTGGAACATCGATCTCACCCAGGCTAT
Organism: Phrynosoma blainvillii; assembly: GCA_026167975.1. Taxonomy (NCBI): domain Eukaryota; kingdom Metazoa; phylum Chordata; class Lepidosauria; order Squamata; family Phrynosomatidae; genus Phrynosoma; species Phrynosoma blainvillii. The sequence goes on along the minus strand of JANUYF010000004.1, from coordinate 182,196,366 downwards.
CGACACAATCGCTCCCAAGCGTCCTTTCCAGCCCGCTTCTAATCGTAAGCCCTGGTATACCGAGGAGCTTAGGAGGATGAAGCGAGCTGGACAACGACTAGAGTGCGAATGGCGGAAGTCTCGTCTCTTATCCGACAGAACTCGCCTTAGGAAACATCTTGATTCCTATAGGGAGGCTTTGCGTGCAGCGCAGAAATCTTTCTATTCTGCACGCATTGCGTCTGCAGAGTCTCGCCCGGCAGAGCTGTTTAGGGTGGTGGGGGAGTTGACAAGGGCTCCTCCTGCGTCGAACCCCCTACTTAGCCCAACAACAGCCTGCTGTGAGGCTTTTAACACTCACTTTGCAGATAAAATCTCTCGGATAAGAGCCGACCTTGACGCCATTGTTTCGGCAGAATCCGTAGACGAGGTATCCAGGAACTCCGTTGATGGCACTTTACTGGATCAGCTACAATCTGTGAGTACCGATGACGTGGACAGGCTGCTTGGAAGTGTGAGAAAGACGACCTGCCCCCTCGATCCTTGTCCATCATGGCTGGTCGTCCAGGGGGGGGACGCGTTGAGGGTGTTCCTTCGGGACACAATCAACGCGTCATTCAGGGAAGGCAAGGTACCATCTTGCCTAAAGGAGGCGGCGGTAAAGCCACTCCTGAAAAAGCCTTCCCTGGATCCCCTGGATAGAAACAACTATAGACCAGTCTCCCTGCTCCCTTTTTTGAGCAAGGTGATCGAGAGGGCAGTTGCTTCCCAACTACAAGCAGTCTTGGATGAAACCGATTATCTCGACCCATTTCAAACCGGCTTCAGGACAGGATACGGAGTGGAGACTGCCATGGTTGCTCTGACCGATGACCTCCGCTTGAGCATCGACGGGGGTAGTGTGACCTTGTTGGTGCTCCTGGATCTCTCAGCGGCCTTTGACACCATAGATCATGCCATCCTCTTGGATCGCCTGAGAGAGTTAGGAATTGGAGGCACTGCTTTGCAGTGGTTCCGTTCCTTCCTCTCGGACAGATCTCAGAGGGTGAGGCTCGGGGACAGTTGCTCATCTAAAATTGAGCTTAATTGTGGCGTCCCTCAGGGCGCCATCCTGTCCCCGATGCTATTTAACATTTACATGAAGCCGCTTGGTGAGATCATTCGGAGGCATGGAGCCCGGTGTCTTCAGTACGCTGACGACACCCAGATATATCTCTCCATGACCAGATCATCGACTCAGACTTCAGATGGCGCCTCTCCTCTTGATGACTGTCTTAGAGCGGTAATGGGTTGGATGGGGAAAAACAGATTGAAGTTGAATCCAGACAAAACGGAGGTACTTGCAGTTACAGGCCCGAAACCAGATTTGGGAATACAGTCTCCAGTCCTGGATGGAGTCACACTCTCCTCTAAGGACTGTGTTCGCAGTCTGGGGGTACTTCTAGATTCATCGCTTCACATGACTAGTCAGGTGAATGCGGTGGTCAGGAGTGCCTGTTATCAGCTTCGGCTGATACGCCAACTGCGCCCTTATCTGGATAGAAGGGATCTGGAAGCTGTGGTACACGCCCTGGTAACCTCACGTCTGGATTTCTGCAACGCACTCTACATGGGGCTACCCTTGTGCCTAACCCGGAAACTTCAACTAGTACAAAATATGGCAGCCAGGCTAATTACCGGAACATCTAGGAGGGAGCACATAACACCGGTGCTTAAATCCCTCCACTGGCTGCCGATTACTTTCCGGGCGCAGTACAAGGTGTTGGTTTTAACCTTTAAAGCCCTACATGGCTTGGGTCCATCTTATCTTAGGGACCGCCTCTCCCCATACGATCCCCCCCGCGCCCTTCGGTCCTCTGGGAGGAATCTGCTACGGCCTATAAAAACTAGGCTGTCTCAGACCTCCCAGAGGGCCTTCTCCGCAACCGCTCCCAGACTCTGGAATGGCCTGCCGGATGAGATCCGTCTTATTACTACTCTCACTGCTTTCAAGAAAGCAGTAAAGACGGATCTCTTCCGGCAGGCCTTCCCAGAATAGTTGTCTGCCCAATAAAGGGGACTCCCATTTGTCTGACTCCCTTGTGATACTCTGTTTTAATTTACTATATGCATTTTAACTTTCTTTGGTTTAATTTTATTTTAAGGGGTTGGGTGGAGGGAGGCGGGGATTGGGGAGAGAGAATGTTTTAATGTTGTTCTGTTTTAAACGCTGTTGTCCCCCGCCCCGATTGCTCTGCAGAGGGGCGGGCTACAAATAAAAATTTTTTATTATTATTATTATTATTATTATTATTATTATTCTAGTGTCAGACTGCATGGGAAATCCTTCCAGCTAAGGGCCTTGCACTTCTGTCTTGGGATGCTACTTATTCCCAGGGATATATAGGTAACCATAAGAGGATGTAAGAGCCAGTGTGACTTCCGAGAGCCATGTGGAGCAGTGGTTTGACCACTGGAAACCAGGTTTCAAATCCACACTCAGCCATGAAAGCCCACTGGGTGATCTTGGGCAGGTCACATTCTCTCAGCCTCAGTTGAGGGAAAGGCAAATCCCTCTAACAAATCTTGGCAAGAAAACCCTGGGGTAGTTTCACCTGAGTGTCAGCATAAGACAGAAATGAATTGAAGGCACACCACAACAATACATGACATCTTCCACCCCCTCAGAGCTGGTCTAGACATGACATTCATCAAAGCAGCCAAAGTTCTCAGGGCATGTTTACCATCCCACGTCAGGTGAATCATGTAATGCACACTCAAGTGCCAGCATGAGTCAGGGCTGTGAGGTTTTCATTTCACTGATGTGGATTGTGGGTAGGAAAGTTCACCATGTGATGTCTTGACCTGCTCAGTGACTCATATTAAAATGATAATAGTATCTAGAGCAGAAGTGTGGAAAGGTTTTGGATAACAACTGTCAAAATTCCACAGCTAGCATGGCCACTGGATTCCAGGACTCTTTACCAAAAATGGAATTGGCCTAGGAAGAGCATTTTAAAATAAAACTTTAAACAAAGGATTTACTTTGAGCTATGTTCAGAGAACCTTATTAAAATCATAGCATTTTCAATGTCTTTATTGCATACAAGTGCACTTTGGGAATGTAATATGCAGGCTGGGATCACTGCTTCACACAATAGCCTAGGAAGGAGTAAAGTTGGCAGGTTTTCTGAAAATCAGTACAGGATGGTGAAGTAAATCTATAAGGTCACTTAATGTCTCACAGGAGGATTTTTCAAATCTCATGAAAAATAAAAAAAATCAATGAAAATCTGGAAAGACAGCCCAGCCATCAAAAGATGAAAACTTTCACACTGGCAAAATGGAGAACATAGAATCATAGAATCATAGAGTTGTAAGAGGCCACAAGGGCCATCCAGTACAACCCTGTCATGCAGGAATAGTCTATCAAACAGAACCTAGGGATATACTGGCAACTAGGAGTGACATATGAAAGTCAGAACAGCAGGTACAATGCCAGCTGCAATCCCAGAAAACAGGCCCCTTGGCATGTGGTATGTAAGGCCTGCATAAATATTAAATACTTGGGAGTCAGTCTGATAGGAGCATCCGTGTTGCTTTCCTCATATATCAGATTAAGAGCACTTGTATCATTCTAATATGGGACTAAAACTTTAGAACCCCAAGTACATGGGATATTTGGGAACCCTAACTAGCACTGATCCAGAGAAACAGCTTTACTGCATTTGGAATGTTCTTTTAAACATTGTTGTAGTAAATGGTGTGCATTCAACCATCAGAGCTGTTGAATAAAAAAATAAAATAAAAAAATTACAGAGAAAGTAGTTTAAAACTGTAGGGCATTCTAAATGGAATAGGTGAAGCACTTATCATATACCACTCTATGCCACTAAAAAAAAAAAACTGTACCACAAAATATCCATAATAATTGTGTTTGCCAGCAAGAATCATGGCACCCCAGCCACATGGACTACAAGCTGAGATGTGACAGAAACAGGACACAGACATGTCTGCAAATGAAGCTAAGTACCTGAAGGAGTAGATGGTATTTCAGGACTCGCTGCATAGGAACCACAAGAAGATCCCTTAGAGTGAACTTCCCATTATTGGCTCTTTTGGAACATTCCTATTAAGGGAAATAATACAGGCTTCCATGTGATATTGGTACAATCTGTACAGCAGAATAATATTTTAAAATAATCACAAGCAGGGATACAAATTAACCCAAGCTAATAGGAAGCTCAGCCATTACGCAGAATGCAGTGGAAATGCAACGCTCTGCAGTGAGAGAATGGACTGTAGCTCTTCAGGTGGCAGGTAAGAGATCTTATCACCTGTATCTCACAACAATCTCTTCTGCAAGTCAAAAGCCATGATAGGACTGAGCTGAGCTACAATTTTTCTCTTCGATCTGATGTTTTATTTATGGTGAGACAATATTAGTGATGGCGGGGGGGGGGGGGAATCTTGTTTTTAACAGAGGAACTTTCAAACATGACTTCCCTCATCTGCAGTCTGAAATATTATAAGCGACTCAACCATTCAAAGCTTAGGAAAGGTACAGTTTTTGCACCCCAGTTCCAGGAAGCCTGTGGCCACCATGGTCAGCACTAATTCTGTTAATTGTAGTCTAAAACTATAACTCTTCTAGGTTCTCTTAGCTCCTGATTATTCTGCCACTGCATTTTACATCAGGTACTTGCCAGGACTAGCTTCCAGTTTAATTCATAGAAGTTAGCTGTTAGGCAAAGATTAGAATACAGTTTCCATTGGGATTTTTTAAAAGGTTTTCAGATACCTCCAGCTTCAATTTAACATCTTCTTTTGTCTTCGAAATATTGTCTAAACAAGATATGGCTGTCTCTACATGGCTGCAGTACTGCCCATAAATAACCAATCTAGAAGAAGACAAGAGAAAAAGAGAGCAAATAACTAGTCCCCTTAATTCCTTAAAATAGTTTGACAATCACATCCAATCTGCTCCAGCAGCTGTACAAGGCCTTTCCTTACTAATGGACATATGGAGAAAATTCTGAGATCCGGAAAAATTGCTGCTGTTATGCTCAGAAAGTTTCCTTTTGCTGTCATGATGCCATATAGTTTTTGCTTTTAGAGACAGATGGGTCAGTCTGCCCAAGCATTAATTGCTATCCAAGTTACAACTAAAAATCTCCATCCACTCAAAAGTACTTGCTGTAATTTTATGCTGGCTTTTATTAGCCTGAAAAATATAGCTGCAAGCCTCCTCTTTTTAACAGGGAAAGTCTTATTGGTATTTGTTATGTTAATAGACAGACTTCAAAGGATGTGATGAATAATACTCAACATTTTAGGATTAGCACCAGATTAATTATACTTAGGCCCTTTTTGCTGCAAAAGTAAGCATGGCATGCCCATTTACCAGCTTCTCAAGTTTATGTTGTACGAACATTTAAGTCAAGATAATAATATCTCAGCTTAAAAAAACAAGCACCAACAGCCATGAAGATCAGACAGGCTTACTTTGACAGATTTTAATAAGCTACAGAAAAAAGAGTACTGTCGTTTCAAACTCTCTGGTGCAATAGCGTACATTTTCCAGATTTAAAAAAAAATATTCTGGAAATGACAATGATCATTTTATTAGACTTCATCATAGAGCCAACTGAAAAGGCACATACATAAAAACAAAGCTGTACTATGGGAGTCCCTCCCAAAAAATGTCGTTCAACCCTTCCGGGAATTGTATAGAGCTCTTGGGATCATGGCAAAAAGTTACTTTTCAAAAGTATTTTATTCTCATTATTTTTTAGAGTGTTTTTAACATGTGGCCCATTGCTGTTATCCATTCCAATCCTTAAAAGGCAACCCAGGGCCAGTACAGACCAGCCAAAAGGGCCAGCCTGGGATGGCAGCACTTCTGTCAGTTCACTATGCTACTTTTAACTTATCACTTGTACAATCTGAGAACAAGTTGTTGTTGTTGTTGCTGTTACTGTTATTGTCACAATCATCATCTCCATTATACTCATATTCATTTATCCCAATAATGGGACCAAGGCAACTTGCAAATTACAAAACGCAGTACAGATTAAAAGCATACAAAAACATCAGTTAAAAATACAGAAGCTATTTTAAAAATAATTAAACCATTTGTAGATTTACGTTGTTTTAAATCAACAGACTGTTTTTAAATCATTTAGATTTTTAATTTTAAACAATCTAAATCATTAAAAGATTTTTTAAAACAAACAACAAACGGCACAGCACACCACTAAAATACAATCACAGCAAATTTCTAAATGTCTGACAGAATAGCAATGTTTTTACTAGCCAGTAGAATGAGGGCAAGAAGGGAGTTATCCTAGTCTCTCTAAGGAGGGAGTCCAAAAGTCTGAGAGCAGCTACTGAGAAGGCCCTCTCCCTTGTTCCCACCAAATGAGCCTGTGAATGTGGTAGGACAGAGAAAAGGACCTCTTCCAAAGATTTTAGTGCTCTATCAAGCCCATATAGGATGATAGGTAAAGGTAAAGGTATTCCCTGTTGACAAGATTGTCAAGTCATGTCCAACCACAGGGGATGGTGTTCATCCCCGTTACTAAGCCGAAGAGCCAGCGTTGTCCGAGGACTACACTGATCATGTGGCCAGCATGATTGCACAGAACACTGTTTACCTTTCCACCAAAGTGGTACCTATTTATCTACTTGCATTTGCATGCTTTCGAACTGCTAGACTGGCAGAAGCTGGGACTAGTAACAGGAGCACACCCCTTCATGCAGCACCCGGGCCTTGAATTGCCAACCTGCCGATCTTGCATCAACAGAGTCAGCGTCTTAACCACTTGAGCCACTGCATTATATAGGGTGATACAATCCTTCAGATTAATCCCTTCAGAATGCAACTGGGACAGAATTATATAACTGCAATTGCACAGCTAGCTCAAAAACTCCCTATTTCTGGTAATCTGATGTATTAACAGATGTCCAGAACACACTGCAGAAATAATCCAGTTTGAGACTGCTTTAACTGCCCTGACTCAATGCTAAGGAATTCTGGGAACTGTAGTTTTGTGAGGCATTTAGCCTTCTCTGTCAGAGAGCTCTGGTGTCAGAATAAACTACAATTCCCTAGCACTGAGCCAGGGCAATTAAAGTGGTCTCAAAATGGATTATTTCTGTAATGTGTTTTGGACCTAACCTAACTTTTTGAGCATGGAGTTATTTTTTATTTTTATTTTGATAATACAGGGCAGTTTTGAAAACTAGAATTAATAACTCCACCTTCCATTTTATCATGATTTAATTGCAAAACATCTGTACTTCAAGTTATTTCAGAACTACGACCATATGTGATCTAAGCCAGTGGAGATGAGCCCCTCCCATCTCTATTTCCTATTTATAAACATGCATATGGAGCCCTGGTGGCGCAGTGCTTAAATGCCTGTAATGCAGCCACTCACTCATAGATCACATGGTTGTGAGTTCAATACTAGCCAGGACTCAGGCTAGACTCAGGCCTGCATTCTTCCGAGGTTGCTAAAATGAATACCCAACTATGAGCAATGAGCTTACAGTTGTAAACCACTTAGACACCCCATAGTGCGATTTGAAGCGGTATATAAATGAAGCTGCTTCGCTTTTTGCTTTTCATATCTGCTTTAAAAGATAAAGTAGACAACGAAAAGAGTCAGAATACCAAATAGTCCTGATTCATGTGATGAAGTTTCCCTGCCCTGCCATCATCTACTTCCCAGATTCTGCTAGGAGTCTCATGGCATGTGAAGCTTTTGTTTGTTGTTGTTAACTGCCCTTGAGTTGATCTCAACTCATGGTGTCCCAATGGATGAGACATTGGCAAGACCCTCTTCCTCCTCTGCTCTGCTTAATTCCTGCAACTCCATACCCGTGACCTCCTTAATAGAGTCCATCCATCTAGCATGTGGCTTTCCTCTCTTCCTATTTCCTTCCACCTTTCCCAGGATTATTGTTTTTTCCAAAGAGTCCTCCCTTCTCATGATGTGTCTGAAATACAACAGCTTCATTTGGTCATCTTGGCTTCCAAGGAAGTTTCCTGCTTGATCTGCTCTAGGATCCATTTGTTTGTCCTTTTGGCTGTCCATGGGATCCTCAACACTCTTCTCCAGCACCACATCTTAAATGAATTGATTTTCTTCCTATCATCTTTCTTAACTGTCCACCTCTCACATCCATACATGGTAATAGGGAATACAATGGCTTGTATGATTCTAACTTTTGTGCTGAGTTGTATATTTCTGCATTTTAGAATCTTTTCTAGTTCTTTCATGGCTGCCCTCCCCATTCTTAATCTTCTCATTTCCTGACTGCAATACCCATTTCTATCAGTGTTTGATCCCAGGTATTAGAATTCTTTTACTATTTCTATTTCTTCATTGTCTAGATCGAACTTGTGAAGGTCCTCGGTGGTCATTATTTTTGTTTTCTTTATGTTCAACATTAAGCCTGCCTTTGCACTTTCTTCTTTGATCTTCTTTAGTAGGTGTTCCAGGTCTGTGAGGTTTTCAGCTAGTACTACAGTGTCATTTGCATCTCTTGATATTTCTTCCTCCTATTTTCAATCTTCCTTCTTCTGTGTCCAAGCCTACTTTTCTTTTAATATGTGCTGTATACAAGTTGAACAGATAGGGTGAAAAGATGGAGCTTTGTCTGATCCCCTTGCCAATTGGGAACCATTCTGTTTCTCTGTGTTCTGTTCTGACAGTAGCTTCTTGTCCTGAGTACAGATTCCTCATCAGGACTATCAGAAGTGTTGGCACTCCCATGTCTTTAAAGGCATTTCATAGCCTTTCATGATCTATGCCAGGGGAGGCAACCTTTCCCCTTTAAGGGCCAAAGGACTTCAGCTCCCAGAATCCCAGGAGCTATTGGCCAACATGGGACTGTTGGCCAACATGGCTGAGGCTTCTGGGAGCTGAAGTCCCTCAGCCCTTAAAGGGGAAAGGTTGCCTACCTCTGATCTATGCAGTCAAATGCTTTGCTATAGTCTATAAAGCACTTGCTGATTTTCTTTTGGAATTCCCTGGTGCACTTCATTAGTCATCATATGTTTGCAATGTAGTACCTAGTGCCTCTTCCTTTCCTGAACCCTGCTTGGACCTCTGGGATTCCTCTATCCATGTATGGTTGGAGTTTACATTGCAGAATTTTGAGCATGATTTTGCTTGCGTGGGAGATTAGTGCTATGGTTCTATAGTTGCTGCAGTCTCTTGTGTCTCCCTTTTTGTGAATGGGGATGTATATTGATTGCTTCCAATCTGTTGGCCATCATTTTGTTTTCCATATCTGTTGACATATGTTGGTTAGCACCAGAGTTGACTCTGTCAATGTGGATTGCAGTAGTTCAATTGGAATATCATCTGTTCCTGGTGATTTGTTTTTCGCTATTTCTCTTATTGCAGTTTCCACCTCACTTTTTAGAATTTGGAGTTCATCTTCACATGGCTCTTCATTCCATGTGCTCTTCATTTTGTCATTTCATTTGTATAATTTTCTGTGTATTGCATCCAACGTCTTTTTATTCCTTCCTGGTCCTGAATTATGTTATATTTATTGTCATAGAGCTTCCCAGTCCTTGGTTTGAATTTTCCTTTGATTTCCCATATCTTGTGAAATAGATCTCTTGTTCTTCCCTTTTTGTTGTTGTCTTCTATTTCTCTACATTGGTCATTGTAGTAATTTCATCTTTCTGTATAAGCCGTTGAACTGTTGTATTCATAATTCTTAGTTTGTTCCTATCTCCCTTTTATTTTTCTTCTCTTCTTTTCTTTATTGCTTGTAATGTTTTTTCTGTCATCCATGTTTTTTTCTCTTTTTTCTGTTTATTGAAAGTGTCTGTCTGCATTCTTCTTTTATTATGTTCCTGGCTTCAGACCATAGTTCCCCTGGTTCTTGGTGTCAGGATTGGCTAACTCAACTCCCAATAACCACAAAAACATTTCATTGTGATAGAAAAACAAAACAATATTTATTCAAGAATTGAAACAGCAGTCACTCATCTGGGGTCTGTGTCAGAACTGGGGTTCTTCCCCAGGACCACAGCATAAGAATGCAAGTTATCCACCACCACCCTTCCTTGGATTTTTTGATCCTGATCAAAGCAACCTTTCATGTCCTCTTTTCTCCCTCCCATGTTTGTCATTCAGTCCCCTTTCAGGAACGGAGGAAGACAACCCTCTGATGCAAACCAAATCCTCATACAGGAAAAGCAGGGTCATAAAACCATAAACTTTCATCCTGGGGGGATGCAGACAGGCAGCTATGGGCCGCCCTGGGAAGCGGAGGATTAGGCCCGAGGCTGCCCCACGCCTCGGCCCCAATCCTCCCTTTTGCCACCTGGGAAAGGAGCACCAAAATAGCGCTCCTTTCCCAGGTGGAGAAAAGGACACCCCAAGAACCGCCATGCAGCTCTTTTGTGCCTCTTCCAGTGCAGCGTGTCCAGACACTGCACCGGAGGACATCATCAGAGCTCTCGCCGTGTGCAACGGTGTGCGCTCTGATGACGTCTTCAGGAATGGGTTGGGGTGTCCAGCGTCCAGTTGCTCCTCCCATTCCCTGCCGTCTGCAGAGCCCCCCCATCTCCATTTGTCTCCCCATTCATTCCCATGCCCATTGCACCCAAATAATTAATACTCAATACATTTCAACATTCCCTGACTCCATCCTCCCAATGCCTCATCAGATTATTACAGCGTTATTTCATTATACTATCATACCATCGTATCATAACACATCGTGACAGACCCAAGCACATGGTCTGACATTCAGTCTATTATGCTTAGTATTGGGAATCTGTTTCTTAAGTTGTAATAAATTCTGTTGAGATATTATTTAGATCATATTTTTGTATAATCACTGGTTTGGTTTTCTTCTTGAGTCTTACTCTTATTTTTGATATGAGTAATTCATGATCTGTGCCACAGTCAGTGCCTGGTCTAGTCTTGGCCACCAGTATAGAGTTCTGCCATCTTTTACTTCTGATTATATAATCTATTTGATTTTTGTGTTGACCATATGGTAATGTCCATGTATATAGCATTCTATCTGGTTGTATGAAAAATGTGTTTGCAATGAATAGGTTGTTGGCTTCATAAAAATCTATCAGATGCTCACCTGCTTCATTTCTTTTGCATAATCCAAATGTGAAGTTGCTGAAGGTTAATGTGAAAAAGTAGATGGTTTGGCAAACAAAGGCCCCTGAGAATATTGTAGGGCACGGGAGATTAACAGCACCTTGCATCAGTTACAGATTCTTGATTATTTAAGGCCAGGAGAAGAGCCAGATTGCCGATGCAGATAATATTTGACATGTGATCACTTTGTCAACATGTGCATTGTTGCACCTTGAAATAACAAGATGTGTCATTGTTTATAAAAGTAGGGCTGATACTTGCAAAAGAGAACAGTTTAAAAAATTATATTGGGGAAGAAACAGAATGGATATAGCACATTCCATAGCATAATGTTCCATGAAATTCTGTCAACACATTTTTAAAGCACTCTGCTATATGCTAACATCACACATGCTATTCTAAACTTATACAAATAATTTAATAATGTTTCTCTAAAAGCACACTGCACAAACCTAATGGGTAAAGGACTTTTACCAGCTCATGCTTAAAGGAATATTAACAGCTCACTTTATTAGCAATGTGCAACTTGGAAAACAAGAATGCATTGTTACCTTTCTTTGTAGCTAATAAAAACTTGATACAGGTTCTGATCACTTTTGTTTGCAATGGATTCATGAATATCATGCATTAAACTTCTGTGAATTTTCACCAAATCCTGAAACAAAACAAAAAATACAACTATAAAACTTTCGTGATGATGTTTATGCTATAGTGGAAAGCCACTGTTTTCAAAAGATTAAATCATACAGTAAAATCACTGGCAGGCTGACTCACACTAGATCAAAGGTACTGCTTCTATAGACATGGAAATGAGGGTTTACAATGTAAACTTCATATAACTGCATTATGCCTTTTGATCTTCAAAAAGGTACAGTAGTGACAACCTGAGGCTGGCATCCTGTTAGTTACATACTTAAGTGTAAGCTAGCCTTATGCCTATGTATGTCTGTTTGTGATCACTGCAAATGTTGGTATTCCCTTCCTCTCTGCACAGAGACCAAATTCCCCTGACGTCAACCTACTGCAGAGCATCCCCATGGCTATATCATGGGGGGGGGGGGCGCTGATCGCACAAGTATATGTCTATTTTCCACATAGCAAGACACATTCGCTTCTGAGACCTCCAGAGGAACCTGACAGACCTCAATGGATTATGTACATAGTCATTTCATATGTTTATGGGGACATAATCAGATGCATCTACAAAACTCCCAATCTCTATCAGATATATAATGGCTGAGCAGGGGGCTTCAATCACTTTACAGTAGGTCCACAGGATGGTAAAGGTTTCAGCATAGCATCATACTACAGGAAAAACCACTATGTTTTGTTTAAAGGAGGTTTGCTACAGCTGTCCCTGAGACTGAGAGTGTGTGACTGGCCCAAGGTCACCCAGTGGATTTCATGGCTCAGTGGGGAATCAAACTCAGGGTCTCTAGAGTCACAGTCCAACACTCAAGCCATTACGTCACACTGGCTCCCTTTTATAATATATGTGTGTGTGTGTGTGTGTGTGTGTGTGTGTGTGTGTGTAAGTAGTAATATATATATATTACTAGCAATTTCCCCTGGACATATATGTGTTCAATTTGCCTCAGTTTTTATGATAAAATTAAAATGTTTTAAGTCAAGACAACATTTTTGCCTGGTGCTCACACTTATTTGCTTGGGGTCAGGAAAACTTCTCTCCATCCCCTGCTGCCTGCCAATTCATTTATTCTCTAGTGTCCTTCTGTCACAAGTAAATACTGTTCACGCCAATCAAAATGAACTCAGAAAATGCGTACACCTCTGGTTAAAGTTAGGTTCTTAATGAAGACTTACAATTGTTCCTATATTCATAATGAAAGGCTGAGGTACAGGTTCAGGTGTATTTGCCCATGCAAGAAGAAAAGGGCAGAGGAAAATAATAAATGACTATCTAAGATAGTGTGGTCCCTTCGGACCAAGTACCAATATCCCTGTTTTAGGCTTTCGAGATTAAATTATTAATGATTCATATCCTAGCATTCTGACAAAAATCATTTTGCAAATTACACTGGACAGTTTAATAGCAACATATGGGCCAGCGAACTGCAATCTTTAACGTTTTCCTCAAGATGGAGATGCTGAGACAATCAGAGTGGAAATGAAGATACGTTATATCTTGCAATGTGCATATTACACAATTTTTCCATGTGACTCCAGAAACACACCATTGCATATTCCACTATGTGTTTCTGGTGTGAAAGGACAATATTAGAAAAACAAAAGATATATGCCATGTCCCCCCACCCCATTCTTCAAGAGCTTATAATCAAAGGCTCTCATGGCCAAGGATAACCTCAGGAACACAGAGGTATTCAAAGGGTAGGTCTTACATGTACACTTCTTATCACCACTTGATACATTTCTCAATTTGTTTTTATGGGTGCTCCTAACAAACCAAAATGTGGCAGACTCTTCACAGCTCAGAGGTACAAATTAAAAAAATGTAAGGACATGATTTGTAGAGCCAGTCCTCATGTTAGCCATAGCAGGATGCCTGTCTTAGGTAGCAGACCATCAGGAACAACAAATTTAGATACCCCCACCCTCCAAAGGGCCCTTGCCATTCTGCAGTTCCAGAGACTGCTTCCCAGAGTCCTCCTACCCCTGATTTGCTTTCAGAAGTGAGTTAGAGAGCATGTAATTGATGAGGATACAATAGAGGGACAGAAGGCAATGATTTTAGGAGGGAGGCATGATGGACTAGGTGGCAGTTCTTCTGCTTCAGCTTGGGCTGCCATTCAGTAGAAGATTTTATTCCCTTTTTAACAGCGAAAGGCCTGAATAAGTAGATGTGGAGTGGACCTCTCTAGAACTTGAGAGGACTTGTGTGAAGGTACAAGATGTACACCACATTAGGCTTCTGACAACAGGTGTATCTTTCAGGAACATTCTGTGTTATATGTGAAAACTCCCCCAAAACCCACTGAATTTTTATGGGGAGGGATTTGGGGAACTGGTAAAGGCAAAAACAGTGGGGTCCAGGGCTGTTTTGCCCAAACAATGCATGTGTCTTCCTCCTCAAGTAATGTATAGGATATTGATATCTTTCTTGATGTTAATCATGTTTTGGTATTATTGCATGTAGAAGACCACACAGGCAGCCATTTCTAGGTAAGGCTGGGATAATCCTTTCAAGAAACCTGGTAAGCGTATTTCCAATTGTATTGTGTGTTGTGTCAGTTCTGAAATTTGCTTTAGTTAGAAAAGAACAGAAGATGTAACCTACTGAAGGAAACTGTAGAAGAGCAACTCAAAATGTAAAAGAAGAACATGATGCTCAAACAGTTAGATGTAAAATATCACCCCTCAATCTTTCTCCACAGTAACTTTCCACACTTATTTAAAATCACTCTGGAAGTCCATCTCAGCTGAAAAGCAGGGCAAATATAATCCATCTGTGGATTGAAAGAGTATCTCCAGAACACTCTGTAATCATACCAGCTTTACAACTGAAAGTACAGTTACACATCTCAGTAAAGTGAACACTGTTCCAATCTTCACAGTAGCCCAAAGCAGACATCTATCTGCACATGCATCGCCTACTTCCCCGTCTGAGCTGGTTATAAGACACTTCCTAAACTTTCTTCAGATAGAAGCAGCAAGCAATGGAGCAGATAAGCAGGACAGCATAAGAGTAAAAAATGAGTCATCATTCAATTCACTAGGCACATTTGTCTATTCACAACTCTGACACCAAGGGGAAGCCTCTTTGCTTTTCCTACCTGAATCCTGAATTAAGCCTGAATTCTTAAGCACTGTTTTTGTATACATTTACCCCACAATGTGTGTAAAAAAAAAAAAAAAAAAACCTCATGAATATGGTCTTTCAGATCATTACATACAGGAATGTTGATGAACACAGTCTCAAATTCAGATGTTGTTAGAAACCTCTTCAGTGGAACCATAAAAAACTGAAAGAGAACAAAACAAACATAAGTCAGATGTACATAGTTTGACATCCATTTCAAAACACATTTCTGAAACGTTCAATTTCCAGTTTGAGATGACAAGAGGTAACAATCATCAGTCTGTACTTTCAATGTATATATCTCAGTGGTATCATCGCCACTAAAGCGTTGCATAAGAAGTGGCAATTGATATAAACCAGTATTTCCTCAGAATTAAGCTAGAACTGTACATCCACAGTAATGCATATCCTATATAGTTTTCCATAAGTCACAGATCCCACTACCCATTCAGGTTTGCAGCAGTGCAAGTCTGCAGCAGTGACTCAAATAGAAATGCAACAGTGTCTCTCCACAGAGTTCAATTTCTGATATGTCTGCAATAGAAATGTCTAAATAATACAACAACAGCATTATACTGAAGCTGAACAAATATTCATGAGGACTCTTCGTGAATACCAAAATCCATGGACACTGAAGTCCCATTAAATAGACTGGTACAGTGAAATGCTGTCCCTTATATGAAATGGAAAAATCAAGGTTTGCTCGTAAGAATTCAAAAATATTATCAAGCCGTGGATGCTTGAATCAGTGGATAAAAAAATCCGTGGATATGGAGGGCCAACTGTATTGATAATATTGCTATATTTATTATGATACTTTTAAAAAGAAAAAAAATACATTAAATACATCATTTAATCATCACCCTATCCAAGACTAGGCTACACTTTTTATGCATCCCATTCCTGAAATCTTGCTGCACTCCACAACCCTCATGCCAGCAAACTGGACTAGTACTCTTCGTCATTTTAGGAAGCCACTTTACCTTTTCAATAGACTCCAAAGTTTCTGTGTACTTCTCTTCAGTCTGTTTTATTTCAGAAAGGCAGCAGCTTCTTATATCATTTTCAGGACATTTCTGCCAAGTCAAAAAATTGTCATTTGTAGCTGAAATGCATGTTGAATGTGAAATACTACTGGAACATACTGTGGTAGAAACTGTTAGTGATGTTCAACCTCAAAAATGTTAATATTGAACAATAACATATCCTAAATTTTATCAACGGACAGTAGGCGCCAGGCAGCTAAGCAAAGGGGACAACACAGAGAGCTGTTGTCCAGTACCTATTTACGAAGGGGTATTGTAAAGTAATTATCACCTGGTACTTATTATGTTATATTGATGAAATTTTGTCAGTGACATCATCACCAAGTGACTTTTTCTTTTCCAAAAAATGAAAAATCTGTTGTGGGGTTGCTGATTTGACAACACAGATGACATCATTCATGAAGTGGAAGAGTAGTTTAAGGTGCAATCTGCCGACTTCTACGATAACAGTATTCGGAGGATCAAGAAATGCTGGGAAAAATGTGTAAATCTGGATGGTGACTACATAGAGATAAGTTTAACAACTACAAATCAAAACAAACTTACTGATAAATTTTTTTAAAGGTGATAATTAAAACTTTACGATAACCCCTCATAATGCTTCAAGGCTTCAACTTTGGAGTATTTTGGAATTGGATTTCCGAATACAAGTAGCATAGTACATCCTACATTTGTGAAGCTGGAGAGAGACACAAGGTTGGAGAGAGAGACACGAGGATCTGTGAAATGATGGGAGGCGTAGTTCATGCCAAGCACTATGGCTGGATTCCTGCAATTTCACAGAAACTTGCATGCCTCTCCAGCCATGTGTTTCCAGACCCACCTCTTTCTCTTGCCTTGTAAATTCAGTATATACTAAACTACTTGTATGCCAAAAATCTAAAATATTCAACATTTGGAGAGAGAAAATCCCAACTCCAAAGCACTCTTGGTCCCATGCATTTAGAACAAAAAATACTCAATCTGTACACAAATTCAAATAATAGAAAGGAACATGAACCTCTACTAAAATCTACACTTTGGACTCAAGAGGTGCAGCAAATAGCTATGCTCCACAGGGTCTTCCCTGTAGTGGCACTCTGGTTGTAGAATGCCTTACCAGAGGGGGCCAATTCATAACTTCACTATTATAATTTTGGTATTAGACAAAATCATACTATTTCCCTTTGCATTTAAACCTGTTTTAGCTCTTCCTAATTGAATGTTTTTGGGGGGTTGTCTTGAGTAAATGTCATTAAATAAAAATAAATAAATAACTGGTTTAGTCTATGCCAGTCTTTCAGTCCTTGAATTTGGGCTGCATGAGATTCTTATGGACCACGGCTACATTTTACCTTGTTTTGAATATTCTTTTAAGCTGCTTTGAGAACTTTGGATTGATGTATACTAAATAAATACATTTACTTCAGTATCTGTACACTGAGACAATTTCGTAAGAGAAAAACTAGAGGAATTCATTATGAAGCTAACAGTAAAGTCACATAAGTAAAGGGGGGGGGACACCACAAACCAATGCTGGTTATTAAATGAATACAAAGCTGATTATTATTTTAAATATTTATCTACTTTTTGATAAAATGGACCACTGACAAGTATTAAAGGAATCACCCATTCCAAGTTAAGCACCTTTGAGCCCCATTGCCTTCAGTGTGATAGTTGCTTAACACACCAACTGAAATCAACAGAACAGAAATGTGCTTAATTGTGCTTGGATAGTGGCTTAAGTGTCTTTAGTACCACTATTTTTTAGGATTCTGTCCCAACTTCAATAACTGTGAGTCATACAGGCTGATGGGCAGCTTCTGCTTTCATTAGGTCTTCATAAACTTCTCCACCTTCATCTTCCCCATAAACACAATCATAAAGATCTTCATCTTCATCTATACCAGTTTCACTATGACACAAAAGAGAACAAGAACAGACCACAAAATTAAAAATAGGATTTACAGGTAATTTCAACTTTTACAAATACAAGTGTTAGAACAGCATCTCCCCTCCTTCTAAAGCATGCCCATGAAATGGGATTAGAAGACTTTAGATTAACAGTTTAGCAAGCGGTCCAAACACTAAACAGTGTTTAATCTTCACTGTGTGTAGTGAAAACAAACCATAATATAAATAGGCTGCATCTGCACTGCAGAAATATTGCAACTTGATACCACTTTAACTGCCATGGCTCAATGCTATGGAATACTGAGATTTATAGTTTTGTGGGACATTTAGCATTCTCTGTCAGTGAGATCTGATACCACAACAAACTACAAATACTAGGATTCTATAGGATGGAACCCTGGCAGTTAAAGCAGGACCAATCTGCATTATTTCTGCAGTGCAGATGCAGCCATAGTTAAGATTAATGGCAATTTGCTCAGCTTTGCACAACATTCTTAGAAAAGGTCAGAACAGGTACCTCCTCATCCTTCTGTCAGCAAGTAAAAACTATTTAATTCCAACAAGCTTTTGGAAACTGATTTACAAGGGCTTGTAATAACAATGTGCTATTCTACTGTTTTCATTCTGGCATTTTAATATGTATATTTTAAACAGTTTAAATTTAAAATATAGTTTAATAACTCTTTAACTATTATTTAAATGTAATTATCATTAACTATTATTTAAAAATATACTATTATTTTTGTATATTTTATTTATGTTTTTATTAGTTCTTGTTTCAATGATTCTAAATTTATCAAATATATTGTGTTGGAGATGGAGATAGAGGGTATATAAACTGAGTGGTGGGGGAGATAGGATTCTTCTAATGCTAGATAAAACTTTATGTCCCAAGCTACCCAGTATGAATTGAAAAGATCCAAAATGATCTGACAAGCAACTTAAGCAAAAGCTCATCTTACTAGATCAACCTTATCTCATTGTTATCCTGAAATATAAGCAAAACAAACTAAAACAAATTGGAAGAATTCCTGAAAATTCTTAGCCTCCTTCTCTTTAATCTCATGATAACTAACCATTTTTTGGTATTGTTGTCTTAAAGATCTAGAAAGATGTCAAGATAATTCAATGTAAATAGCACAATCTGAGAGCTGGTTTGGCTAAAATACACATAAATTGTGTTCCCTGGATAACACTCCTGGTAAATAATATATAAAAGCTATGTATCTTAACATTAGATACAAGCCCAGGATGAGAAAGGATATGAAGATAAGGTATGAATCGGAAGTTGCCCTAAGAAAATCTGGAATGTATGATCATCAAAAGGGGGAAGAAGGGCCCGCCCTTTTCGTCTGTTTTTTCTGCACCCCTATCTTCAATGAATTAGATCTCCTATCTCCTTCACATGAGTCACATGAGCCTGCCTATCAGTTCCCATCACATTTAGCATCACTACCAAAGCTACTGCACATGTTCAACTGAAATAGAAGCAATAAAGGGAGGATAAAAGAAGTCATGCACTGGTGATAGTACTGTGTTGGTAAAAATGTAAAGTGTGCATCTCAAAAACTTCAAATTTGAGGTCTAAATCAATAAAAACATGGAATCTCAAGTCATTGTAGGAGAAACAATGTAACTTCTTTAAACAAAACAAAATTAGAAAGAAATTCAGATTCCATTAAGGAAAAGGGCAAGGAGGTGCTCATGGTTCCTACAGATGCACTGATGTCTAAATATGGCAGCTCCTATCAGGTCAAATTACAAACATATGGAAAACTAGGCTAAAAGAATGTCATGGGAAGTCAGAGAAATAATCTGCATCCTTCCTTCAGTTGCCATATCTTTAAAAACCTCTTGTTCATGAATTCCCTACACCTCTGGTCTTCTATTTAGCTTTAAAAAGTAACTCCTCTTGCTTCATCTTGTGCAAGCCTTTAATGCCAGCCAAATTGACTAATTACCCTTCATTCATTCCCTGGATTTTGGGTGAGCTTTCAACCCTCGTGAACACATGATGGAGTAATTAGGAATCTCTGTCATGGGTGTCACAGTCTTAAGTACAGTGCAGTATAGCAAGTTCTAATAGAGTAGAATATTCTTTTATCTCATTGAAGTGATAACTGATACAGTGAAGAAAGCTTGCATACTATACAAACTTACAACCTACTCTATTAAATCTGGAAGGCCTTTGTAAATGTCTTCATCATTCACACTCTCCTCTGTGGGAAATGGCCTATAGAGACAAAAGACAAAAGTAAATATTTGCCATAAATAGTATCAACCTGCAAGTTCATTTTTCCTGAGATGTACTCAGGAAAAGTATAAGTACAGAGAGAAAAAGAGAGAGAAAGAAGGATGGTGTATATTTAATATACTGTGGGCCTGCATACCTAGCCAGCATGTATTCAACAGACTATTTAAAGGGGCATATATTTGCACAGCTCCTCTGTTCTCACTGTGCCACGATAAGCCAAGAGGTCTTTAAATAACCACCATTTCCCATTTTGTCACAACTGGGAAATTATGGTTACCAGAGCCAAAATCTTAAAACACCTTCAAACAGAGGTTTTCTAATCTGGGAACAGAAAAAGCAAAGAAGAAAAGAGGCTACATCCACAGGCATACATTTCATTCATACGTCAACATTAAGCCAAGACATGGTTATCTGATGCATTTAGTCTTTAATGAACAACTTCATTAAGAGCTTGCCACCAGGAAGCTTATAAATTCCATGTGCTCATTTCCGCTGCTCATTATAAAACAATAAATCCTACATATTTTGATAAATTATCTAATGTACAAGCTACAGGAGCCAGGTTTCACAAAGTGAAGTCATCTGCTTCTTTCATGCATAAAACTAGGCTGTGACAATTCCTAAGGTTTACTTTTACTACTACTACTACTACTTATTATTATTAATAATATTATTATTAGCTAGTGTCTGCATATATTCCTTGTAGCAATAGCAGTAACAATAGCAAGTACATTTCTATACCACTTAGCAGTGCACTTAAGCACCCCCTAAGCGTTTACAATGTGCAAGCTAATTGCCCCCAACAAGCTGGGTACTCATTTTAGTAACCTTAGAAGGATGCAAGCCTGAATCGAAACTGAGCCCTTGGCTGGTATTGAACTTGCAACCTTGTGGTTTGCGAGTGAGTGGCTGCAGTACAGGCGTTTAACCACTGCGCCACAAGGGCTCTAGCTTCTGACTCCAGAATATATGCATCAAAACTTATATTGATACTGAGCAACAGAATATGTTTGGTAGAAATTAAATCACTCCTTTATTCTACCAGTCTTTGATTACAACAAAATTTGAGATTTTAGCAGAAATGTACCTGTATTTCATCTGCTCAGCTCATATTTCTCACAAAACCTGCTTGTACTATGATGAAAAATCAAAGCCAAAAACATACAACAAATTGATACCTTATCCCAGCAGCTACTGCAACAGGAGTGCGAGAAAGCTTGGATAATGTTTCGATAACCTGCATGAGGATATGAAAATATTTGTTAACTTTTTAACAAAACACTTAGCCATAATTGCAATTACATCTTAACACTTTCAGTTACATTTTAAAACTCTGTTTAATGCATTTTTAGACTTCCAGTCCCACAGATCTGAAATGAAACTGACAGAAATATGCTTCTTCTGAAATCTTGCCAATATAGTACTTGCAGTTTCAGAGAAGTTTTTCAAGGCCACTTTAAACATTTTATAGAAAGGTGAAGGTAACTGTTCAACTACTTCATTTAGTATTCTTATTAAAATTATTTTCAAATGCCATAGAAAAACAATTAGGCTGCAACACTATAGCCATTTACTTGGGAATATGCCCCAGTGGAGACCAGAGTTAATTCCCAGCTTGGCTATGAAACCTACTGGGTGACCTTGGGCAAGTCACATGCTCTCAGCCTTAGGGGAAGGCAATGGAAAACGTCCTCTGAACAAATCTTCCAAGGAATTCCCATGATAGGTTCGTCTTATGGTCACCATAATTCAGAAATTACTTGAAAGCACACAACAACAACAACAACAACAACAACAACATGCCCCATTGAATTAATTGTGATTTACTTCTGAAAAAAACAGGTATAGGACTGCACTGTTAGAGATACAATGAATTGCTCAGGGCAACAAAGCGATGTTAAAGCGTAAAAGCAGCTTTAATTTGTGTAGGGTTGGATGGGGTGCAATGGAAGGTGGTAGGAACTGCAAACATGTAAGAATATTGTTTCCCTACTGATGGAAGGAATTCATAATACACTGTATATTAAGAACTTTGATACTCTTTACTGAAAAAGATATTTATTTTTGTCATCATTGAATCATTAATCTACGCACCATCTGAAGATACAAATAGATATACACTTTGCATGTAAGCATAGACACATAGAAATGCAAATAGATATACACTTTGTATGTAAGCCTTTGTAGTACATCAATTTTCTCTATCTAACTGGAAGTTAGGAGGATTAGATTAGATTAGGAGTGGGCCACATCCATGAGGCTGGGGTCACTTTTCAGGTTGGGCAAGTGCTGCAGGGACACACACACCCGATGGATGTGGCATAAGGGGAAGAAGTAAGTAAGCCGCCCCAATTGCTCTGCTGAGGGGCGGGATATAAATTATTTTTATTATTATTATTATTATTATTATTATTATTTAGCAGAAATCTAGAATGAAAAAAATACATGAAATATTCATATATATTTTCAATTTTTAATTACCGTAAGTTTTGTTATTATTAATAAATAAAATCCCTACTTACTGAACCAATAAATTCCTTCCTTCTTGTTGCTGCTGCTGTGTACCGTCAAGTCATTTCTGATTTATGGTAACTCTAAAGCAAAGCTATCACAGCGTTTTCTTGGCAACATTTGTTCCAAGAGGTTTTGCCTTTGCTGTCCTCTGAGAGTGAGAGTGTGTGACTTATCAAAGATCATCTAGTGGTTTTCCATAGCCAAATGAGGATTTGAACCCTGGTCTCCAGAGTCCTAATACTTTATTAATGTTAAATTAATATTTATATATTAAAAACTTACATGTCCTTAAATTGACTTGAATAGAATGTTGGCTATTGAATATGATATTAGTTACCCCCTTGACTAGACTAACATTGTTCTTGTGGGGATGGGTGAGAAAAATAAAAGGCAGTATGATTTTTAATGTAATAAACATTTATAACGTTTAACAAGGAGCATGCAAACAAAACAGGCAAAAGAGGAACTTGAGAAACAATGTAGTTTCTCCCCTTGTCGTCATATAAAATAACATGACACCAGACTCTCAAAAGGAAAGGGGGAAAAGAGACTATTTCTGTTCTATCTAATCACCAAAAGAGGGAGCTACAGGATAGCTACCAAAAACCTAAAACATAAAAAAAAGGAGGAGGGAGGGAGAGAGGGAGGGGATGCAAGGAATACAGGAGCAGCTTTTAAGACTAACTTGTTGTTGTTGTTGTTGTTTTACATTTTTAAGATATGCATATTAAGAACAATATGCAATTAACACTGGAAGAAACAAGAGATGAAAATACAGTTTTAAGGCAAGGCAGAAAAGTCACAAAAGACCTAGTAATAAAAATAGCAGCTTCATTTATATACCGCTTCATACCGCGCTATGTAGTCTCTAAGCCAGGGGTAGGCAACCTTTCCCCTTTAAGGGCCAAGGGACTTCAGCTCCCAGAATCCCAGGAGCTATTGGCCAACATGGGACTATTGGCCTACATGGCTGAGGCTTCTGGGAGCTGAAGTCCCTCGGCCCTTAAAGGGGAAAGGTTGCCTACCCTTGCTCTAAGCGGTCTACAACTGTAAGCTAATATTTTAATTAAATACAGTGGTCTAAATCCTCTTGTTAATCTCAGTGAGAATAGATTCACTGAATTAAGTGGATTTATCTACATATTGTCACTCCATGCAACAACTGATTCAACAGGTCTACTCTAGTTCAGGCTAACCAACAGGACTCCATCTTACCTTATCCTTCATTTGCAGTACTAAAACAATACAAAGAAGCTTACAACCCAGAGTTCTGTGCAGACTGCAATAGCAAATAACTGGCACATGTTCACATACTGTAATTAAAACATTTAGAATCAATGTACTTATAAACTTTATACAATGGCTATTTAAGATTTTAAAATTTACAGGCCATTTTTAAACCATCCTGCTCCAAAAGCACCTCACAAAACATGAAATCCTACACTGAGAGACATATGTGTATCATGAAGCTACATATCTCCCTATAATAGTGCCACTATATTCTGCTTTGGTCCGGCCTCACCTGGAATACTGTGTCCAGTTCTGGGCACCACAATTCAAAAAGGATGTGGAGAAATTGGAGCGTGTCCAAAGGAGGGCAACTAAAATGGTGAAGGGTCTGGAAACCAAGCCCTATGAGGAACGACTTAGGGAGCTGGGGATGTTTAGCCTGGAGAAGAGAAGGCTGAGAGGTGATATGATAGCCGTGTTTAAATATTTGAAGGGATGTCATATCGAGGAGGGAACAAGCTTGTTTTCTGCTGCTCCAGAGACTAGGACCCGAAACAATGGATGCAAGCTGCAAGAAAAGAGATTCCACCTCAACATTAGGAGGAACTTCCTGACAGTAAGGGTGGTTCGACAGTGGAACACACTCCCTCGGAGAGTAGTGGAGTCTCCTTCCTTGGAGGTCTTTAAGCAGAGGCTGGATGGCCATCTGTCGGGGATGCTTTGATTGGGAGTTCCTGCATGGCAGGGGGTTGGACTGGATGGCCCTTGTGGTCTCTTCCAACTCTATGATTCTATGATTCTATAATAACTGCCTTCAACCACTCCCCTCCATCAACACAACCATATCCATGTTCTTAGACAGCAAGTGGTTCAACAAAGACACATTTCTTAAATGCAGAAATCATATGCAGAAATCATTTTTGCCCATACTATCAATTTTTGTGCTCAAATTTTCACAAAAAAATCCTGAAATTAAAAAAAAAAACAACTTGCAGAAGTTGACCATTGTGTCAATAGAGTGTGCTGAAACAACATTACTCACTACGGGCAAGAAAACTTGCAAGCATTATTTATATAACTACTACATATAGTCCAAAAACATGTCCAAATATTGGTAGACTTGGAAGAATTTGTGTGATCCATAAATCAAAATAAAATTCAGGGTTGAACAATGCCATTATTGGAGTGCTGAAATGTCACCAATGGAGGGGGGGATGTCATGCTTCTTCACAATCCCCAAACTTTTTTTACCATCATATGTCCTCTAGGAGAACTCAAACACTTGTCATGTTTGGGATATTTCAGTAATCCAGCAAAGGTATTACTCAGCCCTGAATTTCACTTCGGGGCAGTTTTCAGCATTAGCTGCACATACATACATTGTGGTAGTAAAGATTACAGAACATGGAAAACATTAGTTAGTTCCTTGTTTTCTAGGAAGAAGAGCAGCTGCCATACAAACTGAAGCTGGTAAAAGGCACTCCTGCACTCCTGGGATGCTTCCACACAGGAACATTTTACTACAGCAGAACAATGCTATTTTGTGAACAGATGGGAATGAAGTGATAAATGAGATTCTACATAACCAAGGAAATAAGACACTGTCTTCTTTTTACATCCCACAAGCCATACCAGTGGGTCAATCCAATACGGTATGAACAATCCTATATTTTTCCTTTCCTTTATGAAGTCATGAGAGAACTGCACTTGTACATGTGCTTCTACACCCACTTTTAATGGCTTCACTATGGGACTTTGGCAAGCACGCTCACTTTTTGTCATCTTGGTGAGGATAAGGAAATTTGCACATATTGCTTACAATCCTAGTGTTTTGATGTAAAAATGTATTTTGCTGGATACCCTCTGATTCCAACCATGGCACTTCTTTCACCTTTCCTTCTTTTTCTTTCTTTCTTTTCTTCTTTCTTTCTCTGTTGTGGGGTTTTTTTTAACGTTATTTTTATTGCTTCATGTTTAAAATATAGAATGAAAACAAATGAAACATTTCAAACTGTAGACATTATGCTGCCTCTCTTGCAAATTACATTACATTTATACATTTAGCAGCATATTTGGTTATACTCAAGGTTGGAAAGTACCTGAGAAACTATTCTTTAGAAATACAGCTTTCTTCTTTATTTGAAAGCAAGGGACAGGAGATTTGGCAGTCAGAACCAGAATATGATGGCTACGTGCAGCCTACTAGTCATAGGTTATTGACACAGCTTGGAAAAGTTGTTTTTGGGGTAACAGAACTTTTTGCAGGAACACAACTGCTTGAATCCACAACCAGTATGGCCAGTAACTTTGTCGGGTGAAGATTCTGGAAGCTGCAACCCAAAACTAAGATTTCCAGTTATAGATCTCAGTCTCTGCTCCATTGATATGTTTGATATTTTAGCACTATGCTTATATGAGGATATTGTTTTTAAATTAAAAAATAGTTACTGCAGATGTTATATGATATATTCCCAATCCTGGCTTTACTGGTTGTGAGAGTCCCTCCACCCCAGTCTTTTGATAGCTCTCTCTGTACTGCCTTATTCTACACAATACTGCTTCCTCCCTCCATTTCCATCAGGTTTCTATCTCAGTCCACTGTACCCTTGTTCAGATGGAATTCCCTGCTTCTTAATTCCCTTATTTTCTGGGACCTCTTCCTAGCCAAGCATTTAGCATGTCTCACAAATCCAATTTTTGTCCTTACAGCATACATATGCTCCACATATCATTTATCCTAGAATCCTACAATATCACAAACTTGGAAGACCAGCTGCAGCTCCACAGTTTCAGAATCAGAGAAGAAATAGAAAATAGAATAGAATAGATAATAGAAAATCAAATTATTTTCCTAAACAAGCAATCTATACAAGAATTTTTTGCACCATAATTGAAATATTAAGCCCAACTGGCTAGATACACTATTCAAACAACTTCTTGTCACATTTGTTGGCACAAAACGTAATTGCTACTGAACAAAAGTTCAATAATCCATGAATACGATAGTTAAGGCTGTAAACAATCATGTTAAAACTGGGGGGAAATCTTGCAGACATGATTTTCTAATTACTAACATCACAGCAGGTTTTTATCCTTCAGCAGTGTGTGCGATGCCAGAGGTCCTAAAAAGAAACTAATTTCACAAAGTATTACAATACATAATTATTTTCCGTATGCATTGTGGATTCTTCAAAGAAAACCTGTATACCTCCCTAATTATTATGGCATTTCTTGGGACTTTTAAAATATATTTTTCAGCACTAGATTCTGATTCCTTAACATCATACTATGTAGTCAGATAAACTATGGCTGGGCCAAATGTGTTCATGCCACAAACTACAGAAATCATTTGGGGTTCCTTTAGATTTCTGTCTTATGTTGATTTAAAATTGGTAATGTGCAACATGGTGGCGTAACCATATGGCATCAGAGTTTATCTGCATAATTGGAGTAGCCAGCAAGTTCCCTTGTGTGCTGAATTGGCCCACATAACTTTGTTCATCATAGACCAGTAATGTAAATACACTGGTGGTTTGTAGCATCACAACATTCCGTCATGGGATCTAATTTGAGGTATATCATATGATAATCACTTATGAAAGCTACTCATGGACTTCTGAAAGGCAGCAGTATGTAGATGCCATGAAATGCAATTGGAAATAATCTCTGAATTTACTCATCTGATATACAATTGTATAAAATTATATATGCCATAACTGCGAACTGTGTGTTGTTCCAGATATTGCTGATGTATAACTTCTAACAGCTCTAGCCAATATAGCCAACAGTGAGAAATACAGAGGGTTGCGGCTCAACATCACCTGGAGGGACCCAATCCTAATATCCACAAATGTCTGAAAACCCATATAAATCAGGATCCACCTGGGTACATCCAATGATACAAGGCAAATCATGGAAAAGGCAATCTCATCCACCCCCATCCAATACAATCCTTTTGTGTCCTCAACATCTGCTCCAGTGATCTGGGAAGCTTTCCAGGGCAGAGTTCCAGGTGACACGTGGGGGTAGAGGGACAAGAAGAAGAAGGTCTTGTTGCAGATGTTGAATAGGGTAGGGAATTGCCTCCTCCTGGTTATGTGTCAATGCATGTACCCAGTCGGATCCTGGCCACAGATATACAGTATGTGATCATCAAGACAAATGTTGAAATAAAATTCCCATGATTTTTCAACACTGACACCATGGACAGCACTATGAAATCTACAATGCTGATGAAAACTTAGGAGCACTATTGGAACTGTATAAGGGGGAAATGCTCCATGGATTGGATTGCAAGCGCAAACATTCCTAGAAGCATTTAAAAAAACCTAGAGGGCCACAAGCTGATGACCTGTGATTTAAACAAAAAAAACCAATTTCATTTTTTTCAATTTTATTTTCTTTAATTCAAAAAGAACCAGTGGATATAAAAAGTCAGTTCCTATAAAAGAATTTTTACACTGAAAATGGAACATGTTTAAAAAAATCCCTTCAAAATAAGTTAGGTCCCTGAAATTAATGTCTTTCAGTGCATTCAGACAGAAGCTTACTGTTACAATATAGTTAATAATGAACATACAAATAACTAGGTTTTGAGTAACACACAACAGTTAGTCCCATGCAGTGTGGAAAGCAAGCTCATGCATCCTGATAATCTCAGCTTGCATTAAAGAAATAGTCTGCATCTTCCAGCTTTTGCATACTCTAGAAATCATGATAGTTTGTATGAATCAAAAATGAATGGTAAAAAATTATAAAGAATTGCTCCAATTTCTAGGGCCATTTTGCAGGACAGATTCATAGCTCTAAATATCTGTTTCTTGGGTATTGGGGCACCGCAGCTAGTCTCACAGTCAAAACTTGGAAACACAACGCAGAGAGAACTGTTAGGGTGGCACAGCAGTTCCTGCCCCACTATTAGCAAACTATTCAGTATATCTGAAACAATAATGCTTATAGGATTTCCATATCTCAATCCCTGGATCCTCTTCTCCAATCCGCAGGTGAGGAATCTCCTGGTAAGACCACTGTTGTGTAAAGCACTGGCACGATTTTCAATAACAGAGCACATAAGAGTTGCCAGGTCTTGACTATCCCCTGCCTTGAGATTTCAGGCCCAAAGTGATGTCACAGAGAGTGACAATATTACAAGGGTGATATTTAGATGTGGTGTTTTGTATTTACATAGAATACTTAGTGCAACTGCAGTTGATACTTAATGTATTATTCACACACACACACCAGAGCAGAACAAAGAAAACAGAGCAGAACCCTTTATTCCTCAAGAAACATTTTGAAGGAATTGTTCAGCCTTTTGGCTGTTAAACAGGCCCAACAGAAAACCCACACCAAATTTTGCAGTATAAAAGAAATGCAGTCAATCAGTCATTAGGCTTTTTGCTCCACAGCAATGACACAGAATTACTATAGACAGAAATGCACATCCTGGAAGGTAAACCACATCATCATCAAGATCTATTTATACATCACACAATATCTTTACTTGTTGTTACAATTAACTTATGCAGGTTTGGGCATGACATTATTAAAAGGAAAAGTACAGAAAGTTGGCTATGGAGAGATGCCTAGAATTTTGGTGCATATCTGACTCATGTTCTTGAGGAACCTCTAGGAAGAATGAATGCAGCTGCACCAAGCGTTAACACTTTTACTTGACATCACAGTTTTGTTCTCTCTCATGAACTGTTTCACCTCTGATTTCTCTCCAACTTATTACAATTTCAGGCTTTTTGCAACAAGAACTGCAAAGCAGCTTGATAATCACATTTGTAAAATGCTTAACTGCATTTTAAAAGATTACTCACCAAACAGTTCTTTAGCCTCTCCAGAAACAGAATTAACTGTTTCACATTAAATTTTATTTCATTCATTGCAATGAAAGAGGGGGAAATGGTTATAGAAAACAATGTCTGTAAAAACCATCTATGTATACAATGTGTGAATTGAATATTTTTGTGTTAATTGAATACTTTTGTGGACATAAATGCAATTTATGCAATTTCCCCCCTGAAACTGCCCTGATCAAAAAGATGAAACCAAGGCAATGCCTTAACATATGTCAAAAGGGAGGGGAGGTGTCAACCTTTCCCCTACCCCAAACTCCCTGGTCCTATGTTATCTAATCATATAAATCATTTCACTAAAGGGAAGTAGGCATGTCTCATGCTATACTATGTACTGTAACTACCAAAGAATAAGGAACATCACATACACCCCACACCCCAATACAAAAATACAGTGATTTGGGAGTCAATGATCATCATAATTATGATATTAATGGCTTTATTCTTTAGACAACAATTGATGTTTCAAATACATGTTTCAGTTAGTATAATTAAACCTATAAAAATCTTATTACAAATTTTTAAAATGTTTATATTTAAATTTCTTAGATCCTAATTTTTGTTTTTCAGTATAAACAGTGAAATGGCTTTTAGAGTTGTTGTTTTTTTATGCTGGACCTTTATTTTTATTACTCCATCCAAGGTTGAGTATAATGCATCTCTCCAGATAGCAATAGCAATAGCAATAGCAAGTACATTTCTATACTGCTTATCAGTGCACTTAAGCACTCCTAAGCAGTTTATAATGTGCAAACTAATTGCCCCCCAACAAGCTGGGTACTCATTTTAGCAACCTATGGAAGTGTGAAAGGCTGAGTGCACCTTGGAGCCCTGCCTGGGATCAAACTCACAACCTTGTAGCTGTGAATGGCTGCAGTATCGGCATTTAACCACTGCACCACCAGCATTCCTCATCTTTGATTATGCTGTCTAAGATTGCTAAAGTCTGTTGTTGTTGTTGTTGTTGTTGTTAATAGCAATAGCAAGAACATTTCTATCAACCGCTTATCAGGGAACTTGCACTCCCTAAGTGGTTTACAATGTGTTAGTGGTGATGTTGTTGTTGTTGTTGTTGTACCCTGCCATTTTGTTAAAAAAAATCATTAAAACACACAAAATAAGACAACAGTAAATCACTTCTACCTTTGTGAGTTTATCGCTGCACACCTGCAGTACACAGAAGAGAGCCAAGACTATCATCTAATTATATAAAGACACGGCAAAACCAGTTAATGGGAAATAGATGCTAGGGCCTCCCAGGAGTGTGCTAGGGGTGTCAAGTTATGCATGGGATATAGAGTGATGGAAATGTACAAGATGTATGGAGTTTTCCATGAGAAATTAACTGACACTACTGGTATTGTCCAGGAAACTTCTTGAAATAGTATTTAGTGGAACATGAACCAAACTGGCAACCAACTGAATACAGTTCACACTGCAACTGTAGCATAATGAATTTTCACATGTAAGAAATAAAAGTTTATAATCAGACAATTAAATTTAATGACTGTAAAACTATGGATCATTTCTTACTTATGAAAACTGCCTTGAAGAGAAACCAGAGTAAGATTATCTTCTGAAAACCAGTCCTATGAGTTTCTAAAGCTTTGAGAGAACCACTAACATCAGTATTTTATGCTACT
This sequence comes from Phrynosoma blainvillii, assembly GCA_026167975.1. Taxonomy (NCBI): domain Eukaryota; kingdom Metazoa; phylum Chordata; class Lepidosauria; order Squamata; family Phrynosomatidae; genus Phrynosoma; species Phrynosoma blainvillii. The sequence goes on along the minus strand of JANUYF010000004.1, from coordinate 182,165,036 downwards.
TTAAAATTACAGTAATAATACTGTTATTGATCATAGTCCAATGTTCAAACCACTGCATCATACTGGGTCTCTAATATGCAATAGTTTTTTTAAAGTGTGTTCATACACACTTATTAGAGAATAGAAATTTCCTGTTACTGGACTTTTCAAAAAAGTAGCTTGTTAGTTTATTGCAGCTTAAAAAGGAGGAAGGGAGGCCAGAAAAAGAAATGTAGCAGCATCTTTAAGATTAACTGGTTTTTATTTTTGCATGAGCTTTCAGGGATAGAAACTTACTTCTTTCAGTGCTGTATAGAATGATAACATTTCTTTTGCATCCAAAAAAGTGGGATTACATCCAGGAAAACTCATGCAAAAATAAAAACCAGTTTGCCTTAAAGGTGCAGCTACATTCCTTTTTTTTTCTCTTCCCCCTCCCTTCCTCTTTTTTCTGTTACTGCACAAATCACAACTATACTGCTTTAAAGAATAAGTTAATATAGCCTTTTTCAGGAGGACAAATATGGGGAGACAAATTGAGGACATTGCCCCAAATAAGAAGTCTCCCCCCACAAATAAATTTTCCTTTAGTTCCCAAATATGGAGCATTCCAGAAAGTGAGACTTTAAAAATAATTCACACCTAAAACTCTTCTGTTTCCTTTATTTTGCATTCCCTTAGTAGGTCTGCCTGCCCCTTTTTTATTTAGATGCCTAAACTATATTTCTAAATGTTCAACTGATGTTTTAAATTATTGCATTTGAAATTTGGGGAATGAAGGAAAATTTCAGCAGGGTAATGCCCTCATTTTGCCCCCCAGCCCTGGCTGTAGTCTCACATTCTAGCAGCCTGACAATCAGTTAAGTAAAAGAATAATGAAAGAAAACCCATCTGAGGCAACATTCTTGCACATTTGAATGCAACAGAGACCGGAAACCTTGGAAACCTTGGACAAAGAGGAAGAGGTAACAGAACAAAGGACTGCAGAAGCTACAAAAGAAGAAGCTTTTATTCAAGTTCATACATTTTAGGAATGTTTGTTTCTTTCTTTGTTAATAGTATTTCTGTGTCATTCCATATTGTTCACAATGGCTTCATATCACATCCAATATTAACTTCTAAGATACAAGATAATGCTGCGAGTTTGTGGGTTTTCCACAAGCACCTGCCTGGTCACATGGAAACAGAACACTGGGCTAGACAAGCTAAGGGTCTAATGCAGTAGGGTTCTTCTTATGTTGAGTTCTTATGCAGCTCATACAATGAACGCGTTAATAACTATGTGGTCTTTCCCTTATTATTAGATGCAATCAGCCATCACAAATAGGCTGGCATACAAGGAGTCAGACAGGCCGAATCTTGAGGATCAACAACTGACATTCATCTACATGGTTTGGATCCAAGTTATCTTATGGTATTTCTGCCTCCCCTATAATCCATCCCATACACCCAAGTCCCCTGGGGGAATATATTTCAACTGGCCAGGACAAGACAGGTAACTGGCAACTAGAGGACCTTTTTGTCAATGGCCATTAGACTGTGGAATGACCTGCTGGGAGAGATTCAACAGCTAAGCATGCTGTCTGAATTTAAAATGGTATTAAAGTAGTGTCTCTTCTGGCAAGCCTACCCACTCAACATTAAAACATGAGTTTTAAATTGGTATATTTTTAATGTTATGTTTGGATTATTTTAATATTTCTGTATTTTAACCAATACTATGTTTCTGTATTTTAACCAATGTTTTTAAATTGTGTTGGTTTTTTTAATCTATGTTGTACCCTGACTTGAGGAGAAATGAGTAAATAATAATTATCAACATCAACCTCACCATCATCACCTTCTTCATCATCCAGTTTAGGGATGGGGAAATTAGACCAGCTGTTGCTATGGACATCTCAACCAGGGCTCCCACATTGGATATATGACAGATCTCATGTAACTTTAATCTTCAACAGATGGTGCAGTAGCACAAGGTACTGTGAAGACTCATCAAGATGAACAAAGGTATCTATCCTCCCTCACCTTCCAAATCCATACTTTCAGCCATTACTTCCAAACATACCAAAAAGAAGAGAGCTGGACACATCTCCACACACCCTCCTCCCACTCTCTACTTGAAAGGCAATAGTTCTTTTGGGAGGGGATGGCTGTGGTTTGGGTTTGGAAGGTAAGAGGGCAGGGTTCTTTTATCCCACTTGACACAGCTTTACCTTATCCTCTTCTACGATCAATTAAAGATTAAGGCTACAGGAGTCCTTTTCCATATCCTTGCTTGGAAACTTGTCTACCTAGACTGAAATGTGTTAACTGTGATTTAATTGAAGTTAACAAAAGAGGGGCAATACTAACATGATGTGCTATCTGATATTATCAGATATAGAAGAGCAGAGTCTCTGCTACAGGTGCACAAATCACAAAACGACTATCACAAAAACACAGACAAAGAATATTAAAGAACATAATACCAAAGCAAAATTAAGATAATATTTACAGTCAATATGGCTATAAAATGAATAGGAATATATATAGAACACAACTTACAACTAATTAAAAAATACATAAAGTACTGCCAAAATAATATTACAAACATAGTAGGAAAATTAAAATACCCAAAGTTACCTCTGAAAATAATGTTACAAAGAAATTCAGTAAAAAGGAGAGGAAGATGGAGGAAGAACCATAAAATTCACCACCAGGTTCATTAATCAAGGTTTGTTGGAAAGGAAAGTATGTTATAGGTTGTAATGATACCAAAACTCACAATCATCTGGTTTGTGAATCAAATATATTATATCCACATTTTCGAAATACATAATGAGCCCACACATAGATCCAGTGAACTTTAATATTTTTTTGCAATTCTGCCAAAATGTATGACAAATTAATGTTTATGCACCCACACATGTCTGTGCAGCTTATGTAATAAGCAATCAAACCCTGCCCTCTTTGTGCATGCTTATGATCTTGCTTAATGTAACCTTTTACTTCTGAATGAAAGTGTTCCATTTGCAATACACACACAGAAAAATGTAACCCTTTAGATGATTAATGGAAACATAAAAGTCTCCTACAAGGAGTATCCTGCATTCCCAAAATACTTTGAAATCCCTAAAAGTTTTGTCTCATATTCTGAAACTGCATTCATACTTCAGAAATGAAGATCAGTTTGTTCATCACTCAATAGGGGTACATTTGCAGGGTAAAACACACAGTGAGTACAGCCACAACAACTACAGGGAAGAGATCTACCATCCATTTTAAAAATGGCAATCCAAACTAACATTGTATAGAGATCTACCATCCATTTTAAAAATGGCAATCCAAACTAACATTGTAAATGGCAATCCAAAATAACATTACTACTAGAAATAGCTTGAAGAAAACCAAGCTATCAAATACCATGCAGAGTTAATTTTGTCCATACTGTCAGGAAGAAGAAGAATATTCAAGGTCAAAGAATAATGTCTCTACTTCTATCTATCTTTGGGGCTTTATTAAATTATGAGACAGAAGCAACAAAATAATGGTACTAAAGGAAGGGAAGCATGTCTGAAGCCAGATCCAATAACTTGCTAGCACACAGTGATCCTAAGGTTCCAAGAAACCCTCAGCACACACTCTGTCAAGTAGTTGGATGATGTAGCAACACAAATCAATTAGGGGAAAGGTTCATTCTGACATATTCATTTTTTCTACAAAATTAAAGACCAATTGTTTTTTTAAATGTAAGCAATCTTACAAGGATGCTCATATGGCCTAAATCAGGAGTAGGCAACCTTTCCCCTTTAAGGGCCGAGGGACTTCAACTCCCAAAAGCCTCAGCCATGTTGGCCAATAGTCCCATGTTGGCCAATAGCTCCTGGGATTCTGGGAGCTGAAGTCCCTCGGCCCTTAAAGGGGAAAGGTTGCCTACCCCTGGCCTAAATAAATAGCACTGGGGTGGAAATATATGGCAATGTAGGCAGAGGGAAAAAGTCTGAATGGAAAAATCAGAAATAAAAAAAAATCAGTCAAAACCAAAAAAAAACCTGAAAACAGAATGTCTTCTTGTAATCAATATGATTTTTGAGTTTGAGGTGATACCTTGGTTCAGTTCAAAATGAATGATTTAGTGAAGAAACATATTAAACTCCATTGACACTCTACAGCCATGGTCATAACAAATTACTGAAGTATCATTATAGCACAGTATGATTAAAGCAGTACAACCGAAGTCATGTGGCCTTCAACATGTCATTGGAATGCAACTCCTATGAATCCTTGGGCATGTCTACATGGGCCAAATGACGAGGTTTCCCCCCATCCTCACAATGGCCTGTTTACATGATACAGGGCCAAATCCTCAACATGACTGCAGACTGTCTTCATGGCGTAAGGCCAGTTCCACCCTGAGTACATGTTATGCGAACCATAAATTGGCTTACAGTAACTCACCCTTTGCTCAAGATTTTGCAACAAAACTGGGAGCATTCCTTAGTGATGCCAAGCGGCTGCCTACACATGTGTCCTGTCTGAGGTCACAACAAGGCACCCAGCTATGTAATTGATACTGGGTGCTTCATATCTGACCTCAGAGGGATCAACATGTGCCATCAGTGGCAGCACTGGGCAACACAGTGGGCCACATGTGCAGACAGCTGCCTAGTATCGCTACAAAGTGCAGAAGTAATAGTGGTAGCTCCAGGGACAGAATACTTGGAGAGCAGCCCAGAGTATTCTGGTCGGTGTAGACAAGCCCTTGATCAACACAGCCAATGATAAAGAATAACAGGAGCTGTAATCCAACAACAGATTTTGCTGGAGGACCATATGATCCCCCCTCCAAATGTTTACAAGCAATGGAGAAATACTATTCCAAAGTGCTCCCCTTCCTCCCTCTCCCTGTATGTTTATAACTGCCATTCGTTCCAGTGAGGAAAAGAACAGCACTGAGGAAAACTATTTTCAAATACAAAATCCTGTCTATAGACCGAAATACTCGTGTAATGAAGGCACCAGATCCCATTTGCTCTTGGAACTTAAGCAGAGTCAGGTCTGGTTAGTACTTGGATGGGAGACCACCAATTAATACCATGTATTCTAGTCTTTATTTCAGAGGAAAAGAATGTCAAACAACTCCATGAGGTCACTATAAGCTGATGGCAAGTTGGAGGGACACACACAGGATGCACAAATGTATTGCTCCAGCAACACAGCAGTGCCTTCGTTGTTCTAATAATGGATATTGTATTATTTACACAATGAGTTGGATCCTGCTTGTCTTTAAAATTAATAAACACACTTAAATCAATTGATCTAATACAAATGAGAGAGCTAGTGTGGTGTAGTGGGTGTTAGACTATGAATCTGGAGTGTTAGACTATGGGGAGTTGCAGACTGCCAGAAATAGTGCGAATTGAGTCCACTTTTAGGGTTAGGGTTAGGGTTAGGGAATCATGGGGACTGTAGTTTATTGTGGCACCAGAGCTCTCTGACAGAGAAGGCTCAATGTCCCAGAAAAAAAAACAATTCCCATGATTCCCTAGCACTAACCCTAACCCTAAAAGTGGACTCAATTTGCACTATTTCTGGCAGTCTGCAACCCCCCTATGTTGAGTGTTAGACTATGAATCTGGAGACAAGAGTTCAAATGCTCCCTTGGACATGGAAACCCACTGGGTGACCCTAGGCAAGTCACACTCTCACAACCTCAGAGAAAGGCAAAGACAAACCCATCTGAACAAATCTTGCAAAGAAAACCTCATGATGCTTGACCTTAGGGTTGTCATCACTCAAAAACAACTTGAAGAACAACAACAATACAAATTAAGGTGGCGACCCATGGAATGTACATAGCTCCCCCAATGCCTCCCAGTACCCATCTCCCCACACATATGCACATGCACATCATGAGGTTTTGCTGCTCCTGGAAGCCAAAGTCATAGACAGAAGTTGATATCTAGTCACTTTTGGTTTGAATCCCCACATACACACACTTTTTTCAACATATTTGTTCCCTTTTAGGCCTCAAGCAGCACATTGTGCAGAAGGCAAAAATGTAGCCCCCTGCCCTTTCCAAGTTGCTCACATCTACTACAAATTGATGTTGCCCTGAGTTGCATTTTAGTTCCTGTTAATAAAAGAAAAGAAGGCAAGCTCCCATTTCAGTGGTGACCTACATCTGATTTTTTGAAAAATACACATAACACGCACGCACACTTCTCCTCTGTAATGGCAGAGACAACCAATATTCCCCTGAGGCATTTACAAAGTTTAGTGAAAGCTGAATTACAATGCACAGGCTTATTTAGCTAATGTCAATTTCCTCCAGTCCACCACACACAGCAGTCACCAGCAGAGTTCTGCTAACACATTTTTCAAAAATTAGAAACTGTTTTTACCTCTCAAGGTGTTACATATTCAAAGAAGTGGAGTTTTGAGGATGACCTGTACACACAGCCTCTAACTTGCCCACTGCTTTCTTAAACAATAAATCTGGAGAATGAATTTAACTTAAATACATACTGTCACCTTGTTCAATTTAAATAAACAAATTGTTTTAAACCACTGCAGTTGAACACAGTATGGTTTTAATCTGTTTTGCTTAATCTAACTAAAATGCATTTGACACTAAAGAGCCTCACACATTAGCTTAATAGTAAATGTTACTTGTTTAATTGCCTTAGATGGTCAATTTCAAGCGTAGGCTCTCTAAACATCTGGGGACTACAGCTTCCATAAATAGTGACCACTGGTCATGCAGACTGTGGCTGATAGGACTTGCTGCTCAAACAATCTCGAAAGAATCCCAAAATGCAAGAAATTGAGTCTCATCGTGCTTGTATAAGTAATGGCCAAAAGATGCCATACTGCAGTTAAAATAAGTCCAGAAAAGGGAGGGGAAACTAAGAGGCTAAGCAGACGGCGCAAAGCGCCGTCTTCAAAGCAAGGAAGGGGATGGCAGCCACACGCTGGGCACCCTAACCCCTTCCCGAAGACGTCGTCGGAGCAGCCGGCCCTCCGCACGGCTGGCACTCCAACAATGCCTTTCCGCTGCAGCGTCCAGACGTGCTGCAACGGAAAAGCCGCTGAAGCTGCACTGGCAGCCTTTTGCGGCGCACCTTCAGTGATTTGTGGAAGGAGCGCTATTTTAGTGCTCCTTCCAGGGGCGGCAAAGCCGCGCCGCGGGGCCGAGGTGTGCGGATACCTCGGCCCTGCGGCGCAGCTTCCTGGGGCGGCCCGCGCCGCCCGTCTGCTTCCCCCCTTAGTTATAGCTGGTTGCCATGTGTTGAATTTTGTTATCATTCTGTACCGTATCCCAAGAAGATGGATTACATCCATGAAAATTTTTACAAAAATAAATATCGGTTAGTCTTAAAGATGCTGCTACATTCCTTTCCCCTCTCTCTTTCTTTTTATGCTGCAAGAAACTAAGGACAGGTCTACACCCAGAGCTGCACAAAATCCCCACACACACACATTACTTCCACACTCCTGAGTGACCCCTTGAGCTTGTGTGCACATGCATCTCACTGTGCTGCCCAGCACCACTACTGTAGGTGCAAGTTGCACCCTCTGAGATGAAAAACAAGGCAGCGAGTGTCATAAGCTTATCGCATGGCACTTAAGGAACAGGAAGGGAAGGGAAGGGAACCGAATGGGGCAAAAACGCATTTTACTGCACAGGAGAATGCAACCGATGCCACCCCAAGGCATTCCCCAGCCATTCCTGGCAGCTGATTTTGAAGACTTTGTTAACAAACCACATTTGGCATATTTTACCAAAACAACACCTAAAATTTTTGTAATGCAAAAGCTGGGGGGCTTCTTAAGAGATTCAGCGCTCTCTGCCTAACAAAGTGTGGAGACATGTGGGACCTCAGAAGCAATACTTTTTTGCATTGCTAATGGAATTCATATTTTATCTCCTGAACTTTGGAAGTTTTACTCCCAGCTTCACATGGCCAAAAGGAGGAGGGACTTGCTTGCATAGACATCTCTCCAAAGACAACAGAACAATGACACCTTGAGAAAATGCAAGCCTCTGATTAACATAGTCATTTTATTTTATTTTTTATTTTTCTCCTGTATGATTCTTAATGCCTTTGCCTGATGAAGAAGCCAGCAAAGCTTCACAAGCTTGCATCAGGTATTTTATAATGCTTGGTTGGCCAAACAAAGCTATCACTGTTTTGTGGATCCTGGATGTTACTGTACTTTATTTTATCTGTAAAGTAAAGATATACAATCATTCCTTCACATTTGTGGCTTTGACTTTTGCAGATTTGATTATTCACAGATTTTATTAATATGTTCTCTCTAGGAATATCTAGGTCCTCCAGTGCAACTCTATGGTCAATGTTAACCAAAAGTCGCACTGAAGGACCTAGAGCAGTGATGGCAAACCTTTTAGAGATCAAACACCCAAACTGAGTGGCATTCCCACACTGGGTGTCACCCAGTGCCAGATGGGGAGAGACTTCTGGGGGCAGGATTTCAGGGGGTGAGTCTTCCGGGGAGAAAAACCCAAGGCACACTCTCTCAGCCTGAGGCTAGCAACAACAACACCCCCCGACAAAACCTGCCAAGAAGACTCCATAATAGTTTCACCTTAGGGCTGCCATAAGTCATAAATGACTTGAAGGAACCAACATACAAGTCACACTCTCTCAGTCTCGGAGGATGACAATGGAAATCCCCCTCTAACAAAGCTTGCCCAGAAAACCCCATGATAGTTTCACCTTAGGGTTGCCAAGAATGACTTGAAGGCATACATACACGCACATGCACACACACACGCACACGCACACACCCAAGGCACACTTTCTCAGGCGCAGGCTAGCAATAGCAAGCCCCCCTCTGACGAAACATGTCAAGAATACCCCATGATAGTTTCACCTTAGGGTCACTAGGAATGACTTGAAGGTGTGCATACGACACACACACACCTAAGGCAAACTTTCAGCCCCCGACTAGCAACAGCAAACCCCTCTGACAAAATGCCACACTGCCACCACTTCCTCCTCCTCCTCTCCCTCCCTCCATCCTGTCTCTCACCAGCAGGTGGGTGGCTGGCGGCATGGGGCCACCACCGCTGCTACCTCTTCCTTCTCTTCCTCCTTTTCCTCCTCTCCCCACTCCCTCTCTCCCCCCTTTCATGAGTGGTGAGAGATTCGTAAGCCCACAGAAAGGGCAATACATGTTGTCTCTGCCATGTGTGCCATAGGTTTGCCATGGCTGACCTAGAGATTCCTAGAGAGAACACTCCACTAGGCATTTGTAGCTTCTCCAGAGTAATGCTTTGGTCAATGTCTGGCAGATGTTTACCACAGAGTTGTACTGCAGGACCTAGAGATAGTGTTTTTGTTATCTGCAGTTTTTTCTAAATTCACAGGAGTCCTGTGCCCCTAACACCAGTGAATGTGGAGGGACAACTGCATTAAATACTAGAGGATTCATGTACTTCTATAATGCCTATGCAAAGATTTTTTTTAAAGTCCTTGTAAATTATAACTTGCTGGTGAAGTCTGGCTCTTTATATACATGTGTTTTCCAAGAATGAAAAACTGTATGTGTGTGTGCCTCAGCGGTTCACAGAATCACTTGAAAACAAGCTCAATGTCCATCCAACACTCTTGCCATCTGCTCTCTCAGCTGCATCACACTGTCCTGCTGCGTCATGGACAGGATTTCCTTTGCACTGAACAGTTGACAGAGTGGTTTAAATGACTGTGCACTCTGTGACATTCCCTTGACTGTTCCATTCTTTTCTTTTCCTCCCCCCACCCCGAGTTTGTTGTATCCCTTTTATCTGAGATGGCAACAGGGACTGTGTATAGAGAAGCACGGTGCAAGGTTTCCCACTATCAGCTGCCTATTCCTCCACCACCCCCACTTCCTGGAGTAGTAGCTATGTTCCAAAAATGACCTTTTAACATATGTTGACATCATACCATAAATGTTCAAAACATCTGTTAAGAGTAGGTAGTACAATGAAATATACTGACTTTCTTGGCTGTTCTTAGCTTTACTTGAACCTTTAGCATAATGAGAAAATGCCCCAAGAAGCATATATTTCCAGATTCCAAAATGTTCAAAGACATTATTTTGTGCAAAAACATACACCTTTTTGCATGAAATGTTATCTACTTATTTAGAATATTTGTACATCCATCTTCAGCCAAAAAGGCTTCCATGCGAGTTTTGAATAAAATGTTTCCTGAAACAATTTCTCTTCTCTTCATGATGTTTGGAAACACATATGGATTCTGGGTGCAGAATTGGTGTTTATTTAATGCAAAACCAAGCAATTTGGTAAAACAAAGCCCACTTTTTTTTGGGGGGGGGGGAGTTTTTTGCATGAAGAATATGCTTCTGTGTGGAAAAACATGTTTCCTAAAATACATGGCTTTTCCCCTGCAAAACTGCTCTTTTTGTGCAAAAAACACATTTTCATGCAAAAAATACTGTTCCTACAAACAGACTGTTTTGTACAAAATTGTTTTAATGGAAACTGATTGGTTTTACAGGGAGGAAATGTGTTTCTGTAAGCAGGGATTTTTGTGGAAAACTGTGCAAAATGAATAGCAATTTTCACTGCATTTCTGCACATAATTTCTCAAAACACTTTGGTATATGCAAATAAAGGGCAAAAACTGCAAAAATATTGTTTCTCCTGCCGTGGGAAGATAACTGAAAAAAATATTTGTCTTCACATGTGACTACAAAATAGTTGAATATTTACAACCTTGGTGTCTGTCTAGGGGTGTCTGTCTAGGGGTTTCGTTGTTGTGGTTCAAAGGTTAGTAGGCAAAATCTTCTGCTACAGTGGATATCCAAAATCTCCTCACAAATTAGTAAAGTATAGATATACCCTTTGTGTTCAGGTTTTCAGTAACTCACATCCCAAAAATCAACAGAATCCTCAAATGTTCAAAGCTTTAATTGTTTCAGTGACATGCTATGTGATAAAAGAAGGAAAGGCAACCACCCTTGCATTTTAGAAGAAGCCTCAAGTAGTCTGTAGAAGTTTCAAATATTTTTGTTTACTTGTGAAAATCTTACCTGACCTGGGTGTTTCATTTTACACATGTATATCATTAAGTTTAATTGTTTTTTAAAGCTGAAACATGTTTCCTTTTTTTTTTCATGATGTCTGGAACCTATTCTTATGAGGCAGAAGAATTTCTTTAATTAATGTTTTATATGCCTAAATTAGAGATATGTGCTATTATAAGTGTAAAATAATGGTCAAGCATGCGAAGGGAATTCTGGGAAGTGGGCCTCTAAGGAAGATGCTGGAAGGTTTAAACTCAAAGAATTATTTAGACAGCCTGGCCCCGGGCCTGGTAACCTGAGGCATTAAAGACCTTCATTAGGAGCCAGTGTGGGCCAGAGAGCCATAATAAATCATTGGCAACTACTCTTGTTTGTGCAAAAGAGCCTTCTGCCTGGTACACACCAGTTTATTTACTGATAAGAGATTTTGGCATGTGATTGGCATGGCAACATGGTAACTTAAGCATATTATAATGTATTCTGAAATCTCTATTCTCATTGTTCAGGATTCTGTGTGTTTAAAGTTTAGAGTATCCAACAGAATGTCAGCTTTGAATTTCTTTGTCTGTGAGTGCATAAAACTACGGCCATCTTGGCTTGTCCTTTGCCCAATGATCTGAATACTAATTCCATTGGGACTTGCTGGCAAAATAAAGCTATATTTCAAACTATTTTGGTCCCCTGTGGATGCTGGGAGTTAATTTGCAACAGTTGGTTTTTCCACTACACTTATTTGTTCCATGTTATTTCTGCCTCTGGCACCAGATTTTCTGTGAAAGAAAACCTGTAAGTATAAATCCCACCAGAACCTGGACAAGGCATCTTAACCCTTCCCTTCTCAGTGGAAAGAAAAAGGAACAAGCTGAAAGAACAAAATAAAACAGGATTTGGAGCCATGAGAAATATGGTAGACTGAGGCATGGGATGAATCAGAAAGAGATCTAAAGAATGAGAGCAAGTGAACAGAGTGATGAACTGCAGAATGGAAGGTATAAGGTGTTGCTCCTTGTAGGAGTATTTAACCTTTATATTTGAAAATAAACCTAATATTGCCACTTCTCCACTGACCCTTCCTCTGAAAAAAAATATCAAAACTAGCTATAAACATTGCCTCTGAAAGTTCTCATTAGTTGGTAAAGCAGAAAGCAGCAGAAGCAATGGCAATAACATGTTTAGATTTTTCCTCATAATTTGAAAATACAACTTTTGACTCAGTCCTTTTGCTGTTTGTTGTGTCCATGCATTGGGTGTTATCATAATTACTCATCAATAATTTTAGAGTCGATTGCTTTCATGCAGAAACCACACTCTCAAAGATTTTGCTAACTGCTATATGAAATCACTGTATGAAAACCCTAAGACCCTAGCACTTTAGGGGTATAAATATTCAACAATTTCACCCTAATATGTATAGATAAATCATTCCTACAATGTTTTTCCCAAATGAAGGAGAAACAAGTATTTCTGTGCAGATTTTGCAGTGCATTTGCACATACCAAAATGATTTGGAAAATGATTCTGTGCAGATACACTTTTGTAGTATAGAAATGGCTAGTTTTGGCACAACTTCCATTTCTCACATGAAAACACCCTGCTTCCAGAAATAAAAGCATTCCAGGATTTTAAAAAAAGCAATTTTGAATAAATAATCTATGTGTGTATTCCTTGTTGTGGTTGTTGCTGATGGTGTGTCTTTCAAGTCATTTTGAAATGACTTGATGATGGTGATCCTAAATGGTGATCCTAAGGCAAACCTATCACAGGGTTTTCTTGGCACGTTTCTTCAGAAGGGATTTGCCATTGCCATCCTTTGAGGTTGAGAGAGTGTGACTTTCCCATTCAATAGGTTTCATGACTGAGTAAGAATTCAAACTCTGTTCTCCAGTCCTACTCCAATACTCAAACCACTATATCACACTGATCCTGAGTCATTTTATTTGACAACAGACTGGCATGGGTTGACTCTGAGAAAAAGAAGTAATCAGGTGATTTTGATGTGACTTAAAACAGTCCAAGGAAGTTTCAGATTCTAGCACAACCTAAATTATATGTCTATGCCAGAGATAAGAAACTTTTCCATCTTAAGAGCTGTCTAGTCTAATCCTAGTACAAAAGCTTCCCATGCTGCACACAAGAACTGAGTTCTGTGCAACAGCTTTCCAGACTTTAAATAGATATTTATCCACAATCAAAGATCAGAGACATCAGAAGAAAAGCTTGCAGAACAAATGGAAAACCATCACAGGCCATAACTCAGTCAGTAAGAATTGAGAGAACATTTCAAAATAGTCAAAAACCATTTTCCTGAAGTGTCAGGAAACCCTAATGATGAGAATCCTGGACAGAGGGGAATTTTCAGAGTTATGGACTTATTCTGTGCAAAATTCACATTTACATAGCAAATAGCATATTCTGTACAGGAAACTGCATTTTCTGCATAGAAATAATATATTGCAACCAAAAAATATTTCCTGCACAAGAAATTCTGTTTTTGCACAGAGTAAATCCCCAAGCCACAGGATTTTCTATATAGGAAACATTTTATGCAAAGAAAATAATATTTCTATGCAGTAAAATGCACAGTAAATCTAGTTTTCTTTGCAGAAAATGATCTTTTCTGTACAAAAATACCACATGCACATTTTATGCAGAGTAAATCCCAACCTGCTGAGTAGTGTTTGAAAATGTTGTTTCCAAATACTTCATTTGCTGTGAGAAGAAAATTGCAAAAATTACATATTGCTTCCTTCAAGAATGAAAATTAGCAAAGAAATAAAGCCCTATGGCCAAAAGGCTAAAATTTCCCTAATCCAGATGTATGCCATCATACAAAACAAAAAACAGGAACACAGCTTAGCTAACATTCCAGAATCTCAAATAAATGCATTGCCTTGGCAGCCTTTTGTGTGGGGGAGAAAAGTTTACTTAAATATCAACAAAGTAAGACAACTAATCACAAACCCTGCAGGACAGGAGGCAGCTTTGGCTAATGTTCTGTAATTGGGGAAAAAATTGGAAGGGTGTGTGTGTGTGTGTGTGAAGTGGGGCTTGAATGCTGTTTTTGAGATTACAGAATTGGTGCAAAAATCACCCTCAATGTAGAAATACATCTGAAAAGATGTCAGCAATGGTGCTTTCATCCAGGATGGTATTCTAGTACAGAGCCCTTCCTGTGTTATACATGTGAATGTGCTCAACAAGGAGAAAATAAAGTGAGACCATGCCATGGCGCCAACTTTTGAAAAGTTATTACAATCCTTTCCCAATAAATAACTTTTCCAAATCAAACTAGTTCCACCCTAGAAGCTGCGTTCTTGTAGCAAATCTTCTTGCCACCTTTCACCTTAGCACTGATTTTTTTTCCCCACTGCCACCCAAATATATGTAAAGGATCCACACTAAAAGCTTTAAAAGGTTAGTAGCGCAGTTTGGTTTGAAAACATAGGCCAAGTGATGTTGAAATGAGAACAAAAGTTTATTCTAGAACAGAATGGAATAAATATAACTTGTATCAAAGCTTGTCACTATAGTTTCTCTTGGTTACATATAAACAACGTTTATTTCCAATTCCCTCTTAATATTTCAGCCACACTGGCTAGCAATATCCCTCAGGATATAACACAACTGCAATTCCCTTCCTTAGAGTTCTGTATGTGTTCCGAGTTCCTCCCGTCTGAACTCAAACTAACAAAATTTACAGTTCCCTCAGGAACTCCCAGAAATGCATCTCTCTCTCTCTGGCTTAACTCCCAAATCCCCAACTGTTCTCCCCAACTGTCATCTTGGGGGGGGGGGGGTGGAATTCAGGTGCTCCCAGCTTGAATTCTATTGGTTGGCCCTCAGTTGCCTCCTGATTGGCCAGCTGGACATTCTATTCACCACAGTTCTCCCCTCATCATTGCTCTGGTCTCTCAATACACACACATTCAGCATGGATATTATCAAAAGATGGGCTACACATGAACTTCTGATGGACAACACATCTTATACAGTAGACTGAAGTCCAGAATAGCTTATGCAGTAAATTTACTACCCTAAGGAGGCACCAGATTATTTTCCCATAATATTGTGATATTTGAAATAGCTAAAAATATAAATTTATCTTGGGAGAAATCTCACTCTTGGGAGAAAGGTAGGATCTAAATTCAATAAATAAATTCAAATAAAATAAATTTATTAACTGGTGGATTGGAAATACATATGTTATCTCCATTAAGCAGGGGATTCATACAATTGTACTGAAAGATTCTTTAAAGATTTCCCTCCAGAACAGTCATTGTACATTTTTGGTGCACACACAACAACTCTGCTTAAGAAACAAATGGTTCTCACTCACTGAAAACTGTTCAAGAAGCAAGAAAGTACAAACTGACAAAACATTTAATCCTTTGAAACAAGAGATGGAGAATTCATTGTTTTTATAATCATATTCCAGCTCTTGGGTAAAACTAAGATATAACTATATAGTGTAAAGCAGGGGTAGGCAACCTTTCCCCTTTAAGGGCCGAGGGACTTCAGCTCCCAGAAGCCTCAGTCATGTTGGCCAATAGTCCCATGTTGGCCAATAGCTCCTGGGATTCTGGGAGCTGAAGTCCCTCGGCCCTTAAAGGGGAAAGGTTGCCTACCCCTGGTGTAAAGCTCCAATTTTTTAAAAAAAAACTCTGCTTTTTTTTCTTATGGAATAATAAAAATGACAATGTAGGCTACTCTAACCACTCTTACATCTGTTGCTGGAGTTTACTGGCGTATAGGGAATTATACACAGAAGAATCATATAATTCTACAGCTACCATTCACCGCCTGTGAGCTCCACCATCAGGTCCCATAAAAAGCTGTTAACAGCTTCCCTAAAAATCAACAGGAGGAAGATCTTTCATTTCATGTAAGGAAAAGAAACTCTAGATGTAATTTTGTATATCAAATATGTATTGTTATTGTTTGTAAAAATAGGCTCTCAATCTGGGGAAGAAAATCACTTCACTTGTCAGCAGTGGAGTTTGTTCTGCTTTCTTGAGAAATAATCATAAGTCACTTGATTAAAGCAATTCTTGGTAAAGACAAACTTCTGACTACTGTGATTTAGAAAAACATTCATGCACACATACAGATAATCACTTCTGTCCTCAAAGGAGGCTCTGAATTTTTTTAAGGTATATCATCCCACAGTAGGGGTGTAACTATGGGGGGGGGGGACAAAATGGGGGCACAACTCCATGAATAAGAATTTTATCCCTAATGACTTTTTCCTTTACTCCCCATATTTATAGCATTGCACAGGATGAGACATTGTTCACACCCAAAACTCACCCAAAATTGCTAGGTTCACATTCCCTTGCCTGACCTTTTTCTTTGGGGTGCCTTAACTGTATTCCTAAATGCTCAACTTTTACATTTTTGAGTTACTGCAATGTTAGAATTTGGGGACTGAAGAAAAATTTCATTTAGGTGACAAATTCTTATTGAGGGGCAATGTCCTCACTTGTCATTGTCCCCAGCTACACCCTTGTCCCACATGTCACTCATGTAGAAGACAACAAAGAATGAAGCCACCTCTAGGGAACTAGGAGGAAAGGAAAGGACAGAGAAGCATCAGCTTGCAAACAACTAAAAGAGAGGCACATCTCAATGTTTGCTAGCCGGTACCCAAAAGGGTAGCAATTCCCAGCACATACAGCAGCTGGTGTGGTCCATTTGACTTAATGAATTGACTGCTTCCATTCTAATAAAATATAGAAGGTTAACTCTAGTAGGCAGAACTGTACTGCATCTTTTTAATACAGTTGGCCCTCTGTATCCACAGATTCTGCATCCACAGATTCAATCATCCATGGCTTGAAAATATTGCCCCCCCAAAAAAAAATCCAAAAAGCCATCGTAGTTAAAGTGGTGTGAAACTAGATTATTCCTGTAGTGCAGATGCAGCCAAAGATTAACAGGAGACCCAGCAGCTTTTAAACTGTTGTTGTTGTTGTTTTTGCAAAAGAAAAAATGTAGATATTTTCCCCTTAAAAAACATTCTGGAGTCTCAGAAAACTCATTTTAAACTAATAATTCCAGAGGTGTTCCCCAATTCATCACCTACAATTTCATTCAACTTTAGATTGTAACAAAACAGCAACAACAGGTAATTATTAACAATGTAGTAAATAAAGTTATTTCAAATATTAGTATACATTAAAGCAGTGGTTCCCAAACTTTGGTCCTCCAGCTATTTTGGACTTCAGTTCCCAGAAATTCCTGTTGGCCATACTGGCTGGAGCTTCTGGGAACTGAAGTCCAAAATGCTTGGAGGACCAAAGGATGGGAATCATTGCTTTACAGGGAAGTGTGTATAAATTCACCCTCAAGGTATCTGTGGTTATGTCTTAAAACATGTCTTCCTGTGAAGAAATGAGGGTCTTGAATACCAGAAGAAATACAATGCTAAATGTCCCAAATCAAGAATAACCATTAACAGCAAAACCCTAATTAATCATTTCTACAATAATTTTAAACATTCATAGATACTGGTGTTGAAGGGTAATATTATAAATACCTTTCCAAAATCACGGACATCAAACAAGTCAAATGCTTCAAAAAGTTCACTCTTCTTCATCCCAAATGTTTCACAACAGGCTGAAAGGAATGTTCTGATATTCTTCAAACAGAGAAACTAAAAAAGGAAGAAAATAATCATCTTAGTGTCCAGTCTAAACTTCTGTGCAAACAAGTAGCTATCTTTGAACACAAACACAGCAAAAAGATTAGTACCATTAATATTTTTCAGTGAACACGTGATCTATGTTTTTTAAATGATGATAGAAAGGGCTACTTTGGCTCACAGAAAATTAGTGGAGTGCTTAAATTTTTAACATGACCAACTAATCTCCCTGGTGTATAATGGACGGCTCTCAAGACCCCCTCAGTTCAAGAAAAGGAAGTCTCAAAAATCTCTTGGGCTCATAAAACTCATCCCACACCTCTTCGGATCTTGGCTTTTAACATGCATTTCAGTACAAAAGCAGCCTTTCCCAACTCGGTGCCCACTAAAGGAACTGAAGGAAGCTGCAGCTCAAATTATCTGGACAATAGAGTTGGGAATGCTGTACAAAAGCAGGGGGGCACACTACTCTTCTAAGAGATTGAGGGGTCACACCCCCACCAAAACAAGCTCAATTTCAGCACCCAAATGCCCTAGGAGGTATGGGAGGCATTTCTTCCATGTGTTTAGGATGCTGTGGACCATTAGGGTTCCAGGAGACAGCTTTTTTCAAAACAAGAATTGACCAGAAGTCACCTCTATTTTTTAAAAGGGTCTTCTTTGGCCTAAAATCACCCAGTGGGGTGCACAAACAAATTCCTAGAATTTGGAGGGTTGTTTTTTAAAAAAAAATATTTTTTGACCATTGAGAGGCTCTGGAGAGGCTCTCAATGCCCACCAATGCATTAAAGCAACTTGTGGTTCTCCAGACCTTGTTGGACTACAATTCCACCATCCTTTATCATTGTCTATGTTGATGGTAGATGTAGCCCAAAAATATCTGGAGAATCATAAGTTACCCACTCATCCCTTGGGCACACACATTTTTTCACAGATTTTCCAAAGTGGAAATGGAAAATGGGGGGAAGGGGTAATTAAAGATAAACATTCTAATAAAAACAATTTCCACATAAGCTTTCAATTTGTTTGCTTACAATCTTGAAATCACATTAAATGTGAGCTATGATATTTTTTTCATTGTCACATATTTCAGTTCAAATAATTTAGGGCTGTTAGGACATGAAAGCATTCTTGTTTTAAAAATAAACATTCTAAATCATATCAAACTTCATTTAGGGCACTGGAAAGTTCTGCAGGAAAAAAATCCAAATTTTTCCAGAAGACTCACTTCACTGTATTCAACAACAACCTGTGGCTACCACATTCACCAGCAACTAGATCAGGAGAGCCAGCAACAGGATCCAATGAAGCCATGTGTCCCCTGGGCCCAGAATCCCAGGAGCTATTGGCCAACATGGGACTATTGGCCAACATGGCTGAGGTTTCTGGGAGCTGAAGTCCCTCGGCCCTTAAAGGGGAAAGGTTGCCTACCCCTGACCTTGACGAAATGCAGCAAAGACCCAGAAAATCATTCCATAAAAATAACCACCATACATCATAAATTTTTAGTTGCTTTGGCAAGATATAAATTACCATTGGGTCCATATCAGTGGCAGTGCTTATAACCCTGAAGGCACCAGATTCCACCTAATCTTGGAAGCCAAGCAGAGTCATCTTTGGTTAGCAATTGGCTAACAGATCACCAATGAATACCAGATATAGTTAGCTCTTCGTATCTGTGGAGATTCCACTCTGGAAAATCCTGTCCCTGCAAAATCTGTGGGACCTGAAGTCTTGTTGTTCCCAGTGTCGTGCAATGTATGTGTGGCTGGGTTGGCATGGCCAAGTGAATGCACCATCATTGGGAATGGGGCGGGGGCCATCTGCAGATGCTCAAATCCATGGATGGCAAGCCCATGGAAGAGGAGAACTAACTGCATTGAAGGCTATATTTCAGAGGAAGGAACTGGGAAAACCACCTATGAGGATCCCTTGCCTGAGAAAATCCTATGAAATTCATGAGGTTGCCATAAATTGACAGGCATACATTCACTTGAAGGCATACATTCACACACACATACACACACATCATATAAGCAAAAAGATAATACAGGGTGGTGTTGTTCAAGTTGTTTCTGACCCTATCACAGGATTTTCTAATAAGATTAGTTTGGGGGGGCTCTCTTTGCCTCCCTCTTAGGCTAAGAGATTGTGACATGCCTAAGGTCCCCCATTGGGTCTCTGTGGCCAAGTGGGAATTTGAACCCTGATCTTAGAGTTGTAATCCAACACTCAGACCACTATACAGGATGAACATATCTTATCCAGAATTCCATAATCCAAAATACAGTCACTCCTCCTTTCTCGCAGACTTAAAATCCACAGTTTTGCATATTCATTGAGGGTCAACATCCGTGAAAATCAATGGGATGCGCCCCCATGGGGCGCAGCTGCAGGGGTCACCCCATTCAAGCCCATGGGGCATGAATATTGCCGAATCTGCATTTTCATGGGGTGGGGTTCCGGAATGGATCCCCTGCAAAAGCAGAGGGCCAACTCCACGCTAAAATTGTCCACATAGGCGGTTGAGATAATGACGCCTTTGCTTTCTGAAGGTTCAGCATACACAAACTTTGTTTCTTGCACAAAATTATTTAAAAATATTATGTATAAAATTATCTTCAGGTATATATGAAAGATAAGGTATATATGAAGGTATATATGAAACATAAATGAATGTCATGTTTAGACTTGGGTTCCATCTCTAAGATATCTCAATATGTTTGGTTAAAGTATTCAACTTTATTGGTTAAAGTATTCAGTGTCAAGGTTTAAGAGGCAATATGGTGTTTCAATATCTTGAAATACCTCAGCGATACAATCATTGAGAATTTCATCTACTCTGCGCTGGAAACAGTTCAAAACCATTGTTGTACTGAAGCATGAAATACAGAAACCAATCGTCTCTTTTAATTGTCCTTGAGGAGTAGAATATGAGAAATAGTGCATCAGACATATCTATATTCATGGCTGCATTGACAGTGGCATAATATGAGTGCTCAGGGACTTGCAACTGTATGGTTGGGGCACTGATGCGGTGAGGACAGAAGCTTTTATCCCAGTGTTATCAATTCTACAGGTGGACAGACACTGTTAAACATAATCTTTTGCTTTCTGGTTAGTTAATGTTGGGGGAGTAGTGTTAGGCTTGTTTTAATACAAGTGGTAGTATGTTGCTGTAGAGCTTTGTAGTCACAGGTGCATATATTTTGTAAATGAAGGTTTGTCCAGGAGCAATGAACCCCATTTGGCCTTTCCCTCTCCTCAAAACACTAAGAAACTAAAATCAAAATAAGTGTGGCAAAGTCTCATATGAAAGTTGTTAGAAGGCATGTGACTGGATTTGGGGCCAGAAAGCAGAATCTATAATATAGCTTCAGATAGCTAGAATAATCTTCTGCTATCCTATAACTATTTTATGTAATATTAATATTGGACAAATTTACATAATGTTTATTTTAAGACTGAACTGAGTTCTTATTACATTAAAGCATATACATCAATCTTGGCTTTGAAGGCTTGCTTATTTTTAGATCTGCTCTGACCCTGAGACCACACAGCATGTGGCATTGTACTTGGTGTTGTACATTCCTGGATTGATAACATACATTTGTGTCAACTCTTGGCCAACATGGCTGAGGCTTCTGGGAGCTGAAGTCCCTCAGCCCTTAAAGGGGAAAGGTTGCCTACCCCTGGATTAGATGCTGCATTTGGTCAGCTAATACACAAAATGTTGAAAATTAGATCATTAAGGGGTTTGGGGGGGTTCAGAAGAAAAAATGCTAGGTTAATAACCTGGGCTGAGATAATTCAACAAGTAGTTAGACGACCTTTATGATAGTTGTTCAGACAAGCATAAGTGTATTGTGTAACTGAGATTGTTTTGGCTTTCCTGGTTAATCAGCATAGTTTGTTATCAACCCTTGTTTAATATCCACTTGTTCACATATTTAATAAAACCTTCCTATTCTAGTGGTAAAGCAGAATGGTAAAGCAGGATTCCAAAGAAATTGGCTTTATAATTTCAAATAGTGCATTGGTTCACACTGTCCAATCACTTTGTCTTGTCCTGTTGGCAGCTTGGACAGGTCAGGTATTTTGGCTTCGGCATTCCCTCCCTTCATTACCATCCAATGTCATCTGGGGGAGAGACACTAAGCCCAGCACCACCCGGCCTCGAATAAGAAGAACCCTTACTTCTTAAAGGATGGGTGGGATTCTGGATTTTATGTTCTGTTTAATGTATGGAAATTGTAATGTTGTAAGCCGCCCCGATTGCTCTGCAGAGGGGTGGGATATAAATTATTATTATTATTATTATTATTATTATTATTATGATGATGATGATGATGCAAATATTCCAAAATCCAAAACACTTCTGGTCCCAAGCATTTAGAATAAGGAAGACTCAGCCTGTACCACATTGGTAGCCTAATATATCTTTACATTTGAATGAGAAAATCCAAATGGCTTATACTCAATAGTTAAGATATAAAACAACTAAAATGATGATTTAGTTTGTATCCTTTAGCAGTACTTTAAAATGGGCTGCCTAAGCAAGTCACTGAGCTCTGAATAATGGGAAAGCTTGGGCATAAAGTACTGTATGCAATTAACAGATTTTAAGATAACTTTTAAGAGACAAAAAAAATGTAACAATGCAAGAGCCAGAATGCCTTAGGCTCTCATAAGGTGTTGGCCCTGCAAAATTAGTCATATAACATTTAAAATGAGCTTTTCTGCACATATATCCTCATTAAACAGATTCTGCAAATACACACATAGTATGTACAGATGAAACATCACCACAAATGCATATTGCAGAAGCAGAATATACTGTAATTACACCCCTGAGGATTAGGCAATTATGATTTTACAGTAGTTATGCAGAGGTGAGAACTTGTATGCAACATTTAACGTGGCAAATTAAGATTTTATAACTATTCCCCCCTTCCAACAGCTAATTTGCTTCAAGCAAAGCTACTGCTCTGGAAAATGTATGCTTCTAACAGCTAAAGAATTGCCAGAGGTTGGCAATGTATTTTACAACTGAGCTTCCTGTCTCCTACACTCTTAATAGGACATCTGTATTAGTTCTCCTTGGTTTTCTCTCCCTAAACTTTCATTTTCTGCATTCTGAAATAGAATGGAGCACTTTTCTATCTCGGTACCAAAGCAGGGTGACCAGATGTCATAACCCTAAGAGGAGGACAAGAGACCATGAAATGTAGGACATTCAAAAATGTAGGACATTATAAAAGCTTACAACACACACATAAATATACATTCATGCTTCTTAATCATGCTCAAAATGGAGTATATATTGACATTCCTCCTGGACAGAAGACTAAAATGCAAGACATGTCCTGGAAAAGGACGACATCTGTTCACCTTATGCCAGATTATATAATCATATAATGCAGGAATATCTACACTAACTTTGTCCCACTATCATTAATCTGGACAGTCCCTGACAAATCAAGATGGCTGGAGGATATGTTAGCGCACCTCTCCACAGAAAGCAAAAGTGTCATAGTGGACTATAACTCTGGAGACCAGGGTTGAATCCCCATTCAGCCATGAAAACCCACTGGGTGACTTTTGGTAAGTCACATGCTTGCCCGAATCAAAGGCAAACCCCTCTGAACAAATCTTCCAAAGAAAAAACATGATACAGTCACTATAGAGTTGTCATAAATCAGAAAGGACTTGAAGGCACACAACAACAATTACCTCTCCACATAGACAACATCCACAAACATAAATCAAGGGGAAAAACAGCATGCACTTTTGGGATAATCCACAAATTAGGCAACTACAAACAATCAAAACAGCCAATGCAGAAATACCCTAATACTCATTACTCTTCTTACACAAACACATACACACATCTCTAACAAAGGAATATTCTACACTGAGGTGCTGGTTTTCAGGCTTAATAAGAAACCTTTTTATATTTGGCCCTGAGAAAACCCAGTAATTCACAGCGATTTGTTGAAGAAACACTGCAATTTCAATGGGGATCATATTCTAGGACTCTCAGCAAATTATAAGGCACACACACTTTTTATCTTAGCCTATCAATCCTCAGTGAATTCCAACTGAATTTAACAAAAGACTGTTTATTGGCACATATGACACTTTGAGAAATTCCTTTTGAAGCGCTGTTTACAATTGTAGAGTCCCGAAGACAATCTTTTCAGAGACATTTTGCTCACCTCTATAACTCTAATACAATCAGCACCCTTGACTGGCTGCTCACTGGCAGGAAATAACTGAAGGTATATAAAAACAATTGGAACTCCAGAAAGGTATTTTCTGGAATGAAATCCAGAAGCCTTCATGGCCATGCTGTGGACATTTTAGAGAGCAGACAACAAGATGTCTGGTACCTTTCTCTGTTGTTTTTCACCTTCCCTCTTGTTGATTGCCAAATGTGCCACTGCCTACTAACTAGGGTATGCGTTGGAGCAGGGACCAATGAAAAAATTATCAACTTTTGTGCCTATGGCAGCTATATAATATTTTATAGACTTTCCATGAAAGCGTGTAACAATGAGAAGATGGGACTCTAAATTTATCTTCTCTCTGCATCATTGGAGAGGCCCTGTGTGACACAATGGTCCATGTCCCTTAAGAGTGCCTTCAGGAGCATGAAACCAGCCATTTGTCAACATTTGTCAATCCTGCCTCCATTTGAAAGAGGGACACATCTTTAGTTACAATGCACAAAAGTAATTCTTTTAAAGTAACAAGCCTCTTGACAATAGGATGAAATCACACTGTTGCCAGAAAGCCCACTTAGCGTGTTTGGTTTCAGATTTAATGGCTCAACGGCCATCAATTTTATCTTTCAAACAGATTAAAAGGTGACTCTTTTAACAGTTAACCTAACGAGATTAAGAGAACAGATGTGCTATTAATCCTTACTTTAAAAAACAGCAAAGGATTTTTATTTTCTTTACTATTTTAGAACAAAAATAAACTTGACAAGCTACAGCCTTAAAATGCTTTAAAAAATTGCAAGAATTAACCCATTCTATACAATCAGAAGATTCCTGAAAGAAAGATTAAGATGAAAGCAAACCAGAATACTGTTTTGGTTGAAATTGTCTTCCCCCCCCCCCCAAAAAAAAACCCCAACAACACAATTCCCTCTATTTTGGAGGAGGAGGAGGAGAAACAATCAACCAGAGCAAGCCTTGCTATTTGTCAGAGTAAGCCTGAAGGAAAGAATAGAGTTTCCATTATTATCTAAGTATGTCATCCTGTTCTATACAATCAGAAGATTTCGGATCTAATTAATGCACTTGGGGTGAAAAGCATCAAAACTGCTACAGACTTGTGGTGATAACACCTAAACATTTCCTGATACAAATCAACTCTCATATCTACTCCCATTTTGAAATAAATATCTTTTAATTTTTGCTACACCATTCATTTACAAACAACTGTTTTCTACATCAAGAGATGAAAGCCCTAGTAAAACCTCACAGGATAACAAAATATAAAATAAGTCTTTACAGACAATAAGCACAAGACAAAGAATGTGCATGCTTCACGTTATATTACAATGTGCTATAACATCTTTTAAAATTCATCTGTCTATTTTTATTGTATTTTCCAGTGTTTCACTTGAAAGTATAGCCAAGTAAAGTCAACCTTACTACCACACATTAAAAAAAACACCTTCAAACTTTTGTCTTAGTATCCTGCCACTTCATGTTCCATGCACTGTTCAACCAATGGATAAATTGTCATGGCTTAATGTAGTGAAAAAAAATTAATGATTTTATTTTGATGAATTCGGGGGTCAATTCTACCCCTTTAGAATGATTGATACAAATGAAAAATCAAGCACATAAAATACTAGAAAGAGGAAGTCATATGCTGTTTAAACATATTTCTTATATCATCAGATGCTTAGCCCAGAAACTTTTCTGTTCATTTCACATGATAAAGGCAAAAACAGGATCTTGTCCATTTTTGCAGCAGGCAGGCTACCTCATTTAACATCACTTATGCAGCTTTGAGAACTTTGGATACAGGGCAAAACATAAATTTTTGTAAATACAGTATTTTCTGGCGTATAAGGCTACTTTTTAACCCAGGAAAATCTTCTCCAAAGTCGGGGGTCGTCTTATACGCCGGGTGGTGGAGGAAGGGGAAGAAGGGGTGGCGCGGCATGAGGCGGGAGGAGGAAGAAGAGAGGAAGTCAGGTTAGAGGAGGAGGAGGGGGGAGGAAGGGGTGGTGTGGTGTAGTGTGAGGCAGGAGAAGGAAGCAGCAGCGGATAAGAGGTGAACCCCTATCCTGGGGTTTTCTTGGCAAGACTGGTTCAGAGGAGGTTTGCTGAGAGTGTGTGACTTGTCCAAGTTCATCCAGTGGGAATCAAACCCAGGTCTCCAGAGTGGTAGTCCAACACTCAAACCACTATACCATGCTGGCCCCTAATCCCATGTACTACCTGTGAAACAGCTGCAGACTCTTTTGTTGTTCTTGTGTGTCTTCAAGTCCTTTCTGACTTATGGCAACCCTAAGGCAATCTTATCATGGGGTTTTCTTGGCATGTTTCTTCAAATGGAGGTTGCCATTACCATCCCCTGAGGGTGAGAGTGTGTGACATGCCCAGGGTCACTTACTTGGCCACAAATTGTACATACCCCAGAATGCATCACTTAGTATATTGGCAGTCCTTCCCCCCAACACTTTCTCATTTTCCCCCGTTGGAAGAGGGGTCGTCTTATATGGCGAGTATATCCCAAACTCTATATTTTAGCTGGAAAGGTTGGGGTCGTCTTATACACCCATTCGTCTTATACGCCGGAAAATACGGGTAGTTTAATTAACAAATAAATTAAATGATGGTACAAAGCAGGGGTAGACAACTTCTGCAGGTCCAAGAGCCAAATTCATATCCGCCTCTCAAAACTACTGGAAGCTACACCTCTTTTGATATAGGGTAGGGCTCTGATTTTGCCCCTGAGGTCTGATGTTTCACCCAAGGGAAGGCTGAGGAGGTAGTCAAGGGGTGACACCTGGCCTCAGTTGAACCAGTATCAGGCTGCACCTCCTTCTCGCTCCTTCCAGGATCACCACAATGTAAATACAGTAGGCCCTCAGTATCTGCAGACTTGCCATCCACGGATTCCAGCATCGACGGACAGCAAGCCCAGATGGTGGGGGCAGCAGAGGAAGAAGAGAAGGCAGAGAGAGGAGGAGGTGGTGGCAGCAGGAAGAGGCAGAAGGAAGAGGAAGAGGTGGAGGATGTAGGAGGAGGAAGAGCCCGCAGAGGGAAAAGCCGAAGGGGGAGGAGGAGGAGGGGGAGGGGGAGAAGCTGGCAGACAGAAGAGCATCAGAGGGAGGAGGAGGAGGGGAAAGTGGCTGAGGGAAGAGGAAGGGAAGGAGGAGGAAGGGGGGGAGGAAGAGGGAAGAGGAGGAGAAGAAGGAAGAGCCAGCAAAGGGAAAAAGCAGTGGGAGATGGAGGAGGCAGCCCCCTGCTGCCCGCCACAGTGAGAGCAGCCGGGGCGGCAAAGTCCCATTGTTCCCAATGGTGGTGTGGCTGCACAACCACACCACCATTGAAGACAATGGGACTTGAGCATCCACAGATTTTGGTATCTGCAACAACTGTATGTTCTGAGTTAATAAAATAGCTCCTATTTAACCCAGCTCTCTGTGTCTGGTCTCATTACTCCATAGTAAAGCATCAATTAGAGCCTTTCAACGGGAGATGCCCAGATACTGCAGTATCTACCATCCAAATTCTGCAAAGAATGGCATTAAGTTCTGGCTTTATTACAATTCCAAAACATGATATTTTATGATGCCAACATATTTAAGTTTGTCGTCCCCCCCATTCAAAATCTAGGTGAGACAATAATCAAAAACTAATATCACATTTACAGGTTTCTGAATGAACTGAAACAATTGATAATGTTTTCATCAGTGACTTAACAACCAGGTAATTGGGTTTGTTTTTTATTTTATTTTATTTTATTTTTAAAAACACCTCCTCACTGTGACTGACCTCCTGAAGAGGTGCCTGTTCCTCCTCTTACCTACCCTTCGTGTGCCAGGGAAAATGGCTTCACATGCCATCTCTGGCACGCATGCCATAGGTTCTCCACCACAGGCCTATACAATAGAACCAGAAGAAGACCAGTGCAATAAAAAGTAGCAAGAGACAGATACAGGACTTCTGGTTTTGACAATAAATATCTAATGATTAAAAAGGAAGCAAATATGTTTTTTATTTCCTGTATCTGACAAAACAGGATATTATTAACACTTTTGTTGAAATTCAAGTCATGGAATAATAAAAGGAAAGACTGCACTTATAACAGCTCTCTTGTGCTGTACTTCTATTGGGTGGATAATATTCATATAATTTTAACCAGTAGGTGGCACTGGACTTACTAGCATCTGGCTGCAGTTTGGAATTTCCTCTATTGTTCTTACTGGACAGAGAGATAATAAAATTCATGTCTAGCTTCTGGATTGCTGTGTTCTCTAAGTCTTCCATGAAAGTAATAAACCACCAACTTTAGATAATCCAGATGACACCAACACACAAAATAGGGGGAAGAGCTGGGGCGGGGGAGTAGTAACTTTTTAAAAAAATCTATTAAGGCTGTTTCAATTCTATTCTAGACAATTCTAACAATTCTATTAAGGCTATATCACTGGGATTACTTTGAACTGCTGTCTTCTTCGATGTTTATTCATAACACTGTAATTAGCTGGAATACCAACCATTCTATACTATACTATATACATTGGTGGTATTATATTTGTTGAACTATATATTGATGGTGCTATATTTGTTGAAGATTTTTAGTTTCAATTTTTTTACCATCATTTCCCTTTTAATGCTGACACATTCGTGCAGTGTGGAATACAACGTATCTATAAGTAGTATTTGGAGCAGTGCTTTCATGATGTTAGTTGCTCTATAAGGCAGAGGTGGGAAGAAGGCAGAAAAGGAAAGGCATGGTGAAATGTAGGAGTGCTATGGCAAAAGACAGGGAAACATCTGAGCAACATAGGATGAAAACAACAAAGCAAGGTGTGGGTTTTTTTCTTACTTTCAGCTGACCCCATAAAAGATATAAATAAAAATCTACTTGCACATGAAGCTAGCACACCAACCATTAAACAAGAAGACCTCTGTCTGGAATTGTTCTTAGGTTATCAAAGAAACAACCTCAAAATAAGATCCATTATTGTTTAAGGTCTCTAAAAGGTTCCTCCTTTTATACATACGCAACCCATTTTTCAGGTAACAACTAAATGAAATAACAGGTCTGAATTTTAAACGATCAACTGCATGTACTCT
Source organism: Phrynosoma blainvillii (assembly GCA_026167975.1). NCBI lineage: Eukaryota > Metazoa > Chordata > Lepidosauria > Squamata > Phrynosomatidae > Phrynosoma > Phrynosoma blainvillii. Next base: position 182,136,041 of record JANUYF010000004.1, on the reverse strand, counting down.
TGTATAAGTTTAGACATTTTAGTCAAAAATCAACCTAAAAAAACTGGGTCAACTTATCCATGGGTCAATGTAAGTACTGTAACTTAATTCTTATTTATTTTTTTTAGAAAAGAAACCATCCCCTTCTCTGAGTAGAGTGGCAAAAGATGAGAGTTTAGTCCATCCCGGGAGAACCTAAAAGAAGCACCAGTACCTCTACTCTCTCTGCTGTGGTGCTGCTTCTGGCTTTTTTGAATACCTGGCTGGGAAAATGACAGCCATGGCAGCTCTTTAGTGCTTCCCCTCAAAGGAGCGCCAAGTCAGTGGAGGTGCTCTGGTCCTTTTTTTAGCTTTTCCCAGGTTCAACTAAACTCTCACATTTCACCACTCTGACTCAGAGAAGGGGATGGCTCCTTTTTTTATAGGATTTAACACCGTACCTTAACTCTCGCCTCTACATTTTTTTTTTTACATGTGTGCAGTTTCTTAGCCCTACCTATGCCTCCCACACACATTGCACAGCCATCATTTACCAAAGTTCCCTCCTCATCCATTAAGCCTTTAGGATGAGCATAAACAGTTAGGGCTGCCAGAATTGTGTTAATTCTTTGGCATTATTTTCCTTTGCTTCGTCCTTTACATCCTTTGTTACATGCCCCAACATATCAATTGTTGGTGTGTGGATGATGAGTGTTGTAGTGATGCCCTTTGGCACCCAGCAGAGTCTGCAGGACAAGCTGGCTGCTGTGATCCACAGCCACTGTGTAATTCTTACCAACAACTGGCTCAGCTTCTCTTCTTCAGAAACCTGTCTTCCTCAGTCAAGAAGACACATTGTAAAGTCCAAAAGCATAGCTTTATTAATGCATATAAAAAGTAAAAATAAGATAACTAAGGAAAATCCATTGTGATGAACTTGTCCAGTTCAGCCATACAAGATTACATCTTTAACAATCCCAAAAGCATTAGGATCCAACTAGTTGCAGTTAAAACCACTGTTGCCAGCCACACACGCTCACATCTTGAACAATAAACAATTCTTAGACAAAGGATTTTCTAGGCCCTTCCCATACTCCACCTTCTAGGTGTTAACCTTATGTTAATTGGATAATGTCTGTATGATGTCTACTAACCCAGCCTCTTGCTGTCCTTCATCCACCACGTGACTATCTTTCCCAAGCTAACGATGTTTACGTATTGTTATCAAGCCTTTCTCATAATAAAGTCTGTGTCCAGAGTTCTATCTTTGGGAAAATACATTGTTGATGTCTCTGTTACCACCTGGCGTTGATTCACCCTGTTTTTCAAAATGTTGTTTGTGCCTTGTCCAAAAAACTGTTCTCAAGTGGAAAATTACAAACACACACACATCTTTACATTTCACCTTTGACTGTATATCCCATCCATATCCTAACATAGGAACAGATAGGAACATAGGTCATATCAAAATCCCTAACATTAGCCCCAAAACCTGCCCTCCACTTATACATGAGGTTGACTTATACATGAGGATATATGATACTTTAATTTGGTTATGGGTATCAGACAGAGAGGCAGAATACCTACTGTTCCACCTATGGTAGGATCCTACTAATAGTCTAATAAATCCTTCCACTTGTCCCTGCCTTAGGGCCTTTGCAGACTGCCAGAAATAGTGCAAATTGAGTCCACTTTAACTGTCCTGGCTCAGTGCTAGGGAATCATGGGAACGGTAGTTTATTGTGGCACCAGAGCTCTCTGACAGAGAAGGCTCAATGTCTCAGAAAAAAATACAGTTCCCATGATTCCATAACACTGAGCCAGGGCAGTTAAAGTGGACTCAATTTGCACTATTTCTAGTAGTCTGCAAAAGCCCTTAGTCTTGGATCATCAGGATAAGTTGCATGAAGTCTATCAGTTGAAGAAATACTGCAAAGTGCATGGAGGGGAGAAACATGTTACCAAGTACTTTAAGGTGACACTTGCCTCTAGGCGCAATGTATGGTGCCCAGTGGATAGAAGTAGCATGCCTGGTACAAAGACAGCATAAAAGCAAAGGTGGAAATGTAGATTAGACTCCTAAAGAATCATCCTATACTCTGTTTTTCATTGGGATCACAAAGAATTGCAGCCATAGCAGTAGTTTTTCATAGAAAGGAGAAAACATTTCAGGCTGGAAAAGCAATAATCATCTCTCATGGCATGAACTTTGGAGGAATCTAGCATTCATTTTCCTACCTGCAGTGTCTGACCATGGGCTGCAGAAGAGAAAACAGAATTGATGTTTATTCAATCTGGCACATCCCAGTGTGCATTGACACAGGAAATGTAAAGAAACCTACTACAGTGAATACTAACTGAAAGTAGCTAATTAGACATGAAGCTGGTGGCAGGAGCTGGCAGCTGCCAGCAGGCAAAAGAACAAATCTGAACCACGTGTATAATGAAATGAAATGCAAAAAATGAAAAATGTCACAAAGGTAGAGAAAGGTAACGTTGCTTCCCTTGTCTTACATCAGAATAAACAGCTTTCAAAGCCAAAGCACAAGACAACTGAATAGCATCAAATTTTGCCACAGTCTCCAAGTGATAAAAACTTGGATTTAAAGGTTAAGCTGATACAACAACAGATTTCCACACACTTAATGGAAGAATGGCAAAAAGAGATAAAATATATGAAACAAAAGAATTTTGAGGGAGCCAATAGACCCGGCAAATGGTTGGCTTATAGAATGAAAAAAGATAAGGAAAATAAACATATAACTTCGTTAGTGAAAGAAGAACAAAAAGTCACCAATCAGGACAAAATAAAAGATATAATTCATGATTTTTACAAACAATTGTATAGGGCTGATGACATACGGGAAGGGGAAATTAAGGAATATTTGGAGAAAAGTGATTTAGAACTGTTAAGGGAAGATCAGAGAGAACTATTAAATAAGGACATCAAAATGCAAGAGATAATGGATGCTATAAAAAAAATGAAGTCAGGAAAGGCTGCGGGTCCAGATGGATTCCCAGCCGAATTCTATAAAAAATATGCCCACCAATTAGTTAAACCAATTAAGGAATTGATAAATGCATTTAAAAAGTTTGGAATTCCTAATTCATGGAACCAAGCTAATATAGTCTTGATTTCGAAGGAGAGTAAAGACAGAAATTATGTGGAAAACTACAGACCAATATCATTGTTAAACAGTGATTACAAAATATTTGCTGTAGTTTTAGCGGAGAGACTAAAGACTGTCTTAAAAGAATGGATTGGAAGAGACCAAAATGGTTTTTTACCTGCAAGGAAGATAAAAGATAATACGAGATTTGTGTTAGACCTTATCGAACTCCATGAACAAAGACCAGATGAGAAACTGGCTATGATATTTTGTGACTTTGAGAAAGCTTTCGATAAGGTAAATTGGCAATTTATGTTTCAGGTCTATGGAAAAGATTAAGGTAGGATCAAATTTTATTAATTGGGTTAAATTAATTTACAAAAAACAAGAAGCTAGAATAGTAGTAAATGGTGAAAGAACTGAAAATATTGAAATCCAAAATGGAACTAGACAAGGGTGTCCTTTGTCACCCTTATTATTTTTAATCGTAATGGAAGTATTAATGGATAATATAAGGAGAAATAAGGACATAAGAGGAGTAAAACACAAAAATTATGAACCCAAATTGAGAGCATATGCAGATGACCTTCTGGTCATACTATCAGATGTAGAGGATAGTCTGAGACAATTTGTAAGTGTATTAGAAGAATTTTGTAAAATTTCCGGACTAAAAATAAATAAAGGTAAGACTGTGGTATTAACAAAGAATCTCTTAGATAAGGATAAACAAAACATAAAAGAAATTGCAGGCTATCAAATAGTTAAAAAGGTTAGATATTTAGGGATTGAACTCACCAACAAAAACATTGATCTATTTAAAAATAATTATGAAAGAGTAGTAAAAGATATTAAGAAAGATCTAGGGAGGTGGAGTAAGCTAAACCTTTCTTGGTTGGGGAAAATATCGGCTATAAAGATGTCTATTCTACCGAAGTTTCAATTTTTATTTCAAAATATCCCAATTATAACGAATAACGCACCCTTTAAAACATGGAATAAAATATTATCTAGATTTATTTGGAGTGGTAGAAGACCTAGAGTGAGATTTAAAGATCTGCAAGATAAGAAGATAAGAGGCGGTCTATCGCTACCAAATTTGCAAACATATTCTGAAGCAAGTTGTCTTGATTGGTTAAGTGAATGGCTACTATTAAAGGATAACGAATTACTAAGTTTGGAAGGAATGGGTCAGAGATTTGGCTTACATGCATACCTTTTTTATGAAAAACAAAAGGTCCATAGGGACTTTACCAACCATTTCGTGAGGAAATCTCTTATGCGAGTATGGAAAAAATACAAAACAAGAATATGTCCGGATATTCCAATCTGGGCTTCAATACATGAGGCCCTCCACAGCAGGGAAACACTGTTAAAAGAGAAATGGGTCACCTATGAAGATTTAGTAATAGCCACCCCAAATAGTACTAAACTGGAATTTAAAACTCTGCAACAACTGCAAGAAGAAGGATATAGTCTAGGCTGGCTTTTACATAGGCAGCTAAGAGAAAGATTCTTGGTAGATTGCAAAACTAGTACTATAAGAATGAAAAAGAGCAAGTTTGAAGAACACATGTTTTCGGACAATAGAAATAAGATATCCCTCTTTTACAAATGTTTATTAGATTTTGAGATGGAAGAGGAGATAGTTAAAGAGTACATGATCAAATGGGCCCAGGACATTAAAGAAAACATTACATTAGATCAATGGGAGAGAGCATGGGATAGAACAAGTAAACATACAGTATGTTTTGACTTAAGGGAAAATGTATATAAAGTGCATTTCAGATGGTACACAACACCAATCCAACTTGCAAAAATATATAAAGGTTTATCTAATAAGTGCTGGAAGTGTAAGCACGAAGTTGGTACACTAATCCATGTATGGTGGCAATGTAAGAAAGCTAGGAAATATTGGACAAATGTACATAAATGTATTGAAGAAATATTACAAACTGGAGTGGAAAAAGATCCTAAACTATATATGTTGAATATATGTGATGATAAGCAGTTAGAATCAAAACATGGCAAACTTCTCTTTTATATGATTGTGAGTGCTAGAATTACTTATGCTAGTAAATGGAAAAGTGAGACCATTCCAAATAAGCAAGAATGGCTATCTAAATTAATTAATATTGTAGAATTAGATAGATTTACAGTTCTTTTAAGAGGACAAGACTGGGAGGCATGTGAAAAAATATGGAATCCTTTATTTAAATATATTAACGAGAAGTAATTGAATATAGATAAGGAAAGCAGTCCGTAGATAGATGAGCAAAGACAAATAAGCAGTTTAGTTTGGGATTATTAAGAAGAAAGACTTGGTATGTCTCTCTCAGTTAAGGAAAAAGAAGAGAGGTAGTTATGCTTAAGTTGGAAACTAGGGTTTGGTTTAGGGTTTAGGAAGTCATTGGTATGTATGACTGAGAGCAAAGAGTATTGTTTTGTCAATTTTGTTTAGTTTTTGTTTCTGTTAATGTACGTGATATGTAATGTTGAATGTTAGGTCATGTAAGTATGTTTATGTATTTTAAAGCATTCATAATAAAAAAAATTGCCATTTTTCCTGACAAACTTCCAAAGATAGCTGAAGCACTATCATAACCAGAAACCCAAGATCCACCAAGAGAATTCTAAGTGACCCACAACAGTTTAAATCCCAGGATTCCATAGAATGCACCCATAGCAATTAAAGCGATATCAAAGTTGTATAATATAGTGTAATGTATAATATATACTATAGATACACTATAATATATATAATATACACTATAATATAGTAGTGTGATGAAGACCTAGATGACAATCACACTCCACAGACTTAAACTTCCTGAGCCTGATATTCCCAGTTTTTATGCATATACTGTTCCTGGGGATTCATACATTCCAACATTTCATCCTAACAGGCTGTTATTGCTGCTGCTATAAACATTACCCTCTTCATCACTGACCACATTTATGCAAGTAGAAACAAGCAGGCCATATTGTTCCCAAAACGAGACTGTATATAAAGGCAATAATAACTAAAGGTAAAAGAAACTGAAACACAAGTAGTGACACCACCTGAATATGAGATGCACCACTTCCAGTCCAGTGTCCTGGTCAAAGAACCACGTGGTTAGAAAACTGTTAAAGGAAAGAAGATAAAAACATAAGAAGTCCCCTGTTCTTTGTCTGTAGGGCTCACTTGTCTAGTTTTAGATTTACTAGTCTTCTAACTTGGGTTCATTTAAATTACATAGGCTACAGGCATGCAAAGTCTGTGTATTCATAAATATATGCAAACACACAGCTAAAAAAGAAAGGGAAAAGAAGGATGATATGGTAATTAAAAATATTTTGTTTACAGAGTTAACCATTTCCCCTAGAAGTCATTTCTGACTCTCTCTTTTTCTGCAGCCAAAATAGATTAAATTAGTTCTGCTCTGCCAGCACCAATAATTGTCATCATGTTCAATAAAAATAGCTAGAAGCACTATGAATGAACAAAACTGAGATACCAATTAAACTTTCATTCACCATCCACCCAATGGTCCTACATAAATCCCAAAGAGGAAGAAAAGAAAAGCAAGGAGGTAGATTGTTAGAACACTTGCATTGTTAGTTGTGCAAATAAGCCCTCTTATATGTTATGCAAAGAGAATGTGTGCAACCAGAACAGGAGATTTTTAGACATTTACTTGAGAGGAAAATGTACAAGAAAAGAGCAAAGCATTCTGTGATCTTTCACTGTTAGTAACCCATTGTCTTTCTTTCTTCCTTTTAAAACGCATTTTAAATAGAAGTATTTCTAGAGAATTCATACTATAGAGATTCAGCATAACCATTCAATATTCATTTCTTTGAGCAAACACTAGATTTCAATACTTTAGAAAAGCAACTGTATTCTGTAAAATACAGAAGAAGGTTTCTATCCTTTCTTGCACAAATCACATTAAGATTAGTTGAGGTATGTTTAGATGCAACAGTACAAAATTTAGCATTGTTTTAGGAGAAAAGGGGGGAACAATTTGAAAAAAGAAGCACGTGCTCTTTCAGACAGGAATCCGTGCTGAGTCCAGGTTTCAAAAGAGTGAATTATCAATCAAGTCAAGGTACATGTTCCATCACGCTCGATGTATCCACAACACTATTTTGTTCCTTGCAGCAAGAAAGGTCAACGAAGTACTGATTTTCCCTTTCACCGTACTGTCAATATATACATTGCTACATCTTTCCGATGGGTGAGTTAGTATGCATCAGGATTTTCTGATGGAGCTTGCATCACATGGCATTTGACACATGGTATCTGAAACATCAATATCCTTACCCATGAGCCCTCACTGACCGGTGAAAGACGACAGTGATGGGCTTGAGAGGCAAATCCTGCAACTTCATGCCTAATTTTGTTGGGCTGACTGAACACACACACACACACACACACATACCCAAATAATCTGAAGTACAGAGCCAAATGTGTTTCCACTGTTTATCCCCAAAACTCTGTACACTATCTATAAGTAAGGTTGCTATACGTCCCGGAAAACTGGGACAATCCCAGATTGGAAGGTCTAAAAAATGTCCCACCCAGCTGGCTAATTTAGACCCTCCAATCCCAGACTCCTGCCTTGTTGCAGGCCATATTTTGTCAATCTCCAGTAAGACTGGAGATTGAAAAAAATGTGCCCTGGTAAACTAGTGGGAGGAAGAGGCACCGTCCTTGGAGGAGGCCCAGAAAGAGCCTGCAGTGCGGAGGCCCGGCCCACCGGCTGACTGCTGTGAGGGGAGGTCCCATCCATCAGAATTTATGCTGATTGGCTCTTGCAAGAGGCTGGCTCCTCCACCACCACAGCAGATCCCTCCAGGCACCCCAGCTTCACCTCCTGCCTCAACGCTGCGGCTGCCACCCTCTTCTTTGCCAGAGGAGGCCTCGGGGGGCAGTGCACTGTTATCTCCAGCAGCCTCCTTTCTTTCTTTCTTTCTTTCTTTCTTTCTTTCTTTCTTTCTGCCTGGATGGATGGATGGATGGATGGAGCAGACCATGCCTTCCTCCTTCTGCTGGTTCCTCTCGGGACTCCCATCTTCCCCCTTCTAGGCATATGGGGACCTGGCATGGCCTGCAGGGGCACTGGGGGCTGCCTCGGGGTGTCCTCTCACACCGGGGTCTCCCTGGCAGGCTCTTCCTCCTTCTCCTCACCCTCCCCATGAACCCTGTCAGGTCCTGGTCCTGCGCCACCTCTGTCCCCTTCTTTCCCTTCCCCAAATTCACCTTCTCCTTCTCCCCTTCCTTGAGACCACCAAGACCTGACCTGAACAGCAGAGGAGGAGCTCTTGGCCAGAGCTAGGCACAATGAGGGCTTCAGAGACAGCATGAGAGTCACTGGAACCTTTGCCCTCTGCCTCCTGTGAGTCAATGCCCCACGGATCAGGACCCATGGATCGGGACCAGGGGGAGGGAGGGGAGGGAGGGGGCTCAGACCCCAGCAGAAGGGTAGGTACCTTGGGGGCCCTTTGATCCCGCCCCTTCAGAGGGGGGTTGCCATTGCTACCCTCCAAGGCTGAGAAAGTGTGACTTGCTCAAGGTCACCCATGAGGTCCCCATGGCCGGGCAAAAGGGGAATTCAAACTCTGGTCTCCAGACTCTTCTAAATCCAAAGCTGAAAAGAAGAAACACTGCTCGCTTGCTCTCTTTTGTAAAGGTGTTGCTAAAGGGAAATATGCTTCCAAAAGGGCTGAAGAAATTTGAACATTTGGGTCTTTTCCAGTAATAAATCTTCTGCAGAACTTGTGCATATTTTCCTTTTTATTATTATTATTATTGTTTTAATGTGAGAGCTGCTGTATTTGAAGGGAGGAGTTCTTACTGTTTTCTGCTAGACTTAGCATTAGAAAGTGAACTTATACTTTGGTTGTAAGAAAAACAGATAGGTTTCTTAACACACTGTGGGTATGGTCTCCTTTTGCAAGAAAAGTCCATTCAAGACTGGACTCGCTTTCCCCGTGTCAGGTCCGAAATCTCCAGATGTAGCCAGATGATTTTTAAAGTATTAATTTTAAGGTATTCATTGATGGGTTTTAATATTATTGTTGTCATGTGCCTTGAAGTCATTTCTAACTTATGGCGACTCTAAGGTGAACCTATCCTGAAGTTTTCTTGGCAAGATTTGTATCTAAACGCTGCACCAAGGGAACACCCTGATGCCACCCGATGTCTGTTTGAGCAGGCAACATGGGGGTGGAGTCAGGACAGCTGGCATGCAGTTTTGGAAGGGTTGGGTTGCTTTGCTTTGGTGGCCGATTTTCCTCTATGTTGTTTCTCCAAGGCTACTCCCATTAAAAAAAAAAAAACTTAAACCCTGCCAGTAGTCCCATGATGCAGAGAAAGACAAGTACAGATCAGCAATCCCTTCATCTATTTTGAGGTTGAAAAAATGTTGGAAAATACATCCCGCCCACCCAAACCACAGAATTGCCATCCACAGATGGCAAGCCCCATTGGACATATTGGTAGCATGTACACGCATTCATGGTGGCACGGCTGAGCATGCATGCGACCATTAAAAACCACAGGACTTAAGGTCCCATGGTTTTTGGCATCTGCAGGGGGGTCCAAAATGAAACCTACATGGATGCTAAGGGCCGACTGTATCACTATAAATTTGTCCATTGTGGTCATTAGCAATGTCTACTTCAGCCTTCTCCAACCTGATATGTTGCCTGATTCTGAAGGGTTCCAGGTTAAGAAAGAAGTAGATGGGGTAACATTCCACCTGAAAACTAAGGTTTGTAGCTTGGGAGTACTCCTGGATTCAGTGCTGGGCCTGGAGGCCCAGATTTCAGCACTTACCAGGAGTGCATTTGCACAATTAAAGCTAGTGTACCAACCACGTCCATTCCTGGAGAAGTCAGATCTGGCCACAGTGGTGCATGCCTTGACTGCATCCTATCTGGATTACTGTAATTTATTTTGCTCTACATGGGGTTGCCTTTGAAAAGTACTCAGAAACTTCAGCTGGCCCAAAGAGCTGCAGCCAGATTGTTAACTGGGGCTGGCTCCAAGGAGCATAAAACTCCTCTGTTGAAACAGGTGCACTGGCTGCCGATCTGTCTGGGCACAATTCAAAGTGCTGGTTTTAACCTATAAAACCCTATACGGCTTGGGTCCAGGTGAACTGAAGGACCATCTCAAGTGTTGAGATATTCTGAAGAGTCCCTTCTCTCTGTCCCACTACCCTCTCAGGCACATTTGGTGGGAACAAGAGAGAGGGACTTCTCAGTGGCTGCTCCCTCCCTAGAGTGGCCAGATTGGACCCATCCCTGCTTTCCTTTTGGCAACAGATAAAAACATTTTTGCACTGTTTGGGTTTTCAAACTGACAAGAGTTGGGCTTTGAGGGCTGTTTAGATTTTAAGGCTTGTATAGAATTTTAATTTTACATTTTAATGCTTTTTATTGTTTTAAATTGTATTGTTTTAAATGTGTTGTTTGCTGCTTTGAGTCTCTATATTTGTAGAAAGTACAAATATAATACTGGGATATAAGTAAATCATCATCATCATCATAAAACATTCAGCAGCATGTCCAATATCTGAGGTAGAGTTTTCCCACCACCATCATCAATCCTGTTCACTGAAACTGAGGCTGTCAAGATTGAAGCTGAGGTAGACATTGAGAGGAAAAGAAACAAGACACATGCAAAGAAAAAAGCTCAATGAGAAAATGAAAATGAGATGAGTGAGCTAATACAGTGGGCCCTTGATATCCAGTGGGCTTTGGTTCCAGGATTTCCTGTGGATACCAAAATCCATGGATGCTCAAGTCCCATTAAATACAATGGCATAATAAAATATAAAATGGCAAAATCAAGTTTTTCATTTTGGAATTTATATATAAATGTCTTCAAGCTGTGGGTGGTTGAATCCTGTGGATAAAGAATCCGTGGATATGGAGGGATGACTGTATGATGCAGTTGGTGGCATTTTGATACATCAGTAAGTGTGAAGTCATGAATAACACCCCATCTTATCAGGCTTACAAGATGCATTTGGGCTTTCTTTGAATGCTTGTCAATGGATTTTTGTTGTGAAAACAGCATCCATCCCTGCCTGTCCCTGGTTCTCATCATCTTGCGCTCCTTGGGGGAATAACAGGATATGAATGAAATGCATGCTAATACATTTTAACACAGAATTTTACTGTGTAATAAACATCAAAAGGAAAAACATCACATAAAAATACAACAAAATCACTAACTGAAGGGAAAAGAAATGAACGACTTTATCACTTGGTGTTTTAAAACGACTCAAGCCTCCCGGGCTGCAGCCGGGAGGTGGGATGGAGGTGAGGATTATTGCATCCTAAATCGCCGCCATCAGCTGCAATCAGACTGAATCCAAGCCGGGCTTAGCTGGTGCTTTTTAAAAACCGGGACGCTTTCCAGTTTCTAAAAAGTGCTGGTTGAGCCTGGCTGGGCCCCGGGCTGATGGTGGCTGGCAATTCATCAGCGATTTAGCATTCGATAATCCCCACCTTCATCCCACCTCTTGGCTACAGTCCAGGAGCCTTGAGTTGTTTTAAAACGCCAAGCAATAAAGTTGTAAATCAGCACTGTATTTTGTAGGTATGCTCATGACACAGTGCAAGAATAGTCTAAGGAAAATCTCACTATTTCAAATGGTTTAGAAGTGCAGATTGTGTAACCTAACCACAATTATTGTGGCAAACCATATGTGTTTGGTTTAAATATGTGCAAAATGTTAAAGTGCTTCTGTATAAGATATAAATGAAAATCATGGTGCTATGACATCTGCCTAAGTTAAAATTCCTTGCTTGTTGAACTTGCTGTGTAAATTTCTATGCAACCATGATCTCCCAAATGGTATCAACCCAGTGCTGCTGAGAAGACTGCTTAGGAAATGCCCATCTATACACAAATTCACAGCTGTATAAAATTCCTTAATCTTTCTGAAGCTGTCCATAGTCATTGGGCTCCAAACAAGGGAGGAACGCAGCTTTAGGAGTTACTTGAGGCTTAATGTAAGGAAATTCAAATAAACAGCAAACACATAACATGGAAAATGAAATAAAACACAAAAAGAGAGAAATGCAAAAAATGGCAAGCAGACACTTCAGTGAATCTAACTATTGTTGTTGCTACTGGGTGTCTTCAAGTCATTTCCAACTTATGGTGAGAATCAGGCAAACCTATCATGAGGTTTTCTTGGCATGATTTCAGAAGAGGTTTGCCATTGCCTTCCCCTAAGGCTGAGAGCATGTGACTTGCCTAAGGTCATCTAGCAGGTTTCATGGTTGAGCTGGGAACTGAACCCTCTCTCTAAAGTAGTTAAACATTCAAACCACTACTCCATGCTAACTATACAGAAAGTAAAAACAGAAATCTATATTTTGTTGGCTTTCATGTAGTTCCACATAAATCAGGAGGCAAGACTCAGGATATTGATTAACTTGACAATAGTATGTATTTTCGGTTGCGGTGCTTGGAATGTCTGTGGTTTTTAAAAGGTTTTCATTTCATAAAATGTTAGGTCTGTGGCACGGTAGAGAGAATCAACACAGTTGTCAACCATTGCCATTACTGCTGTCATTAAAAGCTGAAGCAAAACAAAACATATGGAAAGAAAAAAAAGATGGCTTTACTACTTCTACTGCTAGTGGTGAAGCCTCTCCCCCTAGGATCTGTTGGGAGAATTTCTCTTCCAGCACTGAAACTTGTCCTCCCAATTTCTATGGATCATGGTCACTGTGGAGACATTTCAAGAGATCATTCATATATACAAGGGGGAATCATAAAGTTTTAATTATCACCTTTCTAAAAAATTGATAGTTTGTTTTGATTTCTAGTTGTTAATTTATTTCTACATAGTCACCATCCAGATTTACACATTTTTCCTAGTGTTTCTTGACGCTTCGAATACCGTTATTGTAGAAGTATGCAGATTGCGCCTTACGAGGACTTTACACTTTAGTCACTTCTGGCACAACCTGTCACAAAAATAAAGTATGCAATGAGCTGATTTTCTCAACATCTTGCACTTAGGGACCAATGATGACACTGACAAAATTTCATCCATATACCATAACTAATTATTACTTTACGATACCCCCTCATAAGGCGCAATCTGCAGACTTCTACAATATCAGGTATTTGGAGGGTCAAGAAACACTAGGAAAATGTCTAAATCTGAATGGTGACTACGTAAAGATAAGTTAACAACTACAAATTAATACAAACTTTCTGTCAAAAAATTTTTAAATTTTTTGATAATTAAAACTTTATGATATGCCCTTCGTAGCTCTGACTTAAGAGTGTTCCTACTTGGAGACTCTCCAGTATAAATCAGTTTGAGGGTAGGAGAGGCAGGACCTTGGATTTTGCCCTCCCACTCCATCTAAACAACTGGTCTGATCAAACTTCCTGTACATCACCTTCAAACAAAGTCTACATATGCACAGCTATATAAGAAGCATGGTGTTGTGAAGCAAAGATTAATTTATTTACACTTCCAACAACCTCCATACCTTGAATTGTACCACAATGGTCCTTGTCCAAATTCTCCTCCTGGGCCACCTGTTAAAAAGACAGCTCTCAAAGCTGAATATTGTCATGTATGCATTACAGTACAGTGGACCCTTGGTTTCCACTGGGGTTTGGTTCCAGGACCCCCCCTAGATACCCAAATCCATGGATGTTCAAGTTCCATTAAATATAATGGATAATAAAATGGTAACCTTTATACAAAACAGCAAAATCAAAGATTGCTTTTTGGAATTTATATATTTTTGGATATTTTCAAACCATAGATGCCTCTGGCCAAAGTGAGGGGAGCACATCTCTCAACTAAGAGGTGAAGGCACCCCACCTCAGACCATGCACTCTCTTGGTGCTTTTAAACCTACAAATCTATTACTCAGTCTGATAAGGGTGACTTGCTTGTTTGTTTTTTAAAGAGGGGCACCACGAAATGAAATCAGCCACCGGGCAGATTCCATCTGTAATTTTTCAACCATGCTAGAAGTTGATAATTGCCAATGGATACACATGCTATTAAATATCTACAGCTGCAATCCTATACCCATTTACCTGAGAGTAAGGGCCACCAAGCACAATGCCCCTTATTCCTGAGCAGGAATGGCACAGGATTGTGCTGTACATTTTTTACACTTCACAGCATTCTCTGGGGATTAGAAGTGGCCATTATGGAGCTCATTGATCCCTGCCTCTGCCATTGCACCAGCTGCCAATCCGTTTTGCATCAAATGTAGTAACAGAGGAACAGCTGACTTGTTTCTGGTATCAGTCAGAGAGGAAGGAAGCCAGAAAAACTGCTGCTCTTTTGATTACTTAAGACTGTGCTGGCAGCCTCAGCTTGAAAGCAGCTGAAATGTTCTGTATCACAGTGTTCAAGCTCTGTACTCTCGGGGCTCACTTTACGCCTCTGCTGTACTGCGAGCTGCATGCATACACACAGAAATGAAATAAAACTTAGCAACTTTCCTCTCAGTATTTCCAGCACAATGTACTCCCAATGTGCAACATGCCTCCTCCGTTTTCCAAACAGCAGCCTCTCCTTTATCTGATCTGCTGATAAAAACTAAGCACCTAATGTTCCAACAGGAAAGCAAGGAGTCCGTGGGCTTTGAGTTAAGACATTTTAATGCAGGTTAGGACATGGATTAATTCCTGGGAATGTGCATTCTTGTCAAGTACAGCAAGGTGGAAAACAAAAACAAAGAACTAGCCAGGAATGCTCTGAAATCTTCTCTTGATTTGGGATGACATCCTCCTTTTCCTGGAGATGGCCTACATTTCAACCTTCTGTCCAGGAGGAATTTCAAAATGTCCTCCATTTTGAGCATGACAAAGAAGCATGAGTTTCTATCAGTGCTTTTAGCTATTATTTTGGAATGTTCTCCATTTTTCTCGAATGCCCTACATTTTGCTGTGCCTTGTCCTCCTTTGCGGTTAGGATGTCTGGTCTTAAATCAACATGTGCCTTTTTGTAAACTGGTGACAAGTCCTGCTCCTTCTTCATGGAAGGCATTAAGCATGTGATCCTTACAGTTAGCACCTAACACAGTTGCAAGGGCAACAGAAACAGGTTCCTGCCTCCAAGGAATTTACATTTTAAAATAAACAGTGAAGAGACAACAGTAGACTAGAGGGATACAGAAGTAACAGTGTTGATAAATGATAGAAAAAAGCTTTAGTCTCATCTCAGAAGCAATTCTTACACAATAGGTGACCTACGTAGGGGCAATTCTGTCTTTTTGATTTCATTACCATACCCACTTATCAAATGACACTTTCATACACCAAATCACACTTTTGACCTTGAATTCAATTGTCAGTACAAACAGACAAAACTAAAACCATTATCAGCAGAGTGATCCTGTCTCAGGAATAGATATTGTCACCAAATAACCTTTCAAAGCTTTTTGTCAGTAACTGGCATTTTCTATATTAGTCTCTTCTCCTTCCAATGGGTTGGGGGGAGCCCTTTACATAGTCTTGATACCTGTTCAAAGAAAGCTTAGAGGCAACAACTGAGAATACTGACATACAAAAGCACTCAAAGTCCAGTTAAATAATATCCTACTCTTGGCAGTCCTTGTTTAAGGCATTCACTTTGAAGAGCGTGCCTAGGGGGATTTTTTACCTATCATTTTCTAACTTAGCATGCATGATCATCCTAAATACCCTAAATGCACCACATCCTATCTGATCCTGAAAGCTAAACAGAGTCAGCTCTGGTTATTACTTTGAGGGGGAGGGGAGATTACCAATGAATACCAGGTGCTGTAAGCTATATTTCAGAGGAATAAACTGGCAAAATTACCTCTGAGTATTCCTTACCTAAGAAAATCCTGTGAAATTCATGGGGTTGTCATAAGGTGACAAGCGACTTGAAAGCACATACACATATTATCATTGTTATTTGTCATCAAGTCTGCTTTGACATAAGGTGATCAATTGAATGAGAAACCTCCATGAGCTTCACTCAGGTCTTGCAAACCTAGAGCTATATTTTTCTTTATTGAACACATCCATCTCCGTCTTTTCCTACTACTTTTCCTACTATTATCTTTTCCTATCTATCTATCTATCTATCTATCTGTCTATAGATAAACATGTTGGGGAAAACAAAATAATACCATCACAACCCTGTTGATGATGGTGGATGATGATGATGATGATGATGATAATGCTTTTCTATTGTACAAGTGTTTATATAATATAGATAAGCAAATCACATCATGTATAATATCCCTACAACAATCCTGTAAGACAGATCAGTATTAACCTCATATTGCAGTCAAGAAGATTGAGAGAGTGTGGTTTGCTCTACATTCATGACAGAGGGAAGATTTGAGAAGATATTGTTAAGAGCAGCTGGGGTTAGACACAGGAACCTATGACTCTTCCTATAGTTCTCCAGTGTGATGAACTACCAGGGCTTCAGGTCAAGCAATTCCTTGGCCTGTATAGGATTTGCAGGTACTGAAGGTAACAACTGGCTCTCCTTAACAGAAAGGGTTAATAATAATAATAATAATAATAATAATAATAATTTTTATTTATATTAAATAAATTAAAGTAGGTGTGCGAACTGTGCAGCCCCCCAGATGCTGTTGCACTGCAAGTCGCAAGAGCTCTAGCCAGCATAACCAATAGTGAGGAATACTGGGAACTGCAATTTGGCAACATCTGGAGGACCACACCATTCCCAACCCTGGGCTAGAGATATTTGGGTCTGAATCCCATTGGTAGTCCCAACTAGAATCAACCCACGGAAGCAATGAGATTTACAATGTCTTGATATAATCTTTATCCACTGGGTTGGCTCTACTTGGGACTAGCAATTGGAATTAGGGCTTCCATATTTAAGATGGCACTTTGTCTTTTCAAAAACAGTCTTCCCAGTTCCAGTGCATTGCCATCCCTGGCTTGACTTCCTGGTTCAAATCTTTGCTCAAACCCATCAACTTAGGGTGCAGACTTTCCATTGCTCATATGAGTATATTGCCAGGAATTTCTTTCAGGACTCTCTATACAGCCAACAATATTTGTAGGCAGGGAGGCATAACACAGCTGCTTTTCCATGAATATGCACACACCTTCAATGAAGTAGCATCTGATGGTACCAGCAATGTTACCTTCCCCTCTTCCCTTCTGGATTGCTGGCACTCAGCTACTATCCTTTAATTTAGCAGGGTCTTTGCCAGATGCCCCAAATGTGGGTAGGAATTTTCAGCCTTCCTCTATTTTCTAGAAAAAGTGTTGTTTGTTTACTTTATACTGCATGTAGAGGGGAGTTACATTCCCACTCCATCAGGGAGGGTCAGGAAGCATGGGTCAAGGAGGGATGGTCAAACCTTACCACAACTTTACAGGAAGGTGTGCAACAAAACCAACCTAATGTCAGCCTGCACACAGACTGAATAGAACATCATGTAAAGGGTGCATGAAAAGTGAATGTATAGCAAAGTAATACCAGCACAAAGGCCTTCTATGATATCACAGCCCTTTTTAACCTACTGAATTCAGTGGGGTTTATTCCCAGCTATGTGTGCACAAAACTGCAGTGCAATTCACAAATAACTGACCTTGGAAAGTGGGATTATTACAGAACCACTAAATTCCTGTCACTGTGGGAAGCCAGGAGACTCCAGCAAACAGTCTTGTCGGACAGACTTAATTTAAGCCTCATCAATCTTATTGATCTTAAATAAAAGGGAAGATCTATGGTGACTTTATTTTAAAACAATATATTAGAATTATTTCAGTCCAGAGAGACAAGACAGCTGTGGCAAAACTCTGCTGAACATTTACGAACCATTTTCGAACACTCTAAATCACCTTGAGTCTTTTGCTGAAATGAATTTAGAAAATTTACAGATGAATACACATTATCACCCATGCACATGCTTACATATAAAAGCTTTTAAAAAATAATCAAATAGAGCATCGTGCTGCTAATCACCACATACTTCTATAAAGATTCATTTCTGCAGCAAACAGATGGTGTTTTCATTGCTTCTATGGAAGTCCTGGTAGGCACCAAAATGTAAATTTAGCAAGTCAAAAGTTAGAAGCCAAAAAGCACTGTACATCTGCAGCAAAATTAGAACACAAAAGTATATGTTATACAGATGGAGCTTTTCAGAATCTCTTTGCTTTATACTATTTATAAAACAGCTTCTATTTTCAGAGATAAAATATTAAGCTCACAAATTACAATTTTCCCATCTGTCATCAGTAGTCTTAGGCACAGGTGAATAATTGATCATCTTGGAAATGGGAAGAGCATGAAGAGAACAGGTTGAAACAAACTAAAATTTCCTGGCTTTCATTCAGATACATAAACACCAGATAAGTACCAGCAAACAAATGGGTAATCCAAGACATGATTGTAGGTGGAGAAAATAAAGACTGCTTTCTGTACAACAGCATATTCACAAACAGCATGCCTGAATCAGATTGCACACTAAGCTATAGTTTAGCACAGGGGCCGGCAACCTACGGCCCACGGGCCGCACCCAGCCTGCCAACCCCCGACAACCCACCCATGACGATCCCCAACAATGACAGCGATGACCCCCGCCGCCACGCGCGCTGCCACCACACCACCGCCACACACGTCACGGCTACCGTTTTGTTTGCCAAAATGGCAGCCATGACTCGTTTGCACATGTGCAGTACTTCTGTGCATGCGCGAACGAGCTGCAGCCGCCATTTTGGAAAACAAAATGGTGACGTCACAGCTGCCATTTTGTTTTCCAAAATGGCAGCTGTGGCTCATTCGCGCATGCGCAGGAGTACTGCGCATGTGCAAACGAGTCGCGGCTGCCATTTTGGCAAACAAAATGGTGGCTGCAGCATGCGCGCGGCGGCGGTGCAATGGTAGCGTGGGCTGCAACGGCGGCGGGTGGCAGTGTGGGTGGTGGCAGCGGCGGGCGGCAGCAGCGGGAGCTGCGTGCATACACGTGTGAGCACATCTGCCGCCATTTAACACACACCCCGGCCCAGCGGAAGACCTGGGGACCAGCGACCGGCCCCAGGTAAGTAAATCTTGCCAACCCCTGATTTAGCAAAACAAGAATGTGCAACAAGGAGTTGCTGAAAGACCAGGAAGAAGGAGTTTGAAAGCTTCTGCTTCCATTTCTGATTGGTATACCATCAAAAACCAGAAAATTATGGCTGTTTTTAAGTATGGTTATTTTGCTGCTGTGTTGTTTAAACTAACTACAGCGGGCCCTCCACATTCGCTGGAGTCAGGGGCATAGGACCCATGAAAATGAAGAATCTGAAAATTTTTAAGGAAAAAAATAACCTGAAAGAACACCTCTCTTTGTATCTCTAGGTCCTCCAGCTCAACTGTTGCCAAAGTGAAGTAGAAGTTGAGCATAAATTGCCCTGGAGGACCTACAAATACCTGTTTTCTCTAGGAATCTCTAGGTCCTCCAGTGGGACTCTATGGTCAACTTCTGGTAGAGCCGTGCTTGAGGAACTAGAAATTCTTAGAGAAAACACATTAATCAAATCCATGAATAATTAAGTCTGCAAAAGTCAGAGCTGCAAATGTGGAGGTCTAACTGTATAGTTAAGAATAACCAACATTCTTGCAAACTAAGCAAAAATCCACATTTCCTCTCCATACTACTAATCTGTTGTGGTCATTCCTGGCATGAGATGGTAAACATGCCCTGAAAATTTTGGCTTCTTTGATGAATGCAGTGTTTAGACCAGCTCTGAGGGGTAAAGGATGTCACTTGTTGTTGGGTGCCTTCAAGTCATTTCTGGCTTATGCCAATCCTAAGTTTTTTAATGTTGTGAGCTGTTTTGAGTAACAGTTTTAGGGAAAGGGCAGGATATAAATAAATACAGGAAGAAGAAGTTGTTGAACCTATCATGGAGCCTTCTTGGCAGGATTTGTTCACAGGGAATTTGCCTTTATGTCCCTCTGAGACTGAAAGAGTATGACTTGTCTAAGGACACCCAATAGTTTCCATGGCTGAGTGGATATTAGTTTGCTATTATTAATATTACTAATAATATCATTAATAATATTAATAGTATTAATATTACTACTACTATTTTGAGGAGGTTCCCTGTCATTTTGCAAAGAACCACTACAAGCCATTTACACCATCAGTTTAGCAGTTGGTTATCAACCTGTTTTAAAGAGTGTGGACCTATACTATTAAGGAAGGTCAAAGAAGAAAGTGCAATTACTGCTGAATATAAAGAAAACAAAAATAATATAGCAAGTACATTTCTATACCACTTATCAGTGAATAACACTCCCTAAGCAGTTTACAATGTGTAAGCCAATTGCTCCCAACAAGCTTGGTACTCATTTTACCGACCTGCTAAAGGATGGAGGGCTGAGTAGACCCTGGAGCTCTGTCTGGGATTGAACTCACAACCTTGAGACTGTAAGTAGCTGAACTACCAGCATTTAACCACTGCACCACCAGGGCTCCACAGATGATCTATATAAATTCAACCTAGACAATGGGGAATTTGAAATAAGTTAAATTGCACATTGAATCAAACACTGATCAGAACAGAAACTGTAGCCAAGAAATCAGAAGACTAGGGAGATTATTGCTTGGCTTTTTAAACTGGTTTACCTCTATCCAGTTTAATCTTAATTCAGGTGGCATCCTAACTTTTTTGCTGCCAAATTTGCCACCCAAATATAGCCAGGGTGCATCTCTGCTTCCAGAAGTGCTCCTCAAGGCTCTTTTCAGATCCCTGAGTTTTCTGCGTAAGAAAATGGCCTTGAAGAGTGGCTCTGGAAATGAAGATTGCCCCAGGCTGTATTCAGGCAGCAAATTTGGTGGCCAAAAATGTCTGATAAGATCAGGATGTCACCTAAATTAAGATTAAACCAGATAGAGGTAAACCAGTTTTAAAATCCAAGCGATAATCTCGTAGGAATGGGAAGGGCAGTTATGAAAGAACTAGACACTAAAAGTAGAATTGTCCAAACCTCTGTATTCCTCATTACCATGTATGGATGTGAGAGCTGGACAGTGAAGAAAGTAGATAAAAAGCAAATCAATTCTTTTGAGCTGTGGTGCTGGAGAAGAATGCTAAAGATACTGTGAACAGCCAAAAGTATACCATGGACAGCCAAGCAGATCAAGCCTAAAATCTCCCTGGAAGACAAGATGATTAAATTGAGGCTGTTGCACTTTGGCCACATCATGAGAAGAGAAAATACAATAATGCTAGGAAAGGTAGAAAGTAGTAGAAAGTAGTAGAAAGAGAGGAAGACCACAAACCAGATGGATAGACTCAGTCAGAGAGATCATGGGAATGGATCTGCAGGAACTAAGCAGAGCAGTGGAGGACAAGGGTTCGTGGAGGTGTCTCATCCACAGGGTCATCATGAGTCTGGATCAATTCAAGGGCTGTTAACAACAACAATCAAAACTCCAATTATTCCTCCTAGCTGAAAATAATATTCAGATGCATTTGCCCAAAGTAGACTAGTAAACTGCCATTTACTTATTTAAGACTGTAAGCATATCTCTGTTAACTGAAAGAAAGATTATGTTCTTTTTCCATGGGACATACTGCAAATTTATGCAGATGACTGTATATACTGCAAATATACTGATGTACTGAAAATTTATACAGATAAACATTATTACAGATTACTAACTAGTGTTATTTGCAAGACTGATATCAAATGAGGTCAGAGAAGTTTAGATGCTGGAATAGTAGACCTACTAATATAGAGAATGCATCTACACTGTAGAAATAATCTTGTTTAACAGCACTAACTGCCAAGGTTCCATCCTACAGAATCCTTGGCTTTGTAGTTTTGTGATTCACAAGGACTCTTTGGCAGAAAAGGCTAAAAACATTTAAAACTACAAATCCCAAGATTCAATAGGATGAAGCTACTACACTTAAACCAAGGACCGGGACACTCTACGACAATAAAAATAACATAAAAGACAGATGCATTAGACAGAAGAACAAAAGAGATGACAAAATGAAGGACATATGGAGTGAAGAGCAATATGAAGATGAACACCAAATTCTAAAAACTGAGGTGGAAGCTGCAATAAAAGAAATGGCAAAAAACAAGACTCCAGGAACAGATGATATACCAATAGAACTGTTGCAATCCACACAGACAGAGCCAACTCTAGTGCTAACCAACATGTCAACATATATGGAAAACAAAATGATGGCCAACAGATTGGAAGTGATCAATATACATCCCTATCCACAAAAAAGGAGACACAAGAGACTGCAGCAACTATAAGACGATAGCATTAATCTCCCATGCAAGCAAAATTATGCTCAAAAATTCTGCAACAGAGACTCCAACCACACATGGAGAGAGAAATCCCAGAGGTCCAAGCTGTGTTCAGAAAAGGAAGAGGCACTAGGGATCACAGTGTAGCAGGTGAGTTCCAAAAGAAAATCAGCACATGCTTTATAGGCTATAGCAAAGCCTTTGACTGCATTGATCATGAAAGACTATGGAATGCCCTTAAAGACATGGGAGTGCCAACACATCAGAGAGTTCTAATGAGGAATCTGTACTCAGGACAAGCGGCTACTGTCAGGACAGAACACGGAGAAACAGAATGGTTCCCAATTGGCAAAGGGTAAGACAGGGCTGCATCCTATCACCCTACCTATTGAACTTTGGCACTTAGATAAGCACTGCTCCACCTAAAAATGGGTGGCAATGGTGGCATTCCAGATGCAGAAAATGGTGAAGGATTATGGAATTGCAACTCCTCAACATCTGGAAGGCCAAAGTTGCACATGCCTCTGCCTCAGAGCAGATCTTTTCATCACCAACCACACTCAGCATAGTAAAATCCATTCCCCAACATCTTCTGTTCTCCCTAACATCAATAATTTCCCAATAATCAGTAGCACACATCCTGCTGCAATTGATCATAATCTCCACTGATAATTTCCTGACCACATTCTCTCACCTCACCAGTCTCCACCTTGCAACTCTGTGAAGTAAGCATTCCCCATCACACATTCTCCTATAAAGTAATAATGAAATCTCATGCATCTCAGACTTCAGATTTTCAGGTGAGTACAAAATTGCAGCCAAATTGTGTTTGGCAACTCTTTCAAAATTCTTTCCGGAGCCTAAGATATTTTCATCTGAAGAACCACCCACAAATTTGCCTTTAGATGAAATTTCAGTGGCAACTCACAAAAGAAGTATACTATTTCCTCTTGTACTGTCCAAAATTCTGAGCTAAACAGCCATTCAAAGCCAACTGTTGCCATTTTCATTCCAGAATAATTCATGGTCCATAAAAAACAAAGTACATTGCTTAGCTTAAGACTGTTCATAATCTTTTCAATATGGCTATTCACACAATGCTATTACGGGCCTTCCAATAAAACACTGATTTCTGTTGACTTCAGCATGACTTGAACATAAGTTCCACTTGAACTCTACCAAGAAAGATGTTTGGCTAATGAGACTCAAAAAATCATTTCAAGTAAATTAATAAGAATGAAAAGGTCACATCTCAGTATAGAGGAAGCAACCTTTTTCGCTCAGTTCCAAATATCTTGATCTGGAAGATGATATCACACTTCAGAGCAGATGGCTACTGATGACTATCTGAATTAGGAAGAAATTAGTTCCGGATAACAAAAGAAATTGTTTCTGTACCTCTAACTCTGTTTTTCTTCAATTTGATTATGGTTATTAGAACAGAGAGCCACTAAAATATTTATCTTGCTCTATTTGCATGTAACAGTGCATAGTGTGTCAGTGGGTAGGTGTCTACATTTCTGATTATTTGTAACAGCTTATGTGTATTTGTGTTCTATCAAAGGCTGACCTACCCTGCTAAAAATTCTAGGAAGAAGAATCTTATGGATCTGCCTTCACTCAGCTGCAGAATTTCGACATGGATGAAAATTGACTCTGGAAAACAGCTTTATCTCCCAAGCACACACTGCTAATATTCTAATTAATGACGATCCACAGCAGATCAGTATCTTGTAGAAGAAAATTAAATGCAATTTCTAATTTGGTTGGGGTATGTGATCTGACTGAAGATATTACATTCCCTGGTCTGTGCTGGAAACTATTGCTTCCTAAGTTCATAGGTACACAAACACAGTGAAGAAAAGAGATACATTAAAAGTCCAGAGTGGTATAGTGGTCTGAGTGTTGGACTATGGCTTGGACAAGTCACACTCTCAACCTCAGAAGAAGGCAATGTCAACTCACTCTCTGAATACATCTTGCCCTAAAATAACAAAAACCGGGTTGCCATAAACCAGCATTAACAAGATATAGGGATGAATAAGAAGTTTGTTTGGTTCATGTTTTGATAAGAACAAAATTCACAATTTTTAAAAGGAAATAGAGAGATTTAAAAAAAACAAATTGGGAGGAAAATGAAACTGACCAACTTGTCCCTCCGGGCAAAAAATATTTTGAGCAATGAGCTCTTTAAGAATAAAAGTCTGACTTAAATCTCTGCATTGAATTGTTTTTGCAGAACTGAAATAAGTTTACCAACTTTTCTTTCTGAAGTCTCCTCATCTTTAACCTACAACCAGATAAATTTTTAAAAATTTTTTGACCCCAATGAGAATTCCTGTATATTGTAAAATATAAAAAATGACCATGTCCCTAGGAATGTTTATGGGTGCAGAATCAAAGATACAGTCCAGAGTATCCAATAGCTCTGTTGGGAAAATGTTTGACTCAACCACGTTATGGCTGTGTAAAAAGACTGTATATGGCATGTAGTGGAAAATCAGGAACATAAATGTCTGCCTTGCAGGTCTAACCGTGTATGAATTCTCCAAGAAAACATAATTCTGGGAGACTAGTTTGTCCTTTCTCCCTGCATGAGAGTCTACCACTACATGGAAGGCAGACACAATGCAATCCTTTTCCTGTTCAATATGCCCAGTCTGCATGGATAAGGATTTTGTTTCATTCATTTTGATACAAACTTACCAAATTTATTAAATTTCTTATGAATACAATGGGGTGGAATCTTTTTTTGTCTGTTTTTTTTTTCAGAAGGCAAAAATGATAGATTCATCTATCCCTACTTCCATGTTTCCATTATTATTGTTTATGTTTATGTTTATGTTTATTTATATCCCACCTTCCTCCCAGTACAGAGACTCAAGGCAGCTAACAAATCTAAAACAGTCCAAGCTAAAAATACAAAGTTTAAAAAACCAATTAAATAATTCAAACAATTAAAAACATATTATTAAAATTTAAAGTTTAAAACTCTTTAAAACAAAAACAAAAACAAAACAGCATCCATGTCATGCAAAGGCCTAGCAGCATAAAAATGTCTTTACTTGCAACCGGAAGGACAAGAGGGATGGAATTCCAGAGCTTGGGAGCAGCACTAAGAAGGTTTTCTCTCTTGTTCCCACCAAACATGCCTGAGAGGGTGGTGGGACAGAGAGAAGGGCCTTTCCCAATGATCTCAATACTCTGGGGGGATCATACAGGGAGATATAGTCCTTCAAATAGCCTAGACGCAAGCCATATAGGGCTTTATAGGTCAAAACCAGCATTTTGAATTGTGCCTGGAAATGGACCAATAGAGCTGTTGCAACAAGGGAGTTGTATGCTCCCTGCAACCAGCTCCAGTTAACTGCCTGGTTGCATCTTTGGACCAGCTGAGGTTTTTGAGCACTTTTCAAAGGCAGCCCCACATAGAGTACATTACAGTAATCCAAATGGGATGTAACCAAGGCATGTACCACCATGGCCAGATATGACTTCTCTAGGAACGGGCACAGTTGGTGCACAAGTTTTAGTTGTGCAAAGGCACTCCTGGTCACCACTGATACCTGGCTTTCAGGCTCAGTGCTGAATCCAGAAGTACCCCCAAACTACGAACCTGAGTTTTCAAGGGGAGTTTAACCCCATCTAACACAGGCTGAATCCCTATTTCTGGATCTGTCTTTTGACTGACCAGGAACATCTCTGTCTTGTCTGGATTAAGCTTCGATTTGTTTGCCCTCATCCAGTCCATTACAGTGGACAGAATGGTTTGTTTTTTTAAAAAAATTGATACTCAGAGCATTTAACATCCAGGGGAGAATTCCCACCATGGCACCTATGACTCTTTCTCATGAACCCACACAAATACGACAGTGTGCAGATGTCAAATTATCTTTCTTTTTAAAAAAAACACCACATCATGATCCCATAGGACACACACACACACAGCTTCCCCAATATCTGAGTCAGGCACCCACAGATCAATGCATGCCAGGGCAGGGAGGAATTCCCATCATGGGACCTATTACTTGCTTTCGTGTTCCCACAGAAATGCAGCCAATTGCAGAAATTGTCATTTTTTAAGGAAAAAAATCCACACTGCAGTATCCCCCCCGCACAAGGAACAACACACACACAACCACTTGCCCTATCTCTTGAAAAATTTCCAACAGAACTGAAAAACAGCAGCACAGTTTGATCAGGACCACGGTGTATTTAAAGGGACCACTTGGCTGAGATGGAAATCAAAATGCACAGCCCCACAGAAGCCCAACAAAAGCCCCACAAAAGCTGAGGGGGGGGGGAATTGTGGTTTTCCCAAGACCTGTGTGGGAAGAGTACCACCCCTCTGGCCACCCTCTCTGCCCATTGTCCCTCCTCTCCATTGTGCCCCAAATGTGATCAGTAATGCATTCACGCTTGTTCAACATGATGCAACCCAGTTCTTTTCAAAGGAACTCCATTCTTTTCAAAAGAAATGGAAAAAGAACAATTTCCAAAAGAACCAATACTTTTGAAATTGCACCGATTCAACTTGATTCAGACTGAACACAGTTGGATCTGAAATCGATTGAAGTGCGAACGAGGCATATATAAACCGGTTTAAGTCGATCTGCAAACCTGTTTAAATCATAGTGTGAATGAGGCCCTAGAAGGACACTGTAAACTTAGCCTGGAATGTACCCTGTTATAGAAAATGAAACATATGGATAACAGCTGGTATTTCTTCTTCTTCCCTCCAGCTCCTCAGCTCTTTAAAACTGTTACCAAGCCACAAAACTTTGATCTGGAGGCACAGAACCTCCAAGGACAATTTATCTGCCTATAATGGCTCCTCTTTCTTTTCTTTACGACAGTTCTGTAGTACTCTCTTTGCATCATCAACTTCATTATTCAGAGGAAAGTAAGTACAGGGAACCGCAGATCTGTGACATATGCAGCTATACACAGAAAGTGAAGCTGCTGGAGCAGAAATGTATATCACATAAATATATGTTAAAGGAAATTAACCTAAATTTATATCCCACCTTGGATCCTGTACTGGCAGAAAGGCAGAATATAAACTGAATAAAATAAATAGATAGATATCAGAAGAGTAGTTACATTCTAGTTTGCTGCTTAGGAACTTGCACATATCATGTTAGCAGCAGTCCTTCTGTTCCTCGCACCCCTCATCTGTTTTAACATACATGATCCTCTCTTATCACCCAAGACTGCTTTCAAATGCAAATCAGTATTCAAGTCTATTATGGCTTTGATCTAAGCTAATCAATTTCCCAAGGTCTGCTGTATTGCAAGAAGCTATAGGACCCTTTTGCAATTCAAGCAACCCACCAAGATTCACTTCACTTCATTTCCATACCGCACAAACAGGCAATTTATTAAAAGGAATTTCTAGGGCCAGTTCAATCATACGCCACAATGCAAGAGTTGTACTAGCAAGATGCAGTGGACCTATAAGTACAGCGCACCCACGCCATATGCAGGCTCGGCATATGCAAACTCAAGGTCACGCAGATGGTGAACCCCAGAAGAGTGAATGAGATGTGTGCACCACGCCGCAGGCAGAAGTGCGTGCCCATTAAAACAAACAGGACTCGAGGTCCTGGTTTTTTTGCCTTACGCAGGAGGTCAAGAACAGATCCCCCATGCATAGGAAGGGCCCACTGTATTTTGTTGTTATATTAGTATCATTGGCTTCAATGGAGGACAAAGCTGGTATGGGATACTACCATACTGTTCACGCAACCCACATAGAAGGCGTTGTTGTTGCTAGCTGCCCTCAAGTCGACCTTGACTCGTGGTGAATCTCTGTAGAGATATCTCCAAGCCCCTTAATCCTCTACTGTTATGCCCAGGTCCTGCAGACTCAGTCCCATGACCTCCCTGATTGAGTCCATCCATCTGGCATGTGGTCCTCCTCTCTTTCTACTGTGCTCCACCTTTCCCAGCATTACTGTCTTTTCCAATGGGTCGTAACTTTTCATGATGTGTCCAAAGTATAACAGGCTCAATTTAATCACATTGGCTTTCAGGGACGTTCAGGCCTGATCTGTTTAAAGAGCCGTTTATCCACATTATTCTCAGCATTCTTCTCCAGCACCACATCTCAAATGAATTTATTATTTTTTTCTTTTTATCCACTTACTTCATTTCCAGCTCTCACATCCATACATGGTGATGGGGAATACAATGGATTCAATGAGTCTAACTTTAATGTTTTCTATCTTTACTCTTTAGGATCTTGTCTAGGTCTGCCATAGCTGACCTTCCCATTCCTAGATGTCTTCTTATTTCTTGACTGCAGTCTCCTTTCTGATTAATGTTTGATCCAAGGTACAGGAAATCTTTAATTACTTTGATTTCCTCATTGTCTAAGTTGAATTTATGTAGTTCCTCTGTGGTCACTATTTTTGTTTTCTTTATGTTCATCAACAAGACTGCTTTGTACTTACTTCCATGACCTTCCTTAGTAATTATTCCAAGTCCCTGATGTTTTCCACTAGTAGTATGCTATCATCTACATATCTTAGATTGTTGATATTCTTTCCTCCTACCTTTCCTCCTCTTTCTTCTGAATGTAAACCTGCTCTTTATATGATATTATCTGCATATCAGATGAATGGAAGGCATTACAGCAGCATGGACCTTATAGCTACAAGAAAATGGTAGCCATGATTATCCTGTAACTTATGGCATGTGGCTATGAGGGACTTGCTGCCTCAGATGAATTTTTCCTTCACTCCCCAAATGTCTAGTATTGCAAATAGTAAGAGTCTGCAAACCATCCACACCTAGTACTCTTATATTTGTTGTGGTCGTATTTCTTTGGTAACAGTGATTGCCCCTTTTCTATGGATGGGTGAACTTTCTTTCTAAAGGCTCAACTGAAGGTTGAGCATTACTGCAGGTCTAGCATTACTGCAAAATTCTAGAAATTTGGGAGTAAAGGAAAATTTCATTGAGGCAGAATTCTTGGGGATGGGCAATGGTTTAATCCCTCCCTCCACCCCTGCAACTATACTCTTTGTCTACACCAAAATGGCCTCACAACCTTTTTTTCTTTCAGTTGAGATAATGAATCATAAGGTGAATTTTCACACAGATATTCACCCACTGCATGTGGAATTGCTTTTACAAGGACAAATCAGCAGCAGCAACATAACAAATGGTTGTACAAATCCCTGTAGGGTGACTATTTTGCCATGAAAACCATAACGCAAATCAGACCTTAGTAATCTATCTGTCATTCATTCATTCTCTGTCACACACACATACATACTCACACATACACACCCAAACAATCAAAGATGAATTACTTATAGGATCTTTGTTCACTGGGCAATTAGGAGGACATCCATTCTATTTGAAGCTAAAAGCCACCTAATCATGTTTCCAGGTGCATGAATGTTTTCTGAATGTCCAGGCTATTTGAAGGACCATATCTTCTTGTATGAAGCTGTTAGGATTTTAAGAGCATCAGGAGAGGCCCTTCTCTCTGTCTCACCACCTTCTCAGGATCCTTTAGTGGGAACAAGGGAGAAGGCCTTCTCGGTGATTGCTCCCAGATTTTGGAACTCCCTCCCCAGAGAGGCCAGGCTGGCCCCATTCTTGCTTTCCTTCCAACAAAAGTTAAAACATTTTTATGCTGCCACACTTTTACAAATGGCTGAGGTTGGCCTCTTAATGCTGTGTGGTGCTGGTTTTGACATTTTTACATGGTTCTGCATATAATTTTATTTTATTGTTTTAATGCATTTTAGTATTTAAATTGTTTCAATATGTACAGTTTGTAAGCACTTTTTTCTTTTTAATTGTATTTTAGTCTTTTCATGAGTGATGTGTTTTAATACTGTACTAGTTTTATTCCATTCTAATGCTCACTTTTGTATGTTTTTAATTATATTGTTCTTTTAATGTGTAAGTCGCTTTGTGTCCCAATTTTGGGGAAAGCAGGATATACAGTAAATTATTATTATTATTATTATTATTATTATTATTATTATTTCAACTGTAGATCATGTGAGTCGTCTTTCTTTTACTAGGCAGACTATCAATGATTTGAGCTCTTCTGTTCAATAATCTCTGAATCTATGCAAAATAGCCCTAACCACAAGCAAGCATGCAGACACAGACACACACTATGAAACAAGTTCTTAAGAAAATGCAACTATAAAATCCGACCGGATACAGTGTGCATTGAAAACGACATTGTGGAAGCTCGAAAACAGAAGCTGTTTTATTCATTTAAGATAATTCATTTATGTACATAATACAGATTGTAAGGTACTAAGTATAAAATACATTTTTAAAAAAAATCAGTACAGCAGTTTGCTTCAATCTTGCGATAGGTTAAGTGTCAAAATGGCAAACTCAGCCTTCATATATAGGAGGCCTTGCCTTCACTGGGATTTGGTTCTAGGATCCTCATTGTTACCAAAATCCATGGATGCTTAAGTCCCATTATAAACAATGATGTAGTAAAATGGTGTCCCTTCTATAAAATGGCAAAATCAAGGTTTGTTTTTTGGAGTTTTTAAAAAAATTCAAACTATGAATGGTAGAACCATGAATGCAATCTGTGGATATGGATGACTGACTATACATGTATAACATTTTACAATGTTCAGACTTCACATACATTTTCTCAGCAATCATTACAATAATGTTGTCAAGTATATAACTGATTTGTTAATCATAGAAGCCAATTTACTTTCTATTTTTTTTAAGTTGTACATAGAAAAATATTATACATCTTTGGCCCTCAAGATGATGTTGGACTGCAGTTCCCTGTGAAGGCTAGGCTGATGAGAACTGATGGAAGCTGCAATCCAACAAAATCTTAAAACTAATTCTCATTCCCAGTGTTTGACATTTACAGACAAACGTGGTATATGCACACTTCTACTGGATATTTCTGTCACATATACTGCAAGCTGATGAGAACTGATGGACCAGTGGCAACTCCAGGGCCACCCTCTTTGCTGAACCTGTGAACCACCAATACAGCCATTGTTTAACTGGTCTGAAAAAAATTAAAAATGACCCCAAAAATGAAAAGTAATGGTTCTGCTGAATGCCTCCTGAGAATTAGACCAACCACCTTAGCAAATACAAATGAGATTTCTTGGGAATCTATTTGTCCCCTGTACTGCACATTCATTGCCAGTTTGCCAAAATTTTAAGGCAGAACTGAAGAGATTTTGACAAGAGAAAGCCAGGCTCAATTCTAAACCTTGCTAAACTACAAAGCTCTGGTCAAATTTCTCAGACTAATTTACCTCAAGAATATAATAAAAAGATGTGCTGATGCAAATACTAGTTTCAAATTATATAATTAGATATCTTTAAATTATATTCAACGTCACTGTAGTAAAACTAGGTGCAAACTGACAATTCTTTTTTTAAAAAAACAGCAAAGCTGGCATCATCAGCTCTTTCTGGCTGATCTACTAAAGAATGATTTCTCATGATATACATCCTTGAGTTTTGCTGGTTTTCCCAGTTGTTCTTGCCTCCAAATACACCTATTCCATTCTTGTATGAGACCATTGCAGCAATTTCTTGGATATGCACTAGAACTCTTCTGTAGGTCTGGGGTTTGTGCAAGGGGAGGACATGGTTTGTTGAGATGGTCCTATGGTCTGAAAGACAAATAGCCTTCTCTGTGATTAAAAAAAAAAAAAAAAAAGAATTGTATTGCTACAGTAGAAAAGTGTCATTTTATGATGCACTATAACTCAAAAACTTTTTTAAAAAAAATAGGTTTTTTTCCACTGTGTCTCTGAATTTGTTGAAAACGTACTTGAATGTGGCAATAAAGTGTTGCAAGTGGTTCCAGGAATTGTCAGAAAATAATCTAGGAGAAAAGAAACATCATTCGGATTTTAAAAAAAAGCTCCAAGAACTATAGCGACACTTAACACATTTGCTCTGTCCAGAGGAACCCACAGAATGAAAATAAAGAGGAACAGAACGTCTCAAAATACTATCACCAAGAATAGGAGATCAGAAGATTCCATGACAGTTTTTCCAATATCAAGAAAGCAAAGAAAGAACATGAGACAAACTAAGAAAAACACAGCTAAACAAAAGAAGGTAGACACTTCAGTAATAATTTTTAAAACAAGTTCCATTGAAAACCATTTCCTCCCCAAAAAATTCCTCAAATGGAACCAGAACACCTAGTGTAAACACATTCAAAATTTTCTCTCTCCCAAACCCTCCTACATCCTACCGAATACCATATCATAGCAAGTTACTGGAAGAAATAAAGCAGGGGTAGGCAACCTTTCCCCTTTAAGGGCCGAGGGACTTCAGCTCCCAGAATCCCAGGAGCTATTGGCCAACATGGGACTATTGGCCAACATGTCTGAGGCCTCTGGGAGCTGAAGTCCCTTGGCCCTTAAAGGGGAAAGGTTGCCTACCCCTGAAATAAAGCATCACATATACATACAGTCCCATCCACAACTACCTTTCTTAGACCTTATGCTCACTTTAGGTGAGAAACCTGAATGTGGACTAGACCACTTCATGCTAAGAATGAGGTCTATATGAGTGAACATTTCTTTAAAACAAAAACCTCCACACCGATATAAATGAAAAGTATCAGGGTTCAAGATTAGCCTTGTCCCAAACCGGCAAGGGGGGGGGGGAGGTGTCATGCATAGCTTTGTTATTTTCAATGAATAAGCATCTATTCATACAAATCTTCTCAGCACTAATAATGTCACCATAAAGCCATCGTTCTCACCCAGTACAAACTATGACCCAGTTTGCACTACACACGCTTTAACTATCATGACAACATTGTATGGAATCCTAGGATTTGCAGTTTCTCAGGGGACATTTAGAACTGTCTGCAAGGAAGCTTTAGGTAAAAGGTAAAGGTATTCCCCATTAACAAGGTTGTCAAGTCCGACCGTAGGGGGCAGTGCTCATCTCCGTTACTAAGCCGAAGACCCAGCGTTGTCCAAAGACTACTTTGTGATCATGTGGCCAGCACAACTGCACAGAATGCTGTTTACCTTCCCACAAAAGTGGTACCTATTTATCTACTTGCATTTGCATGCTTTTGGACTACTAGGTTGGCAGAAGCTGGGACTAGTGACAGGAGCTCACCCCATCATGCAACACCCGGGCCTCGAACTTTCAACCTGCCAATCTTGCAATCAACGGAGCCAGCAACTTAACCACGTCAGCTACTGTAAGGAAGCTTTACCAAACAATAAAACCCAGAATTCCATAGGATGATGCCATGGCAGGTAAAGTGGATTCTTTAGTAATAATAAATACATGTTTCTTGTATAACTCTTCCCATGCCAGCAAACTTTCTTTAAAAAAAGAGAGAGAGACTAAAGAAAGGTAGAAGCAGAGCAAAGGCATGTGTTGACCAGTTGTTTTCGCATGCAGGCAGAAAAACAGACAGTGTACAAGGAGCAGGAAACCATCAAGGAAACAGTTACTCATCCTCTTCTTTCACACATCTATCCACTCTTTTGATTTCCGCTTCCATCCACTATTTTAAGTTTAAACACCCAAATGCACTCCGCATTGTAACATGTAATTTGACCCAGAAACAGAAACCAAGAACTGACTTTACATATACAACCTCAATTATTAATTCATCCCCATTCTTTTCTTTATATGCTCTACAGACTTCTTTCCTTCTTCCCTCGTACACCCCACGAACCAAACATTTGAAACATAAGAGGTCAGAGGTTAAATCCAAGTTTGTTTTTTAAATTTCCTATAGTATACTAAGTCCATCTTCCTCCATTAATAAAGCTTTGCTTTCTCTAAATTGTGTGGGCGTCAAAAGCTGCTTCCCTGGAAATCAGTTTCAGTCAGATGTTCAGAGTGACAAGCAAGAACATGTAATTGCCCTGGCATCATGACAAAGGTTCACATGATAGCCAAGATCCAGCTGTCTCAATTTATCTTTGTCTGATGCTCAAGAAACTTCAAAATTGCTGTTTTTTCTCTTTCCTCAATGCTTCATTTTGGGAGGGCTGGTGTACCTTCTACACATATTTATCCATACTTTAGCACATATTCACTCAATGTCCCCTTTCCCTTCTTGTATACCCAACTCTGCCATTAATGTCCTTCTCCAACTTTGGTTCCTTTCCTCTCTTTCACCTCAGAGAGATGTGTTATCAAATATATTCCCACATACTGTCACTTTTTCCACTGACGTCCAAAACCTATACTATAATTTAAAATGTTTCTCTGACCGTTGTGCAAGACCAATGACCAATCAAAGTGTCACACGCCTGGTGCAATATCGAACATAACTAAAATGAAGATTGTACAAAGGCTTGGGACCTGATGCAACTACTTTAGGTATCTCCCAAGCACTTTGGGGAGATATATATATATATATATATATATTACTTATAGTTCTACAATGCAGATTTATATAGCTACTTTGATCGAACCTTATATTTGGACATAATTATGCAAGTTCAGGGTAGACTGGTAGACTGGCAAAGTTTAACTTTTTTCAGAAAATTGCAGGTTTGGATCCATTTTGCATAGAATTGTATGAAATAAATTTTAAGATCACAAGCAAATCATAAGCAAAACAATCATGCTCAATGTCAGGTAAATTTCACAGTTCTATGATATTTTTAACCTTTTGTTTTTCCATTATATGCAAAGAGACAGTGCTATTGTCCAGTTTTCAATGAATGTATTTCTCTCACACACACAATCTTGCATTACATCTCTCTGAGACCAGTATATACTAGGATGCTTGCAGGGGTAGTAAGTGGTTGCTAATAAGCCTTTTTCTCTTTCTCTTTCTCCATTCCATTTTATATTATTATTATATTAATAGAAGTGAAAGTTTTGGTATTTGTTAGACATCTCAGTCCTCATCCCACAGTACTCTGTCTTCTCTTCTCTGCTCTTTTTTCTCTCCCCCTTTCCTATCTTCTTTTTTGTGGTCTTCCTTTCCCTCCATCCTGCTGTTCACATTCTGTCTTTTCCCTTGCTAAATCTCCTAGCTGCTAACTTCTCCCTGCTAAGTTCCTTATCTTTATGTTTGTTTACCAGATAGCATGATTGTGTATGTGTGTTTGTATGTGTATTTTAACTGTTTGAAAACTGTGAATGCCCTGCAGCAGGAAGCAGCACTGGCACTGCTTAGGGGCTTTCCGAAAAAATTAACTTCAACAGCTTGCCTGCAGCTTTGTCTTGCCTTGGTAGATATAGTTTAGAAGTAATTTCTTCAATACAAAATAATTTTCGGGTGCACGTTTTTCAGCCCACCCACTCATCATTGATATCCATGCCAAGTTTAACATGTTTAGGGTTCTTGGTCTTGGTGAAACTCTGCAAACCATCCATACCCAGAACTCTTATATTCACTGTGGTTGTATTTCTTTGGTAACATTGTCTGCCCCTTTTCTATGGATGGGTAAACTTTCCTTCTAAAGGCTCAACTGAAGGTTGAGTATCACTGCAGGTCTAGCTTTACTGCAATACTAAAAATCTGGGGAGTAAAGGAAAATTTCACAGGGGAGGGAGATAAATTCACATACACAGACAGACAAGTACAATATCAGCTTAATTCGAACTGCAGATGTGGTGGTAAACCACTGCCTCCAGAAAATCACTTCAGACTGCAGAAGGTAAAAATCATGCGACAGAATTCTCCTTTATAAAGGATTTCGGGGGATACACAGTAATACTCTGTAATGCAATTCCATCTGCCATGCAGAAAGAGTGGCAGAAGGTGTCAGTGGGTGGTTCCCATGCCAATGGGATGTGAAGCCACTCCAGGTCTTAAAGGAGCACTCTGAAACTAATTCTTTATTAGGTTCAGAACCTTGGACACTTCTCTTAAAAGTAGCCAAAATCTGAAATAGATTCACTGCCTTCTTGACACAGCATTGCAATGATATACCTGCCAAAATTAACAGGCATATCACAACACCTGCTCTTTATGAGAATTCAAGTTTTAAGTCAGCTATAAAAGTTTAACCACAGCAGGTGTGAATGTATAGTCCTCCAGATGTTACTGAAAAACAGTATTCATCAGTTCTAGCCAGCATAGCAAATGACATCTAACACATGCGCCCCATCTCTACTCTAAAAAAAGGAACATACTCCTCTTGCTGGTTTTTTTATTTTCAAGAAGGAAATGAAAAAAAATGGGGTAAGAGCCACCAGTTATTTCCCCCATCTGCTTTATGAGCAATTTGACTTTTTAATGATATCAAACATTATTGAACAAACACAGGAAAATAGTTGAGCCTACTTTCAAAGCTACTGTTACAAGTATTACTAAACCACACATCCATTATTCAGAACTGCAAACTACAATTCCAAAAGGTCTCTATGTCCTTGCTCAAAATCAATGTACCTTCTGTTCTTCATGATATTTTCCAGATCCCCACGAAGGGTTTGGAATACAAATATTATTGCAGCTTTCTTTTTTTTCCCACTTAGGCTAATTTTTAAAAGACTGCTAATCTTTAAAGAATGGAGAGTTTCTGTAATACACATCTGCCATACAAGGAATCAGGTCTGAAGGAGACGTAAAGTGGAAAGCAATACTGAATTTTTGTTATAAGAGAAGCAGATACAGGCACTCTTCCTAAAGAGATTGTCCCAATTCAAGCAAGCATTTTAGCAGAAGCAAAATGCGATGGATGAGCCTAGCTGCATCTAAACATTGGGCATAGTGGCCATAATGCTCTTGGTGACTTCCTCTGGAGTAACCAG
Organism: Phrynosoma blainvillii; assembly: GCA_026167975.1. Classification (NCBI taxonomy): domain Eukaryota; kingdom Metazoa; phylum Chordata; class Lepidosauria; order Squamata; family Phrynosomatidae; genus Phrynosoma; species Phrynosoma blainvillii. The sequence continues at coordinate 182,098,963 of JANUYF010000004.1, read as the reverse complement.
GGCTTACAGTAGCATAAGTGCCTTCTCTAATGTTACACAAGGAGGTATCCAGTACTTTTCTGCACAATACTCCCCCCTCCCCCTGCCCCCTGCTGAACAATAGTAGCTAAATGGTCACAGCAAAGTCTAACCCCTGCCTGATTCATAAGACATTAACTGGAGGGAAGAGTACATCCACATCCAGGCACTGTCTGACTGCCATTGCACAACTGAGAAGAAAGGAGCAGTGTCCATCCTCTTGGCCCTCCAGCATAAGTACACTGGCAGAGCTTCAAACTCCACCCCAACAAATAAAATCTCAGCCAACATCTACATGCATGTAGGCCCTAATTTCCTGTGTATATGTTCATTTCTCATATTTCACAAGTTAAGCACCATGTTGTTCAGGTCTAGTTAATAGACTCTATGCAAATATTACATCAAACACATGGCCATCCAGCATGCCAAGAAGAAATACTATCAGAAATAATTACACTCCCCAGTCAAATCACATATAACCACTACTGCTGAACTAGTCAGAGTAAGGCCTCAGCAACAGATGCTGGAAGGCAATAGAGACAGACAACCACTGGCATTATCTCACCATCTATCCTAAGTCCCATTGACATTCCCTTATTTTAGCGAACAAAATAGTCTAGCTTTCATGCCCAAAAGTACCATAGCCGACTGCCCTCAGTGTGGTTAAGGATTCTAAGATGTAACTACCAACCCAGCTGGCTTCTGTACATAGAATGAAGAAGGGCACTATCCCGTGTTTTACCCCTCCTGTGAACAGCAAGACCGTGGACTCAAAGTCCAGAAATGGGGAGGGACAACTGTATAAACAGACTCATAAATTATTTTATGGACTGGGCCTTTAAGTTAGCACTATTTTACCCAGTTCAGCTTCTGTTGCATCTTTCTAAAGATATCTAAGTATATTTTCTTTATCTAACAAACTTCTTATCAATGAGGCAAATTGTTTTTTAAAACCTGGAAGCAAAAATAATTCCAGAGGTAGTACAGAAGCACAATTCCAAGGCTAAAAGATAGGATTGTACATATAATTACATCCTAAAACTTAGTCCACTGCACTCTTCAAGATGAAACATAAGGATTTTGCAAACACGATGCAATCTTCCCTGTTTAGAAATCTGACAGTCTAACAGACCTCTTTGAAGACAATGTTTCAAAACCACTTTACAAAGCAGCCAGGTTAAGAGTGTTAAAAACACTGATGCAATTTTAATTTATTTTCCAAAACAGAAGTGGGCAGAAATATGTGGCAGATTTATGTGTGAGTAACAGTAGATTGGCACAGAACTGGTGCTCCAAAATGTTCAAGAAGAGCAGAAACAAAATTACTCCCTTCCTCCCCAAATTGTTCTTTTAAAATGAAGAACATCAAGGATGAAAAAAAGTGAGTGTCCGTGTGGTAGGACTGTGATCTTCATTGAGTCCTATCTTCCTAACCTCAGAATTAATTCTAAATAGGTGTCATTTGCACCAGACTCCAGTTGGCGAATTTGAGGATTCTATTAAAAAAAACATTAATCATACAAACCTGAAGTCTTTCCTATCACTATCATACAGAAGACAAATAATCAATCACCTGGAGTGAGTATAAAGTGTCCCTAGGTGATTACAGCCAATCAAGACCTTCCTCTTTTCTGTAGTTTTAACTGTGAAGTATTTCTGAGCTTTAAACAAAACCGCATCCATTGAAGTGAGCTTTTCATTACATATGTAAGAGTGAGACACTACTTTTAATTTAATGCCTGAAGACTCCTGTTTCACCTACCCCTTCCCCTGCAAACATTCTTTGTCTGCATGATTATGCAATTACTTGTAATGGCCCAAAATTAAAGGATTTCAAAAGGTTGATTTACATTGTGGAGCTCAAGGGACAGTCGTGCTAATAGGTAAATTTGTAATGTGGTATCTTATGCAGACTATTCTCCAATATACAGCACAGATAGAAACATTCCTTCATACAAGTATCTGAACCCAAGGCAGAGGATGCATTAAGATATTTTTACACAGTGCTCAGAGTTTACAAATAATTAATTACAAATAACTAATTTTAAGTAATGTCCATATAATTAAAAATACATTACATGCCAATCCACTGAGGGATCACCACACTCTTTGTTCAGTATAGTGATAACTTTAGTTACTTTAACAGTTAAGATGGTATGGCTTCACTAAACAGCAGAAGATAACTATCACATGTATTCAAGTGCTCACTCACAGTCTTGACATGCACATGACAATACACAATCACAAGGCAGACAGAAGGAGAATGTGTTTTGTACCCAAAGCCAGCAATTTGTAGCAATAGCAATAGCATTTACATTTCTATACCTATAGTGTATAGTAAACTCAGCACTCTCTAAGTGGTTTACAATCTGTTAGCCAATTGCCCCCAGCAAACTAGGTACTCATCTTACTGACCTACAAAAAGATGGAAGGCTGAGTCAACCTGGAGCCCTCTGGGATTGAACTCACAACGTTGTAATTGCAGTACCAGCATTTATCCACTGTGCCATCAGGGTTCCTGTTTGTTTGTAGCATTCAAGTATGTTTGTGTTTTAAGAAACGTAAATAATCACTTGGTTATTTCCAAGAAAGCAAAGGGATTTTTTAATTGGAACTGTAACAGTAACTAGCTACTTGAGGCATGGGATTGTAATTGCAAGTAATTGTTATTTAAAAGTAACTCTCCATGCTCTGGAGCTCAACCACACCCAAAGTGCTATCACCTCCTGTGAAAGACAACAATCTATCACAGTTTGGATATTAAGGCACATAGTCAGGCTGGGTCAGATTTGACTAGACCAAATCTACTAGGACAGAGAAAAGGAACGTACAGCTGTATAGTCCAGATACTGCTGGACTGCAATTCCCATCAGCTCCTGCCAGCCCTGTCACAGTGAGGACAACAGAAGTTCCATTTCAACAACATCTGGAGATTCCCAGTTTCTGAGCTATGAAAACTAGGCAGCATCCCAGAGTTTGCTCTACTGGAATAGAGTTTAAGTTACCTTCATCAAAGGGGATGCAATGGCTGAAGTGGTTAAGACGCTGACTCTGTTGATTGCAAGATCAGCAGGTTGGCAGTTCAAGGACCGGGTGCTGCAAGATGAGGTGAGCTCCTGTCACTAGTCCCAGCTTCTACCAACCTAGCAGTTTGAAAGCATGCAAATGCAAGTAGATAAATATGTACCACTTTGGTGGAAAGGTAACAGCATTCGGTGCAGTCATGCTGGCCACATGATCACAGAGTAGTCTCTGACAACGCTGGCTCTTCAGCTTGGTAACGGAGATGAGCACCACTCCCTATGGTCGGACACGACCTGACAACCTTGTCAATGGGGAATATCTTTACCTTTACCTTTACCTTCACCAAAATAAATCTTTTATCATCATTGGGCATATTAGAACATGCCTTTATTCACACAAGTTTATTTTGGGCCTGTACAAGCAAGCAGTTCTTTTTCTAGAAACCTACCTACTTCCAAGTTTCCCGTGCAGTCAATATGCCTCAGAATAGTTTGGGGGGGTTTAATGTTTAGCAAAGACATAATTTGACTTGAGGAAATGTAGGGCATAATTCTGTGAAATGCAATAGACACTCACAGGAAGTTGGCTACCTTCCAAAGTCACTGAAATAAACTGTAAAGTTCTGTTTCCTCTTTCGGAGAGGCAATTGACAATTTAGCGGAAAAATAATGTATTTCCTTACTGATTTTAACATATGGTCTACATAATCACAATTAAAACTACGTGGGATGCAAACACTTTACCTGTGTGGAAAATTAAAAGTTGAAATAGAACACATTCCAACTTAGCATAAGCAAGGTCTGGAAGACAGCATAAGGACAAGTAAGGTGGTTCTCAAAAACTGACATTAAAATTAAACTGAGGATAGACAGCAACAAAAATAAGCAGCCCAATTTGCCATACTAACAGCTTGATCTACTCAGAGGTACATCTCTATGTGTTCAATAGGGTTTTTTTCCAGGTAAAGTGTATATAGTACATTAAAAAACAGTATGCCCCATTAAACTCAGTGGGATTCAGAGATTGGAAAAGTTACACTTTTCACTGTAAGTCCCAGAATCCCCCAGTCAGCATGACAGTTGGCCATGTTGACTGAAGAATTCTAGGAGCTGTAATCCAAAAAGTTTTTCAGATTCTAACTAAAATTACTTTTGAGTGAACATTCAAAAGATCAAAAAAATTCTAAGGTCACTGGCCAACCTATTATATGTATGACTTCATACAAAAAAAAATATGTATAAGTGTAGGAGCCATGTAATGCATATAAAGCTTATCATATTAATATAAATCTAAACAATAATAACCTTTGAGTAAACTGTCATTGGGTAAAGTAATGGTCTTTACCTTGGAGCACCGGCGGCGCTGGGGGCGTGGCCCCGCAACCCAGGACAGGCATATTAGGCTACAGACGCCGCCAGTATAAATAGAGACCGTGCCTCCTGACCTACACAGGACTTGCCATTTGATACTGTAATGAATTGGCCCGTGGATGATTTGATAAGTTGGGTGAGATAGAATTGTCTATGCATTGTTGCCTGGCCCCTAGTAGGGTTAGGGCGTTGCAGGGGCAGATATGGATCAGTTGGGTTGATTGAAATACAATCGTAGCTGAGCTATTTTGTAATATCTTAATGGGCTCAGTCGATATAGGTCTATATATCTTGGAATTGTATTGAACAAGACCTATATTTTCTCAACTGTGACACCCACGGTCATTGGGGTGGGAACTGCAATTGGGGCGACTATCGAAGTAGTGCTGGGGAACGGGAGATATGGCTGGAACAGAGTGGACAAATGTTACAAAAGAAGGAGGGATCGCTGTTTAGTAGCCATCCCGCCTTCTGTCCCCTCTGTTTCCCAGAATAGTTTGGGGAGCAGACCTTCCATTCCACAGAACCTCACTCTGCTCCTTTGCAATGCCAGGTCGGTGAAAAAAAAAATCGCTCCCAAGCGCCCTTGCCACCCCGCTCCTAATCGGAAGCCATGGTTTACACCTGAGCTGAGGAGGATGAAGCGGTATGGACAACGGCTAGAGTGCGAGTGGCGGAAATCTCGACTCTTATCTGACAGAACTCGCCATAGGAATTTCCTTAATTCCTATCGGGAGGCGCTGCGTGCAGCGAGGAAAGCCTTTTCCTCGGCACGCACTGCGTCTGCAGAGTCTCGTCCGGCAGAGCTGTTCAAGGTGGTGAGGGAAATGATGCAGGTGCCCCCTGCGCCAAATCCCTTGCTTCACCCGACTACAGCCTGCTGTGACGCATTTAACAACTACTTTGCAGATAAAATCTCTCAGATAAGAGCCGACCTTGACGCAACTGTTGGGACAGAGTCTATAGGCGAGGCATCCACCGACTCCGCCGATGTAGTTTACTGGATCAGTGGCAATCTGTGAGTACCGAGGACGTGGACAAACTGCTTGGTAAAGTGAGGAAGACGACTTGCCCTCTCGACCCTTGCCCATCATGGCTGGCCGTCCGGGGGGGGATGCATTGGTGAGATTCCTTACGGATATTATCAATGCATCCTTCAGGGAGGGACATGTCCCATCATGTCTGAAGGAAGCGGCAGTTAGGCCGCTTCTGAAAAAGCCCTCCTTGGACCCCCTGGACATGAAGAACTACAGGCCTGTTTCACTGATGCCATTCTTGAGCAAGGTGATCGAGAGGGCGGTCGCTCTTCAGCTCCAGGCAGTTTTGGATGAAACCGATTATCTAGACCCATTTCAAACCGGCTTTAGGACAGGATTTGGGGTTGAGACTGCCATGGTTGCCTTGACCGACGATCTGCGTCTGGGCATCGACAGGGGTAGCGTGACCCTGTTGGTGCTCTTAGACCTCTCAGCGGCTTTTGACACAATAGACCACGGCATCCTCTTGGACCGCCTGAAGGGGTTAGGTATCGGGGGCACTGCTTTGCAGTGGTTCCGGTCCTTCCTCTCGGGTCGGTCCCAGAGGGTGCTGATTGGGGACTGTAGCTCCGGTAAGAGAGACCTCACTTGTGGGGTCCCTCAGGGGGCTATTTTGTCCCCAATGTTATTTAACATCTATATGAAGCCGCTGGGTGAGATAATACGGAGTTATGGTGCTGGGTGTTATCAGTACACTGATGACACCCAAATCTATTTCTCTATGTCTCGTTCGTCGGCCTTGAATTCCAATGGCACCTCTCCTCTCAATGAATGTCTTGGGGCGGTAATGGGCTGGATGAGGAAGAACAGATTGAAGCTGAATCCAGACAAGACGGAGGTGCTCACGGTATCGGCCCCGAAACCAGGAATTGGGTTGCAACCTCCAGTCCTGGATGGGGTCACGCTCTCCTCCAGCGACTGTGTTCGCAGCTTGGGGGTGCTCCTTGACTCATCGCTCCTGATGACAAATCAGGTAAATGCGACGGTCAGGAGCGCCTGTTATCAGCTTCGGCTGATACGCCAGCTGCGCCCGTTTCTGGAAGTAAAGGACCTTGAGACTGTGGTGCACGCGTTGGTAACCTCACGCCTCGACTTCTGTAATGCACTCTACATGGGGCTACCCTTGTGCTTGGTTCGGAAACTACAATTAGTTCAGAATATGGCGGCCAGGCTTGTTACGGGAACATCTCGGAGGGACCACATTACTCCGGTTTTGAGGTCCCTCCACTGGCTGCCTATTAGTTTCCGGACCCAGTATAAGGTGTTGGTTATTACCTTTAAAGCCCTAAATGGCTTGGGTCCAAGCTATATCAGGGACCGCCTACTCCCATATAATCCTCCCCGTGCTCTTCGATCCTCCGGGAGGAATTTGCTGCAGCCTCAGAAATCGAGGTTGGCGGCTACCTCCCGGAGGGCCTTTTCAGTTGTCGCCCCTAGCCTCTGGAACGGCCTGCCGGACGAGATCCGTCTATTAACATCCTTGGATAGCTTTAAAAAGGCTATTAAGACGGATCTCTTCCGGCAGGCCTTCCCGGACTAGTTACCCTCCCCCATCCCGGGCACAAAAACCGCCGCTAATGATGCCCTACGTGGCCCATCGGTAGATGGAGGGGATCATTTAGTTGAGCATTAGTTTTTTTCTGTGTAGGTTTTTATAATTTTATAGTTTTAATCAATGTTGGTTTTAAATCTGCTTGATTTAATATTGTTTTAAGGGGGGGGGGGTTCTCCACTATGAGTTTATCTGGTTTGTTTTAACTTGTAAGCCGCCCTGATTGGGTTTCCATTGGGCGGGGTATAAATAAATATTATTATTATTATTATTATTATTATTATTATTATTATATAGTAGAATGTTTTATTTTTAAAAACCCAGCAAGAAATGTCTTACCATTTATTACTAATTATGGCTAAAATAAACTTTATTAGCCTGGACAGGTAGTATTAATTAGCAGAGTATGAAGACTAGAACATTATTTACTGTGCGGAAACCATTATAGCTCATTATCCAATCAAGATCATTAAATGCTGCCTTTCCACAGATTATGACAAGTGTATCATAGCACTTAAAATGTTTCAGGTGGATTTCTAACACAGTTCATTTATGCTTTATGCAGAGTATTGGTAAGTAGGCATGGCATGTCAAACAGAGAGAATCATGTGCACCCTGCCAACTCCAAACTCTGAATCTAAGCTACATATATATTACATGCTGAGTGTCCCTTATCAAAAATGCTTGGGACCAGGAGTTTAGAATTTCAGATTTTTTTCGATTTTGTAATACCTGTGTTTGTATATATGAATATAATGAGATATATTGGAGATGAGACCCAAGTCGAAACACAAAATTCATTTATGTTTCATATACACCTTACATCAGGGGTAGGCAACCTTTCCCCTTTAAGGGCTGAGGGACTTCAGCTCCCAGAAGCCTCAGCCATGTTGGCCAATAGTCCCATGTTGGCCAATAGCTCCTGGGATTCTGGGAGCTGAAGGCCCTCGGCCCTTAAAGGGGAAAGGTTGCCTACCCCTGCCTTACATGTTTAACCTGAAGATAATTTTATAGAGTATTTTAAAATAATTTTGTGCATGAAACAAAGTTTGTGTACTTTGTGTTCATTTGTGTACACTGAACAATCAGAAAGCCAAGGTGTTACTATTTCAACCACCCATGAAAAAAGTTTGGGGCTTTGAATTTTCAGATTTTGGAATTCTGCATAAGGGAATGGGAAGGGCAGCTATGAAAGGACTAGATAAGATTCTAAAGTGTAAAGATATACAACTGAGCACTACAGTTAGAATATTTCAAACTACTATAATCCCTATCACCATGTATGAATGGGAGAGCTGGACAGTGAAAAAAAAAAAGGGTAAGAAGAAAACTGATTTTGAGATGTGATGCTGGAGATGAGTGCTAAGGTTACTGTGGACAGCCAAAAAGACAAACAAATGGGTTCTTCAACAAATCAAGCCTTAAATCTCCTTGGAAGCCAAGATGATCAAATTGAGGCTATTGTACTTTGGCCACATCATGAGAAAGAATGAGTCATTAGGAAAAAAAACAATAATGCTAGGAAAGGTAGACGGTAATAAAAAGAAAGGAAGACCGCACACCAGATGTACATACACAATCAAGGAGATTATGGATCTGAATTTGCAGGGTTTAAGCAAAGCAGTGGAGGACACAAGGTCTTGGAGATGTCTCATCTACAGGGTCGCCATGAGTCAGGATCGACTCAAGGACAGTTAACAACCAACTACAAAACTGTGAATAGGGTTGTACTTAAAATGAACAGTACTTCTTTCTCACCTCCAGTTTCAATCCTCTGGGAAGCTCTACCATCAGTTTTTCACAGCTACCTCTAAACAGGATTTCCCCCCTCTTTTTTTGGACTTTGGTTGAATCCCTATTTCAAATGTGAAGGAAACTGGGTGTTGTTATTATATTATTAACCTCAAGTTGTCTCAGCATTTATATTTGTTCCAGACACAGATAATGAACACCCTGTCTTACCTACCACGCCTGGTTATCAACCTTTGACATGAACTTATATAACATTCATAACAGGAGACAAAGATAACCTCCAAGAAACCATTCCAGCTATTGGTATGCCATATTCTGGAGGGCTGTCCGCACCTTCCCTGCAGAAAAATACAACAGTGTGGTTTGCTACAGCAGGAAGAGAAGGAAGAGGGACAAAGCACTGATACAGTACTTGTTGATGGATTGTTGTTGTATCTCTTCAAGTCAGTTCTGACTTAGGGCAAACCTAAGACAAACCTCCAGGGGTAGCCATGTTGGTCATATACTAATTCCAGTAACAACAAAAATCCACCAAAAAGTGATACTTTATTGGGCTAACCAAAATGCACAATATACATGTTGCAAGTTTTCAAAGGCAAAACCTATCACAGGTGGGTTTTTGGAGGCAAGATTTGTTCAGAGGGGATTTGCCTTTGCCTTCCTGTGAGGCTGAGAGAGTGTGATTTGTCCAAGGTCACCTAGTGGGTTTTCACGGTGATCAGGGGATTCCAACCCTGCTCTCCAGAGTCCTAACCCAAACCACTACATCATGCTGGCTCAATACAATAGTAGAGAAGCCTGAAATGGAATAATGTTTCAGTAGCTAATGAAACAGACTGTCTTTGTGTAAGATACTGTAATCCTAGGAACCTTTTCAACTCTTCCAAGTATAATGCTTTTCTTTGGGATTCACATGCATGTAAATCTCTAAGTATGCTTGTTTGTTTATTTGTTATTTATTTATTTATTTATTTTATATCCCATTTTTCTCAACTCATGATAAAGATGATAAAACTTTTTTAAAACTCTAAGATTAAATAAGTTCAATACAATTTAAAAGCAATCATCAAAATAAAAAATTAATTTTACAAAGTAGAAAATCATTTAAAAACATAACAATAAAGACAACATATACTTTAGGAAAACTAAAGGTAAAGGTAAAGGTATTCCCCATTGACAAGGTTGTCAAGTTCTGTCTGACCATAGTGAGTGGTGCTCATCTCTGTTACTAAGCCGAAGATCCAGTGTTGTCCAAAGATGATTCTGGTGGTCATATAGCCAGCATGATTGCACAGAACGCTGTGTAACTTCCCACCGAAGTGGTACCTATTTATCTACTTGCATTTTCATGGTTGGCATGCTGGGACTAGTGACAGGAGCTCACCCCATCATGCAGCACCCGGGCCTCAAACTGCCAATCTTGCAATCAACAGAGTCAACGTCTTAACCACTGAGCCTATTAATCATAAAATGCCTGTTTAAATAAAAAAGTTATTTGCCAGTGGAAGGACAGCAGAGATGGGGCCAGCCTTCTCATGGAAAGGAAGGTCACACCCTGGGAGTAGCCACCAAAAAGGCTCTCTCCTATGTCCTCATCAGACAGCCTGTGACAGTGGTGGCATCACAAGAAAGCCCCCCCCCCTTTGAGGATCCTACAGTGGATGAGATCCAGCTGGTTCAGCTCCAAACCCACCATGTAATCCCCTTAAAACATTTTTTTTAATTCACCTTTTGATTTGGATCTTCCCAGAAGATCTGGAACCCTCCACTGTGATGCCAGACAGCTGTTTACAACACGTCTTGCAGTGCCGCCACAGCTGCAAGTTGCTCACTCTGAGATCATAACTAGGTGCCCAGCCATGAGATCGATGCCTTGTTCTGACCTCAGGGCAAGTGATTTGCCAAGGGAGACTCGGCGGGAAGCATGTGAGAACAGCCACTCCATTGGAGTGCCCACGTAACAGAGGAACATCAGAGTATCTCCAGGGCTAGAATACTCTGGGCTGCACCTTAAGCATTCTGGCCCATGCTAACACCACCTCAGTTAAGTTTTTATAGGAAGATACAGTCTTTCAGGTATGCAGCTGATAGCACTCATTGAGATTCGCTAGGACACTCTGAGAGCTATGGCCAGTCAAAAAACAACCTGTCCAATATTTAAGAATATACCACAAGATGGACAACATTTACATTAGAACTGGCTCTTCTTCAAAGGCTCCTGGCTTGGTCTCTATAGAACAGGGGTTGGCAACCTATGGCCCAGGGGCCGCATCCGTCCCCCCAAGGCCTTCGGACTGGCCCCAGGCCGGTCCTGCTGCCGCCACCAACGTCAACGACTCCCACCGACCCCCGCCGTACCACCGCCACACGTGTCGCAGCCGCCATTTTGTTTTCCAAAATGGCAGCCGCAACTCATTTGCGCATGCGCACTACTCCTGCGTATGCGCAAGCAAGCTGCGGCCACCATTTTGGAAAACAAAATGGCGACCGCAACTCGTTTGTGCATGCGCCGAGTACTGTGCATGCGCAAACGAGTCGTGGATGCCATTTTGTTTTCCAAAATGGCGACCGCGACTTGCTCATGCATGCACAGTAATCTGGAAGTACTGCGCATGCGCAAGTGAGCAAGCGAGCGCGCATGCACAGTACTGCTGGAATTCCCCCCCCCTCGGCCCCGGCGGAAGACCTGGGGACCAGTGACCAGCCACAGGTAGGAAAATGTTGCCGACCCCTGCTATAGAACATCAGGCTAGCAATGTCATCCAATACATGTCTCCTCAAAAATAAATCCCACTGGCCACACAAGAACTTAATCCCAAGGAACTGGATATAGGATTATGTTACCTATCTTGCAACTACATTTTTCTTTACAGAGTCCTCACCAAAGAAATTTCTTTTCTGCTAAGATTACTCACAAGAACTGGACAAGAACTGGGGCCTTCAAATGAGAAGGAGTGCATTAAAACCAGTAACTACTATCCAGCAATGCTGATGTTCATTTCTTCCCAACAGACCTCTCCATCCTCTGCTATGAGGGGGAGCATACAAAGCACTAGGAGAAAGTCTTCATGTAGAGGTTATCCTTTGCACAGATGAACACTAGAGGTGGTGTCTACTTGCATGTGGGTCTGGATCACACCCTATATTAAGGCTGAATTTCCAGAGATGCAGGGCACATTATATTAATGATACAAATGAGGGCATTATAAACATATGTGTTAAGTGTACTTCAGCACAATACTTAAATACATTCACTCTGATAAGGAGCTGCTCATTGTCTTCATTTAAATCAGGGGTGGAGTATGACTCCCCTCATTCCTCCACACTGGCTATACTGACCAGGCCTGCTGGGAAATGCAATCCTACAATATCTGGAGAGCTGTCTGGTTCCCTGATTTAAATGATGCATAAACACGCTTGAGCACGCCCTTGAGTTACACCCTAAGGTTGCAATAATAAATGAAAAAGGAACAATGAAGGGGTGGAGAACTGTTGGCTTCCACAATTCCCATCAGCCTCACCAAGTACAGTCAATGGTAAGGGATGTTGGGAGTTGCAGTCCAGAATATCTGAAAAGCCAAAGGTATTTTAGTAATATTTTAGCTTGGTATGTTTAATGTGATTTTTTTATTGTCTTAAATGGAGGATTTAAATTGTTTAAAATTTTATTGTGAAGTTTTGTTTTTAGATGTTTTTATCTTGTAAGCTACCTTGGGTCCCTTTCTGGGACAAAGGCAACATAAGAAATAAGTAAATAAATAAATAAAAATTCCCCACCAGCTGCCAGTGCAGGGCAAGTTTCCAAGTACCTATGTAAATAGAATCACATTATGGCATGCAAAGAGTATCTGTCCCTGGTACACTGAAGGGATGGAAAATGCCAGTCTGCCACATCAGACAGTGAGAAGCACTGGTGAAGAGTACTACAGAAAAGTTCAAAAGTTTTACATAAAGAGTATGTATTACTGTTGTTATCACCATCATTATAAAGCTGTCCTGCCCATTTCAGCAGGCTGAAAACTTAAAAGCAAGAAATGGATAGTGTTATGTGTGACTAAGAATCAACTGAGCAATTCACAGTGAATGCAGAATTCAGTAACAGCAAAGAGATCTGCAATTCAGTGTAGATGATAAACCTTGAATTGAAGCAGTCAGTAGAAATAAAGTGGGTCCAAGGGCATCAATCTATTTCTAAGATACCAACCAAAATTAGTCACCCCTAAAACTGCAATCCCACATGGACTTACTTGGTCCTCCCAGGGGCTACACCTTCACTGCAGAAATAATCCAGTTTGACACCACTTTAACTGCCAAGGCGGAATACTATGGAATTCTGGGAACTGTAGTTTTTGAAACATTTAGCCTTCGCTGTTTGTACCACCACAAACTACAATTCCCAGAATTCCAAGTACTAGCCACGGTAGTTAAAGTGGTGTCAAACTGGAATATTTCTGCAGTGCAGGGGCAGCCAAGGTTATCTTAAGACTTTGTCCATGAAACAAAGGACAGGATTTCCTTTCTGTCATCCCATAGCCGTTCTCCAAACAGAAGCTAACTAAACTGGGAGCTCAGAAATGGCAACCGTTGCACCTGAATGGACTCAGAGTAGGCCATGTACCAGACCCAACTCTCTCCTCTGACCCTATACTGCTGCTCTCTGCCCCATAGCACTCTACAGCCTGAAAGAGCTGCCATGCTCTTAAGACTAGCACTGATTTTCCTTGAAATCAGAAGATCCTGCTTCTCAATGAATGCTCAGGATTGCACCACCCATCAACTGAAACCACTGGGAAAAGGCCACCGTATGACTAACGTGTTCTGTTAGCTCCAAGAGCATTCAAAGCTAATCCTGTACGCATCACCTGGAAGGTCAACCAAGCTTCTACAATCTTATGCTCTCCAACATTTGATATATCCTGCCAGGCTCTTTCTGGAAGGGTGGAAGAGAACAGAAAGACATTTCTTCCCATTGTTGTCCTCTCTAGAGGGGGTTTCAGGGGTGTGTTTTGTTGTTGTTTGAAAACCTGCCCTATTCTAAGCAATGGGACGGAATAGCAAATGATCCTAGGATGGAGGTACAGCTGTGAATCCACAACTATTCCCTCCCACCCCCTGATACTGTTGCTATGTGCCTTCAAGATGACCCTATCATCAAAACCCTATCATGGGGAATCCATCCCTATCAAGGATGGATTCAGAACAGGTTTGCCATTGCCCTCCTTTCAGGCTAAGAGAATGTAATTTACTCAAGGTCACCTAGTGGCTTTCTATGGCTGAGCAGAGATTTGAACTCTGATCCCTCTACCCTGGAGTCCCAGTCCAACACTCAAACCACACTGGTTCACCCTCATCCACTGGCACACATTTTTCAGACTTCTGGAAGAAGCAATATCTGGGCTGGTATACTCCTCTCTGGATGGATCTCTCCCTTTCTTCAGCCTCAGAGGGAGAAAACCACCTTATCATACAGGCCCTAAGGACACCCTCCAGAGTTCATACAATTGCTCTCTTAATCATTACTAATCTTATCTGACACAACATCAAAATCCTTTGGTGTTACTGGATTCATGACTGCCCTGAGTTTGTGGAACACCCTTCCAAGGAAAGCTAGGGAGGCAGCCTTCCTGTTCTCCTTCTGCCAACAGTTAAATATTATTATTATTATTATTATTATTATTATTATTATTATTATTATTATTATTATTATTATTATTGGCGTGCTTTTAGCAATTGTGGCTACTGAGGAAAGAAGAGGAAATGAGCTGGTAAATTTAATGTGCTTTTAATACCACTTTTACTTCAGTTTCTATCAGGACTACTATAATTTGTTTTACCTTGTCTTAACATTAGAATCAACAGTGTTTTAACTTGTGCTGGTTTTTAAATCTTGAACTACTTTGATTTCCAGATGGGGAGAGAAAGGCAAGATATAAATTAAATAAATAAAAAGAGCTCTAAAACAGATCTGTAGAGAGATCTTGTAAAACAGACCAAACAAGAGAGAGAGAAAGAGACCTAGTCTGCACTGCAGAAATAATGCAGTTTGACACTGCTTTAACTGCCATGGCTCAATACTATGGAATTCTGGGATCTGTAGTTGTGAAATAGCCTTCTCTGACACAGAGCCCTGGTCCCTCAACAAACTACAAATCCCAGGATTCCACACCATGGAACCGTGGCCGTTAAAGCGGTATCAAACATCATTTCTACTGCACAAATTAGCCTAGAGACAGAGAAGACCACTAGGCCTATCTCCCATGTGGCATTTATTCATTTTTGAAATCCAACATAAAGGCAATTGAAGCAAGGATCTGTTTTCCTCTGCCTTATTTTATTTATTTACTGAATATATACACCCTTTCTCCCAAGATGGAATTCAGGGCAGCTTTCTCGTCCAAATATGGGGAAATTCACTCCAAAAATTACTTTCAGTAACAGCATGAGCTTTCGTAGACTTAAGTCTACTTCCTCAGATGCATTTAAGGAAGTAGACTTAAGTCGAGGAAAGTTCATGCTGCTGCCAACTTCTTTCTTTCAGTTAGTCTCAAAGGTGCTATGAGATCTCCCTACATACTGATTCTACAGACTAACACAGCTCTATCTTTGAATACTTTCAATAGCAACTTTCTTTTTTAGGTATCAGTGGACACCTATGCAGCCCAACAGAAACCCCTTTGAGCCTCTGTGCAGCTCTCTGTTTAAAATCAATGCAGAGGAAGTGCAATCATTCTGGCTGAATTGTGCAGATCACTTTGTAGAGGTCAAAGTTGTTTCTCCACACCTCCACCTCATCAGTACCCATCATCCACAAACCCCTCGACAACACAGTGCTCCATTCAAGGCACCAGAGCGCATTTTCGAGCCACACAGTGCGGACGTCCCATTGGGTTCCTTCCTGTCAATGATCTCTGAAAGCCAGATTCTTCACAACAGCTTGCTCTGAATGTCCCTATATGTTTCGTACCAAGAGAAAAATGGACAAATGTTTAAACCCAATGAAACTTTTGCACGGAAACAGGAGCCGAAGTCTTTTTTCTTCTTTTTTTTTCTTTTAAGCTCTGGGGCTTTTTTTAAATCTCCCCTCCCACCCATCTATTGTAATCACAGATAACAGTAATGGAGACAGTCAACTTCCTATAGGCTTCAATTGAAATGACATAGTAGTTCCTCTTTCATTTTGGTTCTTCTTTTTTTATTTTTAAACTGCTGAGCCAAACTGATCCAAACTGGCTGACAAAGGAAAACAAGACATATTTTATAAAAAGTCCAAGAAATGACCCACACACTTTTTGCTGTCAAAGTAATACACATGGGAATTGGAGCACATAGAGAGACACAAATGAATATTGTAAATTGCGGGAGTAAAGCTTCAATATAGCCCTGTATCCTTTGCCCGCCATCCTCTACAGACCTTACGTATAAAGTACCAAACACCGAGGGAGGGAAAGTAACCCTAAAAGCATTCAAGGACATGTTGTTGTTGTTTAACTGTCTTCAAGTCGACCCCGATTCATGGCAACCCTGTGGATGAGACATCTCCAATTCCGCCCTGTCCTCCATTGCTCTATTTTGGTCCTATAGTTTCGTGCCCATGGTTCGAGTACATAAGCAGGAGAAAAAAAATTAAATATTGTTGTAAGTACTGGCATAAAGAGTAGCCCTTTCCCCCTCCCAAAAAAAAAAAATAAAAATAAAAATCAAGAGTCTCTAATGGAAACTCTTCTTTCCAAAAGAGCCAGACCTCACGCACAAAGTACCAAACATCAAGGGAAAAATAAATAAATAAATAAATATTTATAATGCAACACCAAATCCTTCAAGTACACATGGCAGGAGAAAAATTAAAATATTGTTGTAACTACTGGTATAAAAAGAAGCTCTCTTCTTTCCCAAATCGAGGGACACCGATACTCTTCTTTGCAAAAGAGCCAGACTTTACACGCAAAGCACCAAATAGCAAGGGAAAATATTTAAAAAAAAAAAAAAAACAGCAAAAGCATTCAAGTACATAGGCAGGAGAAAAAATTAAAATATTGTTATAAGTGCTAGCATACAGAGAAGCTCTCTTTTTTTCCAAATCAAGGGGCTCTAACTGATCCTTTTCTTTTCCAAAAGAGCCAAAACACAAAGTACCAAACATCAAGGGGGGGGGGAGAGAAATAAACAAATAACACCCAAAGCATTCAAGTACGGAGGTAGGAGAAAAATTAAAATATCATTGTAATGATGGATATAAAAAGTAGCCTTTGCCTTTGCCTTTGCCCAGATTATGGGTCTCTCTCTGACACTATTTTTTCCGAAGGACTCAAACCTTAGACACAAAGTACCAAACATCAAGGGGAAAAGAATAAATAAATAAGACCAAAAACATTCAAGTACATAGGCAGGAGAAAAACTAAGATACTGTTGTAAATACTGGTACAAAAAGTAACCTTTTTTTCCCCCTTTCCTTTTCCCAGATCATGGGTCTTTAACTGACACTATTCTTTCCAAAAGAGACACAAAGTACCAAACATCATAAATAGAGGAGGGGAAAATAAATAAATAAATAAATAACACCCAAAGCTTTCGAGTCCAGAGACAGGAGAGAACATTAAAAAGATGTTATAAAATGAAGCCGTTGTTGTTGTTGTATTTCTCCCAAAGCAAGGGTCTCTAACAAGGGTCTGATCCTCTTCTTTCTCAAAGAGCTGCCTGGCCCTCCATCTGAACCCTGCATCCTTTTTTTGTTTCTTTCTCCACACACATTCATTCCCTCCATAAAGCAAACCCTCTCTCTTTCTCTCTCTTTCTTTCTTTCTTTCTTTCTTTCTCTCTGCCCACATTCCTCCCTTTCGGTCAGAAAGAGCATCTTGCAAACTCTGTTCCAATTTCAAGCCATGGGAGTCAGCAAAAGGAAGCCCAGGGGACCATCCTGCATTGGAACAAAGACATTAAGAAGGCGAGGAGAAGGAGAGAGGGCTGCATTCACACTGCGGGTATAACCCGGTTTGATCCCGCTTCAGCACTGCCCTGGCTCCAGGCTCTGGAATTCTGGGAATTGGAGTTGGTTGTGGCACCGGAGGTGCCACAACCAACTCCAATTCCCAGAATTCCAGAGCCTGGAGCCAGGGCAGTGTTCAAGCGGGATCAAACCGGGATATACCCGCAGTGTGGATGCGCCTGAAGAAGGCGGCTCCCTCCCTC